>CM076576.1:930366291-931695156 GCA_034641835.2 Pinus albicaulis
TGCGAAGATTATTTTGACACAGCTGTTCGAGAGTTTATAGAGGCACAGAAATCCTTACGATAGATTTCATGTGACGTTGATCCGAACTGGGTCACAGAGGGATCTCTCTGGGCATATGGTGCAAGAAAACCAGATAGAGTTTTCGAGAAATGAGATATATTAAATTGAGCCATGGGAAATGTGTTCATGTAATGCTGAGGAAGTAGACTCTGTGGAAAAATACTTAAGAGCACGAAGGTAAACATGTTAAAGGAAGTTGTCAGAGGCTTTATTTCTAGAATTTGGTTTACTAGGGACCTAGAGAGGGAGGCACCTGTACAACCCCCAGTGTATAAGAATTGGTTTAAATTTTTATTCATTAGTAAACCGTGTGAGAGCTTCAAAGTTCAGGTGGGTAAGAGATGGTGGAACATTGGTGGTTGTATCACTTGATGCTGTCATTGACAGTTCTCGTTTTTACATTAACTATCATTTGTCACACGCCTCGTTAGGATCAAAAGCTGGTTTGAGAACTCTGGTTTTTCTGTTTCTCTAGGTTGAAAGGGTTTTGCATTGACATTTTCCTTTAGCTTTTCTGGTGGATGCATTACCGGTTTTTACCGTTCTCTTAATTTAAATTTGTACCGAAACGACTCCTTCTGACAGCGACGACATTTCTTGGTATGGCCTACTCCAACCACCTTCATACTTTGGAGTGGACAGACTAGGGCGTATCCCTCTGGGCCGATTTCCCCATTAATCTCATGTAATTTTATTGGTATATCCCCAAAAGGTGGTGGAGTATATCAATGGCCTCCATATTCTATGTCCTCTTTGGGATTAATGAGTTGGTGATCATTAAAGGCGGATTTTAATGATTGAGGTTGATTGGAGTACTTGGGAATCCTGCCATCAGGTGTTTTTTTTACGTTTTTGATTGAAGTTGATCAAGCATTTAATGGACCATTCTATGCTTTGGTCTTCGTGGATGACATGCTTTTAGAACTAAAGAGGGGATCCTATCTGGCGGATTTCTGCTGGTGTCGGTCTACTTATTTGGCACCTTGATGGAACGTTGTGGGTCTTGGTCTGATATGTTGGACCCATGATGGCGGATCTTAATAATTATCTTCGGGATTGCAATGATGCTCTGTTGGACGAGACCTTCTTGCATGCCATCAAGGTGGCGGAATAAGACCTCATCCCTCGTGCCGATGGTACACATGCTCAAGTTGAATGCTCCTCACTACCTCGTTGACTGGGAAAGGAGGTTTTGCTACCTAAACAGATTTGTAAGTCCTACCCAATTTCTCACTAGCTTGCTTCTCCCAGACCGATTTACGCGGGGTCGAAGCCTTTCAAACCTTTTGCGGATTGCTGGCTATTGAGTTTGGTAGTGACATATTGTGGGAATGGGTAGAATGTCTGTCTAAGAGAGCCGTTGTTGGTAGGTGGATGTTTGAAAAACACGGCTCCACAAACATGCTGGACTGGCTTTTGAAGGTGTGGGAGAATATGTTAGGATACACACCAAAGGTTAGCAGAATGGAGGAGCGATGGTATTTTTTCCATTTGGAAAAGGATGAAGATGCCGAGAAGGTGTTAAGCAGGACCTAGGTATTGGACAGATGCTTCCTTGCCCTTTACCGATGGGATGGTGGATTTCATCCAAGGAAGAATGTGCCTGTGAATCATATCATCTAGGAAAAATTGTATGGACTACCTCTAAAATTCTGGAATGCCATGGTTCTCAATGCAATCGGTGATAGCATTGGCAGATGCCAATTTTTTGACCCAAAATGTCAATGCGCTTTCGATAAAAGGGTGGCCTGGGTTATTATTGAGATGTCGTTTGCTGGAGGTCTGCTCGCGAATATCGATCTGATGTGGGATGGGGTGGTGCATCGACAACAAATCGATTATTGGCACATCCCTTTTAGGTGCCATCTTTGTCATGAGACAGGGCACCTAATGAGTAAATGCTCCAGATGGCGCAAGGATGTCTTTTTTCGTCAGGATTTGAAGGGGAAACCTAAGAGGGAGATTTCGGCTCTTGTGGAGAACCATGGCCGCGGGCAACGCTCAGAAGACCATCCGATTTTCACGGGTAAGAAATCCTCTACTGCTACTACTCTACCCTTAAATTTTGTGAATGATGTCTTGTCTGAATCTGGTATCGATATCCCTAGTGTAAATACCCCCGGCAAACATCCTTCTGGGGTGGGAGTGGAGATGGGGGTCTCGACTAAGGTTTTTACACCGGAGAGGTCTTGCACTACACTTTTTATTCCCTCCACTGGATGGGAGGGTGTTTCAATGTCTAAATCCTTAGCTGGTGAATTTCGGGATTCTTCTGATATCTTTCAGGAGCCCGGACATACCAATTTATCCTCTCCACCCCTTCAGTCCGGTGTTATTCTTTCGCCCCGGAATTCTATAGGGAGAGATTTAGAGCTGATTTTCATGAACCCTAATGTGGGTTTGGCTCCCATTCTGGTAATCACTGGCCCATATTCCCTGACTATCCTTATCAGCCCTTCTTCTAAATTTAATGTGATTGTTCGTCGGGGCAAGGATAGACAGAAGCAGATAAAGAAATTGGCCTCTATGGAGAGTTTGAATGATGATCTTCCATATGGGAATTACCATGATGTCCCTATTTCACAAGAAATTTACTGGGTCCTTACAGCACTTTCCCCTTCATCTGAGTCTCCTTTATGAAGATTGTATCACTAAATCTACGAGGGTTGGGGGGTCACAGAAATTTTCTATCTTTTAAAAATTTTATTTTTTTTGTCAAGCCTTCTATCATTTTGATCCAAGAAACGATGATGGAGGCTAACCGATCCATTGCTTTCTGTCACTCCATGCTTCCAGAATGGCACGTTGTGGCGACTGATGCAATTCGATTATCGGGTGGTCTTGTTGCCCTTTGGGACCTGTGATGTTTTACATTAAAAGCATTTGGTTTTTTTGGGGGAATTGTGCTTATTGATTTCTATATGTGTTTTCAATAGAGAATCCACATTATGAATTTATATGCTCCATATGCAGAAAGGACTTATTTTTGGGAGAAAATGGAGGGATGTGGCTTTCTCTGGCTACGAAACTCCATTATAGGTGGGGATTTCAACTGCACCTTTCATTCGGATGAGATATGGGGAGAGAAAGGATGGTCAGATCCTTTTGCTGAAGTAATTCAAAATCTTATGCTGGATGCTAACCTGGTAGACACCCCTCTTAAGATAAAATTCCATACCTGGTTCAATGGCATAAAAGGTAAGGATTTCATTGGCAAACGCATTGACCGATTCGTGGTCAACGTGGGCCTGAGATCCATGATGTGGGGGATTTTGGCTTTTGCAGAGGAATTTTCCATATCGGACCATAGACCGATAACTTTGGTTTTGGAATTTGAGAAGAAACAAGAGGGTATCCATTCAAATTCAACAGAATTTGGTTGGGTGATGAAGAGTTTAATAAGATGGTTAGGGAATTTTTAAAGTTGCATAAGAGGGTCGAGGGATTGTCTGCAATGGATCACCTCTCCAACATTTTAAGGGGTTTAAAGTAGGTGGTCTGACACTGGGAAAAAGGGAAAAAGTTTATAGTGAAGGAAATAATTAGAAATACTCAAGCGGAAAGAACTATGATTTTAAGGGAGGTGGCGGAAGGAAGACAGGACGACGACTTTTGGGAGAAACTAAAAAGTCTGGAATTAGAATATCGATCATACTTGATAATGAGGAGAAAACATGGCGGCTTAAATGTAGGGCTACATGGCTAGAAGCAGGTGATAAAAACACCAAGTTTTTCCATAACTTTTCTTTGGGAAGGAGGCGAGCAAACACTAGATGGAAAATCAAGGATCGGGGTAAATATATATGCTTGAATGGAGAAATAAAAAAGGTTGCGGTGGTATATTTTGGGTTCCTATATAAGCAGAGAGTGGACCAGGTTACTGATGCTCAATTAAAGATGATACAAGACTTCCCTGTAATTTTTAATGCTGAAGATTTAAACAGAGTTAATAAGGAGGTAAAACCTGATGAGATAAAATTGGTCTTAAAGTATTTTTCAGCTGACAAGAGTCTAGGACCGGATGGATGGACCCTGGATTTCTTCCTACACTTCTGTGATGAATTCATCATGGATCTGACAGACATTGTGGAGGAAGCCCGTGTTAAGGGAAGGATAAAGGGTGCTATAAATTCTACCTTCTTAGCTTTGATTCCCAAGAGGAAAGGCAAACTAACCTTCAATGATTATAGACCCATCTCTTTATGCAAAAAAATGTATAAAATTGTTTCAAAGGTCATTGCTGAGAGACTAAAAGGTGCTTTGTCTAAATATATAATACCATAGCAATATGGGTTTTTGAAAAACAAAAGTATACATGACGTTGTTGCAGCGACACAAGAAATTATCCATACAATTCAAGGCAAAAAGAAGGAAGTCGTGGTGATGAAGATCGATTTAAACAAGGCTTATGATAGAGTGAACTAGGTGTTCATGTGAATGATACTTTTCAAAATTGGGCTGGATTAGGAGATTGTTGCTTAGATTATGGGTTGCATCAGCAACACCTCAATGGCTATTATTATTAATGGATCGGCCACTGATTTTTTTCACCCAAGCAGAGGGCTCCGATAGGGATGCTCCCTCTCCCCTCTATTATTTATATTGATGATGGATGAATTTAGCATAAAAATAAAGAGGGCAACAGAACGGGGAATTTTCAAAGGTATTAGCATCAGCCCACAAATGACGGCAACACATAGCTTTTTTGTAGATGACATTTTAATAATTGGAATGTTGCAGAAGGAAAACTAGGTGGCTTTACAAGAAATTTTATATACTTTTTGTGAAGCTTCAAGAATGATGAAAAGTGAAGGTAAATCATGCTTATATTTTGTTGTTGGGGATGATAGGGAAGTAAATTAAATATCAAATATGTTCAACGTCAACAAGGCACCACTGAAGGATGGGTTGACGTATCTGGGATTCAAGCTTAAAGTTATGAACTACCTGGCAGAGGATTAGATGTGGCTCATTAATAAATTTCGAAAGAAGATACATATTTTTTCTACTAGATGGCTATCTAGGGGTGGTAGAATGATCCTGACACGGGCAATTTTACAACAAATTACTATTTTATGGGTGCATCTTTACATTCTCCCTAATAAAATCCTGAAGGAAATTAAAAATATAATGGCCAGATTCATCTGGGGTGGTGGGAATGAAAAAAGGCCTATATATTTAGCGAGATGGGAATATCTTGCTACTCCAAAAGACAAAGGAGGTTGGGGTATTTTAGATTTGGATGAATTTGGAAAATCTTTACTTA
Organism: Pinus albicaulis; assembly: GCA_034641835.2. Classification (NCBI taxonomy): domain Eukaryota; kingdom Viridiplantae; phylum Streptophyta; class Pinopsida; order Pinales; family Pinaceae; genus Pinus; species Pinus albicaulis. The sequence continues at coordinate 930,371,618 of CM076576.1, forward strand.
TCAGATCACTGTGGTAGTGCTTAAATGGTAAAGGCATATGGTGTGATATTTTACAAAACAAATACCTTGGATAGGTGAGAACAGAGGATCTGTTTATCTCGAGATGGAAGGAAAGCAACAACTGCATAGCTATCTGGAGGGGCTTTGGTAAAATATGGCCATTAATTAAAGAAAATCTCAGGTGGCACTTTGGGAACAGGCACAAAATTTTGGTAGGTTTCCAACTCACACTGGAATCAGAGTCACAACATAATATTAACGTGGAGCTAATAAAAAACCTGAATTAGAGGGGGATCTTTTACATGCAACAGATCATCAATGGTTGGGAATATGAGGCACCGAGATGGAAATCTTATATAGATATATGATTGGATGAGAGATGGGATGTTGAATGGCATGATTTCATAAACTCCATGAGGTCTTTAGGACTCTGCAGAACTGATGAGGGTGACATAATTTATTGGGGAGGGAATAGATCAAGTGAAGGGATACACATAAGGGAGATTTATGTAGCCTTGATCAATAAAAAATTAATACAGGAATCTGATAGCTGGTTTAGCGTCATGTGAAAAAGCAAGGCACAGGTGAAAATGATTATTTTCTTATGGTTAGTATGGAGAGATAAGAACTTGACATGGAAAAATCTACAAAAGAAAGGATGGCATGGGTAGGGGTTGTGCTTTCTATGTGGTGCAGCAGTAGAGGACAACCAACATCTATTCTATCTATGCTCTTTCTCTTTGGAAACCTTGACAATCTTATGTGGAAGCTTGCATATCCAGCAACCAACATGTAGAACAAATGAAGACTTCACCAGGTGGTGGCTGCGCAAAGGTAAGAACTACAAGGCTATACCTATTTTGTATCACTGGTATATTTGGTGTAACAGAAATCGGAAATTATTTGAGGGACAGCCCTGCTCCCCTACAAAGACTACTTACCAGATATATAGCACATGGGAAAGTTTAAAAATCTACCAGAAGCCACTCGAGGATTTATCAAAGAGATTACGCCCACATGAGATTCATTATCCTACTAGTTATTTTGATGGGTCCTCCCAACAATCAATATGTGGATGCGGTGCTTGGCTAATGATATCATACACCTACCATTATAAGATATATTGGAATGGAGGTACTGGAACAAATATGAAAGCAAAATGTCTAGCTCTTTGGGGCCTCTTATGGTTTGCCTGCCAGTTATATTTGGATAAGATTTGGGTTTTGGGGATTCTAAAATCCTTATTGATCATATGAATCAGAAGGCCACACTAAACCCTGGAATGCTATCACATTGGGTTGAGAGAATACATGCTTTAAAGAGAACTTTTTTCTGCCATTTCTTTTTCTCATGTTTACAGGGAGAAGAACAACGAAGTTGATCGTCTTTCAAAGAAAGGACTGGAAGGAACTTTTGGAGAGATGCATTATGAGTTAATCAACTCAAATGGGACTGGAGCGGCTGGGAAGTTCAATTTCATATGAGATATTGGATGATTGTTTCAGTTTATGCAATGGAACGGATGATACAAAAGATTCACTAGGATGAAGGAAACAACAAAAATGATGCTTTTTGAACTTTTTGTTTTTGTTTTTTTTGGATATTAAATCGACTGTTAAACCTGAAAAAGGTTATCACTTGATAAATGCCATAAAGAGATGGACTAAATTAATGTAAAATGTTTGTGGAAGGAAAGTAAAGTGAAGGAAAGTCCACATGATTTCCACAATCTGAATGTAATGTTTTTATATTGAACAAAAAAGTTTTTGTCTTAGTACTAAATATAAACTAGAGTATTTTTCACGCTGAAAAAACATGTATTAAAAATTATGCGAGGAGCAATCTTTAAAAAAAAACCACCAAAATAAAATTTATTGATAGATAGATCATACATATCTGCTCACATTCTTGTAATCTAATTTTAATTCAATTCACACACTGTAACGTTATGTTCAACTTCCGTGGAAAATTACAGAGCCTATCAACCAACGTGTGAAAGAGATGGTCACATGGTCGTGACTCACTATCTCACGTCTGTCAGTGGTTGGCAACTGCTCCTACATAACGGGGTATTGTCCATGTGGCCAGTTTTTTTTTTCAGTGTAGTCTCACAAACTCATAAATTAGTTCAAAAAATAATAGAAATTTTGGTAAGATTAAATTTTGAAAAATTTTGGTTATAGTTGTTAATTTTAAAGATTTGAAGTGTTTTAGAAATTTTGTTGTTAAATCTATTTTAAAACTGTTTGCATATTGAAGTGATAAATTTTCAATTCTGAGATTATATATATATATATATATATATATATATATATATATATATATATATATATAAATTTTTTTTAATAATATTTGGTAATAATAGTAAGACATTTTTTTTAAATTTTGATTGAACATTTGTTTCTTTTTATAATACTTAATATAAACATTAACATTGGTAAAAATTACTCTCTTAAAATAGAAGTATATCCAAATACGTGATTTAACATATTTCTTCACATGCAAACTTCTTTAGAATGTAAATTACAATGTGTTATTTTTCATTGTTTAAATTGTATTTTTGAATGATATATAGAGTATATATAGGACTAAACAAACATTTTACCATATGTTAACACTCGAAAATCATACAAGCAAAGGTGAAATTATTGAATGTCAGACAGAAGGATTTATAGGGTTGAAAGACATTAGATAATCTAGAAGTATTTAAAAATCTCTAAGGTTTAAGGAAAAATCAAGTTTTCCACTAGTCATAAATGCTTTTGCGTGCAAATCCTTCAATAAGCGCGCTTTTGCTCGCCTTTTGACCCAAAAAGCGTGCAATCCTGGGAGTGGCGGAAGTCATTTTCCGGGACCACAACAAGCACACTCGAGGACATTGATTCCACACTTGAAGCTGCCTAAGGAAAACCACCCAAGCCTCCTTAGGACATCAAGGGAGCACACAATGGAATCACCCCCCTCTCTTGGGTCACCATCAGAAATGTACTAAGAGAGGGAAGGAGGATTTGAATTCTCTTATAAAAGGCCACCAAGAGATGAGTAACTTGAGAGCACATTGTTATGCTGGCCAGAATTGCCCCAAACAATACCATCAGTGTGTGATCTGGAGTAGAGATAGAGGGGACTCAATTGTTGGCCACCCAACAACTTTAGTCCACCATAGTAGAGAGAGGGAGACTTTGCACCAAGGCAGCTCGGAAATAAAGACATCCTTGCATCGGGTCTTAGAACCCCAAGTTCTAAGGGCCCCTTGGCAAGTGGGTTAAAGTTTCATCCCCATTTCCTACCAGCACTCAATTAGAGGGGACGTAAGCATTGTCGTTTGGATTATTGAAGTTGTTTGACTCTATTTAGAGCTTTTGTGTTATTTTTTTTTTGTTTTAGTTTAATTTTTATGTTTGAATATGCATGCTATTTTTCTATCTAGTATGTTTATGTTCTAGCATGTTCCACTAACTTTCTTGACTCCATATCATTTCTGCCTGTGACCAATAACTTAAGAGGGAGAACCACACCCATTAAGTTGGTGTGATTTCGTACATACATGAACCAAACACACTAACATAGGATTGACGACTCCACTAACTTTTATTTCCAAGTTTATGTGGTTGTGCCTTTTTGCAGAGACCTTTGTCTATGCTATGGAGTTGGGCTGAAATTGCCCCCTTTCTCTCCTTCAGTTCCTAGTTCATCCCAAGTGACAGACTGAAGCAGAACAACTCCAAAAAATTACATTTGTAGGAATTTTCATCCATTTCCCACAGACAGGCGTGCTTAGGGCATGCGTTCAGAGCTGACCTATGCGTAGACATCGCGTCTATTTCAGCCTTTTGCACACAAAAGACAGAACGAGAAATTTATCCCTTATTTCTATCTTTTCCTGCTTTTAAAGTGCCTGGCAGCCCATAATACATCTCCCAGGACTGGTTGAGGTACCCTGCAGCTTGCTAAAGCTCACTCTTAGCTGCTTTTGTTTGGCTTGGTGTTAGTTTTATTTCAAGTTGATTTTTTCAAAGTTGACACATAGTTTAAGTAGGGGGGAAATTAACTTGCATTCTGAAAAAAAATTATGTTTTGAAAATTTAGGTACCAAAACACCTAGAGAATTAGCCAAAGTAAGTGGCCCAAGTCCACACATGCTTAGCTAGTTCCCTTTTTCTAGTGTAAAAGTCATTAGTTTAGTTCAATTTTTGCAGTAGGATTTCGGGACCAGGATTGAATTTTCGATTAAAGAGTAAGTAATCTCTTCTGCCTTTGCACCCTTCGGTGATCCTAGGTAAGCATATGAATGCTCTCTATTCACAACTCACCATCTCCCTGTAGTTGATCACATAGATTAACTAGGAAAAATTGAAAGCGACCCATATCCGCACATGTTTTTCTTTTGAGCAAGGAATAATAGAACATAGTTTAATATGGGATTTTGAAAAGGATCATCGCATATCCACACGTTCAAACTATGTGCATGTTCACTTTTTTCTCACACACATCCACACACTAAACAAAGCAAAGACACCTAAAACTAACTTAACAAAACTCACAAAATTCTCCCCACAGGGACCACAAAAGAATTTCTAGTCTAAGTTAGGATCAAGCAGATAGGCATCCAATAAGCTGCCTTGATTATTCTTCATCTTGAAACATATAATTTGATTGTTTAGAGAGCTTTCAAATCCACCTATCAGCGCACATTAAAGAAAACCCGAACGTGGCAAAGACTCGTTTCAGAGGGGGTTAGGCTTAGGCGCAGTGCGGGTAGGTATCAATTGGGGCTACCTAACCTAGTTGATACTCGATACTGTTAGCTGAATTACCAAGAAGCCCAAGACTCAAACACTCACGTTGGACGGTGATACTTAGTGGCCAAAATTAGGGCATCCTTTCCCTATAGGTGATGGTGCAGGCAAGCACTAGATCCTCTACCCTTACCTTGGTGGATTTTCTTTGGCTGACTGGGAGTGTTGCCAGCTTTTACGAGACGTTGTGCTAGCACTCGCAAGATATCTTCTCAAGGCCCAATTAAATTTGAGTGTGTGAGGAATATTAAGTCTTCTAGGATTTGAGTATCATACACAAACAAACAAAAACCATATTTTTTTATTGATCACGTAGGAATAATTTAAAGGGAAATTTTATTTTATTTTTGCTTTGTTTTATGTATGCGATTGGAATTTTTCTTTGATTATAATCTTTATCCTCTCAAATATTTCCAAAGCCAGACCTATTTGATGCTAGAATAGACCCAATGAGACCTCGTCGATCTAGACATCTTTTGGACCTCCCCCCATTATCGGGAGGGGTTCCAAGTCTTTCGCCATTTAGGCATCAAAGACGAAACACTGCCACCATTATTGGTTCATCCTTTATTGGGGAATCCTTATTTGAGAACCTTGGTCGGTCTCCCAATGCCACACCACATACCACACCTCCCACAACCCCTAGAGGGCAGAGGAGTGCTACCCATTCGGGAAGCCAGTCGAATACACAACTAGGTATGTCGTAGATAAACCCTCTTCCTAACCAAAAAATTTTGTTTCACAAATCGCAATGGCTAAAACCTCACAGTCACCTTTTCTAGCTTCGTTTAATCTACCAAATTTAACCAAGTTGACGAACGAACCCATTACACACAACCCCATATTTCCTCACATGCCCATGAAGCTCCCTTCCGACATTCCAAAGTTCGAAGGAAAGCAAGCAGAAGACCCAGGAAATCATGTTATGACTTTCCACCTGTGGTGCTCGTCGAACAACGTCGTGGATGATACTATTCGACAGAGACTATTTCAATGCACTCTAACAGGAGTAGTAGCGAAATGGTATGTGGAGAAACCCTCTGCTACATATGGAACCTTTAGCGCCCTCGCCACTATGTTCTTAACTTATTTTCAGTTACCCATCCACCATGATTCCGGAATGGAATTACTGACACACTTTAGGCAAACCCCCGTCGTCCATATCTCAGACCATCTCCACGAATGGCGGCAGCGTCGTAGTTTGAGTAAAGCCAAACTCAACGATCGAGTACTGTTAGACCTATTCTTGAAAACTCTCACTACAGATATTTCGAAGGATGTGGCGCAACAAAGGCCCATATCCAAAGAGGACGCCATCAACAAGGCCCAACAACTCGAGCTAATCTATACACAGTCAGGGTATATTTACAATATCCTGCCAAACGCCCCATGCCTGCTGATCCAGGTGGCTCTAGATAGACGCACAGGGAAAAGAGGGGTCAAAAATCAAATTTTTTGGATTGTTATCAAACCAAGCTCATGTTGAATATTTTGTCTTCCTGATTGCAGTGGTGCAAGTGGTTCGTTAAACCGAGCTCGTATGTGAAAGTTAGGAGCGGTCAAAGTTCCGTGTTGACTTGGTGACTGGGCAGCCTTGAGGAGGACGCAATTTGAACCAAACCCGGCCACCAGATTCTGACACACTCAAGCAAGATTCAGGGCAAAATTTTCACCTCCTTAAAAGCACTCCTTCGGTCCAAAACAGAATTTTTCAAAATGCATAATTTGTTTTTAAAAACAAAAATATATATATATATAAAGAGGGTGGGGTCGTCACCCCCGCCACCCCCATAACCAAACCATATTAAAGTTTTGGGGGCGGGATGTCAACCTCGCTGCCCCCACCATCGGACATGCCATGTAAACATGGCCCAGCGGGAATCGAACTCGCCCAGCCTCAAAGGCCGGCCCACTCCACGAGTGGCCCAATGTACCAACTTAAAAACAAGCAAAAAAAAAATATGGAGCCCAATGATGCCAGGAGAGATGAGGGGCAGGCCACCCAATGTGGACCCAACCCCCCTCCAAAACCAAAAATCGTGCCATAAAAATTCATGTGCGGATTTTGTGCGGGAGGCGGGATTTGACCACCCGACCTCCCTTAACAAATCACCATTTTTACCATTCGACCAACAAACTTTCTGTTGGTATTTCCGCCCATGAAATGCATATAAACTCATCCTTTTAAAAGTGTGCCCAAGCCATGGAGGAGCAGAGAGTGTGCATGAATTTTGAGGTTTTAATATTTTTTTATTGCAGGTCATGTGGAACCATGAGCTAGAAAAGAGGCAAGTGGAACCTTCATTGAGCCCCATTTTCAGGAGGGCAAAATTTTGAATTTGTCCAAATGGAACAAATTTTACGTAATTTTTACACTACTCAATGCCACGAGTCTGATGGTGTGCTCATTTTATTCATCTGAGTTTTCAATTTTTCAGCCACTTTTGGAAGTGGGTTATGCAGGTGTCATATTTTCGTGTGTGAGCAGTTGTTTTCACTTTTTTCGACACCACAAGTTTGATGGTGTTTTCAGATTCAGCCGCAAAGCAGCTTAGCTTTCAGAAAATTTCATCATGAGGTATATGATATGGATTTCATGTAATTATTCATTTCTTTCTCTTCTAGATGCATTATGTCTTGCAGATCCCGGTTGATACATGAGTCGTGGGATCTTGCCTTGTTTTGCTATTGATGTACTTTCAGCTATGGATTTGTGTCATGTATGAGATCCATTTTATGCCACATTGGCGGGATTCTCATTTTCATATGTGTATTTTTTATATTCCTTGTTTGCCAGGATTGGCGGGATACTATTATTTATTACATGTCAGCTATGGTCATACTGATGGGAGTCTTTCTTTATGTATGAGAGTTCTGTAGTGGAAAATCTCCTAAAGAAGTAAATCCACTCCTGCGTGAGGTAAATTTTTCCTTATATGTCATAGGGAAACACATCCATGTACATCTTCTTCTTACAGCACATAATACAGCGGCCTACACCATCTTAAAACCAAGGCCCGAAGATGTAGTCCCTCCTGGATGAACTCCATTATCAAACGACGTGTGCTTATGATTGCTGATCTTGTTCATTTATGTTCCTCTTATTTACAACATACACTTATTCATTTATGTTCTTTAACGTCTTAATTAAATGCAATTCTAATTATCAGCCGAAGTAAAAGGTCTTGGCTAAGGGTATCAATATTTTACCTTGGATCACCTACAAAATTACAATGAATTTTCAGGCGTGTCGAACTCCGCAGACATTTTAATTGGGTCGCTAACCCAAATTTACCCTGGCAGCAGTGTTCAAAACCCTGGTTACACGTATGATTCTACCCAGAACATACCACAACCTGACTACCAAAGTCATCACATGCCTCCACAAAATTTGACCAGTAGGGCGTCATTGTATCAACATGGAGGACCATATCCTCTGGCTCAGGGGACCCAGTATGCAGATAGACATGCTGACGGAAGAGCTCCCCCCCAACATCCATTCATAAACTAGGGACTGCATTATGCTTAGTCCCCAGCATAAGACCCGCCTATGAAAAATAATGCACAGGTGAACTTTGTGCAGCCTTCCCAAGACCAACCGCGCCAATCATATAACCAAGAGAAATATCCTCCTAACATGGTTAAGAAAAAAAGGAAAAACAAACCTGAAGGAAATCCTGGACAGGGGGCAACAACCTGCATCAGCCTTCGCGATCTCAGGCTAGAGGCAACCCCAACCAAAATCAAAACCAGGAGCGAATAAATGCCCAACGACAGAAAAAAAGGCCACCTCTTCAAAAAAACCACTCTTGTTTGATCTGTAGTGAGTATGACCATTACACTCACCACGGTCTCGACCTCCCTAAGCTGAAAAATCTTTAGAATAAATAGGGACAAGGGGGATCAGCCTAGCAGCCAACAGTCATGCAAGATCCCTTCCCCCATCAAGGGAAAGTTAGCACGTAGCAACAAACTCTCAACGACTCCAGAAAGAACAACCACGAAATCTACATGACTGCGAAGAGATGTGTTTTCAAACACAGAATCGAAATTACAATATCCCACCAGAAACCAATGCATCAAGGGCTAGTACCAGTGCACCAACTGCACCTTTGACCATATCAAAGATGCCTATCATACCTTTGTCGAAGATGGCTAAGGGGAAAACTAGGAGAGCAGGAAACTATTCCAAAGCAGCCCATAATTATAGCATTGTGGATGATTTAGCTCAATCTCCCGCTACTATGTCAGCTTTGAAAGTATTACAATCTTGCCAAAATCAATGGAAATCTTTTCTTTCTGCGTTAGGCACTATCAACCCTACTGATACACGCCTAATGGCTTTTGATTTAGACAAAGCCACCCCTAGGCTTCCTTCGATGGTCACCTTTCAAATACCAGTATCGGTCCAAAATATTACCATTAACCGATGTTTCATTGATGAGGGTGCATACACATGCATCATGTCAAAGAACATCTAGAAGAAGTTAGGGTCTCCTGATCTAAATTCATCAGACATCACGCTTAGAGCATATGGCAGTCGCCCTTCAACTCCCATCGACCTCTACCAAAACTTCCTTGTCTACTTAGCCAGAAAGATGTTCCTTATAGACATTGAAGTCTTGGACGCCCAATTGGACTATAATATACTCCTTGGTTGAAGTTATATATACACCATGTCAACCATAGCCTCCTCTGTCTTCTGCACTATGATGTTCCCCCATGAGGACTGCATCATTACTGTCGACCAATTGACACATAGCAAAAATCGTCCCCTAAAAAATACTGTTGTCATTCTATCCTATGTAGATACATCTGCAGACACACTTTCATGGTACCAAGAATATGGCCCCTGTGAGTTCAAACAGTCTTCCATCCTAGGATCATTCCTAGGAGATCCCCCCATCATACCTGAGTCATCACCTGATGTCACAGGAGCTCCAGTGTGCATGATGTCCACATCAAGCGCTAAAGCTAGCCAGGACACGGACACAAGAAGTAATGACACCAAGACCTCGACCACGACAGCCTCTCTAGCCTACGCCGCTTCTCAAACCCCTTTCCTCTACCCCCCAACTAGTTTCGTATCCCAACAGGTTTTGGCAACAGTGGTGTTATCAAACATATCGTTTGCAATACAAGTTTGGTATCTCATTCCTCCTACTGTGACAAGAGAAACACACATCACTGCCATAAGGTTAAAACCCCTCAGTCTCGAGGAGGCCCCACCCGTTCAGGAAACGGTTGAAAACATCCATGTGTTATCTCCCCGTAATTTTCTAGATTGATTGAGATACAAATGGACAGGGTAAAATCAAACCAAGCTTTAGAGTCCAAGGACCTAGCCTTCCTGGATTCAGAGAGGGATCTCTCTACTAGGTGTAAATATGTGAACTTGTTTGCTGATTAGGGTTGATTTTAGGCTAGATGTTAAGTGCTGGGTAATTTGATTGTTTTTGGTTGGGTATGATGCTCAGATAGATTTAGATAGAAAACAAGGAATATTGTTAAGTCATTGGGCAATGGAGTCTAATAAGGTCATGATAAGTTCATCAATGGTTTCAAGAGCATTTGCAGGGCAATTTTAACTTGGTTGGTGGATCTTTTAAGGTTGTGAAGGGTCATGAGGTGAACATTAAGCTTGGGAACAATAAGCTAATAAAGGGAAAAAACTGAATCCTTTATGTACTTTGTAAACTGAGAGAGTTAGAAGATTTATAAGCATAGAAAGATAACCAAAGGCATAAGCAAAACCTAGTCCATTTGATTTTAGACTGAAAGAAGATAATCAACCAAGAAAAACATTCAGATGAAAACATAGAAAGGCAAGAAACTTATTTAACTTTCATAGATTTCATCATCAAGAGCAGAAAATATTTAAGATGCACAAATAACTATAATCAATAGAAGGAGAGAAAACCCTGATATCTAAAGATACAGCTATGAAGGTACCTTGAAACAAATTTAGCTAGTAAAGGCAAAGAGCATGATTCAAACAGACTTCTTTTACAAACCTAGGCAAAGCTGCTTTAAAGAGGTGATTCCAAGGACAGAGTATTTCAGTGGCAACAATATGCAGGGCTAGCCATAAATCATACTTGACACCAACTGATATAAACCATTCAAGAAAGGGACAAGCTAAGAACTTCTTAGAGAGCAAGAGATGGATTCCCTAACATATCTCAACAGAAGAAAACATTGAGGCAGTGAAGGACAAACAAAAGTAAGGTGCCATTAGGAAACATTTCTTAATGTAAATTTTTCGTCCTACTGAAAAATAGAAAGATGGAAAACATAATGGAAAAATGGAAAACATGAACATAAGAAACACTTCACCATCAACCAAGCTTATGGATCCTACAAACAGTCTCTCTCCATCAGCAAGCAAACCAGGGCATGCATGAGCTCTAAGACATCAATTTGTTATCAAAAACTCCAAGAGACTATGTATTTGCTTTAGCATAAGTCATCAAAATCCAACTAATACATGAGTGCCTCGGGCTCTTTTTATGGAGTAGATGAGGAGGTGGGAAGCCCTAAGAGGCTTCCAGAAACCCTAATCTAATCATAAATGCCATAAATGTGCTTAATGACCATGCAAGGCCCAAGACACATAGTTGATAAGAAAATAAATGAAAAACACCAAAACATAACTCCCCAATCAAATCAGGAGTGATTTGTCCAAGGAAATATTAAAAAACTCCTTTTCCATCAATCCGTGTGTTTTGTTGACTTTTTTCACAAAAGGTTGCTTCTGTGTGTAACACCTTTTCAACAGAAAATAGGGTCTGCTGCAACTAAGTTTTGGACCCCTTCCTGGCATTGAATTTGGCCCCGTGATGGCTCGTTGGAAAGCGTGATGAGTCTACTTTCCAAAAATACTTTATTTGTGCTGAATGGATGCCACTTACCTACTCAAAAATCAAATCTCCCAACACTTCTCAAGGCATAACACCTGCTCTGAAAAAGAGGCAGAAAGGTCAAATTTGAGGTATTTTTTCACCTTTTGAGGGGAAAAAAATGCTCCAATTGACCTGAAATTTTGTGGGTAGACTATTGGTGTTGTGAAAAATCCAAAATTGTAAACTTTACCAGCTGAGGATGCCCTAATTTTGAGTGTAACATCTAGGGTGTTGTGCTCCTAGGGGTCAAAATTTGGAAAAAACAAAAAGTTTCCGGATTTTCCTCAAAATTGGTGTGTAGACCCCTCAAGAGATTTTAGACATCTGTTGAGAAACATCAGCCAAGAATCCAAGGCTGTCATGCACTTTTGTCTTTTTTAGCTCTTCTAGCTCCATGAGGGCTTGCTTGAGTTTAGCATTAGCAAGCATGCTCTTCCTTACATACTGTTTGACCATTTTCTTCTGCAAGGCAAGGCCCCTCTTCACCTCTTTGAAATTTGTGTGCTCTTGTTTATAATAGTATATTACCCTTTGTGCCCTTTCAAAGTCCTTTTCCCATTCTTGAAGTTGGGCATCCTTTTCTAAGAGGAACAATTTTGTACTCATCCCTTGGTCCTCATTATCACTGTCTAGATCAACAAAAAGAGGCCCTTGAGAAGTCTTTTTGATCCTTTTTCTCCTTCTTACCTGTACCTTTTGCTCAAATTTTTCCACTTTTTCTTTGCCTTTGTCCAATGTTTTGGCTATTTGAGAAGAGATGGCCCTTTTCCTTTTAGAGGCAGTAAACACATTTCTTCTCCCTTTGTGATATGTGCATGTGAGAGGGGTAACAATGGGACTTTTAAAGGCAGTGCTATCATCATTTTGATATTTAGTTTGCTTGTTATCTTCTACACTTGCCTCACTCTGATCTTCTTTGTCATGCATGGACTGATTTTTGTCAAGACAGTCATGGTTGTTGTCATGACTGTCATGACTCTTTCTTTGACTGCCTGGTGTACTTTGATGGTTGTCCTCCTCATCATCCTGCCCCCCCTCATATTTGTGGTTGCCTTCACTAATTTCATCATTGCCATCACTGCTTTCTTCATGGCTACTCCCCTCCTCTTCACTGTTTTCTTCATTTTCATCACCTTCTTCTCCACTGCTCCCTTCCTGTCCATCATTATCTGTCTCAGTTTCCCCTTGACTATTGCCTTCATTTTTTTCGTCACTAGGGCTACAGTCAGCCCCCTCACTTGGAAATTTAGGGGAAGAGGTAAGAGGTGAAACTCTTTGTGGAGAAGGCACATGGGGAGATGATGGATGTGTGGAGGTAGATGGTTGAGTTGGAAGGAAAGTTTTGTTGGATGAAGGCCCAGGGGTTTGCAAACACATCATGTGAGATGAAGGTTTCCCAAGATATTCCTTGTTTCTCTAGCTTGTATATGACAATAATTTTGATCAAGGAGTGATGAAAGAGGCTCGGCATTTGGTGGTCATAGTTTTTCTTCTTGATAAGTGAGGCCATTTTTTCAATGCTCCAGAAAAGGTAGTATGGTAAATTCATCATCTTGACTTTAGTGAAGTGCATTAGCAACATTATATGATATGAGTATAGCCTGGAAAATATCCCCTCATAGGTGAAATACCTGATAATTTGTTTCATTAGTGCAGCATACCTTTCTAATAAGTGGAAGAAGGGGAAAATAGCCTTGCAATTCTGTTGGCAGTTGGGTTTCAGGTAGGGCTCATAATAGCTCAACTACAACTTAATTTGTTTGAACCATACTTCACCAATGTCTGGCATACCGGTTGCTTTTGAAATAATTTCAACTGAGAGCCCAAATTGTACCCCTGCTAGGTTAATTTGATGATTTTTTAAGCTAAAGGAAAACAACCTAGTCAAGTTTGGATGACTGCCAACTTGTTTGATCTTTCACAAAATTGATAACACCCTACATCTTGAAAGCATGAAAGGATCATAGGGGAGGAGGTAATCTGAACTGTGTCTAAGGGTTCGAATCTATTTTCCCTCCCTCCTTTGTACTGAGGCTTGGTAGGTGTTTGGACGTCATCACTGCTAGTGTGGCTTTCTGTTTCAGACATAGTGGTTGATTTCTCTTAGAACAGAAAAAAGAAAGGCTCTTTTTTAAAAACTTTTTGAAGGCTTCTTGGTTTAAAAAGGTTGTAAGGAGTGAAGTGAGGGCAGAGAAGGCAAGATGGAAGTCTCCAAAGATATTCAGTGTTTTCAAAGGCTTTATTTTATGCCACTCAACCCCCCTATGGTATATATAACAATTTCCTCTTTCCAACCCTAAACAAAAGGTATTTTTAGAATTGATTGTACAGCAACTTTAGGGGTTGGTTCATTCGAGACCTTAAATATGATTTTTCTTAGAAAAAATGGAGTTTTTAGGAGGTAAAAAAATCACCAACCTTGTTCTTATCCTTTGTTGAGGCTTTGAGGGTGAGAAAAAACTGAAATTTTGACTCCCTTTAGCATTTGTAGAGGAGCTTTGTCTATTCATAACGCCGGGAGCGTAACACCAAGAGCGTAACACCAGGAGTGTAACACCAAGAGCGTAACACCAGGGTGTAACATAAAGAGCGTAACACCAGGGCGTAACACCGAGAGTGTAACACCAGGGCGTAACACTTGAGTATGGTTCTTTTGGGCTATGTGCATTATACTACAGTGGCGTAACACTTGATTCTGGGCGTTGTCGGGCTCTATGTGTTACAATGTGCCAGGTGCGTAATAGCGGATGTTAGGTGCGTAACGCAGTGTTAAATAACACTACGACCACCCCTCCTGCGCGTAACACTACAAGCTAGGTGTGTAATAGTGACCTAGGAATGTAATACCTGCAAACTTGCCCAGTTCGCTCAGAAAATGACACAATCTCTTCTCAACGGCTCTTTGTGGTTTTGGAGATGACAAATGGTGCGGGGGTAGTACACTCAAGGCCTTTATATTTGTTTTGAAAAATAAATTTAAAAATATCAAACCCACTTTTGTAAAGTTAATGTCTCCTATATTTTAGTGTGCTTTTGACTAATATCTGCTGTGAACACACTTTGAAATTTTTTGGAAAAAATGTTTATTTATGCCTTTGTCATATTTTGTAGAACAAGATTTTTGGCATGGAGGCCTTTATTGGGAGTTTGTTGCTGAGATGCATATCAAGGTTACACTTGCTTTTTTAGGCTTTTTTGATAATAACTTATGCCCAACTTTATATTTCAAAAACTTTGTTTTTCTACCCTTTGGTAAAATGATCCCCTTTAAACTGATACTCTTTGTCTTTCTTCTCTTAGTGCAGGTGAAGAAATTCTATTTTGGCAATAACCCTAAGGAGGAGGCTTCTGTCCTTGAAATCTCTAAGATGATTTTTTCTTGTCACCACTGTTTTGTTAATCAACCAAAACAACCCCTGATACGGTTTTACCTATAGGCTTGTTTCTTTTGTCTTGTTTGTGTCTTCCTCCTGGTGATGATTACATCCTATTACCTTGCCTCTTCTTATTTCTGGTGGCCACCTTGGATATTCTTTGAAAAAAATGTGAACAAGGGCAGTTTTCCCTTGCAGTGTTTGTGCTCTAAGCCAAGGAGGCTTTTCTTGAATGACTTTGGGTCAAAATGCTTGATTTTATTCCCCTTTGAATGCAATCTCTTCATGCAGGAAGGCATAACTTGTTGGGCACCAAATCCATCCTATGACTTAGTGAAACACTAGGTGACCTAATGGGGACTTTTTGGACTTGGACTTTGGACAAATATTTAGACTTAGGGATCACCAAGTATAAGATAGGACCTGTGATAAGCTTAGTGTTTTTAGAAGACCTAGGATCTAGTATACTTGACTATCCAAAGGGCCTGTAGAGACAATCAGTGTCTGAGAATATTATGGAAGAGATAACAAGGCTATTTGATTGGTAGGTTTGAATAGTAGTAGGGAATCCTGTAGGTAAGAAAAACAAAGGATTTGGGCCAAAAGGCAAGACATGGTGAAAAATGGGTGACAGTTGGGGTTAAAATAAATGGCTTGAGCCCATGATGGGTCTTCCACGAGTGGTGGGCCAGTCATGATGAGATAGGAAGATGAAATAGTGAAAGTTTTATCTTAGGATAATGAAGGCAGTGAGATTTCTAGAACTCACAATGTTTATGAATTTTGTTTCTAGAAATCTAGGACCACTACTTAGTCATCTTCAGATAGTGAAAACTATGGATGGCTAACACCTTGGAAAGGAAATTCCCATTGCAAAACCGATGACTATGGCTAAGAAAACAAAGAGAAAAGGAAAGAACCTGGAAACCCCCGCCACACAATGGGAATCACCAGTTTGCGCCATATGTGACGTAATAGGACACCCTACCCATATCTGCCTAGAGTTGGACAAATTAAAACTGCTCCTTGGCTCGGAGGTAGCTATCACGACACCCGTTCCCGTAAAAAGGAACCTGCCACCAAGGGTAAAGGCAAAGAATTTCTTACCAATCATGCATGCGCTATCTGTAGAAACTATGGGCATTATACCCATCATTTCCCAGAAATCCCACAATATAGGGACGCCTTGCATGCCATCGAGAAATCCTATCAAGAGGATCCCCCCACCCAGTCTTCTAGAGATGAAACTTGTACCATCCTGTACCTAGAGGAGGAACGACAATCACCAGAAAGATGCTCGTTCATATTCCCCCCTCCTATCATACGCTGCACATTGTGCGATGAACGTGGTCACTTCATAGAAGAATGTGCAGCCCTGGAACTCATCCACAAATGGTATCCTATAGAATGCGTTTACTACATTGGATTGCGGGCAGCAAAATTCACATGTCATTTATGCACCGACAACCAACTTCTAGAAAATTTCCACTATATCCCCCGATTCCGATTAGCACTTGCTAGTTTACGCTTAGATATAGTCTACCTCTCCCAAAAATATGGCATGAATTCAGAATCCATGAACAGCTCGACAACCCAAGAAGATGTGACGAGCATATCCATCCTATTATTTTGAGCTAAAAAGCGACCACTCAGGGAACCTCTAGTTATCCCCAACCGCTCTCCGTAGAAAATACCAACATGTGCATTATGTAAACTGCCCAATTACATGGTCACCACTTGCCCTAATTTAGCAGTGTTACGACACTGGTACCCTACCAGACCACAAACTGAGCACGACGGGACCCCCATATCTAGGCTATTTTTCTCAGTGTGTCAGGGAAATCACTATGGACAGCGTTGTACCTATATCTCGTGAGTTCTTCCCCTCATTGATATGATTCATACAATATAGAAGAAACAAAACGATGAACTCAAATGATATAGAAAGTACATCACCCCCAAACCAACAACCCCAAACCCACATTAGCATAATGGGAAAACTGGGAGGGCACACCAACCAAACATGACCCAGGCCAAACCAAGGATAACATGTAGACTATGCAACCTGAATGACCACTGGGTCAATTAGTGTAAAGAGTCGAATCCCCTCACAATAATTTTTCGTACAGTATATTCTCGACCACCGCGACTTCTCTCTAACCAAGAGAAGATCACGCATACCTATTGTCATATTTGCTCACACTTTCAACATATGATTAAATGTGAGCATCTCCCCAAGCTCAGAGCGGTAAGAGTAGTGTTATATCTATACTCCCACAAAGAGCTAGACGCACCCAAGCCAACGACATGGAAATGGAAGTAGAAGACCTCCTCTTCTACAACAAATCCTTTACAAGCATACACATCTGGAATGAAGAGTAGTGTTGGTTCCCACACAATATACTATGTTGGCACAGTGGTACCATGCGCCATATGCACTGTCCAAAACCGCGAACCAGAGGCATGCCCACTAATGGAAACATTCAGGCACCTCTGCAACAGGCACAATTTCCACCAACAGGAAATTGACCATCCTAACAGGGGACCCCTATGCTTATGCAAACTCCCATTACGAAGATTCTTCCCCCACCAAACACCGACGACATGATACACCACATACGATTTGTATCATCGTATATCAGAAAGAGCATTACAGCCACCCCCATGTCCCAGGATTCCCACCTTATTCCTGTCACAAAAGGTCAGTGTTCCTTACGCTTTTTCATTGATTTTCGGGAGATCCTGAATTTGCATGCCGTCATCCTCAAAGATACTCGGCCTCTAGAACAATTCCTAGTACAACTAGAGCTCGTCGACGAAAGCCGACGATAGTCACTACAACACAACGAGGCCCATAAGAAAAGGGTAAAAGCATCATTCGACCGCAACATCAACCCTCGCTAATTCACCGAGGGAGAACTATTCCTCCGCTATGATGTAACAAAAGAAGCCCTAGGGCCAGGAAAGTTCGAAACCTTGTGGAAAGCACCCAATATCATAAAAATTTTCCTTCTACAGGGGGCATACATCTTGAAATAACCAGACGAGACATGCCTCAGCAACCCCGTCAACGGCCTTTACCTCAAGAATTTCTACCCATAAGGGCCAAGAATGCCCTACCCTAGAGTCAACGTACACAAACCCAATCACTTTAAATTTTTTACCAAAATACTTATTACAAAACATGCTTGAGTGCTGGAATGGATTACCAACTCGAACCTTACTTCGAATTTGCTGATAGAGCATCAAGATGGTCTCAAAGTTTAGCAGAAGCCTCCTGAGTCATCTATCACCCTGACCGATCACCAATCTTCACCAACGGTGTATGTATCAGTTCAGCTACAAACAATTAGGTATAATATGACATCGTTATTGGACTTATGTGCAACACCCTCCATCAGGGCATACACCATATGCATGTCTACCTTGATTCCCAATTAGTAGTGTCGCAGTTAAACCAAACATTTGAGATAAGAGATTCACATCTATTTAGAAAATTTTTGCGTGCAAAGAGGTTAAGAAGACAATTTGACTACATTACATTTACACATGTACGAAGGAGTCAAAACCAAATAGCTAATCACATAGCTAACAATATTCTAAACTGGAATGCATCTCGAATAAACCATCATACATAAAAAAAAAAAAACACAGACACCCATCAACATAACATAATCCATAAGCAGAAATAGGGGGCACAACATGTAGAGCCACAAAAAATATCTCTCATATATATATCATAGTGTATGTGTATGAGTACAATCCCAAAGATACACAAAAAGTCGTCAAAAAATAGGGGAAACATCCTCATAATGGGTGCTTTTCCCATGTGCAAATAAACTCTATGGCGATGCTCCCCGAGGTAGGGCACCCGGACACACTGTTGCTCCCAGTACCACTACTGGAGCTGTCGTCAAAACTGAGACTGCCACATGATGTAGAACAGGCAGATAGTCCCTCTCTCGGCCAATCAGTGTCTCTAGCCAGACCTCCTTGAGGTCATCCAGAAATCCTCGAGAAGGCATCCCCTAGGTCAGGCGGTCCACTCGATCCTAGGCATCCTCCAGAACTAACACCCGAGTAGTCAGCTAAATAATGTGAACCTCCACCGCATCAGCACGTGCCGCCTCTGCATCGGTACGAGCTCGCTCGGTCGTAACATCGGTAGTAGACGAGCCGCTTCCCTCTCCCAAAGGGCCAACACCACCCCAGGTCCACCACCCTAAGGCTATGCAGGGTCTCCTACCAGCCCCCGACGACCTCCCCGAGGTCTCCTAAGAGGACCGTGGCCAACCAATAGAGCCACGGGGTGACCTACCTCACCAACATCTGCAAGAGTAACTAAAAATATGTCAGTGTCTCCATCAAAACAAATAAAAGCATATATACTCAAATAAATGCAAAAAACATAAAAACATACCTGTTGGCCCCCAAGCATAGCCAAGAGGGAGACCCATCCCTGGATCCCCCCCGAAAGTCCATCCCTGCATATGGAAATAGCAGAAACATCTGGGGGTTGACCTCAAACCAAGCCTCCGTTGTGGCATTCCAGTAACGCCCCACCATACCCCCACCTCCTCACGACATCACAGGAGCCCACCTCCTCATACGAGGCTCTCGTGGCCCCCCAAGAGGCACCACCACCACTAGTCTCAGCAGCACCACCCTCACATACATGATGCTGCATAAAATACTGGCATACACAAACAAATTTGATCCGTTCTGGACCTTGTGAAGTTGCACCACCATCCCGTCATAGTAGAAGCTGAAAAATCGAAAAAAGTGCCCAACCCTCAGCCGGCGCAAGACTCCAACTAGCGAGCCCGATGCCCGATGTGGAGTGGACGACCCTGCAAGTCACAAAATATCCGCTAGAGCACACTGCTCGGCCAAGTCTGTCACTGAGGCAATGGATCTGCACCCCTCCGTAAGGGGAAGCCTGCCACAATGATGCACCCAGAACCTCTCAAAATTCAACCTCCCAGAAGAGAGTGGATACCGCAACGCCTCACCGTGAGGCAATAGCCCGGTCAAAAATTATATATCCATATCATGATGGATAGTAAGGTCAGTCCCACGCAGCACAAACATGTTTTGCTGCTTGTTCCGATGCTGGATAAAGTAGCGCAGCAGTCGGTCCTGTGATCAAAGAAGCCCATTCTCCACAAAAATTAGGAGACCTCATTGCACCAATTGTTGGCGCGCCTGACCATCGGTGGCTAATGCAGTACGGAGCTTGGGCCAATCCTGCTTCCTCCACAACAACCTGTCATCCAAATAGGAACCCATCATCAACAGAAAAAACATCAAAAAATAGGCAAAAAATCCAAAAAATTTCCTCGGCCTTTTGTGCGCCTGTATTTCTCATAGGCATGCATAAGGTGCGCCAAAAGAGGGGAAAAGAGCACTTAAAGTGCACAAAACCCCAAAAATCATGTGCAGAAGGCGCACTCTAACCCTGATCACTCAAGAAATCTAGGGTAAAAATGACTCAGAATCCATACAAACCAGTTTTGTACGGACCCCGACACCCTCAAACTAAAAATATTAAAGTGCAGGACGTCATGGAGGTTACCTGGGCATGATATCACTAATCCCTGGTTCTCAGGCTGACCACAATGGCAAGAACTTCTCAGTTAAAGTCTCTGACCTCTCAAAAAACTCAACAAGTACAAATGAATTGAATTAGGGCCATATTCATGTTGGCATATGTTGTCCTTGATGGAAACCTACTTGATGAAGTTGATGGTAACCTACTTGATGAAATAAGATTGTTGGCAATATGATGCAGAGTGTTGTCCTTGATGGCAACCTACTTGACAAAGTTGATGACAACCTTCTTGATGAGTTAAAGGGGAGATTGTTGGCAATGTGATACAATGTGTTGACTTTGATGGAACCTACTTAATGAATTTGTTCGTGATGGAAACTGACTTGA
Source organism: Pinus albicaulis (assembly GCA_034641835.2). Taxonomy (NCBI): domain Eukaryota; kingdom Viridiplantae; phylum Streptophyta; class Pinopsida; order Pinales; family Pinaceae; genus Pinus; species Pinus albicaulis. The sequence continues at coordinate 930,392,631 of CM076576.1, forward strand.
TGAGTTGTTAATAATGTAAATCTGATGTATCTACAGATCAGTTCAGAAGCAGCAGAAGAAAGGAATTCAGAAAGTGCCAGAATAATGATAAATAAGTTATGCTACAAAGCATATGCGGTTTTGTTAAGGTGAAGTAGCATATGCACGTGGAAAAGTACGTGCCAAGTCGCATATGCCCTTTTGCGCTCCAAATTTAGAATACCAAGGGGTGTTACCATGGTATTGACCCATTGTATTGAGCACTGGAATATCTATTTGATCCCGTCCAGGAATACCATTAGTAGTTGAGTGGTTTTGACTCATGGTATTGCCAAAGGCTAAATCTATATAAGGAGAAGAAGATCATGGTGCAAGGTGTGCATGAGTAAGGGTTGTGAATGAATAAATCTCTCTAAGGAATATCTATATGGATGAACTCTGTTCTTGATTGATAGATCTGAATCTATGATGCACCTATGAAGAAAATGATGATGAGGGATCTCTAGATCTGAAATGTATATGTATTTTCTGGATCTGTTTATGGAAGGTTTAGATCTGAGATGAGGCGAAATACTTTCTGAAGTAAAGGATGAAATCTGAGTTGTTTATCTGATCTGAAGAGTTGTACAGTCCTGAAAAGTTACAGATGTATACGCAGGTTTGCTTCATCAAAAGCGCGTGTATACGCGGGTATGCTTAAAGAAAAGCGCGTATGGGCAGATAGGGTTTTCTGAATAATGCATAGAAGTATACGCGGGTTGGTCTGCATGAAAGCGCGTACATATGCAGGTTCAGTGAAGTAAAAGCGCGTATGGAATCTAGCATTTGCTGAAGTAAGTGGAATGAGATGTCTGATCTGTTTTGCTGTTTTACTGCTATTCCGTCAATGATGTATTCATACAATCGGCTTTTTGAATGATGAATATGTTGCCGATTATGTTTATTGAAGATCGTAAGTTGGAGAACAAATGCTGATCATTCAATGAATGAATTGATGTGGTTATAAGTTTTAGTTTGAGAATGCTGAGCTTAAATGATGGAAAGGGTCCAGTCCTAAAATATGATGAAATTTGGCCTACAAGATGTGTTGTATGAAGCAGTTGGATCCACTATGAAAATTGATGAAACGTGGTCCATTGTGCAGGTGTCAAGGTCGGCTTCTTCATGAGGGGGTTGTAGCTCCTTCCAAGTGGGTAGCCGGTGAGATGTCAAGGGGTAGTGTGCTTCCTTCCGTAAGAGAACAAACGAGAGTAGGGGGTCGTAGCTCCAAACGAGGAATGGGTAAATCCATAAAGGGGGGTTGTAGCTCCCTTCAAGGAGAGGTTAACCAGAGAAGGTTGGGGGAAGTCATGGTGTGGGTACCGCATGCTGGTATGAGTCTATGCCAGTACATGGTTGTACGATGTTTTCTTTATAATAAAATATTGAAGACTGAGACGACGGCAGCGGTGGTTTTCTCCCGACTTGGGTTTCCACCTTAAATCTTGGTGTTCATGTGTGTTGTTTATGTGTGATGGTTTATTCTGTTATTACTGCACATGCTTACTTATAACTAAACATCTGATGAATAAATGATGCATTGATCTAAGTAAATAATTAAATACATAATAAGATCTCTGTATATACGTGAGTTGTATAAAGGATATCCGCGTGTATACGCGAGTTGGTTTCAGGAAAGTAGCGTATGGGTTTTTAAAGGAAGAAAAAGTATAAAGTTTTGAGTATGCCCTAAATACTGATTCACCCCCCCTCTCAGTATTTTTCCCAACAATTGGTTTAAGAGCAGGTTCTTCTGCAGAAGCTTGATTGCTTGAAGGAGATCCGTCACAAAGGGAAGGAAGAAAAAGAAGAAGGCTACTCAAAAGGAGATATCTCAGAAAACATGTGCAGCAGAAAATGAAGAAGATGAAACAGGTAGTGATTGTTGTTCTTGGGATTTATTTTCTTTAGTATGCGATGGTGAAGATAGTGAAAGTAATACTGTGGATCAAGAAATAGTTCTCAAGATCAAAGTTGAAGATCAACAAAGATTATTCAATAAGAGAGAATCTATCTACAAAGATATGATCTCTAGACTGAAAAGGTTGTACGATAATGTAACCAATCGAAGTAAAGGACTTGAAGTAGAAATCATCTCTCTGAAAGCAGATCTCGAAGCATCAAATAATAAGAATGAGGAACTTCTACAATCATTTGAAGAAAAAGGACTTGAAGCAGAAATCGTCTCCCTCAAAGAAGATCTGAAAAAATCAAATAAGAAGAATGAAGAACTTGAAGCAGAAATCATCTCTCTCAAAGAAGATCCGGAAAAATCAAATAAGAAGAATGAAGAACTTGAAGCAGAAATCATCTCTCTAAAAGCAGATCTTGAAGCATCAAATAAGAAGAATGAAGAACTTCTACAATCATTTGAAAAAGAAGGACGTGAAGCAGAAATCATCTCGCTCAAAAGAGATATGGAAAAATCAAATAAGAAGAATGAAGAACTTCTACAAATTTTTGAAGAACAAGAAAATGGGTTGAAAGAAGAGATTTTAAAACTGAATGATCAAGTAGAAGAAGGAAGAAGGGTCGAAGAAAGTATGAAGAAGCAATGCCAAAAATTGGAGGTTGAGGTAAACATTCTAAAAGGTAAATTAGAAGAAAAGGATAAACTCTTGAGGTTTCAAGATAGTACTAAGATTCTGGATAATATTCTTAGTAGTCAAAGGTCTCCTTCTGTTAAATTTGGTCTTGGTTTTCTTGAAACTGTTAAAGGAGAATCTAGTTCACAAGGAAGTGCTAAAGATTCAAAGGATATCAATACAAAACTTGAAGTGTTGGAAGAATCAAAAGGTCAACCGACTATCATGAACTCTCAAAAGAAATCTTTCCCTCCTAACTATAGAAGCATCAATAATGTTGAATGCTTTAAATGTCATAATTATGGGCATATTGCAGCCAATTGCAGAAGCAGAATGTTTCAGTCACATACAAACAGATTCTACACAGAAAGGTACTCTGGTTTCTTCAAGGGATATTGTTTTTCATGTAGCAAGTTTGGTCATAAAGCAGCTGATTGTAATAGAAGAAAGAATAGAAAATCACATCATGATCCTTATGCTTACTTTTCTGGACACATAAGATGTTATGCTTGTAATAAGTATGGACATGTAGAAAAGGAATGCAGGATGAATAGATCTAAGAATTTGGATAATTTCCAGCATACAATAAGAAATTTCAAGCAAAGCTGGAAAAAGAAGGAGGATCGGTGAGAAACGTAGGGAATATTGACCCTACTGCAGTCATCCACTTCTGAAGCTTACTTCTCGTAATGATTGCAGGAATGATGTGAGATACATTATAGAAGTATCATCATAGGGGGAGAAATGTATGGTGATTCTCATGGTTGGTTTGGTAATTCTTGTTATGTTTATTTCTGACAATGCATCTGATGTGAAGAAGACAGGTACAGGTGGTACAAATTCAGGGGAAGAAGGAGTGTGAAATTTTCAGTATTTTTCTTTCCATATGTGGGTTTACTGAACAAAAGCCACGTATACATGCGAGTTATGCTGAAGACAGAAGCGTATGCCTTTTTGTTAAGAAAATCAATGAGACAGCTAAATATCAGGACACAGGTTCAGGGGGAGCATCAGTCTAACATCTAATGATTGCATTGTTGGCATTGTATCTGATTATTTCTTAGTTCTTACTCAAATGATGATGACATGATATATGGTTTCTTATGATGAGATTATGGATGAGCCCTGTTTGCCTTTTGCTGAAGAATATCTTTTGTTTCACACATGGATAAGTTGGAAGTCTTATGATTCAGAGATAAGATTAGATCATGCAGAGTTTGTTGCTATGATTGAGACCTTTTTCCTACACATATTACATCATGATGAATCTTGAAGATCTTGGTGATATTAGATCACATGGATGATTGTTTGACACATATTGTCTATTGAAGAAGTTGTTCTGATATGATAATTCCACTTGGGAAGAATATGTTGATGCTGCAAAGAGTCTGAAGGCTTGGCTACTGATGTGCTTATGCTACAACTGTTGGATGACACTTGAAAACACAAATACATTGTCCTATCTATCTTTTCTCATATATTCCAGGGAAGCATTAAAATTTCTCAGACAGAATCTAGGAGATGTTTCTACCTCTCAGAAGATCAGATTTGATTAAATTTCAGAAGATTAAGTTGGATACGCGGATTTCCTGAAAGACAGTTGCATATATACGTGAGTTCATACACAGGAAACTGCGTATGGGTATTTGCTGACAAAATTCTTTTGGGTCAACATTCTTTCAGCACAGCTGCTGTACTATTTGGTATCTCTGGTGGTGTTCCAGTTTTCATAATTCTGTTTCATTATTTGATATTGTTGATGAAGATGCCTTGATGATTTGTTGTTGAAAGTGTTCAGGATGCACAAGCTAAGGGGGAGCATTGGTCATGTGGAAAGAATGCATTGTTGGCATTCTCTTGATTTGTTGTGATCTGATCTCATGATTGAGATTCCTTGATCTTGATTATAAAAGGTCATATTTGTAATTTGATGAAAAGGTCATGTTGAGACCTATGATGTAAAATTGTAACATTCAGTCATGTAAGGACTTGTTCAAATGTGTAAACTCACTTGGTTGGGTACTTGAAGTCAAATTTGTAAACCCACTTGGTTGGGTAGTTGAGTCAAAATGTGTAAACCCACTTGGTTGGGTACTTGAGTCACATATGTAAATCCACTTGGTTGGATCATTGATGTAAGTATGAGTCCTTGGTGATAGGAAAGGTCATAGAGTCATGTACTTCATTGAAAAAATATGTTTGAAGATTCAGCATGAACTCAGGGGGAGCAATGGTAACTTCAATGCACATCAGATCTACAGAGCTCTTCTTTCTACATGAGGAGAAAAACCTTGTTTTGGTTTTGATCCGTCCTTTTCCCTTGATGTCAAAGGGGGAGAGTAGCATGGTGTTTGAATAGGGGGAGAGCATCATGGTGTTTGCATAATGGTTATATTCAATGTATCTATCTGTTATGATGATCAAACACCATCATGGTTGCCATCAAGTCCAAAGGGGGAGATTGTTGGCATATGTTGTCCTTGATGGCAACATACTTGATGAAGTTGATGGTAACCTACTTGATGAAATAAGATTGTTGGCAATATGATGCAGAGTGTTGTCCTTGATGGCAACGTACTTGACAAAGTTGATGACAACCTTCTTGATGAGTTAAAGGGGAGATTGTTGGCAATGTGATACAATGTGTTGACTTTGATGGAACCTACTTAATGAAGTTTTTCGTGATGGAAACTGACTTGATGAGTTGTTAATAATGTAAATCTGATGTATCTACAGATCAGTTCAGAAGCAGCAGAAGAAAGGAATTCAGAAAGTGCCAGAATAATGATAAATAAGTTATGCTACAAATCATACGTGGGTTTGTTAAGGTGAAGTAGCGTATGCACGCGAAAAAGTACGTGCCAAGTCGTGTATGCCCTTTTGCACTCCAAATTTAGAATACCAAGGGGTGTTACCATGGTATTGACCCATTGTATTGAGCGTTGGAATATCTATTTGATCCCGTCTAGGAATATCATTAGTAGTTGAGTGGTTTTGACTCTTGGTATTGACAAAGGCTAAATCTATATAAGGAGAAGAAGATCATGGTGCAAGGTGTGCATGAGTAAGGGTTGTGAATGAATAAATATCTCTAAGGAATATCTGCATGGATGAACTCTGTTCTTGATTGATAGATCTGAATCTATGATTCACCTATGAAGAAAATGATGATGAGGGATCTCTAGATCTGAAATGTATATGTATTTTCTGGATCTGTTTATGGAAGGTTTAGATCTGAGATGAGGCAAAATACTTTCTGAAGTAAAGGATGAAATCTGAGTTGTTTATCTAATATGAAGAGCTGCATAGTCCTGAAAAGTTACAGATGTATACGCAGGTTCGCTTCAGTAAAAACGTGTGTATACGCGGGTCTGCCTAAGGAAAAGTGCGTATGGGAAGATAGGGTTTTCTGAAGAATGCACAGAAGTATACACAGGTTGGTTTCTGAGAAAGTGCGTATATACGCAGGTTCAGTGAAGTAAATGCGTGTATGGAATCTAGGGTTTTGCTGAAGTAAGTGGAATGAAATGTCTGATTTGTTTTGTTGTTTTACTGTTATCTGTCAATGATGTATTCATACATAACTTGGTTGTTTGAATGATGAATATGTTGCTGATTATGTTAATTGAAGATCAAGTTGTTGGTTGATTGGTTGATGATTCAATGAATGAATTGATGGGGTTATAAGTTTCAGTTTGATGAATGTTGAGCTTAAATGTGTGGAGTGGGTCCAGTCTGAAAATATGATGAAAATTGGCCTACAAGATGTGTTGTATGGAAGCTGTTGGATCCAGTATGAAAATTGATGAAACGTGGTCCACAGAGGTGCTGAAGGTCGAAGCCTTCAGTGAGGGGGTTGTAGCTCCCTTCCAGTGGTAGCTGGTAAACGAGTGCAGGGGGTAGTGGCTCCCTTCCAGGAGAGGCTGGTAAACGAGAGCAGGGGGTTGTAGCTCCCTTCCCGGAGAGGATGGTAAACGAGAGCAGGGGGTTGTAACTCCCTTCCAGGAGAGGTTGGTAAACGAGAGAAGGTTGTAGCCTTCTGCAGGTGGGTGCCTGCATGCTGGTATGAGTCTGCGCCAGTACATGGTTGTAAGATTTTTTCTTTATAATAAAATATTGAAGACTGAGACGACGACAGCGGTGGTTTTCTCCCGACTTGGGTTTCCACCTTAAATTCTGGTGTTCATGTGTGTTGTTTATGTGTGATGGTTTATTCTGTTATTACTAAACATGCTTACTGCTAACTAAACATCTGATGAATAAATGATGCATAGATCTAAGTAAAGAATTAAATACATAATAAGATCTCTGTATATACGCGAGTTGGTTTCAGGAAAGTAGCGTATGGGTTTTAAAGGAAAAAGTATAAATTTTTTAGTATGCCCTAAATACTGATTCACCCCCCCCCCTCTCAATATTTTTCCCAACAATTCACCTATATGTCGCCCTTTTCAAAAACTTTTGAGGACCATAACGAGAGCTGAGAAGGTCCGTTCTCTGAACCAAAAGAAGCACTGTGATAAGCACTCCATAACGAATAGAGGTGATGCCACACATTCACACTCCTGAAAAAATAAATTTTCAGCACCAGTAGGTATGCCCTCTCTCATCTTCTTTTCTAAATCTCATGTCTTTCAATAATATGGGATAAGGAAGATTCTTTCACTTGAGGTAGTTGTTTTTGCAGGAAAACACGCAAACCGTCTACAACTCCATCCACCGAAAGTTCCAGAGCAAGTATCATTCTACCCCCAGCATGATAGAGTCCCAAAAAACTTTGCATATCCTGACATCATTTCTCCATCAGAAATTAACCATAGGTTCCACATGTCCGACCGTGTCTATCATCACCTCACCCTGCACATGATAAACATCCTCATTGGTTGGTAGAGCCTCCCCTCCATGGCGCTCGTCGCCCAAACTAGACCATTTATCACAAAAATAGTAACGCCATGGTCATATCTATATAGTCTAGGAAGCACCTCATGCCCATTCATTCACCATGCATAAGGTCAAGTTTTACCATAAAAAATAAAACCCCTTTCCCGGATGACTAGGTTGTGCAAGAAGATTGAAAAATCACTAACGCGCCTCGCATTTGGCCTACCATACCTCCACCCACATAATCCCATTTGCGATAATTTTTCATTCACTTCATCAACCTTAAACATGAGACCAACCAATGGGGCCCCCACCCTCAACAAAACACATTCCTCACATCATCAGTGAGTGAACACTTTCATGTTTTGGGGCACCCATCTCTATGTTTTGTACAAACCAAACCTCATTATTTTATTCTTTCGGTAAGTGTACAAAGACTGCAAATGACACACTATGTCCACCACCTACTCACTCATTTTTTCCCCCATGGAAGTAGTCCCTAGTCACCCTTGGTCGGAGTACCACATCCTCACGCAAAAGCCACCATGACATTCATAACCAGTTTATAACCACCCTGGAAGTCCTACTGACTCCAGGGATTTCCCCATTAGAAATAGTTACAACTGGTGCCAAGCTTCTTTTTATACTCCGGCCTTGGGCCACTGAATCCCCATCATTAGTTTTCATTCATCCCTCGCCATCATGCCTGTGTTAAACCCATCACATCCAGGATCTTGATCCCCTGAATCAGTGACCCCCTCGTTCGGTTGTGGCTTCATTTTTGTCTACTTCAACAACTATTTTCCAAAAAGGAAGCGGTACCTTAGATCTCCCCTCTCCATAAAAGGGGCATCCTTGGGTGGCACTGTGGGAGACATCATTTCCCACAGATGTCATCGATCCTCCTGACATTCGACTATAGCACAAGCTTTCATTTCAAGATGGTATCGTACCTAACAACCATTGCACTTTGATTAAATTTTTCAAATACCTGTGCCTTTATAAGTGTCTCTGCCAGCAATGCTTACACGGGAGGTCCCAGCCAGCGCCTGTGCATACAATGCGCATTTACATGCCATACCAAGTTTGCGCATATGGGTACCACTTTCCACCTATTACCAAAGAAGAAACGCCCCTGAGGACGTCAGCAGTCGTCGTCATCAACCAACAACTCACTACCATATTAGTGACGCAGACAAAACATGTATCTATCAAATAGATTTTTTTAACTAGCCACAACATTACGAGCATGGTACATGCCCGCCTCATAAAAAAATTTTATATATTGTATTGTGTTTACTTATAGGGGTCCCACATGACATGGTCGTTCTTCGAACTGGTGTAGGGTGTCTCCAATTTCGAGCTACACGCAAGTCTCTCTATCTCTACACACAGTATACAGAAAAGAAACTATAATGTATTTCAGCTATACAGTTCTTCCTAGACCTCACACATTAGGGGGCAACTGTTAACAATGGAAAATCATACAAGAAAAGATGACATTATTGAATGTCAGGCAGAAGGATTTATAGGGCTGAAAGGCATTAGAGAATCTGGAAGTATTTAAAAATCTCTAAGGTCAGAGGAAAAATCAAGTTTGAACTAGTCATAAATTCTTTTGCACGCAAAATCCTTTGATAAGCATGCCTTTCACACCTTTTGACCCAAAAAGTGTGCAATCCTGGGAGTGGCAGAAGTCACTTTCCGAGACCACGAAAAGCACACTCTATGACATTGATTCCACACTTGAAGCCGCCTAAGGACAGCCAGCCAAGCCTCCTTAGGACATCAAGGGAGCACACAATGGAATCAACCCCCTCTCTTGGGTCACCATAAATAATGTACCAAGAGAGGGAAGGAGGATTTGAATTCTCCTATAAAATGCCAACAAGAGATGAGTAACTTGAGAGCACATTGTTATGCTGGCCAAAATTTCCCCAAGAAATACCATGAGGGTGTGATCCAGAGCAGAGATAGAGGGGACTCAGTTGTTGGCTACACAACAACTTCAGTCCACCATAGTAGAGAAAGGGAGAATTTGCGCCAAGGCAGCTTGGAAGTAAAGACATCCTTGCATCAGGGCTTAGAACCCCAAGTTCTAAGGGCCCCTTGGCAAGTGGGTTAAAGTTTCATCCTCATTTCTTACTAGCACTCAATAAGAGGGGACGTAAGCGCCGGTGTTTGGATTATTGAATTTGTTTGACTCTATTTAGAGCTTTTGTGTTATTTGTGTTAGTTTTAGTTTAAATTTTGTGTTTGAATATGCATGTTATTTCTCTATCTAGTATGTTTATGTTCTAGCATGGTCCACTAACCTGCTTGACTCCATATCTTTTCTGCCTGTGACCAATAACTTAAGAGGGAAAACCACACCCCTTAAGTTGGTGTGATTTCGTACATGTGTGCACCAAACACACTAACACACCATCAAAACCTAGAAAGGAGACATTTTATGATGCAAATTAAAATGAATTTTTATTATTAAGTATATGTCAATATTAACTAGTATTAAAATATTTTATCAATAATTAAATTATAAGATTTAAAAATCTTACTCACAGTTTTTTACTTTTAATTACTTTACAACAAATTCAATTTTTTTTATAGCCTACATTATTTTTCTATTTAGAACATAATTTTTAACTTTTATTTTTATTTTAAAACAGAACATACTAACAGACAAACTTACTCATCCCTCTCACACTAGGTTGTAGAATGAGCCTTTTGGCTCAATCATACACTAGCATAGATTATAGGACCAAATAATCATTTTAACCATAAAAACTTAAATTTTTCAAAATATATACATAGGCAGAGCTTGAGTGGGCCTAATGGTTAAGAGTATGTTTTTCCTCCTAAGAGGTCACGGGTTCAAAACCAAAGGGGGGTAGAGTATGTATGCCTTAGGTTATGCCTTCATAGACTTAGTAGAACATAAGCAGAGCTTGAGTGGGCCTAATGGTTAAGAGTAGGTCACGTGTTCAAAACCAGAGGGGGGTAGAGTATGTATGCCTTCGGTTATGCCTTCGTAGACTTAGCAATCAAATGAGTAGGCCTAATGGTTAAGAGTCAGTCCCGGGTTCAAAACTAGAGGGGGGTAGAGTATATATGCCTTCGTAGACTTAGCAGTCAAATCGTTGCGCGGAGGTGGCCTTCGTAGACATAGCAGTACATAGGAAGAGCTTGAGTTGGCCTAATGGTTAAGAGTAGGTCACGTGTTCAAAACTAGAGGGGGGTAGAGTATTTATGCCTTCGATTATGCCTTCATATACTTAGCAGCCAAATGAGTGGGCCTAATGGTTAAGAGTAGGTCACGGGTTCAAAACCAGAGGGGGGTAGAGTATATATGCCTTCGTAGACTTAACAGTCAAATCGTTGCACGAAGGTGGTAGACTTAGCAGTACATAGGCAGAGCTTGAGTGGGCCTAATGGTTAAGAGTAGCAGAGCTTGAGTGGGCCTAATGGTTAAGAGTAGGTCATGTGTTCAAAACTAGAGGGGGGTAGAGTATGTATGCCTTCATAGACTTAGTAGTCAAATGAGTGGGCCTAATGGCTAAGAGAGGGGGGCAGAGTATGTATGCCTTCGTACACTTAATAGTCAAATGAGTGGGCCTAATGGTTAAGAGAGGGTGGTAGAGTATGTATTCCTTTGTAGAATTAGCATTCAAATGAGTGGGTCTAATGGTTAAGAGTAGGTCACTGGTTCAAAACCAAAGTGGGGTAGAGTATGTATGCCTTTTGTTATGCCTTCGTAGACTTAGCAATCAGAACATAATTTTTAACCTTTATTTTTATTTTAAAAGGGCCGACATTATTTTTCTATTTAGAACTTAATTTTCATTTTAAAAGGGATTTGAACTTGTGATGAGTGCTATAATATCCCGCCTCATCACCCCCCTCTTCAATGTTTAACCAAGAATCATTGTTTAACCAAGACCCCACAGACATTTCAGGGTTCAATTTTACTAGGTAACATCTATATAGTTTTATTCAAGTTATAATTTAATAACTATAAAACAAATATGGTTATAATGTTATATTGAAATTATATTTTATAAAAATTTACAAAATATTTTGTAATTTAAAAATTTTGTAGAGACTTAATTTCTAGTTTGAGATGTTGTTATGCCATGTATATTATTAAACATTTTGATTCAATTAAATTACATTAAAAAAATAATAATAAATATAATTTTAATTGTAATCATTTATAATTAATAATTAAACCAATTTAAATCTGTTTTAATTTTGGATCTACCAAGTGTGGAGAGATTTTTTAGAGTGAAAATAAATTTGATCCCTAGTATTTAGATAGATTCTAAATTTAAAAAATCTAAACTAGTTATAAATAAAATAATTATAACTTATAATATTATATATTAGTTTTGCATTTTATGATAATTTATGTAAACTTATTTGACTTTAATTATATATATATATATATATATATATATATATATATATATATATATATATATATAATTTTAAAATAAAAATATTTTACCAAATTAAAATATAACATTTATCCTCGAATTTAATCATAGTATTATTTTAAAAACTGAACTCAATTAAATATTTGATATAATAAAGTGTTCGCCTTCACTAATATTCTTCATGGCTACGTGAATCAATTTGCTTATAACCAAGTAATGGCAAATGATGACAATATTTCTATTGACCGTGATTATGTGCTATTTCATCATACAAAAAAGTTTCAATAATTTTTTTTTAATATTTGATAGAATGTATAATTTTAAAATATATTAGTAAAAAGTATATTAACTCTATATCTATAAGTAACAAAGTAAATTATGAACGGGAACTATAAATTCAAAATTGGAATTCCAGCTAAAAAAATCTCAAAAAATATGAAAAAATAGCTAGTAAACTAAAAGTGGCGATGCTGGAATAACATTTTTTATTTCAGAGATGAATTTTCAACATGTTTAAAAAATGGCAGTGAAAACCAATTTTTGTGTGCCAAAAACACCCTCAAAACGAAAAGTGAAGACGCTGGAATAACACTTTTTTTTGGAAAATATTTCAACATTTTGAAATAAAATATCATCACTCCAAAAAAAGTTAAAATTTCAACAACAAAAAAAAATGAAAACAAAAATTAAAAAGAAAAAAGAAAAAAAAAAAGAAGTTAAAAAAAAATAATAAGTAAATAAAAATATATATTAGAAAAAAAATATAAAATTAAAATAAAGGACAAGAAGAAATCAAATATATAAAGGTATATAAAAAAGCTTAAAAAAAATCAAACATAAAAATAGAAAAAGAAAAGAAAAAAACAATTAACCTGCAAAAAAAATTTATTAGACAATTTAAAAAAAAAAAACAAAATCAATAAAATTAAAAATAAACACAATAAAAAAATTCAAGATTCAAAATAAAAATATTAGACAACTAGAAATAAAAAACATTTATAATTTTTTTTAAATAAATAAGAAAAAAATAAAAAAAAATAAACATTGAAAAAAATAAAATTAAAATACCTAAGAAAAAATGTTAAAAAAAAAACTAAAACAAATTAAAAAAATAATCACAATTAAAATTACTAAAAAAACATTAAAAAATATAAAAAAATTAATAGACATATAATTAAAATTAAAATAACTTAATAATACATTAAAAATAAAAAATTAAAAATAAAAAAACTAAAAACAAATTAAAATTTTAAAAAAATTAATAATGAAAATATCAAAAAAGAAAAAAAAAAGTGTGGCCCTCAAGCCTTTGGGCGGGCTCAACCTAATTCTGAGAATCGGGTTGAGCCCGCCCATGGGACCGAGGAGTTAAAAGGCGATTCTAAAACTCGGCTAGGGGGCAGTCGATTCTCAGAATCAGCTCTGAGCCCTGCTAGGTGGCTGTTGGGCCAGAATTGTAATCTACGGATAAATTACGCTTCCCTAGACAGGTGCTAGTCTAGAACAACAAGTGAAAGACTATACTACTATTTCTCCTAACTCAGAACAGATATACAGAGAGGATTGGAGGCTTACTTGTTCAGTCGCTTCCAAATGGCTCCTTATGTCGCTTCTGTTGCAACTTCAAATTCAAGCGGTTTGTGAGCTGAATGCTTCCTGCAAGAAAGAACACTGAAACAACAGAAGATGCAATAATATAGATATCTATTCAAGCTAGTTAGCTAAATCAGTAAAGCATAAACCACATTCATCAACCATGATCTTACAATATGGAAAATCAAAGTCAATACAGATGCATGTAGGGAAAAATAAGAAGTACTCTTTATTGATGATAGAAGGAGAGGTTACAACCTAATGACTGATTTGAAGTTACCTTCCAGAAATTTTCCCAAGCCTCATCATAGTATAAATCTCTCCAACAGCAGCTTCACAAATCTAGCTCTCAATTGAAAATCCTCCAGCATTTCTCTACTCAAATTCTTCCTTCTCAAACACTTAGATCTTTGTTCAATTTATAGATGAACTATAGGTTGTTTTGCAATCAATAACTTTCCAAAAATAGGCAAGACATGTTTCCATTCATGTAGATGTCAAATGGAAACTTGGATCCGAAGCTTGACACATTTGAACTCTTCTAGAAGGCACTGGCCAAGTGGAGATTCTGGAACAATGAGAATTTCGCTCCCAATGTGACCAACGCACCTGTGAATGTCGGGAAGTGCTTTCCAGAGTAGCCTTGCATGGAGCTACCTGCATATGCAATGCACTTAGGCCCCTTAGAGCCTGCGTTGGTGAGCTCTCATATGTTATACAATAAGCTTCAAACCATGGAAACCTTTGCTTGATGAAAGTCTTTCTTGATTTGTCTTGTTTCTTGTCTTAGAGCATGTAGAAATTGAAATGATAGGGAATGATAGACCCTTGATCATTGGTCCTGGAGATGATGCCCAGTTAACCAGGTCATTGGGAATGGTGCCCAAATGGACCTATAAAAATTTCCCCCTAAAGCATGAGATCCAAATAATAAGAACATTTGATTGAGATGCTTTACACTCTGATGAGTCTAGAAACGAAGCGGAGTGGTCACCTTCATCAATATTACAATACATTACATCATGATATATCCTTTTTTGATCATAATTGCTGAGGGTAGGCATTCCCATAGTCAGCACATAAACAATCTAATAACATGTACATAATTCAGAAAGTCATCTACATTGGAATGTTGCCCAGATGCAGACATGCCTACAGATATAGGCCCATGTTTGGATGAAAATATGTATGTAAGGTCACTGTACATATGATGTGTACAACAATCCTGATATCGCAACCCGGATGGCTGAAACTAGATCCGGGGTATTCTTATCTCATTCACTCGATCATTCGGGTACAAGTCTAGGCATGCGAATATATGATTTTGTAGTCGAACATGGAAAGACATCGTTTGATTACCAGCCAATGATGTGAGTTGTTAACAAACGCGAGAGAACAACCATTAATGTCAATGGCCGTCAAGGTACTGCAGTACATTTTGTAAGGCATGAATAGATGATTTGATGTCGAACGCCAAAAAAAATATTTTGGTCAAAGGTCTGGAAGCGAGGATCTTGTCGATGCTGCAACATGCCTCATGGTACTGGAATATGATGTTTCTAACTGAACTTCCTGGATATTGATTTTTCGTCGACAGAAAGTCACCTTATTGCAAAACAAGAGTTACTGATTTCAGAGACAAGGGTATGACTTGATATAGCAATTTTCAGGGATGATGGTCATGAAAATTAAGGTTTACGAGTATTGCAGATGAATGAGTTTTTTAATCACTGGATGACTTCTCTTGAACATATCGGCGACATTGTGATGAGTTGGCAACATTGACCCAAAACCGAAGTGAAGTTATGATGAACCATAGATGTGAATGAATCGTCAAGATGATTACCCAACCCAAACAGTCACGAACATGGAGTGAAAGAAGTGTCATGTTCAAGAGCGACTTGCTACCAAAAAGAAACTTTACTTACTTTTCCCAAATTTTGCCTGGTCATTTGTTGACCAGTACCTCTTTATTTTTTTAACAAGCTTAAGGAGGATAAAATTTTCTTGATCTATAATTCAACCCTTCAGGCGAATAAAGTATCGCTATTTAATAATTTAACGAGTCTAGCAATGAATGAAACTCAATTCTTGCCATGATCGACAAGCCCGTTGCTATTTTTGTTTTAACAAGCTTAACGACAATGATAGCCCGGTCCTTTTTCATATTTATAGAGTCTCAAAAAGAGGACGAAAGAGAACTCCAATAGTACTTTTTCGTAAATTTGTCTCTCAAATCCAAAAAAAGTGTAAAATAATATCTAAAAGAACCTCTTTGGTCATGTTTAACCAAGGTATTCCTTTTTCATAAATAATCCATCTCAGTCCGGAAAAGGGTTAAACTTATACTGAGTAGATATCAATTTATTTACTTTAACGAGCTCGAAATAACAAGTGCTCGGTAATATTTTCACATTATCGAAGTCTGAAAAGCGCTGAAAGAAGACTCTAGGGGTTCCTTTTTTGCTATTATCGAAGCTCGAAAAAGAGATAAAAGTGCGCTTCAAATCATTTTTCATTTTTAACAAATCTCTAAAAATAAGGAGAAAAAGTATGCTTTGTGGTCAAGTCATTCTTTGAATAAATCTGCATGACTAATATGTTCATCAGTTGTATTTCTTGTTCAGAACAACATCAAATGGATTAAAAATACTTGTTTCATGATAAAAACATAATAAAACTATAGCCATAGCAATAAATTTAACTTGAAAACAATTAAATGACTATATAAAGTAGTTTCACTATTCATTTTTACCATTCCATAGTTACCATTTGCATTTTGGAGCTCTGAACCTGATTTTTCCCCTGAACTTCAGTCATTGATTGCGGTCATTTCTGTGGACAGATTTCATCGCCGTTTTTATCCAGGTTAGTAGCATGAACCTCCTCTTCCTTTCAGTATTCATTTCATTCCCATTCCTTGGAAATTTTTAGGGTTTTAAGGACCCTAGGGTAAATTCTGCCCAAAATGAGGGCAACGCAGTTAAAGTTTTTGGTTTTCATGCTGTGTCCAATATTTGCCTAGTTTTTTGCAATGAATTGTATCTAATGGATCTTATGGTTTATTTTTAGGTTTCCATTGGATTATAATGATGATTAAATGGAGAGAAAGAGAACATGAAGAACATGATATGATTGCCTTGAATGATCCGGGTACTGTAAGAGCCTTAAGAGATTGCGGGCTACTTAAGTACCTCAAATTTTCGAGAATGAGGAAACAAATAGAACTCTTAGAGTTCTTAGTTTGAGCATGGGATCCGGTGATAGAGACATTTCACATAAAAAATCAAGTATTGTCCATAAAAATTGAGGATGTGTATTTTCTCACAGGTTTGTCGAGGAGAGGTTTGCCCATTTCTCTCACAGGGTCTACCGTTGGACGAGAGGCAGTGAAGGACTATGTTATGTAGTATTGCTATCCAGGGGCATAACCTAGCGAAGATGGAAAAATAAACATCCAGTATGTCAGGGATTTTCCTTTAAGAACCATCCTTTTCACGATCGTTAAACTTGTTGGCACCGTTACACTACATGTAGCGAACAGATCGTATATGCAGTATGCACTAGAGTGCTTAGAGCCAACAATATTCAACTGGTCTGAAGCTGTTCTATCTCAGATAAAGGAACAACTGAATAAAGCAAAGGGAGGAAGGAAGAAAAATTTCAGCTATGGTTCAATCCTTATCTCCTTCACTTTGGAACGGATTCCACTGATGTGGCCACAACATGTAAAACTGGATATATCTAGTCCTAGAGATCCTTGAATGCAGAGATGGGTAGAACTCATGGGTCGGCATGCAGGCCAATCGACCGTTGTGTTCTCGACTGCATTCTTTGCATGGTTCCGGCAACAGATCGTCGCCATCGATGAGTATGCATATGCAGGTAGTGACTTATGAGGAGATCCAGATCTATTATTACCAGAAGGCACTCAGTGGGGTGCAATAGGTAAGAATGATTCAACCATGTTTTTTTATTTTTATAAGGTTTATACAATGTTTTTATGTTTTGATTTATTTCCAAGACTAAACTAAATGTTTGATGTAATGCAGATATTGGTCGCGTTCAACCACTAGAGGAACCAGAGCGCGAAGTAGACGCGCCAGAAAAGAGGGCTGTCGGGAGAGCAGTCCTTCAGGACCTTGATATGGCTGAGACTATGTCTGAGCTTCAGCAGCACATAGAGGGGTTGACCTTCGGGATTCTTGATTTCCAGATCGAAGAGCTTCCCATGCAACTGTAGCGACACACAATTAGGGTCCCTAACTGTTGGATGCGGTTGCTCCATAGGATTTCTAGATCTATAGCATGTTACCATGAGCACCACTAGTTTAATTGTGAAATTTTGCATACATTTTGAGGTCAAATGAACAATGTGTCTTGGGCACAAATTTTGTAAAAAACCTATAACTATCTATGTATGTGTTTTCAGAGTTTTTCCTATGTTTAATGTGCAATCCTATTAAATGTTGTGAATATTTTCTTTACCTATGTTGCAAATGTTTGTCTAAAACTTGATTAGCTAATGAATCAGTTAAAGTGTTCAGATTTCTGGAAATGTGTTGATATTGAATGAAATCAAAATGTCTCTCCAAAAGTTGAACTCTTAGGAACAATCTAAGAAGTGTTGGATTTCTAATAGTATAAATACTAGCAAGTTGTAGTACCACAAGTTGTGAGTCTAACCTTATGATTATGCGGTTAATACCAAATGAAATGGCATCAGAGAGAAGTTTGATCAACGCGTTATACTTAGTGATATTATTTGTCGATCTACCGATACAAATTCCTTAAAAACTCACTAACGCGTCTTTCGGAGCGAAAATGGCCCATGCTACAGAGGATAGATTCTGCGTACTACAACTAGCACCATCAGCATATCCAACAAATGGTTCCGAATATTCAGTCATCTGCGATGAAATGTAAAGCAGATTACTAACGTCAAGAAAACTCTAAAAACAAATTAAGATAGTGAATGCAAATCAACAACATATAATATAATACAAAAAATTACTACGCTCATGATTAATAATAGTAACGTTTCAAATACAACCCATTTCTAGGTTGTGCCAATGGAATCCCATCGTAATCAACTAACTCATAGGCACCCTTAGCAAGAACTCTTTTGAAAATATAGGGGCCATGCCATAATGGTTCGAATTTTCCTGTACCTATAACATCAGTTTCTTGATCATAAAGAAGGACCAAGTCGCCCTCTGAGTAGATGGGAGGCTGGACATTTTTGTCGTATTGTGCCTTTATACGTCTCTTATGCACTTCGTTGGCCAATTGGGCTTCACGACGTGTTTCATCTAGATGGATGAGGTTAAGGAGATGCGCTTCTTCTTCTGAGGTGTCAAGTAACAAGTCTATCACGAGTTTTAACAATGATATTTCACATTAGATTGGTAAGATAGCTTCTAGACCATACACCAACTGAAAAGGAGTGAATCTGGTCGCATTTCTCACCAAGGTTCGATACGCCCACAAGGCGGAATACAGGATGAAGTGCTAGTTCCTTTTACGGACTCCTATCATTTGTTGAAACATTTGTTTAATAATTTTGTTAATAGCCTCAACTTGTCCATTTGATTGTGGATAATAAGGAGTAGAATTATGATGTGACAATCCTAACTTGGCAGTCAATTCAGACATCATATGGTTGTGAAAATTCTTCCCATGATCCATAACTATAGCCTGTGGGACCCCAAACCGTGCAATAACATGGTTGAAGAAAAATAATGCAGCTATATGTCCTGTGTTGTTGAATGTAAGCATTGCTTCGGCCCATTTGGTAAAATAGTCGACTGCGACAATAATATAACCATGCCCCCCGGACGAAGGAGGGTTACAAGTCATGAAATCAATACAACATTTCATAAATGGTCTAGTGGAGACAATAGGATGCATTGGAACTGGCGGTTTGTGGATTTTACGGTAAAAAATCTGGCATGCATGAAAACTTCTGACTGCGAGGATGCAATCTCGAAAAATAGTAGGCCAAAATTACCCGGCGCGGAGTATCTTCTGCGTGGTAGCATATCCAGATAAATTTCCACCACAAGCCCCAACATGGCAATCATTTAATACTTTTTTGGCCTCCTCATGAGTGAGGCACCTGCTTAAAATGGTATCGACACCTTGACGATAAAGTGTATCGCTAACGATCAAATAATCTTTGGCTTGGTATCGAATATGTCGTTGTTCAGAGCGAGAGGTATTAGGTTGAAAATTTTGGGTTTGGAGATAAATGATGAAATCTCCATACCAGGGATCAGACGATTCGATCAGAAACAGAGACTTGTCTAGAATAGATGGTTCTGATGTAGTAAGAGTACTATCAGAGGGAAGGTCACAGAGAATCTCAGCCAAAACTAAAGACTTATTTGACTTGGATTTGATGAATTCCAAATCAAATTCCTACAAAATGAAAATCCATTTTGAATATTTGCCCCCCAACAATTGACGTGATAAGATCTAAGTCATGGGATTTCAATCCGAAACTATTGTTGTTTTTCAGAGCAGGATATAATGGCGAAATCTTTGGACAGCTTCAACAGCTGCCAAGGAAATCTTTTCCACATACAAGTACTTAACTTCTGTATCATTGAGATTACAACTCAAATAATAGATCGGATGTTCAATTCCATCTTCTACTTGGATCAAAACCATAGCGATGGTCGTTTCAGCCGCAACGATATATAGGAAATAATCATTTTGATAATTAGGAGGATACATTAATCACGCTTGGACAAGAATTTCCTTGACAGCATCAAAAGAAGCTTGCACAACTTGTTCCCAATGGATGGGAACCCCTTTTTTCAATAATCGAGTAAATCCTTTAGCCATTTCGGCGTAGTTTGGAATGAACCTTCTCAGGAAGTTAACATTTCCTCGAAGTTTCTATATCTGAAGTAAGATTGATGGTGCAGGCAAATCAAGAATGGCCTGTACCTTTAGTGGGCCAATTCGAATTCCTTCTTTTGAGACTACGAATTCGAGAAATCGACCAGAACCAACACAAAACACACATTTGTGTGGATTGAGGTGTACCTTGTAGTGTTGGCAACATAAGAAAATGGCTCTCAAATGCATCGGGTGATCAGTTCGATTTCGTGAATGCGCTGGTAAATCATCTAGATATGGTTGAACAATGCACTTGATGTCATTGAAAGCATAATCCATTGCTCTCTGAAAAGTTTCCACAACATTCTTTAAACCAAATGGAAGTTTCCTATATGCGAATGTGCCCCAGGGATAGATGAATGTTGTCTTATGTTGGTCATCTGGGCAGATATTTATTTAATTGTAGCCAGAAAATCCATCCATGAACGAAAATATTTCGCATCCAGAACAATCGTCAATAATCTGGTCGATAAAGGGAGTAGGATAGTTGTCTTTTGGACAAGACTGATTGACATCCCGATAATTGATGCACACTCTTATGGTTCCTTGTTTTTTCATAACATGAACGATATTGGAAACCCACTCAGTAAGCGGAACAAGGTAAATGAAACAAGCACGCAAAATTTTTTCAAATTCTGCTTTGATGGCAACGGCTTTCTTCGGATGAACAAGACGAAGACGTTGACGCACTGGTTTGACATCAGGATACATATTAATAGTGTGTTCAACTATACTAGTATCAATGCCTAGAATTTCCTCGTAAGACCAAGTGAATATGTCAGGAAATTCATGAAAAAGAGAGCGATATGAATCAAGTTCTGATGGAGAACAAGATACACCGACATGAATATTTTCTACAATGCCAGGTTTGGTAGAAATATCGATAAAATTCGTTTCTTCGATATTAGATAAATTTCGCTCAAAGTCGATTTCATTAATCGGTAAAGAATTCAAAAAGAAATTTTTGATGGATGGGTGATATAGTTCACTAAGATTATTTTCTTCATAATCAGGAAGATGGGAACGATGATGATAATCTTCCCATGGTTCTCCTTCTGACATCATAGCTTCCAAAATATTTTCATCTGTCAAAAATTTTGAGGAAAATGGATTAGATGGAGTACCAAAATCTAATGAATGATCAACCCAAACACTCAGCGACGCTGATTTCGGATTTGCTGCCCAAGCCAAATAGATTGATTGCTATGCCAGCTCAATAGGGCTGGGTGGTAAAACATCATCCAACGTAGAAATATCAGAATCACCGTACTCTCCCTTAAGCCAGATAGAGTGGAAGAGATCATGTAGCAGGTCTCTATGCTTGCAATTTCTGCCGACGTCGCAGGCAGTGGTATGCAAAGGTTCCCATAAGAGTGGAATCCTTTAAGATTCCTACACCAATGTTCTGAATTTCTAGTTGGGGTAAGTGAAAAAATGGAACGCTTCCAGTTACCTGCGAAGTAGAGGCAAAAAATGATAATTGATTAATGACTATGATTGTACCTTTATGTGGAAAGGCAATCATTCTAAAGTATGTAGAAATAATGGCAGTCATTTCATATACCCATGGTCTTCCGAGTAAAATATTATAGTCAAGGGGTCCGTCAACAACCTTGACATCAATACTTAGTGTTTTTCCCCCTAATTCAACATGCAGGTTATTGATAATACCACAAGGTTTATATGTTCTTCCATCAAAAGCCTTCAATGTCGTTGATGATTGTGATAATCGCAACGAACCAAGTGATTTCCAACAGTTTAGAGACATAATGCATGTAGATGCTCCCTCATCAATAATAGTGCGATGAAAAAGGTGATTGAGAACATTTACTTGTATGGAGAATGCCAATTCTGCTGGTAATTGCTGCACATAGCCCGTATGATTAAAGATGACAAGATTAGAATCATTTGGATCAATTCCACCAATGGTCAACAATAAATCCTGCTTCTGGGAGGGACAATTTTGTAATACCTCAAGAGCGGACATAGCTGAAGGGGATTGAGCCAAATCTTCAACTATATTATAATTTTGTGCAGCTCTTGCTCGAGGATTATATGTCGATTTATGAATTACTCCATTTGGTGGCTTAATCATCAATTCAGGAATAATAGTAGGTGGTACTGATTCATTAGATGGACTCCTTGTCGCGGTAGTAGGTTGATCAGTGGCCGGACTACCATAGTATTTATTCCGTGTCGACACCAAAATATCTTGTGAATGTTTTGTGGTGGATAACATTAACACTTGGGAACTAGGAGTTGGATCCATAGCAACCAAATTTGTGTCTGGATTTGGAAATGGGTCTGTCAACACAGTTAATGCATGGGAAGTCTTGATGATTTTTGAGACTTCAGCACGGTGAGGAAAATCCCTAAAAAAGTGTTCCTCGTTACAGATTATGCATGGATAACGAGGTTTTCGTGGTCTAGACGGTTGATCAGATGATCTTTCCTGCAGGTTAGAAATTTTCTTTTTCTTTGATTTCCCCTTTTTCTTACTTCCTAGTTGCTTGTCACTTTTGCCTTTGTCAAATGATACGGCATTAATTTCGGAAGTAAGAGCAGGATTAGATGCAGTAGCATGGTGTGTGTTTGCAGTGCCTATCATGCCATCTCTGGCATGAGATTCCTTTATTTGAGGAGGAACATTGAAGTTATATCGTGGCGCATTAGGATTTTTTTCATAGAGCGTGTCAGACTAAGTATAAATCAAGTCTAAATATTGAGCACAAGCAATAACTTTCTCTTCTGTGACGATGCCACCTTTAGCTACATCCTCAGTTATAGATGGTAATAGGGACTTAATGAACCATTCAACAAGTAGTTGATCAGGAACAAATGTCTTAACCATTTGTCGACAGCGGCACCACTCATGAATATGATCGGAAATGTGAGTAGCATTAGTCTGTTTGAAGTTGGTCAAGAGTTTCGTTCCAGTTTCGTATCTGATCGGTAACTAAAAATGGGTCAAAAATATAGTAGTTAAAGTAATGAAATTTTTGAAAGAAGCTCTAGGTAACTCAATGTACCATTTAGTAGCCAGACCTGTGAGCGTACGCTGGAAAATATGTAGTCGAACAGAATCATCATTCAAGGAATTTGAGGAACACCATAAATGATAAGTCATGACATGAGTCGACGGATCTTCTCCAAGGTTTCAATTGAATTTAGGAATATCGAAGGGTAATTTATGAGGTACCACCAGCCACCAAGGAGCATAATTGATAGGATCACTGGTTAACTGATTCAAATTTGGTAATTCCAAGGTTGAAACAAAAGACAACTATCTATTGAGGTTAGGTTGAGCATAGCCAGGGTAAGATGGAATTGCTTGGGCAACAGGTCTTTGAGCACCAACATATGGAATATTCTACTGGTAACCCAGATAGGGGTTGTTTTTCGTAGCAAACGCTTGAGAATTCTGTTGACCAAAACCTGGATATGATACTTGTTGAAATGAAGTTTGAGGAATTTTCACCTCTGGCTGCCAAGGGATCTATCCACCATTGTTATAACCCAAATTAGTATAAGTTGGATTCGGTTGGTATGTATAACCAGGTTGCATTTGTGACATCCCATAAAATGGTACACCATCTTGTGAATAAATGATCCCTGATACATGTTGTTTTAAATTAACCAAAGGATTTTGAGTCTGTGGACCCAACATTTGATGATATTGAGTCAAAGAACCTGCTTGATAAGGTTGATGTACAATATTTTGATTCTATGACAGGGGTATAGATGTATTAACAAGTGGTAATGAAGTGGGTGTAACAGGTTGAACTGGTTGATACGATTGTACAACCGTTTGTGGTTGGATAGGCAGAGTGGGCTACCATTGAAAAACATTCATTTCAACATTAGTTTGACCAAAAAGTGTCTGAGTATTGTCATATTGGGTGACCAAAGGTTTCCCCCCAACATAAAGAGGATAATAAGACGGAAAATAATTTTCTCCAAATGCTGAGAGTCCAATTGATATGGTACTTAAAGGAATTGACCCATAAGGACTGACTTGATATTGCCCTAATGATGTATGTAATGAATCAAGTTGTTCAGTACTAACTATAGGAATACCAATTAAAACAAAAAATGAAGGCATTGGTAAAGACCATGGTCTTGAAGATGTACCAGAGAAAGTGCTAGATAATGATTTGTAACCTATTGGGACCGAAGGGCCACCGTGCAAATATGACTCTAGTGAGGTTTTGAACATCGACGGAGTAGCAAGGTTAGGAGCTAACATAATTGGAACAGCAAACCCAGCCGAATATGTTGGTTCAGACATGGTTGTATGACCAAATGTATACTCTCCAAAATCGACGGGAGATTGAATGGCAATAGGATCAAAAAAAGCAGATGGAAATGATTGAGGAAAATACCGGTACAGGTAAAGGTCTCCCCCAAAATGGGTTGGACTTAAAGGTGTATCGTCTTGTGGGATTTCTTCAATCGCAATTAAACTAGGAGGAAAAAATTCACCGTCCGGCCCAAAATATATTTCAGAGGGTTGACTGTGTGACATAGGAGTTTCAGTGGCTACAGAAATTTGTGGGATGACCAAGGGAGGAACAACTTCTGGTTGTTCAACTTCAGGATTCAGACTTTCTGGCAAAGAAGAGACAAGATTTGGATCAATTTTTTATTGAACAATGTCGGGTCCAGGAGGTATGGTCTCAGCGATTGAATGGATCATGACCACAGGTAGCCGTGAAGACTCCGTTTCGACAACAGTAAATGAACCAGGATGTGTGGAAAAAATTTGAGCTAGCTCTGGTTTAAAATATGATGTTTCGCCAGAGGTACGAATTGTACTTTATTTGGCAGATCGTGATCACCTTCGCCTACCAGAAGTAACTTCCGGTGGTAAAGGTGGTTTTAAATATAATCTATGCAAACGACGGGGGATAGGATTTTTTTCTTCCACGATTACTGATTTATTTTAACCAAAAAACAAATAAACAAAAAGAGGGTCATGCTAGGCAAAATGGTTTACCAAGAAACTGTGAACTGCAGAATACCTCCTGGCGAACCATGAAGTACGGGCAAGTAATCTCCCCGAATACTGTGTTTGGTGTATCACAATTTCAAGGCAGCCGACTCAATTCACTATGGATGGATAACACCTAAAATTTGTCCTCCCAAATATACCTGAAGTTACATGGAGGCCTAAGTCTATATTAGTGTTGTCTGATGCGAAACCGCACAGTGAGAGCACCCCTTTATACTTATCATACTGTAACACCACCCGATATACCCGAAAGTACGTGGACGAGCTACGATATACTTACGTACGTGGAGTGAGGTATCACACTCGGAATGTATCGCGGACAAGTTAATGACAGTTGTTATGTTTTACGACACCGGAACACGTCTCTAGCCTAGACCTTCTAAATGTTATCGTTATGGTTCCAATGCGTTGTTAAGTAAATTGAGATTTATTTTATGTTGATCTTGCTTAACAATTTTCCCTTTAGGTTCACCGCGATGATGTATATGAAATTCCTAAAATGCAAACTAAGAATGATAAACAAACTTTCACTTTCAGCTTTTTCAATGAAGAACCTAGCTACTAAGGGAAGAAAGCAAATAGTTCGTGAGCAAACAAATCAATGAATCAAAAACTAAATGCATATTTCCTAATGTTCCTTTTGCAAAATACACACAATCCTACATGCAAATGCAAGCTTTTCTTTTCAGTTTCCTTAATGTTATGAATGCATAAAATAAACTAGGTGCACTAGATCAATAATTCAAATGCTTTTTACTTTCGAGAAACGAAGAATACAAACAACAATTTCTCTTTTGAAGGAAAAACGAGGATTTCAACAACAATTTATCCTATCAAGGAAATGAAGATTTTATGACAATTTCCTATTTCGAAAGAAAATGATTCTTAATGTGACCATAAAAAATACTTTGAAATCAACTTATCAATGATAAAGAAAAACTTTTCTAAACAAACATTGAACAAATTTTCAGCCAAAGGAGGAAGAAATCTATAGAGTCATTGGTTAATTAACCATCAAACTTTTCAGAACACAACAACAAACAAAACTGAAGCAAGTTGCAAAGTCAAATTCAAGGGAATTTGGTCACTTTCATGAGTCAATGCAGTCTCCAAGGGGAGACAGTGCTTTGCAACGCAGGCTAGGAAGGGAGACAGTGCTCTGCAAAGCACTATGTCCAGTCTAAGGGTGTGTTGGGCGTAGTAAACAAAGAAAAATGCTACTGTTTAACTCACTGTCTTTGCAAATTAAGCTCTGAAAAATTTTAATCTTTATGTGAAAGAACTACTGGGTGGATTAACAAAGCAAATCAGAGGCTCTAACACCTAGAACTAAGATAAACTCTCCCCAGTGGAGTCGCTAGTTTGTTGGGCCATAATTGTAATCTACAGATAAATTACGCTTCCCTAGACAGGTGCTAGTCTAGAACAATAGGTGAAAGACTATACTAATATTTCTCCTAACTCATAACAGATATATAGAGAGTATTGGAGGCTTACTTGTTCAGTCGCTTCCAAATGGCTCCTTCTGTCACTTCTGTTGCAGCTTCAAATTCAAGCGGTTTGTGAGTTGAATGATTCATGCAAGAAAGAACACTGAAATAGTAGAAGATGCAATAATATAGATATCTATTCAAGCTAGTTAGCTAAATCAGTAAAGCATAAACTACATTCATCAACCAAGATCTTACAATATGGAAAATCAAAGTCAATACAGATGCATGTAGGGAAAAATAAGAAGTACTCTTTATTGATGATAGGAGAGGTTACAACCTAATGACTAATTTGAAGTGACCTTCCAGCAAAGTTCCCAAGCCTCATCACAGTATAAATCTCTCCAGTAGTAGCTTCACAAATCTAGCTCTCAATTGAAAATCCTCCAGCATTTCTCTACTCAAATTCTTCCTTCTCAAACACTTAGATCTGTGTTCAATTTATAGATGAACTAAAGGTTGTTTTGCAATCAATAACTTTCCAAAAATAGGCAAGACATGTTTCCATTCATGTAGATGTCAAATGGACACTTGGATCTGAAGCTTGACACATGTGAACTCTTCTAGAAGGCACTGGCCAAGTGGAGATTCCGGAACAATGAGAATTTCGCTTTCAATGAGACCAACGCACATGTGAATGTCGAGAAGTGTTTTGCAGAGCAGCCTTGCATGGGGCTACCTGCATATGCAACACACTTAGGCTCCTTAGAGCCTGTGTTGGTGAGCTCTCATATGTTATACAATAAGCTTCAAACCATCGAAATCTTTGCTTGATGAAAGTCTTGCTTGTGTTAGTCATCAGTATTTTTCACTTGTTGGTGATGACTAGTTGTAACAACCAAGTTTTCTAGCAGCTGATCTAAAATTTGTCAAATTTTCCAGCTGGAAAACACCCATAAACGTTTTTTTGCCCTCTTACCTTTTAGTCCGCCCATGATGAGATGAAACCTCATTATCAAATCCTATCTAGCCTCAGCCATACTAGTTTTCCCATCACCTCCAAAGAAACAATCAAATTATGTCCAAAGAAGTCTCCCCTAAGTTAGGAAGTGGCGCTTTAGGCATTTCTCCCTTGGAAAACTATCCTAAAGCCAAAGAACCTCCATCTGCTACAAACAAGTCATAAAAGACCTCCCATTCTGCAAATAAAGTTGGTTACAGCCCTAGGTCGTGCCACTAATACACCCTCAAGTCTCATCAATACATGGACCATAAGTCAAACTTCTAGGTGTTTTTACAGTGCTTTAATGGATCTTTCAAGGACAGAGGCATACCATCATCCCGAAAGACAATATTTGGCTCCACATGAGAAGACATCTACTTCTCAATGTGATTTTGAGCCTGGGATGCAGCTACAAAGCAAAAAATTGTTTCATTAAGCTCCTGCGATTACAGTCAAAGCATGAAAGGACAGTGAAAGGAAAAATAACACTGTCAAAGGGCTGATGATATGACATGACTGAGAGCGCCTCCTTCATCTATAAGCAGAGGGTTTGAAGATTGAAGAACCTCCTTCATTTCACAAGCAGAGGGTTGAGAGCACCTCCTTCATCTATAAGCGGAGGGCCAATGGATAAAATTTGATTTTCAGAATCTGCACTGATTAGAGGACATTTTTTAGGTACAGTGAGATAGCAGTTAAGGGCTTCTGCATGAAAATTATGATTAAAAGGTAGAGGTAAAGCAGTGGGCTTTAAAAATGATCGGCATGAGTTTCATTATCTTTTAAATTACAAGGCAAAGCTTATAGGTTGATCATAAGTGAAGAAATATTATGAAGTAGATGGTAAAAAGAGTCAAACAGTCTTGGACTCAAAGTGACCCCTGCCATCAAGTATAAAGGAAACCACTGTCAATATGTTCATCAAACATTCTTTAGCTGGTTAAGACAGAGGTTGAAAAGAAATCATGGCATATGGTAAAGATTCTAAAGGGGATGCTCTCAAAAAGGGTGAAATGAATGAAAACTCATGTTTTTGCAGACCTCCTTCACAGAAAAACAAAGGGACAGACTTCCCTTGTGCACTTTTCAACTCTAAGTACATCATCCTCTGTTTTATTTCTACCCACAGTCAAAAAGGAAGCGCCAACAGCACCTGCCATCTCATTTAGTTTTCACAATGAGCATGACCATCTCCAAAGCATCAGGAGCAGACATGGTCGATGAAAGTTTCAAAAGGGTGAAGCTATCTCTCTCATAGTATCAAAGAAAACCTCACTTAACACAAGGTCTCTCTACAGGAATCCTTTTTCAAATAAAAAAAAAACAAATAGGTGATGACGATATTCAGAGGTTTTTCTCTTTCTATCCATAAAGACTTTGTCCAACTAATCAAAAGTGACAGAAGATGAGCCATAGTGGCTCAGAGCAAAACTTCTTTCCACAACACAGATATCAGAAAAAGAAGACAACCTTTCATTCCTAAATGAGAAGCAGTGAAATTTTTAAATTTCTTGAAGAAGTTTGTCTTACTTTAAAAAAGGGGTGAGGCTCACAAAGGAAATGGTCATTACCACTATGACATTCACCTAAACAAAAAGAGCCTCGGGTTAGGTTTTAAAAAGAGATAAGCTTCACGTTTTGTTCTAAATCCCAAAGACATTTTCAAAAGTTTTAAAAAAACCTCACAAAGCAAGTGTGAAAGGGTACTTGGCTTTTTACATTCAAAAAGAATAAGAGGACTGTTTCCAAGATCCATTTTTCATCTCCAAAGAACAAACAACTCTGCTTAGCTGTTCACGAGATCAGAGAAAGAAGTTTTGAGCAAAAATCACAGGTTTTTCGGGCTTGAAGACCGCGCAGCGCGCTTGTAGAGTTGCGTGGCACGTTCAGGCGCGATTTTACAAAGGGAATACATTGTGGCGCGACGCACCTGTAGCGACGTGCAGTGCACCTATAAGCTCCGGTCACAAAGGCCCGACAGTGACCCGACACCTTTCCATTTGCACGACGCCTTTCCTATAAAACGTGCCGCGCATGTTCAAGCGATCAAAACGCCTCCCAACCAATCTTAGAGCTGATCAAACTCCTTGAACAAGGTTGCCATCGTGTTTCAAGGTATTTTGTTTTGCCCCCTTACTAAATTCAAACTGCTAGATGGTGTTTGAGGCAGTGAAAGTCTTGGTATAAATCAAGGTAATTTAAGTGAATGTTTTGAAAGAAAGTTACAGTTGGTTGAGAGTGAAGTGTTAATTCTAGCTTCAAAGAGCCTAAAACTGCCCTTAAAAATGCTAAAGCATCACACTCCTATTCTAGTGGGGTTGTCAAGCATTAAGGACATCCTAACTGTTGTAGCACAAAACATAAACTCTGTCAACTGTATGCATTGGTGAAGACAGTGTTAAGGAGGGTTGATGTTTTTGTTTAAAGATCCGGACATGCAATAACTATGATTTCCCAGCACTGACATAGGAAAAATGGTGGATTTTATTGATGTCAAAGGACTTTATAAACTGCCCTCAAAACAGTATTGAAAGGTGGGGACAGTGTTTAAAGGGAGAAACACAGTAGTTGAAAAGTAAAACAGTGGTCCTAATTTCATGAACAGTAATCATTGAATGAGTGTTTTTGTCATTTCAAAAGTCTCCTCTGTGTGTTAAAAACGCAAAAACAGTGTTTATCTTTCGTTCCATGAAGCACAATTAGTGAGTGAAGTTATCTTTTTTAGTTTGGAGGTTTTCTGTCTAAACTGTGGGTGAGGAGTAGTAAATACAAGAGCAGTATCTTGATTAGAAGGGTGTTTTCCTACTACAGGGCTGTTTGTGCTGACACCAAAACGCAAGGAGCTTGATGACCTTACCTAAGCACAGTGACCCTTTGACTGTGTGTATACATTTTAGTTGACTGTGTGCTCATTATTAAATTTACTTGTTGATTGGCATACAAAGAGACAGGGCAGTGTTCTGAGAGGATCAGGGACCTAATAGCAAAAGAACTTGTTACAAAGCTTTGAGGAAAATTTACCTTGATCAAACAAGTGATTGACAAAGAAGGCAAAGTTTTGTTTGAAAACACATTTCTTGAAAACCTTTTTGAGGCAGTCTGGTTTTGCAGAGAGCATCCATAACAAGATGCCTCCCAGGCAGGATAGTCGGAGTGGATTTCATAAGAGATATGAACCTATTTCCATTGAAGAAGTGAATTCCCACCCATCAGTCTTGCTCAATTTCCATGAGGTTGGGTGTTTAGATTTCTGTCAAAGGGTGCAAGAGGTGAAGAGTTTTTCTCCTTTGACTCACCTTTGTGCTTTGAGGTTACGAGACAAGCATTTCCAGTTGGCAGGCCTTAACTTCAAGTTCTCCCAAAGATCCATCTCCAAAGCCACTAAAATTCCCTATATTGGCGAGAAACGGTTTAAGCAAAGCCATTTGGACTCAGATGATTACAAACCCTTCCTAAAGCCTGAGCACAGAGAATCATGTCCCTCTATTTTCCCTTTCTCATATCTTTTATCCAGCTACGCCCCTCTCATGAAGATTATCATGAATTACTTCACTTGTGAGGGAAGATTCTCCTGAATTTATGCATATCACATTCGACTACTCATGCATTTCACTAGAGTCAGATTGCTAAATCTTCATTTCTTCTTACACAAGAGCATTGAGAAAATGGCTTCCACTTTCCAGAAGAAGCCTCCTTCAAAAAAAATAGCCTGTCTCTTCCATCACTCTCTCATCAAAATCATCATTCTCCATCAGCTTGAAAAGAGAGAGGTCTCTTGGGATGTTTTCATCACTCATCCGGATTTCTCCACTGTCCCTCCGGTCCATACATCCCCTACACCTCCTACTCATCATCCCTCACCTTCTTTTAGCAGACCCATTCCTAAAAAACTCAAGTTTACTACAGAACAAGGAAAGGAACATGAAGAAGGAGAAGAAAGTGACCAGCAAGAGGAAGAAGGACATGAGCAGGAGGAAGAAAGTGCTAAACAACAGCATGACAGTGATGAGGGTGAATATCAGACTCATGATGAGGCTGAACAACAGCCTTATAAGGACACACAGCAGCTACATCATGATGAACAGGGGCAGCATGCTAGTGCCCAATAGGGGCAGCCTTGTGAGACAGAGTAGCAGCATGAAGATGATGAAAAAGGGCATGACAGTGATGAGCAAGGGCAGCCTCCACAAGAACAGTAGCCTCCTCAAGAACAGCAGCCTTTTCAAGAGGAATAGCCTCAAGAATAAAAAGGGCAAGGTGACAAAGGTAAAGGGGCCATGTCCTCTTCTCCTAAAAAGGCCAAGCCCCGGACAGCAAAGAAGAGAGTGCCTAAGGTTGTCACTCCAAATGTGACAAGGGCCCTCCGAAGTAAAGGAAAGTTTCCAAAGAAGCCCATGATTGATTTTCCCAGGAGGAAGAGCACTAGAATAGCCACCCAAAGCAAAGGGAAGGGCAAAGTAGAAGGAATTCATGAACAAGAGAGTGCATTCGACATCATCCCAATCCAAAGCGATGATAGTGATAATGAGGCCTGGATTCTATAAAACCTCTTAATCCATAGAGAAGGCCAAATTTAGGCCTTGAAGGATGATCTTCATAGAGCTAGGAATTTCAATCAATTCTTGCAAATCCAAAATAGGCAAATGAGTATCCATATGGATGTTTATGAGACACGGGCGACCAAGTACAAGGAGGCCTCCAAAGCCCAAGCAAGGTTGGAAGAACTCATGGGTGAGTTCGATGAAAGTGAAGGAGAAGATCAGCCTAGGCGAAAGAGGCCAAGAACCATGGGGCTTAAAAAGGCCCTTGAGAAGCAAAAAGAAGAGGAAAATGCCCTTCTCCAATCTACCCCTCTCACTGCATTGTTCGAACAGGAGATAGAGAACAATAAGGAGGCATGGCTTGAGAGAGTCAATGACCTCTTGGAGAAGAAATTAAAGAAGGCAAATAGG
The DNA here is from genome assembly GCA_034641835.2 of Pinus albicaulis. NCBI lineage: Eukaryota > Viridiplantae > Streptophyta > Pinopsida > Pinales > Pinaceae > Pinus > Pinus albicaulis. The sequence goes on from CM076576.1 coordinate 930,425,443, forward strand.
GATTTAGACCTTCAAAGGAGAATGACGAGGCATTACAAAAATTTAAATCAGTTTGCCCGGCGCAAGTTGAAGGCTGCTCAAGAAAAGCTCAAGGAGGCTAAAGGGAAGCACCTGGCACGAAAAGTGAGAAAAGACATATCAGGAATTTAGATTTTGGCCTCTGCTTCACAACATGTTGCTGAGAACCCTTGAGGGTCATGCTCACCAATTTTGGGCGTTTTTCGACATATTTTGGTTTTTTGGCATTTTTGGGTTTTTGGTCAAAACTCATGAGCTTCGCCATTTCAGTTTAGAGGATCATCGAAGGAGGAGAATGGTATCATTGGATGCCATAATTTTAGGAGCACACACTCAGCGATTTTCAGGACATTTGAAGATCATTTTCTCCCCCGAAATGGCGAAAAATGCCCGCTTTTTCTACACTCTGCCCAGTCTATCTGCAAACCTTATTTTTTGGTTTTTTACACACGGGCCTATTTTTGGAGGACTTCCAGGCATCAGATTTGGAAAATTATAGTTGCTCCAGAAATTATACACTCGGAGCTTTCCAACGAGCTATCATGAGCCTCGTTTCGACATCAGGAAGGCTACCAAAAGTTGCCGGCAAGTCAGGGGACCTTTTGCTGATGTAATTTTTGAGTATTTTTGTAAAAATTGAACCTTTAAAAACTGTTTTTTCCTCATGTGCGTTTAGCTATTTTTGCACATGAGAAGCTATGAAAAATCAATTTATTTCCATCTTTTAGCATTTTTTAGATATTTTATGAGATATTTTGTGCCTTGGGCTTTGCAAAGCCTCAAGGACAAGTTTAGATATTTTGAATAGGCCAATGAGAGTGCAAATTGAACTAAGAGGTTTTCCTCACTTAAGCCTATATATTCCAAAGGATTTCATTGTAAACAAGGCTGAACTTGATGATAGAAGAAATATATGGTCATATAAGCTTTGGAAGAAATACTTGTCTCATGCTTTTGGATAGTCTCTTGGATGTTCTTGGATGATGAAAGAGGATTGTTGTTGGATTCTATGACTTGGTAGAATGGTATAGGGTCTCTCTCTTTGTTTTGTTTCCTATTTTTCATTCATGAATCCATGTTTCTTGCTTGCTATAGAACAGTAGAGAATAAATTTGAGACATGCCCTTGGAGGCACCTCAAATTTCCTGTTTCTTCATAGCTTCCATGTTTTCTTCATCCTTAGTCACATTAAAGAATTCTTGATTGCTCTTTAATAACTTAAGGATATTGTTGCTTATTTCATTCATGGTTTTATGCATGCTAATTATGATTTACAGTATGACCTGCTTACTCATGGCTAGCCATAGCTCCATCCATGAAATTTCTCTTTGAATAATTAGATTGTCATTTGTTGAACCAAGGAGGTCTTGTTCTGATCTTTCCCTTTGTCTAAGACTATGCAATCTTGTTTTCAAAGTGCCCAATAACTTGAAGTACTGTGTTTAGGCATTCCAACATAGTGATTTAAGTTGTTTTTCTGTCTTAAGTGTATTTCCCCAAAGTCTGATAGCTATTTCCCAAAGTTAGAGAGCTATATATCTCTATGCATGGCTTGAATGTTTATTTCTATGTATTGATTAGATTATAGTTACATTTCTCATGATTAATGGTTTTCCCTACCATGTTTATGTCAGCTATTAAACTAGTTATGCTTGAAATCCTCTGTTGTTCCCAAACTTGATGTCCAATTTATTCCATTTTGCCCAAAGATCCTTTCTACCTCGAATCAAATCGAACCTTCAACAGACTTGTATCACCATCTGATAGCTTTCTTGACCTTTTCGACCCCATAGCCCAGTTGATCTGACATATTTTTACCTATCTTATATCTTTGATCAGTTTCATCCCTCACAACCTAAAAACCAAAACCAAAAAAACTACTTCATAACTAGCCTAAAATCAGAACACAATAAGAAAACACACAGATATCACTTACACATATAGAGAGAGCCCTCTCTGAGTCCAGGAAGGCTAGGTCCTTGGGCTCCAAAGATTGGTTTGATGTTACACTATCATTTGGCTTGCCAATCAGCCAAATCACGGGACCCTAACAGCTTGATTTGTCTTCTTTCTTGTCATAGGGCATGTAGAAATTGAAATGATAGGGAATGATAGACCCTTGATCATTGATCCTAGAGATGATGCCTAGTTAACCAGGTCATTGGTAATGGTGCCCAAATTGACCTATAATAGTGGCCTGAGGGGTAGCCGACGGAGCTTGGCCTGCTCTGCTGGCCTACGACAACCACCCGGCAAGGTTGGCCACAACCTATTCTTAGAATAAAATTAAAAAATATATATTGAAAAAAATAAAAATAAAAAAAATTGAAAAAAATAAAATATCTAAAAAAACCTAAAACAATTAAAAAAATAATCACAATTAAAATAACTAAAAAAACATTTAAAAAAAATGAACACAAATATAATTAAAATTAAAAAAAAAAAAAACTCAAAAAAACATTAAAAAAATTAAAAAAAAAAAACTTAAATACAAATTAAAAGTTTTAAAAAATTAATAACAATTTTATAAAAAATAAAAAAATTTATGGCCCTCAAGCTTTTGGGTGGGTGCAACCACCAAGAAAATCTGATTCTCATAATCGAATTTGGCTCGCTGGCCAGGAAGATCTGATTCTGAGAACCAAATTGACAGGCGGGCGGGGCAAATCTGATTCTGAGAATCGGATTTGCTCGGTCGGCGAGGTAAATCTGATTCTCAGAATCGAATTTGTAGGTCGGTGGGCCAAATCCGATTCTTAGAATCGGGTCTTCCCGGCCAAGCGGGCAAATCCAATTCTCAAAATCGGGTTTTCCTCGCTGAGCGAGAAAATCCAATTCTCAGAATTGGATTTGCAGGTCGGCGGGGCAAATCCAATTCTCAAATCAGAATTGGTGGACTGAGGGTTCAAATCAGAATTTTGGCCACATTGGTGGATGCAGAGTGACTGCGCCATTTCCAAAAACTGGTTATAATAAGCATTTGGAGCATTTTTTAGTGTTTTTTTTACACCTGAAGTTTTTGTTAGATATGTTACCTTTTGTGCAGAATTTCCCAGAAAAGAGTAGATATTTGGGTTCCTCTCACCGAGCTGCCCAATTTCAAAAAATAAATCAACTCAAACGAAGTCCTGGAAGCAAAGTTATCGCCGATTTAAGATTGGCATTTTTTTCAGGTTAGACAAATCCGATTCTCAGAATTGGATTTGCAGGTCGGTGGGGTAAATCCGATTCTCAGAATGAATCATATTTTCCCCATCGGCGGGGAAAATCTGATTCTAAGAATCATATTTGCAGTCCGAAGTGAACTTGAAAAAATTACCAATCTTAAATCAACAATAACTTTTCTTTCGAGACTCTGTTTGAGATGATTTTTTTTTTAATTGGGTAGTTCGGTGAGAGGAACCCAAATATCGACACTTTTCTAGGAAATTATGCACAAAAGTTAACAAATATGACAAAAAATTCATGTGGCAAAAAAAACACTCAATAATGCTCCAAATGCTTATTATAACCAATTTTCGGAAATGACGCAGCCACTCTGCATCCACCTATGCAGCTGAAAGTTTGATCAGAACCCTCAGTCCACCAATTATGATCTGAGAATCGGATTTTCCCGACCGGCCAAATCCGATTCTGAAAATGAGATTTGCCTGCCTGGCTAGGAAAATTCAATTCTGAGAATTGGATTTGCCCCGTCGTTCAGGAAAATCTGATTCTAAGAATCGGATTTTCCCCGCTGGCGAGGCAAACCTGATTCTCAGAATCAGATTTTCCAGACGACCAGGAAAACCCGATTCTCAAAATCGGATTTTCTTGCCTACCGGGCAAACCCAATTCTCATAATCGGATTTGCAGGCCAACGAGGCAAATCCAATTTTGAGAATCGGATTTGCCTGCCGACCGGGAAAACCCGATTCTTAGAATCAAATTTTCCCTACCGGGTGGCCATCGTCGGTTGACGGAGCTTGGCCAACTCCGTCAGCCCACGGCGGCCGCCCCTTGGGCCTCTTGGCCAGCCCCTCCGAATGGCTCGAGGGGCGACCTTCGTGGGCCGACAGAGCTTTTCCAACTCCGCCAGCCCACGGTCGCTGCCCTTGGGCAACCCGGTGGGGCTAGCCGGAGCTGATTCTTAGAATCAGCTCTGGCAACCGCTGTTGGGTTGCCCAAGGGGTGGCCGTCATGGGCTGACGGAGCTTGGCAGGCCCACGACAGCCACCCTCGGGCAACTCAACTGTTATTTTTTTTTCTTTTTAATTTCTAGGATTTTGTTTATTTATTTTTTTAATAATAAAATTATGTGATTTTCACTTCGTGCTTTAAGATAAGAAAAAAGACATTAAAATTTTAAAATTTAAAATTTTGTATAACGTGATTTTCACTTCATTCTTTATGTGAATCATTTAATTTTTGGAAAAAAATGTTATTATTATTAATATTTGACATAAAATTCATAAAAATTACAAATTTTTTACTTATTTTGGTTAATTTGTTTCTATAAAAATGGTTTATTTGACATGTCACTTTTAGCAAAAAGACTCAAAATGTGTATTTTTATGTAAATTATTAAAAATTCTTGTTTTTTTAGTGACATATTTCATGGGAAATGAAATATTATTTAACAATATATAATTAGATAGAAGATTGAAACTTTAAAATTTTGGTTTTTTTTTTACAATACAAAAAATCAAATATCTCACTACTAAAAAAAAAAAAACTGAAAAACACTTAAAAAAAATTAAGTGAAGAGGAATAAGACGAGTACTTCAAAAATTTTAAAATTTAGAAAATAATTATTATTGTTAAATACATTAGAAAATTTAAAGTAAAAAATATGTCTTCTAAAAAAACGGAAGATGTTAGCATCAACACTTTTCAAAATCAACATAAAAATCACTAACATTTTAAAAATAATGTTTATACTTAGTACATTAGAAAATTTAATGTGTAAAAAACATGCTAAAAAAATTTAAGAGTATTCTGAATCAACACTTTTCAAAATCAGATGATTTTTTTCTACCTGAAAAAAGCGTGTACTCGTTTCCGTTATCGTTTCAAAGTTTACATTGTTAAGCTTTGAGAAATATTAAATTTCTTAAGATACAAATAAAGAGTTGTTGAATAGCTAGGTGTATTATTTATTCTAGTGTGAGGGATATCTCTATTATTTATCCTAGTATGAGGGAGATGTGTAATTCCTTCTATGCCCAACAACAAATTGACAAGCGTCCCTTTAAAATATATATATATATATATATATATATATATATATATATATATATATATATATATATATATATATATATATTCTCTAAAAAAAGTTAGCTATACTAAAAAAACAAAAATGAATACACCTTTTTGGCTATTTTTAATCAAAAGCATTATAAAGCATCAATAATCCTACTCTCAATGTGCTCACTCTATTCAATGTTGATATTACAACTAAGTTTGAACTAAATGTCACATGAATTTTTTTTATTTATTTTTATTTTTTAACTGGAACGGGTATGTTTTATTTATTGGAAGGATTTGGTTGGGCCGAGGGTAAATCAACCAGCATTACATAGCATTACATGGCAGAGAGTCCTCTTCCTATTACAATTTAATTCTCAGCTCAAGGAATGCATGTTTGGAGAGGGATTTCCTTGTTAATACTGAGTTCTCCTGTCAAAAGAAGGCATCCTTTGTTTGCCATGGAATCCTCTTCGATGTTCGAGCTTTTGAGGATATGGAAGAATTGGTAGGAGTTGAAGTCGGGCAGCATGATCTTTAATCTTCGCAATGACTTGTTGTGGACAACGTTGTTAAACTGGTCCTCTGATTTGAGATTTTTGATAAGGATTTCTGAATCTCTGAAGGTTTGGAAAAATTTGATGCCTTTATCTCAAGCAATGTGGCAGGCTTTTAAAAGGCCTAGGATTTTTGCCTGGTTATTTGTACGTTCCCCAAGTCCCCAACAGAAACTGTCTTTTCTTGATCCATCTAGAGAGTAGATAACACCACCTGCGCCTGTTGCCTCGGGGTTTCCCTTAGATGCGCCATCGAAAAATATTGTTGTTTTTCTTTTCTTCCTCCACCAATCCTAAAAAATGTCATCTGGTTCTCTTAATTGCCATCTTTGGTTGGTGAAGGGAGAGACCAAAGGTTTTTTCCTGCCTTGAGGGGCAAGGGCTTCCATCCAGTTCTTTTCTTCGGGGAGGAGTGAAGTGTCTGCTTTGTTAGATTGCTATAGTACTGATTTGAGGAGGAGAGATTTGGCTTTTGATACTACCTTTGCTAGAGGACGGGGAGTATCATTGAAGATCTACTCGTTTCGGGCTAGCCATATTTTCCAACAAACATATTTGGGAATGGAAAGCCAGACTCGGTACCAAAGTGATTTTCTGGGGATGTTGTGGGTATAGCACTGGAACTAGGTGGAAAAGAGCTCAACCACTGATATGTGATGTGGAAGAGTTGCCTGTAGACCATGAAGAGTGATGTCCCAAATCTCTTTTGCGAATGGGCAGTCCATGAATAGGTGTGTCGAATTCTCACTAGCATTTCTTCATAGCACGCATCTATGTGGACCAGCGATGTTCCTTTTTGCCAAGTTCTCACCTGTCAACACCTTGTTATGCATAAGAGTCTAGAAGAATAAGTTCACTTTGGGGAGTCCGAATGGATCCCATACCTTCTTCCATAGCTTGGGAGAATGATTTATGTCTTTTTGTGGTTGTAGAGCAATGTATCCTGAAGCTGTTGTGTATATACTGGATTTTCCCCAGCCCCATCTCTCTGGAAAATCCTTATGCATTGGCGTGGAGTCAATTAGAAAATTTTTTAGAGTTGACTGTTGGTGACACAGTTGCTCCAACACTATGGGAAGTTCCCATCCTTGCCAATTACCGTTTCTATCCCAGGCAGAGATGTCTCCTAAACTGCGTATGCCAGCATTGATCAACCATCCACGCAGATCACTGATATCATCGCGAGTGCTGAGAGGGGCATGGCCCATAATCCTATCGTCCCAGAGTTTTATTTTCTTTCCATTGCCTAGAATACGATATAAGATTTCTTTGAAGAAGTTTATGCTTTTGCGGCAAAGGCTCAATACCTGTGTTCCTGGCACAGTGTTTTCTGCCAACATAAATCTTAGTGATGCTCCAAGCGCATACTTGACTCTAAGAGTTTCGTTGACTGGATGATTTGGTTTGGCATACATTTTCCAAAGGATTTTTCAGCCCAGAGCAAGGTTGGCGAGGGAGGGATCACAGATCTATAGACCTCCGTCATCAATAGGTCACTTCACCAGCTCCTAATTTTCCAGATGAAATTTGCGATGATTTCCTTTTCCTCCCTGCCAAAGGAATTCGTTCAAGAGCTTAGAGATATGTTCCATGATGTTTTTTGGAACCAGAAGGAAGGATGCTTGATAGATGGGGAGTGTGGACAACACTTTTTTGATGAGAATCAATTTCCCTCCCTTGGTGAGCCAGTGTCCTCCCCAGGAGGAAATTTTGGATTTAATTTTGCTGATAATTCCATCCCATAGAGATCTTTTGTTGACACCAGTTGTAAGAGGTAGACCAAGATACTTAATTTTTTCCCACTGGGCAAGACCATCGAAACCAAGGTGTTGGGAAATGAGATTGAGTTTGTGATGATCAAAATTCCATCCTCACACTGAGCTTTTTATGTCATTATTAGAGCTCTAGAGGCTCTGCAGTAGCTTTTAAGGACAGAGTTGAAGGATTTTTCAATTCTTATTGAGGCACATCCAAGTAGAATAGAATCTTCTGCAAAGAGGGCGTAGTTTATAGGATTCAGGCCATTCGAAATTCTTATGTCGAGTAGAACCCCAACGTTCATCTCCACTGCTAGCTTCCTGCTGAGAGTGTCGGCCATCAGAATGTATAAGAATGGGGAGAGGGGGCAGCCTTGCCTCAAACCTCTCTAAGCTTAAAAATAAGATACAGGACGCCCATTCACAAGAGGTGCAATCTAGGGCTATTCAATGTAGGCTTTTATGAGGTTGACAAACTGAGGGGAGAATCCAAAGGATAGGAGGACTTTGAGGAGGAAGGAGAGGTTGACCCTATCAAAGGCATTAGCCATATCTAGTTTGATCAACATCCCCTTCTCTTTCCGCTGCTTGCTGGAGTCAATGTCTTCCTGCACTTGAATTACATTATCTAGGATATGCCTGCCTTTAACAAACCCCCCTTGGGAGCTGGAGATTAGTTTCTCCAGCAGAGGTTTAATTCTATTTGCTAGGAGTTTGGCCAGGATTTTGTAGGAGGTGTTTCAAAGAGAGATGGGTCTAAATCTGCCAAAGGTTTCAAGATTGACTTCTTTTGAGATTAAGGCCATAAAGGTTGATTTGATGCCTCCTACCTTTTCTTTGCTAAGAAAACCTTTTATCATTTTCATCAAGTTAGTTTTGAGAATGTCCTAAAAAACTTTGTAGAAATGAATCGAGAAACCATCAAGGCCAGGGGCGTTGTCTGGTTCCATTGCCCAGATGAATTTGATAATTTCTTCTTCTTAAAAGGGTTTTGTGAGGGCGTGGTTGTCTTCTAAGCTGACAAGATGGGGGATGTTTGAGAGAAGGTCAGTTGTATCTTCTTCGCTGCCATCAATCCCAAGGCAATACAGATTTTTGAAGTGACTCTCTGCTGCTGATTTGATTTGTTCAAACCCTTTACAAATTTGTCCCTCTGCTTTTGCGATTTTAGTGATGTGATTATGAGAGAGGCGGGCTCCGTATTGATGGTGAAAGAAGGAGGTGTTCCGATCCCCAGCCTTCAGCCACAAGTTGCGGGATTTGATTCTCCATTATTATTCTTCCATGCGGGAGTGGTGGGAGGAGCTTTGGGCTTGCACCTCTTTGTTTAGCACCTCATAAGTGATGTTTATGCCTTCCATTTCCAGTTGTAGGGTTTCCAATCACTGAATTGTTTCTATTCTCTGACTAGTTGGAATTTTGATGGGTTTTCTTATCCACTCTTTCAGGGCCTGCTTTGTGGCTTTTAGTTTTTTCTCCCACACATAGCTTGGGGACCCGTTGATTGGTTTGGCCCAGGCTGCTCAAATGGTTTCGAAGAATCATTGTCTTTCAATCCAAAGAGGGTTGAACTGAAAGGGGATTGGGCCAAGGTCTTCTTCAACTTCCACAAGTAGTTGAATGGGCTTGCAATCCGAGGTGAGTTTGGGGAGTATTTTAGTTGAGATTAACATTTTTTCCATCAACATAGTGCCTTGGACTAGAAATATATCCAGTCAGGCAGAAATGTGGTCATCCCCTGTTCTGTTGTTTGTCCAGGTGTAGAGGCTTCTCACCGGGTTAAAACTGAGGACATCCCACTGCTGCATTAGCTCTTCCACCATCGACATCATTTTTTCTATATTGTTGTTACCTCCCCTCTTTTCTCTTGGTTTCAGGACTATTTTTAGATCTCTGGCCTGAGTGATATTACTAGGGGAGTGAATCTCTAGGAAGGCAGAGAGAGAGTTCAAACACTCTCTTTTTCCAGCATGAAGTATAGGGACATAAATATTGAATAAGGCGAAGGTCAACTTACTTGTGAGATGCTTTAGCTCAGTGAAGATCCAATGTTGGCTCTCATAGGTGTTGAGCAGTTGGAAGTGTTTTTCGGACCATAGAGTAGCTAATTCGCCTGAGGATCCCCTCAAGCTTACTGCTTTACCTGCATTTTTCTTCCACTTTGACTTGTTGATTTCAAGAAGGGCAGACCCTTCGATTTTAGTCTCTTGGAGCATGAGGATGTCTGGGGAGTCTATTTTTGATAGATATTTGACGGCTTCAATTTTTGGGTGGTTCCCTAAGCCTCTGCAATTCCAAGAGACTAGACGCATTATTTACCGGGGGAGGGGTTGGAGAGTCCTCCCTTGGGAGGCTTTTCTCTGGTGTTTCTCCCAATGGAAATTTCTATTATGGGTTGGATTCCTTGCATTTTTATCCTTTCTTCCTCCTCTTCCCTGACTTCTATATGTGATTTACTTCTGGCTCTTTTCGAAGGCCTCTCAAAGGTATCACCCTCTGAGGAGAAGGAATTTTCTGTTGGCCTTTTCTTTGTTATTTATGCATATGAAGGGTTGGAGGGGTTGCCTTGGGAGGCTCCAAGTGGGACTATTTCTTTGCCATATTTATTGAAGCAAGGGACTGAATTCTATTCCTTGCTGTCAGGGGTTGTTTCTGGAGGGTCTGTAGGAGTGCTTTCCTTGTTGTTGGGGATTGGGGCCTCATCCGAGATTGGAATAGAACTCCTCTCTTTATTTCCATGAACTGTATTGGTGTTCCCCTTTATTATTCCTTTCCCATTTTCTTTTGACAGGGCTACTTTTTTTACGAAAGTCCACTGCTCACCCTTTGATTTCTCGCTCTGCTCCTCGACCTTTTTCTTGCAATATCTTGCGAAGTGTCCATAACCGTGACAATGTTTGCATTTGAAAGGAATTTTTTCGTAGTCCAGCTCTTGAATATGGGACCATCCAACAATTGTTAGATTGATTGCTTCCGACAACCCTTCTTTCAGGTCTACCTCGACACAGATGCGGGCACATGAGTACTGATCTTTTCTAACAGCTTGATCAATATATTTTCTAAGGGTATTTCCAATAATCTGAAGGGACTTCTGGTTCCATCAATGCAATGGGAGGTGAGGGAGACACACCCAAATTGGAATGGCTGAGGGACCATCTTGGGAGGGGTCAAAGTCAGGCGACCACTTGTTTAAGTATAATCCTTGCAGCCTCATGAAGTATGGGCCATTCCTAAATATGAGGCTTCTATCCTCTGCACTTTCAAACATAAACACAAAAAAGCCTTTGCTGACAAAATAACTTTTGATGCCTTCTTTAATTAATGGGATCCAATTTCTCTTTACCTAGTCTTCCACTGCTTTGGGAGATGGTTAGAGGCCCGTAAACTACCCTATGAGGCCTCTTTCTGCAAGATTCAAGGTAGATCTACATGTTTCTTCTTTTGGGAGAGCCACCGAAGGGATGTTATCCATTTTTTTTGGACAAACATTTGCTGCAATGCTATTGGAGGGCGTTTTCAGCTTGATGCCACCAAGTTCTTGAAAGCACTCACCTTTGGTGGAAGAGGGAGGGGTTTGGATCCCCCTCTAGAGGCCATGGCAGCCAAATGGAGCAACTAGGTAGCGTTGTTCATGTGCAGCAATAGCCACAGGCCTGCGCGATAGTGTCACATGAAAAAAATACACTTTCACCCTCATCCATAAATAAAATATTTCAATGTACTTGTGAGTCACATAATTTTATATCAATTTTAAAAAGAGATATAGTAATTAAAAATTTAAAAATATTATATTTTTCACTTTTTGAGTGTATAATACTTAAATAAACTAATTAAATATCCAAGTGAACTTATATATATATATATATATATATATATATATATATATACCCCAATGGGGGTGATGGTTCAAGGCAATATAGGGATTGGGGAGGGTGCACCGACCTCCTTGACAATTAAGGAGGGGTGGCATGGTGATTCGCTACAATGCAACCCTCGTGCAAATCGATTTATCCTTCATTGTGCGTGATGGTTCATTCAGATGATGGGAGAATGGGTCACGTTAATGTGACTTCAAAGCATGCATGGTGGCAATATTTTTGTTTTGCGGTCCTAAAATTGACATTTTTACATGGTGGTGAGCAACTCTATCTTGCCTCAACTGAGCAAGAATCCAAGTTGCAGAGAGAAGCTTGTTTTTTCAGTTTGAGAGTGGTTTCCTAGTGACCTAACTAAGGAGCTTAGGGAGCTCGTGATGAAGGCAAGTCAACCTAGTGGAAGGAAAATTGGGACCCTGGCATAAGGATTTTATGCTTAGCTACTCATCAGTGGATTTTTGGGTTTGTAGTGTTTTTAGTGGCTTTATGCATGTTGGAGCATCAACCGAATTTGACTCTAGATTCCCAAGCTCGAAAAAAGGTATGGAATAATGGTTTTATTTATTGGTTTTATCTCATAATTATTATTCATTCTAGTTTCAATCTCAACATTTTGGAGTCGTAGGTTTTGTATGTTAATTCTGGTAGTATTATATATCATTAGCTGGACTATGTTATTGGGGTTCAGTTGCTTTGTCAGTGGTATGAGGGGTTCATCTGGAGGGGTCTATGTCTATCCTCTCCATTGACACATTGAGCTAGTTGTTTTGGTTATGGAGTAATGGGTTATGTGGTAATATTTGTGGGGTTATAGAGATACCACTATCTTGTAGTCACATACATGTGCTTAGATGAAGTCAAATATGACCATTTTAATTGGTCAACTAGGAATTACAGAGGTTTTTTGGTCTTTGGTATATTTCTGGGTCTAATTGAGGGTTCTAGTGTCGAACCTCATTGTTTATGGTCTTGATTTTGTAACTTTTATTAGCGTATTCAAAGCGCCTTCTTGTAGGAGAGTTCTCCATTTTCAGACCATATTTTGGTGGGCTCGAGACATTTCTTCAGGTGGTTTTGGAACACCCAACTTTTAATCTCACTATTATTTTCTCTATGTTTATTTCTGAGCATAAGGTCACTCTATCTTGACTATGTTGACATTATTATGGGTTTGGTGAACTCTCGTGGAGTGCTTGCAATAATTCTGGTTGTTAGGTATATTTTGGTGCATCCCAGTTAGTAATGCCTTGTGAACATGGGTGAGAGGAATTGACGATAGGGGTCAGAGTGGTAGGAACATTCCAAGAGACCCAAGCCATGGCAAGGTATTTGACCCCAACCCAACTCATACAACTAGTTTTGAGGAGTTTCTACCCCCTCCGGATAATTTCGGTAGTCGACCTCGACATATAACTTTTCTCCTGGAGCAGCTTAGCAAGGATCAACATGATGACAGGAATGTATTCATTGGCTTCATGAATATATGAAAAACCAATTAAAAATTGTGCAGAGGGGGTAGTGGCATAGATAGGAGAAACTAGATCGTTTTGAAGGAAGGTTGGCCCATATGGAGAAGCATGTCCATTGTGACCTCATACCTCCCCCATCTCCTAGTTTTGGACCATAACATCCTACTCTGGTCAAATCTTCAGATGCATAATGGTCATTAGATGCATCCTGATTTTGAAGGTCTTCTAGTATCACCTACATTTATGATTATGGTTAATGACATTTTTTTGGCAGTTTGCTATATGTCTTGATATTCCATTAGGGGAATTTTAAGGTCTAAAATGGGCCTCATAAGAAAAATGTACAACCAAAATAAACTTTATAAGAACCAATAGGATTAAATATGATGATGTCAACCATGGGGGATGATTCACCATTTTTTAAGTAAAAGAATAAAGATATTAAAAAAATAATAAAATAATAAAACTACTTTTTCAACTTATCTCCCAAATTTTTTACTCAAATTTCGAGCGGGGGTACTCGTTGGATGCAAAATTTAATTCCTCATCCAATGAGTACCCATATTGCATACTTTTGATGGACCTTGCTACACTAAAAATGAGAAATACATGAAAAAACATGATTGCAATAACATTTTTCATGTATATTTCATTTTTCATGTAGCAGGATCGATCGAAAGTATGCAACATGGGTACTCCTTGGATGAGGAATTAAATTTTGCATCCAACGAGTACTCCTACTCGAAATTTGAGTAAAAAATTTCGAAGATAAGTTGAAAATACGAGTTGAAAAGTAGTTTTTTCTTTTTTCCCTCTAAAATTTGATGATGTAATCAAATCTTCCTTTATTATTTCCCCTATTATTTTATAATTTCCTTAGGAGGCCCATTTTAGACCTCAAAATTCCCCTAATGATTTACTGGCCAATAAATCTAGTAAGAGTGGCATTGGTAGGATTTTGAAAAAATGTACTCAAAGATGTAATATTTTGGCATAATATAAATTTTTAGATTCAATATATATGTGTGTGTGATGCAGGTGCATAGATGGAGCTCAAAATTCGATGAAGACTAGACCGAAGCTTGCCAATGTGATGGGATGGTCACATGGTGATGTTGGGAGAAATTTTAAATGTTTGTAGGTATTTACATTAGGATGTGAGTTTGTTTTAGAGTAAGTTGGATGAAATTTTTCCTAATGCAAATGTAATTTCAATTTCCCTTATTTTGTGAGAAGGGGAAATGAATCATCTATTGTGACTCTTGGTTGTCCATGTTAGCTTCCTTTATTAAAGAGAAAGAGTGTTTGAGAATAAGTGTGTGAAATAGAGGCAGAGAGAAGGAAAAATATAGGAGAATCTTCTGCGTGAGGAGAAGAGGCAGAGGTCGAGGGACCTAGGCTGCACATGCCCACATTGTATATTTGGTCAGTTTAGTGCATAATTGAATTTGATTAATGAGAAAATATGCTTATGTGCCTCTAAGTTTATAATTTCTCTGTCTGTCTATTATTTATGAAATTATTAAAGTCTTTAGGAAAGTGTAAATGATCAATCAAATGAGTTATAAATCTATGTGTGATATTTTTTGTTTTGATATGGAATATGAATGGGTGAATTCCTGAGGATTGTGATTTCTGAGTGAGATGAAATTCATGAAGAAAAGGAGCTTGGATACCTTCAATATTTTAATTAGAGGTTTAATTTTAGGCCTGTAAGATGGACATTGGTTCTAAGTTTTGAAGTCAGCGTAAACCCTATTGGAGATCCTTGTGTTTAACCCTGCGTTATTGTGAAGATTTTGAACAAGAATTGGTGAATTTTATCATGAGATTACCTATTTTCTTTTGTGGGATTCCTTTAGTAAATTCCATAGAGGAATGTTTGGTTCGCTTGACTGTTAAGCAAGTCATCCTGTAACTTATAATTTATGCTAGCACTATTGAGTCGATTTACATTAGAATTCTGCACATGGTGGCCCAACCATTGTGTGGTTGTTAATGATCCTTTTGTATTTTGGTTCCAAATCCATGGGTAGATGTTCTCAGTGTTTTTGGAGTGTGAAGGCATATTATTTGTAGCAAATAGAGTGTTTTTACAAAAAACTAGAGCACCCTGTTGTGTGAACGTTGTCAAACCCCTTTTCATGACTGATTTCAATTGGAAAATGTGTTAGCTTTACAATCCCGGTGAAGAAGGGAATAATAATTCGATGGTTGAGTTAATAAACAAGTTAAGGTCGTGTATATGTGATTGGGAATTCGATTGCAACAAGGGTGAGTTGTTTCACCTCCCTGGAATTCGAAAAGACGGCTTTTTGGAGCGCTACAAAATTACAATGCTACGAAATTATTTTGTGGTGCCAACAACAAGCATTTTTCAAGGTTGTGTATGAGGTTTTGAAAGGGCTTTTTTGGCATGTCTGTTATGCCATTGACAATTAGAAGCCTATGGAGTTGAAAGAGGTTAAAGAACAAGGATAAGAGGGTGAGATAAAGCCCTCTCATGGAATTTGTGAAGAGAAATCCATATTCTCTTTTGAGTGGATATTTTAATTAATTCCTGAAATTTCCATAATTGGGTGAATACATAGTTGTGTGCTTGTGCAATGTCTTGGGTTATTGGCAACCATGGTAACCCTCCCAGTCTGTTATCATTGTGTGTGTATGGATATTAAAAAGAATATGCATATTTTAAAAAAATCAATTGAAAAAAATAAAATATAATTGATAAAATATTTTAAATAGTCTCAATATTATACGTTTTGAGCCCTTTTAAGATACATTTTTCAATCAATTTTTTTTGAAATCCAACAAAGGTTAGAATTGCAAGTTCAAGTCGTATAATTTATGGTGAGCACTAGTATTGCACCAAGAGTGTTGCAACTCCTAGAGACTACTCAACTTTACTTTATTAACCCGAGGTTCATACAAAATTGGAGGTGACGGTGATATATGCACATCATATGAGTTCTATTCATGCCATTCTCATCTATGTTCTACAATGAGGTGCTACTCCTAGGGTTACTTCTAGGAAAGGAATTTTGTCACACTTCTAAATGTAATTTAAGACTGGAAATAAATCATTACCATTACTCTATCAACAGGGAAGGAATCTACTCTAGATCACACTAATTCATCTAGCTAATTGCAAGAAAGAAAATTTACACTTATGCTAATGTAGGAAAGGAAATTACACTAAGTGGTATTTAGAAGCTAGATTGTTGAATTGAAGTGCAGAAAAGGAAACTAATCTAAAGCACACATACTAAATAAAATGAATAATTGAATCATATCTATCTCATGCTTAACTATTGTGTTTAATGGTGCATCTAGCAATGAGCTAATCACACTTTTAAGTGACTCTATTTTGCAGCAAAAAACGGAGTCTTTGAGGTGGTCTAAGAGGGTCCTTGGACCATAGGTTGAGAGATAAAGTTATATTGGTGGCTTGGCTAGGCTTAGATGAGGTGAAAGAGTGATTTTGGGATGAAGGAGAGAGTTTCTAGCACTGCTACAGAAAGATGCTATAGGATTTCTTGTAGTGCTAGAGGATGTCTTGAAAAGCTACAGGAAATAGGATGTGTGTAGTTTGGGGCTAGAAATGGTGAGGAGAAGGTTAAGAGAGGTGGGGTGAAGGTGGATCTAGGTAGATGAAGGGTATCCAACCCCTTGGCCAAGCTTAGAACTCTTTACAACGCTTGTCTTTCACCTTCAAGGTGGCTCTTGGTGATGTGGTGGTGATTTCCTTGGCCAAGCCTCTTGTTGTTGCCAATTTCAACATGTTTTACTTATTTAATCTTATTCAATTGTACCTCCAATTTTTCTATTCTTTCAACATGTTCTTCATTTTCCTTCTTCATATCTTTGTTACAATGAGCTTCTTTCCATCTATTTGAATGGTTGTATGTACTACGTCTTTGTAACATTGTAGTTTGGTCATATTTACATATGTTTGAATTGTATTGAACGAACTTTGTGATGAATCCATCTATTTTATGTTCTTATTTAAATCATACCTAAGCTTAACAATAAATTTTCTAAGTCGGGAATCATAGTGTATGATGTCTTACCTCTCCCTTTGTTTCATCTCCCTAAGTCATGTGAATGTTCATAAAATTTTTAATTTGAGTCATATAATTCAAAAAAAAAAAATCAATGTTAAACCTTTAGTCATGTATTGAAAATGTGCAACTAATTGTCACACTTTAGATACCATGTTAATACTAGTCCCCCGAAGTGATCCCTTGAAAATGACCCATATCGTTATTGAATTAACTTCATTGTCTACTTATCATAGTGACTTAAAAGAAACTGTGATTATGATCTCCATTTCTATCCCTTCATTAAATAGTGGTTCTTTTGACATGTTGGTGATGTTGTTTCCAATATATCCCTATTTGTTTCATCAAAGAATCACTCATCAAGTCTCTTTAATTCATCTCACCCCTTAATTATCTAATGAGAGGGTTTTGTATAACTCTTTAGAAGATGTCCCCTATTCCAACAATTGTGCTTCATTATCTGGTTTTATGGACTGGCTACCTCTCTCAGTACGCTCCTTCCTTGTTTTGTTTGGATGTTCATTTGGTTTAGCTATAGGTTGGATTCTCTTTAGTGACATCTTCAATAAATTGTGCTTCTTGTGAGATGAAAACCCTATCCTTTTCCTTTTGTTTAAATTTGCTCCTAGTGACTATGATCAAACATCCTCTATCAAGATGGTTTGTCTTAATGTGAATAAATGATATGATTCCTTCATCAACGTGCACGATTCTCCAGTTGAAATGTCTCCAAAATATTGGCTCTAAACATAAAGTATTCAATTCACCATAACTTGAACATAGATGAAAACCCTATCCTTTTCCTTTTGTTTAAACTTGCTCCTAGTGACTATGATCGAACATCCTCTATCAATATGGTTTGTCTTAATGTGAATAGATGATATGATTCCTTCATCAACGTGCACGATTCTCCAGTTGAAATGTCTCCAAAATATTGGCTCTAAACATGGAGTGTTCAATTCACCATAACTTGAACATATATCATTCACATAACTTAATCCATTCATCCATGAAACATCATAAAATTCATATTATCGTATGACTCAGAATTCACATCACTTAAAAATAAACACATCCCAATAAATCACACCATAAACTACAAAGTATAAAACCTCACAACTAGGAAAATAACAAATTTTAATGAAAATACAAATTTTTCCAATTCATGAACTATATCCCTATCAAATCCTTACAATCACCCTCCTTTTAGATAACATAATAAATGAATATAAATAAATAAATCCATATCATTCCTTTAACTATAATATTCTAAATTTTTTTTAGATAACATAATAAATAAATATAAATAAATAAATCCATATCATTCCTTTTAACTATAAAATTCTAAATTTTATATATGAATTTTCATATACTTGAAACTCAAGTTTTCAAGATTAAGTCCTTTTAAACTCCCTTGTTTTCTTTAGATTCATACTTCATTCATTATTAAGCAATCATTAAGAAACTTTAACTTGCTATCTAGATTATTCCTCTCTAAATTACGATGAACCATATCACAACATATCCCAACCAAATATTAGATGGTATCATACACTACCCAAGACCTTGGAAAATGATAAAGCTAAATAAAGCATTTTTCTTCAACTACACTCAAGAATAATGGTATGGAAAGGACACTATCATTGGTAATATTAGTTCAACTACAATAATTCTTACAATGTTATGAAATCGTGATAACAAAACCTTATTTAACTGATTATGCACCAATAGGAATAGGGATTTCCATCCTGGCCTGTCGCTTTCGCTTTCTACAAATAGGGATCCAATGTCCAAACAATTCTCTTGTGTGCTTGCTTCTCTGGAAACGAGATCTGTTTGAGTTTCTGTCCAACTAAAAGACCAAATTGTTGCTGTGATTGAACCTTACACACATGATGTACAAGCTCCAAAAGAACAATGACAACTGTCGAACATGTTAAATGCATACATTATGATATATGGAATGCCTTTATTTGACGTAACATTTGATGTACAATGCGATTGGCCCAAGATAAATAATGATTTTGAAAAAACAATAAACAATGATTTACTTATTGTATGATGCATAACTTTTACTAATCAAAAAATTTATTATAATTTAGTGAAGCCAAGAGAAACTAAATTTAGTGAAGCCAAGACAAACTAGAAAAAGTGGAGGCAAAGGCAATGGTTAAATTTGATTAGTATTTATGGTATTTTATTTTTTTTAATCATCATATATATTAGTATTTTTAAAATTTGCAAGTCATTATATATATAGGCTTAGTCTAACATGTAGACGAAATGATTTTTCTCACTCAATTTTTCTGGTTAATTTTAATCAAAATGCTACAAATATTTTAAAAAACTTGAGTTTAAATTGATTAATTTGCATAATTCTAGTGTCATATGAGTTTTACAAGGTGCTGAATCTATTTATGAAAAAGGTTATTACATCTATAAGTTAGAGTACACCCGTATGCCTAATGGTTAAGAGCATGTGTTTCCTCCTAATGGTTAAGAGCATGTGCTTCCTCCTAAGAGGCCACAGGTTCAAAACCAGAGAGGGGTAGAGTATGTACGTGTTTATAGACATGGCAGTCAAATAGAACTCATATCCATTACAAGGAAATTATTTTATTCACAATCTATAGTTTTTCTCATGGTATTTGTTATGAAAAGGTTTGAGGAAATCCATTATGGATAACAAAATAAAATTAATAATTTAACATTGATTTTAGTTAGAGGTGTTCACGGCCCATGGTTTTGCCCATGGTATTTGTTATGAAAAGGTTTGAGGAAATCCATTATGGAGTGTGAGAGTAGTGTAATCCATTTCTATACATCAATCCAGTCAAGCACAACACACCCACTTGATGCAAAATATGTAAGTTTTAATCTTTTCAACTAGTTAGAGTTTGAATAAGACAATTTTGTTTTCTCAAGGATTCTTTTATTTTGATTGGAATTGATATTAATGAATTTTATTTAATGTATGTAAGTTTTTGGTGACTATAAAGCTACCAAGTTGTTAAGAAAGTTGTAGCAAAAGAGAGAAGAGGTATGAGGAGTACTATAAATTGTACAGTTGTGAGTTAATTTGAATTTATTTATTTCTAAAGTCACATTTCAACATAAAATTTTAATGGTTGTATGAGACTGAAAATAGGTTTTTAAAAGCATAGTAATTTAGTTTTAATTCAAATTTATTTGTTTGCAAAGTCACATTTATTCATAAAAAATTAATATTTGTGATAGACTGAAAATATGTTTTAAAATCATAGTAAATAATCTATTAAGATAAAGATGATTACTCCAAAATAGAGCTAAATCATAATTTTTTTAAATTTTTTTATTTAATTAATCAAAATAGTTAGCCTCTCTAGTCTCATACAGAATATTATACAACTAATATTTCCTATGCATCTAATAACTTACCCCAAAACAAATCATAAAATTTTAATGGTTTTAATTTGAATTTGAATAGAAAATGAGTTTTAATTTGAATTTGTTTATTTCTGTTACATTTATTCATAAAAAAAAATAATAGTTGCAAAGTATACTTTAAAATCATAGTAAACAATTTAATAAGATAAAGATGATTTTCAATTTATTTATTATTTTTATTTAATTAAATAAATAATTAGTTTTTTTATGTGGAATTTTATTTTTCTTATCAAATGTAGGTAAGAGAATTTTCTTGCCTTAAAAAAAAAAAAAATGAACTGAACTCCTCACAATTAAAAAATAATAACTTTCTATGGTTAAAATTAACCTATTTGATATTTTTAAAATACCATAAAACATAGACATATATTTTATAATCCAACTATAAATAAAAATTCTATAAAAACAAAACACAAAACTTATATTACTAAAAAAAAATGTTTCTATACCAAAAAAATTTAAATATATACATATGATGAGTTAGAATAAAAATTAAACATAAAGAACAATTAAAAAAATAAAATAAAAAAAGTCATAAAAAATTTTCTTAAACATATGAAACCAACCATAATAACAACAGTGTTTGAGTCGGGTGATATGGAAAAGCCCGACAATTTTTTTTCCTGTCGTCTAATCCGACACTGGTGACCTAATCGGGTGAGTTTTTTAGTTTTACTCACACTCCCTATCTGACGCATGTCAGTGACTGTCTGACCCAAAGGTTTTAGGTTCAGTTTTTTTTTTATCTTGAAGATATTGTAGGATCAAAGGTTTTATAAAGAATTTGAAGTTAGTGTAGGATCGAAGGTTTTATACAGAATTTATATTAAAATTGATGTAAGACTCTTGGATTTGGGTTTGGATTTGATAACCTTTTTAAGACTAAAAAAACGCAATATCAATTGAGTTGGAATTAATACAAAATTCTATATAAAATATAAAAATGTTATGCAAACAATGTGGTAGTGTATGGTATGTAGAATTTGTATTAATTTTAACACATTTTATATAAGGTTTTTGGATTTTAATTTTATCAAAATTTAATAATTTAATATTAAAATAGGTGTAAAATTTAGATAATATATAATATATTTATTATTATTTTTATTTATTAGGTTGATATTTGTTTTATAACACATTATGGTATTCCTGGATGCAGGTGTTTGATACGATTCGGATGGGCGGCCACCTGGTGGATCAACGGATGGGCAACTAGACATATGTGATGGAGGATCCTTTACTCTGGCGCATGCAGAAAATAAATATGGTAGAAATGGGAGGACGTCAGCACTCTGCGACATTCACTCCCCTTCCCTTAGCATTACATAATCCTCATTGACCATTAATGGCAGATGGTACTGGCGGTTTTCAAATCTATATGCAGATATCCATCTCCGTTGCTCCTCCCAGTTATCACTCTTCCGCTTGTTGCTTGGCTCTGGCTAACTATTTGGCTCCCTCTGTGCATTTGTCTTCAACTCTGCGGATTCTCCTCTCCTCTACGCGCAGTAGTCATGGAGGTGGTAGAGGCCCCCCCTCCCGAGCTCTTGCCTCTGGCTCGTACGCGCATACTTATTCCCTCTCTGTTGCCTTCAAGGACCCGGAAGTCTTTGACCCTATCTCCCCACCCCCATTGCTCTCTGCCAGCTACTTGTTCGTCTCCCGGAAGGGCGCCGCCCTGACATTGGCCCGAGCGGAAGAAAGAGGCCTCAAAAATCCGCAATGTCGTGCACACCTTCTCCTCTGCCTCAGAAATTAGCTGGTCTCCCTGTCAAAATTTCGAAGGATGACTCAGATGGCGTGTGGAGCCTCCCTTCGGATGGCACCTGGAAAAAATATGCAGCAGCGAACATCATGGCTCGCATGGAAACAACCCAACAGCCCAATATGGTCTCCTCTTCGACTCTGGAGCTTGACCCCCAGCTCACCAAGGAGGACATAGAGACCTTGACAGAATTCAGATGCATCATGACAGAGGAAAATTCATATCATAGGGATAATGATGCACAGACTCAGTAGATGCAGTTCCTTGGCTCTCTTATGTCTCAATTTATATAGGCTTATCTCTGTTTTTTATGCCTATTTTTATTTTTTTTGCAAACTCGGCTACTCTTGAACATATTAAGGGATGGTTTCCACATGAAGGGCAACCCAAACTCTAGTTTTTTTTATTAGTCATCATCGAACAGGGGTTGGCTAGTCCAGCAACCACCTGTTCTGAAGCACATTTTGTATTTTTGTACAAATCAATAGAATTTTAGCCTAATTTAGATAAACACACACTATGGTACATGTTGTAGTGTAATATTAAATTAATGAACTGTTAGATTTAAAATAGAATGGAAAATATATGTGTGGGACTTCATTTATATTAGATACATTATGTAGAAAATGAAATAATAATTTATATTTTTAATTATTTTGTTTAAATTTAGTTAGTAAGGATTGAATGGTTAAAAAAAATATTTCTTCTTAACTGTACATAGGTTCAAATTCAAAAGAATAAAGTATGTATGCTATGTATATAACATTAAAAAATTATAAAGATTTTCAAATCCATTTTAACCCCTAATTGATCAAGAAATTAGATAGCAATCAAACATGATAAATCTCAAGTTAATATGCATCTATGTTTTACTATATTTTTCTATCATTTTAAATAATTCAAAAAATTAAAATATCTTTATTTAAAATTAAAATTTAAGAACATTTATTCTTATAGAGTTTGATTTTTTTAAAATATTATAAATTTCTTATAAATTTATATCAAATTATAAAATTAAAATAAATTAACAAATAAATAACATTTTGATTCATTTTTTAAAATATAATTTTTTGTTGAATATTTTTTAACATTTTATTTTATTTTATTTTATTACGATGACTATTAATGTCCACTAAGACAAATGTGGTCTATCGGACCTTAAGAAGAAGAAGAATCTAATTGTAATTCTTTAGAATCTTATTTCTATGCTCAAGAAGAAGGGAAAGAAGTGCACCAAGATCACTATAGTGAAGTTGACTTAACAAGTCAAGAAGATTGGAAGTGTGACAAATGTTAGGGAAATGAGAGCGAATGTGAGTAAGGGTCGGACGATCTAAAATAAAGTGCTTTTCATCCTCTGCCCTCTTAGTATCGCAAAGCTGACAAATTTTATGATTCCAGGGAGTCTTGGGAGTAGACCACCACCTCGATTCACTTCAAAGCTCATTAGAATTAGTTATAATATTAGCGATGTTCATCTTTTTCTTTGACCTAGTCAAAACAGAAAGATAATTCTGGTTCTCAAGGGTGGGGTTGATCACCTACTTATAATATCTTAGCTTCATTTTACCCTCCACCTCCTTATCATCCCCTAGCTTATACTTAAATTTGGAGGTGATTGTATCTTTGACACTACCCTTGCTTCCCTCAATCATCTCCTCATTTATCCCCCAATGGTTGAGCCAAGACTGGGCATCCTTATGCCACCCATGCTTGAGGCAAAGGTGGGGGTTTTGACTAAAGTAAGAAGCAATTTTAGGAAGCCCCTTGGATTCCATGTTGTAAAGCTTCTTCTTATACATTAGATACTTAAACATAGCTCTGGTTTCAATAGGGGAGAGGCCAACTTCAATCAGGAGGATAGGTGATTTGCTTGAGGGTTTGAAAATTACAAGTTTAAAAAATGAGTTTTTGAGAACTTTTATGTTAAATGTTAAACACATAAAGCATGTAAATAAACTCTAAAATATACATAAATAACAGACAAATGTAGGTCCATAATAATAACCAGAAAACAACAGATGATGAAGGAGTTCACCCCTCCTAGGCTACATCTCCTTGGTCCAGATTCCAATGGCTTGGATCTCTTTCATTATGCTAAAAAATAATGATAAAATACATTTAAAATTCTAAAATGGCTTCAAAACATGTTCCATCAGCTCCAGAATGCCCAAAAATTCTTATGTAGCCTCTTTCTGATCCGAAATTGTTCAAAAACTGGAGAAGTTATGATCCTCCCTAGTTTTGCTGCTAACTGCTCCACAATTTCCCCAAAAATCGAACCGGTCCTACAATTTCGTCCTTAATTTGGCTAACTGGGCAACAATTTCCTGGAATTCTAGGGGAAATTATCAAAACCTTAATTTTCCCAATGACACCTTAAGTCCGAAAACATTGGTCACAGTGCATGGGTCATATGGTGTGGGCGCTAACCCCCTTTTACCTCTCTCACGGTCACAACAAACTGCAAGCTCGTTCACATGTGGATAGTTAACACTGTCGGGTTATGTTTGAGGCACTGACGGTTCTTTTGGAGCGGTCATGTGGTAACATATAATGTGGGGGTTGGCCCCCTACACCCCCAACCGACGACAATTTAAACTTTAAATAACCATTTCAAACCATATGGTTAAGAAACAATGGCACGGTATGGTGGTAACGCTTTGCATTGTGAACTGGGAGGTTGCGGGTTCAAATCCCACTCGCTATGCTCAGACCTCGACCATAATTTTAGTGGCCCTAGGCTGCCACGTGGCGGCCCATGGCTAGGCCATGTGGAAGCCTGTGGTTGGCCACCCTTAACCCAATAAAATCACACCACATCAAACCATTGAAATCATGTCACTTAGCACCACCTGATTCATCGGAAAAAATACCTTTTTCCAGTCAACCTGCTTTCTGGGCATGGAAACTAAGCAGTACGGACTGCTAACTGAGCTGTCCTGCATATTCTTTTCAAAAAAAAAATGTGTGTTTCACAAAACGGATAAAACATGTTTCTGGGAGCATACGGTGTCGGTTTTTCACGAAACAAATTGCGTCAGATTCAGAATGACGAGATATACATGGTCGTTCAAGTTCCACGTCATTTTGAAAACTTTCATTTTTTAGCATGATTTTAAGGACTTGATCACTCCTCCTCATTGGAATATTTTGGACCCCAAAATATCACTTTTAGTTGTTCAGTAGATGAGAGTACATTTTCCCTCACCTTTCCAATCTAGATTCATTTGACCTTGCTTGGATTTTTTCCTTTGATCCCCACACAAAGGTGCTCCACATTCCCTTGTTTTGAAGGCCTTGTTCTTTTGTCAATAATGGTGTCTTGTTGTAGTTCATCAAGGTATTCAAGACAAAAATCCTCAATGGAAGTAATCTGACCATTTTCTCCTTGATCTTCAATCAAAGGCGGATCATACAACTTTAAGTTCTCAACATTAACAACAACATAAATTTTCATATATGAAGGCAAATCCAACTTGAAGGCATTATCACCAATATTTTCTAAAATTCTGAATGGAACATATCGATTTGGTTTCAGTTTTTTACCTTCTCCTTGAAGCCTTTCTTTGCTAATGTGAAGCCAAACTTCATCACCAACTTGAAATTTGTGGTCTACACGATGCTTATCATGCCTTGTCGTCTACTTGGCTTGGCTCTTTTCCAGTTGTTCTTCGACTGCCTGATGCACCAATTGGATTTGTTCAATGAACATTTTAGCTTTATCTATGTCACAATGAACATCAATAGCAACATCCTTTACAAAAATGAAATCCAAAGGATATTTAGGAAAGTATCCCAAACATGCCTCAAATGGCGATGTTTGAGTTGAAAAGTGCTTTGCCCAGTTGTAAGCATGTTGAATGTAGTGCAAGTTTTAGTCCCACAACTTAGGATGCTTGTTGCAATAACCACGAAAAAGATGTATCACCATCATGTTCACCACCTTTGTTTGACCATCTGTTTGCAGATGGAATTAACTACTCTTTTTCAATTTGGTGTCCATTAATCCCCACAATCTTGACCAAAAGTTCCCAACAAAGCGGGAATCTCGATTACTAACAATGGATGTGGAAAATCCAAAATGCACCCATACATTCTGAAAGAATAACTTAATAGTTTTTTCAGCTGTAATTTTCTTTTTACATGGCATCAAATTACACATTTTGTTGAACCTATCCACAACTACAAAAATATAATCATGAATCCTCTTTAACATAGGAATACCTCCAACAAAGTCCATAGAAGCACTCTCCCATGGACGAGAAGCTACTGGAAGTGGAGTGTACAATCCTAACTTTCTATTGCTAGGCTTACTAACAACACATAATGAACAACCTCTAATAAAACGTGACACACTTTCAAGCATACGAGGCCAATAACAATACCTCTGTAGATGTGCCACTGTCTTACTTACACTGAAATGACCAGTAGTAAGAGAAGTATGTGCCTCTATTTTAATGATGACTCTTTCTCTCTATGGAATACAAAGCATACCAAGATGGTACAACAAGCTATTATACATGTGATAATCCAATTCCTCTACTTGGTTCCATCTTGAAAATCACTATCTAAGGCATATTGTTCAATATAGCTCTCATGAAAAACATAATTTTGCTTAATAATAGTAGCAACACTAACAATAGGCCTAGAAAACATGTCAGAAAATTTATTGTAGATACCTTTCTTATACCTTATCACCAAGTGGAATTGTTGAAAAAAATCCATCCATATGAAGTTCCTTGATTGCTGCAACTTTTTTTGTGATTGCAAGTATTGCAATGGTTGATGATCAGTGTGAATGATTGTTTCCTTACCCATCAAGTAATGTTTCCACTTTTACACACTTTGCACCAATGCATACAACTCCTTGTCATATGTAGGATAGTTAATCACTACACCATTAAAATTTTTCGAATGAAAACAGATAGGCTTACCATGTTGCATGAGGACTGCAAAAATGGAGTAATCACTAGCATAAGTCTAAATCTCAAATGACTATCTCAAGTCAGAAAGTGCAAGTACTCAGGTTGAACTGATCTTTTCTTTCAATGTATCAAATGCCTTTTGTTGTTTACCTCCCCAATGGAATACCTTCTTCACACTTGTCAATGCATGCAATGAAGTTGCAATAGAAGAGAATTCAGCAATAAACTTCCTCCAATATTGGATTGCTCCCAAAAATCTTCTTACAGTCGAGTGGAAGAACAACCATATTGGATTGAGCGAGACATTTGGGGTTCGCATTCTTGCTTGCTGCGACCCCAACATATTCTTTGTTCTTCACAAACACTCAAAAAATATTTATAATGTTGCCCTTAGCATCACACTTCACTTTTAAAAAGAAAAACAACCATTCAACTTCCTGGGAGACTTGCAGATTGCAAGTTATGGCTGTTATGGAAATGTAACTCTACAAGTTTTCGGAGACAATCTTAAGCACTGTGAAATAAGTTAATGATTGTTTTACTATCTTTCTATCTTATCCATTCCATGAAAATAATATTATTCAATGAATAAGATAGAAAAAAAACAATAAACAATGATTTACTTATTACATGGTGCATAACATTTACAAAGCAAAAAATTCATTATTATTTAGTGAAGCCAAGAGATTCTGGAAGGGACTCGATGCAGTTCCAGTGGTTAAATTTGATGAGTATTTACAGTATTTCACTTTTTTTAACCATCATTTATTAGTATTTTTAAAATTTTCAATTCATTAATGAGATTTATGTTATCTTTTAAAACCTTATATATATATTCTAAATGAAATGATCTTTTTCACACAATTTGTTTTGGTTAATTTTAATCAAAATGTGACAAAGATTTTTAAAAACTTGAGTTTAAATTGTTTAATCTACATAATTCTAGTGTCCAAGGGGTTTTTCAGAGTGTTGAATCCATTTATACATTCAAAAATGTATTTTAAACAACACAATATCTTAAAATTGTATGGTCAAATTTTGGTGAATTCCAGTAAAAAAGGTTATTTCGTCAATAATAAGTTAGACTATATATATATATAGGTTTTATTGATTTTTCCAAAAAGTAACAAAAAGTTTTGAATTTTTTTATAAAATAGCAAGGAGTTTAGTAATAATTTTTCCATAATTAATAATGGAAAATTTATTTTTTTACATAGTTAATTATTGAGCCAAGAGGCTCTCAAAGAAGATGGTGTAATGCCTTGTTATGTTATGTAAATATTTTACTAGGTAAAAATAATAATAATAATAATAATAATAAATAAAAATAACAAAAAAAATTTAATCTTTTAACATTGATTGTTTTATTTATTTATTATGAAAAGGCTCAAGGAAATCCATTTTGAAATGTAAGAGTAGTGTAATCTATTTCTATACATCAATCCATTGAAGCACAACACAATATATGTAAGTTTTAATCTTTTCAACTAGTTAGATTTCTTGTAAGACAAATTTGTTTTGTCAAGGATTCATTTATTTTGATGGGAATTGATATTAATGAATTTTATTTAATGTATGCGGGTTGTTAGTGACTATGAAGCTACCAAGTTGTTAAGAAAGTTTTAGCTAAGGAGATGAGAGGTATGAGGAGAACTATAAATTGTACTTGAGAGTTAATTTGAATTTATTTATTTCTAAAGTCACATTTAAGCATAAAATTTTAATGGTTGCATTAAACTGAAAGTATGTTTTTAAAAGCATAGTAATTTAGTTTTATTTTGTATTTATTTGTTTCCAAAGTCACATTTATTCATAAAAATTTAATGGTTGTGATAAACTCAAAATATGTTTTAAAATCACAATATATAATCTATTAAGATAAAGATGATTATTCAATAATAAAACTAAATCATAATTTTAATTTAATTTAATTATTTAATTAATCAAAATAATTAGCCTCTCTAGTCTCATACGAGAAGATTGTACAACTAATTTTTCCAGTGCATCTCATAAGTTACCCCCAAAAAAATCATAAAATTTTGTTGAAGTTTGCAACAAGAAACAATGAAATTGGCATCCAGAAACAACATTCAGCACCCATGCCTAGTGCATTCAGCACCTACACTAGGGTGGAGCCCACAAGGTTTTTTTGGTGCATGTCTATTTTGGTTATCCCTTAATTAAGATTGACATTTATGTAATCTATTCTCAATGTGGACTTGAATGAGTTAACTGAAAGTGATAAGTTCAGTTAGCTAGTGGATTTCAAGTTAGAGGTAGTTGGTGGGACATGCAGAGTAATTCTAGTTGTAACAGAGTTCGAAGTGCAGTGGTGCATTAGTTAATGCAAGTCGTAAATCAATTTAACTCATTTAAGTGAGTTAAAGTCAATTGTGCTAGTTGTAACTGTAGATACACTAGTGAGAGATCAAGTGAATTAAATATTATTTAATTCATAATCAGTGATATCACATACAACTGATGTTTTACTATTATTAGTTGGATGCATGTCAAATCCAGTGGAGACCCAGTTGAGTTCTAGGTGAAAGGGAATTTGGCTATCAGTTGTAGGATTATCTGCTTGCACACATGCAGGCAAACACCCATTGGAGTGCCCATGATACTTGCGCAGTCAAGGCAAGCAAGAATTCCCATCTTTCAAGGATATTTATCATCAGGGATTGTGCAAGCAAGGCAGGTTGTCTGGAGGATTAGAATTGGCTATGTGTTGGTGAGTTTTGCATATGACAGTATGAGATAGATAGTTGAATGTTGGAGGCTCTTGTGAGAAGAGAAAGACATTGTATTTGTTTCATGATCCATGCTTAATATACAATAGAATATAGTGGGTTTTTTAGCTTTAATCTTATCCCAAGAAATTATCTATGTTGTGTGTGATTGATCTTTCTTCATGTTCATGTGATTATTGATTGTGTTTTTAATTCCGCAAAATATTTTTTGAAGCGATTCAGTATTTAACTTTAGTATATTGTTAGATCGAGTGAATCCAAGATATACATGCATGTTGTATCATTTCTACATGGTATCGGAGCACAGGAAATTGCAGAAGTGAAGCAGGAGCTGAGTTTGTGACTGGATAGAATTCAAATTTGCAGAAATACTTTCTTGGTGCTATAGCTGATTCAAGATAGAAATGGCTTTCAATGGCTTCAGGTTAGAGTATGCAATCGAGGGCAGCTCAAACTACATTTATTGGAAGGACATGATGGAGGTAGTACTCGAAGACAATGGCTTGAAGATTAACAAAGATGTTCCTAAGCCAGATGCTGCAGATGCTGCAAATCGTGATGCATGGAAAAAGAAAGTGGCAACGGCAAGGAGGACCCTGTTGGAGGGAGTACGATACCACATTTTCTCAAGCCTCCATGGGAAAGCCACACCATATGCAATGTGTAAGGCTTTGACAGATCTATTCCAAAGTAGTAGCGACCATAGGAAATTGGCGCTCAAAGATAAACTCAGGAAGATCAAGATGGAAAAGAACGACATTATTCGAGTATACTTAACAAATTTTATCTAATGTCGAGATGAACTTGGGAGTATATTAAGAACTGTTGCTAATAATGATTTGGTGAGCCTAGCCCTCATAGGACTTCCCAAGAGTTGGCATAGTTATCAAGACTTTTTCAATGGAAGGGAAAAGCCACCAAATTTGGAATGAATGTGGTCGGATTTGGTGCAGGAGGAGTTTAGACAGAATACCGGAGATGGATATTCATCTAAGAATGAAAATGAATAAGATTGTGCTTTGGCTTCCAAGGTGAAGAAGGGGAAGGGGAAGAAATTCCATTCCAAATCTAAGGCCGGTGAAGATGGCAAGGAGCACAACATTTCGAGGGTGAAGTGTTTTCACTGTCACGAGCATGGACATTTTGCCACAAATTTTCCACAAAAGAAGAAGAACAAGAAGGTTGTTGGATCTGCAGCTGGTGAGGCCCTTGCCTCACAATTTGAGCTTGACTTCTCATTGATCGCATGCAGGGTGTCAAGTGCATTGGGATCTGGGTGGTACTTGGATAATGGTGCTTCATTTAACATGATGGGAGAAAAGGAACTTTTCAGTGACTTGGAGGAGAAGGATCTCCAGATGCATATTGAAATGGGAGACAACGGACATTATAGTGCTACTAGGATTGGTACCATTACCTTTCAAAGGGAATCAGGTAAACTCTTTCAATTAAAGATGTAATGCATGTACCAGGTTTGAAGAAAAAAATAGTCTCTATTGCAATGTTAGAGGATAGAGGCTATGATGTTGTTTTCAGTGAAGGGAAAGTTTTCCTGCGACACAAAGCAACATGGAAAGCTAAGAAGATTTGGATTTGAGTTAAGAATCTCTATAGAATGGATGTAGATGCGATTTCTACAGAGCTTCAAACCATTGGGAAGTGTGAGAGAGCCATGCAATTGACCCTTGAGACGGAGTTGGATTTGCATGCAAGTGAGAATGAACCTCAAGATGTGGAGCAACCACATACAGAGGATCATGGAGTGGGAGAAAACACTCATGTAGAGAAATTTTGAGCCAGATGGGCAGAAGGAGTGCATGCAACTATATCTCCAGGTGTGAGGTGGGGCAACATGCATGAATAATCCCAAGAAAAAATTTGGGCAAGATCCTAGAGATTGTGGGTCTCATGGATTGAACCTAGCTATGAGGAGCCCACAGAGAAGCTGTAGTAGGATCAGTTATATTGATGCAGTCAGATATCAGGAGGACATGAAATCAAAGTGATAGTGTAGAATGCTGGAGCACAGATCAGAGTTGGCAGCAAGTGAAGAGTGCATGGATGAAAATGTGAGCAGCGCAGAGGATCCATCAAACATGTGCAGTAGCTAGCAGCAGTCATAAGACTTTTATGACAGATGCATTATACTAATTCAGTTTTTTGGAGGCTATGCAATTTCAGAAGTGTTGCATGCAAAGGTTGCATGTGCGAGAAACACTAGCGAAGTGTTGCATGCAAGGGTTGCATGTCGCATGCAAGGAAATTCCTTTCTTGTTGAGAGGGAGTGTTGAATTTTGCAACAAGAAACAGTGAAATTGGCATCCGAAAACAACATTCAGCAGCCACGCCTAGTGCATTAAGCACCTACACTAGGGTGGGGCCCACAGGGTTATTTTGGTGCATGTCTATTTTGGTTATCCCTTAATTAAGATGGACATTAAACTGTAATATATTCTCAATGTGGACATGAATGAGCTAATTGAAAATGATAAATTCAGTTAGCGAGTGGATTTTGAGTTAGAGGTAGTTGGTGGGACACAAAGAGTAATTCTAGTTGTAACAGAGTTCGAAGTGCAGTGGTGCATTAGTTAATGCATGTTGTAAATCAATTTAACTTAGTTAAGTGAGTTAAAGTCAGTTGTGCTAGTTGTAACTGTGGATACACTAGTGAGAGATCAAGTGAATTAAATATTATTTAATTCACAATCAGTGATCTCACATGCAACTGATGTTTTATTATTATTAGTTGCATGCATGTCAGATCCAGCGGATACCTAGTTGAGTTCTAGGTGAAAGGAAAGTTGACTATCGGTTATAGGATTATCTGCTTTCACACATGCAGGAAAAAACCCATTGGAGTGCCCATGATACTTGAGCAGTCAAGGCAGGGAAGAATTCCCATATTTCAGGGATCTTTACCATCAGGGATTGTGCAAGAAAGGCAGGCTATCTGGAGGCTGAGAATTGGCCATGTGTTGGTCAGTTTTACATATGACAGTGTGAGACAGATGGCTAAATGTGGAGGCTCCTGTGAGAAGAGAAATACATTGTATTTGTTTCATGATCCATGCTTAATATACAATAGAATATAGTGGGGTTTTTCGCTGTAAGATTTCCCCGGGAAATTATTTATGTTGTGTGTGATTGATCTTTCTTCATGTTGATGTTACTAGCGATTGTGTTTTTAATTTCACAAAATATTTGTAGAAGCAATTCAGTATTTAACTTTAATACATTGTTAGATTGGGTGAATCTAAGATATATATACATGTTGTATAATTTCTACGAATTTTAATGTTTTTACTTTAAAATCACAGTTAATGAGTTTTAATTTGAATTTTTTTATTTCTGTTACATTTATTCATTAAAAAAATCATAAAACTTTAACGGTTTTGCTTTAAAATCACATTAAAAGAGCTTTAATTTTAATTTGTTTGTTTATGTTACATTTATTCATAAAAAAAAATTGGTTGTGTAAGAGTGAAAGTACACTTTAAAATCATAGTAAATAATATAATAAGATAAAATATTATTATTCAATAATTAGAGTTAAATCATAATTTTAATTTATTTGTTAGTAACTAAAATAATTAATTTCTAATGTCGAATTCTATTTTTCTCCTCTTAATGTAGGTAAGATAATTTTCTTGCCTTAAGAAAAAAAGAAGAAGAGAAATAATCTCCTCACAATTCAAAAAAATAACTTTCTATAATTAAAAGTAACTTATTTGATATTTTTAAAGCACATCATTAGGATTTGGTCGAAGTTTCAAACCATCTAATGTGATTCATCCTTAGGGAAAGGTGAAAATATGATCGATCTTAATGATGTTAATCGATCGATCATGTTTTGACATTGTCATGAGGATGAACCACATTATATGGTTCGATCATGTTTTCACCTTGTCATGAGGATGAACAAAATTCGACCAAATCCTAATGATGTGATTAATCCAAAAAACATTTATCTAAATTATGGATCACAAAAGTCTTAGCATAGAAATATATTTTATGATCAAGCCATAATTAAAATTAAAAAGAAAAAACAAAACACAAAACACAAAACTTGTATTACTAAAAAAAAACATATAATACATGATATTAAAGGTTATGTGAATAGCACTTTATAAAAAAAATTGTCAAAATAAAAATTCTTGACAAATGGATCATACGGATCCCCTCACATTCTTGTAACCTAATTGTAATTCAATTCGCACATCATACCATTCCATTCAACTTGTGTGGAAACTTGCAGAGCCTATCAACCAACATGTGAAAGAGATGGTCACATGGTCATGACTCAAGCAAGCGTTAATTTTACCTAAGCACACTCATTATCAGTGGACGTTAAAAATACTTATTTTTTTCTTTCTTTCTATCTTACATTTGTCAGTGCCCAGCAATGGCTGTTGCATAATGGACAGACTTACACATCCCTTATCACCAAGTGTAATTGTTGAAGAAAACCCATCCATCAGAAGTGCCTGAATTACTGCAACTTTTTTTTCGATTACAAGTATTGCAATGGTTGATGATCAGTGTGAATGATTGTTTCCCTATCCATCATGTTTCCACTTTTTCACACTTTGCACCAATGCA
The DNA here is from genome assembly GCA_034641835.2 of Pinus albicaulis. Classification (NCBI taxonomy): domain Eukaryota; kingdom Viridiplantae; phylum Streptophyta; class Pinopsida; order Pinales; family Pinaceae; genus Pinus; species Pinus albicaulis. The sequence goes on from CM076576.1 coordinate 930,459,877, forward strand.
TACAAATCCTTGTCATATGTAGGATAGTTAATCACTACACTATTAAAATTTTCCAAATGAAATTAGATAGGCTGACCATGTTGCATGAGGACCGCACTAATGGAGTAATCACTAGCATCAATCTGAATCTCAAATGACTATCTCAATCCTGGAAGTGCAAGTACTCGGGTTGAACTGATATTTTCTTTCAATGCATCAAATGCCTTTTGATGTTTACCTCCCCAATGGAAGACCTACTTCACACTTGTCAATGCATGCAATGAAGTTGCGATAGAAGAGAACTTAGCAATAAAATTCCTCCAATATTGGGTTGCTCCCAAAAATCTTCTTACAGTCGGGTGGCAGAACAACAATATTGGATTGAACGAGATCTCCGCGGTTCACCTTCTTGCTTGCTACGACCCCAACATACTATCTGTTCTTCTCAGACACTCAAAAAAGATTTATAATGTTTCCCTTAGCATCACACTTCACTTTTAAAAAGAAAAACGACCATTCAACATCCTGGGAGACTTGCAAATTGCAGGTTATGGTTGTTATGGCAATGGAACTCTGCGAGTTTTCAGAGGAAATCTTAAGCACTGTGAAATAAGTTAATGATTGTTTTACTTTCTTTCTATCTTATCCATTTCATGAAAATAATATTATTCAATGAATAAGATAGAAAAAGCAATAAACAGTGATTTACTTATTACATGGTGCATAACTTTTACTAATAAAAAAAAATCATTATTATTTAGTGAATCCAAGAGATTTTGGACTGGAGGGAGTGGCAATGGTTAAATTTGACTAGTATTCACAATATTTCACTTTTTTTAACCATCATTTATTAGTATTTTTAAAATTTGAAATTCATTAATGCGATTTATGTAATATTTTAAAACCATATATATATATATATATATATATATATATAGAGAGAGAGAGAGAGAGAGGATTAGCGAAATGACCTTTTTGACACTTTTTTTTTTGGTTAATTTTAATCAAAATGTGACAAAGATTTTTAAAAACTTGAGTTTAAATTGTTTAATCTGCATAATTATGGTGTCCTAGTGATCTGAAAATGGTTTGGATAACTTGTATGTATTTCAAATACCTACCACTCAGTATAAATTAAAATGATCTAGCTTTTACTTGACAATTTTGTGGAATTATTTACTTGAAAGTGGTGTATGAATTTTTATTGTTTATGTGTCTTAACTTCATTTGTTATTTTTGTAATTTAACATGTATGACAACAAAATAATGCAGCAAATAATCATTCAAACACAACAGCAATTTTAATCTAGGAGTTCACCCGAAATCTCGTGGGCTACGTCTCCTTTGAGCTTTGTCATCATGACTTAGCTCTTTGGGATTATGGTAATTTTTTTTACAAGTAAATAATTAATTCCAATGAATACAAAAATGATCCAAAGGACTGCAAATACCATAGATATCCCTCAATTGGTTGTCCAAACTCTGAAAAACAGCTTTAGGCTCTTATTGACAGGATTCCTTCTATCGATGCACTAAGCTAATCTGAGCTTCTAAATGGCACAAACTCCCTCAGAATTATGTTTCTGTCACTGAAACCACTCTTATTGTATCAAATACACATCATACATCAAATATAAACTGATAAATTGCTCAAATTGAGCACTGCATTGCCCAAATAGGCTATCCTCCACGGTTTGCCCAAGGCTAACCAGAACTTCACATCAACTTTTAGAGCTCTAGAAGTTCTCAAAATGTTCTAAAACCACTTCCATTGGTTCCAAAATGACTTAAATAGTCAATATAGAGTTTTGGTTCATCAAAATAGCCTCTGGTTGCTCCGGTTTCACCTCAATCACCTATCGGCACCTCCTGGCACTAAGGTTAATGAAAATGTCTCTACTGGGTTTTCGACCTCTAAAATTCTTTACCACTTGATGAATAGATTCAGAATGATTTTTTCAGTCAATAACGACCACTGTTTCACTGCATATGGTCTGAAGCAGCTTTGGCTAAGCCCTGCACTGCTGTTGGAAAAATATGGCACTAATGGCCCCTGGAACTTTATTGAAGCTTTTTGGCCTTTAAACTTTCTTTATAGGCTCTAAAAACCATCACATCAGATTTATAACATCTTAATTATCCAATTTAGGCTATTGGAACTCTAAAAAAGGACTCTAGCTCCCCTGGCTAGGCCTTAAACTGAATTTGTCTCATGGTGGCCCTGATGGCCCCTTCATCTTCCTCGAAGCAAAAAGTATTGAATAAGACCTTTGTTTGACCTGAAACTTGTGCCAAGCTTCTTAGCAGGTCGAAGAGACCCAAAATTGACTAAAATTTCGTCCAATTTGGTTCAATAATGAGGGAGTTATGGCTTCCCAAATAAAACTACCCAATGTCCCCCCAAAACCCCACTAAAAGTGGAGTAACTATTAGTTAAGGGCCAGATTTGGTTAAGTCCACCAAAAAATGGTGCGCTTCACCAAAAATGTTGGAACCGTTATGGATAACATTAAATTCCATGTAGGGCAGGGTCACATGTGACCATCGCCGTACTGATTGTCGTGTTAGCCGCCACTTTCACCGTTTGGCATTAACTTTTTGTAAACCGTCGCATTTAAATTTTAAACCTGCATGGCCACATGTTACGGTTGGTTGAACCGTTACCCGTCGATTTTGTAATCCCTCAGGTCACAAGCAGTTGGGTCTTATGCGGTCGGGCTAGCCCTTGATATTTTCCACCATTTTGCAATTTAAATAATAAAATCGTAATGCGACCATAGATTGATAAGAATCAACGTGTAGCCCGCCCGGTCGGGCCCATGGGCTGGTAGCCAGTCGACCCGGGGTCGAATCCTGTGACTTGCAACAAAATTTTGTAACGTCAAACCACTCCGGCCTGGGGCCATGTGGCAGCCTCCAGGCTTGCCACATGACACCCTTTAATTGGCCCAATTCCAAAAAGTCAAACCAACTTCGAATAAGCAACTACCACTTTTCTGCTTTCGATAAGATCGAATGGAATATTCCAAGGAATATTTTGAGGAATATTTCAAGAATATTCTTTGGAATATTCTTTTTTTAATTTCTCCAATGTTGGAAAGTCAAACTTGGTCAACTGAATTATGGATTTTACTGAAGACTTCAAACCTTAATAACTTTCACATACGACCTCGGTTTTGAGAACTGTTCACAGCGCTAGAATCGCAGCGACAAGACCTTTCTGTTCATTTAGGTTCGAAACTCTTCCGATGACTTTGAATTTTGAGCTATCATTCTGGTCCATGCTCCAGTTCTGATCACACCTCCCAAATGAGAAGCTTTTGGACCCCAAAAGCTCTCTGGAATATTGAAACTGATCTATACAACAAATAAGAGTATTGCACCCTCTTCTCTTCAGCTTCCAAACACTTTCCTTGCATGGCTAGTGACTTTGAACCACAACTAGAAAGAAATTCACACTTCCCTTCCTCGATGTGTTTGTCCTCCTGTCAGGAGCTGTCTTTCTTGCACTCACTCAGAAAATTTCAAGTGAGAAATTTGCAGAAGTAAACAGTACATCTCTGCCTTGATCAATGATCCAAGGTGGCTCAAACAAACGTGATATTACAGCATAAAATACATGTATACAACCAAAATTTGCATATGTACAAAATGAGTACGTCTTACTGTACCAAGAAGTCCATCCACTTCTTACCAAGCCACTTCCATGGCAACTTTTGCTGCTGCAACTCTTCCTCATGTGAAACATCCATTTTCACATCAATAATGGAATCCTTGGTTCCACTTGTGCCAATATTTCTATCCTCTTCTTGCATGTGCTTTGGATGACTAGTTGGATGCAAATTCCAACAATGAGAGACATCATGTCCCTTCTTTTGGCAATATGTGCAAAACTTATGCACCTTATTTGAAAGTTGTCTTTGCCTTATCTGCTTCCTGTATGCTTTCTTCCTCATCCAGCATCTTGAAACAACATGGTTAAATCCACCACAATATGCACATCAAATCTTTCTTCCATTTAAGCATGTAAAATTATCATGCTTTGCAGAAACACAATCAAAATGATCATGAAAATATTTATACCTCTTGTGCTACTTTGAATGTTCATCCTTTTTGTCTTCATGAGAAGATGAACTAGTAGAGGCTTCTTCTTTCATTTGCAGACTAACATCACCGTTTTTGTCTTGAAAACTGTCTGAACTTGCATGCATGCCATAAGTTGCATGTCTACCATCTTCTTGCTGCAACAAAGGCTTAAAGCAATGGCAAACATCTTTGAAATAAATTTGACATATGTGCATCTTAGAATTTGGAACAAAGGTTCTTTTTAAAGTAGCATCACATGCCTTCAAGGATTTGGAGTCTTTGCCATTAAATTGCACATAACCAAGACCAAGATTTTTGGGTCGTTCCTCAATTGAAATGGGATCAACCATGCCTTGTGCATGCTTGCCTAATCCTTTGCCTTCATATCCCATTTTAATCATTAATTTGGACCCTATACCCCTCGTATGTTTTTCGAAAGAACCAACACATCTTTCTAAAGAGGAAACTGAAGACAAGTTAGAATGGATTACCTCTTCCTCATGCATTTTCTTGGTCAAAGTCTCTTGGGCTTGATGGAGTTGCCTCTCCATATCATGCAATATTTGAAGAATTTCTTCCTTATCTTCCTTCATGGAAAACAATTTTTCACGAAGTTCAGTACTTTCTCTTTAACCTCAAACAAAATTTGTACCATGTCCTTCAATATAATAAAGTCATGCTTCATATCATCATCGAATAATCTTGTGAAGGAGGAAACTTCACTTGTAGAAGTTTTCATTATGATGTCAATGAAAAAAGGAACTTCAAAAAAGTTCTCAAAGCTTTCAAAAAAAATGACAAGCTTTTAACCAAATGGCAGTAAAGACAAACTCGTATTCAAGCAGCCAAACAACAACAAACTCGAAGAGCTTCTTAACAAACAATCGTCAAGAGGGTTTGTGTTGCAATGTTGACCTTAAGCTACTTTGGGGTAAGGAAGATGCCTTCAACTCTTTCTTCCTTTTTGTTCTCTCCAAGGCTTAGCTAATCAGTAGCTATCCCCAAAACTCAAGCAAACTCAAACAACAATCAGTTTGAAAACAGTAAAATAGTCAATCTTTTACATTGTTTAACACCTTTCAAGCTATACAATCAAGCAACCAAGTGCTCTGTCAAGAAAGCAACTATGCTCTGATAACAACCTGATCTGAAAATGGTCTGGATAACTTGTATGTATTTCAAGAACCTACTACTCAGTTTAAATTAAAATGATCTAGCTTTTACTTGACAATTTTGCGGAATTATTTACTTGAAAGTGGTGTATGAATTTTTATGTTTATGTGTCTTAAATTCATTTGTTCTTGTTGTAATTTAACATGTATGACAGCAACATAATGCAGAAAATAATCATTCAAACACAACAACAATTTTAATCTAGGAGTTCACCCGAAATCTCGTGGACTACATCTCCTTTGAGCTTTGTCATCATGACTGAGCTCTTTGGGATTATGGTAAGTTTTTTTACAAGTAAATACTTATTCCAATTAATACAACAATGATCCAAATGATTGAAAATACTGTAGATATCTCTCAATTGGTTATCCAAACTCTGAAAAACAGCTTTAGGCTCTTGTTGACACGATTCCTTCTATCGGTGCACTAAGCTAATCTGAGCTTCTAAATGGCACAAACTCCCTCAGGATTCTATTTTGTTCACTAAAACTGCTCTTGTTGTATCCAATACACATCAGACATCAAATATCAACTGATAAATTTCTCAAATTGAGCACTGCATTCCCCAAATAGGCTATCCTCCACGGTTTGCCTAGGGCTGCCCAGAACTTCACATCAGCTTTTCGAGCTCTAGAAGTTCTCAAAATTTTCTGAAACCACTTCCATTGGTTCCAAAATGATTGAAATAGTCAATATAGATTTTTGGTTCATCAAAAATAGCCTTCGGCTACTTCGGTTTCGCCTCAATCACCTATCGGCACCCCGTGGCACTAGGGTTAATGAAAATGTCTTTGCTGCGTTTTTGACCTCTAAAAGTATTTAACACTTGCTAAAAACTTTCTAAATAGATTAAAAATAATTTTTTCAGTCAAGAATGACCATTGGTTCACTGCATGTGGTCTTAAGCAGCTCTGGCTAAGCCCTGCACTGCTGTTGGCAAAAGATGGCACTAATGGCCCCTGGAACTTTACTGAAGCTTCTCGGCCTTCAAATGTTCTCTACAGACTCTGAAAACCATCACATCAAATTTCGAACATCAGAATTATCCAATTTAGACTATTGGAACTCTGGAAAAGGACTCTAACTCCCATGGCTAGGCCTCAAACTGAATTTGTCTCATGGTGGCCCTGATGGCCCTTCATCTTCCTCGAAGAAAAAAGTGTTGAAGAAGACCTCTGTTCGACCTGCAACCTATGCCAAGCTGCTAAGATTGTCGAAGAAACCCAAAATTGACTAATATTTCGTCCAATTTGGTTCAATAATGAGAGAGTTATGGCTTCCTAAAGAAAATTGTCCAATGCCCCCCAAAAACCCCACTAAAAGTTGAGTAACTGTTAGTTAAGGGCCAGATTTGGTTAAGTCCGCCCAAAAATGGCACACTTCACCAAAAATGTTGGAACCGTTATGGACAACATTAAATGCCATGTAGGGCGGGGTCACATGTGACCACCACCGTGCTGACTGCCGGGTTAGCTGCCACTTTCATCGTTTGGCATTAACTTTTTGTAAATCGTCCCATTTAAATTTTAAACCTGCGTGGCCACATGTTATGGTTGGTTGAACCATTACCCGCCGATTTTGTAAGCCCTCAGGTCGCGGGCGATTGGGTCTTATGGGGTCGGGCTAGCCCTAAGGGGCTAACCCTTAATCTTTTCCGCCGTATTGCAATTTAAACAATAAAATCGTAATGCGACCATAGGTTGATAAGAATCAACGTGTAGCCCGCTTGGTCGGGCCCGTGGGTTGGTAGCCAGTTGACCCAGGGTCAAATCCTATGACTTGCAACAAAAATTTGTAACGTCAAACCACTCCGGCCTGGGCCCACGTGGCGGCCTTCGGGATTGCCACGTGGCGGCCTTCGGGCTTGCCACGTGGCAGCCTTCGAGCTTGCCACGTGGCACCCTTTAATTGGCCCAATTCCAAAAATTCAAACCAACTTCGAATAAGAAACTACCACTTGTCTACTTCTGATAAGACCGAATAGAATATTCTAGGGAATATTTCGAGGAATATTTCAAGAATATTCCTTGTAATATTATTTTTTAATTTTTCCAATTTTGGAAAGTCAAACTTGGTCAACTAAATTTTGGAGTTTACTTGAGACTTCAAACCTTAATAACTTTCACATACGACCTCGGTTTTGAGAACCATTCACGACGCTCGAATCGCAGCGATGAGACCCTTCCGATCGTTCAGGTTCGAAACTCTTTCGTGCACTTTGAATTTTGAGTTATCATTCTGGTCCATGATCCAGTTCTGATCACCTAGGGTTTTTTAGCCTGTTGAATCCATTTATACATTTAAAAATGTATTTTAAACAACACAACATCTTGAAATTGTATTGCCTAATTTTGGTGAATTCAAGTAAAAAAGGTTATTTCGTCAACAAGTTAGAATATATATATATATATATATATATATATATATATATATCCATTCAAGGGCAATTAACTCTCTCTTGGCTATATATATATATATATATATATATAGAGAGAGAGAGAGAGAGAGAGAGAGAGGGTTTATTGATTTTTCCATAAAGTAACAAAAAGTTTTGAATTTTTTTATAAAGTAGTAAGGAGTGCAAAGAGGCTCTCAAAGAAGATGGTGTAATGTCTTGTTATATTATGTAAATATTTTACTAGGTAAAATAAAAATAAAATAAAATAACAAAAAAAATTAATAATTTAACATTGATTGTTTTCTATTTGTTATGAAAAGGCTTGAGGAAATCCATTTTGAAATGTAAGAATAGTGTAATCCATTTATATACATCAATCCAGTCAAGCACAACACAATATATGTAAGTTTTAATCTTTTCAACTAGTAAGATTTCTTGTAAGACAATTTTGTTTTGTCAAAAATTCATTTATTTTGATGAGAATTGATATTAATGAATTTTATTTACTGTATGCGAGTTGTTAGTGACTATGAAGCTACCAAGTTGTTAAGAAATTTTTAACTAAGGAGATGACAGGTATGAGGAGCACTATAAATTGTACTTTAGAGTTAATTTGAATTTATTTATTTCTAAAGTCACATTTAATCATAAAATTTTAAAGGTTGCATTAAACTGAAAGTACGATTTTAAAAGCATAGTAATTTAGTTTTAATTTGAATTTATTTGTTTCCAAAATCACATTTATTCATAAAAAATTAATAGTTGTGATACACTGAAAATATGTTTTAAAATCATAATATATAATCTATTAAGAAAAATGATTATTCAATACTAAAACTAAATCATAATTTAAATTTAATTTATTTAATTAATTAATCAAAATAATTAACCTCTCTAATCTCATAACAAAGAATTATACAACTAATTTTTCCTATGCATCTCATAAGTTACCCCAAATTCACACACCGTACCGTTCCGTGGCAACTTGCAGAGCCTATCAACCAACATGTGAAAGAGATGGTCACATTGGGCGACTCTATCTCAAACAGTTCAGGAGTGTAAAGTTTTCACCCCATCTTTGGAACAGGATCTTCGAAAAATAACTAAACCTGGCTTTCTCACCAATATTCCTCCCTCACAAATAAATGTATCGTATCATGAGGTCTGCCATAAATGGCTCTTAGAATCGATTATTCTTGATGGAATTTTTTGTTGGGGAATTTTAATCACTTCAAAATTGTGATATAAGGTTGTGTTTGGATAAATGGTTTTTTTTTTACCCATGTACAAGTTGTGTAGTTGGTTAGTGTTGTATAACTATTATTGAGATTTTTTTTAATATTAGAATTGTGGAGAGATTATATTTCAAAACTGTGATTCCAGTAAATTTGCTTTTAATTTTAGAGAAAATTTAATTTGAAAATATATTTAGAAAATCAATCAAAAGTAAAATAGTTAAATTACAATTAAATATAATTATTTTATTATAAATATCATATATACATATATTATTAACGCTGAAGGCTTTCTATTGTGAGGGTTTAGCTTATGACACTGTAGAGATTCGTCGGACAAAAATCACCAAATCTCTACAGTGTCAGCCAGCTATCTCCGTTAATTTCAGCGTTTTCTTTTGCAGATCTATCTGCAAAATGCTAATTTATTTATTTAAATTGTATTTTAATAATATTTACTAAATTTTTAAAAAATTTAGTTGTAATAAATCCTCTTACCATTTAGAAAATAATAACAAATTCAATTCAAATCAACCCCTCATCTTTTGATCTTGGATTTACAAACAACACATACCAATCTTTCATAGTTCCTTCTCCGTATATTTTTTATACATACATAGCTTGCATGGTCTTTCCGCTTGATTTGCTTGTTTAGATTTTTGAATGGTACCTATGAAATTCATATTTTTAGTGCATTTTTTTTCTGCCTACCCGATACATTTGCTTGTTTAGATTTTTGAATTGTACCTAGTGCATTTTTTTTTTCTGCCTACACAATATATTAAGAAAAAAAACAATAGATCACAGAAACCTTGATAAAAAAATTTCAATTGATTTTTTATATTTTTAAATAGTATTCAATTTATACATATATTTTCGTTGGAAAAAATAACGCTATTCCAATATTTTTTTCAAAAGCCGCTGTTCGACACACTTTGTGGTTGGACTTACAAATTTCTTCACACAAGCTTATTTTGGAGAAAATATGTGATATTGAGATTATATATATATATTAATTTTAATTTTATTTAAATATTATAAATATATATAAAAAAGGTTATGTTTTTTAATAATATCCAACATAATTTTAATAAGAGTAAGACTTATTCTCTTTGATCTATATTATTTTAACATGACTAAAACTTACTCTCTTAAAATAGAAGTATATGCAAGGACATGATTTAGCATGAGATTTTCACAACTTAGCTTAATGGGAATTGCCAATAAATCATATGTTAATTAATTCATACACTATCATGTTTACAACTTGCACAATAGGAATTCTCAATGAATCATTCATAAACTCGCATGTTTACGTTACTTTATGTTAGGACTACTCTCTTTGTTTATTTAAGGTGAAATGTCATTTAACTTGAACGTCATGTTCAATTTTACTTGGTAACATTTGTGTAATTTTATTCAAGTTTTAATTTAATGATTTAGTATGAGATTTTCACAACTTACCATAATGGGAATTGTCAATAAATCATATCTTGATTAATTTATATACTATTAGGTTTACAACTTGCACAATATGGATTGTCATTGAATTCATATATTAGCATGTTTATATCACCTCGATTGGGGAAGGGAATTGAACTTGTGATGAGTGCTATAACATGTTAGGTCCATATATTACTAATATAGTCCCTTATTGTTGTTAGTGTAACCCCCTTATTGTTATTTTTGTATCCCTGTAACCCCCATATTGTTATTATTGTGCCCTTACATTATTATTGTTAGGTCGGCTAGGATTACATTGTGGCCCCATGGACTCCTATATATAGAAAGGAGGTTTTTTCATTTGTATCATCCAAGAATTGTTCATTTATGTAATGTATTGGAGGTTTCCCCCTCAATGTGGCTTACTTCTAAGGCGTTGATCTCTCTTTTCTTCTATTTTTGGAGCTGGTTTCATAACATTTGGTATCAAAGCTTTGGATTCTATGATTTGTCTGCTCCAAATAGGTCATCGTGGCATTTTCGCTATAAATTTTTTTCTACGAAAGTTCAGAAGCTAAAATTTTTACAGAGCAAAGCCAAAATCCTTAGGAACGTCGTGTAACAATTTCAAATCTTAATTCACAATATTTTCGGAGATATGATCTGTGGAAGTTAGCCTTTTTTAAGGCTCTCGAATTTCACCTAAAATAGGTCATCGTGGAATTTGCACTATAAATTTTTTTCTAGAAGGTTCAAAAGCTGAAATTTTTACAAAGCAAAGCTGAAATCCTATGGAACCTCCTGTACAAATTTCAGATCTTGGTTCGCAATATTTTCCGAGATATGATCTCTAGAACTTAGGGTTTTTTCAGGCTCCCAAATTTCATCTCAAAGAGGTGACCATGGGAAAATTGTCATAACTCTCTCTCTAAGCGTCGGATTGGAATTCTGTAAAAAGTGGCATCAAGTACACAGACTATAGTTTTTTGTGTATCAATTTTAGAGTCGAAGTAGGAAACAATGACACGTGGCACGTCGTACAACTTCGCTCTACTAAACCAATCCATAATTAGGTCATTGAGGGAGATTGGGCATAAATTTTCCTTAAAGAATCCAAATCAAGTCAGACCTGTGGCATTCGAAAGAAGATTCAGAGTGCTACTGTAGGACCAAATTTCAGATATTTAAAATCCAAAATCATAGAGATAATTCAATTTCAATATCGAGCTCCTCAAAAGTAAGAAAAAGGTGTGTATTTTTTTCTGAATTACATAAGTCTTGTTTGAAAAATCAATTTGAATTGATTCCAAGGGCATATTGTAGAATAGATATCAGTATTGGGTTCTAAAATGCCTCCTAAAAATAATTCAACACCCATTAAGCCTTCAGAAGGCTTTACTATGGATCATGAAGATGAAGAAATGCAACATGACATATCAAAATTACAAGAGCAAGTGCACCAAATTTCGCTCTCGCAAAGAGCAAAAAAAAATAAAATGGATGTTTTGAAGAAAAGTGTGGAAGCTAAAATGGATGGTTTAAAAAATGGAATGGAAGAAAAAATTGATGGTTTGAAGAATGGTATGGAGGAAAAAATGGAAGGTTTGAAGGAAGACATGGAAGGTTTGAAGGAAGGTTTGTCAAAGTTGATACAAGAAATGATTCCTAATGGCGAAAAGATAGTAGAGGAAACTCATGATGAGAACAAAATAAATGTTAATCGTGATTTCATAAACTCTAATTTTGGATTGAAGAACCACCATATTCCAAATATGGATATGAGGAATTTCGATGGCAAGGATCCCGTAACATGGATACTACAGATGGAGCAATATTTTGATCTCAATAATGTGCAAAACACACAAAAGGTACGCATTGCAACTTTACATTTAGAACAAAATACATTTGTATGGTATCGATGGCTTTGCTCCCGTAAAAAAATTGTCACTTGGTCAATTTTTATGGAGGAAATGATAGCACATTATGAGGATACAAAGAGCAACACCTTCTTTAGCCAATTGATAAATCTCAAACAAAAGGGTTCAGTGGTGGAGCACATTGAGGACTTTCAAAAATTGAATATAAGGGTAACTGATATTCCAAAGGAACATTGGATTAATGTCTTCATAGGGACTTTAAAGGATAACATCCAACATGAAGTTCATGTTTGGGAACCTGATTTATTGGAGAATGCATTCAAGTTGGCAAGAAAAATTGAATGTAAAATTATGGTGACAAGGAAGCCTACCACTCACATCTATAAATATGGAAGTGTTATTAATCCTAGACTTCCACAACCAACAAGGTTGACACCACAATAATTGGAAGAAAAAAGAGAAAAAGGGCTTTGCTACAGTTGTGATAGAAAATACATTAAAGGTCATAAGTGTGTTGAGAAGAGATTACTTTACATAGATTATGAAGAGGAGGAATAAAATGAACAAAAAACTTCAAAAGAATAGGATATACACCAGGAACCAACCCTAGAAGAAGAAGAAATGAGTCCGACCATATCATGTAATGCATTGGAAGGAATTACCACTCCTCAAACTCTCAATATAGAAGGACATATCAAGAAGAAAAAGGTAATAGTGTTGATTGATTCAGGTAGTATGCATAATTTTATTCATTGTAAGGTAGCTAAGGAATTGAATTGTTTCCTATACCCAGCACTAGAATGTCAAGTGATGGTTGGAAATCGAGGAACTATAAATTGCTCTGGAAAATGCCATAATATCATGCCAGCCATGGGGGAGTATGTATTGAATAGTCCAATGCTTTCCATCCCAATGGGAGGTGCTGATGTTGTACTAGGAGTACAATGGTTACAATCTTTGGGAATGGTAGATTTTAATTTTCAAGAACTTTTCTTGAAATTTTTTTCGGAAGGAAAGGAAATCGAATTACGAGGTATCATAGGGAAGCCAGGAAAGATAATAAGCTCTAATGTCATGACAAATCTTCTAAAGAAATAACAACAAGGCGTAATTGCACAATTATGCTCACTAGAAGTTCCAATATCAAAATCATCTATTTCTCCAGATCTCCAAAAAGTCTTGGACAATCATTCCAAGATGTTTGAAACTCCCAAAGGACTCCCACCTATTCATGATCATGATCATGCTATTCATTTGACTCTAGGAAGTGTTCCTCCAAAAATCAGGCCTTACAAATATCCTTATGTCCAAAAGAGCGAAATTGAACGTATGATAGCAGAAATGTTAGAGGTTGGTATAATTCAACCTATTCAAAGTTCTTTCTCTGCTCCAGTAGTATTGGTGGATCATGGCGCATGTATCCAGATTATAGGGAGCTCAATAAGCTCACTATTAAAGATAAATTTCCCATTCATGTGATTGATGAATTATTGGATGAATTACATGGAGCAATTCATTTTACCAAGTTGGATCTTCGTTTAGGATATCATCAAATTAGAATGAAGACTGAAGATATTCCGAAAAGAGAATTTCGAACTCATGAAGGTCATTATGAATATTTGTTCATTCATGTTGGCCTTACCAATGCACCTTCTACATTTCAATGGTTGATGAATTCCATTTTCAAACCCTTCCTTAGAAAATTTGTGCTAGTATTTTTTGATGATATACTAATCTACAACAGGTCTTGGAAGGATCATGTTCAACATGTTTTTAGGGTGCTCAAACTATTAGAGGAGAAACAATTATATGCAAAAACATCCAAATGTTTCTTTGGAGTACAAGAGGTGGAATATCTGGGTCATATTGTATCAAGGGTGTTAAGGTAGACCCTAACAAAATTAAAGCCATTAAGGAATGGAAAGTCCCCACAACCATAAAGCAGTTGCACGAATTTCTCGGGTTAACAGGGTATTATCGCATGTTTGTTAAGAATTATGGGAGAATAGCAGCACCTCTAACAACATTATTGAAGAAAGATGCATTTTCATGGACTCCTGAAGCAACTAAGGCCTTTGAACATATTAAAGAGGCAATGTGCCTAGCGCCAGTCTTAGCTACGCCAAACTTCACAAAAACCTTTATTGTGGAATGTGATGCCTCAGTAAATGGAATTGGTGTTGTTTTAATGCAAGAAGGAAGACCCATTGCTTTTGAAAGTCGTCCAATCAAATGAAAGTATTTAAAAAGGCTATTTATGAGAAGGAAATGTTGGCAATACTACATGCACTAAAGAAATGGAGACCTGACCTAATGGGAAGACACTTCAAGGTAAAAACCGATCATGATAGTCTTAAACACTTTTTGGAACAAAGACTATCTTCAGAAGAGAAGCAAAACTGGGTCACAAAGATGTTGGGTTATGACTTTGAAATCATCTACAAAAAAGGGAAGCTAAATGTTGTTGCAGATGCACTCTCAGGAAAGGATGAAGAGGTGGAAGCATTGCTTTTTGTCATTTCTATTATCCAAATAGATTGGATAATCAAAGCAAGGGATGAATGGAAGAAGGACGAAGAAATGTGGACACTCATTCAAAAGTTGCAGCAAGATCCTAGTACATCTGATACATTTAGTTGGAAAAAAATTCCTTGTTTTACAAAGATCGCTTATATATTTGCAAGAATTCCCAACTAAAATAAAAGATTCTTTTGGAATTTCACACTTCTCGTTTAGGAGGATACTCGGGATTTTTAAAATCTTACCATAGGGTTTTTTGGGATGGCCTTAAATCTGATATTCAAAAGTTTGTGGTGGAATATTTGGTTTTCCAGCAAAATAAATTTGAGACAATTAAGACCCCGGGTCTTCTACAACCCTTATCCATTCCAAGTCAATGTTGGGAGGATATTTCAATGGATTTTATCATAGGTTTACCTTATTCCGAAGGAAGGAGTTTCATCATGGTGGTAGTTGATAGACTTACCAAGTATGCACACTTTTGTGCATTATCTCATCCATTTAAAGTAAGTACAATTTATATTGCATTTATGGAAACAATTCAAAAGCTACATGGAAACCCGAAGATTATTGTAAGTGACAAAGATCCTATTTTTATAGGAATTTTTTGGACGGAATTATTTTCTTGTTTGGGTACTCAACTAGCTCATAGCTCATCTTATCATCCTCAATCCGATGGTTAAACAAAGATAGTAAATAAATGTTTGGAAGGATACCTTCGTTGTTTTGTATCTAATAAGCAAGCACAATG
Source organism: Pinus albicaulis (assembly GCA_034641835.2). NCBI lineage: Eukaryota > Viridiplantae > Streptophyta > Pinopsida > Pinales > Pinaceae > Pinus > Pinus albicaulis. Next base: position 930,475,339 of record CM076576.1, read on the forward strand.
GGTCAAGTGGTTACCTCTCGTTGAATGGTGGTGTAACACTTCCTTCCATACTACAGCAAAAATGACCCTATTTATGGCACTTTATGGATATCATCCACCATCCATCACATCTTCTTTAAGGGAAAATTCTAGGGTTAAAGAAATGGAAGATCACATCGAGCATCAACAATAAGTTCTCCAACTCTTAAAGGATAACTTAAATTTGGCACAAAATCGAATGAAACAATAGGCAAATCAACATTGCAGTGAGAGAAATTTTGATGTAGGAGACTGGGTATTTTTACGGCTACAACCATACAAACAAATGTCACTCAAGCAAGCTAAGAAGGATAATAAATTATCGCCAAAGTACTATGGTCCTTACAAGGTGTTGCAAAAGATTGGTACTATGGCATACAAATTGAAGCTTTCTGCTTCTTCGCAAGTGCATCCAATTTTCCATGTTTCATGCTTAAAGAAGGTTATAGGGGACAAACTTCCAGTTCAAACAATATTGCCAGAACTTGATTAGGAAGGAAAACCCATATTGGAACCTGAATCAGTCACAGAAACAAGAACTCGACAGCTACGAAATCGATCAATTTCAGAGTATGTCATCAAATGGAAAAACTTACCCACTGAAGATTCTACATGGGAGGATGAGAATTTTATATAGAAGCACTCGGAGCTACTCAAGCGTTGAGGACAAAAAATTTTTGAAGGAGAGGAGCATGTTAGGTCCCTATATTACTAGTATAGTCCCTTATTGTTGTTAGTGTAACCCACTTATTGTTATTGTTGTACCCCTGTAACCCCCATATTGTTATTATTGTGCCCTTACATTATTATTGTTAGGTCGGCTAGGATTACATTGTGGCCCCATGGACTCCTATATATAGAAAGGAGGTTTTATCATTTGTATCATCCAAGAATTGTTCATTTATGTAATGTATTGGAGGTTTCCCCCTCGAAGTGGCTTATTTCTAAGGCGTTGATCTATCTTTTCTTCTATTTTTGGAGCTAGTTTCATAACATAACAATTTAACCAAGACCTCACGGATAGTTTAGGGTTCAATTTTACTTGGTAACATTTAGGTAATTTTATTCGAGTTTTAATTTAATAATTATAAAAAAATATAGCCATAATGTTATAATGAATTTTTATTTTATAGAAATTTATAAGATATTTTGTAATTCAATAATTGTGTAGAGAGATATTTTCTAATTTGAGATGTTGTAATGTCATATGTGTTGTTAAACATTTTGACTTGATTGAATTGTATTTAAAATAATAATAATAATAATAATTATAATTATAATTATTTATAATTAACAATTAAATTAATTTAGATTTATTTTAATTTTGGATCTACCAAGTGCAAAGAGATTAAATCTCTTGAGATGGAAATTTTTGTAGACTAAAAAGAAATTTGATTCCTGATATTTAATAGATTCAGAATTAAAATGAATCTAAACTAATTATTAAAAAAATAATTATAATCTTATATTGAGTTTGCATTGTTTAATTAGCAAAACAATATGAATTTATATAAAATTATTTTATGTAAAATTATTTGAATATATATATATATATATATATATATATATATATATATATATATATATATATATATATATATATATAATAGCTTTTTTTTTTAAATAAATTAAAATAGTATTAATATTAATAATAATAATATACAATTATTAATTAATTCATATTTAATTTAATTAAATTTTTTATTTGAGTCAAACTACCCGTTATTTACAATAGCTAGTTGGAGTGTCCCTTTATCTATTTAAATTGGTTCATTGATCAAATTTCTCATCTTGTCCTAATGATAAACCACAGTGGTTGGTTCGAAACGCATCGACAATATTTACTTTGATGTGATTATCACCGAAAAATTGTATATACATTTTATGGATCACAAAAGACGAATTCCTAATATGGTTATTTGAATCGGCCAATTAGGCAATATGGAGGTTTTTTGGTATTTGTTATATTTCTAGGTCTAACTGAGGGTTTTGGGGTCAAGCCTCACTATTTGTGGACTTGAGTTTGTAACTTTAATTGGCAGAGTCAAAACACCTTCTTGTAGGAGAGTTCTTGGTTGTCAAGCCATATTTTGGTGGGCTTGGGACATTTCCTAAGGTGGTTTTGGAACACCCAACTTTTCATCTCACTAGTATTTGCTCTATGTTTTTGTCCAAGCATAAGGTCACTCTATCTTGGATTTGTTGACCTTTATTTCGATTTTGGTGAACTCTAGTGGAGTGCTTGCAATAGTTCTGGTTGTTGGGTAGATTTTGGTGTAGCCCAGTTAGTAATTCCTCATGAACATGGGAAAGTTAGAAGGGGAATTGGTGATAGGGGTCAAAGTGGTAGTTACATTCTGGGAGACCCAAGCCATGGAATGGTCGTTGACCCCAACCAAACCCAACCCATAAAACTAGTATTGAGGAGTTTCTACCCCCTCCTAATAATTTCGGTAGCCGGCTTCCACACATAACTCTGCTCCTGGAGCAACTTAGCAAGGATCAACATGATGAAAAGAATGCAGTCATTGGCTTCATGAATGATATCTAGTGAAATCAATGGCATATGCAAAACCAATTAGAAAGCATGCAGAGGGGGTAGTGTCATATATAGGAGAAACTATATTGTTTTGAAGGAAGTTTGACCCATATGGAGAAGCATGTCCATTGTGACCTCAGACCTCCCCTATCACTTGGCTTTGGACCAGAACATCCTACTCTGGTCAACTCTTCAGATGCATAATGGTCACTGGATGCATCTTGATTTTGAAGGTCTTCTAGTATCACCTACCTTTACGATTCGGATTAACGAGGCTTTTTGGCAATTTTCTATATGTCTTGGTATTCACCTATTGGCCAATAAATTTGGTAAGAGTGACGCCAATAGGATTTTAAAAAATTGTAGTAAAAGATGTAATATTTTGGCATAATATAAAATTTTAGATTCAATATATATGTGCGTGTGATGTAGGTGCATAGATGGAGCACAAAATTCGATGAAGACTAGACCGAAGCTTGTCCATGTGATGGGATGGTCACATGGTGATGTTGGGAGAAATTTTAAATGTTTTGTAGATATTTACATTAGGATGTGAGTTTTTTTTAGAATAAGTTGGAGGAAATATTTCCTAATGTAAATGTAATTTCAGTTTCACTTATTTTTTGAGAAGGAGAAAGAAATCATCTCTTGTGACTCTTAGTTGTACATGTGAGCTTCCTTTATTAAAGAGAAAGAGTGTTTGAAAAGAAGTGTGTGCAACAGAGGCAGAGAGAAGGAAAAGGGGAGGAGAAGCTTTAGTGCGAGGAGAAGAGGCAGAGATCGAGGGGCCTAGGCTACATATGCCCGAATTGTATATCTGGCTAGAATGCATACTTGAATTTGATTAATGAGAAAATACGTTTATGTGCCTCTGTATTTGTAATTTATTCGTCTGTCTATTATTCATGAAGTTTTTTGTCTTTGGGAAAGTGTAAATGATCAATAAAATGAGTGACAAATCTATGTGTGATGTTTGTTTTTTTGATATGGAATATGAATGGATAAATTCCTGATGATTGTGATTTCTGAGTGAGATGAAATTCATGAAGAAAAGGAGCTTGAAAACCTTTAAGATTTTAATTAGAGGTTGATTGTTAGGCCTATTTTATGGGCATTGGTTCTAAGTATTGAATTCAATGTAAACCCTGTTGGAGATCCTTGTGTTTAACCATTGTGAACCTTTTGAACAAGAGTTGGTGAATTTGTATGGTGGGATTTCCCATTTTATTTTGCAAAATTTCTTTAGTAAATTCCATAGAGGAATATGTGGTGTGATTGAGTGTTAAGGAAACCATACTGTAACTTATAATTTATGCTAGAAATATTGAGTCGATTTACATTAAAAGTCTGCACATGGTGGCCCAACCATTGTGTGGTTGTTAATGACCCTTTTGTATTTTGGTTCCAAATCCATGTGGAAATGTTCTCCATTTTTTTGGAGTGTGAAGACATATTATTTGTAGAAAATAGAGTGTTGTTTCAAAAAACCATAGCACCCTGTTATGTGAATGTTGTCAAACCCCTTTTCATGACTGATTTCTATTGTAAAATGTGTTAGCTTTGCAATATTGTTAAAGAATGGCATAATAATTCAATGGTTGAGTTAAGAAAAAATTTAAGGACATGTAGATGTGATTGGGAAGTCGATTGGAACAAGGGTGAGTCGTTTCACCTCCCCGAAATCCGAAAAGATAGTTTTTTGGAGCACTATGAAATTATTTCGCAGCACCAACAACAAGCATTTTTCAACGCTACATATGATATTTTGAAGGCCTTTTTTGGCCTTCCTATTATGCCATTGATAAGTAGAAGCATATGGAGTTGAATGGGGTTAAATAACAAGGATGGGAAGGTGAGAGAAAGCCTTGTCACGGAATTTGTGAAGTGAAATTCATATTCTCTTTTGACTACATATTTTAATTAATTCCTGAAAATCCAGAATTGGGTAAATACAAATTTGTGTGCTTGTGGAGTGTCCTAGGTTATTGGCAGCTAGGGTGACTCTCTCGGTCTGTCATTAGTGTGTGTGTGTGTGTGGATTTAAAAAAAACTATGTATATATTAAATAAAGCAATTGAAAAAAATAAATTATTATTGTTAAAACATTTTAAATAGTTCACTATTCTACATTTTGAGCCCTTTTAAGATACATTTTTCAATAAAGTTTGTTTGAAATCCAACAAAGGTTGGAATTTCAAGTTCAAGTTGTGTAATTTACAAAGTGTCTAAGGAAATTTTCAAGGCATTGAATCCATCTATGCATTTGAAAATGTAATTTAAACAACGAAAAATTAAACATGCTATCAAAGCAAGACACAAACATTTTTTTCAAGTTTTTCACTATAAAAGATGTCTGCACCTCAAGAGATTTGATTCCACGCCATGCTTGTTATATCCATAGTTAATATGGATCTATAATATTAAATATTAAGTATTTATGTATCTATTAACTAAATTTAAATATGAGCTTTAATATGTTGGTACAAATTGATTGTTTGCATGTAAGAAATCTAGTGAGACTGAGTAGAATTTTTAGTCTCTAGGATCCTATTACTTGTGTCCCTATTAATCTAATAATCTTGAGTGAATCTACAACTATAATGAACCTCCTCCTCAACATTTGAAATGGATGTTCTATGAGCATATTCAATAATTTCCTCCTTAAAATGTGTCATGGAATGATGATCAAGGACCTAAGTCCAAGGTTTGGATGAAAAAAGCTCAGTGTGCCTCAGAACAGATGGGATGGTTAGGTTTGCCCCTTCTTCCTGCTCTACAAGTAGAGGGAACAAAAACTAGGACAAAAAAATTGATGCCAATTGAAATTACCCAGGAATGAGAACTAAATAAGAAGACAAAGAAACACAATGGAGGAGCACACTTAGCTTGATTTAAGGAATTGATTATGACTTCTCCAATCTAATAATCCTCCCAAGAAATCTTCTCTATAAAACAAAGAAAATCAAGGACTTACGAAACACTCTAGTTGAGGGAGAGGGACTAGAGAGAAAACAAGAAACCATCATGAAAACCACTAGGAGGTTGAGTGATGGGAATAATATCCTTAACACAATAAAATGGAGTTGGATGCAATAAAGAAAAACTCTAAAACTTAAAAAATATTGGCTAGGAGATAGAGAAATTACCACCACAACAAATCTCGGAGCCACTAGTAGTCGATACCTTGTTCCAGTGAAAACGAGTCTGTGAATCTCCACTTTTAAGCCAAGAGCCACAATTGAACTAGTAAGAAGGGGCATTGTTGCCTAAAACCTTTTACCAAGTCCACAACCCAACACTCGGTGATAGCCAAATCCCATAAATAAGCCTAAACACTAGCAAGAAAAACAACAGAATAACCTAAAATATCATGGTTACAAATAGGAATCATCATTACTTAAACTTTTTTATTGTGATATGCATATTGGGTATTTTTTCCTAATAAAATTGTTTGTAGTTTTATTAATAAAATAAAATTTATAATATAACAAATTGAATTGACTTGATTTTATTAATTTTATTACTACTTTTACTACTTTTTTATTTCAGTCCACATTATGTTTTAATATTATTATTATTTTTTACAACATTTCATTTAACATATCACTACTACATCATCTTCATCACTTAGGACATTATGTTTTAGTATTATTATTTTTATTATCTTTACAACATCTTATTTAATCTGTCACTACACCATCTTCCCTACTTAGACATTATGTTTCAGTATTATTATCTTTTTGTCTTTACAACATCTCATTATACCATCTTCCTCACATTATCTTTATCACTTAAACATTATATTTTAATATTATTAACTTTTATCTTTACAATATCTCATTTAAAATATAACTATATCAGCTTCTTGTAATATCTCATTTAGCATATCACTACATCATCTTCTTACAATATCTCATATAGCATCTCACTACATCTCTTTCACACTAAATTATATAATGCCCCTTATATAATAATACCTAAATATAATTTTAATTTAATATATAAAAAATTATAAATTTAAATATACTAATAATCATGAAATAATTTAATAACATTTATATATTTTTTTTTAAATGCAATAAAGCTTATGGGATATTAATCCGATCTCACGGGAATTCAAAAAAACATGAAAGAAAAGTGAAAACAATGATACATCAAGAAGTGACCCACAAGTTTTCCATTAAAACTATAAAAACAATTCTATAGAGTTTACTCTCGAAAACCCTTTTTAGATCTTTATATTTATAAACGTGCAAGAAACCAAGTATTTTTCTAATTGCTCGGACTTTCAATTTCGATAACTAATGATTCATCTTTGACCCTTAGGCCTTTTAAACTTCAAACGTGTCATTAATATACTTAGTGGAAGCCGATGTTAAATAAGTGGAGTAGTATTTTATAGAAGGTGAAGTAGTATTCTTCTTTCACTCTTAAATTATATTTTTCCATTTTTTAAATGGAATTTTACACAATCGAGTTGTTTGATGAAAATTATTGTAGAACATATAGAAGAGGGTATCTATTACAATGGTTTTCTTTAACTCTTCAAGTATCTAATTTCGTTTAAATATGTCATCGATGGAACCTAAGATAAGTAGATTATAGTTTGATACTACTCTTTCCATTGCTGGTCTGGTCATATCTTATGATGGTTCCATCTAATTCAAATTCTATGTTTTCACATGCATTTTTAACCAAATTCTAAAACACTAGTAATATCAATGAGTTTATTTTCAATCATGTTCCTTATATATAATCTTGCCATAGAATTATTCTCATTAAACCTTCCCAGCTAAAAGATATCTTTGAATATCCTCATGGTATCCATGTACCTTCAATATATATATATACTTTATCATAAAATCTTCTTAGGTCAACTATGCAATTTATCTTGAATTCTAAAGTAAAAATTTATGAAACTATAGGGATTACATTATATTGGTTGGTCTAGAAATAATTTACTTCATTTTTTAATTAAGTACATTTTCTTACTGTTGCTTCTATAGCTTAAAAATAGATCAGATAATATTTACAATTGTTTCACTAATTGTTAGCCTTACAAAAGTTAAGGATTCTAGTCTAGTATTATTAACATTAAAGACAATTGATTCACTAATTGTTAGCTCTAAAAAAGTTAGGGATTTTAATTTAGTATCATTAACATTAAAGACAATTGCTTAGGACATCAATATAATCTCTTTATTAATGGAATCTTTTTTCCTAAATTTATGGGATTATCTCATAATTTGCTTCGTATTTCAATCAAATGTAAAATTATCTAAATCAACTACACCAATAGGCATGGATACAACTACATCACTATTAGGGTATTATCCTCTTGGTGGTGAAATCACAACATCCCCATTTTTAACTTATTATTTCACAATAATAATGGGGTTTCTTTTCTTAAATTTTGGCTTTATCATTTTTTAACATTTGATTTTGTTAAAGTGTTCAACAATTTTGTCAAATTTTCATTTTCTTCAGATTTATCTTTTGATTGCTTCATTGCATTTTCATCGGTTTTCTTTTCATCTCTTTTGGATCCACGATTTGCTAATGATGCTCATCCAAAGTTCGGTAATTTTTTTACCCCTAAACCAAAAATTGTACAAAATGTATATTATTTTATTTTTTTATAATTTTTTTATAAATTAATTATAAATATTGATTTTGGTTAATTTTTATTGATCAATTCATTTTTCACTAAATAGCCACAGCCAAATTGTAAAACCATTAAAATTATGTGTTTTCGTATCTCGCAGGTCTATTTCAAATCCCAATTTTAGAAAATTTACAACATTAGAAATCCTGAAATTACAGGTGGTTGTAGTTTTAAAACGTCGGGACTTATTTTAAACAAGTGGTTGTAGCTCTTTTAAGTCACATTAACATTCAAAAGTGGTGTAGTTTATATGGGAAGGAAGCCCCACCTTAAATCACCGCACTCTACCTCACCTCAGAGCTTGTCAAATTCGTAACATTAATTTTTAACAACCTCCAAAATGTCAATCTCTGAAACCCCTTCTCCCTCCTTTCCTTTATGCTTCCCACTTATTGAAGCCTCCTCTTCATAATAGGGCCATGTCCCATTTCAGAGTCTCCTTTTAATTTACCCCTTTAAAATTTAAAGCCTCTGAAATCTCACTTCACCCCACCTTATAACTCTCGAAATTAAAAAAAAAAAACCTTGACATATGATTCATCGATACCTCGACAGATATTATTATATCGAAACCTATTTAAACAAGAATAGTTGGGAAGCAACAAGTCCCTGCCAAGAACCAGTGGACTTTGCCAATGTATTTCTAGAATTCATGATCATAATGACACTAATCAGTCGGATCAGACATGGAAGCCGGATCATAATGGCACTAAACAGACATGAGCAACCCGATTAGACATGCTAAAACAGAAGTGCTTGAGATACAAGTAAAACAATGATGTGTCCTCTGGTGGACACATCATGGTAAGGTTTACCCCCTGAACTTGAAAGACTAGAAGGTTGTGATGGAGCTATTTTTTGGGTTGATATGATGTAAGGAAATCAGGATATTTCCTGGAGGTGAAATGAGGTAGAAGGTGTTTCTCGAGGTAACCTTTTGTTGTGTTTTCTGAAACGTTTCGTGGTTTTCTCTCACCGTTTTTCCTTCCATGATGGATATTCAGAGACTAGTAAGTAAAGAGTAAGTTCCCTATCTAGTGGGTAGATGAAGATGGAGGATTTCCTCAACCTTAGTAGCCGAAGAAGAGAGCTCCTATGACCGGAGGGCTTAGCTCCTCACCCACGCTGGCACCAAACTGACTCCAAAGAGAATTCATCACCGATGCTTGCGAGTTTCAATGGTTCATTAATATTAAACAACACTTATTTATAATGTTTTTGAAAACCTTTCATTTAATTGGAATTCTGAAACAATGTTACACAATTTTAATAATAATTACCTTACAATATTACACATTTTGATCATTTGTATGTAATTATTTTAAGTAATTTATATAAAACCATTTTTGCAGTTTAGGATTTCAGCGTGAATCTCATTGCGTGAGTATGTGTATGGATCATATTTATTGCCACATTCTGCCCCACACAAAAAGGCAGTGTGCGGAGATGGAATGAAGGTGATGGTGCATGATTGATGGATCAAAGAAAAAATAATAAAATAGTAAGTAGATGATAATGGAAGTTATTTTTGAATAATAATAATAATAATACGACGACAGTGCGCGGAGATGAAATGAAGGTGATGGTGCATGATTGATGGATCAAAGAAAAAATAATAAAATAGTAATTAGATGATAATGGAAGTTAGTTTTGAATAATAATAATAATAACTGCTAAAGATAATCAGTTCTACTTGCTTCTGTTTCAGTTTCAACAATTCTATTCTATTTGAAAGGTAATGACAACTCAAAAAACATCTTAACCAGTTTTAGGTCCACTTGCATCTCTTACAATCCGATGGACATAAGCTAAAATAGCACTAGCTACCTCTTTGGTCAAAGCTTCATATCCATATTTTCTTTCTCATGTTTATCCAATACTAGTAAATGTGTCTTTAGATGTTGTTGTTTATTTAGCAATAGTTAAATAGTAAATATAGGAGAAACATTGTTAAGTGGAGGTGGAATGCTTTCCTATGGAATACTTTCTACATTAAAATTTAATATTTAATTCGAGCAGTGTAAACTAAATATTTGGAAATAGCATATAATTGTCTGTAACGTTTCTTTTACTATAATTTGAAAATTTTCAAAATAATGTGGAAATAGCATTCTGTTTATTTGTAAATCTATAAATCTATGTATAATAAGAAAGCTTACCATATAGATATTGTAGATAGGATTAAATGAGTTGCCATAAGATTAGTGTTATTGCCACTACTGAGGGGTGTTTCTACACATTGTTACACTCATCCATTTGGAACATGATATCCACTGAGGTAACCTCACATACAGGCAATTGACCACGGTAGACCTATACATAAGAATGTACTAGCACATGAGTTAACTCAGCCAATAGACTATAGTTAAGGTGGGTTCATAACTGATGGTAAATGGGTGTAGCCAGTGAATGGAATGACTTAATTGAATGGTTGATGTTAATGGTTTTTGCAGCAAGTGAATGGCTTCTATGTGCAACTTGCTTGATTCTGATTCTGCAACCTGCTACCAATGATTTTGCGATTTCTAAGCAATTATCATGCTAGCTCTCATTCTCCAACATCAAAGAGTGAAAAGACCGTCTCTTGAAAGCTATAAATCAAGAATCTAAGATCTGTGTTCTACAGTCATCCCATGCTTCTGGCATGGGGATAGCTCCCTTAGGGAAAAAAATGACAACGTGATGGAGAGCGTGATGGCAAGCGTTACGGTGTATGGTGTATGGTACCTATTAGTAGTAGAAAGGATAACAAAAGCTGTGCACAATGCTTTTTATTTTTTATCTAATGTTATTTTGGGAGCCATAGTTTTCAAACACTCACTTTTGTATTTAATGTTTAGAATTAATGTCAACATTAGTTCCTCTGAACCTAAAAATTTCATGATCTGTCATATGTATGGTAACTTTGGCTTCATACTTGCCTCGGTATGAGGCCAATAAGATGAAAATTGCACTCATTGATCAATATAAAACATTCTAAAAATTCTTATTCTTGATTAGGTAAGAAAAATATAGTGACAAATAATATATAACAAAATATGATTTATAAATTTTATGTATATCGATTTAAATTCAGAAATTAATAAACTATATCGATTTCAATTACTATAATCTCTACCCTATGCCGCAAGTCACAGGTACTAATAAAACGTTAATACTCTTTACCTCTCAGACTCCTCATCCCACCGACACCTCAAAGATTTTAAAATCTCAGAGGTCTAATTAAAAGTCTCCCCAATATATTACACCTCTGATAGCCTATTGACATTGCACTTTGCATTAAAAGGAAACCTCTTATTATATAAAGCATGGAGTTTTGTTAGGATTTTAATATATATTTTTAATATGTTTTAATATTATTTAAATATAATTTTTAATATAATTTGTATGTTAAAAATTATATTTAAATAATATTAAAACATATTAAAAATATATATTAAAATCCTAACAATTTTGTACATAATTTAATTTATTGATTTGTACTTAGTTTAATTAATTTAATTTAATAAATTTGCTAATTTAATTATTTGTCATTTTAATATAATTTTATAATTTTAATTAATTTGTATATAATTAAGTAATTTAGTTATAATTAATTAATTTGAATTGTATAATTAATTAGGATTAGATTTTTAATTAGATTTCTTAAATTTGGTCTAAGTAAAAAAATTTCTAGAATTTTGATAATTTTGATCCTTCAACTTTGGAGAGGGATATCTCAAGATTTATTTACCCAAATGAAGTTCACAATAGTTCGTTAGAAAGCTAAGATAGAGGAAATAATTTGGTAATGTTAGTTTTAGAAGATTCAATCATTTAATGGCCCAGAAAGTAGATGCCAAAGTGATGAATTTGCAATAACAATTAGTTTCTCTAAATTTTTCTTTGGGCAAATTTCATTGACTTTGGAAAACTGTTGTCACTAATTCATCCTCCAATATTACTCAAAGGCTAATCAGATCTATTAAAAGAAATCACATATTGGAATTTCTTTAGATTTTATTTATTTTAATTTAACATTTTCATGAGTGTTTGTTCTCTGATTTTTTATTTGCAATTTAATTTATTTTTTATTGGTTTTTGGTAGAAGAGCAGTTAAGGAGATGAAGAAAAGAAGATATGGAGCAATAGAAAATTTATTGTTTAACTACATTCCCATCTTGCCTTCTTTTTCATTAATTGAATAAACTACTTCTTTAATTGATGAAAATTATATAATGAATTCAATCATATAAACAGTAATTTTCCCTTGGTTCGTTAGTCCATCTACTCTCGAATTAAGAGAAGACTGTCATTTTGCAATTCGAGATAGGATTAGTTTTACTTGCATCTTAGAGTAAATTTGCATTTAGATTTAATTCTGCATTCTAAAAGTCCCCTCATATAGGGGTAGGACTTAGTTGTGGTTTAGCTAGTCATAAAGTCAGCTTAAGGATCACTTTATTTCATGAGATTTGCAAGAAGGAAGATCTGATTTCTCTCTTTTTATTGGTAAATAATAGATATATTATAAGCCAACAGATATGGAGAGAGGGTAACTGAACCTAATTGAACCAGTCAAAACCACTACACCAAATGAATAAGAGCTTAGTTGGGGCTCTGACTAGGTGGTCCTCCTTACATGTTGATGATCTCATTTTTTACCATCAACATTTTTGGCGCTAGAAGGAGGACCTGTCGACTTGTTGTCCTTTAGAGTTTTTGTGTTTTAAGGTTTTTAATTATTCACAATGGCTCCTTCCAAAATTCTCATTTAGAGTTATATCTTTGGACGTGCATCCACCAATACTCCACCAGAAATAGTAAGACACTTGTCAAAGCTAAAAGTTAATGGTAAGAATAATGCTTCTGCATTTGATCATGCCTTACAGTTTATTCAAAATTTTGAAAATTCTACTTTTCATGATATTGATGAAGGTATTTTATGCAGAATTTTTACTCTTACATTCTTGGGAAAAGCCAAAAGATGGTGTCAATCTCTTCCAGTTGCATCTATTCATAGTTGAGATCAATTTATCACAAAGTTCCTTTATGAATTTGAAAGTTATTATTATGAACAGTATGTGATGAACTTGAAGGTTTACGAAGGTTTGAAAATGAATCTTTCATAGATTTTAATATTAGATTTCAAATAAATTGCTTAAGATTCAAAGTTGAAGATAGACCTTCATATATTGAATTGATGGAATAGTTTGAATATTTTGGTTCTCTTCCTTGCATTTCTTATCTATATGAAACAATTGCAAGCTTTAATGAATCTTTTTCAACTTCTATTAACATGATCAAGAATTCTAATATGGAGGTGTATTCTAATCATGATGAAGTTGCCTCTGCCATGTATGATAAATTCCTTCATTTGGTGTTCACCTCTTATAACATTAATGGTGATCATGATTCTCTCCCACATGTTAATGAATCTCAATCATAAATCTTGGAAAATTTTGGTAATCAACTGCAAGAAGATACCATCAACAAACTTGAAGAACCAGCTACCACAAAATCTGAAAATCAACATGAAATAAATTCAGAAAATCAGTTATTAAATCAACAAGCACAAGCATAAATTGAAGATTATAATAACGTATAATTAGCTACAAAAAATCATGAATGTGATAATTTTGATCAAATAAAAAATTCAAAGCATCCAAACAAGAATCTTCAAGAAAGTATAAGCAATCAAATGAATGATCAAGAATATGAAATTTGTAATGGAGAAAATACACATGAGTATGCAAATAAACATATTTTTAGGTTCATTTCCTCTAATTCGGAGTTATCCCTTTATCCTGATAGCAATTCATCTTCATTTTACATTAATGTTGTTCCAGAGAACAAAGACACTGATATAAATGAATTTCCTATTAGTTTTTGTCAAGATAGAGAGACATTCATTGATCATTCTTCTAACATTGATGAAAATGCGCTCAATACTCCTTGTTTTGATGTATCGTATGGGAATGAAGAGAATTATAGTGAATTTCGTGACATAATTTAAGATGATTACTTTGAAATTAAGGATGTTGATTTATCTTTCTCTTCATTAAATCCCAATTATCAAAGTCAAATCATATTCGAGAATGAAGAAAAGTCCAATTCAAAAATTGTTACAATAAATTCTCATTTTCAAACAATTAATAATTTTCATGATTTCATCATTTCGGAAACCATCCCAATTTATGATTCTTATGATGATCAAGTTCTCACTCCTATCCATAGTCCTGAATATTTCCCTCTTTCACAAGTTGATACCGATGCTCATTCTAATTGTATTATCTTGGCTAGTTCTTGTGAGAAGGAAATTATCTCAAATCAGTCTCAATTGTGTTGTAACATTAATTGTAACAATAGTGTAAATTATGAGTTCATTTCATTGTTTTTACTTCATTTTTTTTTTAAGATTTTTTTTTTGTTTGCATTTTTCAATTTTTAGATGTCATTTGCTGGCATATTGAACAATTAAGTGTTCAAAATTCTCCATGTGTGTTACTACAATGTGAAGAAGAATCTCAAAATTCATATTATGTCCATAAAGAGAAATTATATATTCCAATTCCATTTGATGGTCATATTTTATCAGCTTACTTTTCCTTCTAGAGTGCATCTTCAACATGAATCAAAACCTGTGAGTGCATTGATCCAATATGATCAACTATCTAATCCAATTGAAGATATTCTGACATATGCATTAAGCCTCCTTCCACACTTCATTTATCCATTTCAAAGTTTTTTGAAAGTTTCATTTTCACAGAAGATTGCTAATGGTTTGTCTTATGTACATAACACTAATGGCC
This sequence comes from Pinus albicaulis, assembly GCA_034641835.2. Lineage (NCBI taxonomy): Eukaryota > Viridiplantae > Streptophyta > Pinopsida > Pinales > Pinaceae > Pinus > Pinus albicaulis. The sequence continues at coordinate 930,490,352 of CM076576.1, forward strand.
ATTTGACCTATCTCCCATTTGACTTCTTCCTATCTCCAATGAATATTCATCTATACTTTTATGATCCCATAAATATTTGGTTTCGAGGAAATTTTCAAGAGAAGGTAATTGTTAATACGCTACTTTTTGTCAATATATTAGCAATAATTGTACATACTACATTCAGATTCATTTATGTTGGTTTAATTATATAATTTTAATTTTGTTATTGATGTGTGAATTGTACATACATGCCAGAAATAAAATGAGAGAATGGTTACATTGAAAGTATGACTATACTTAGTCATGTTTCCTTCCATTCAGTTAGGAGTAGTACCAGTTTAGTTAGTTTGTTGTTTTTTGTTTATCTACCCTTTAATAATGCAGGTAGAAGAATGAAGTGAGAAATTATTATTTTTTTAGTCATAAACATGTTTAGGGAAGTATTTTCTTTCTCATCCTAATTTTTTTATTCTGTATTAGTGCTTCTGTTCATTTTTTCTCTCTTTGCAAATTTGCGAGATGAGTCAATAATCATATCCTACCTCTCGTCGGTGCAGCTGAAATAAAACACTTGGCCCCTTATTGTTCATATTTGTTGTGGGTATACAACTTCTCGCATTTTAAATTTAATAAGGCCCATAAGCAGAGGAAAGTTTCACAAAAATTTTGCAGCAAGTTGTAAAAGTGCTCTTATCCAACTTTTCCCATTCTGAATCTTACATTTGTTGAGTTGAGTTGAACCTTTGCATTTCACTTATTCATCCTGTTTCCACTTTAGTCTCATTTCTTCTACCAAGATGATTTAGAGCCTCTATCTAGTAAATATTGGGATCTGGATCTTCTGCTTTTCACTTTCTGAGATCTCTCCATTGAGACTTCGAACCTTCATGTTTATCAGACTCTCAGATCTATCCTATATTGGAGACACTTTAAAATGCATTCCTAAATCTCCAGTGAGATCCACGTGGCCTATTTTATTTCTCTGCCCGAATTCATCAGTCTCAGAATCTTGTAAAGTTATATTAAATTATTATTGTATCCAAGTTTCCAATATTATGTTTCTATCCAATAGTAATCTCATGTTTCCTTTTTATCGTAACTCTATTTGAAGACTTTACGAGATTAATTTATGAGAAATATTTATATATCGATACTTCTGATATCATAAATGAGATTCAATTAAACTCCTGAAAACTAATTTCACCGAAAACATATTAATAGAAAAGCATTTGTTTATTGGAGTGTTTTCTATCGGGGAATTTTTTTATTTCAGAGACCTTGTTTATCAGAGCTCTTTCCTTCGGAACATCATACTTAATATATTTCCATATAAGAGGATGGAAATATCGTAAATTCATTTTAAATTACTCTCTGATATTTCTATCCCGAAAATCTGATGTGGTGATAGTCACGTAAATTCCCATCATTTCACTCAAGATATTAGACCATTATCATTTAAATTTATTCTTGATATTTCATTTTCACCTCTTTCCATATCGGAACTTGGAAATATCAGATTGTTGAAATCTCGTAAGTTATTTAAATTCTCTCCGAGATATTTATCCCAAGATCTTACATGGCACCTTTCACATGGTTTTAAATCAATCTCGTAGGTTTTTGGTTAATTCATTCATGATTAGATAGTCTTACCAATCACTATACTTGCATGGAGTCCTCTTTGATTATATCTATCCCAACTTCCATGTTATCATTGTATTCAAGAACTTGGATGTCTTGTTAATTATAATTTATTCCAACATCCAAGCATTCGTTTCTCGAGGTAACCAAGTGAATTCAAGGATATCCATTTTTCATGGTGTATGAACATGGATCATATGATTATGCCTTCATTGGACATACATATTCACATGTATAATTAGGCCTCTTTTTACTCTTCATGAAAATCTTCTTGGCTAATGAAAAATTTCATCACCTATGGCTTGTTTATATTTTTCTCTTTATCTTACTCTTGGATTTTCATCTCATTATGCTGATGATTTTTAGTGTACATCCTTGTTTTCTTTTCAAGGCACTCTTGAGCAGCCACTGTGATTATGCAACTAATTGGTAAGGAAATTTAGAAATATATGTAAACCTGTCGGGCTATGGACGCTCACTAGCAGCGGGGACATGATTTTATGGAATTAAGGAAAATTCCGTTGGGGTACTGATCAATCTTTATCATAGCGAAGCAATGTCAGAGACCATTCATATCGATGGATATATGTTTTATTAAAATAAAAATCTCTATATGTACCTTCTTTTATTTCTCGTACGAGGTAATCTTTAGTATTAAATACTTCCCATAATTCGGATTCATGACTTTGGACTCAATCAGTTTGAGTACTTATCTTTTGAGCTTATATTGCTTGATATATTAACATGAGACCCATGCTAAATGATTTATTTTTTGACGGCTTCATAAAACTCCTCACGTTTAACCTTTGGGTAGAGTGAATATCATCATATTTTAACCATAAATAACTGGTTCTTCCTTCTGTGTTGTGATTGTTGTGGTGAAATCACAACACCCCCATTTTTAACTTATTATTTCATAATAATAATGGGGACCCTTTCCGTGAATTTTATCTAAATTGTTTTTTAAAAATCTATTTTGGTTGAGTCTCCGACAATGTTACCAAATTTTCATTTTCTTCGGATTTTTCTTTTTATTTCTTCATTTAATTCGAAATTACAAGTGGTTGTAGTTTTTTAACGTCAAGACTTATTTTACACAAATGGTTGCAGTTCTTTTAAATCACATTAACATTCAAAATTGATTATAATTTTCAAGGGAAGGAGGTCCCACCTTACATCACCACACTCCACCTCACCTCGGAGCTTATCAATCTCATAACATTAATTTTTAACAACCTCAAAAATGTCAATCTCCAAAAACCCTTATCCCTCCTTTCCCTTATGCTTCCCACTTACCAAAGCCTCCTCTTATAATTATTTTGAGACATCGGGGCCATATCCCATTTCAGAGCCTCCTTTTAATTTATCCCTCAAAAATTTAAAGCCCCTGAAATCTCACTTCACTCCACTTTATAACTCCTCACATTAAAAAAAAAGCCCTTGACATATGATTATGATTCATCGGGACCTCGAAACACATTATTATATCGAAAATTATTTAAATAAAACTCTGATTCTCCTTACCTCTGATACTCCTCATCCCATTGGGACCTCAGAGCTTTTAAAATCTCGGAGCTCTAATTAAAAGTCTCCCCGATATATTACACCTCATATGGCCTCTTGATATTTTTACTTTGCATTAAAAGGAAGCCTAGTGTTACATAAGGCATGAAGTTCAAACGAATGGATTTGCCTTGTTAAGATTTTAATATAAATATTTTAAGATGTTTTAATATTATTTAAATATGATTTTTAATCTAATTAAATTAATTTTTAATTAATTTAAATTATTATATAAATTATTATATTTGTTAATTTAATAGTTTGTGATTATAATATTATTTAATAATTATAGTTAATTTATATATAATTAAGTAATTTAATTATAATTAATTAACTTTAAGTTTACAGTTTTTTTGTCTGTCAAGTTGTTTGTGACCTTCCAGCAGGCTTGACCTGTGGCTTGAGTAGCCGCGACCCAAGGGCATCTATTCCCTCAAAGTCACCCAAGGATTACACCTGATCTGGGCCGCACCAGCCCTTTTACTGAATGGATTTTATAGCATGTCTCCTCCCCCTAGCATAGGGCACAACCACCCCCCAGTGAGGTTTGATCCTGGGTCGCCTTGCTGACGAGGCCCATCCTCAATCGGTTGTGCTAGAGGGACTTACAACTTTAATTTTATAGTTAATTAATATTATATTTTTAATTAAATTTCCTAATTTTGGCCTAAGTATAAATTTTTCTAGAATTCTGATAATTTTGACACTTCAGCTTCAGAGAGGCATACCTCAAGATTTACTTACCCAGATGAAGCTTACAATAGCTCGTTGGAAATCTAATACATAGGAGAATAATCTAGGAAGGTTAATTTTGGCATATTCAATTATTTAATGACTCATAAATTCCGCAGAAAACAAAGTGACAAATTTGCAACAACTATTAGTTTCTACAAATTTTGATTTGGGAAAATTTCATTGGCTTTGGAAAACTGTTGTCACTAATTTATCCTCCATCATTACTCAAAGGATAATCAGATCTATTAGAATCAATCACATCTTGGAATTCCTTTAGATTCTATTTATTTTAATTTATCAATTTCTTGAGAGTTTTTTTTCCTGATTTTATATCTGCAATTTAATTTATTTTTTATTGGTTTTTGTCAAAAGTGTAGTTGAGGGGATGAAGAAAAGAAGGTATGGAGTAATGGGAAAATACCAGAAGGAGAATAATGGAGAATTCACGGGTCTAATTGAGGATCTGTCAAATCACTCTCAACAGTTCTCTATTTTTGATATTTCTTGTAATTATTAAAGAGCAATTTAAAGAAGGAAGAAGGGGTTCCTCTTCTCTGCAACTAGAGACTCTGAAAAAACTATTGTATTAGGAGATTAATATGACATAGGTGAAGGGAAATTTTCATATCTGAGGTTTGGGGAAAAATCTATGATTCTCTCTTGTTGTGCATTTGCACTATTGTAATGTACTGTGAGTTAAATTATGGAGAGGCGAGGAATTTTAAGTTCTAAAAGAGAAGCATGTTTTGCAATACTATTAGCAATTTCTCCAAGGAATTCAAGTTGCTTAAGGACTACATAATTTGTATTGAATTTTGGGTATGAGTTTAATAAATTTTCATTTCATGTGCACTATTGTCTGAGATGTAAATTAATCATTTTGGTTATCATAATTTCTACAATTGATTATAATTTTTTTCTAAATAATGCATGGCTTTCTGATGTTGAGCACTATTGTTGTATCAACTTATTCATGCTATTGAAGTTCTGTAAGAGCTATCTTTGAGGGACATAACATAATTAGAATTACTATGAATTCATAGAAATAAGAATGTATTGAGTAGTAACTATTTATTGTTTAACTACATTCCTATTTTTCTTTTCTTTTTTCATTAATTGAAGGAACTACTTCTTTAATTGATGAAAATTATATAATGAATTCAATCATATAAACAATGTTTTCCCCCCAGTTCATTAGTCCATCTGCTCTCGAATTGAGAGAAGGCTATAATTTTCCAATTCAAGATAGGATCGATTTTGCTTTCATCCTAGAGTAAATTTTCATTTATATTTAATTCTGCATTCTAGAAGTCCTCTCATATAGGGGATAGTTGCAGTTTGGCTAAGTCGTAGAGTCAGCTTAAGGATCACTTTCTTGCATGAGATCTGCAAGAGGGAAGATCTGATTTCTCTCTTTATATTGATAAATAATAAATGCATTATAAGGCAACACATAAGGAGAGAGGGTAATTGGACCCAATTTAACCAATTAGAACCACTACGCCAAATGGATAAGAGCTTAGTTGGGGCTCTAAACGGGTGGTCTCCCTTACATGTTGATGAGGTAACTTTTGACCATCAGCACCTCCCTAACCCCTAAATTATTAAGAACATGTGATTCCTCATAAGAGGTCACATGTTCATATCCCTGGGGGGTAGTGTACATACACCTCCGTAAGATTTAGCAGTCAAATTGCTACTCAAATGCAGGTTCCTTGTCCTACAAACAAGGGGGTCTCGTACACTAATTTTGTGTCTGACTTGTTCATGACTTTAAAATTAGATTATTATTATTATTATTGTTATTATTAATAAATGTAATCACTACTAAATAATGCCAATAGTAGTATGAATATAACTATTTTAAAATGGTTTATTAGAAGGTTCCACCTACTAGAAAGTTCCTCCTCTAGAATATTCTAGGAGGATAGAAAGGAGTATATATAGAGGTTGAAGAATTGTAAAAAAAAATTCTTAGAGAATTATTGTAGATGGTCTCTACTCTATTAGAGGTTGCATTCTCGAAGAGGTAAGTGAACATTGTGCTCCTAACACAGAGGCTTCACTCAATTAACCTTTAACATAGCAGGTGCATTTGTGGCATACTAAAAAATACCCTTAATTTGACTACATATTGGAAAATAACTCCAAAAATCACTTTATTTAACACCCTACCAATACAAACCCAATACACCTTCCCAATTTAAAACCCCCTACTTTCACTAGATATTGTAGGTATCCATTTTTTCATTAACATTTTTTATACCCCTTTATATTTTTCATTAACTTTGAGCTCCATTTTTTATACACAATGTATAAAAACCCTTTACACCATATTATATGCTCAATATATTATGTCATTTTTTTCCTCAATATATATCGCCCAATATTAATATATGTGGTATGGTATTGCTCCCCCAGTGAAGCCATGTTGCTCCTAATAAGCAATGTATCTTATTTTGGCTACTACTACCATTGAAATCATTATTTTGATTTCATTTTTCTAAATATATGGGTGTTATTTGTGTTTGTGCTCTAAATATTTCATTTGGGTACACTAAAATTGGCCCTCATATCACTTTCCCTGGCCTATTTTCGAAAGCAAAAGAGGCTACAGATGTGTTTTGGTGTCTATAAAGAACCATAGTGATATGTTGTTAAGCTTATAAACATATGGTTCAACAAAAATACAAATAGGAACTACACATGGTTTTACTTGGTTGGAAACTTCTATAACCCTTGCTAGTAACCCTTTGAGTAGTACCATATCAAACAACATCTGTACATGAAATCTCACTTCCATGTACTCTAAGGTACATCAAAATTCCTACAGGCATCTAAAAACCAACCTTATATTAGCCACTTGACTTCCTAACTACTATTATCGTATCATACGGAACAATACTCAAGAAGAATATTCTTGAATACCTAGGTAATCAGGTAGAATGGCTAAGGGTAAAATTGACCCTTCTTACTTAGATTTTATGGTGGACTAATTTCTTATGCGGAAAAAAATAAACTCACTAGATTCAATTACTAACTCTAGTAACAAACATACAAGCAAGAAAATTTTTCCCTGAGTTCATTCCTATTAAATCATAAAAAGAATGGTAAAATATGGAATCCATACCTTTCAAATGAAATGTCTGATGAAGATCCTCGCTATGGTTTGATGCAGCTCCTCAATACTTAGAATCCAGACATGCAAACATAGTAACAACAAAAGATCAAAGACATATGATAGATAAATGATTCAATACAAAACATACTAGTGATCAAGGAAACTATTATCTAATATCATTATCAATGGAAAAATGGAAGAAAATACATAATATATCAACTCCATTGAACAATAAAATGGGAATTAAAATGATTTTGTATTAATCTCAAGAATGAAGGAGTTACACAACCTTGGCCTTGATGAAGTATGAATCCTTTCAATGATCTCCAATATTCTCCTTGGATGACAAGGATTCTAGCCCTATTTCAGTAGCATAAGTTTACATTCAGTCGTCCCCCCTAACCTTGTATTATTTTTTTTATTTATAGGCCAAGAAGAGGAGGTTTTAGATCCTCATATCAAGGATGAAATCCTCAAAAGGTAAAGAATGGGAATTAGATTCATGAACAGAGGGATCAGGCTTGAATATGCATCAACTCAAAGCTTTAAGTTGGGAAATATTCACCCAACAAAGCTTCTAGATTTCACTTTTTATTTTACTTTCGTTGAGTCATGTGCACAATTTATAGTGGAAGACATAGCACACTTTTGCGCTAAGTATAATAATCAAATCTACATATGCGCAGAATTTGGCTAGGGAATCATGCAGGTACTCAAAATTAGGTTTCTAGACCTTGTAATCCATAAAATTAATTTCCTTTAGGATTTTTTAGCTTCTAGCCTTGCAAGGGAATGCTTAGGAACACATTGATGGATAGGGAAAGATCCAGATTGATGGTAATTTTCCATGGTGCAAAAATGATTTGTAACATTAGAGTCCTAAGATATTGGGCCAAGAACTATCGTTGGAATCCAAAAAGTGTATTAGAGAGCTATAGTATAGGGAAATCATTTTTCCTTAAGATTCTTCAAGCCTTGATTATTTCCAATTTTGTTCCTAGAAGCCCTATTTACTACATCAAGTTGCAAAATTCCTACACATTTATTAATATTTAAAATTTATGCATTTTTTAAGTGTGATATTATTTGAATCAAAATATTGTTGTTTTATATTCACATTACCTACCCTACATTTCGTACCCTTTAGGAGGCCCTATTATTTTTAGTATTTATTATTTATAATATATCTATTTTTAGTAACAATTCCCATGTAGGATGACATGTTGCAATGATTTGGAAGTGGCATGACTATATATATATATATATATATATATATATATATATATATATATTAATGTGAAATGCCTTATCCTTAGCCTCCTTATTCATACATGTATAACTCCTTTATATTTCTAGAGACAAATCTGATCCAAAACTCTGTCTACTTATTCCATGAAACCTTCTCCTTTTAGTTTTAGTCCTATTCTTAGGGTTTGTCTCTATATTTAGAGTTAAGAGTCACATGCGAGATTTTTATTTGTAGTTCTCATTTATTGTTGGCTTATCATATCCTCAGTCAACTCTATTATTAAACTTAACTCTATTTTAGACCCTACAAATCCATTTTTGGGCTAGTTAACAAGAACTAAGGGAGAGTTTCTTTTCTATTGGTTACACATGCACAATGAACCACACCTATGGTCTAATAATCCTATAATGTTATCCTATATGAAAATAATATGTTATCCTCCTCAAGCTTATGTAAAAATAAAAAGGTACTTTCCAGTAGTGGTGGGGGAAATTGGAAAGAAACATTCATATTTTGTATTTAAAAAGGCAGTATGTCACTCTTCAACATGGCACTCTAACACTCTTTTGTGTGAGGGAATTTTCCTCTCATTTTATCATGCCTCGATGAAAGTATTCATATTGTTATTTGATGGTACTTTGAGTCAATTGTTGCTAAGTAAATTGTCGTGTCACCAATATGTTAAAGAGAAGTTCAATCTCAGTTAAAAACCATTTGTAGTCTTTAAAATCCTTATGTCACGTCAAACATCCCTGAGTCAGTCCTGAATCACTCCTAGTTTCAAAACTTGATATTTGTTTCATGTCATAGGCCCTATTGCGACAGGTCGTTTCTTATTGACTTCAACACATCATCTAGGGAGTCGACTGGTTTGAGTTGTTTTCGACTAGTCTTATCTAGTCGAGGTCAATCAACTAGTGGGGTTGTCTTTGACTAACCCTACCTAGTCATGTTATGTCGAGAGATAAGTATATGGCCTAAGTATAATATATAGGTGAATCTATGTGCCTATTTCATTAGGTTGATACATATAATTCATTGACATTAATTGTTGTTAATTCCATCATATGCTTTGTGTATGCGAGTTGTGGTTATTGAAAGGAATACATATCTATATTGTGATTGCGAGCTTGTTAAGTTCCCTGTGAATTTTTGAAGTGCACTCAAATGCATAGTTTTGTGTGTTATTTGGGCATATTATTGGCCCAAACTCTCGGGGGTAAATTATTCATTTACCTCATAAATATTTTTCTAATAGCATGAAAGCATAGATCCATAACTTCCACAACCATGGAATTTGAGGAAGAGTTATGAATTCACAAGATTCAGAGCTTTGCATAAATTCAAATCGTGAGTGGTTTTATCTATGTAAAATTTGAAAGAAACACCAAAAAGTTTCTGAGTGTAGGCAGCTACAAAACATGTTATGTTTGCCAATGGGACCCACTAGGTCAGGGGTCAGACGAGTGAGCGAGGAGGCAGCTTTTGGTGTGAATTCACACCCGACCAAAGGAATGAAACCGAGCTAGTCCAAGCTCAATGATTAGTCTGGGATAATATTATAGTTGGCGACGCCTGCTAGTCGGTAGTCAATCCAATCAAGGCCTATTGACTCAAGTCAGGCAGGTAGTGTAGTTGGGCTAGGATGGCCACGTTGGGGTCGGGACTCCAGTTGAGTTCACATTTCTTGTTTGTGCCCAAGAACTAGGTTGACTTCAAACTATGTAGAGTATGTGCCTACTCTACATGGATTCTCCCACAATGGTAGAGTGGCCATGTATGTGCCAAGAAAAAGGTCATGTGGCAATATTAAATGGACCTAATTTAAAATGGTCATAACTCTTGATCTGTAAGCAGGATTAAGGAAAATTTTACATTGTTGAAAAGGGTCTCGACTAGATGAACACAATGGAATTGTTTATTTGAGAGTTTGAGAAGTTGAAAAAGATAAAAAAAATTAGACCCCATCCCCATAACATGAATTTGGAGGTCGGGTCAATCATAGTAACTACCTCCTTCTACCCTTAGTATGGGCTATGGATGGTAAGGGGGTGTGTTTTAATATATTTCTGATTTAATATGATACCTTCCCATCTTATACAAAAAATAATATCTATTAAAACCATCATTATACACATAGCTAAATAAATATGCATGTGGAATTTTTCTAAACATTTTTTATAATCATTTTTTTATATGTAAAATGCATAACATAGGTTGATTATACAATAATACTAATAACAATAATCTATTTTTAAGATCACAGCCAAACCAGACACGAAATTGGTGTATGATAACTCTTTGTTTATAGGACAAGGGATCTACCTCGATATAAAAATTTGACTACTAAAGTGTATGAAGGTGTACATACTCTACCCTACTGTGGATTTGAATCTATGGCCTCTTACAAGGAAAGACATGCTTAGAAAAAAAATTTAGTGTAAGTAATAAGTCTTTATATGATTATTAACGAAATTTAAACATGAATCTTTGAAATATCATGGTTTTGAATACGAATCATCATTATTTAAGTCTCTTTTAATGTAATATGCATATTATGATTATACTTGCGATCTATAAATGCCTAATGGGAATCAAATATCTCAATATGCAAGCCTTTTTTTGAGTGAAAAACTTGAAGAAAGGTTTTCACTTTGAGATATTTTATTTCTATTGACACTTGGTAAATCCAAAATTAAGATAGATCTATGCCTGGCATTTTTCTTTGACATGTGTTATAATTATTTTGAATTAATTTTATAATGTGATATGCATAGCATTGGTTATATATACAAAGAGAGCTCACAACCTTACAAAATATAATTTCTTGTCAGTATTGAGTTTTTATGTGTTTATTAATTAAATTTAAATAGGATGTTATGAAATATCAAGATTAGAAATATGAATCATCAATATTGTAATTTATAATGGTAAAATAAGTCTTAATTTATGTATACTATTTATATTTTATATATATTTCACATCTCAATGTAAAAAAAATATTCTTATTTGAGATTCTATGAAAACTATCATTGTCATACTACATATAAGTACATACATATGTGTATGGTGTTTATTTAAACATGCTTTATAATTTATTTATTTATATTTATATTTCTTTAATTTTAAAATATTAAATGTGATATGCATAATAGATGCTTATTATAAAATAATAATAATATATTTTTAAGGTTAGTGTCAATTACAATCACAAACATGGAATTGTTTTTTTTTTTTGTGAGATAAGGGACTCAAGTCCCCTCAAAAATTCCACCCCTAAAGTCTATGGCATGTACATACTATATTCTCTCTAGATTTTATTGTAATCTCTTACAAGAAAACATATGTTATTAGAAAAATAGTTTATTGTAGGTATTAATTTTTATATGATTATTAACTAAATGTAAACATAAATATTTGAAATATTATGATTTAGAATAACAATAATCATTATTTAAATTTATTTTAATCTGATATGTATATTATGATTTTCTTAAAGAAAAAATTATTTATCATTTATTAATAAAAGTAATATTATAACCTATTAAATTGAGTTCAGTAAATCAATTATTTTTATTATTACTTTTATTATTTTTAACTAGGTCATACCATACAACGGGATCCTAATATGGGTGTCCTTTACCAATTAGAAGTTACCACATGGGTGTCTTTATTGGTGAAAAAAATATAATAATATTAATGTTGTGATATTTTTTTCTTTATTTATATAGATTAATAATATGTGAATTTTAAATTTATAATTATATTTTCTCAAATAAAAAATAAAAATTATTTATAATAAATGTTTTTATATTTTTTATAAATAAAAACGTATTAAAAATAATAGTAAAAATTAATTTATAAAACTGAATTAAAATAAAATGTGTTATAAAAATATTATAATTAAAGTTTTAATAATTTATAAGACATGAGAAGAGGTAATACAGTAATTTTTTTTGTTTGTCAAGTGGCGTGAGTTCATGATTACATTAGACTTGACTTGTCCTTAAAGTCATCAAGGGATAGCACTCACCCTGGGCCACACCAGAACTAAGCTAATTAGGTTTAACTTGTCTCCTCCCCTAATACCGGCACAACAACCTCAATAAGGTTTGATTCTGGATGGCCTTTCTTACTAGACCCATCCTCAACGGTTGTGCTACTTTCAGATTGTGCTACTCTGACTTGACAAGTAACAAAATATTTCATTAAAAACTTCTTAGTGAAAAGGTTATTAATTTAAAACCTTCTAACACACACTCAACAATAAATATATATTAATGTACACAACTCTATATCTATTTTTTTAAATTATTAATAAATAAATAATAAATTAAAAATTCTGATAAAATTTTCACATTATCTATAATTAAATAAAATTAATCAAATTACATTAAATCATTAAATACAAATAATTTAGAAAATAATGAAAACTAAATATCATATTTTTCTTAATAAAATTTCTGATTTAAGATATATGATTTAAATTTTCATATATTTTTTTACATTTCATTCATTATAAATTATTAAAATAACTTATAAATAATTCAAATGAAATATTAAAATCCTCTATAAACCATTCACGTTAAACAATAGAATCAATAGAATTATATTGATAGCTAATTTTTAAATATAAATACTATATTATTTATAATAAAAAAAAATAAAAAAATAATAGTAATTAAAAATAAATTATTAAATAATTATTATCTTTAAAATATATTAATATCATATTTATCTTAATATAATTACTTAAGAATATATATATATATATAATCACTTATTAAAAAAATGTAATTGAAAATTTTGATATATTTATTTACATTTGATTGATAATAATATATTGATAATCTTAATTATACTAATTATGGTTTTGGTTGATTGTGTAAAGTGACAAGTGTTAAAAGGGCCACCACAAAACCCGCACATAATTAAAACAAGCAACATGCCTCTCATTTTGTGTTAAAACTCAACATGGAAACATTTTTAGGCATTTATAGTTTCAGGTGAGATGTGTTAATTATTTAACTGGATGGTTTGAAGTTAATGTTGCTCATATGAAGGCATGCCCAAATGGCAATGGTTTTTTCTCCCACTCCATCATTTCCAACACAAGGTTGACTCTAGAAATGCTTCATTCTTTGCTTTCTCTATTTTTGGACCTTTGTCATGAGCTTTCTCCACCTCACTTCTGAGCAGGTGAGAGGAAGCATTCTCTAAGGTAGTTGATTCTCTATGAATTTTCGTATTTCCAAGATTTTCTGTATTGGATGGATAGGATTTGGTGTTCTATGAATTGAATCTGGTGAGGCAACTAGTTTGAGTTCACCATGGCAGTAGCAGTGTGACAACGAGTTTGAGTTCACCAGGGCAGTAGCAGTGTGGCAACGAGTTTGAGTTTGAAGCATTATCTAAGGTATTTGATTCTCTATAAATTTCCTTATTTCCAAGATTTTCTGTATTTAATGGATAGGATTTAGTGTACTATGAATTCAATCTAGTGACGCAACTAGTTTAAGTTCACCATGGCAGTAGCAGGTGACAACTAGTTTGAGTTCACGAGGGCAGTAGCAGTGTGGCAACTAGTTTGAGTTCACCATAGCATAGTAATAGTGTGGAAGGGAGTAAGGGAGGTTTTTGCACTAGTTGAAAGGTTGAAGCCTTAGTTTGAGTTCCTTGTGGTGGAAATGTGAAAAAAAAAAGCAAAAGCAATGATATTGCCACAAGGTGGATCTTGTTTAATTAAATAATAAGATATAGAGAATATTTTTATTTTCCCTTTCCTTAATTTATTACTTTGTTGATTAAGAAAATGATTATTAGAACATGCCTAAAATTAAATGTTATCTTACTAGTTGAAAGGTTCAAGCCTTAATTTGAGTTCCTTGTGATGGAAATGTGAAAAAAGAAAAGCAAAATCAATGATATTGCCACCAGGTAGAACTTGTTTAATTAAATAATAAGATATAGATCTAGACTTTTCTTAAGATTCAAAGCACCATTATAACTTCCCATAATTAAAATTCAACATAAAGCTTATTGTTTAGCTCAAATTATATAATATTGTTACTATATGGTTTCAATTTTTTACAATATTTTCTTTATACACAATAAGGGGTCTAGTAAAATGTGTGAAAATATTGTTAAATTTTAGTGAATTGGGGTAAAGGAGGTGTGATTTGTGATGGGAAGACAATGAAAAGAAGCACCCGGTAGAAGGTGGTGATGTTTGAAGGGTAGGTGTGATTTGTGATGGGGAAGACAATGAAAAGAAACACCGGGTAGAAGGTGGTGATGTGTGAAGGGTAGATATTGGAAACTAGTAAGTATTGAATAATGATGATAGATAGATATACAAAGTGATGAAAAACAAATGTTGGTAATTAGCTAGCACTAAATAATGATGACATATAAGCATATGATGTAGTGAAGGACAATATGGGCAATCCAATAATATATGATGAGAATCTAACATATTTGATGGTTGTGAATGAGTCATTTATATTTATCAAACATTCAGGTAAGGGAGATGAGAATTTTACTATATAATTAAGTTGTAAGGCATTTTTTTTTAAGAAAGAACTCTTTTATTTAGACAATTGAAATTTTTTCCACCATTAAATCTTACAGCTTTAACTTTCAACTAAATTTTAATTTGTGCAACGGTTCACCTTATTTATTTTTATTATAACCCATGAACATATTGCACATAATTAGTTGAACTTTCCCTCATTCCGTTCTCGTCACCCAAGGTGCTCTTGTGGTTTTTCCCCTTAAATATTACTTAATCATTTGTTTAGTTTATTGCCTTGAATTCTTTTGGAAATGACGAGGAATTTGGGAACCCATTTTTCTTTTAGTCTGTAAGATGTGTTGTAAAGGATTATTTATGGCTCTGCTAGAGATATACTTTTCATGTCCAGTTTCTGAGGGAGTTTCTGCTGGAGGTGGTGATTCCTCACCCATGGTTCAAGGCAATATGTTTGAGAGGGAAGCCTATTGGTCATGTCAGGCTCAAGCAAGGAACCGGTATTCACAACTGTTGAGCTGAGATGGGGTAAGCCAACGCTAGAAGATAATGAGGGATGGAATTCACCATTGAAGTTGTCACAAGAGCACTCAAAATTGGATTCAAATAATTGCAGGGAGTGAAGAGAATTGAAGCTCCTGTGCTCCCTGAAAATGTGGCATTAGGGAGAGTGCTGGAGAAGGTCGAATTTGTTAAGATATCAATAAGTTGTTAGACACTGTCTACTCTTTAGCTATGTTGTTTAGATATCAATAATAATATCAGTGTCTTATATTCCTGAAATCCATAAGCATGTTTCCGAATGTGTAGCGATCTTGCATGATACTAGAGACATATAATAAACGCTCATCAAATATATTCTAATGGTTTGAGTATCACCAATGATATTGATTTTCATGGACCCTTGTTTATATTAATATTAATATACACTTTAATTGCTGGAAAATAAAAAGTTGTTTTGAATAAGATATGATTGTTTTAAAAGCAATCATCTTTTAAATAATATATTAGAGAAAAACACCTGAAATAAACCATAAATAAGTGGTAATGCTAACTGGTACAGAAAGTGAAAGAAGTGGTAATGCTAACGGGTATAGAAAGTGATTTGTTTAAAGCTCGGGAGTAGGTAATTTCTCCGATGACCAGCTTTGGGCTGTGGAGGATATTCCAGCAATGTTTGATAAGTGGATGCTGTCAAATTTCTACTTGTTGATTAGTGAATAGGAGATATTGGCTGTTTTGAAATCTTTCGCTGTGGATAAGAGCTCAGGGCCAAATGGCTGGACCCCGGATTTTTTTCTCCATTTTTTTGAGATTCTTATTTCCCTTATTACGGAGATGGCTGAGGATGCTAGAAAGTATGGGAAGATTAGTGGGGCTGTCAACTCCACTTTTCTTGTTCTGATTCCTAAGAAATTCAGAGAAATTTTTTTTGATGATTTTCGTCCAATTTCTCTTTGCAATACGCTTTATAAATTTATTTCGAAATCTATCGCTGAAATATTAAAAAGGGTGTTGTCTGGCTTCATATCACCAGAACAGTCTGGGTTTTTAAAAGATAGGTGCATTCATGATGTAGTAGCATCCACTCAAGAAGTTATCCATTCCATTCACACAAAGAAAATGTCGGCTATGGTTATGAACATCGACCTCAGTATGGCGTATGACCGGGTTGATTGGGGTTTATTGAGAATGTTACTATACAAGATTGGACTTGACAAAGCTTCAGTAAATTGGATCATGGGATGTGTGACAAATTCCTCAATGGCAATTATTATTAATGGTGTTGCATCAAGTTTTTTCAGGCCTGGGCACGGCTTAAGACAAGGATGCGCACTCTCACCGCTCCTCTTTATATTGGTCATGGATACTCTGAGTACCAAAATTAGTAGATCTGTAATTTTGGGCCACATTAGGGGTATCAAGTTGTCTCATTTTCGGGAGATTAGCCATAACTTCTTTGTTGATGATGTCTTACTTTTGGGTATGATCATCAGATCTGTGTGGCTAGTTTTCCATGATATTTTTTCTAGATTTTGTGCAGCCACAGGCATGATGGCTAACATCAGTAAATCATGTATCTACCAGGAGGAGGATGGAAATGAGGTGGTTAATGATATTGGTGAATTATTCAATTTCAGAACTGCGTCTTTGAGTTTGGGTTTCAAATACTTAGGCTTTAAATTGAAACCAAACAACTATGTTACATAGGACTGGAATTGGACGGTTGAAAAAGTAGAGAAAAGGATAATGGGTTGGGCCACCAAATGGCTATCTAAAGGAAGAAGATATATATTGATTCAGGCAGTTTTACAGCAATTAATGGTTTATTGGGCACATATATTTATCATTCCAAAAAAGATTTTGAATAACAATAGAAGGGTCATGATGCAATTTCTATGGAATGGAAGAGATAAGAAGGGGAAGTATCACTTGGCAAGTTGGGGCCTGATTATGAAGCCCAAGGATTGTGGAGGGTGGGGATTGAAGGACTTAGTTTCCTTTGGTAGGGAACTTCTTATGAAATCTATGTGGTGGGGCCTGATGTCAAAGGGAATATGGAATGAGATCATTAGGTTCAAGTATTTAAATGCCTCAGGACTGAAGGAACTGTTATTGTTGTGGTGGAGAAACATGAAGGGGGTTTCTACTATTTGGAATGGTTTCAAACTTGTATGGCTGAGCTTTGCTTTATTCCTTAGGTGGAAGTTTGGCGATGGGGGCAAGATACTTATCGGTCATTCGGGACTGTGGGGTGATTCAGGCATCATTTCTTGCAGCAATCAGCTTTTAAGATATCTAAATAGAAAGGGAATTTTTTATTTGTGCCAAATTGTTAAGGAACATGTCAATGGCATTCCAATGTGGCTAACAGTGGAGAACCTACAGTTATCGGATCATCTATTAGAGGATTGGGTTGTATACACTGTAGATTTGAGAAGTCGTGGTTTTGTATGGACAACTGGTGGTGATAGGGTGACCTAGAATGGGTCGTTGAAAAATGGTATGTTGACAGTGGATGACTTATATCACAAACTTCAATCCAATATTCTCCAGAAGTCTAAGATCAGAATTTTCATGGGTATGTGGGAGACTAATGCACAACTAAAAATGAAATTGCTCCTTTGGCTTGTGCTGATGGACAGGAATCTTACATGAGATAACTTGATGAGGAAAGGGAAGATAGGGCCTAGTATTTGTAGGCTTTGTATGAGGGAGGGAGAAGACAATCATCGTCTTTTTTACAAATGTTTTTTTGAAAGAAAGGTGTTACAAGTGTTATGTGAATACTTTAAGATGGAAATCCTTCTTCTAGAGAATACAAACGACTTCATACAATGGTGACTTAAGAAAAGTAAAAATCTCAGAATTATCCCAACTTTGTTCCACTGGTTCATATGGGTTGGACGGAACAGATGGATATTTGAAGAAGCAAGAAGCAGTCCAGAGGGGATTGCTAATAATATTATAAGTTACTGGGACAAATTGAAAATAGCACAGAGGCCTCCAGTGGATCTATCAAAGCGTATGCAGCCCATTGAAATACAATACCCAACTGGCTTCTTCGATGGTGCATCTCAACACTCTAGATGTGGTTGTGGAGCCTGGATGATGATTTCGCCACAGTGTCATTATAAGATCCATTGGTTTGGTGATGTTGGAACAAACATGAGGGCTGAGGTACTAGCTTCATGGGGATTAATTTGGTTCGCCTCTCAGTTGTGCATCGAAAACCTTTGTGTGTTTTGGGATTCGAAGGTTCTTATTGAACATCTTAACAAGGGAACCAATCTATTACCTGGCCATTTAGTGACTTGGATGGAGCGCATCAATGTTTTAAGGAACACCTTCACCACAATTTTCTTCCACCACATCTTCCGTGAGAAGAATTCCCAGGCAGACAGGTTATCAAAGAGAGGCTTGAATGGGGTATTTGGAATAATGCATTATGAACTATGGACTCGTAAGGAAAAGGGGAAGTTGGAAAAGAGAATTTTGCATGACTCTTTACATGCTTTTTGTTTTAAGTTTTTTGTATTTGACAGGTATATGCTTTTGGAGTTGTCGTATTAGCTGTGGTTGCAGGACTTTGATCTCCAGTCCAAAGTTTATAAGGTCTGAATGATGACTACTGGGAAACTCTAGCGTATGGGGTATTATATTTTTGCAGGCAATGACTTTAATGATGGGCTGGAATATTTCGATCCCCCATGTTTTTTTTATGTTTTTGACAATTAAAAATGATGTCAATCTTCTGGAATTTTATGACAGATGATGAACAATTATGAATGTTTGAGTCTTTTTCTTTACTCAACAGACTTATCAATGAAGATTTATGTATGACTGGTAAAAGTTAGCAATATGAAGTGACACATTATATATGCCAGAGTTTTTTTCCTTCTGAAAAAAAAAATAGAAAGTGATTGATAATGTAGATGGTGTATATAATGTTAATTAATCTAATAGGTGATAAAGGTGGTTTATATTGGAATTGCGTTAAACATTTTGGATTTTTTAAATATAAAAATAATGATGAATGGTTTTAAAAAAGAATGAATGGTTTACATTTTATTATGTGAGAATATTTTTAGTAGTATATATTATTTAAAAGATGAAATGTAAGGTGCTTAAATAATTTTTTAGTTTAAAATTATGTCAGATTTACAAATTCTTATCTTTACAAATAGACAAATAATTATTTTATTAATAATTATATAACAAAGTTTAATGTGGTTCTGATAATACCTATAATAATTATTTTATTTGACTTTTGACAATGACCAAAGGTAATAGATGGAGGAATGAAATAATTTGTTTGATAAAATTTCATAATAAATAATGTAATTGTTCCTCACTTCATGTAGGTTTGGATAATGAAGTGTTGATCCATTTCCTCTATGTGGGTGAGGACACTCCACTTGTACCTGGGTGTTTCAATTCACACTTGTATTATCCATCTAAATTCATATTGTTGCTATAATAATCTCTCTTGTGTAAATTGTATCGGTCCTCCCTAGTCGTCTGATGTTGGAGTTCTTTATGCATGCCAAGCTGTTTCGAAATTGCCTTTCTTGTAAGACCATAAGCCTCTATAGGTTATGTTCACCTTAATTTTGATTCCTTCTCATAATAGGTTGGGTTAGGTAACACCCTCATCCCACATCTACCCATGTAACCGGCCAATCGGGGTAAACATGTGATGAAGAGTTACTATGATCTGATTCAATTTCCTAGGTGACCTTAAGGAAGTGGAATCGACAGAAACACATCACACATACCTTCCAAATCAACAACATAACTCCCAATAACCATCCCAACCACTCAAGTAACCAACCCCTGGGTCCCACTAAGGTTTTATATCATTAAACCCCCAGGCACTCCCTTGATATGGGCAAGGGTGCATTTGGGTGGCTCTAGAAGCTCCCACAACATGGGCATGTGTGCTTCCAGGGAATTTTTTCGTCGGACCTATGCCAGTTTCCTCGGGATTTGAGCCACTTTTTCAAACTTAAAGCCCATAATTCAATGACAAGTTCATAAATGAATTTACACAACAGAACAATGATACATTTCCAAAAATATTGACAAGGTATAGACTGGACCCCTACTAGCCATGATAGGTGTATTGTTAAACATATCACAAATATGAAAGCTACAGATATAAACAAAATATCTAAGTATAGGGGCCTCATACTTATCTAAGAATCGCTCCTTTACATCATTAGTTGCATTATCATCTATGAGGTCATAGATACATTGTTTATTCATTTACAAATCAAAACATGAGGAGAGCCATACATCATCACTGTCATAATACATGCCTATAACCAGCATAAGAACAACAAAAATATCAAGGATACATCAACCATAGAATCCACATATAAACCACTACATTTACACATCATATGTCAAGGAATGAACTTCTTATTAAGGAATGCAAAAACCAACGAGGGATGGAACTACCACGTTCCACCCGACCATAGATTGGTTGATCCAAATCTATCTTCATCCAATCAGCCCCATTCCATATTCCAAGCATGAATGTGGGACTCATAACCAACCAAAAATAACCAAATAATCATGGATGCTAACAAAGTTCTCCACCTACACCGTGAGGAATTTTACTGTCTCATAGTCTCTTAGGCTTTACCGCAATCCACAGTCTGATCCATGGATCACTAAGACCTACACCCACCTCTTGGCTTTACCGTATATCTCGTCATTCACCAGAAAGGATTCTTAGGCCCACCAAGGCACACAATACCTATATTTACTGCAACCCACAGTCTGGTAAAGGGGTCACTATGCCAGTGGCTTTACTGTAATCCACAGTTTGGTTCAGGGATCACTAGGGCATGTGTTTTTCCTTTTAGAGATCCACCTCACTCAACTTCAAATCCATATGGAAATCCAACTCAACCAAAACATGAGAACCCATCACCTCAAGGCTATCCAAAAATGGAAAGGCTAGGCTGAAACACTATCACACCTGGAAAAACCCGTGCCATGACATAAAAGAACCACATGCAATACCATTAATTCCAAATATAGCAAGGAAATCACACATGCAAAATGATACTTGCAAAGAATCTTGTTGTAGTTGGTTGATCCTTCTCTTCCTTACTTGCTCCTTCTGTCCTCTTGCCTTCTTTTCCTTCCTTGATCTAATGCCAAACTGCTCCCAGAAAACTCTAAGGGTCCAAGAGTGAGAGAGAGAGAGAGAATAATGGGAGAGCTCCAAAACTAAAATGAAAAAAGGTTTTGAGCCAAAAGGTTGCCAACCGATCTTCAAAACCCTTTTTCTCAATGAGGCCTTCATTTTCTTTATTTTCCATTATTTTCCTTCATTTTTCTCCTCACATGAAACCTGTGACCTTTCACCTTCTTTTTCTCCTATTTTCCATTATTTTCATAAATAAATGTGCCAAATAATGCCTCTTTCCTTTCCAAAGCCTTTATCATTGCCTTTTCCAATTTCCTTTGGCCATAATAACTGAAATGAACACCCACTAGGATGTTTTTCCCACCATTCAGCTTGGAACAAGTGTCCCATCAATCATGTTTATTATTTGTCCTTTATTAAATTTTATTACATGAAATTTTCACCAGGGTCGTTACAAAACCCTCCCCCTTAGGGGAACACCATCATCGGTTTTCAATGACACCTACAAACCAACAAACCGTTGAAAATAAAACATACTACGTATGGAGATTTATAACACAGCTCGCTGCAATATTTACAATGAAATCCATATATACAACCATATTGTCTATGGAGCTTTGTAAATCCAACTCAATATAGTATTTACAATAATATACACATATGCACATTTTCTCAACCAACAAATAAAGGATACAATGTCTGCATCCGCAACAAGGGAATCCAAAGGCTCACACCTCCACCCTCAAAGTATTACTAGGATTCATCTTCTTCTCAGGAAGTCCATAATCAATTGCCAAAGTCAAAGCTACATCCAATGTCCACTACTACAATCCTGCATCACTTTTCCTCTCAGTGAACAATTACCGACTCATTTTTCTGGGGCACACTACCAATATGTGTATGATTCCATCTGAAAATGATAAGAAAAAAAAATCCATCCACGACCTTCCCTTCTCTGCTATAGATTCCCTTGGGCAATCCGGTAATCCCCTTCCATGCAATCACTCACCTTCCAAGTTCCCCAACATCCCCTATCCTAAGCGGTCCATCCCTTGACAAGGCTTTCTTACATTGGAATTTCAAACAACCAAGACATATACCTACCTCAAAACCATCATACCAATCATAACATTCTCATGGAAATCAATGGACACTATTGGGTACTAGTGTCCCACAATGACCCTTCTCCTGAAGTGTTTTGGCAACATTTTGTTGTCTATTTCAACTCCTTTTATTGTTGTTGCTAATTCTTGTAATCAGTTTCAACCACCCAATCGGGTATTTCCATGCTTCCTATACCAAGCAAATAACTACCATTAAATTCAAAAAAATTGAAATAAATTCACATCATACCTCATTGGTAGTTCATCAATAAGGTACACCTACAATTCTGTTTACTTCATGGCACACAAGTCAAACTAGTTATTTGATCAAATCATCATGTATAAACATATCACATCTGGTTAGCTCAAAACGCAACCATCATAAATTAAAATCATGAATCACATGAAATCACCATAAACCATAATCATAAATCACATGTAACCATCATAAGTTAGAATCATAGATCACATGCATAATAAAACTAAAATAAAATGTTGATACTTATCCTTTAACTGGTCCTTTTTGTACGCATATCAGATCATTTGCCACACTCGACAAACACTCAGTGCCTTTTCTTCCATTCAATCATGTACACATAAATACAGTGTACATCACAACATGTACACTCACATATGACATACAACACATACACCTACACCCAGTGTACAATACAACACATTACATATGCTTACATCGGCATGTAACACATACACCTACACCCGGTGTACGATACAATACAACACATACACATACATCCAATATACAACACAACACAATAAATATACATATACATAGTACAACACAACGAATACACATGCCACGATACCATGACTACACAATGCACATACCTAGTACCGCATGCCTGTTGTTGGAAACACTGAGAGGGGGGGGGTGAATCAGTATTCCTTTCAATTAGAGCATTAGTTAATCTTCAATTATTATCAGTGTTTGTAAAATTATAGCAGTAAACAAAAGGAACACAAATTCACACAGTTTTTAAGGTGGAAACCCACTCCGGGACAAAAACCACCTAATGCTTTTCTAATAATTCTTTAATATTCAACTCCAATTGAAATTAAAGCTCCAACTTCCTAGAATCTAGAAAAGCATTCTTCTCTAGCTCCCACTGGATGGATGCTCCGACGCCCAAAATTCTTCAGTAGGCAACTGAAGGGATGCCCCAACACCCAATGAGCTACAACTCACCCTACCACCACCCTACCACCCTATAGAAGAATAAAAGAAGAATGGACTCCCGTACCAGGGAAAATGATCCACTTTACAATGATATAGAATGATGTAGAAGAAGAAGACACACTATACCATAACCCCAACTATGACACAACCACCTAATGATTATCCTAGACCTCCCGACACTACCTCTTCAACTCTTGGCAGATAGACACTAGTACAATTTTTACAATAATGTATTTACAATGACTTAGTACAATGATACCTTTATAGTGACTGTATGCAGTGTTGCCCACTTGAAGACTTCATGTGATGAAATTCCTTTTGTTGTTCTGCACCTTGGCTGCTGATCTTGTCATGCTACCCTCTGTTGCACCTTTCTTTGCTTTTCTTCCCTATAAAGTCTGGTCTTTTGCAGCCCTTGACAACACATGATCTAGCTTTTTCTTGCCATGTAGGAGCTCGATATTGAATCTAGTGTATCTACATTATTTCAGATCCCTGATATCTGATTTTCAGTTCTATAGTATTCCTCTAAGTCTTATTTCTAATGCCACAGGTCTGACCCAATTTTGATTCTTCAAGGGAGAGTTATTCTCAATCTCTCACAATGCCCTGATTATGGATTATTTCAGTAGAGCGAACTTGTACAGCGTGCCACATATCATTGTTTCTTTATTCGGCTCTGAAATTGATAGAGAGAAAACTAAAGTCTGTGCACTATCTGCCACTTTTTACATAATTCCATTCTGATACTCAGAGAGAGAGTTATGACAATTTTCCCAAGGTCACTTCTTTGAGATGAATTTCAGGAACCTGCAAAAACACTAAATTCCATAGATCATATCTCCGAAAATATTATGCACCTTGATCTAAAATTTTTACAGGAGCTTCCTCAGGATTTCGGCTTCACCTCATAGAAATTTTAGCTTCTGAACCTTCGTAGAAAAAATGTTAGAGCAAAAATTCCACAATGACCTGTTTCAGATAGCGAAATCCCTACATAAGGAGGATATGAGGATCACAATTTATATAAATGATTAGGTTGAGAGGAGCTTCAACAAGTGAATGTGAGAGGGATTTTAGGAGCTTAAAAAATATTAATTATGACTTTTCAATGACCCATTCCACAACCCCATGGGGTTTTAGCCCACTAACTGGGGGTACAAACTTCAAACATGAATAGCTCTCAAACCGTGAAGAATTACGTGGCGTGCCATATATCAACGGAAACATATCGACAAGTAGAAACTATCAAAAGAATTCTTGACCCAGAATATATAAATTTGGTAGGTCAAAATTTCCATGCAATATTGGGGTAGCCCCTGGTGCTGCTTGGGATGACATCAATGACAATCGCTAATCAAAACCTACAACACATACACCTACACTTGGTGTACGATACAACACAACACATACACATACATCTGGTATACAACACAACACAATAAATATACATAGTAAAACACAATGAATACACATGTCACAATACCACGACTACCCCATGCACATACCTAGTATCGCATGCCTACAACATTGCATGTATGACATGCACACAATACCACATGTATACCAATACCATATGCACAACATGCACATAGTACCACCTGTACACAACACTACCTGCACAACATGTGCACAACATCACATGTACACGACACAACCTGCACAACGTGTACACAATTCCACGTGTATACCGCACCACGTATACAACATGTACACAACACCACATGCACAGCATGTACAGGACACCACATGTACACATCACCACATGCATGATGTGTACATTGAACCACATGTACAACATGTAACAACGCCACATGCAAACCATGCACACAACACCACATATCCAACATGTGCACAGTACAATATGTATACAACACCACACATCTGACATGTACATAGCACCATCTATACCTAGCAATGCATATGAAATATACACACAACACCATATATACAACAGACATACACCATCATATGTACACAATACTACATATGTTACATGTACACATAACCATAGGTACAATCATTGAATATAAAACATGCGCAACATATACACAATAATTGCACTGCACATCCATAGACCACACACTGACCGCACAAGCAACCTTGCTTCTAGTGTATTTCCACTATCCATGCTTATCTTAGCATGTCACATATCTCACTACCTTCACTTCCTTGATGTACCCCTCAACATTACTTGTTCATAACATAAACATAGGCATAGTACAAGCATATAGTATCAATTCATGTCCACATGATATTGACTTCATAGATTTTTCAGGGTTACTCTTCCCACTTGATTCCTCATAAGACTAAGAACCTCTTCATGCCATTCACCTGCATAAACAATAATTCCTTGAAAACCATGAATACAGTGACATAGATACACATATAGATACATATATATAATCATTAGCATAAAACAATCATGATCCATAATGACCCTGTCAGACATGACATATATACATACGTACATGTATACATATATAAACATCAACATAATCATGATCACAACACAATTGTTATATATCATAAGGTCTAGGTTAATAGAGCTTGAGAACAACCATTCCCAACATAGCCAAGGCATCTGACACCTCAAATCCATTTACTTTACCTTTCTTGTTTCCTTTCTCATATCTACAATGTCATCATCCATTTACCATAATGTACCCAACCAATCCAGTCGACTTTCATACTCTTGAATTCAACTGTCCTCACTCATGCACTGAGCTTCATTCGGGCCTTACATTACCTATTGGGTACCACACAACTCTCCCAAATCACCATCAACTTTCCTCTTTCCCAACCAATTCCCAAGACCCTCAAAACACAAAAGGAATGAACAATAACAAACAAGAATAAGACCATGAGAAACCAAAATCAATATGACATTGCAACAAAGTGGCATGGCCATGCACTAGACGCAATCAGGACCGCAAATCAAGTGCAACAAATCACAAGAGGCTGAAAGCACAAGAATAGCAACAAACATCATGACTCAATCCATATGGTTCTAAGTGCTTCCCAGGGAATCTCAACTCGTTCCTTTTCAGATATTTCATGGCAATCTCTTTTT
Organism: Pinus albicaulis; assembly: GCA_034641835.2. NCBI lineage: Eukaryota > Viridiplantae > Streptophyta > Pinopsida > Pinales > Pinaceae > Pinus > Pinus albicaulis. The sequence goes on from CM076576.1 coordinate 930,517,207, forward strand.
CCATGAAATCCCTTGCATCATACTTCCATAAACACATAACTGTCAGTGCATAAATAAACATAACAACGAACTAGTTACCTTACCTTGTTGTGCCAATCATGCTGCCTTGTAACTGAACACACACATGTCAGTCACATGTTCCAAATATCAATAAAAAATATTTATTAATTTGGAACCAAAATTTACCAAGTTTAAAACCATGTCATAATCAACAATCAAATCACAATCATCATTCATAATACATGATGCTACAGCTATCACCTATTTACGCTCAAGTACATATAAATTGTCTCAACGCATATGTGTTATTACAACCGTCTTCATACAAGATCATTACTTCATGCAATCTTATAGACACGTGCTCATATCATGTAATTAATCAAAAATTCAAACAAACTATAAATGTACCATGTTAGATAAATCAACTAGACGACATAATAGACACCAAAAACTCAACATCAGATAAATTACATAATCAAATAGTCAAGCGCCAAGTAGATGACATAAGAAAACTTATACCTTAATGTTTCTTAGGGGAGGCTATCTTGTATGCACAATCAATCTAGATTAGAAAAATATAACTTCTCAACATATCAACTCAAACATAAATAAGGTCATGATATCCATAACAGTAGCTAACATGTTCACATCATAAACTCATAAACAATTGGCATTCATGCATAGAAATCACATATGCACATTCAGTCTAGATTAGTACAACCCAATATCACAACTATATCATCTCATACTTTATTTTCATAGCCATAACCATCTCCATAGGCCAATCAAACTAGCATGGTACATATGACATCAAGATCTTAAAGGAAATAACACTAATCATCAAGTTAACTAACATATAACAACAACAATTTATTCATATAACATAATCATAAAAAACATATAGCATAGTCATCAAGTTAATACCATGCATGACTAACCAACCCATGTGCATATGGTCACATTATTTGACTAACATCTATCATGTATGTGACCATAAGATCAATAGAATGAAAGGAATACACATAACCATAATGCATATAACTAAATTGATCAACTAGCATTTGTCATACATGTAACCGCAACAACAATAAGATGAAAAACATGTATATAACCCTAAATCTTATATCAACCATTAACCAACAATACCTGCATGTCAAACATACAATACTTGTATGACGATCTTCTCTTACCCCGAATTCTAGTGCCACAACTTTACTTTGATGATCTGCATCTCCTGCTCTATCTCATCCAACACATTGGCATCATAACATACCAAAAACATCATGATGACCTAATTTCATACAATGACCTCATGGAAAACAACCATAACCATGAAAATGCATGCATAACAACATATAGACATTGACTTGCATATCCGACATGCACTCATGATGATCACATCCAACAATAAACACCATCAAATTCCACATGGTGACAAAACTGCAACAATTACCACCACCATGCATACACAACAAGCCCATATTCCACCAACATACAAAAAACATATGCAACGGACATGTATGTGCGACAAACACATAGCAATGCATAAGTAATCATGCACTCATGACGGCACACTTCACAACAACAACATCCTCTTTCACATGGCGACATCGCTACAACCATGACCGACACCATGTATATGAAACAAGCATATAAACCACAAGGATGATTAACACACGTGAACCTGAAATGAATGCATGACCAACACACATCACCCATCCAATCCAAAGGGTGAACCATGCTCTGATACCACTCTGTAACACCCTCATCCCACATATACCCAAGTAACCAGCCAACCATGGTAAACATGTGATGAAGAGTTACTATGATTTGATTCAACCTCTTAGGCGACCTTAAGGAAGTGGAATCAATGGAAACACGTCATACAAACATTCCACATTAGCAAAAAAACTCCCAAGAGCCATCCCAACCACCCACGTAACAAACCCCTGGGTTGCACTGAGGTTTTAGACCATTAAACCCCTAGACACTCCCTTGATATGGGAAAGGGTGTGTCTAGGAGGCTGTAGAAGCTCCCACAACATGGGCATGCGTCCTTCCAGGAAACTTTTCCTCATAACTGTGCCAACTTCCCCAAGATTTGAGCCACTTTTTTAGGCCCAAAGCCCTGGTCACTACCAAGGACAAGTTCATAAATGAATTTACACAACAAAACATTAATACATTTGAAAAAACATTGACACGGTCTAGACTGGACCCCTACTAGCCATGATAGGTGTTTCGTCAAATATGTCACAAATATGAAAGCTATAGGTATAAACAACAATTCTAAGCATAGGGGTCTCATATTTATCTGAGAATCGCTAAGACGAATTGTTCCTTTACATCATTAGCTACATTATCATCTATTAGTTCATAGATACATTGTTCATTCATTTACAATCAAAACATGAAGAGAGCCATACATCATCACTACCATAATACATGCTTATAACCAACATAATAAAAAAAGAAATATCAAGGATACATAAATCATAGAATCCACATATAAACCAGTACATTTACACATAATATTTCAAGGAACGAACTTCTTATTAATGAATGCAAAAACCAACCAAGGATGGGACTACCACGTTCCACCCGGCCATAGATTGGCTGAGCCAAATCTCTCCTCAGGAAATCACCCCCATGCCATATTCCAAGCATGAATGTGGGACTCATAACCAACCGAAAAGAACCAAGTAAGCATGGATAATACTAGAGTCCTCCACCTACATCGTGAGAAATTTTACTATCTCATAGTTTCTCAGGCTTCACCGCAATCCACATTCTAATCCAAGGATCACTAGGCCCTACACCGAGACCCACTCTCTAGGCTTTACCGTACATCCCATCCCAGGATTACTAGTCCTGACGGAGAACACCCATCTCTTGTCTTTACCATATATCCCACCATTCATTGTCACGAATTCCTAGGCCCACCGAGACACACAATACCTAGCTTTACCACAACCCATAATCTAGTTTAGGGGTAACTAGGCTAGTGGATTTACCATAATCCAAATTCCAATTTAGGGATCACTAGGCCATGTGTTTTTCATTTCATAGATCCACCTCAATCAGCTTTGAATCCATCCAAAAATCCATCCAACAATCCATCTTAACCAAAACATGAGACCCCATCATCTCAAGGCTATTCAAGAATGGCAAGGCTAGGCTTAAACATTTTCAAACTTGGTAAAACCCATGCCATGAAAAAAAGAACAAGATGCAATACCATGCATTCCAAATATAGCAAGGAAATCACACATGCAAATTGATACCTGCAAAGAATCCTTATGTAGCTGCTTGATCCTACTCTTCCTTACTTGTTCCTTCCTTCCTCTTTCCTCATTTTCCTTTCTTGATCCAATTCCAAAGTGCTCCCACAAAACTCTAAGTGTCCAAGAGTGAGTGAGAGAGAGAGAGAGAGAATAATGAGAGAGTTACAAAACTGGACTGGCAAATATTTTTGAGGCAAAATCTTGCCAACTGATCCTCATAAGCATTTTTATCAATGTGGCATTTATTTTCTTCATTTTCCATTATTTTCCTTCATTTTCCTCCTCACATGAAACATGTGATCTTTCACCTTCCTTTTCTCCTATTTTCCATTATTTTCATAAATAAATGTGCCAAATAATGCCTCTTGCCATTCCGAAACCTTTTCCATTGCCTTTTCCAATTTCCTTTATGACAACAACAAGATTGAATTCGGGACCCCTAAGGAGAGTTGGTCCTCCTATTGCAGCTCTGTCAGCATTTCTCTGCTAAAACTCAATTCATCTCCATGTGGTCTTCCCCAACTTCTTGTAGTTTTATTTATCAATTTCGAAGAAATTGACAAATAAATTCACTCAGTAAACTTTGGAAAATTAAAATATATCTCCCGAGCTTTTATTCTATCACGAAACCTTAGGACTGAGGTTACAACCCAACGCATTAAAATCAAAATACTTATAACAGACCTTAGGCTCGGGCCCACATTTACAAGCAACTGGTTAATAAAATGTACCCGCCTTACTTTAGATTATCCTTCGAGCTCCTTCGGAGAGCGATCGTCGTTCGATGAGCCTTCTTCCAGATCGACAGTGTTCGCCGATATCACACTGCCCCCTTAGTCGAACGTTAATGCGCGATGGAGCGGTTTTGGGAATCCATCATATGCCACGTGTCCTCCAGTCTATGGAATCGCTCCGAAATTAGCAAGACCGCTTACCTGCAAGAGTGGTGTGATATGGGCAGTTTGGTTCCGCAAACCGACTCGCGGTTTTGGAACAGTGATGGACCAAAGGTTAAGTCAGGGTTACGCTATCCTTTGATTCACCAACTCAGGGTCTAACCTCAGCAAGATTTTCAATAGCAAAACAAGTCTATCTCTTCATTAAGCGGGTTCCTTCTGTGACCAGAAATCCACTATTCTATGGACAAATAACTCCTACTGGCATCTACAGTGTGTGCGATAATGGTTAATATATCACTCCTGGCCTCTTACTTAATGTAATGCGACAAGTCCAGGGGTCCACAATCAACCATAGACAGGGATTTGCGGATATTTGCACAGTAATTCTCTTTATTGAATTAATCACAAGACTGAAGACTCAATACGCTCGGGACCAACAAATTCACATAGAGATTAATTCAAACACACACAGATAGTCGAAATATTGGCTCTTATTCAAACTAAAGCAAAAGCTTAACACACAATTTCACTGGGAAATCCCCTCCCCTCCATGAAATCTGGGGGTTAGATATATACATAAACATTTTTCTCTTCGGTTCCTCTGGGAGGACCATTTTAGTAAATCAAAAGCCTAATTACAATTATTCAAATAACTGAAACATGACAGATGGATCGAATCCAAACCTATTCGACTTTTATGGACTCTAACTAGTCTAAATGAAATAGGCAGCTAAGGTATTGACACCTTGCTGTTACAATTCAATAATTTTGAACCCTCCTAGCCACAACATGTGGAAAAAACCTCCTACATTGTTGGCTAGTGTCTAATGCCCCTGCATCAGACTCCTGAGGGCAATTTTCTTCATGGACTCCTGTCCATGAGCTCTTCCACTAATCTGCCTATCTTCTGCAACATTCCTTCAGTCATCCAAGTGGCATCTTCCTCTAGCTTGTCCTTCCATTTGATTAAGTACTGAAAGTACTCTTGTCCTCTGGTCTTCCTGAACACTCTTTTGTCCAATATCTTCTCTAGTTGCAATACTTTTGCTGGAGGTAGCTGATTTTCCCACTCAATCTGTTCCTTGTTTGCTGATCTTTCTTCTGCACCATCATCTTCATACTTGTACAAATCTGCAACATTAAAAATGGGAGATATTCCAACATCAGGTGGCAATTCAATCTCATAAGCATTTGCAGAAAACTTTCTAAGTATCTTGCATCGCCCAATCTTTTTGAACTTTAGTTTATTATACTGCTTCTTCGGGAATCTCTCCTTTCTCAAGTGTGCCAAAACCAGATCTCCTACTTCAAAATGGACTTCCCTTCTGCTCAAGTCTGCTCTGCCTTTATATTTGACGTTGCTGCCTTGTAGCTACTGTTTCACTTGTTCATGTATGGCTTGGATCTCTGAAGCAAATTCTTCACCATCAGCACTTCTCATCTCTACCTTTCCCAGATTTCTTAACTCTGATATTCCTCTTGGGTGCATTCCATAAACAATATGGAATGGACTTTGCCCTGTGCTTCTGTTTGGTGAGTCATTATATGCATATTCTGCCTGAGGAAAAATATGATCCCACTGCTTGGGATGCTCTCCTGCAAGACTTCTCAACAAATTTCCCAGATTCCTATTCACTACCTCAGTTTGTCCATCAGTCTGAGGATGATAAGTTGAGCTGAAACTCAGTTTGGTATCAAGTTTCTTCCACAGTGTCCTCCAAAAATGGCCCACAAATCTGGTGTCTCTATCTGAAACAATACTCTTGGGCAACCCATGCAACCTAACAACTTCTTTGAAAAACAAGTTAGCAACATGGGTGGCATCACTAGTTTTCGAACATGGAATAAAATGTGCCATTTTGGAGAATCTGTCCACTACAACAAAGACTGCATCATTCCCTCTCTGAGTCTTGGGAAATCCTATAATAAAATCCATACTCACCATGTCCCAAGGCCTGTCTGGAATAGGCAAGGGAGTGTACAATCCTACATTCTGGCTCCTTCCTTTAGCATATTGACAGATTTTGCAATTTTTCACAAACTTTTCCACTTCTGCTCTCATCTTGGGCCAATAATAGAAGTGACTCAACTGCTCATAATTTTTATCAATACCAAAGTGTCCAGCAAGTCCACCATTATGCTTCTCCTTGATCAAATTTTCTCTCATGGAACATTTTGGTACACACAGTTGATTTCTTCTTAATAGTAAGTCCTCCTGCAAGAAATAATCGAGCCACTAGCTTCTATCTGTTAGAACATGGTTACAACATGCCTCAAATGCTTCCTTAAAATCTGAATCTGTTTTATACAATTCTTTGATAAAATCAAATCCTACAACTTCAAAATTGGTTTCTTGAACAAGAATGTGCCTCCTACTCAAAGCATCAGCTACTTTATTTGCTTGGCCACTTATATGTTTCAAAACAAAGTTGAAACCTTGGAGATAATCAACCCATTTAGCATGCTTATGATTTAATTTGGGCTGTTGTACAATGTACTGCAAAGCATGATTATCAGAATATAGTACAAATTCTTTGGACATCAAATAATGCCTCCACTTTTTCAATGCCTAAACAATTGCATAGAATTCCTTCTCATAAGAGGAATACTTCCTTCTGGTGTCATTCAACTTTTCACTGAAATAGGCTACAGGCCTATCATCCTGACTCAGCACAGCTCCAATGGCCTCTCCACTGGCATCACACTTCACTTGAAATGGTTTAGTGAAATCAGGCAGAATCAAAATAGGTTTTTCAGTTATCTTTTGCTTCAAAAGTTTAAAGCTTCTTTCTGCTTCAGCAGTCCATTTAAATGGTTGTTTGTTCCTTTTTATTGTCTCAATGATGGATGCATTAATCTTGTTGAAGTTTCTTATAAATTTCCTGTAAAAACTGGCAAGTCCATGGAAACTTCTTACCTCAAAAACATTTCTGGGTGAAGGCCACTCCACAATTTCCTTAACCTTTTCTAGGTCCATCTTCAATCCTTCTGCAGAGACAACAAAACCCAAATACACCAACTCTTCCTTCACGAACGAGCATTTCTTTAAGTTTATCAGTAGTTTCTCTTGGTGCATCTTCTTCAAGACATAATTAAGATGTCTTAAATGTTCTTCTTTAGTTTTGCTGAAAACTAATATATCATCCAGATACATTATCACAAATTTAACAATGAACTCTTTCAATACTTCATTCATAAGTCTCATGAAAGTGCTAGGTGCATTTGATAACCCAAAAGGCATGACCATCCATTCATACAGTCCTTCATTTGTTTTAAAGGCAGTTTTCCACTCATCACCCTCTCTTATTCTGATCTGATGATATCCACTTTTTAAATCTATCTTTGAAAAATATTTAGCACCACTCAAACAATCCATTAAATCCTCAACTCTGGGCAAAGGGAATCTGTACCTGATTGTTATTTTATTGATTGCTCTGGAATCAGTACACATCCTCCAGCCTCCATCTTTCTTTGGGATCAATACTGTTGGCACTGCACATGGACTCAAACTTTCTTTGATCAGTCCCTTGTCCACCAATTCCTATACTTGTCTCCTGATTTCCTCATTTTATGTGGGATTCATTCTGTAGGCTGCCTTATTTGGTAGATTTGAACCAGGGATAAAATCTATCTGATGGCCGATCTTTCTCACAGGTGGTAGCTCATCAAGTAAATCATCCACAACAATGTCACAATAATTGTCTAATATCTCTTGGACTTCTATTGGAAAATCAGAAATCTTTGTAGAAGTAAGAACTACCTTAGGTTTGCAAACTAAAGAAAAACTTACCTCTTCTTCTTCTATCTGCTATAGATATTCCTTCCCGCTCAGCAACAAGGTCTTTGGATCAACCACCCTGCTTGATGGCTCTCCTTCTTCCATGGGTATCAATGTATGATGCACCCCATCCTTGAAGAACTTGTAAGTGTTCTTCTTGCCATCATGCACTGCTGCTCTGTCAAACTGCCAAGGTCTACCCAGCAGTACACGACACACATCCATGAGCATTACATCACACTGGACCTTATCTTTGTATTCAAGTCCATTTGCAGCTATATCTCACACTGTTCTTTTACAATCAGTTGGTGCCCTTTATGCAACCAGGACACTTTGTAGGGATTTGGATGCTCCCTTTTCTTTAGCTTCAACTTCTCTATTACCTCAGTGGAAACCAGATTGTCTGTGTTGCCACTATCAATGACTAGCTGGCAGCGTTTTCCCTGGACTTTGCATATGCTCCTAAAAAAATTCTTCCTTTGTGCAGGTTCAGTGACCTCTTTGGTTTGCTTCAACAGGACCTTATTAACCACCAAGGACTCTCCCCTCTCTGGTAGAATTTATTCTTCAATTGCTGCCTCTTCTCCAGCCTGGACAACAACAACATTTCTTGGACCAGCACCCACATTCTCTGGGCACTCATAGTGCTTGTGTCCCACTTGCTGACATCTATAGCACCTCAATTCTCTACCTCTGCTTCTGCCTCCTCTTCCTCTATAAGAACCCCTTCTGCCTCTTGCATCACCCTCTGTAGATGCATTCTGAGGTGAGCTACTGTTAGCTCCATCCCTGGGTGTAGTAGGCTTCCCTCTACCACCCTGACTTCCCTTTCCACGGAAAGTACCTCTCCCTTTGACGGATTTCTTCCTCAAGAGTTTCTCCTCTGCTTTCAAGGCCATCTGATAGGCCTCTTCAACTGTCTTAGGAGACAGAAGACCAATCTCATCTTGGATCTCCAACTTGAGACCATTCACATATCTGGCAGTCTTCTCTGGTGTGTCCTGAAATTTCCCAGCTCTTATGCTTACTCTACAGAATTCCTCTGTGTATTTTTTTACTATCAACAACCTCTGTCTTAGGTTCTGCATTTTCCTAAACAATTTCAGTTGATAATCACTAGGCAAGAATTTACCTTTAACTTAGCCACCATTATGGTCCAGCTCTTGATGGGCTGCTTGCCAACTCTCCTTCTTTCTGCTTGCACTCCATCCCACCAAAGTGCAACATGTCCCTTCATCTTTGTTACTGCAAACTTGACCTTTTTATCCTCGCTCATTTCTTCATAGTCAAAGAACTTGTTCATTTCATTAATCCAATCCACCAGCTCCTCTGGGTTCAGTCCCCTTGCAAAACTCGACACTTCAATTCTGGGCTTAACTGCAGACCCCAGAACAGTTTTGAGGAGCCTCATGTCAGGAGGAATCTCAACATTTTCTTCAGCTTCTTCTAACTCAGGTTCACTGAGTCTTTAGGATCTCTGGGCTGTCTTCGTTCCATGACATCCATTCTGGCCTCAAACCTCTGCAAAATTCCCAACACTTCTGCATTGGCAACGGGTCCGCCTCTCCTTCTGCCAGCACCTCTACCAACTCGGATTGCCATGTTAATTCTCTGCAAAAATGACTTAAAACAACAGCTCTGATACCACAAATGACAGCAACAAGATTGAATTCGGGACCCCTAAGGAGAGTTGGTCCTCCTATTGTAGCTATGTCAGCATTTCTCTGCTAAAACTAAATTCATCTCCACGTGGTCTTCCCCAACTTCTTGTAGTTTTATTTATCAATTTCGAAGAAATTGACAAATAAATTCACTTAGCAAACTTTGGAAAATTAAAATATATCTCCCAAGCTTTTATTCTATCGCGGAACCTTAGGACTGAGGTTACAACCTGACGCATTAAAATCAAAATACTTATAACAAACCTTAGGCTCGGGCCCACCTTTACAAGCAACTGGTTAATAAAATGTACCCGCCATACTTTAGATTATCCTTCGAGCTCCTTCGGAGAGTGATCGTCATTCGATGAGCCTTCTTCCAGATCGACGGTGTTCACCGATATCGCATTGCCCCCTTAGTAGAATGTTAATGCGTGATGGAGCAGTTTTGGGAATCCATCGTATGCCATGTGTCCTCCAGTCTATGGAATCGCTCTGAAATTAGGAATACCGCTTACCCCGCAAGAGTGGTGCGATATGGGTGGTTTGGTTCCGCAAACCCACTCGCGGTTTTGGAACAGTGATCGACCAAAGGTTAAGTCGGGGTTACGCTATCCTTTGATTCACCAACTCAGGGTCTAACCTCGGCAAGATTTCCAATAGAAAAACAAGTCTATCTCTTCATTAAGCGGGTTCCTTCTGTGACCAGAAATCCACTATTCTATGGACAAATAACCCCTACTGGCATCTACAATGTCTGCGATAATGGTTAATATATCACTCCCGGCCTCTTACTTAATGTAATGCGACAAGTCCAGGGGTCCACAATCAACCATAGACAGGGATTTGCAAAGATTTGCACAGTAATTCTCTTTATTGAATTAATCACAAGACTGAAGACTCAATACGCTCGGGACCAACAAATTCACACAGAGATTAATTCAAACACACAGATAGTCGAAATATTGGTTCTTATTCAAACTAAAGCAAAAGATTAACACACAATTTCACTGTGAAATCTCCTCCCCTCCATGAAATCTGGGGGTTACATATATGCATAAACATTTGTCTCTTCGGTTCCTCTGGGAGGACCGTTTTAGTAAATCAAAAGCCTAATTACAATTATTCAAATAACTGAAACATGACAGATGGATTGAATCCAAACCTATTCGACTTCTATGGACTCTAACTAGTCTAAATGAAACAAGCAGCTAAGGTATTGACACCTTGCTGTTACAATTCAATAATTTTGAACCCTCCTAGCCACAACATGTCGACAAAACCTCCTACATTGCTGGCTAGTGTCTAATGCCCCTGCATCACTTTAGCCATAATAATTGAAATGAACACCCACTAGGATGGTTTTCCCACCATTAAGCTTGGAACAAGTGTCTCATAAAATGTGGTTATTATTTTTCCTTTATTAACTTTTATTACATATAATTTTCACCAAAGATGTTACATGTTGTTCCATCAACCAAACATAGGTTCTCACCGTTCCCATAGTCTATAATGCTACCACTCTATCTCTTACAACTCTACTTAGATTTTAAATCTAGCTTTAATTAATTCAACTCTGAAGTTTAATGTTAATTTGGTATCGATGCTGACTACAATTGGTATCACTCTCATATCGGGCTTGGTTGTTACTCCCACGATACTGGGTATGCATTTGGTTTCTTTCTTCTTTTAATTTCTATAGTATTCATTTTCTTAATTTGGTATCGATGATGACGACATTTGGTATCGCTCTCACAGTGGGCTTGGTTGTTACTCCCACGATACTAGGTATGCGTTTGGTTGCTTTCTTCTTTTAATTGCTATAATAGTCATTTTCATTTTCTCTATTGTTTCAGGTTCGATTCCCTGTTTTCTGTCAAAAGTGTTGCGCAAAGTGTTTGTCATGTGTTCCTCCCAGGACTTATGGGAACAAAGAAGTATTCCCTTGCTATAATGACTAGAAGACCGGAAGGTGGCCCGAAGTTCCCTTAATCATTTGACCTATATCCATGAATAAGAAATAAATAATCTTAGTAATAATAACTATATGCAACTTCATACAATGATGTGTGGTTTAATCGTAAGTTTTTATGATGAAATCACAGAGAACATGGTTAGGTTTGATCTTGCGTCTCGCTGAGATTAATTTAAGGAAATACTGATTCATCATAACTAAAAAAACAATTTAAAGAAATATTCATCATAGCTAAAATAATAATAACTATGCACCTTATGTTGGGATTATCATGCGTGATCGAGAGAGAATTTAGTGAAGGGAAACTTATGTAATATTTTTATTTATGTATTTCCTTCATCAATAAATGGATAATGTGTTTATTATTAGCTTCGATGGTTTGGAAAATAAAATCGAATCATTAATATTAGCACCATCATTTAAAAAATACAATTAAATGATATATCTAGTCTCCCATTCCCTCACTAGAGTTGTACAACACCCCATTTTGTTGGACATTTATATACATGTTGCATAATACATAATCACAAAACAGATATCGACAGTAAAGTTGTAGCACGGTGCATGAATTACTACTTTATGATGACACACTCTTCTTTGTCAATGTTGATTACTGTATCGCTCGTTCAATAGAACACAAATGAATTTAATTGAACTTCACTGATCCTGTTACTAAGTTGGTTATAATAAAATTATCGAAGTCACCAAATAAATTCGATGTTGAGTTAGGTCTCAAAGAGCCTACACTTTGACTCGACACTCTCCCATTTAAATCAATGTGAGTTTGACTACCAAGTCAAAACGATAGCAATCTTGTATTTTCTTAATGCCAGGATGGATAAGGATTCCTTGATATCTTTTCACAATATAGATGCTATAAAGAATCTGAATTGAGTGCTCCGTTCAACCTTCTCACTCTTCTAATGTATTAAAGACTTCGAATTTAGAGTTTCTATGGGAGTTTACAGGAGTCTATTCAGACTGAGCAACTATTTCCCTCTGAAGTACGACATTCTCATTTCCTTTTTCTTACGACGCCTTCCATGTTTTTCTACATTGAAGTTTGTTCATCCAAACAATTATATTGACTCTGTTTGTTTGTTGGGACGGATGGTCTCCACCCAAACTATTATTTTTTTTTTTTGTTACTCCTTCCAAAGGGTTATTTTAATTTATGTGTTGGTAGGGTTGCCATCCCTATGTAAACTATTATTTTATTTTTGGTTTGTTCGTTCTGATTTCGCCCGCTAGAATGTCAATGTTTAGCATTGCTTGAAAATTAAAGGTTGCAAATCTCTTCAGTCTTTTTTTTCTTTGTTTTAACCAAACACGAATTGCATCAGGTTTAGTCACGTTTCAACATATTTTCAACGAGTTTGAGCTTTAAATTTTACACAGTAGCCAAGAGGTGGCGGGGCCAAGATGAATATTTCTCTCTTTTTCTGTTTAGAAAAATTAATAATTCTAATGTGTTTCGTGATAATTGGTTTTTGTTTTTTTATAAATTCATATCACTTGTCCTCATGCACAAAATAATGAAGACGACCTTTCCAAACTAACATGTACTGAAACAATGATATTTGTTTGTCTCAATTATTTATTCATATTCTATCCTTCATCATAGTAGTATAATTTGGTCTGCATTCTCCACCATCATAGAGGCTTCTTTCCATCTCGCTTAAATCAAAGGTGATTTTAGTTGGAGCTTCGAAGTAGTTTAAGACTTTTCTTTGTTATGTGTTTTCATGTAGTTTGATTGGTTATATATTTACGTATATTGGTATATTTTCGTAGTCACCACTCCATCAATGAATGGAATTAAAAGTCATAACTTCCTTGCATATCTAAATCACATGTTTAAACCATAAAATAATTTTTTACACAACATGATTAAAAATTTACTTTGCCTATTGTTGTTAACAGCCTATGCTAATTAGTTAGAAATGGAAAAAAAACTTATAAAAGATACATTGCAACTTGGATTAATTTTAAAACTTATAACCGTTCACATTATCAAAAGTATACCACTTGGCAAGTGTGCGTTTAAAAACTTTTCCTCCACTCCATTACCTTAGTGGTTGCATATGCATGCCATTCAAATGTATGCATGCATGCTCACAAGTTACTATAAAGAACAAAATATTATTTTATTAAATTATTCTTGCTGTTGATTTTTTATTACTTTAAAAAAATGTGTTGTTGCATGTTAATTGAAATCTCCATGCTACTCATTTCAACTTACTTCCTTAATGTATCCATCTAAACAATTAAATCTAGAATGATTAATAAGTTGACATGATGTATGATAATAAAAAATAATTAGAGTTTCATATTATTTAAACAATATAATGAATAAATAATAAATGGTGGGTTTAAATTATAATATAGTTTTAGGTTTCATAATGTAAAGTAAAAACAAAACTGTAACTATCCTGTGATAGTATATTACTTAACTAATGCAATCATACTTGTTGTTGTAGTCACCATTTGTGTTAATTTTTGAAGTATTGCAAGCTCTTATTAATAATAAGATTTCATTATCACATAATTACTAGAATTGCAATATAGGGATAACCCTAATATTAAATTATAATAAAATTATTTTAATACAATAATAAATTGTAAGATTAAATTATAACAATTATTTTAATATAATTGTATTATTAATAAATTGTAAGATTAAATTATAATTATTATTTTAATACAATTATATTATAATATTATATTATTAAATTATTATAAGGTTTATGGAGTAGTGGTCTCCAATTCATGCCATTGAAATGTATGACCACTCATAATTAACTATAAAGAACAAAATTTTATTTTATTAAATTATTCTTGCTCTTCTAGATTTTTTTTTTTTATTAATTCAAAAAAAATGTTGTTTCTCTCTCTTTCCATGCTACCCATTTGGACTTCCTTAATGTTGACTTACTTTACTTAATATGATGGTTCATATTATTTAAACAATATAATGAATAACTAATAAATTGTAAGTTTAAATTATAATATAGTTTTAGTTTCATAAATTATTTGTAAAAAAAATTGTGACTATCTTGTGATTATATATCATTTAACTAATACAATTATAATTCTTGTTTTATTCAACATTTGTATTAAAGTTTGGTATATTGAAAGATTTGCTTAATAATAAGGTTTCATTAACACATAATTGCTATATAAGGAATAAAACTTAAAGTTAAATTTTAATGAAATTATTTTAATACAATAATAAATTATAACATTAAATTATAATAATTATTTTAATACAATTATATTATAATCTTATATTATTAAATTATTATTATTATTATATAAAATAATAATAATAATAATAAATTATTATAAATTTAAAATCTATTTTAATAATATTTTAATCTTGTAAGCATAAAAAATTCTACTTGATCACTCTAGATGAGTAAATTGTATTTTAACGCAATCCATAATTAATATACATTAATTAATTAATTAAAACATTAAAATATTAATAAAATGGAGCATTAAACATTATTAATTAAAATATTAATTAATAGCATTAATTAAAACATTTTACAATATGTAATTAAAACTTTTATATAAAAAATGTTTAATAACATTGAAAATTAATTCAAAAATATATAAAAAAATATATTGATATTAATTAATAATAAAGTGAAATAATTATTATATTTCCATTATTACATTGACATGCTAATTAAATCATTAATACATAATTATTATACTTAACTACATTATTCAAATATATATAAACATGAATATATTGAGATTTGGTTAATAATAATAATAATAATATGATGTTGGAATTGTACTTAAATGTTTTTTAACTTTAAAATATTAATTAAAACTTTTGAAAATGTTTATTTAAAAATGTTTAATAATATTAATTTAAACATATTTAAAGAAATGAATTAATACAACATTAATTAATTAAATTATTAAAAAATAATTAACATTAATATTAATTAATTAAAAAGTTAACATTAATTAATTTTAACTTTAATTAATTAATTTTTAACATTATATAAAACATCGATAACATTTATAAAAACATTAAAATATTTAAAAACATTAATTAAAACATTTGGCAATATATTAATTAAAACATTTATATAAAAATGTTCAATTACAATAAACATTAATTTTTCAATTTTTAAATTAATATTTTAATAATAATTAATAGTAATATTAAGTTAATTAATTAAAATATTTAATAATATTAATTAAAATACTTGACAATATATTAATTAAAATATTTATATAAAAGTGAGCAAGGTGAGCCAAGATGAAACCTCATGAGGGGTGGTTAAACATTGAGACAATTATTGTCATAATTGAGATAATTATTGGGTATAATATTAAGGTTTGTATTATTTAGGTTTATATTATTGGGTTTAATAATAAGTCTTATAATATTTGTTTTAATATTAGAATTTTTAATATTGAGTTTTTAATATATATAGGGCTTATAATATTTGGTTTTAATATTATGATTTACATTATGGAGTAATGTGTTGGTTATAATATGTATTCTAATATATAGGGTTTATAATTAAGCTTTAATATTGAGTTTATAATATTTGGGTTTATAATATTGTGTTTAATATTTAGAGTTTATAACATTGGGGATTATAATATTTTAGTTCATAATATTGATTCTTAGGGTTTATTGATCTCTTGTGTTTTTAATATTGATCCCTTGGACCTATTGATCCCTTAAGTATTTAATATTTATCCCTTGGGTTCACGAATTTTTTTGGTTTGTAATATTAAATCCTTGGGTTTATTAGTTCTTTTGGTTTATAATATTAATAGCCTCTTGGGTTTATTAATCTCTTGAGTTTAAAATATTAATTCTTATGGTTTATTAATCTCTTGAGTTTAAAGTATTAATTCTTATGCTTTATTCATTTCTTGGTTTATAATATTAATATATATCCCTTTGTTTCACCAATTCCTTTGGTTTATAATATTAAACCCTTGGCTTTATTAGTTCTTTTGGTTTATATTATTAATAATCTCTCCGGTTTATGAATCTCTTCACTTTAAATTATTAATTCGTAGAGTTTATTAATTTCTTATGTTTTTAGTTTAAGATATTAATTATTAGGGTTTATTCATCCCTTGAGTTTTCTAATTATTTGAGATGGTAATATTAGGCGTTAAATATTAGTCTTACACTTTAATATTAATTCATGATCCAATGTCACATTATGAAAAACATTGTCTCAATATGAAAATGAGCCATGGGCTACCATTGCTAATCATAGTTAGTCGTAGTCAATGAAGGTCTTCCATGGTCGAATGTCAAATTTTGACAAACATTGTATGAATATGAAAATCTGTTGAACCCTTAGTTAAACTGAGAGGCGGGGGTTAATCAGTGTAACACATTCATGGACTTTTAAAACTTTCTTTTAAACTTATTTACACCAACATTTCATGATCAACTTATTATATAATGAAACCACAATCTTAATAAGTGAGCAGCAAGTATTAAGCAGATTTAAATACAGAATATCTACACATAATCATCATACACATAGACAACAGATATAAGTGGAAACCCATAACGGAGAAAACCACATCTTATTATTATTGTGATGCAAAGGCAAGCTCCAACTCCCTCTCACCACAGATTTTTGTAGACACCAACCTACAGGAGGCCTCTACCTCAATTTTGCAAGCTACAACTTGCAAGGAAGCTCCAACTCCCATATATTTTCTACAGGCTACAACCTATAGGAGGCCCCTACCTCAGCCAGCTACAACTTGACATCTATCAAGCTACAACTTGATATGGGAACACCAACTTCCTCACACTACAATGAAAACACATGCTGAATACCTGGATATCAGCTCTTTTCTGTTCCTTCTTCACTGCTGTCCTCTAGCCTTCATATCTGCCTTATATCATCTTTGAATCTTCACAGCTTCTCTATCTGCTCCTCCTTCTTCTTACACTCTACAACCTCCTGCAACTCTCTTAAATTCTTCTTCCTCTCTCATCCATTCTGCAGTTCTCTAACCTCTCTCTTTCCACTGATATTACATCTCTTATACAGATAACTCCTGACCGATTGCATTCTACAGGGAATATCAAGTGAACAGGCCTGACCATATGCCTTCCACCCATTCGATTCCTCATTCTTCAGTTCAAGTTATTACAAGATAAATAATCATTACAACACTCATGGAGTTTTTCCTATGCCTACGGAGACTTGACTTTGCATCACATACAATAAAAATAATTAATGAATTTACATTTGCAGTTACAACACTATTTCAATTCAACCCTTTCAGCCTCTTGCTTTTCCGTTTATTTTGTCTTCTCTACCTGTTGTCCCTTTATCTTCTCTACCTGCTATTATATTTCTAACTGTTGTACATAATCGTCTTTTTCTGACTTGACCCATGCCTTTACGTTTTACACAGCCTCCGCCTCTTGCATATCTTACCTGCATCATTCCAAGCTCTTCTCTTTGTGCTGGGTCACTTATACTCCCGAGTACTGCCTTCGCGTTTAGACCTTCCCTCTTAACTCACAGCCGCAACTGCATCACACTATTCTGCATGGGATCGGGTCCTTTTAACTACGCGAGCCTTTCCTTGCCGTGTTCAACCTTTTCTTTTGTTACCCGAGTCGACCTCTGCTTCCACTATTTTCTTCATAAACAACGCAGAATACATTAAGCCTGGACATGAAATACATTACTATTTACCTCTGAACAATATCGCATCCACTTTTTATCGCATTTCAATATTTCCATCGTTCTTTGCTATATGGATACTTTGCTCTCCGATGCAATTTATAAAGGGAAAATCACATACTTCCGGACTTGAAAACTTTTTGAATTTTGCTTTAAAGTTGCATCACATCCGGTACTCTTATCGCATTTCGCATTTTGGCGATTCAACCTTGCTCTTACGACCTTCACCCCTCCGATCTTGCGATTTGCGATATGCGGGCCAGGTCCACGTCATCATATCGCACTTCGCATTTTTTGTGACCACTGTGTTTGTGCAATTTTTCTCCTGCCCCAATTGCGATATGCGATGGTAATATTGCATCACAATATCGGCTATCACATATAATTTACCATACTGTGCAAACTCATACCTTATGCGACATGCGATATGTGCTCACATCGCTTTGCATATTAAAACAATTACCTTGTGACTTGCGATTTTGATCTCCGCTGATGTGATCATCACCGTTGATCTACCCAGATCTACGGTCCTTGCTGCTGCTGGCACTTCTGATTGGCTTCTACCCTGCTTATCTTGCAATGAATGTTATCCATTCATTTCTTGCCTTTGCTGTTGCAATCTAATCGTGACCATCTGTTCACCTCACTTGGAATTCTTCTGCCTTAGTCTATTTTCCGTTTGTTTACGTTGTCCCACTCTATGACACCGTTCCCTCCATGCTACTCCTCCTGAGCTTGTTATTTATTCTAAGTGCGTTGATCTCTCCTGAGCTTTATCTTCTATTCGCTATTCACTCCGACTTGGGATTCTTTCGCTTACTGCATGCCTTTGTTGCTTCTTTGTTGCCTTTGCTGCTTTTTTAGCTGCATTCTCTCTACTTTAGGTTATGCTTCTATTGATGCTCTTTTTCCTCTATGGTGATACTCCTTTCTTCTCCTTTGCCATCAATGAAAATATTTCCAACAATCTTCCCCTTTACATTGATGGCAATACATCCACCAATATTCCAATACTTCCTCCCCCTTTCATTATGAAAGGTGTGTTTCTTCCTCTGCTTGCTTTTTAGAAGACCCTTTCTTCTTTGGCTTGCTTTTCCTCCCCCTTTTACATCAATGACAAAGGGTTGCACATTTCCTAATGTAATTTCTATCTTTTCATTTCCTCTGATCTTTAAGACCTATTCCATGCACTGCTCCATTGTTCTAGCTCTTTTATGACAATTTATTGACTACTCTCCCCCTGGAATGATACTTTCTTGTCTGATATTGACTATCACTTGTCTTCTGCACTGATCCTGTTTCTTGTATGCAGCCCCTTTTTTTTTCTTTTTTATTTTTTCTTTTTTGATTTCTGATCATGTTAGAGAGTAACATCTGCAGACACTACCCCTATTTTGTCTCTTAGATATTCGAATGGTTCCTTAGCAAGAGGTTTTGTGAATATGTCTGTTGTTTGTTCCTTTGTTGGTACGTATTCCAACTTCACCAATTTTTGTGCTACTTGTTCTCTGAGGAAGTGGTACTTTATTGGGATGTGCTTTGTTTTTTAATGAAGTACAGGATTTTTTGATATGCTTATGGCACTTGTATTGTCACATTTGATATAAATGGGTTCATCAATGCGTACCTTCATGTCTTGGAGAGTTTGTTTCATCCACATTACTTGTGTGCAACATGCAGCTACTGCTATGTATTATGCTTCTGCTGTAGATAGAGAGATAGAAGTTTTCTTCTTGCTTAGCCATGCCACCCGAATTTTTCCCAAATAAAATGCACCTCCACTTGTGCTTTTCCTGTCATCCACACAGCTGGCCCAATCTACATCTCTGTATGTTGTCAATGTGAAGCTTTTTCCTTTTGGATACCATAGGCCATAATGTGAAGTTCCTTATAGATATCTAAATATTCTCTTGATTGCACGTAAATGATTTTGTTTTGGTGTTGCTTGATATCTTGCCACAAGTCCTACTGCCAACATAATGTCTGGTCTAGAAGCAGTTAGGTATAGCAGACTTCCTACCATGGATCTGTAAAGTCTTTGATCTATATCTGCAGATCCATCATTGGCACATAGTTTGCATCCAGTGATCATGGGAGTTGTCACAGGTTTGCAGTCTTCCATTTGGAAATTTTTTAACATCTCTCTTAAGTATTTTTCTTGTGAGATGAATGTTCCTATGTTCTTTTGTTGAATTTGAAGTCCAAAATAGAAGGTGAGCTCTCCAATCATAGACATATCAAATTTTGATTTCATTTCTTCAGCAAATCCTTTTGTTAACTCATCTTTGTTGCTACCAAACATGATATCATCTACATATACTACTACAATTAGGAGTTCATTTTCATTAGCCTTTATGTACAAATTGTTGTCTACTCCTCCTTTCTTAAAACCTTGTTTTTGCAAGTATTTTTCCATCCTTGAATACCATGCACGAGGAGCTTGTTTCAGCCCATATAAAGTTTTCTTTAATCTGCACATATAGTCATGTTTATCTGTTAAGGAGAATCCTTCAGGTTTTTCCATGTAGACTTCTTCCTCTAAACCTCCATTCAGGAAGGCAGACTTCACATCCATTTGATATGCCTTGAAATCATGATAGCATGCAAAGGCAAAAAACATTCTGATTGCTTCCATTCTAGCTACAGGGGAAAAGGTTTCATCATAATCAAGACCTTCGATTTGAGAGTATCCCTTGCATACAAGTCTGGCTTTATTTCTAATTACCTGACCTTGTTCATTCATCTTATTCTTGAATATCCATTTTGTGCCAATGACATTTTTCCGAGTGGGTCTTGGTATTAACTCCCAGGTATTGTTCTTCTTAAACTGGTCTAGTTCTTCATTCATAGCATTTACCCAATATTTGTCTTTGCTGCCTTCTTCAAACTTCTTTGGCTCTATTTGAGATAGCATGGCTAGGTATACTTCTTCTGTCTGTTCAGCTAGTTGTCTTCTAGTCTGGACTCCCGCACTCTTGTCCCCAATGATTTGATCTTCTGGATGGTTCTTTTGAGTGTGTCTTGAGGGAACTTTTGAGTTTAGTTCATTATCTTCTGTTATCTTGCTCAGTTCATCATTATCTTAGTTCTCATCTTCAAGATCATCTGGAGGATTGGAGGATCTTGTGCTTCTTGTTCTATTTGGTAGTTCTTCGTCGAATCTTACATCAATGCTTTCCACAATCTTGTGTAGTATTTTATTGTAGCACCTATAGCCCTTACTCTTGCATCAAACTTTCCCAGGTTTTCATCATTAATTTTTATGAAACGCCTGCTTCCAAAGACTCTAAAGTGCCTGATTGATGCTGGTTTACCATGCCATAATTCGTAAGGAGTTTTGTCACAGTTTTGTCATAAATGTGCTTTGTTAATAATGTGAACAGCTGTGTGTACTACTTCTGCCCAGTAGGTTTGGGGAATGTTACTTTCTTGCATCATGGCTCTAGAAATCTGTTGTACTGACCGATTTTTCCTCTCTGCCACTACATTCTGTTGAGGTGTACTGGAAATTGTAAACTGTTGTTTTATCCCATGTTCATTGCATAGGTCTGCAAAATCATAGTCTATGAATTCACCCCCTCCATATGATCTGATGCACTTTAGCTTGCATCCTGTTTGATTTTCTGCCAATGCCTTAAATATTTTGAATTTCTCAAGTGCTTCCGATTTATATTTGAGAAACTATACCCACGTCAATATGGTAAAATCGTCTATTATCAGCATGAAATAAGATTCTCCACTTGGTGCTTTAGTTCTTGAAGGTCCACAGAGGTCCATGTGTACAAGTTGAAGAGGCCGACTGGTTGATAGTATCTCTTTGGTCTTGAAATATATGCGGGTCTTCTTGCCCAGTTGGCAGGATTTACATATGGTATTTGAAGGCTTCTTTATTGTTGGCATATCTCTGACTGCGTTCTTCTTTCTCAGACTGATGATGTGGTCAAAGTTTAGGTGTCCCAATCTTTTATGCCATAACCATGATTCACCAAGTTTTTTTATGTGCCATGCTTCATTCTCTTCTTTCACTATATAGACATTACTTTCTGTTCGAACACCTTTAATCAAGGTCTTTCCTGTGGTGCTCGATCTTACTTCACAGTCTTGGGCTCTAAAAAGGACCTCACAGCCTTTATCACACATTTGACTGACGCTTAGCAGACTGGCTTTTAGCCCATCCACAAATAGTACATCTTGAGCCTTTCCTGTTCCATTATTCAAACTGACTAAGCCTTTTCCTTTGATTTTCCCTATTTTATCATTGTCGAATGTTACATTCCCAGATTTCTTTTCTTCAAAGGTTACAAACTTGCTTTGATCTCCAGTCATATGCTTTGAACATCCACTGTCCAGATACCATTTTCTTTTTTGATCTTTAGCTATTAGAGCCAGGTCACACTTATTCAACTTCTTTTTCCACTGCATGCATCCTTCTGTTTGGTACCTTTCGTGAGAATATGGACCACATTATCTGAGAGGACATTTGTGACACTTGTGCCCGATTTGATGGCAGTCAAAGAATTTGATTATGTTTCTGAATGGATTATGTACACGAGTGAGTTCTCCATTGTTCATCAATCTCCTTGAGTTTTCATACATCAGTATTTTTCCATTCGCTCTGCACTCCATGGCTTTATGGCCATACCCCTTACAATAAAAATAATACCTATGGAAACAATTAGTGTACCTGGTGAAGGGTTGTCCTCTCCATTTGTTTGCTTGAGGTAGTCTTCTCATTTTCTGCATCCTTTGCTGGTTGGAATCGATTCTCTTTGTCTGACAGTATGCAGCAATATGTCCTAGTTTGTGGCAGGTAAAACAAGTGACATTTCTCATGGGAGGAAAGAATCTCCTTTGACGGCTTCCAAATTTTCCATATTCGGGAGTGTAAGATATTTTTCTAGCTGATTGTTTATTGATTTCATTCCTTGTTATTTGAGATTCCTTCTTGTTTCTGTTTACTTCATTACAGGTCATGTTCTTTATGGCTTCTACTTCTATATGAATCTTTTGAGTTGCTTCATTATCCTGTACAACTTTTACAAAGATGATATTCTGGTTATCTTCTACCTTGGATTTGTTGGTTTCTCCTTCGTAACCTATCCCAGTATTTATGAGAGGATATCTTTGAGCATTTAGTACTTTATCCAACTGTTCAAAGCTTGTCATTCGTGGAGAGTTCATTGATAATTCCCTTTGGGCGTTTTCTAATTTCTTTCTCAAGCATACTACTTATTCTTCCAATTTCTCTTGCTTCTGAATTTTATCCTTAATTTTTTTTAGTAGAGTTTCTTCCACCTTCTTTGCTTCTTCAAGTTCTACTTTCAATTGAATGAGGTCTTCTAAATTTAGTTCCTCTTTTACATATTTGAGGAGAATGTCTTTATGTTTTCTACACTTGAGTTTAAGTCTGTCTATTTCCTCCAGGACACTTCTTAGCTCCCCCTCAAGATCTACCTCACCTTCTTCCTCATCTTCTAGAAGGAATCCTTCAGACTCTTCCTTGGCCATCAACACAAATTCAGAGGTTCCTTCTCCATTTGAGGATTCATCTGAGTTTTCAGATGCACTGCTATCTTACTGAGCATAAAGTGATTTTCTATTGAATCTCTTCCCTTTATGCTAGTCATTTGTTTTGGTTTTCTCTGTCTCTTGAGTCTGATTCTTTGTTTTCTTGTAAGGACACTTTGATGCATAGTGCCCAACTCTTCCACAGTTAAAGCATTTAAATGGAATTTTACCTTTATACTTGCCTAAGCCTCTATCCAATCTTCTGAAAAATTTGGCCTCTTCTTCATCAGAGCATGAGCATGTATCTTCCTTTTCTTCTTTGCACTTCTCTGCCTTAAAGGCTACCTCCCTCACATTTGACTTCCTCTGTGGAAGTCTCATCTAATAGGCTGTTAAGTTTCCAAGTAATTGGTTCATGGTCGATGTTTCCCAGTCAGTTGTTTCTTCTATGACAGAAACCTTGCGATTAAACCTGGATGGTAAAGACCTCAATATCTTTTTTACAATTACACTTTCTCTAATGGTTTCTCCTAGAGCTTTCATGTTGTTCACTATTTCTGCAGCCCTTAAGAAGAAGCAAGAAACATCTTCTTCTTTATTCATTTTTATATTTTCAAAACTGGGCTCTATAGACTTGCAATTTGGCAGCCTTCACCTTTTTATCTCCCTCATGAATACTTTCTAATGTATCCCATACTTCTTTGGCAGTCTTGTTGTGCATTACTTTGATAAATTCTGCCTCACACAGACCATTTAAGAGTGAATTCATGACTTTTGCAGTGGCTATAAAATCTTTTTTGGCTTCTTTCTCTGTGTCAGAATCCTTTGGGGTATATATTAAT
Organism: Pinus albicaulis; assembly: GCA_034641835.2. Taxonomy (NCBI): domain Eukaryota; kingdom Viridiplantae; phylum Streptophyta; class Pinopsida; order Pinales; family Pinaceae; genus Pinus; species Pinus albicaulis. The sequence continues at coordinate 930,541,858 of CM076576.1, forward strand.
TCCACAGCAACCCAAACTTCTATTCCTAGAGACATAATGTATGTCCTCATTCTTATTTTCCAGAAGGCATAATTTGTGCCAGTAAACAAAGGGGCTTTATTTGTTGAACATCCTTCTAGACTAGCCATCTTAGGGACCTAGGATCTCCTTCCAGTTGTTAAATTGATACAGAAGGAACTAGCTCTGATACCAATTGTTGAACCCTTATTTAAACTGAGGGGGGGGGAAATGAAGATCAATTTAACAAATTCATGGACTTTTAAAACTTTCTTTTAAACTTATTTACACCTCCATTTCATGATCAACTTATTATATAATGAAACCAAAATCTTAATAAGTGAGCAGCAAGTATTAAGCAGATTTTAATACAGAATATATACACATAGACAACAGGTATAAGTGGAAATCCATAAGGGAGAAAACCACATCTTATTATTGATGTGATGCAAAGGAAAGCTCCAACTCCCTCTCACCACAAATTTTTGTAGACACCAACCTACAAGCGGCCTATACCTCAATTCTGCAAGCTACAACTTGCAAGGAAGCTCCAACTCCCATCTATTTTCTGCAGGTTACAACCTACAGGAGGCTCCTACCTCAGCCAGCTACAACTTGACATCTATCAAGCTACAACTTGATATGGAAGCACCAACTTCCTCACACTACAATGAAAACACATGCTGATTACCTGGATATCAGCTCTTTTCTGTTCCTTCTTCACAGTTGTCTTCCAGCCTTCATATCTGCCTTATATCATCTTTGAATCTTCACATCTTCTCTATCCGCTCCTCCTTCTTCTTACATTCTCTAACCTCCTGCAGCTCTCTTACATTCTTCTTCCTCTCTCATCCATTCTACAGTTCTCTAACCTCTCTCTTTCCACTGATATTACATCTCTTATATAGATAACTCCTGACTAATTGCATTCTACGGGGAATATGAAGTGAATAGGCCTGACCCTATGCCTTCCACCCATTCGATTCCTCATTCTTCAGTTCAATTTATTACATGAGAAATAACCATTATAACACTCATGGAGTTTTTCCTATGCCTACGAAGACTTGCCTTTGCATCACATACAATAAAAATAATTAATGAATTTACATTTGCAGTTACAACACTATTTCAATTCAACTCTTTCAGCCTCTTTCTTTTCCATTTATTTTGTCTTCTCTGCCTGCTGTCCCTTTATCTTCTCTACCTGCTATTATATTTCTAACTGTTCTGCACAACCGTCTTTTTCTGACTTAACCCATGCCTTTACATTTTACACAGCCTCCGCCTCTTGCATATCTTACCTGCATCATTCCATGCTCTTCTCTTTGTGTTGGGTCACTTATACTCCCGAGTACTTCCTTCGTGTTTAGACCTTCCCTCTTAACTCATAGTCGCAACTGTATCACACTATTCTGCACGGGATCGGGTCCTTTTAACTACGCGAGCCTTTCCTTGCCGTGTTCAACCTTTCCTTTTGTTACTCGAGTCGACCTCTACTTCCACTATTTTCTTCATAAACAACACAGAATACATTAAGCCTGGACATGAAATACATTACTATTTACCTTTGAACAATATTGCATCCACTTTTTATCACATTTCGGTATTTCCATCATTCTTTTCTATATGGATCCTTTGCTCTCCGATGCGATTTACAAAGGGAAAATCACATACTTCCGGACTTGAAAACTTTTTGACTTTTGCTTTGAAGTTGCATCGACCTTGCTCTTCTGATTTTACGATCTTGTGATTTGCGATATGCGAGCCAGGTCCACGTCATCATATCGCACTTCGCATTTTCTGTGACCACTGTGTTTGTGTGATTTTTCTCTTGCCTTGATTGCGATATGTGATGGTAATATCACATCACAATATCGCTTATCACAATATCGGCTATCGCATATAATTTACGATACCGTGTGAACTCATACCTTATGCGATATGCGATATGCGATCGCATCACATCACATCACTTCGCATATTAAAACAGTTACCTTGTGACTTGCGATTTTGATCTCCACCGATGTGATCGTCACCATTGATCTGCCCAGATCTATGGTCCTTGCTGCTGCTGACACTTCCGATTGGTTTCTACCCTGCTTATCTTGCGATCAATCTTATCCATTCATTTCTTGCCTTTGCTGTTACAATCTAATCGTGATCATCCGTTCACCTCACTTGGAATTCTTCTGCCTTATTCTATTTTATGTTTGTTTACGTTGTCCCGCTCTGTGACACTGGTCCCTCCATGCTACTCCTCCTGAGCTTGTTCTTTATTCTAAGTGTGTTGATCTCTCCTAAGCTTGATCTTCTATTCGCTATTCACTCTGACTTGGGATTCTTTCGCTTGCTGCACGCCTTTGCTGCTTCTCTGTTGCCTTTACTGCTTTGTTAGTTGCATTCTCTCTGCTTTAGGTTATACTTCTATCGATACTCTTTTGCCTCTATGGTGATACTCCTTTCTGCTCCTTTTCCATCAATGACAATATTTCCAACAAAATCAACCATGGAAAGCCATGGTCATTCTTCGTCCAATGTCGCATTGTGACAACAATTGTCTCAATGTTTAAATCAAGCATGCTCAACCATGTTTATTTTACGGTTTATAGTATTTATCTAAATATTTTTATATACTTGAGGTTTATAATATTTATCTAAAGGTTTTTATATACTTGAGTTTTATAATATCAATATCTTAAGTTTAATATTATTCTCTTGAGTTTATAATATTAATAATCATGTGAGTTTATCAAACCTTTTTGTTTAAGATATTAATGTTTGGGCTTTATTAATCTATTATGTTTTTCATATTGATCCCTTCACCTTATTTATCCTTTAGATTTTTAATATTTATCCTTGGGTTTACCAATTCTTGTGGTTTATAATATAAAACCCTTGTGTTTATTAGTTCTTTTCATTTATAATATTAAACCACCCTTGGGTCTTAGAATCTCTTGAGTTAAAAATATTAATTCTTAGGGTTTATTAATTTCTTAGGTTTCTGAGATAAAAATATTAATTCATAGGCTTTATTAATCTCTTGTGTTTTTAATATTGATCCCTTGACCTTATTGATCCCTTAGGTTTTTAATATTTATCCCTTCGGTTCACCAATTCCTTTGGTTTGTAATATCAAACCCTTGGTGTTATTAGTTCTTTATGTTTATAATATTAATAATCCCTTGGGTTTATTAATATCTTGAGTTTAAAATATTAATTATTAGGGTTTGTTAATATCTTGAGTTTAAAATATTAATTATCAGAGTGTAGTAATTTCTTGGTTTATAATATTAATACTTATCCCTTGGGTTCACCAATTACTTTGGTTTATAATACTAAACTCTTAAGTTTATTACTTCTTTTGATTTATATTATTAATAATGTCTTGGGTTTATTAATCTATTTAATTTAAAATATTAATTATTAGGGTTTATTAATTTCTTAGGTTTTTGAGTTTAAAATTTTTATTCTTATGGTTTAATAATCTTTTTTGTTTTTAATATTGATCCCTTGGTCTTATTGATCATGTAGGTTTTTAATATTTATCCCCTCGGTTCACCGATTTCTTTGGTTTATAGTATTAAACCCTTGCGTTTATTAGTTCTTTTGGTTTATAATATTAATAATCCCTTGGGTTTATTAAACTTTTGAGTTTTAATATTATGATTTACATTATGGCGTAATATGTTGGGTTATAATATAGATTATAATATATATAGTTTATAATTAGGGGTCAATATTGGGTTTATAATGTTTGGTTTTAATATTAGGGTTTATAATATTGTGTTTAATATTTAAATTTTATAACATTGGGGATTATAATATTTCAGTTCATAATATTGATTCTTAGGGTTTATTGATCTCTTGTGTTTGTAATATTGATCCCTTGCCCTTATTGATCCCTTGCGTATTTAATATTTATCCATTGAGTTCATCAATTCCTTTGGTTTGTAATATTAAACCATTGGGTTTATTATGTTGGTTTATAATATTAATAACCCCTTGGGTTTATTAATCTCTTAAGTTTAAAATATTAAGTCTTGGGGTTTATTAATCTCTTGAGTTTAAAATATTAATTCTTATGCTTTATTAATTTCTTGGTTTATAATATTACTATTTATCCCTTGGGTTCACCAATTCCTTTGGTTTATAATGTTAACCCCTTAGGTTTATTAGTTCTTTTGGTTTATAATATTAATAATCCCTTTGGCTTATTAGTCTCTTCATTTTAAATAATTAATTATTAGGGTTTATTCATTTCTTACGTTTTAAGTTTAAGATATTAATTATTAGGGTTTATTAATCCATTGAGTTTTCTAATACTTTGGGTTGGTAATATTAGGTGTTAAATATTAGTCTTACACTTTAATATTAATGCATGGTCCAATGTCACATTATGAAAAACATTGTCTCAATATTAAAATCAGTCTTGGGCTACCATTGTTAATCATAATTAGTCGTAGTCAATGAAGGTCTTCCATGGTCAAATGTCATATTGTGACAAAGATTGTCTCAATATGAAAATCAACCATGGAAAACCATGGTCATTCTTCATCCAACGTCGCATTGTGAAAACAATTGTCTCAATGTTTAAATCAAACATGCTCAACCATGTTTATTTAATGATTTATAATATTTATCTAAATATTTTTATATACTTAAGGTTTATAATATTTATCTAAAGGTTTTTATATACTTGAGGTTTATAATATTAATATCTTAGGTTTAATATTATTCCTTTGAGTTTATAATATTAATAATCATGTGAGTTTATCAAACCTTTTTGTTTAAGATATGAAGCTTTATTAATCTCTTATGTTTTTAATATTGATCCCTTCCCCTTATTGATCACTTAGGTTTTTAATATTTATCCCTTGGGTTCACCAATTCCTTGGGTTTATTAATTTTTTTCGTTTATAATATTAAACCACCCTTGGATCTAAGAATCTCTTGAGTTAAAAATATTAATTCTTAGGGTTTAATAATTTCTTAGGTTTTGAAATAAAAATATTAATTCTTAGGCTTTATTAATCTCTTGTGTTTTTAATATTGATCTCTTGGCCTTATTGATCCTTTCAGTTTTTAATATTGATCTCTTCGGTTCACCAATTCCTTTGGTTTGTAATATCAAACCCTTGGTGTTATTAGTTATTTATGTTTAAAATATTAATAACCCCTTGAGTTTATTAATATCTTGAGTTTAAAATATTAATTCTCAGGGTTTAATTTAATTACATTGACATATTAATATTAATTTATTGGTTTATAATATTAATATTTATCCCTTGGGTTCACCAATTACTTTGGTTTATAATATTAAACCTTTGGGTTTATTACTTATTTTGGTTTATAATATTAATAATGTCTTGGGTTTATTAATCTATTTAATTTAAAATATTAATTATTAGGGTTTATTAATTTCTTAGGTTTTTAAGTTTAAAAAAATTATTCTTAGGGTTTAATAAACTCTTTTCTTTTAATATTGATCCCTTTGCCTTATTGATCATGTAGGTTTTTAATATTTATCCCCTCAGTTCATCGATTCCTTTGGTTTATAATATTAAACCCTTGCATTTATTAGTTCTTTTGGTTTATAATATTAATAATCCCTTGGGTTTATTAATCTTTTGAGTTTTAATATTATGATTTACATTATGGCGTAATATGTTGGGTTATAATATAGATTATAATATATATAGTTTATAATTAGGGGTCAATATTGGGTTTATAATGTTTGGTTTTAATATTAGGGTTTATAATATTGTGTTTAATATTTAAATTTTATAACATTGGGGATTATAATATTTCAGTTCATAATATTGATTCTTAGGGTTTATTGATCTCTTGTGTTTTTAATATTCATCCTTTGGCCTTATTGATCCCTTAGGTCTTTAATATTTATCCCTTTTTTTCACCAATTCCTTTGGTTTGTAATATTAAACTCTTGAGTTTATTATTTTGGTTTATAATATTAATAACCCCTTGGGTTTATTAATCTCTTAAGTTAAAAATATTAAGTCTTAGGGTTTATTAATCTCTTGAGTTTAAAATGTTAATTCTTATGCTTTATTAATTTCTTGGTTTATAATATTAAACACTTGGATTTATTAGTTATTTTGGTTTATAATATTAATAATCTCTTAAGTTTATTAATCCCTTTAGTTTACATTATTAATTCTTCGGGTTTATCCATTTCTTTCGTTTTAAGTTTAAGATATTAATTATTAGGGTTTATTAATCCCTTGAGTTTCGTAATTATTTGGGTTGGTACTATTAGGCGTTAAATATTAGTCATACACTTTAATATTAATGCATGGTCCAATGTCACATTATGAAAAACATTGTCTTTATATGAAATAAACCATGGGCTACCATTGTTAATCATAGCTAGTCATAGTCAATCAAAGTCTTCTATGGTCGAATGTCACATTGTGACAAAGATTGTCTAAATATGAAAATCAACCATGGCAAACCATGGTCATTCTTCATCCAACATCGCATTATGACAATAATTGTCTCAATGTTTAAGTCAAACATGCTCAAGCATGTTTATTTTATAGTTTATAGTATTTATCTAAAGGTTTTTATATACTTGAGGTTTATAATATTAAACTCTTAGGTTTTAAATTTATTCCCTTGAGTTTATAATATTAATAATCATGTGAGTTTATCAAACCTTTTTGTTTAAGATATTAATTTGTAGGGTTATTAATCTCTTATGTTTTTCATATTGATCTCTTCGTCTTATTTATCCTTTACATTTTTAATATTTATCCATTGGGTTCACCAATTCCTTGGGTTTATGACATAAAACCCTTTGGTTTATTAGTTCTTTTCGTTTATAATATTAAACCACACTTGTGTCTTAGAATCTTTTGAGTTAAAAATATTAATTCTTAGGGTTTATTAATTTCTTAGGTTTTTGAGTTAAAAATATTAATTCTTAGGGTTTTTTAATCCCTTGTGTTTTTAGTATTGATCCCTTAGCCTTATTGATCACTTATGTCTTTAATATTTATCCCTTGGGTTCACTAATTCCTTTAGTTTGTAATATCAAACCCTTGGATTTATTAGTTTTTTGTGTTTATAATATTAATAATCCCTTGGGTTTATTAATCTCTTGAGTTTAAAATATTAATTTTTAGTGTTTATTAATCTCTTGAGTTTAAAATATTAATTATTAGGGTTTATTAATTTCTTGGTTTATAATATTAATATTTATCCCTTGGGTTCACCAATTACTTTGGTTTATAGTATTAAACTCTTGGGTTTATTACTTCTTTTGGTTTATAAGATTTACTTTGGTTTGTAGTATTAAACCCTTGGGTTTATTACTTCTTGTGGTTTATAATATTAATAATGTCTTGGGTTTATTAATCTATTTAATTTAAAATATTAATTATTAGGGTTTATTAATTGCGTAGGTTTTTTAGTTTAAAAACTTTATTTTTAGGGTTGAGTAATATTTTGTATTTTTAATATTGATCCCTTGGCCTTATTTGTCCTGTATGTTTTTAATATTTATCCCTTGGGTTCACCGATTCCTTTGGTGTATAATATTAAACCCTTGATTTTATTCATTATTTTGGTTTATAATATTAATAATCCCTTGGGTTTATTAATCTTTTTAGATTAAAATATTGATTATTATGGTATTAATATCCTAGTTTTTTTAGTTTAAAATATTAATTATTGGGGTTTATTAATTTCTTGTCTTTTTAATATTAATCCCTTGGCCTTATAGATCCCTTGGGTTTATTATTTCCTTGGGTTTTTAATATCAATCCATTTGGTTTATTAATCCTTTATATTTTTAATTCATTTGGTTTAAAATATTAACAATCCCTAAAGTTGATTGTTCTCTTCGGTTTATAATATTAATAATCATGTGAGTTTATCATACATTTATATTTAAAATATTAATTCCAAGGCTTTATTAATATATTCTCTTTTTAATATGGATCCCTTGGGCTTCTTGATCTATTAGCTTTTTAATATTCTCCCCTTGGGTTCACCAATTCCTTGGGTTTATAATATTAGACACTTGGGGTTATTAGTTCTTTTGGATTATAATATTAATAATCACTTCGTATATTTGTAAGAGATATATACTTATTATAAATAGTAATAAAATACTACTATTATGTTATATTTTAATTTTAGTATAGTTTGAGTTATAACTATTAATGTATTGAAAAAAATTAATAATATTTTATTATCAAATAATAAAATATTATATATTTAATATATATATATATATATATTAGTTTAATATATAGTATCAATATAGTTTATATTATTAATATATTACAAGTAGATATATAAGATATATTGGTAATTATATTCATAAATATATAATGATTATTTTGGTAAAATACATGTGGTGGGTGGTGGATATAGGTCTACAGCGTATATCAAACACATTAATGAATATGGTTGTAAATCTATTTCATATATGCCTATTGGCGTATATCAACCACATTGGTAAATGTGATTGTGCTAGTAGGTACTTTACTTGTAATACGGTGTATTGCCTTAATTTTTTGCGATTATAAATAATATGAATTATATTTTTATAATTAAATACTGAAATTAAATAATAATAATAATAATCTTTAATTCATTTTTAAATATTTAGTAGTATATAATTCCTTTCAATCTCATAATAATTTTTCAATTTTATATTTTTCTCAATGTTTCCACTTAATTAAATTATATCTATTCCTTCAAATTATTATTATCATATTTTTTTGGATTAAATTATCATTTACATTTATTTATCAATATTAATAATCATACTTGTATTTTATCATAAATTCTTGTTGGCTTACCAATATCATAGATATTCATTATCATAAGAATTATGGGAAAAAATAATTCTTATAATTATGAAAAAAATAGTGAAATGATCATTATTTTATTAAAAATTATTATAACGTTAAGATAAAGAAAATAAAGTAGCCACTACTTTATTAAAATGTTTCATAACTTATTGTTAATTTATTTATAAATTATATAAATTATCTTTAGTTATAGGTTAGAATTATCCTTATAAATATATACAAAACTTAATGATAATGATGATTATTAAGGTCTACTTAGACCAATGAGGTATATTAGACCTTAAGAAAGAAAGATATTAATATTAATTGGGACTTTTTAATATTTACGTCGTAAGGCGTTCCCCTTTGAGAAGAACTCCTCTAGTTGCCACCGTGTCTCATTTTCCATCGTCGATTTTGCATTGTTGGATCATATTGGCAATGAAGGTATAAAAATAACTATTTGGAATTACCCAACAATGATATCGGATTGGACCTCATACCTTCTTTAATTCATATATCAGAATCACCATTTTCGAACACTTTGTGTGCCCAAGGGACGGTTTGTTGGAAAATATGGAGCGAGCACGCATTTATCCAAACATTTATTTCTATTGATCTTGCAAGAAGTGCATGCAAATATGGACTATGCCTCTAGATTCCAAGTTGTATCATTCATCAGCAAAACAAATCCATAGGAAATATGTTCAACAGGTTCCTTAACATCCTTTTTTTAGAATTCATTACTTCTTAGTTGCTTACCTTTCCTAACATGCCTATTTGTTTAGAATTCAATATTTACCAGTTGTTTACCTTCCTGTCGCTGTGTGCAGTTAAAGTTTCAGGATGGAATGAAAATATTTTGCCTAACAATTCATTTGTAAAACATTTGTCATTAATTTTGCATTTCAACCATTTCTCACATTACAGTGGAACATATCAATCATAATTTGATGGCATGACCATTTCCGAACACTTTGTGTACCCAAAGAAACTTTTTGGGCTCATCCTTTTGAAAATATGGAGCCAACACACATTTCTCTAAACAATTCTTTTTGTGGATCTTATAAGTTTGGACAAAGTCTCTAGCTTCCTAGTAGATTTATTTACATTTACAAAATTGTTTTGTGAAGTATTTGAGGACAACCATATGAAAGTATGTTTCTTGCTAATAAGGGACTGAGCATTCCCAAGGGAGGATAAAGCTTGGTCGGCCTTTCGCTCACCTTGTCGAACTTATTGTTAACATATTGTGAAAAACAATCTATGATGAACTTATTTAAATATGTGTGTCCATACAAGCACAATAGCCTGACTGCTTGCACTTTTGCACCAGTTTTTCTAATGAATTAATGATGTTATGATTTTACAGGATCTTCCCATGGAGTGGTGAGATGATACGATAAGCAGAATAATTTACGAATCAAGAGAAAAATTTCTAGTTCTTGTAAATCGTTGTGGAGGAGAAATTAATTATATCCATTAAAAAGTTGCAGACATAAAATCATATTTAGTTTCCACAAAGGCATAGCTGCAATCCAATTGGCTTCTACCAAACCAGAGCTTGTTGACATTAACTGGATACATGCAAATCACTTGACAGCCATTAAAATATCATAAAGGTCCAGGTTGTTAATTACATGTTTTTATCCAGTGCAAAAATATGATCAGTGCTCAGGGAGGAACTTATAACTTCCTTTTTTTCGTATGCAAAAATAGAGCTAGCACAAGAAGATTCAAATATTTTGATGGTATAAGAAAGAATACAGAGCAATTCAATGGCTTTTTCTCCATCACCGTGAAATGGCGCTACATTATCGCAGGCTACCCCAACTCGGACTCCAAATTCTAGGAATCGTTTGAATTTCATGTCTCGTACAAGTATATCTTTCTTCACTAAACAATAGTACTGAGGTACCATCACAATCATACCCTTGTAAAAATGGTAAATCAAAATGAAATTTGGATATTTTCGAAAGTATAAAAACTATATACATCAAAATAAGAGTTGTGCTAAATTAAAATGAAATAATCAAAGCTAAATTCTCATATCTAATTTGGTTCCATTCTCAGATGTGAAATCTCCATTCAAATGGAATGAGTTTCAAAAGTTTGGTAGAGTAGCTACCCCTTTGACTTGGCACCTAAGCAAACAAATTTTGTTGTGTGCAATCCAACCTCGTTGGCATTGCATCTTGATGCACTAAAAAAATAAAAAGCTAAAAGAAAAATGCCAACATTTGTGGTTGCTTATACTTGAAATATGTCTAGATTTTCTCCCTTAGAATGTTCTTTGTCATTGGAAATCAATGGTCCATGCTAGTGAGTCCCATTTTCCATCCATGTAGCCTTTAATACTTTTAGTGGCTTTGTAGGATCACTTCCCAACTCAATTTGTGCTCTCTTTGAACGAATCTCTCCATGAGCATTGTAAGTATTTGATCTCCTCCTGGCAATGAATTGATCCTCACCTTCAACTCAACATACTCTTTCTCATCCCTCCCACACTTCTTCACAAAATATGGTTTCACTTTTTGGTTGGTGAAGTCACTTTTTAAGTTGAAATAGTTCTTGGGATTGCCAGGCTCTATGTTATGCTTTCTACAGAAAGGCACCCAGGTTTTGGAAAAGATTACAGCTTCTGCAATAGCTTCAAATGTGAGAAGAGACCCACAATCATCAGATAAGTAGCAAGGGAGCTTCTCTTCAGGATAGTTATCTACAAGAATAGAAAGAATAGTATTGGCAGTGACAGGAGGAGGCTCCTTATATGGATTGGTAGTAGAGACAAACACATCAATCGTTGGAAAATAAAATCTCCCCATTGGGTTTTGAGGGCTTGGACGCTCAAATCTCTCTTTGAGAACATTCAAAATATTCATTCTATTTATAGGCCAAATCTTGGGGAGTTGGTCTACAACCCATGATAAAGCAAACCAGATATCACATACCATTGACAATCACCATAGCCACATTGCATCATTATTGGGATGGCGAATCCGCCATATGAGGAAGAAAGAAGGTGCTACAAGATAGATTAGCATCAACAATCTATAAACAAAAGAAGCATCAACAATCACACTAGCTTGTTTTTTATCTCTCTTTTTTCATGCCCTTTGTTCAATGCCTTTTCTTAAGTGAATTAATTTGTTACAGGAATCTAATTTGTATCTCTTCTCAATTGTTTTAATTTCTTAACCACAACACTAATTTTATTTGAAAATCACAATTCATTCTCATTTAGTTCATTTGGCTCTATTATTAAGTAAGAATTTTGCAAAAGATAATGGAAATTTCAATCATTAGCTCATTCTTTTAATTACTTTGCTACAATCCATTAATATGGCATTGTAACATTGTGCTAAGCGTCGATAGATTAATAGCATGTAATGGGTAGGGGAGATTTAATGAAGTCATGGATTATGGACATTTTTATGCTAATTTTGAAGGCATATATTTATGAAATTGAAGGTGCTGTTTATTGTAACAGATTGGTGTTTGGATTAGTGTGCATTTTACCACAATGAGTCAGTATTCCTAGTGGACATGTTTCTTTGGCCATCGTGGGATAACTATTTTAGTTTATAGTTGCACATCTATTTCTAAGTCAATTTATTGGTCCTTGAAACTCTAATAAACTTGGGGTGAGCAGTCCTTTTGTGTTTCAGTATTCTTTCTTCACTATAATCCTTTCGTGTTTCAGTATTCTTTCTTCACTATAATATGGTTTCTCCTTTTGGGGAAATCAATTAAAAGAGTCATTACAATAATATTTCTTCTCATTGTGTCGCTGTGAATCGTGCTTCGTAATTTTACTGTTAAATTACTTGGATTGCCGATTTTTTTTCTTGTCATTCAAATTTCTACGAGCAAACACCCCTTTATTCACTTTATTTCTTAGTGGCAAACACCTTCACATGCATCAAAATAGCATTGAGGAAAACAAATGCACATTGTGTATCTTCGTCCTCACCTTCGTGTATATAAAATAGAATCTATAAAACAATGTACAATATACATGTGTATAATATCATTTTAAAACAAAAAAATTATTACATTGTTGGTTTATAATGTTATTATTAATATTATGTTTTATTTTTTAATGAAAAAATAATTATTATATTAATAAAATTGAGTAAATTGGAAATCACTTACAACAAATTGCAGTGCCACTGTGCGATCGCTCCAGTTACAATCACAATCATAATCTGAATCTGCGGGGTCGGCTCTCACCAATGTAGTGTTGTCCTTAATTTGCTTCCAAAGACTGAAAAGTGTGATGTTATGCAGGCTACTCAATGCCAATTCATTATCCTTTTCAATCTCTGTCCAGTCAGGCACTGTCATTTATGTATTATTTACTTCAACCTGGAGTTAGTTGTAACGTGTCCCCCATAAATCTTCTTATTTAATATGTATGGGAAGTGGTGGACCTTGTGGCCCACGCCGGTCCATGTGATCACTGAGTTTTTATTTGCCTTTCTCGTGATTTGATTTGTTAAAGCAGTGTCATTGTTTGGAGTTCTGAGAATGCAGAACTGTCTGCATATTGAAGTGATAAATTCGCTGGCAAACTGTTCAGGAGTGTAAAGTTTTCACCCCATATTTGGAACAGGATCTTCGAAAATACATAAACCTTTCTTTCTCACCAATATTCCTCCTTGACAAATAAATGTATCGTATCATGAGGTGTGCCACATTCAACATCTTCCACAGATGTCATCATCACTAAGGACTGCTCTCACAGGTTGGACATGATGTGCAAGTTTTGTGAACCGTCTACAGCATAAAGGGCTCTTAGAATCGATCATTCTTGATGGGATTATTTTTTTTGGGGGGAGGGGGGGCGGATTTTAATCACTTCAAAATGTTGAGATCCAAGGGAAAAAAGCAAGATTATTTTTTTTTTTTTTTTGAATTTTAATCACGAAAAAAAATATTATAATCAAAGGTTATACAGATGCAAATTGGGCTAGTAGTATTGATAATAAAAATAGCATAAGTGGAGGTGATTTCTATTTAGGGAGATGTCTGGTTTCTAGTCAACAAAAAACAAACTTCAATTTCTCTATCCACTGCTGAAACAGCATATATTGCGACAATCTCCTGTTGTACCCAAGTCCTATGGATGAAGAGGAACTGAAGGATCTTCAAGAGAATGGTGACAAACATATTCCTATTATGTGTGATAATACAAATGCTATAAACATTTGAAAATACCCTATTATGCATTCTAAAACAAAGCATATTCCTATTAAGTACCATTTTCTCCTAGAATAGGTTGTTGATCAAGTTTTCAGGTTGGAATACATTCCAACAAAGGAAAAATACAAATATATTCACTAAAACTTTTCCAAGAGAAAGCTTTGAATATATCAGAAAAAAATGGAGTAATTCAAAGAGGAATGGTTCAGTAATCTCATCTACAAAGTATGCTATTGATAGAGGCATATGAGGCAGATGGTAAGAAATAAACACTAGTAAAGGAGGAGTAATTGATAGGGGGAGTACAGTTGCAACAAACATAAATGGAAGTATTCACAGGGATAGATCCTTTCCGCAGCGGGAGTAAAATTTTAAGAGTTAATGGTTGAGAAGCCCTCTACAATTGAACAATGCCTAATATTCCTCTTTTCCATTGATTGGAAAGGGAGAGAGAAAGCATAAATTAAATAGGAAACATGAGAGAAGGGAAAACATTTGGAATAGTATCTTGATAGAGAGAGTTCATGCCATCAATTATCATCAATGTCTAGTGGTGTTTCCATTAATGCCAAAGGGGGAGATTGTTGAGTAGTTGTTTTCATTGATGTCAGGCCCAAGGAGATTGTTGAGCATGGTGGAAATTGTAGACAGTTGTGTCAAGTTCCTATTAAGTGTGATGATGTGTGTTGTTTCCTAGCCAAGATCAAGGATACAAGTAATATCTTTGAAGGCACTTTTTCTATAGGTATATTGTTCAAAACAACTTACAAAGTGTTTAGTTGGATAGTCATCTCAGAGATATTTCCAATCGTATATGGCACTTAGTCAAACTCACCTAGATTGGTGAAAAAAAATGTTTTGAAGTGAAGGAAGTTTCTGTTGGTTGAGGCATCTAGGCTATCTAAGCATAACTCATAAATCTGGAGATTTAATTATTTTTCTAGAACGGATTCAAGTGGCAATGTGAGTTGATATCCTAGTAGAGATAAGTGGCACTGATGTAGCAAGGGTGATGTTGTGGCATGACAAGTGGAAAAAATATAATGTTGCAGTTTATGTGGAAGTGACATGGTAGAGATGACATGGAAAAACATTACATGTGGCATGTTCTAATTGGTTCTTGAAGTTTCGATGTGGAAGCCTCAGGACTCACACTAAGGACTAGTTTGGAAAATTATTTCAGTGTATTTAGTGTTTATACAAAATGGTCTAAATCTAGGAAAATTTCTTCAAATTAGTAGAAGGCTTATTTGGGCTATCCATGGTCTCCAAAAAATTTAGGTATACCATCATTTTCCATAAATATCTTAATCCATATACAATGAAGAAGTTTCAAGGCATCCAAAATATATGGCTATACAGATATAATTGTTAAAAGGTCATTTCCAGTGGGTCACAGTCACAGTTCTGTTGAAATACCTCTAGCTTATCTGGTGATCCAGTCCTTGAGCAAGTGTGCATCATAAAAAAATATTTTCATTCTCGTATGTATGAAGCTCACATTTTAAGGACTTGGTCCCATCAGTTGGTCATGTGCGATAATGTTAAAGCCATGTTAGATAGAGTTTAAAGTAATCTACGTTGAAAAGTGTCATGTCTAACTTAATTTTCCACAAGCAGATGGACCTAGATCCATATTTTAGGACTAGGATCATATTCTATGGCCATGTGAGTTAATCATTGAAGCCCCAAAGATCCAAGGAGCCAAGCTATATACAGGTCATCTAGACTGGATTTTCAAAAAGGAAATATATAGGTCATTTGTTTGAATCTTTGGTCTTGCCACGATTGATTGATATGATAGAGTATAAATAAGCATGAATACTTTGGAGTTGTGTTGTGGTGGTGTGGAAAAATTGTGTGGTTTTGTGTGGACAATATCACTAAGCAACACATTGACATTTGAAGTGAGGAGTGAAGTGATAAATAACAGATAATCCACAAGATCGATAGTGTGTTCTTTTTATATTTGTTTTATATGTTCTAGTTTAAAGGGCCAAATTTATATGTGGTTAGTTGTGTCGAGGTTATTTTATTTAAGAAACTAAAATTATTGAACATAAACAAGTTTGAGTTTATTCAAATTCATTTTGGAAGGTCGATTAGTTCTGTTAAGTCAGATTTGAAGAATGAATTGAAGGTTGTTGATCCAGTTTGAAATACTATAAAAAGGAAGGTCCATTGTAATATTTTCAGGTTGTTGTTTCCATCAGTTTGTTACCTATAGCAAGTGGGTGCTTTCATATTTCATAGGTAGGTTCTTCAATCATGTTGTATTTTAAACAAGTTGGTTTCTTGCAAATTTCAGAGGTAGGTGTCTCAATCAGGTTATATACTAAAGAAAGTGTGTACTTGCATATTTCAAAGGTAGGTGCCTCAATCAAGTTATAACCTAATCAAGTTGGTGTTTGCATATTTTTGAGGTTGGTGCCTCAATCAGGTTGTAGCTTAAAGTTGGTTGGTGCTAGTGAATTATCCTAATCAAAGATTGAAAAAAAAATATAAGAATATTTGCGGTTTTCTCCCACAAGAGTGTCCATGTATATCTAGTTTTCTCATGTGGTTATGTGGTCATTGTTCTTATTGATGCAATGTTATGTTTTCAATTATAATAAATTGTTAAATTGGTTAAATTGGTCCATTACACTAATTCACACCCCCCCACCCCCACCCCCCGCCCCCCCGCCACCCCACCCTACCCCCCCTTAGTGTAATCATAATTCCAACAAAGAATCCTTATAATTCCTCATGCTACTATTCATAATAGGTATGACGATGGTGATGGAATTGAAGTTGATCCTATGGAATAATGAAGTGAAAAATAGATTGATCCATGACACATTTTTTCCATGATTGAGAATCATTGTGGATGAGACATATTATGGTATTCATGGTGCACTTCTTATTAATAATGTACAAAAAAATCTATACAACGACAAGTCTTCTTTCTGCTATTTTTTGTTATCTAACTTTGATATTTCAAACACATGTATGCCACAAATCATAAGGCATCCAAAATATATATATATATATATATATATATATATATATATATATATATATATATATATATATATATATATATATATATATCCATTATTCTCTACATTATTTATTTTTTCTTATATATTTTCACGCAATATTTTCCTATCACTATCAAATACTTTACCTCATCCATACCAAAAATTGTGTGCCCTTATGGAATATATAAGGATGGTGTATATAACAACTAATGGATATCAATATAGTGATCATATTATATAATATGGAAAACATGTTAAAATTTGGAATACCATAAATATGGAATTGGTAGATGTTGAATTGGCCAAATAATAAATAAGATCCCCTACAAGGTTATTTCTCACATTCACATAATTTCATGTTTCCACTAGTTGTTTAGATGCAAAATCATAGCACAATTTATGGTTTATCATGCACAAAAGAGAAGTGAACATGGTTTTATGTGAATGCTTAGAGATGGTTTTGTATTTGGTGTTGTAAATGAAAGATAACCCATTTTTAAAGAAGAACCTTTTAGACTTTCAATGGTTTTTAATTGTGTCAATTTGTTTGGAGATCACATCCAGTTAGTTAGTTTAGTTCATTTTTTAAATAAGCAATAACCTTCCTCCTTGGGTATTATTAAAGAGGGAACATTTAATGTTGGTATTAATTTTCTAGGTAATTATTTCAAAGAATATTTACAACATACCAATTCATTTTCATATGTGTTATATATTTTGCATGTACAAGGAATTACATATTTTTAAATAGTCATGTAATTACCAAGTTAGAGACCTAGTTGTATGTTATATTGAGCCTCTTAGTGACAAATTGTTAAAGTTATGGGTTGGCATCATTATGTATTACAAACCAATTTCAATTCAACAATTGAAGATGCCCCTCAACTAACACAATTTTGTTTCACCGAGAGGTGCATTCTATAACTGAATATGAGGGAGATGTGTAATTCTTTGAATTTTTAATATAAATTTGATATGCGAAATTTAAAAATATTAAAAAGAAAAACTAAATAAATGTGAATCATGAATAAAATATTTCAAAGAGAATTGTGTGTGTGTGTGTGTGTGTGTGTGTATAAAGTAATTGGAAAAAAACAATTCTTATGGTTAAAATATTTCAAGTACTCTCACTATTTTACATTTTTGTCGATTGTCAAGTATATATTTTCAGTTAGTTTTATCTCAAATTCAACAAATATTCATTGGAATTTCAAGTTGTGTAGTTTGCACAATCTAAGTCCCCAAGGAGATTTACAATGCGTTTAGACCATTCATGCATTCAAAAACTAAACAATATATATATATATATATATATATATATATATATATATATATATATATATTGTTTAGTTTTTGAATGCATGAATGGTCTAAACGCATTGTAAATCTCCTACAAATTTTTTCATATATATAAATGGAGTTTGGCATGTAACATAGTACACTCATGCTTGATGGGGAAGGTGTTTATTTATGGAAAGTTTCCAAAATGATTGTCTTATCATGTGGAAATATGAGGAAGGACAATCCATGCTAAATTCACTTTGTAGAAGCATCTTGGTGGAAATCATAGAAACTATTGGGAATTTAATTAATATAGATGGGTTAATTAATGCTCATCTTATTTCCTATAGTATCATAAAAAATCACTCCTCGTAGTCTCTCAATGGATTTTTTAGACTTAGCATTTATGGAATTCACTATTTAAATAGAGGCTAGGTCAATTTCAGTTTCTTAATGGAGCCTCTGTTGCATGCAGACTTAGCTATGGTTTTCAACTAGAAATTTACTAGCATGAGGATCATCACCTCTAGTTTGTTACAGACTTGGCTAGGGAAGTTTAGGTTCAAAAACATATTTATCTCTTTTCTCAATAGTGCTTCACTAGTGAACTTCTTGCTTTTGGAATTTTGTATGAGTCTTGAGTGTTTTCTATTTGTTACTCCAATCCTTTGGTTATTAATTTTGGGTGTTTTTTTCTTTCAATCTACCATCTGATATTTTTTTTGTAAATGTTTGTCCCTTTACCTTGTTGGTCTCTCTCTACCCAATTTGATCAAGCATGGGTTTTATCAGACTCTCCTAACCCTATTTACCAACTACCTTTACTTCTCTTACTCCTGGTACACCTCTGATTTCTCCATTATATCTTCACTCAACCACTTCAATGGCAACACTTGCATCCTCCCTCTTTGTGTATCCCACCTTTGTTTCCTCCCTCTTTGTGCTTCTCATGACATTTCTAGACCCAATTCTCCTCTAGTCATAATGGAGGCAAGATAGGTCATCTTAACCCCACTACTGACACTAATATATCTCCTCCCTCAAACAATTATACCCATGCTCAAACTGAAGCTCACATTTCTATGTCCAAATACAAGGATATAATCCTTGAAGTAGTCTAGAGAGTGATTTTTTATGTTGAAGACCAAGTTAGATAGGTTATAAGATTAATTCATGATAGGAAGATTGATTAGGATACTAGGGATTAGATTTTTGATGTAGGAAAATCTTCCAAAGCTCACTTTTCCTCCTACATGCAGACTATCAACCTATATTGGCATATTAAAACTCTCATGGGTAAAGTTCTTATAGATAGAGAAGACACTCACACAAACATCATGGTTGAAATAATGGACAAAGTGGATATGATTAGCAAGAAAGACTCAATTATGGCCAAGAAATTAGCAAACTTTGACTTTTCTTCCTTGGATTTTGACAGTGAGCCACAACCATTGAACCTAATGGACTCTCCAACTGAGTAATGATCAAGAGGGCCAAATTTTTAAGGAAAAAATAATATAATGACACAACCGCTTTGATGTATATTTTCTTATGGTTGAGTTTATTTCCCGGTTCTTTTTTCAGTTTGAAAAAAACTTAGTAGCCTATGAGATATACAAACATAAAAATTTAAAATTATATTACTAGTATGGTTTCTCAAGTGGCAGACCCATATCTTGTGATAATTATCTACACACATCCTTTTGATAGTAATATATTAAAAGGCCGGATCTTATAGAGGAAAAAAAACAATGGAAAATCCTTCAAATATCTCAATGCTTCTTGTATTAGGAAAATATTTGTTTGTTTTATTTTATATCCATTCTTTATTCTTGATAAATGGTCTAATCCCACATGTGTTTTTTTTTTTTTAAATTTGACAATGACTTCAAAATCATATCCTTGAAATTATAAGTCATCTACTTATTCTTCTTTGCTAAAATTGGTTTCTTCAAATTCACTTTAATGTTGGGTGTTACATTTAAAAATTAACTTATTCTCTAGTACATAATTCCCAAACATTTGTAAATCATAAATCACACATAGGAATTTCCTTTTTGCATTATTTTAATTATTCTTCGTTATAGAGGTTTTACTTCCAATTGGTACATGGGATAACTTAACTTGTCATTTTTTCTTGTTATATAGTTATGTTAGGATGGCCCCAATTAGTATAAATGATGCCCACATTTACATGAAAGTGTGAGGAACTTCAAAATAGATGTCTTCATAATCTTGTCCTTGAGTTCTTCAAATTCCCGCTAGCACTTTAGTGTCCTTTGAAATGATTTCTCCTTTTTTTAATAACTATGCCAATAGGTGATCTTGAAATAACATTTTACGATTTTTATATAATATATTTGTGTTTCCGAAAATTTGACCTTGGAGGGGTTTATGGGTGGTTCTAGTTCTTTAATTACTTTTACTTTCTATGAGTATACCAACATTCCTTCCTTTTGAAACTATATCTCCAAGTAACTTGCCAAAAGGTTCTAAGAACTAGATTTTTTTTATATTTAAGAAAAATATTATGTATTTGCATCTATTAAGAGTCATGCTCAGTTCTATGGCATGGTTTTTCAAACAACTAAATATTGACTAGTCATCTTGGTATACTTCCATGGGTTTGTGAATGAAATTTTGAAAATATCCACAATAATTTTTTAAAAGTGATGTAGGAGTATCATAATAAAATATGTAGTTTTCTAAGAAGTTTTTATAGGACTCTATATTTTTTAGTTTTTTAGAAAAAAAAATTAGAAACCATATGAAAAAAAAAAAGAGAGAAGAAATACAAAAAAAATCTATTTGATGTAGGAAAAAGTTATGAGGATTTTTTTCTCAAAAGTCTAGGAGAGGAATTGTATTTTGAGAACTCTAGATCTCTCCTTTTTTTGTATAAATACGAATGTATTATATTTTTTGGGCCAATCAAGAAGGGGAAAAGGTCCTAAATTCCTTCATGAATAAAATTGTGAATTTTGAATATATTAATATTATTTGTTTCAATTTTTATTTTTTATTTTTCTCCATCATTTAGTTTTGATTTGTATGTGTAGCTTTCTTTGTGGCACTCTACCATTAATTTTGGTATCACAGCTAGTTAATCTTTTGAAATTTGAGGATAAGATCTTGAAGAAGATAAGATATTGTGTAAATAAGAAAGGATGTGTATTTCTACATGACATATATATAGCAGCAAGATGAGAGATTGTGCCAAGGTAGTTGGTAGGAAGAAGATGAGTGATGAATAATTGGACTAAGAAATAGTTGATTTGAAGGAGAGACTTATTGTTCTAATGTAATCACTAATAGAAAGTCTGAATCATGGTCGGAAGCTTAAAAAAGAGCTAAATGGCTAATTGTTCAATTATATGCAAGGAAGGTGATACAAAAGATGAAAATGTGGGTTAAAACAAAGGAAAAACTTAGTAGAGTTGCATATGGATAAAGATATATGAAAAGTGAAATAGTTCTTATTTGTGAACTATAGTAGGAAGCAATACTTGGACAAGATAAGGAAGAAGATGAGAGACTTGATGAAAGTCTTATGGAGTGTTGGGAGGATTTAGACCAACACAAGGAAGAGATGCTGGAGGCATCAACAAAGACCAAGGAGTCTCATGATTTTGAAACTAAGGATTTTTGTGTGTATGCAGGTTATGAAGATGGACAACCACTAAAGGCTATTATAAAGGAAGAGAAAAATGTACAGTTGTCTCAAGAAGGAAAAAGTGAAAAAGGACAGAGGCAAGAAAATATTAACATATGGAATGAAGGGTAGCAACTTTGTGATAGAGAATGAAGATGTTGAAGCAAAAGGAAAATACTCAAATGCAATGCCAACAAGATATGATCAAGAGTTAAATTTTTTGGAAGGATAGCTATCAAATCCCAAGATTCACGAAGAATATATAGAGGTTTCATAAGAATTGGGAGTTCCAAAGGAGATAATGACCAACAAGCTATTGCATGGAGGATTCTTGAATAAGATGATAAACAAGTTATTATGTTTTTTGTAAGTGAAAAATTTGATGGAAGTAGCCAATATTCCATAAACAAAAAAGAAGACAAAGTGTGAAATACTGGAAGGTTATAGGAAAAAACAATGCAGACATAATAGTAAAATAAGTGGACAACAAAAAAATCAAGTTTCAGATCTAGGAGGAAAAGATTCTACAACAATATGGCTGTATATTGAAACCCATGACCAAGTTGCCATTAAACTTTTACCATGAGCGTATGATGCAAGAGCATCCTAATAAAATGTATATTTGATTTTCTATGTACAAGAAGTCTCTAATTTCTATATTATGTAAAAATCCTAGAAACAATATGTAAAAGAAAAAAAATAAACCTGTTTTATTTAGGAAAATGTTATGATAGGTTCCTAAAAAGAGGATTTTTCCTCAACTTCTTCCAAAAATATAGGAGAGGAATTATCTTTTGAGAATTCTAGGTCTCCCCTTCTCTAAGTATAAGTGAGTGTATTGCATTTGTTGGGCCAAAGGTCCCAAATTCCCTCATGAATAAATTTTTTGTTTCTGGTACATTATTTGGTTTTGGTTTATGTGTAGCTTTCATTGTGGCGCTTTACAATAGAAAATCATTCCACTGCATTCACTAGAAGAAAGGACATTCTTTTGTATGTAAAATCTCCCCATTTAATTACAAATGTAGTCAAAGGATGATCCATTTTTTTATTGACACCTAGTTACCTCTCAAATACCATTTTAAAAATGAGCAGATACCATTTCTTGCTACTGGTCGGAGTATTTTCCTTGAAAAGAGTGTTGGCAAGGGATATTTAATCATTATCATTTTTACCTTTCTAAAAGATGTGCATATTCTTAATTTTTCATTCTTCTACTTAGATACCACAATAGGTGAAACCCATTCATTTCTTCTATCTCATATGTTATTCATGCCTTTAATAATCAGCTATGTTCTTGCAATTGCCTTGTATCAAAAATCCATTTTATATCATCATTTTCTCATTATATCTGGTTCAAGATCAAATTTCATCTTAAATTCCCAAACTTTTTAGACATTTATTTAAGGTATTAATAATTGTATTATTGTAACACCCCAAGCTGCTATGCTTTTTAACTTAACATTTGAAAGAATCCAAAGGGGAAGTGGACCCCAATGGAGAAACAATGTGTGGATTTATTTTATTTATTAATAAAAATAAATGGAATATTTATGTGTGTACAATGACTAGATTGAGAATGGAGATCTTAAACCTAGATCCATGACGATATGGATAAGATTAGACTTTCCCAAACCTTCCAGAAAACCTTGGAAGGAATCTTACTAAAAATTAGATTTGAAGAGAAATATTTAATTTCCCCAATCAAGAGGAAAGTAATTGGGAAGAGGAAGAAAAGTTGGAAAAGTGGAAAAGACAGCTTTAAATTACCTCAATGTGGGAAAGCCTAGGCAAAATAGGAAGAAAGCATCCTGAAATTTCTGGACGCAGAAATTAGAAACAGGCTTGGGAAAGCATTGCTTAAATAAGTTGCTCCAAGATAGACAGAGGGTTCTCTATCACTGGAAGCTAAGGTCTAAGCTCGGGGGTGTGAGTTAAGGAGATAGAACTCTATGGTTGGGAGGACTAGTCTAAGAAATTGGTATGCACACAGAATTAATCTCTTTTAGAGTTATATGAAATTGCTTGTGTAAATAAAATTTTTCTTTAGCGAGTGAGTTAAGTTTTGATATGTTGAGTTATTTAATACCCATACATTTAACAGATTTTGATGAGGTATAGATACTTCAAATTTGTATAGTTGTATGGGAGTATTCTGATGAGACCCATCTGCCATAATTTCTAAACCTGTAATAGGTTTAAATCTGGAGATTGGTATCTCCCAGAGAAAGTATTACTTCTATGTTGAAAAAGAACATACTAATGTTACTTTGCTTAGATTTTATGTAGATACATTCATGAGAAATCTAAACTAATATACAGAACAGAAATTTACTATCTGTAAGTTAATACTGATATATTTTAGTTATTGTCCTATTGTCATAATTATTTCGTATAAAATATAGTGTTAAGAAAGTTAAGTAGATATAAGCCAATTTAGTATAACAAAAAATATTTATGATGTAAAATAGAGGGGAAAAGTGAAAATAGTACTATACTAAACATGCAAAATTTTATCATGTATGCTGAACAGAAAATACAAGTACCATAAGCCGATAAATTTCCATTTTTATTAGGAGTCAATACTTGATGTATAAATTCTTTTTTCTTTACTGTGATGGAAATAACATGGATAAAAGTTGGTACAGAAATGATATAACAACTAGCTATTATTATTGAGTAATATCAAAAATTATACGTGTAGGTATTAAATTTCCACATGACAAACTGTAAATAAATTAGCAAGAAAAGAAATAAGAACTGGATATATATAGGTAAATATATATATATATATATATATAATATATATATATATATATATATATATATATATATATATATATATATATTCATTATGCATATATTAAATCAAGGCTATGGAAATCCTGTCATTTAAATCTAAGCAGTACATTTGCACAGTAAGTATTTTAATAAACAAAATTTAGGGACTGATAGATGATTTCAATACTACTCTAAAAGTTGGTAGTTACAGATAATATATATAGAGTGAACAAAAAACTGACATATGAGTTCAATAAATTATGTAAGTTGGCTCAATGTCTATATAACATATATTTCAAAAATAAGATATGCATATCCTTGAAGTAAAATTTTAATTTGATATATATGATTTAAAACAGAGACGTGAGATATGTAGCAGTAATATCTGAACCAATGAAACCATGCTAAATCTTGGAACGAGATCAAAATTCATAGTCCACTTATATACATGATAAGATATCACCTGCCGGTAAAAATAAAATTTAGTTTTAGTTTTAAGTTAACTTCACACTAGCCAAAGAGGCCAAGATAATTTCTCGAACCCTAAATTAGAAGAATATAAAAAAATTTAGGAATCTGAATTTAAATGTGGGAAGCACTGCACTTCGCACAAAACGTGGAAGACCAACCTGTGTAATAGCAATAGATTAGGATCGAAAAAACTTAAGAATTCCAAAGGCAGCATGTTAAACCTGAAGTGAGAAAAATGAAAGAGGGTTATTACCTGCACATTCACAAAGGTAAGGATTAGTACCATTCCTAATTGGATATAAAAGAAAAAAAAACCATTATAATTATAGAAGCAAATTAGAGAAATTACCTGTAGAGAACGAGGATGAGTAAACTGGGATAGAGGTCGAAGTGGTTCAATTTTCCAAACCGGCTTAGTTGCAGGCCTACGTTAATCCTCGAACCCAATATAATAAAAATGAGAAAAGGAAATCAAATATCAAATAAATTCTAGGATATTATTATGAGAAATAGAAAATCTATTTCAGATTTATATCATTGGGATTATTACAAATTTCATAGAAGGGAAAATTGGATGGTTGTTGGAATCGATGTGAAAAACTTACCTTGAGTTACCACGATTCCTAGAAATTAGTAACTGCGTTTGCAACCATTCATAACCTGAAGTCGAATTTGACACAGAAGGCAAGGGTAGAGAAACTGAAAATTATTTCTGTTGCACAGGAGTGTTAACACAAATAAAATTTGTGTATTCTCAACAGAATGATTTCTAAACAAATAAACTGTGAGTTTTAAAATGAAGATGAATGGGTATATCAGCGCTTCACAATTGAATAAAGAAAAACGACATTCTGAGGGAGAAATTGTACATTTTAATCAAGGAAGAAGAATACAATTGAACAGGGGTTAATGACTATGTATTAAAATGTCGAACTAAGGAGCCGCGTAAGCCAAATAGCTTAGTAGTATAACTCTGAAGTCAGTATTAATTATAGTGAAATCAATATAAAGAAAAGCTTACCCGGGACAAGTGAAGGAGAAACCGAGTTGTGGAGTAGGGAGATGCTCCATAACCACTGTGTGTAAATTTCTGAAGGAAAATACAAAATCCAAACTCATCGAGAACGAAAGAAATGAAACTCTTCTGGAAAATTCCCATTTAAAAACCTAATAGATGGGAAAAAACCTAATTCATCGCAACCATACAAGTTTCACCATCTAGATGCTTCTTATGCGGATCAATGATTCATGGGTGAAAAGCTCGAGACGTTCGATCTCATACATGCTAAATTTAATGAAGAAATCCCAATCTCATAAATGTAATAAACGTTACAGAGTACATGTAGATTTGCGAGGATCGCACTGGGTGCAAAGATTTACGTTTTAATAGATGGCTTCATTAATGGCTACTAACCATGACATATACTTTCAGAACTCACATTTAAATTTCCTTGTACCAAAACGACGTAACTTTCCATCATGAGTCATACATTGATCTCCTCAGTATGTGGTTGTAAAACCAATCCTAAATGGGCCTTAATTAAACGTCACAAATTAAATTAGGGCCTAAGTTAATACCTTTGAAACCATATTACTGCGTTGACCTTAGGTTGGAGAGAGGTAGCAACAATAATAACGTTAACATAAATGTTAATAAAAGTTTAGGCCATTATGAGAAGTTCGAAAATTAAAATCTCAGATGGTAAGATTTCACTTAGGTTATGTGGAAATGTAGGTTTTAGGGTTTAGGAAGATGGGGAAATAAATTGAGAAAAAAAAAGGTTATTAACTATACATACTCCTAACGTATTTATATATATGTATGAAATTGTATATGTATAGGTCCCCACAAGGAATCCACCAGATGGATGCTTAGGGAAATTAAGAATTGGTGAGAAATGATTAAGTGGTGAGAATTTATTTAGGAAGTATTAAGTTGTTAAGTGATGGGGGATATACATTAAGACACAAGAGTATAGAAATTTATAACCATTAGAAGTGTAAACTAAGAAGTTTAGAAACTCATAAACTAATTGTTATCATTAATAGAAGGAGAGTGTAACCAACTGGTTTAATAGTAAATGAATATTTTAGTGATTATAATAGGAAAAAAATAATTGTGAATGAGAGACATTATAAATGGTATCAAAGCATAAGCTAAAAACACTCGGCAAAAGATGTGCTCACACAGAAATATATGTTGTTGTAAATATTTATAAAATTTAAAAAAAAAAATTGCTAATGTTAATTTCCTGTATAGTGAACAGTACTGAAGACTATAGCTGTGAACCATGACTGAAGGGGACGAGCTGTATGTGGATCTGGGTGGTGGAGAAAACACGCTAGATCCAAATGCTCCATTGATGGCTATGTTGCATAGAATGCAACGAGAAATGGCACATCTTAACAGCCACAATGACAGGCTATCTTTAGCTAGTGAGGAGCAAGACAGACTCATAAGAGAATTGACTTCCCAGAACAGCCAAGAGGGGGAAGGTTCCAGAATGAAGAGAAAAGAAAGGGTCAGTTTCTCAGAAGATTCTGAAGAAGATGATGCCTCTAGAAAGCAGTCTAGACAAAAGAAGGAATTACAAGGTGAATTTCGGAAAATAAAAACTCCCTCCTATGATGGAGAAAAAGAAGAAGATGCTGAGGCATTGCTTCTGAATATGATAAAATACTTTCAGGTTTACGAATATGAAAGTAACTTAAGAGCCAGATTGGCTATTTATCAACTACAAGGTAAGGCTACCTTGTGGTGGGAGGAAACAAAGATGGTTCATGCCATTGATGAGAAATTGGTGACTTGGGAGGACTTCCAAGTCAAGTTTAAAAATCAATACCTGAATGAATGCTACTATGACGACAAGGCAAAAGAGTTTCATGAACTCAGATTGGGACAGCTCACAATTGATGATTTTGTCACCAAGTTCACAAATCTGTTACGTTATGTACCTTATATCAGAGAAGAGAAGGAAAAGTACAAAGGTTTCTGAACTGTTTGCCTACTGTTTATAAGGAGAAGATAGAGTTTGATAACCCAAAAACAATGGATGAGGTAGTGAGGAAAGCCTGATTATGTTACCAACAATTCAGGGGTAAGACGGAACAAGGAAAGAATTGGTCAAACAAAAGTGAATTCAGCGGAAAGAAACAGAAACCAGCCTATTTGAAAAACTTTGGTAGGAACCACCAGAGAAAGAAATTTAGTAAAATGAGTGAAAATCAAACTGCTCAATCTCAAACTGGGTCAAAACCAATGAATGGGAATAATAAGAAGGAAGGGAATATTAAAATGAGGGAGTCTTTGAAGTGTTGGGGTTGTGGGAACCTCATTTATTAAAGGATTTCCCACATCGAAATATTCAGACAGTACAAGTACTGCAAGAGACCACTACAGTTAATGACATAGCAAGGAACATCCCCACCATCAGTGCCACCCTAGAAAACCGACAAGCAGAACACCAATCTACTATGGTCGAGATGGAAGGTATGATTGCTAACCAATCTGTTATAGTTTTAATAGATCCAGGTGCATCTTTGAGTTATATCAGTCTTCAAATGGTAGAAATATGCAAATTAAAGTTAGAGAAGTTTCAGCATTCTTGGCTAGTAAAGTTAGCCACTGGTACAAAACGAAAAGTAACTCACAAGTTACCTCAAACAACCATTAATCTGAATGGATACCAAACAGAATTAACTTTAAACATTCTGCCATTAGGGTCTTATGATGTCCTGATAGGGATGGACTGGTTAGAAAAACAGAAAACTATGATGAATTGTTTAGACAAGACCTTACATTGCATTGATAAGGAGGGAAAACCTATAATAATCAAAGGGAAGCCTAAACCCATATCTGTGAGGCAGATCTCAGCTCTTCAATTAAAAAGAACTGCTAGAAAAAGGTATCAGGTGTATGTTGTACCTGTAGAAGAGTTAGAACAACAACCAGAGAAAAATTTGCTAGAAACGTTACCAGTGATAAAGGAATTTAAAGAAGTGTTCCTGGATTAAATTCCTCATCTTCCCCCTAAGAGATAAATCAATTTTTCAATTGATTTAGTACCTGGAGCAACTCCAGTTTCTAGAACCCCATACAAAATGAGCACCCCTGAATTAGTGGAGTTAAAGATGCAACTACAAGAGTTGTTAGACAGGGGTTACATCAGACCGAGTGTATCTCCCGAGGGAGCACTGATATTGTTTGTGAAAAAGAAGGATGGTACATTCCGAATGTGCATTGATTACCGTCAATTAAACAAATTGACAATCAAAAACAGATATCCATTACCTAGGATAGATGACCTTTTTTATCAAGTTAGAGGGGCAACCATGTTTTCCAAGATTGATTTAAGGACTTGTCACCACCAGTTAAGGATTAAAGATGAAGACAACAGCAAGACCGCATTTAGAACCAGGTATGGCCACTATGAATTTGTAGTCCTACCATTTGGATTGACAAATGCTCCTGCCACTTTTATGTGTTTAATGAATAGTGTCTTGAATAAATACTTAGAAAAGTTTGTGCTAGTATTTATTGACGACATTCTAATCTATTCAAAAAGTGAAGCAGAGCATAAAGAACACCTCAAAATCGTGTTGCAGACTCTAAAAGAAAATCAGTCATATGCTAAGTTTAGTAAATGTGAGTTTTTTAAGGATAAAATTCAATACTTGGGGCATATAATATCAGAACAAGATTGGTTGTAGACCCCGAAAAGATAAAATCCATCAGAGAATGGCCTGTATCTATTGATGTATCCTTGGTAAGATCGTTCATGGGGATTGCGGGATACTATAGAAGGTTTGTAGAAATATTTTCAACTTTAGCCTTTCCCATAACTTCATTGCAAAGGAAAGGAATAAAGTTTGAATGGAATGAAAAATGCCAAAATAGCTTTAAACACTTAAAATTGAAACTTACTACAACTCCTATCTTGAATATTTCCGATCCTAATCTGGAGTTTGTAGTATGTACAGATGCTTGTGGAGAAGGATTAGGGGGAGTATTGTTACAAGAAAATTCTGTTATAGATTATAAATCTAGAAAACTTAAGAAACATGAACATAATTACAGTGTGTATGATCGTGAGTTAGCTACTGTAATACACACTCTCAAGATGTGGCGAAACTATCTTCTAGGAAAGAAATTTGTACTGATGACAAATCACATCAGTCTAAAGTATTTCTTCACTCAACCAGATCTGAATGCTAAACAAGCTAGATGGTTGTCTTTTCTGAGTGAATTTGACATGGAAATAAAACATATCAAAGGTAAAGAGAATAAGATTGCCGATGCCTTAAGTAGAAATGCTTGGCAAATTATAAGTAACATTGGGAGTAGTGTCAACTTTGACTTGGAGGGACTGGTTCATAGGGTAGTGGACCAAGACCAAAACTATGAAAAACTTTAGACTCAAATGATGAAAAAGGAAATAAAAGGGTATACACAAAATCAAAAAGGACTAATTTGTTATAGATATAGATTGTACATATCTAATGTAAACTCATTAAAGAAGGAAATTATGGATGAATATCATAAACATCCTTATTCTGGACATCCTGGATACCAGAAATTACTCACAGCTTTGAAAAATAATTTACTTTGGCCTGGAATGAAAAAGGATGTAGCAAGCTACTTGGCTAGATGCATTGAATTTCAACAAGTAAAAGTTGAACATCAACATCCAATTGGGTTGTTAAATCCTTTGCCGATTTCAAAATGGAAATGGGAAACTATTTCTATGGACTTTATAACTGGTTTACCAAGAACCAAATATCAGCATGACTCTATGATGGTGGTAGTGGATACTTTGACTAAAGCTGCTCATTTTATACCTGTTCAATCCACCTTTGGAACAACCCAAGTAGTAAATGTGTTTATGAAAGAAATTGTAAGGCTACATGGGGTTCCTAAAATGATCATCTCAGCTAGAGACGTAAAGTTCACTACAGCATTTTGGAGGAGCTTATTTGGAAGCATGGGTACTAAATTGAACTTTAGTACTGCCTATCATCCCCAAATGGATGGTCAAACTGAAAGGACAAATCAAATTTTGGAAGACATGTTAAGAATGTATGTGATGGATAGGCCAACAAAATGGGAAGACTATTTACATTTAGTAGAATTTGTCTATAACAACAACTACCAAACTTCCATAAAGATGAGTCCGTTCGAAGCACTTTATGGTAGAAAGTGCCACACTCCCTTAAGCTGGAGCCAACCTGAGAATAAATTGGTACTTGGCCCAGAATCTTTGCAAGAAATGGAAAGAATTGTAAAACAAATTCAAAAAAATATCAAGACAGCTCAGGATCGACGGAAAAGTTATGCAGACAAAAAGAGAGTTCACCAAGAGTTCAGTGTGGGTGATCATGTATATCTGAGGATTAAGCCTAAAAAGAGCACTTTGCACACTGGTAGTTGTGCAAAATTAGCTCCACGATATTGTGAACCGTTTGAAGTGCTGGAAAGAGTAAGACTAGTGGCTTATAAATTGGCCTTACCTATTCATATTAAGGTTCATGATGTGTTTCATGTTTCTTTGTTAAAAAAATATGTACATGAAGCTACTCACATTATTGATTGGAATGTGATCCAGGTCTAACCAGAAGGGGAATTCCTGCCAAAGCCGCTTCAAATCTTGGAGCGGAAAGAAATTGAACTTCGAAACTGCACAGTAGCCTGAGTAAAAGTGCAATGGAGGCACTTTACAGCCGAAGAGGCTACTTGGGAACGAGAAGCTGAGATGATGGAAAAATACCCATGACTGTTTACACAGTGAATTTTTTAAGTTTATTTTGTAAACATCGAGGATGGTGTTTGTTTTTAGAGGGGAAATATGTAACACCCCAAGTTGCTATGCTTTTTAACTTAACATTTGAACAAATCCAAAGGGGAAGTGGACCCCAATGGAGAAACAATGTGTGGATTTATTTTATTTATTAATAAAAATAAATGGAATAGTTATGTGTGTACAATGACTAGATTGAGAATGGAGATCTTAAACCTAGATCCATGAGGATTTGGTTAAGGTTAGACTTTCCCAAACCTTCTAGAAAACCTTGGAAGGAATCTTACTAAAAATTAGATTTGGAGAGAAATATATAATTTCCCCAATGAAGAGGAAAGTAATTAGGAAGAGGAAGAAAAGTCGGAAAAGCGAGAAAGACAACTTTAAAGTACCTCAATGAGGGAAATCTTAGGCAAAACAAGAAGAAAGCATCCTGAAATTTCTGGACGCAGAAATTAGAAACAGGCTTGGGAAAGCACTGCTTAAATAAGTTGCTCTAGGATAAATAGAGGGTTGTCTATCACTGGAAGCTAAGGTCTCAGCTTGGGGGTGAGTTAAGAAGATAGAACTCTACGGTTGGGAGGACTAGTCTAAGAAATTGGTATGCACACAGAATTAATCTCTTTTAGAGTTATATGAAATTGCTTGTGTAAATAAAGTTTTTCTTTAGCGAGTGAGTTAAGTTTTGATATGTTGAATTATTTAATACCCATACATTTAATAGATTTTGATGAGGTATAGATACTTCAAATCTGTATAGTTGTATGGGAGTATTCTGATGAGACCCATCTACCAGAATTTCTAAACTTGTAATAGGTTTAAATCTGGAGATCGGTATCTCCCAGAGAAAGTATTACTTCTATGTTGAAAAAGAACATACTAATGTTACGTTTCTTAGATTGTATGTAGATACATTCATGAGAAATATAAACTAATATACATAACAGAAATTTACTATCTTTAAGTTAATACTGATAGATTTTAGTTATTGTCCTACTATCATAATTATTTCGTATAAAATACAGTGTTAAGAAAGTTAAGTAGATATAAGCCAATTTAGTATAGCAGAAAAGATTTATGATGTAAAATAGAGGGGGAAAGTGAAAATAGTACCATACTAAACATGTAAAATTTTATCATGTATGCTGAATAGAAAATACAAGTAGCATAAACCGATAAATTTCCATTTTTATTAGGAGTCAATACTTGATGTATAAACTGTGTTTTCTTTACTATGATGGAAATAACATGGATAAAAGTTGGTACAGAACTGATATAACAGCTATCTATTATTATTAAGTAATATCAGAAATTATACGTGTAGGTATTAAATTTCCACATGACAAACTGTAAATAAATTAGCAGGAAAAGAAATAAGAACTGGATATATATATATATATATATATTCATTCTGCATATATTAAATCAAGGCTATGGAAATCCTTTCATTTAAATCTAAGCAGTACATTTGCACAGTAAGTATTTTAATAAACAAAATTTAGGGACTAATAGATGATTTCAATACTACTCTAAAAGCTGGTAGATACAGATAATATGTATAGAGTGAATAGAAAACTGCATATGATTTCAAGAAATTATGTAAGTTGACTCGATGTCTATATAACATAGATTTCAGAAATAAGATATGCCTATCCTTGAAGTAAAATTTTAATTTGATATATATGATTTAAAATAGAGATGTAAGATATGTAGCAGTAATATCTGAAAAAATGAAACCATGCTAAATCTTGGAACGAGATCAAAATTCACAGTCCACTTATATACATGATAAGATATCACCCTGTCGGTAAAAGGAAAATTTAGTTTCAGTTTTAAGTCAACTTCACACTAGCCAAAGAGGCCAAGATAATTTCTCGAACCCTAAATTAGAAGAATATAAACAAATTTAGGAATCCAAATTCAAACGTGGGAAGCACTGCACTTCACACAAAACGTGGAAGACCAACCTGTGTAATAGCAGTAGATTAAGATCGAAAAAACTTAAGAATTCCAAAGGCAGCATGCTAAACCTGAAGTGAGCAAAATGAAAGAGGGTTATTACCTGCACATTTACAAAGGGAAGGATTAGTACCATTCCTAATTGGATATAAAAGAGAAAAAAAACCATTATAATTATAGAAGCAAATTAGCGAAATTTCCTGTAGAGAACAAGGATGAGTAAACTGGGATAGAGGTCGAAGTGGTTCGATTTTCCATACCAGCTTAGTTGCAGGCCTACGTTAATCCTCGAACCCAATAGAATAAAAACGAGAAAAGGAAATCAAATATCAAATAAATTATGGGATATTATTATGAGAAATAGAAAATCTATTTCATATTTATATCATTGGGATTATTACAAATTTCATAGAAGGGAAAATCGGATGGTTGTTGGAATCGATGTGAAAAACCTACCTTGAGTTACAATGATTCCTGGAAATCAGTA
Source organism: Pinus albicaulis (assembly GCA_034641835.2). NCBI lineage: Eukaryota > Viridiplantae > Streptophyta > Pinopsida > Pinales > Pinaceae > Pinus > Pinus albicaulis. Next base: position 930,576,330 of record CM076576.1, read on the forward strand.
ATTGTGTTTGCAACCATTCATAACCTGAAGTCGAATCTGACACAGAGGGCAAGGGTAGAGAAACCGGAAATTATTTCTGTTGCAAAGGAGTGTTAACACAAATAAAATTTGTGTACTGTCAACAGAATGATTTCTCAAAAAATAAATTGTAAGTTTTAAAACGAAGATGAATGGGTATATCAGCACTTCACAACTGAATAAAGAAAAAAGACATTCTGAGAGAGAAGTTGTACATTTTAAATCAAGGAATAAGAATACAATTGAACAGGGGTTAACGACTATGTATTAAAATGTCGAACTAAGGAGCTGCGTAAGCCAAATAGCTTAGTATTCTAACTCCGAAATCAGTATTAATTACAGTGAAATAAATATAAAGAAAAGCTTACTCAGGACAAGTGAAGGAGAAACTGAGCTGTGGAGTAGGGAGATGCTCCATAGCCACTGTGCATAAATTTCTGAAGGAGAATACGAAATCCAAACTCACCGAGAACGGAAGGAATGAAACTCTTCTAGAAAATTTGCATTTAAAAACCTAATAGATGGGAAAAAACCTAATTCACCTCAACCATACAAGTGTTACCATCTAGATGCTTCTTATGCGGATCGATGAGTCATGCGTGAAAAGCTCGAGACGTTCGATCTCATACAGGCTGAATTTAATGAAGAAATCTCAATCTCATAAATGTAATAAACATTACAGAGTCCATGCAGATTTGGGAGGATTGCACTGAGCGCGAAGATTTATATTTTAATAGATAGCTTCATTAATGGCTACTAACCCTGGCATAGACTTTCAGAACTCACATTTAAATTCCCTTGTACCAAAACGACGTAACTTACCATCACGAGTCATACATTGATCTCCTTAGTATGTGGTTGTAAAACCAATCCTAAATGGGGTTTAATTAAACGTCACAAATTAAACTAGGGCCTAAGTTAATACCTTCGAAAGTTCAAAAATTAAAATCTCAGATGGTAAGATTTCACTTAGGTTATGTGGAAATGTAGGTTTTAGGGTTTAGGAAGATGGGGAAATAAGTTGAGAAAAAAAAAGGTTATTAACTATACATACTCCTAACGTATTTATATATATGTATGAAATTGTATATGTTTAGGTCCCCACAAGGAATCCACCATATGGTTGCTTAGGGCAATTAAGAATTGGTGAGAAATGATTAAGTGGTGAGAATTTATTTAGGAAGTATTAAGTTGTTAAGTGATGGGGGGTATACATTAAGACACAAGAGTATAAAAATTTCTAACCATTAGAAGTGTAAACTAAGAAGTTTAGAAATTCATAAACCAATTGTTATTATTAATAGAAGGAGAGTGTAACCAACTGGTTTAATAGTAAATGAATATTTTACTGATTATAATAGAAAAAAAAAAAAAAAAAATTGTGAATGAGAGACATTACAAATGGTATCAAAGCATCAGCTAAAAACACTGGGCAAAAGATGTGCTGACACAGAAATATATGTTGCTATAAAAATTTATGAAATTTAAAAAAAATTGCTAATGTTAATTTCCTATACAGTGAACAGTACTGAAGATTACAGCTGCGAACCATGACTGAAGGGGACGAGATGTATGTGGATCTTGGTGGTGGAGAAAACACGCCAGATCAAAATGCTCCATTTATGGCTATGTTGCATAGAATGGAACGAGAAATGGCATAGCTTAAAAGCCACAATGACAGGCTATCTTTAGCCAATGAGGAGCAAGACAGACTCATAAGAGAATTGACTTCCTAGAATAGCCAAGAGGGAGAAGGTTCTGGAAGGAAGAGAAAAGGAAGGGTCAGTTTCTCAGAATATTCTGAGGAAGATGATGCCTCTAGACAGCAATCTAGACAAAAGAAGGAATTACAGGGTGAATTTCGGAAAATAAAACCTCCCTCCAATGATGGAGAAAAAGAATAAGATGTTGAGGCATGGCTCCTGAATATGATAAAATAGTTTTAGGTTTACGAATATGAAAGTAAATTAAGAGCCAGATTGGCTATTTATCAACTACAAGGTAAGGCTACCTTGTGGTGGGAGGAAACAAAGATGGTTCATGCCATTGATGAGAAATTGGTGACTTGGGAGGACTTCCAAGTCAAGTTTAAAAATCGATACCTGAATGAACGCTACTATGACGACAAGGAAAAAGAGTTTCATGAACTTAGATTGGGACAGCTCACAATTGATGAGTTTGTCACAAGTTCACAAATCTGTTACGTTATGTACCTTATATTAGAGAAGAGAAGGAAAAAGAACAGAGGTTTCTGAACTGTTTGCCTACTGTTTATAAGGAGAAGATAGAGTTTGATAACCCAAAAACAATGGATGAGGTAGTGAGGAAAGCTAGAATATGTTACCAGCAATTTATGGGTAAGATGAAACAAGGAAAGAATTGGTCAAACAAAGGTGACTTCAGTGAAAAGAAACAGAAACTAGCCTATTTGAAAAACTTTGGTAGGAACCACCAGAGAAAGAAATTTAGTAAAATGAGTGAAAATCAAACTGCTCAATCTCAAACTGGGTCAAAACCAATGAATGGGAATAATAAGAAGGAAGGAACTGTTAAAATGAGGAATCCTTTGAAGTGTTGGGGTTGTGGGGAACCTCATTTATTAAGGGACTGCCCACATCAAAATATTCAGACAGTACAAGTACTGCGAGAGGCCACTATAGTTAATGATGTAGCAAGGAACATCCCCATCATCAGCGCCGCCCTAGAAAACCGACAAGAAGAACACCAATCTACTATGGTCGAGATGGAAGGTATGATTGCTGACCAATCTTTTATATGTTTAATAGATCTAGGTGCATCTTTGAGTTATATTAGTCCTCAAATGGTAGAAAAATGCAAATTAAAGTCAAAAAAGTTTCAGCATTCTTGGCTAGTACAATTAGCCACTGGTACAAAATGAGAATTAACTCACAAGTTACCTCAAACAACCATTAATCTGAATGGATACGAAATAGAATTAAATTTAAACATTCTGCCATTAGGGACTTATGATATCTTGATATGGATGGACTAGTTAGAAAAATAGAAAGCTATGATGAATTGTTTAGACAAGACCTTACATTGAATTGATAAGGAGGGAAAACCTGTAATAATCAAAGGGAAGCCTAAACCCATATCTGTGAGGCAGATCTCATCTCTTCAATTAAAAAGAACTGCAAGAAAATGGTATCAAGTGTATGTTCTACATGTAGAAGAGTTAGAACATCAACCAGAGAAAAAATTGCTAGAAATATTACCAGTGATAAGAGAATTTAAAGAAGTGTTCCCAGATGAAATTCCTCATCTTCCCCCCAAGAGAGAAATCGATTTTTCAATTGATTTAGTACTCGGAGCAACTCTAGTTTCTAGAGCCCCATACAGAATGAGCACCCCTGAATTAGTGGAGTTAAAGATGCAACTACAAGAGTTGCTAGATAGGGGTTACATCAGACCGAGTGTATCTCCCTGGGGAGCACCGGTATTGTTTGTGCAAAAGAAGGACGGTACATTCCGAGTGTGCATTGATTACCGTCAATTAAACAAATTGACAATCAAAAACAGATATTCATTACCCAGGATAGATGACCTTTTTTATCAGGTTAGAGGGGCAACCATATTTTCCAATATTGATTTAAGGACTGGTCACCACCAATTAAGGATTAAGGATGAACACAACAACAAGACCACATTTAGAGCCAGGTATGGCCACTATGAATTTGTAGTCCTACCGTTTGGACTGACAAATGATCCTGTTACTTTATGTGTTTAATGAATAGTGTCTTGAATAAATACTTAGACAAGTTTGTGCTTGTATTTATTGACGACATTCTAATCTATTCCAAAAGTGAAGCAGAGCATAAAGAACACCTCAGAATCGTGTTGCAGACTCTAAAATAAAATCAGTTTTGTGCTAAGTTTACTAAATGTGAGTTTTTTAAGGATAAAATTCAATACTTGGGGCATATAATATCAGAACAAGGATTGGTTGTAGACCCCAAAAAGATAAAATCCATCAGAGAATGGCCTGTACCTATTGATGTATCCTCGGTAAGATCGTTGATGGGGATTGCGGGATACTACAGAAGGTTTTTAGAAATATTTTCAGCTTTAGCCTTTCCAATAACTTCATTGCAAAGGAAATGAATAAAGTTTGAATGGAATGAAAAATGCCAGAATAGCTTTGAACAATTAAAACTGAAACTTACTACAACTCCTATTCTGAAGATTGTCGATCCTAATCAGGAGTTTGTAGTATGTACAGATCCTTGTGGAGAAGGAATAGGGGGAGTGCTGTTACAAGAAAATTATGTTATAGCTTATGAATCTAGAAAACTTAAGAAACATGAATAGAATTACAGTGTGTATGATCTTGAGTTAGCTGCTGTAATACATGCTCTCAAGATCTCGCGACACTATCTTCTAGGAAAGAAATTTTTACTGATGACAGATCACATCAGCTTAAAGTATTTCTTCACTCAAGCATATCTGAATGCTAGACAAGCTAGATGGTTGTCTTTCCTGAGTGAATTTGACATGGAAATAAAACATATCAAAGGTAAAGAGAATAAGATTGTCAATGCCTTAAGTAGAAATGCTTGGCAAAGGATAAGTAACATTGGGAGTAGTGTCAACTTTGACTTGGAGGGACTGGTTCAAAGGGTAGTGGACCAAGACCAAAAATATGAAAAACTTCAGACTCAAATGATGAAAAATTAAATAAAAGGGTATACACAAAATCAGAAAGGACTGATTTGTTATAGAGACAGATTGTACATTCCTAATGTAGACTCATTAAAGAAGGAAATTCTGGATGAATATCATAAACAACCTTATTCCAGACATCTTGGATACCAGAAATTACTCACAGCTTTGAAAAAAAATTACTTTGGCCTGGAATGAAAAGGGATGTAGCAAGTTACTTAGCCAGATGCATTGAATATCAACAAGTAAAATTTGAACATCAACATCCAGCTGGGTTGTTAAATCCTTTACCGATTTCAGAATGGAAATGGGAAACTGTTTCTATGGACTTTATAACTGGTTTATCAAGAACCAAATATCAGCATGACTCTGTGATGGTAGTAGTGGATACTTTGACTAAGGCTACTCATTTTATACCTGTTCAATCCACCTTTGGCACAACCCAAGTAGAAAATGTGTTTATGAAAGAGATTGTAAGGCTACATGGGGTTCCTAAAATGATCATCTCAGATAGAGATGCAAAGTTCACTGCAGCATTTTGGAGGAGCTTATTTGGAAGCATGGGTACTAAATTGAACTTTAGTACTGCCTATCATCCCCAAACGGATACCCATGATTGTTTACATAGTGAATTTTATTTTGTAAACACCGAGCAGGGTGTTTGTTTCTAGAGGGGTAATATGTAACACCCCAAGTTGCTATTCTTTTTAACTTAACATTTGAACAAATCCAAAGGGGAAGTGGACCCCAATGGAGAAACAATGTGTGGATTTATTTTATTTATTAATAAAAATAAATGGAATAGTTATGTGTGTACAATGACTAGATTGAGAATGGAGATCTTAAACCTAGATCCATGAGGATTTGGATAAGGTTAGACTTTCCCAAACCTTCCAGAAAACCTTGGAAGGAATCTTACTAAAAATTAGATTTAGAGAGAAATATCTAATTTCCCCAATGAAGAGGAAAGTAATTGGGAAGAGGAAGAAAAGCCAAAAAGGCGGAAAAAATAGCTTTAAAGTACATCAATGAGGGAAATCTTAGGAAAAACAGGAAGAAAGCATCCTGAAATTTCTGGACACAGAAATTAGAAACGGGCTTGAGAAAGCACTGCTTAAATAAGCTGCTCTAGGATAGACAAAGGGTTGTCTATCACTAGAAGCTAAGGTCTCAACTCAGGGGTGAGTTAAGGAGACAGAACTCTACGGTTTGGAGGACTAGTCTAAGAAATTGGTATGCACACAGAATTAATCTCTTTTAGAGTTATATGAAATTGCTTGTGTAAATAAAGTTTTGATTTAGCGAGTGAGTTAAGTTTTGATATGTTGAGTTATTTAATACCCATACATTTAAAAGATTGTGATGAGGTATAGATACTTCAAATATGTATAGTTGTATGGGAGTAGTATAATGAGACCCATCTACCAGAATGTCTAAACTTGTAATAGGTTTAAATCTGGAGATCGGTATCTCCCAGAGAAAGTATTACTTCTATGTTGAAAAAGAACATACTAATTTTACTTTGCTTAGATTGTATGTAGATACATTCATGAGAAATCTAAACTAATATACAGAACAGAAATTTACTATCTTTAAGTTAATACTGATAGATTTTAGTTATTGTCCTACTGTCATAATTATTTCGTATAAAATACAATGTTAAGAAAGTTAAGTAGATAAGCCAGTTTAGTATAACAGAAAATATTTATGATTTAAAATAGAGGGGGAAAGTGAAAATAGTACTATACTAAACATGCAAAATTTTATCATGTATTGTGAACAGAAAATACAAGTAGCATAAACCGATAAATTTCCATTTTTATTAGGAGTCAATACTTGATGTATAAACTGTGTTTTCTTTACTCTGATGGAAATAACATGGATAAAAGTTGGTACAGAACTGATATAACAACTAGCTAGTATTATTGAGTAAATATCAAAAATTATACGTGTAGGTATTAAATTTCGACATGATAAACTGTAAATAAATTAGCAGGAAAAGAAATAAGAACTGGATATATATATATATATATATATATATATATATATATATATATATATATATATATATATATATATATATATATTCTGCATATATTAAATCAAGGCTATGGAAATCCTTTCATTTAAATCTGAGCAATACATTTGCACACTAAGTATTTTAATAAACAATATTTAGGGACGGATAGATGATTTCAATACTACTCTAAAAGTTGGTAGTTACAGATAATATGTATAGTGTGAACAGAAAACTGACATATGAGTTCAAGAAATTATGGAAGTTGACTCAATGTCTATATAACATAGATTTCAGAAATAAGATATGCCTATCCTTGAAGTAAAATTTTAATTTGATATATATGATTTAAAACAGAGACGTGAGATATGTAGCAGTAATATCTGAACCAATGAAACCATGCTAAATCTTGGAACGAGATCAAAATTCCCAGTCCACTTATATACATGATAAGATATCACCCTACCGGTAAAAAGAAAATTTAGTTTCAGTTTTAAGTCAACTTCACACTAGCCAAAGAGGCCAAGATAATTTTCTCGAACCCTAAATTAGAAGAATATAAACAAATTTAGGAATCTGAATTCGAACGTGGGAAGCACTGCACTTCACACAAAACATGGAAGACCAACCTATGTAATAGCAGTAGATTAGGATCGAAAAAACTTAAGAATTCCAAAGGCAGCATGCTAAACCTGAATAGAGCAAAATGAAAGAGGGTTATTACCTGCACATTCACAAAGGGAAGGCTTAGTACCATTCCTAATTGAATATAAAATAAAAACAAAACCATTATAATTATAGAAGCAAATTATCGAAATTATCTATAGAGAACGAGAATGAGTAAATTGGGATAGAGGTCGAAGTGGTTTGATTTTCCATACTGGCTTAGTTGCAGGCCTACGTTAATCCTCAAACCCAATAGAATAAAAATGAGAAAAGGAAATCAAATATCAAATAAATTCTAGGATATTATTATGAGAAATAGAAAATCTATTTCAGATTTATATCATTGGGATTATTACAAATTTCATAGAAGGGAAAATCGGATCGTTGCTGGAATCGATGTGAAAAAATTACCTTGAGTTACCATGATTCCTAGAAAGTAGTAACTACATTTGCAACCATTCATAACCTAAAGTCGAATCTGACATAGAGGGCAAGGGTAGAGAAACCGAAAATTATTTCTGTTGCAAAGGAGTGTTAACACAAATAAAATTTGTGTATTCTCAACAGAATGATTTCTAAACAAATAAACTGTGAGTTTTAAAACAAAGATGAATGGGTATATCAACGCTTCACAACTGAATAAAGAAAAACGACATTCTAAGGGAGAAGTTGTACATTTTAAATCAAGGAAGAAGAATACAATTGAACAGGGGTTAACGACTATGTATTAAAATGTCGAACTAAGGAGCCGCCTAAGCCAAATAGCTTAGTATTCTAACTCCAAAATCAGTATTAATTACAGTGAAATCAATATAAAGAAAAGCTTACCCGGGACAAGTGAAGGAGAAACCGAGCTGTGGAGTATGGAGATGCTCCATAGCCACTGTGCGTAAATTTCTGAAGGAGAATACGAAATCCAAAATCATCGAGATCGAAAGGAATGAAACTCTTCTGGAAAATTCGCATTTAAAAACCTAATAGATGGGAAAAAACCTAATTCATCACAACCATACAAGTGTCACCATCTGGATGCTTCTTATGCGGATCGATGAGTCATGGGTGAAAATCTCGAGACGTTCGATCTCATACAGGCCAAATTTAATGAAGAAATCCCAATCTCATAAATGTAATAAAAGTTACAGAGTACGTGCATATTTGTGAGGATTGCACTGGGCGCAAAGATTTGCGTTTTAATAGCTGGTTTCATTAAGGGCTACTAACCCTAGCATAGAATTTCAGAACTCACATTTAAATTCCCTTGTACCAAAACGACATAACTTACCATCACGAGTCATACATTGATCTCCTCGGTATGCGGTTGTAAAACCAATCCTAAATGGGGTTTAATTAAACGTCACAAATTAAATTAGGGCCTAAGTTAATACCTTCGAAACAATATTACTGCGTTGACCTTAGGTTGGAGAGAGGTAGCAACAATATTAACGTTAAAATAAATGTTAATAAAAGTTTAGTGCCATTATGAGAAGTTCGAAAATTAAAATCTCGGATGGTAAGATTTCACTTAGGTTATGTGGAAATGTAGGTTTTAGGGTTTAGGAAGAAGGGGAAATAAGTTGAGAAAAAAAAAGGTTATTAACTATACATACTCCTAACGTATTTATATATCTATTTATATATATGTATGAAATTGTATATGTATAGGTCCCCACAAGGAATCCACCATATGGTTTCTTAGGGCAATTAAGAATTGGTGAGAAATGATCAAGTGGTGAGAATTTATTTTGGAAGTATTAAGTTGTTAAGTGATGGGGGGGGGTATACATTAAGACACAAGAGTATAGAAATTTCTAACCATTAGAAGTGTAAACTAAGAAGTTTAGAAATTCATAAACCAATTGTTATTATTAATAGAAGGAGAGTGTAACCAACTGGTTCAATAATAAATGAATATTTTAGTGATTATAATAGAAAATAAAAAAAATTATTGAATGAGAGACATTACAATTATTAGGTGCTTTGCAACCCAGTATGAGGTAGATGTTGTAGTGGTGCATTAGATAAGATGTTGTAGTGAGGTGTTAAATCAAACAATAATATTAATAACAAATTATATTGTCAACTCGATTAAAATGTAATATGTTATCTCTATATTCGTACTGATGGGCTGCTCCACCAGACAACTTAGAGTAACTCTTACAAACCAGCTTTTGATTGAGGATTAGCCTCTTTAGCCTGAGAGGGATCTCTCAAATTAACTTATGATTTGCTCAATTAGGATTCACTTAGATGGCTAACTCTATGATAAGTGCTTTAATTTATTTGATTGTAGGTGAAAAATGAAATAGGTTTCACTACCATTGGGCTTATGGAGTTAGTGTGAGGGAATTTAATGAAAAATGGATCTCCTTGTGGAAGTTGAGGCTTTTATTGTTTCAATGAAAGGACAATACTAACACACTTAAATATTCAATAGCTCAATGTTAAAATGAAGTGAAAGCATGCATAACATGAATTCTGAGTAATTCAACATCAAGATATTGGAAACAATATATTAAGAAACATAAGGCATAAGCTCATAGAAACACTCAAATAATATCAAGTGAAGCAAAAACACAGTCAATGTATATTAATGATGATAAAAAATTACAATAATGGTAGTGTCAAATAACATTCTCCAACCTCTTTTCATTCAAAATCTGCATATTAATAGGCTTTTTTTCATTACAGTAGATCTGCCCATCTGGCTAGATCATCAAACCATCATCTTTGACACCTATCTTAACTATAAAATATATTCCTGGAACTGAAAAAGACACCTAATAACTTAAGACTTACAAGCCTATTAGGATTCTATATTTCATTTATTACATTCACTTATCTACAAAATAGGATAATTACATTGATCATGACCAAGTGCTCGAGTGGTCTTCACCATAACCTAGACATAAATATACCCACTAGATTTAGGAACTAACACCCCTACTTTTAAGGATAAGATAAACATAACTTTTGATCACTTTCCTCATGTTGATCTGGATAGGTGACATCTTTGTCGAAGAGTGAATCCCTGTTGGAGTGTCCCGCTGCCACTTTTGAATGCCTCCATGTGGTTGGCTACTCTTCAAAACACTTTCCAAACATCAAAATACCCCTAAAAACACCTCACTGCAAAAACATAGTGCACTAGGTAGTTTCGTAGCGTAGTTTGGTATCAAATTAATTTTAGCCATCTAAGTCAACTTTTAGCCTCTATTTTTTATTTGGATATGTTTGATAGATAATATAAGCTAAATACAACTCTTTCCCTCCTTTGATTTTTAGCCAAAATGAGTTTTGTTGCAAAAATTATCCTATAGGGATTTCGTAGTGAAATATGGCCTTCAAGCCTAGGCTTCGTTATGAAATTTCCTAATTGGTTGAAAAATGTAGTTTTTTCATTTTTCTTCACAATTTCACCTTCCAAACTGAAAATGATGCTTCCTGAATGCTGAAAATTTTTTAAAAAATATTTAAGCCAACCCCTCAAACTTTGGGCAATCCATCCTTAGCAGTAGAAGGTTGCACCTCCTCAGGCTCATTTATCACTTTAATTTTCAGCCATGTTTTCTTCAATTATTCCTTAATCATTTCCATTTGATCCTCTAGTTCTTTAACGTGTCCCTTGAGCTTCTTCCTTTCATATTGTAGCCATAATTTTCTATTTCTGGTGCTTTTCATTACTCTCCTCAAATGAAATGTTATTTTCAGCAACCTTTTGGCATTTGACAGTGATTTATCATATTGGTTTAGCTGATCATTCACTTTTTTTTTCAAAATCTCCCATCATATTTTTGTCTACCTTAGCCTCCTATAGTTCTAATTTGACTTTAATGACCTCTTCTCTGGCCTCTCTTAACTGCTCCTACTTTAGTATTTTCCGCCATTTTCTCCTTTCCTTTCATTTTGCACAAAAACCTCTTTTGTTGATGGGGATAGATCTATGATGTCTTCTGTGATAGGTTGCTTGCCTTTGTCAACATTTTACATCTTCTTGTTTTCCATGACACCCTTTACAAGTTGTAACCTAGTAAGTGGTTTCCGTGGCTGGAATATGAAACCTGCATCCTCTCCTGCAAAATCTAATTTTTTAACAGTCTTACCTTTATGTTTCTTCCTTTTGTCCCCTTCAATGTATTCTTCTTGGACAATTGGAGTCTCTTCAATGTCTATTTCTTGGAGGATGTCTTCAAGATTTCCCTTGGCAATGGTTTGGCTCCTAGTTATCCTCCTGCTACCATGCTTGCTAATTTTCTGTTTGTTGCTTGCAGGTGATGGTTGTGGGATATATGCCTCTGGTATAGGTTCTGCTTCAACATCCATTGGCTCCAAGATAGGATCTGCCTCTTCTTCATTAACACCTTCTGTCACAGCTGGAGATGAAGTTGTTTTTGTCTTTGAAGCCTTATTAGGTGTCACTAAATCAACTTCATGTCCACTGAGGAAAAGGAAGGATGCACAATTTCTATTTAATTTCTTCAATTCTTCCAGCACTAAGAGTTTAATTAGGCCATGGTGAAAAATTGATGTCTCACTGCCTTCAACCCTTGCTTGAACCTTATCAGACATCTACCCTAAGCTCCTAAGCAAAAAGAAAGGAATATCAAGGGGTTTCTTACCAGTGAAATGTAAAAGGAGCCTGAAATGGTAGAGGTAAACCATATGAAACCTCCCCTTATAGGTAAAGTACTTCTGGATAACAAACAAAAACTTAGAATAATTTTCCTTCATATAACTCCTTGGAATCCTAGATGCCATGTCATCTCCAATGTGCTCTAGTTTGACAAATTATTCATAGCTTATCATTTTGAATTTAGTGGTTTTGAACCACTCTTCACCTTCTCTTGGTATCTTTATAGCCTGAGAAATAGTATCAGGTGATACTTTGAAATTTAAGACCCCCACCTTCGAGGTTGTGCCTGTGAAGTTCACTGCAAAATCCTTTGATATCTGGGCATGAAATCCTTGAATATTTTGACAGAACTGGAGACATTTGACATTTCTAAATGCATCCATGAAACTAGGGTCTTAATTTAATAGCTTGAGGTCCATAGGCTCGTGTCTCACACAAGAGCCTCCCTTGTTCACCTTCTTCTTCATTGTCATTCTTCTTTATAACCTCGTTGTCTCCATAACTGTGACACTTGCAGATAAAAATGCTAGACAACAAGTTGCTTGTACAGTGAATCAACTTTTGAAAGATGATATTTGATTGTTGCATGCAAGGCCTTATCCATAGATTCTAGAGAGATGCTTAGAGATGAATTTAAAAATACAATTCGAAAGTTGAGAGAATGATGCCAAATGTGAGAACAAAATGTAATGATGAAGTTAATTATGGTTTTGCATGCTTGGGTGATCATGATAACTAATTGGGTGACCCCACCTTTACCCTTGACCATTAGAATTTTGACACCTCACCATGCTTTGTTTTTTCTGTAAAAAAACATGATTCTGCAGCGAAGACAGTTATAAACCCGGCAGATTCGCTACGGATTTGTCAGGTGATTCTGTAGTGAAATCTTTCATTCTGCAATTATATTCGCTACCAAATGATGAAAAATAAAACAAGTGGCATATGTTTGATTTGAGACCATTGATGCGAAAACTAAGTGGAATGGAGCGGATTTGACTGGCATGACATGACTCATGGGGGGTTTTATACTTAGGGTAAGGTTTATTTCATGGGTTTTCCATCAATTTCATGAGCCAATCTGTGACGACAAGATGAAACCTAGGTGAGTGATGTGAGTGACCCTATTAATGAAATTTTGAAAATTTATGTGTGATAAAATAATAGAAAATAAAAATAATATGTAGATTCAAGTAAATTTGTGATATTGTAATATTTTTTTATTAATGAAATTACAAACAATTTCTTCTAAAAAAACTTATTAATATAAATATCACATTAAAAAAAATTTAAATAACGATGATTCATATGATAATCCAAAACTTTATATTTAATTTAATTAATAAACATATAAAAGCTCTCTCTCTCTCTCTCTCTCTCTCTCTCTCTCTCTCTCTCTCTCTATATATATATATATATATATATATATATATATATATATCACATGAAAAAAATTCAAATTATAAAAACTTATAAAACATATAAAAGGAAAATTCCAAGAGAATATGTATATATCTATATATGGAGATGTGGAATTAATATATAATATAAATAGTATTATTAAGAAACAACATAGATCCATCCTAACTATGGATCTACCAAAAATCTAGAGTAATTAAATCTGTCAAGGTGCAAACATTTCCTCAAGTTTTTCACTCAAAAAGAAGCTTGGATATTATGGTATTTTGATCTCTCTCTGTGCTTTGAAGATCTAAAGTTAAGATGGATCTATACTAGTCATATAGAAATACATTTGAAATTTTGTGAACAATGCAATTGCTCGTGGCACTATTTTTCTTCCAGTTGCTAGTTTTCTATTTTGATATACCTATATTCTTACCCTTTTCTGGCAATGCTTATCCTTTTAAATTATCATTTTCTACTTTCTTATTATTCATTTATTCACGTTACATTAATCTCTAATGGGCCAAAACATTCCTTTATATGTTGGTCTAGTATCCATTTTCCTCTTCTTATACTAATATATTGAATACAATTCATCCATTCTATTATAGATTATGCTCTCTTCTAAATTGGTGAATCTTGGTTAATAGACCTTGGAGTGTGGTATTATAATCAATGAGTCCTTCATCTAACTCTTCTTGGAATTTTTTGCACATAGAATTCTATTTCTTTTGTCCTTCATATATTTTCTTGATGATAATACCATTTATATGAAAACTTGTTAATTAATGCAAATATATGTATGATGTGGGTTAATATTTCTTCTAGATTTCCACAGTTATTTATGTACCTCTATTTGATGTGGATTAAGTGTCTTAAGTGGTGTAATATTACTACCCCAAAATAGCCATAATTTTTTTCCTTTAGTCTTTTGAAATTAACATAGAGAGCGATCTTATTTGTTTCCATGTCACCAATGATCATGATGAAAAATGTGTCCACCGCCACTAAAAGGGCATTTCTTTGAGAGTGTAAGAGAATTATTATATTACTCTTTGTTGGATAATAAATTGAACTTCTTTTTAAATTTTCTTACAGGTGTGGATGGGTTCTCCCTATATTCATAATTTTTTATATTCTTTTCTTCTTCAATTCGAAATATGTCCTAAATGTATTTGGGGTAAACTTCATGGTTTTCCTATGCCCACTTTTGCAACACTTCACTGGATTCCTCCCTTAATGAGACTTCTATGTGTAGTATAGCATGCTCATCAATATTTTTTTCCTCCTCTTTTTCATAAGATATAGGTTCTCTAAGTAAAGGTGCGATCTCAATAATTCATCTCTATGCTTTGAATTTGTTTCTACTTCTACTATTTTGTTTGTTTTGTCTACAAGTATTTCAACCTTTCCTCTACCTTTTCTAAATATAGGAGTTTCCTTGTCAAAGAAAATCATACCTCTCATGGCATAGATCCATTGTCTCCCAAATAACATATTGTATGCTTCCTTTGGTAACTTTAATATATGTGTGCCCCATGTCCTACATGCATTAGGATTTACTATTGTTATCCTTCCCAAGGGTGTGCATTTCATATGGTTGGCCACCCTTATCACGATTTTCTTTGTTTTATTAGTGATCTACTTAGTTCCTCCTAACACTGAGGAAAATAGGTTAATATCCACACTGTAGTCTACTACTATGTTTAGAATTTATTCTCCCATCATTATTGTAGGCATTTGTAATTACTTTGAAAAATAGTTACTTGTATGCTCTTGAACTTCCTTCTAGTTACTTTCTTGAGATTTAACAATGTTTATAAGACGTCAAATAAGTCCTTAATCTTCTTTAGGTATCGCTTCAACTATTCAAAGAAGTCTTGAATTTTTACTTCATTTTCTTCTTGATTTCTCTTTCTCTTTTGTTCTCAAATCCCTAATTACAAGGACGAATTTCTTGTATATTTCCTTTTGTAATTCTAAATATATATTATCTTTTTTATTAGATATTTTTTTTATTGCATGCTTATGTTATTTTCATGGTTGTGACTAGGGATTCATTCACCTTCCATTGTCTCTCAACCTATATTATCTTGTAGCTTATTTCTTGAAGCTCCTTTAGTAATTTGAAACATTGTTTGCTATCATGGTTACCTAGTGCACAATTCAAACATATTATGACTCCCAAGATGATGAAAATGAATTTTTTTGTTGTGTTCCACTGCACCAAAAGCATAGAATTTTCATATTATTATTCCTCTTAAAAATATTTAGTCATTAAGGTTAGTATATGGCTATGGCAGTTGCAGTCTCACCATTGTTTGAATCCTCAAGTTCATAATTTCCTCTATTGTGCTCTTATGGGTACCTAATTTTGTAAGTTCCTTATTGGTTCCTTGAACTCTTGGGGCATTTCTTCCATATGTATTATATTGTATTATGGGTCTGATAGAAATTGAAACTAGTCATTTTTATTGAATTTTTATCTCCCATCAAGATTTCCTTCATCTTTTAGCCTTGTATTGTCATGGATTCATGTTGTTTTACTTCTTTAATCTTATTCAATTCTACCTCCAAATTTTCTATTCTTTCAACATGTTCTTCCTTTTCCTTCTTCTTTTGTTTGTTACAATGAATTTTTCTCCTTCCATTTGAATAGTTGTATGTACTATGTATTTGTAACATTTGGTTTAGTTATATTTACATATGTTTAAATTGTATTTAATGACCTTTGTGATGAACCGATATGTTTTATGTACTTTTATACATCATACCTAAGCTACCCAATCAATTTTCTAAGTTGTACATCATAGTATATGATGTTTTACCTCTCCCTTTGTTTCATCTCCCTAAGTCATGTGAATGTTGATGAACTTTTTAATTTGAGTCATAGATGTCCAAAAAAAAATTAAATGTTAAACATTTGTTCATGCATTGAAAACTTGCAACAATGTCGGTCTGGGTAAGATTACCAAACCTTCCTCTTCCCTTATAGCACCATCCAGTTCTAGAAAACATTGGAAATTTTAAAAAGAAGGATCTTGATAGAATAGAACAAGGTTTCTTCACCTTTGCTAGAATCTACATAGAGATAGATTTCAGCAAAGGTCTACCAGACTGAATCCACCTTAACCATACAAATTTTCAGTGGACAGAGTTAGATTATAAAAACATGACATTTAGATGTCGATTATGTTTTCAAACGGGACACCTATAGAACACTTGCCCATAATAAAAAAAGCTCCCAAAAAAGAAAAAGAGCAGGCACATTAGCTAAAGGGATAGCAAGTATCTAATCTTTACCTTTCTGAAGAAGAAGAGGAGGAAAATGTGGTGGAAATTTCAAATAAGGAACCACGGGAACAACAGTGTAACCAAGCAAAAGGAGGGGGCGTAGACCAGACACGAACTTAGACCCATATTCAAAAGGGTACAAAAATGGTAGAAGTTAAAGAAGTTAAGACACAAAAAGAGGAATCACATAACAAAGCGGGCATAGCGGGTCTAAAGGGAACCCATTTATCTGAGAGTTCTTAATCAGATAAAGAAAACCCTGTGTAAGCAGTTGTGAATGAATTAGCCATGGTAGCAACTAAACCCTCACAAGGGGTTTGGAAAAGGGTTCAGAATAAGAAAGGAAAAAAGGGGACACTAAGTGATTATTATTAAACTTAATCCCTATCGTATTTATGTAATTTTGTATTGTTTTATGCTATATTGCTCATCAAATAATATGATGACATGACTGAATTCTTAACAACATCTACACAATGTAATTTTGTTCCTTGGTTTCAAGTTGAATAAAATTACAATTTTTCGTCTGGAAAAGATGTATTGAAAATGTTCAACTACTTCTCACTCTTTATATAGCATATTAATACTAATCCCCAAAGTAGTCCCTTGAATATGATCCATTTATTTATCAAATTAAATTCATTGTCTACTTATCATAGCGACTTAGAAGAAAATTGTGATTATCTCCATTTTTATTCATTCATTAAATAGTGGTTCTTTTGACATGTTGGTATTGTTGCTTCCTTTATATCCCTATTTGTTTCATCAATGGTTATGTCACCAAGTCTCTTCAATTCATCTCACCCCTATGATGAGAGGGTTTTTATAACTCTTTAGAAGATGGTCCCCTTTTCCAACAATTGTGTTTCATTATGTTGGTTTTGTGGACCAACTACTTCTCCCACTATGTTCCTTCCTTGTTTTGTTTGGATTTCATTTGGTTTACCTATAGGTGGGGATTCTTTTTAGTGGCATCTTCACTACATTGTGCTTCTTGTGAGATGAAAACCTTATCATTTTCCTTTTATTTAAACTTGATCTTGGTGACTATGATCAAACATCGGCTATCAAGATGGTTTTCCTTAATGTGAATAAAGGATATGATTCCTTGATCAAAGTGCATGAGTGTTCAATCAAAATGCCTCCAAAATATTGCCTCTAGTCACAGTGTTCAATTCACCATCACTAAAACATATCATTCCAATAACATAATCCTTTCATCCATAAAATAAAATTAAAAAAAACATAAATTTCATTTTTATCCGCTTAAAAATAAACGCATACCAATCAATAACACTATAAGCTACAATGAATAAAACATCACAACTAAGAAACAAATAAAATCATGATAACAAACCCTTATTTAACTAGTTCTGCCCCAACAGAGATTTTTATCTTGGCCTGTCGTACCAATAGGGATCCAATGTCCAATCAAGTCTTCTTTGTGCTTGCTTCTCTGGAAACGAGATCCCTGAGTTTCTGTCCAACTAGAAGACCAAGTTGTTCCTGTGATTGAACCTTACACATGATGTACAACCTCCAAAAGAACAATGACAACTGTCGATCATGTTAAATGCATGGCAGAAGCCATGTGATATGGTGCCTTTTTTTCCTGGGAGGAATATTCGTGAGCGTCGTAACATTTGATGTACGATGCAATTGGCCCAACAAATCAAATCGAAAGGAAATAAAAAGATCAGCGGTCACATGGACAGCGGTGGCTACAAAGGCCCACCCCTTTTCATAAAAATCCCATCGGATTTGGAATCAGCCACGCCACCTTACGGTGAATGCAGAGAAGATTCACAGAGAGTACGTTGAAGTCAGGGAAGGCAGAGAGGTGAGTTCCAGAGATCCGGGGGATTCCAATGTCCAAAATTATGTTTTTTATTTATTTAAAGTTGGAGGTAAGTTGTAAGTTGTAGGGTGGGAAAAAAATTATGCCCTGGTTAGGACAACAATTAATATTGTATATGGTATTGTATTGTATTGTATTATATACAATCGGGTGGCAGAACAACCATATTGGATTTAGCGAGATCTCCGGGGTTCGCCTCCTTGCCTTCCGCGACCCCAACGTACTCTACGTTCTTCTCTGTCCGACAGAGATTTATAATGTGCCCTTAGCATCACACTCGACTTTTTAAAAGCAAAACGACCATTCAACTTCCTCGTACTGGGTAGACCTGCAAAGCAAAACAACCATTCAGCTTCTTTACACTAGGGAGACCTGCAGATTGTAATTTGTGGTTGACAGGATCATAGGACTGGCAAATTTTAAATTTTAATGATTGTTTTATTGTTTTCTTATGTTATTTATTTGATAAGAATAAAAAACAAGATACATTGGACATTTGTTTTTCCTAGAGTCTACTGTCAATGCTTGTTGTCACTTGTAATTCAAATCTCACATACTCTACTGTTGCGCTCCATCTTCTGTGACAGGGGACGGAGACTGGGCGGGAGCAACTAACTGAAATTGGTGACCTAATCGGATGAGTTTTAAGTTTACTTACACTCACTTTCTGACGCTTGTCAGTGGTCAACCGCGGCTGCTATAGAACCCTATACTTTCCGCGTCGCCTGCTTCAATTTTGTATAGGTACCTCATTGAGTACATTCCGACATCGATGCCGCAACCAACGCTTCGAAATATTGCCGGGGATATCGCTTGTGATATGACGCTTGCAGCAGGGCCGGTGGAAATTGGAAAACAAGTACGAGAATTTTTTGGGTGAACTATAGTATTTTGTGTAGAATTTGTAGCAATTCTACTTCATATGATATTTTATTGAATTTGAAGTTAATGGAATTTACGTTTAGTTTTTTAATTCGAATTTATTGTAGGATCAAAGGTTTTATACAGAATTGACTCTTGGATTGGGATTGGATAATCTCTTAGACTCGAAAAGAATGTGAGATATCAAAAAATTACTTGGAATTGATACAAATTCAGTATATTAAAACTTTCATTTAAAATAAGCCGTATTAATATGGTAGGTAGAATTGGTATTAAAAATAACACTTTCAAGTTTTCAGACACTTTTTCAAGTCAAACTAAATAACACTTAGTCAGTTATAGAGACCACACTTATGACTCATTGACTGGTCACCAACCAGACAAAGTTATGCTAGAAATCTATAGCTATCAGAGCCATAAACCAGAGGCACCAGGGCTCACATCAGGATGCATCCTCTATGGCATGATTAACTGAATAACCATGTCTCAGTCAGTTACAAAGTCCAAGCCCAAGACTCACTAACTAAGCAAAAACTCCATAGCTGAATAACTCCTAAATGAATGACTTCACAAGAAAAACACTCACTTTATATATGCATGCCTCTATCTTGCCATGTGGCATCCTCCAAAGCCACATGGGCCTTAGTTCCTTTTTCACCACACACATCACATCAGAACCATTTCCCTTTTACATGCAGTTGCACACCCCCATACTATTTTCCATGGAGTTGGTTTGCAACCAACTGTTTATTTTATTAATACATGTATAATATTGACATCATGATTACAATTCCACTCTCCAGCTTCATTGCCATTAAAGGCACATATTTCCTAGCACATTCACCCCAAATAAACCTCGACTCATTAGCATATAAATAACATGTTTCCAGCTCACCAACCTAAATATCATAATCCTCAATTCCATTACACAGGCACACTAGCCTTAATCATACTCATATCTCGACCCATTGCCCTAACATATGCATACTCACATAGCCACACCAACCTCAATATCACATGTACATACATATGCATCACAGGGGTCAGGCAAGGGTATTACATTCCTTCCCCCCTTATTTATGCATTTCCCTCATTGCATCATATGTACACATCTATATCTTGTGTTGCATAATGACTTGAGCTCACAATATATTACTGCAATTCCATGTCCTCGTGCCACACCAATGGCTTCATTCTAGGGCGCACTCCATGCTTCCAATGCCACTTGCACAACAATAGGGTATGGAGGTTCTTTCCATGCCCTATATTTGTGAGTGCAATCCTGCCATGATCACCATCACACCTAGAGGACATTTAAAAAATGGAATTAATATCCACAACAATTAACTTAAATGGAATTAATATCCACAATAGTTAACTTAATGTCCTCTAGATGTGATGGTGATCATGGCGGGATTGCACTCACTAATATGGGGCATGGAAATAACCTATATATATATATATATATATATATATAGAGAGAGAGAGAGAGAGAGAGAGAGACTTTATTTCTTTCAGAAAGAGAAACAACAATCAATTTCATGCAATCATTAATAAAAACAAGGCATGTAAAATAAAATAAAATTGTGTAATGAAAAATCCATAGATGGCTTCCAAGTACATCAACCACGAAGCATTCTCTTTTCATATAATTCCGACACAAAATTTCTGCATACAATCATATTTCTTTAATTATTGTTCTTTCATTTATGGTTTCCTTTATCCTTGCTGCTCTATCTAAATTTATATAAGAGCTCGACATGTTAAAGCTATATCAAACTTGTTCCCATAACCATTCTTTTTTTTCGTCATAAAAAAATTCACTAAGATTAATTATTAATACCAACCCTTTGTTATTATTTACCCTTATATATAAACTCTGCCATAGACATCATTGTCATGTGCATCACTAAAAGAAAACATCATCAACTTTCATTTTCTTTGGTTCTGCATTCAACCTAGACAAAACCCTGAGCATTTTCCCATGTCCTCTTCCATATTCAACCAACATACATGTGCATTCTCATATTCTGCGAATGATGTGTTGTTGATTTCCCTTATGCTCCATCCTATAAGAAACACAAATCATTATATACCACAGCATATCATTGTTAGTCAACATGCAACATCACCTACATGCTTAATAAACTATATGCATACACATTACATATTTTTTCCAATATACATACTAGTGCATGCATATCTTAGCCACACTAATCTATAGCCATTGCGACATTTATGTGCCTTAATTACATCACATATAATATCCCTAGATATTAACAAGAGAAGGGTTAAAGATATTCTCCCTCTCTTTCCTCTACATATCATGGAACTCAACAACATGGATATTCGATCTCATGAACTTTTATATTACTCATTTTTTCCGTGCTAGCCACCTGTATTCTATATGGTTGCTTCCATTACAACAATACTCGCACCCTGGAATGTTATACCCGTTTCCATTTTGTCCAACCCTTTAATAATTTTATGGGCAACACCTCACACTTATCCAATCCACACAGTGGATTATTTTATTATATAAGTCATCATCCTATTACCTGAACATGTATATCATGGAAACTCAGTAAATGAGAGCCCTTCTAGCTTGTTGTTGTAATAATCAATGTAGTGCATTTAATATGGCATAGTATACCAACTACTTCTTAACCAAATTACTCGTTGTAATTCACCCAAAATTCTATACTTTGAGTGATCATAAACTTGTTATAAACATATTATAACCCTGTTGTAAACCTATTACAAGCCTATCACAAATTTGTTACAACACTTGTTATAATCCACATATATTCCCTTTATATATCCTTGTTATGACCTGCCATAAAACCTGTCATAATACCTGTTATAGCCTGGTTATATCCCTATTGTATACGTGTTATGCCCTATCATAAACCTACTATAAATACTTGTTATAACTTGGTTATAACCTTGTTATGTACATGTTACAACCTGTTGTATTCTTGACATAAGTCTGTTATAGACCTGTCATGTACCTATTATAATATGTTATAAACCTATTTTAATCATATCAAAAACATGTTACAAAGATGTTATCACCTGTTTCGTAATTAGGTGTGTTATTGTTGTAGCGTTCATCCTCTATTATTACATGTTTTAATTTCCCCAACCCTTATTTCCCATTTCATGGGACTTAGCCAATATCCATAATGCCTAGTTTATTCAACTTCAAGAGCTCTACTATGATTGTTTATTGGAACATTTGAAATCACATTTTCAGAGCTTTTTTGCATAAATATTTTAATTCTAACTTATCAAATTTTTGTGAGTCAAATATTTGACACTAGAAGTTGCAGCCTCTAGCACTAGACCATCTTCACTAAGCATACTCGAAATTGCTTGGTAACTTTAAACTTCTGCATCAAGATAATCCACATTAGCATTTGTACATGGTATTGTAATGAAGAGATGGCATATAGTTATAGGCACGTACCAAGATTTTCCATATAACATAGATTGTGGAAATCAATAAATGGTTAAATACCATTATATATCATATTTCAGACTTCTGTGATCTATATTTTGTAGTGATGTATTTTCCGTATCCATCGCATTGAGTAGATTCTTCTATCGAGGTTCATTATCAAGATAAAGAGAAATGAGAAAAATGAGAAAAAATGATCTTAGGAAAGTCAAATAAATAGGTAAAAGTTGGCCAAGAATAGTTATGACCTGACACGTTAGTAAATTAGTTAATTTTTTTTTATTAACCACAAATATTTATGTATTAATTTTAATATCAAATATTTGTAATTTTTTTTATATTAGATTATCATTAGTATAATTATTTAGAAGAATGAATTTATTGTAAATTATTTGAATAATTTTATTAATATTTTGTCTTTATTATTATTTATAAATTGAATAAATTGAAACTAGATTATTTATATGTTATTAATTAAAATAATGATATTTGAAATGGAAATGACGTGAATTAAAATATAAAAGGTTTGGAAAATAAGTTATTATTTAATGTGAGGTATGTTAATTTTAGGAAAAAAAAGTATAATTTCTTTTTAAAAGGGAGGTATAAATTGAAACTATATTATTTATATGTTTATTAATTAAAATAATTATATATGAATTGGAAATCATGTGAATTAAAATATAAAAGGTTTGGAAAATAAGTTATTATTTAATGTGAGGTATGTTAATTTTAGGAAACGAAATTTTAAAAAAAGGGAGTTATAATAGGATTAAAGATAGTAATGAATTTAGGTTATATCAATGGATATGTTAGGGTAGGGTTAGGGTTAAGGTTACTGCTTAAGGGTAGGTTATGATTAAGGGTAGGTTAAGGTTACATAACAATTAAGGGTTATGTTATGATTAAGGGTAGGTTAGGGTTACGTTTAAGGATCCAAGGATGAGAGGGTATATAAAAGGGATGGTATGGATCTTGCTTCATCTTACTAGGATTGCTAGTACAACAAATTATACATCCTTTAATCAACCTTGCTACATATTCTTGCATTCTAGGCCACTACACATACATTTGTAAGTCAGAAAATGTCTACCCAACACCAAAATTCCGTACAATTTTATAGTTGTGGGCCACTCTAATCAGTTGTAGTGATTGCCCATCCTATAGAGTAAATCATTCTGTTGATGATAACCAACTGTGGTGTCATCTTTTTCTGCATGAATCTATCCCTATAGCTACTAAAACAGCTCCTTGAAGTCCTCATCTTATGTATATGCCTCTTTGTAAGTATTTATGCATCGTGGGTGAAAGAATTCATGTGCATCAAAGCTCCCAAGCTTTAATTTTTTATGTGGGTGACCTTGAAAGCATGATGACCAACTTGTTTGTCCTACACTTTTTGTACATTATAACTGGATGAAATTTTTGTAAGAACCCCACCCTTTTATTGTGTCTAGTCCATTATATATTGCTCTAGGCCTATGGGTACTATAGATTTTAGTAATCTATGTGGATTATGGTGTCCTTCCCCATTAGAGAGTGTTTCCACTTTTTGATAACTTGTACCAAAGCTTAGATTTCCTTATCATATGTAGGGTAGCTAAGAACCACGCCATGAAATATTTCACAATAGTAGTATACATTCTTTCCTCTTTGCATTAAGACCATTCCCATGGCATACCCATTCACATTCATATCCATGTCAAATGGTTGTTACAAGTTTGATAATAGCAGAACCATTGCTTGGAGATTTCTCTTCAACTCATTAAAATCCTTCTGCTAATCCTACCCCCATTAGAAGCTCTTTCCACTTGTTTTTATGGCATGGAGTGGTGTCGTTTCTATTGAAAATGAAGCTATGAATTTCCTTAGGTGTTGAGCTACCCCAAAAATTATCCGAACCTTGGGGACATTTGTAGGCATCAACCACTTCATAATGGCCTCCATCTTTGCAAGATATATATTAAGCTCTTATCCACCAATTACATAGCCTAAATACACCAATTGCTACTATCTGAAATCACATTTCTTAATATTTTATAGTCATTGGCGCTTCTTAGTCTCTAGCACCTACATTAAAAGCGAGATGTGCTCCTCCCAAGTAGAATTTTAACCCATTATATTATCTAGATAAACAATAACAAATGCATCTATATAGGAGTGTATTATGTCATTCATTAGTGTCATAAACATATTTTGGGCATTGCATAATCCAAACATCATGACTAACCACTCATACATACCTTGTCTGGTTTTGAAGGAAATATTTTAGGTGTCTTATTCTTTGATACAAACCTAGTGGTACCTTGACTATAAATCCAAGTGGTACCTTGACTATAAATCCAACTCGATCCACTTCCATCTTAGGTGTTATCCCTTTAAGCTCCTACAACACTCCCTCGCATTCCTATAACAACCCCTCTAATTGATATTTATATTCTTTAGTACACACCTCTAGAGGTGCCTTTGATCTCATTGGCTTATCATTAGACTAATTCTCTCATAAGAAAACTAAAACATATTTTTTACTAGAACTAATCAACTTCTTGGCTTGGTTGGAACTTAATAATGAAATTTTGGAATTTCATTTGTGCATGTTGATGATGAAGTTTTCTTATCTCCAATGAGGTGATATTGGTTGGATCATACTTCATCAATATAATCAACACTTATAGAAAATTTTATCCTACAAAATTTCATTACCATCATCTTTATTTACCCATCCCATTGGATATGGGATAGGATGATTGTCAACCCCTAATCCAAGTTTGTTTACCAGATCCACTACTATGAGATTAGATTGTGAACCTAAGTTGAACAACATATATATATTGGTCTTATTTACTTGTATCTTAACGTGGAAGAATATTTTCATCTTCTTCTCTTCCTTGTTATTAAGATTACTTATATTCACCTCATGTTGCACATTTTTCATGTCCACATTGGAGTTTATTTCCACTTGATTGCTCGAAACTGTGGCTAGAATATTATTTTTCTTCCCATCCCTCTTGTAGTTATTCAAATTCATCTTTGAATGTAGTTTCCATCAATTTTCCTTATTGTGACTACAAATGTTGTAGTGGTTGTAGTGATTGTTAGAATCCTTACACTAATGTGTAGTAGTTGTTGTATTCTTATCCTTTCTCCATTTCCACTTTTATTCTCATCCTTGGAAGCTTCGTGGTGTTATTTATACTTTGAACCACTTTAATATCCTTTTTTTTTCCAATACATCCTAGAGACTATGCCTATACACGAGCCTCATCAAGTGTTCTTGGCTTGAATAACATCACTTGATTTTGTACATGGATGTGCAAACCTTTTAGATACTATGAGGAGTACATCTAGGCTCTTGTGAGAGATACCCAAAATGATGCCCATATTCATGAGTTTAGTGGTGTACTCCTATACACTCCACTCTTGCCTATACTTGAAATAGTACCATCAAATATATTTATCCTCTACGTAGTAAATAAGGTAGAATTGGGACTTTATGAGGGTTTTGAAGTACTCTGAATTAGTTACTAAGGGATTAACCTCTATCCTAAGTGTCTCTATATGGTTTTCCCACCAGATTAGAACATGGCCCTCCAGCTCCATTCTAGAAAATGATTTTTTCTCCTTATCTATATGGTGGAAAATAAAATACACTTCTAATTGTTGCAATCTGTTATTAAATTTTAATACATTAATGTCACTTTCATACAAATTTACACCAACCTTCACTTCCATCTTGAATAGGGACTTTGAATGGGTGATAATACACAAACTCAATTACTATTTTTCAGGTTCTTTCCTTGACACCTTTTCTAGGTCTTCATGATCTCCCAATTTCCCCTATAATATTATCTCTAATTTATAACCTCCATATTATCCAATCCAA
Source organism: Pinus albicaulis (assembly GCA_034641835.2). Classification (NCBI taxonomy): domain Eukaryota; kingdom Viridiplantae; phylum Streptophyta; class Pinopsida; order Pinales; family Pinaceae; genus Pinus; species Pinus albicaulis. The sequence goes on from CM076576.1 coordinate 930,603,122, forward strand.
GCTTGTTTGTTATAGCTTCCATAAGGAGGTTTATATTACGATTGATATCAAGGACCTATGCTTATTGCCTTGCAAATATCTCTTTTTATAGAACATGAGGTTTATTGTGCATAGACTTATCAACCATGGCTAGGGTTTTGTGGATTTCTACTTAAATTGGTTCTTGGATCCTTTGCAACTTCCCAAAATATTCCCCAAAAAAATCTACTTTGATACCAACATGATCTGTAAACTATTGAGGATATTCCATTAGATAGTTGATCACAACATATCTAATAAAATAAATTGAAATCCATACTATGGAGGTTAAATTACTTTATATTCCATATTTGTTAATAACTACTTTTTTTCTTATACATGAAATAGATAAAATTTAGAAAATAGAAAACAAAAAATAAAATAACACACCATCCACAATGAATACAAATATTTTCTCTAGGAAACCCTTACCAGAGAAAACCCAACCAGAAGGTGAGGTTGCTCCACTCTCTTTTCTTTGGTATAAAAATAATGCAACTACAAGGAGAAGGCAATCTTTATGGATTTTTTTTTAGACTTATGGCATGTTAGGCTACTATATAACCCTAGCCCCCTCTATTATGCTCTTTAATTCCCACCCCTAGTTTCTATGCTCTAATAAAAAACAAGGTACAATAGCATATAATTGAACCCCTACTCCTCCTAACAACCTTGTATATAACATAGCCCAATAGAAAATTAAAGGTTAGGTTTGACTCCTTCAATTTTTAACCAAATTTACAAATTTGAGCCTTCTAGAGTCTTCTTGATAGCCCACATGTGTCTAGCCTCTTTTGCATGTCTAAAAAGGTTTGTTGCGGCATGCTTAGACCACAATGGTCAAACTAGAAGGCCAACTTCTAGGAGGCATAATTTTTGCACATGAACTTTGATTCATTCCTTTCTTGCATTGTTGGAAATATATCTGAGTGTATAATGTTAGTTTTTGTAACATTAGATGTGTTTTAGCCATGAAATTTGGTGGAGAGGCTAGAATACATGAGATTTCCAAAACCATAAATTTTTTCTTGAAAATCCACCTAGAGATGGCTTAATTATATTATTAGCTGATTTTTAAATATTTCCTAAGTCTAAAATTTGGGAATATGGTTAATTAATTAGAATTAATTAAGTCAAGGTGAGAATTCTCTAGAAACTCACACGGGTCGACTTCAAGATGATCATAGCCCTTGATTAGGATTTAATATTGGTCATTGGAGTCCCAACAAAGCATTATAAGAAGAAGTTGATGGGAACTTAGAGAAAACACACCAAAAATTTGATTTCCTTGGCAGATTGATTTCCAGAAAGCAGCAACAGTTGTCAATGTAACAATCTTGGATAAAATTCCATGTAATTCAGTTAATAAAGGAAAAATAATAACCAAGGTCATGGGACATGTATTCAAATCTGAATGTTGGGAAAAACATCCTAGTGTGGGTGTTAATTTGGTTTATTATGGCTAAGAAAATTGGCAAAGGCAATGGAAGAGTCTTTGGAAATGAAAAATGGCATTATTGGCATTTTATTTATGAAAATATTGGAAATTAGGATTAAAGAAGGGAGAAAGGTCACAGGTTTCATGTGAGGAGGAAAATGAAGGAAAATAATAGAAATGAAGAAATTAGAGGCCTCATTAAGAAAAGGCTTCTAAGGATCACTTGGGACCTTTTGTCAGTTTAGTTTTGGAGCTCTCTCTACTCTCTCTCTCTCTCACTCACTCTTGGACACTTAGAGCATTCTTGGAGCACTCTAGCAGTGGATCAAGTAAGAAAAGGAAGGACAAAGAAGGAAAATGGAAGCAACTATAAAGCAAGGAAGAGAATAATCAAGCGACTATGGTGAGATTACTTATAGGTATCGATTTGCATGTGTGATTTTTTTCTTCTAGATTTGGCATGCATGTGTGTTCTTGGTTCTCTTGTTGTCATTGACATGGGTCTTTCCAAGTGTGACAATATTATTCAACCTTTCCTTGTCATTACTAAATAGTCGCGGTGTGGTGGGTTCTCTTGTATTTGGCTGAGTTAGATTTTCGAATGGATTTGAAGTTGAGTGGGGTGGTCTCAGGAATATACATAAGGCCTAGGAATCTCGTGATGTGATACATGGTAATTTTTGGTTGTGAAAACCTTGATCGGGCCTAAGAATCCTCTATCAGTGAATGGATGGATACATGGTAAAGCTCAGAGGTGAACACCTTGATTGGGTCTAGGAATCCCCAGCTGGTTAATGGTGGGATACACGATAAATATCAGAGGTGAATACCCTTGATTGGGCCTAGGAATCCCTTAACCGGTAATGTCGAGATACATGGTAAAGCCTAGAGGGTAGTGACCTCGTAGGCCTAGGAATCCCTTGACCAATAATGGCGAGATACATGGTAAATACGAGAGGTTGAGACAGAAATACCTCATGGTTTAGGCAGAGATATATGGAGGCATCCACACTTGTTTAGGGCCTAGTGGTCTGGTGTGGATTGCGGTAAAGCCTGTATGTATTGATGAGGGTTCGGGCCTAGAAATCCCTTGGTGGATATATGGTAAAGCGTGAGAAATTATTGGTTAGCTTTTTTGTGAGCCCCACATTCATGCTTGGAATATGGAACTGGGGTGCTTGGCTAAAAGAAAGATTTGGTTCAACCCAATCTATGGTCAGGTGGTTCGTGGAAATCCCAGACTTGGTTGGTTTAAGCATTCATTAATAAGAGTTCCTTTTCCTTGGTATTTCATCTGTAAATGTACTTGTTCATATGTAGTTTTTATGGTTGTTATATCCTTGTTATTTATGTTGGTTATATGTTGGTTATGAGTATGTTTTATGACAGAATTGATGTATGGATCTAATCATGTTTTGATTAGAAAATGATTTTTCAATGAATATATGACCAAATAGATTATAATGTAGTTATTGTGATAAGGCATCAATGCGCCTTGATGATTCTTAGATAATTATGAGACTCCTATGCTCATATCTGTTGTTATGACTTGTAGATTACATATTTGTGACATGTTTGAAGAAATTCTTGTCATGGCTAGTAGGGGTATGATTAAATACTTGTACCAATGATTTCATTAGTAGCCTTATTCCACTATTATTTATAATTTCTGAAATTTTCATGAATTTCTGGGCAACAGGATGAGTCATGGCCCTGAAAATGTAGCATAGTATCTAGGGTGGTTGGCTTAGAACCCGCCTGAAAAAGTCCACAGTCAATGGCATGCCTTGTTTTGGGAGCGACTGGAAGGCCTCAGTTGCATGCATGGCTTGTCATGGGAATGGATGAAGGTATAGATCAGTAAAATGTCAAGTTGTCTTAGGGGTTAACCACCTGGAAGGCTTGGTTTCCTCCTAGAGGGTATGTAGCTCCCGAGGAAGGTCAGAATGGTTTTGTTTTGTCAGTTCCACTTCCTTAAATGTACATGGGGAGTTGAATCACATCACCAAGTATCCTCTCGTCACATGTTTACCCCAGTGGAACGGTTAGCTTGGGTAAATGTGGGAGGAGGGTGTTATAGACTGGTATCAGAGCATGGTTCACCCCTTGTACTAGATGGGTGGTGTGTTGGTCATGCATATATGTTGATTGCATATGTGTTCCTTATTATTTTGGTCTATGTGTTTTTTTCATATGCATGGTGGTGGTCATGGATGCAGTTGCGTTGCCATGTGAAAGTTGATGGTGTTTTTTTTTATGTGGTCGTCATGAGTGTATGTCGGTTATGAATTGGTTATGCATGTTAGTGTTTACATGTTGTTATGTATAAATGGACATGGTGATAGTTGTAGTAAATGAGGTCATGATATGTGGTTGGTGTGGTCATGCATTGATAACTGGATAATGGTTGAAATGATGGTTATATAATGCTATGATTATGTTTATACATGTATTGCACTAATCTAGTTGATATTGCAGATGAGATATCCTCACATGAAATATATTGAGGTATGTTGATTATGTTATGTTTTGGTTTTAGCTGACATGGTATACTTGTAGAAAAGATATAAAAAATGACTAGCAATATGGTAGACTATAGTTCACAAGATTCTCCCTAGGGTTCCTATAAGCAGCATGGTGGTGGGTATTCTTCTGACTTAGCAGACACATTGAGAAGCTTGAAGGAAGAAATAAGAAGTTGAAAGGAATATAATGGCATAATCATTCAGGCATAGGAGAAACAAGCAGAAATTAATGCAATAATCCTTCAGAGTTTTTCATAATTGAAGAGACAATGACCACTTCAATCAGCCATCGGTAGAAGGATAGGACTAATGGGGCATATGGCAGTAGATCTCATGGTGGGCATATGTCAGATAGGGATGACATGCTTATGGATACACTGAATAAGAGAAGTGATGGACACAGGTTTTATTCTATCTCTGGTTCTAACATGTATCATGATCATCGTCACTATCATCCTTTTAGGAGGAGTGATAGGGGATATTTTCCATATGCATTCAATAAATTCAAGCCACCTACATTTGATGGATATTTGAATAATCGGGAAGATGTAGAGGCATGGCTACTTGGGATGAAGAAGTTCTTTGAGCTGCATGAGTACACAGAGAATATGAAGGCTAGAATAGCTATCTTCAACCTCAAAGCGAAAGCATACATATGGTGGGAGGATGTGAAACGGGTCAGAGACATCAGGAAAAAATACTTGAGTTGGCATGAATTGAAGAGAATTTTTAGAAAGAGGTACTTTCAGAGAGGTCCTACGATAAAAAATCCAAGGAATTATATGAGCTAAAGATGGGATCGATGTTGGATGAGGAGTAAACGACTAAGTTATTGGAGTTATTAAGGTATGTACCATATCTTAAGGATGAAAAAACTAAAGCTCGGAAATTTTTTAGTGGATTTCTATTAACATTTAGAGATCAGATTGAGTATGATGAGCCTCATTTGCTTAAGGAAGTCATTTGTTGAGAATTTGGAGGGTTGTAGGTTAATACGAATTCTCTCCTTGATAATTACTTGTGACTTTACTTGTGATACTTATGTCTTCTCTTATTTTAGTTTAGTTAATCTTTCATCAAGTTAATTATCAAAAGCACAAGACACAAAATTTAGGCTCCTAGAGCCAGGGCAAAACCTCTCCCTCTTGGAGAGGAAAACCCGCAAAGAATTCTTCTTATAGATCTTCAAATGAAAAGTACCATGACCTAGACTTAGACCCTTAACCTATATGTGTTTCCACGACCTTGATCTTATTCATACGATGCCCTAGTTTACTATTCTGACCACACTTATATTCCTTCCTTTATATTTGCAATTATTCCTGAGATCCGCAATTCTTCATTAGGTTGATTAACACCCTTTTTTGTTCCTTTTCTGCACTGTTATTTGACATATGTTCGCACTATATGTCTGCAATATATACTCATAGTGTATATCCACAAGTGTCTACTGTAGTGAGGTATATCCACACTTAAATGCTTAGGTTGATCCGCATGAAACTATCCGCAAACCTTCCTGTATAAAGTTCAATCTTGTCCGCAATATTTTCTAAGATGGTTTCATATCCCTGCAATGATATCCGCACTTCTTACTCCTGAGATTGATCCACACTCTTCTTAGTATATATCTGCACTATCTCTGTTGTAGGTTCCACACTATCTTTGATGTGGTATCCGCACAATCTCTTTTGTAGTTTCACACTTGTAACCATCACACTGAAACCATGTACTTGATCTTCAACAATCCACATTTCATTATTTGAAATAGTCTCGGGAAATTCACATATTTCTTTCCACAAAACAATCTGCAAGCTCCTCAGATTTTCCCGCAATATTTCTCAGAGGAATCCGCATTAGGTTCAGTGTTGTATACCACAATTTCTTCTTTTTGATAACCGAGAACTTATCACAGTAAAATCTCAGAGACAGCCGTAGTGTGTTGTGTGTGAATGAGCCGTAATAGACTTGGTTATATATAGTGTATCGTCTAGCTCTTAGGCCGACCTGTAAGCCTACTTTCCCAATGACTATAGGCCGACCATGAGACAACATGTAGGCCGACTAAGATTTTAATTTCTTCAACATTTCTAGGGGTGTTTCTTTAGCAACATTTTGAAGGTTGTCTTTACTATATCATGAAGCTTGATATACAAGGTCTTGGATCATATGACAAAGACTAGATCATACACTTCACTTTAAACCTAATGGACACCAAGAAGAAGTCCTTCTACATAATAAATCATGCTCATGCAACCCATGAAGCACATACAACAAAATATATATTAATTTTACTTCTTCTTTTACATAATTACATAATTACATAGTCAACATGAAGACCAAACTAGTTACACTTTTCAACACTCTCTCTTAACTAGGGAGGTATTCATACAGGTACATGGTCACTTTCAAACTGAAGAATCTCATAAGAAGAATCGGATTGGTAATCTTATATTTATAGCATCATATCAACCAGCATTGTCCTAGTGCAAGGCCTTGACTAACAGCCACATCTCTAAACGAGACAATGGGCTAGAATGTTGGCGAGGCACATGACTTATAAACACCATCATCATTGTCTCTCCAAGGTACATACTCCACTCAGGTGTTACCAAAGTCTGAACTTCTTGGACTATTCTTCTCTTGGATAGCTAGCCCTCAAAGAATATTGGTCCCTGACTACTCTTATATTTAATTCCCTATTACATTCTCAAAGAGTATTGAATTCTAGATGATTACCCAATCCTCCATTCTGTCTTCCCAAGTGAAGATCACAATGATGTGTCTATATCTCCCTCTCAACCAGGGAGGACCTATTCTACAAGGGAATGTACTCATTCGTATACAAGGAATGTAACTAAGCTCATTCTTAGGAATTACCAAGTTTCTTCCAAGTAAGAAACTTGTCATCAGGCTCCCTCTTAACCAGGAACCTCCAGCAGGAATGGTGAGACACCTAGCTGCTCATGAAGAACTCTTGTCCTCGATGTCATGGATTTCGATATTGAGGAATCTTCAACTTTTAGCTTCATAGGGCACATATCATCCATCACTTCCATCTTGAGTCATGTCAGCTATCAGAAAGTGATTCATCAAACTTCCTTATCTGGTCCACTATTATGCCATGCTGCTTTCCTTCAGATCATCTCCAAGGATCATACATCCTTTCTTATGGTTAGTAGCCCTACAAAAATTTATTTGGATAAACATATTCATATGAAATTTTAGAGCAAAAGCTACCTTAGTGATGATCTTTCAGCATGACATCTTCCTGTAGGCATCGACAGCCTTCATATAGATTGACATGTATCCTAATTATATGTTTTGCCAACAGTCTTCTTCTTTACTAGACTTCTGTCAGAGTCTACATATCTTCCCAGGAGATCTCCTAGTCACATCTTCTTGGCCTCCAGATGATAACTGCCTCTTGGCATGGTTGCATATCATGATCTCTTCCTCTCTGCACATTCTTCATTCCCAGGAACTTACAAACTTTCTAGTTTCTTTTTCATATACAACCACCTTATATTCCATGAGGACATATTATGTTGATTTCATTTTTCTGTGCACTGAGAGATACTCCTCCATAGATCATACTTCTAAATACAGAATTTCATTACCTGCAACCATATGACATGACTTCACAACATCCAATGTTAGTACATAAATATATGCATACCTCATACCCTTTTCCCTTGAGTCATCCTATAGAAATTTCTCAAGAATGAAGAGCTTCATTCTCTTGGCCTGCTCTATCAATATGTCATCACATCCTAGAAATTTGTTTCCATGATGACCCTTGCTCTTGATGACTGCTTTCCATTAGTAATGTTATTAGAGAGGTTTTCCCGGAGCTGATTCACTAGCATCTCCTACCATGCTTTCATTAGGATGCTATATTGCTTCCTATCATATAACCAACATAAATCACTTAAAGGAGAAGATGATTTCAATCATTGTGGAGATCCCTTGCTTCTTCTTTCTTATCAGGCTCTTTCCTCATTTCAGAGACATGGGCTTCTTCCCTATTTCTCTTGTCCTTTTTCAGATTAAGGAAAATTTCTATTTTAATGCTCAAGTTCATCATATCCAAGGCATCGTGGTTCGTACACATTTCTTTTTACTCTGAGGACCAAAACTTATCGAATCTTCCTTTCTTCCTGGACATGGCTGCAAAGGTTTGATTCCTTCACTTGATCCTGTAACAACTTTGGATTTCAATATTGTTTCCTCTATTTACATAGAGACCCTAAATCATGGAATGATGTGACTTCTATCTTCCCGTATAATTGTGAAGTGAAATTTACCCATTCTTCTCATAGGTATTTTAGCACCACTGTAGTCTTCTCCTAGTTCCTGCAGTTGATCAAAGAGATTGCTTCTCCTACATTACTCACAAAGAATAGCTCCACTAATTTCTTATATACTCATTTTGATGATTTTAGATTTGGTACATCGGAGATGATAGAGTCTTTTATGGATTCTATAAGAATCCTTTGGGATCTTATATCTCCCTTCATGAATTTGGCATGACATCATTGTCCTTTTCTTCTATGGAAAGTTTGAAACCCCAAATAGTTTGTTTCTTTCTTTTCAAAGGATACATTTTAATAGATTCATATAAATTCATAGATATACTTACTTGAGTAGATGCTTTTCTTCTTCTATCAGCTTGATTACTTTGAAGATGGTTGAAACTTCCTTTGAAAGGTGATTGATGAGGATATTCTGCTGCTTCCTTGAAAGATCAAGGATGATAGGTAACTTGCCTTGAAGCTTTTGATGGCAATACTTTGAGATAGCAATGATCTGTTGGCACATTTAAGATGGTTCTATAATAATGTCTTATTATTTCACTGTGGAATATTGACCTTTCTTCTAATCAAATCCTTGCTTTGATGTCATCCATGAAATCTGATCCTTGAGTGTCTCTATGCCCTTTCTAGCACCTTAGCTCTGATTCCATGTTGAGAATTTGGAGGCCTATAGGTTAATGAAAATTCGCTTCTTGACAATTACGTGTGGCCTTACTTGTGATACTTATGTCTTCTCTTCTTTTAGTTTAGTTAATCTTTCATCATGTTAATTATCAAAAGAACAAGAGTCAAAATTTAGGCTCCTAGAGCCAAGGAAAAACCTCTCCCTCTTGGAGAGGAAAACCTAAAAATAATTCTTCTTATAGGTCTTCAAATGACAAGTACCATGACCCAGACTTAGACCCTTAACCTAGATGTGTTTCCACGACCTTGATCTTATTCAGATGATGCCCTTGTTTACTGTTCTGACCACACTTATCTTCCTTCCTTTATATTTGAAATTATTCCTGAGATCCACAATTCTTCATGAGGTTGATCAACACCCTTTTCTGTTCCTTGTCTGCACTGTTATCTGACATATGTCCGCATTGTATGTCCACAATTTCTACTTGTAGTGTATATCTGCAGTGTCTATTGTAGTGAGGTATATGCACACTTAAATTCTTAGTTTGATCCACATGAAACTATTTGAAAACCTTCCTATATAAATTTCAGCCTTATCTGCAATATTTTCTGAGATGGTTTCGTATCCCTGCAATGACATCTGCACTTCTTACTCCTGAGATTGATCCACACTCTTCTTAGTACATATCCGCACTATCTCTGTTGTGGTATGTTAGGTCCCTATATTACTAGCGTAGTCCCTTATTGTTATTATTGTAGCCCCCTTATTGTTATTGTTGCACCCCTGTAACCCCAATATTGTTATTATTGTGCCTTTACATTATTATTGTTAGGTCGGCTAGGATTATATTGTGACCCCATGGACTCCTATATATAGAAGGAGGTGTTGTCATTTGTATCATCCAAGAATTGTTCATTTATATAATGTAAAGGAGGTTTCCCCCTTGAAGTGGCTTATTTATAAGGTTTTGATCTCTCTTTTCTTCTATTTTTGGAGCTGGTTTCATAACATTTGGTATCAGCGCTTTGGATTCTAGGGTTTCGTTGCTCCAAACATGTCATTGTGGAATTTTCGCTATAATTTTTTTCTATGGAGGTTCAAAAGCTAAAATTTTAACAAAGCGAAGCCGATATCCTGAGGAACGTCGTGTACAAATTTCAGATCTTGGTTTGCAATATTTTCAGAGATATGATCTGTGGGAGTTAGAGTTTTTTCAGGTTCCCGAATTTCACCTAAACAGGTCATCGTGGAATTTGTTGTATAACTTTTTTATACGAAGGTTCAGAAGCTGAAATTTCTAAAGAGAGAATCAAAAATCATGAGGAACGTCATGTAAAATTTTCAGTTATTGGTTCGCAATATATTTGGAGATATGATCTGTGGAAGTTAGGGTTTTTGCATGCTCCTGAATTTCATCTAAAAATGGTGACCATAGGGAAAATCGTCATAACTCTCTCTCTGGGCATCGGATTTGAATTCTGTAAAAAGTGGCCGCAATTACACAGATATTAGTTTTATGTGTATCAATTTCAGAGCCTAATGACTGAATAGTGACACGTGGCACACCATACAAGTTCGCTCTACTGAACTAGTCAATAATTAGGTCATTGTGGGAGATTGGGCATAACTTTGTCTTGAAGAATCCAAATCAGGTCAGACCTGTGGCATTGGAAAGACGATTCAGAGGGCTACTACAAGACCGAATGTCAGATATTGAAGATCCGAAATAATAGACATAATTCAGTTTCAATATCGAGCTCCTCAAAAGCAAGAAAAAGGTATGTATTTGTTTTCAAATTGCATAAGTCTTGTTTGAAAAATCAGTTTGAAGTGATTCCAAGAGCATATTGAAACTTAGATACCAGTATTGGGTTCTAAAATGCCTCCTAAAAAAAATCAACACCCATTAATCCCTTAGAATATTCTACTATGACTCATGAAGATGAAGAAGTGCAACATCATATATCAAAAATACAAGATCAAGTGCACCAAATTTCGCTCTCGCAAAGAGCAACAAAAAATGAAATGGATGTTTTGAAGAAAGGCATGGAAGCTAAGATGGATGGCTTGAATAAGGTGATGGAAGCTAATATGGATGGTTTGAAGAAGGGCATGGAAGCTAATATGGATGGTTTGAAGAAAGACATGGAAACTAAGATGGATGGTTTGAAGAATGGCATGGAAGACATGGAAGAAAAAATGGAAAACATGAAGAATGATATAAAAGAAGAGATGGAAGGCTTGAAAATTTTGATACAAGAAATGATTCCTAATGGTGAAAATATAGTAGAGTAAACTCATGATGAGAACGAAATAAATTTTAATCGTGATTATATAAACTCTAATGTTGGATGGAAGACCCACCATATTCCAAAGATCGATATGAGTAAGTTTGATGGCAAGGATCCCGTAACATGGATACTATAGATGGAGCAATATTTTGATCTCAACAATGTGAAAAACACACAAAAAGTACACATTGCAAATTTATATTTAGAAAAAAATAAATTTGTATGGTATCGATGGCTTTGCTCCCGTAAAAAAAATTGTCACTTTCAATTTTTACGGAGGAAATGATAGCACATTATGAGGATACAAAGAGAAACACCTTTTTTAGCCAATTGATAAATCTCAAACAAAAGGGTTCAGTGGTGGAGCACATTGAGGAATTCCAAAAATTGAATATAAGGGTAACTGATATTCCAGAGGAACACAGGATTGATGTCTTCATAGTGACTTTAAAGGATAACATCCAACGTGAGGTTCACATTTGGGAACCTGATTCATTGGAGAAGGCATTCAGGTTAGAAAGAAAAATTGAATGTAAAATTATGGCGACAAGGAAGCCTACCACTCACATCTATAAATATGGAAGTGTTGCTACTCCTAGACATCCACAACCTACAATGTTGACACCACAACAATTGGAAGAAAAAAAGAGCAAAAGGGCTTTTCTACAATTGTGATAGAAAATACACTAAAGTTCATAAGTGTGCTGAGAAGAAATTATTTTACATATATTGTGAAGAGGAGGAAGAAAATGAACAAGAAACTTCAAAAGAAGAGGATATACACCAGGAACCAACCCTAGAAGAAGAATAAATGAGTCTGACCATATCATGTAATGCATTGGCATTAATTACCAATCCTCAAACTCTCAAGATAGAATGACATATCAAGAAGAAGAAGGTAATAGTGTTGATTGATTCGAGTAGTACCCATAATTTTATTCATTGTAAGGTAGCCAAGGAATTGAATTGTTTCCTATACCCAGCACCAGAATGTCAAGTGATGGTTGCAAATGTAGGAACTATAAATTTCTTTGGAAAATTCCATAATACCAAGCTAACCATGGGGGAATATGTATTGAATAGTCGAATGTTTTCCATTCCAATGGAAGTGTTGATGTCATACTAGGAGTACAATGATTACAATCTTTGGGGACGGTAGCTTTTAATTTTCAATAACTTTTCTTAAATTTTTTTCAGAAGGAAAGGAAGTTGAATTACGGGGTATCGCAGGTAAGCCGAGAAAGATAATAAGCTCTAAAGTCATGACAAAGCTTCTGAAGAAAGAACAATGAGGCGTAATTGCACAATTATGCTCACTAGAAGTTCCAACATCAAAATCATCTATTTCTCCAGATCCCCAAAAATTATTGGACAATCATTCCAAGGTGTTTGAAACTCCCAAAGGACTCCCACCTATTTGTGATCATGATCATGCTATTCATTTGATTCCATGAAGTGTTCCTCCAAACATCAGGCCTTATAGATATCCTTATGTCCAAAAGAGAGAAATTGAACGTATGATTGCAGAAATGTTAGAGGCGGGTATAATTCAACCTAGTCAAATTTCTTTCTTTGCTTCTGTAGTATTGGTACACAAGAAGGATGGATCATGGTGCATGTGTCCAGATTATAGGGAGCTCAATAAGCTCACCATTAAAGATAAATTTCCCATTCCTGTGATTGATGAATTATTGGATGAATTACATGGAGCAATTTATTTTACCAAGTTGGATCTTCATTCAGGATATCATCAAATTAGAATGAAGATCGAAGATATTATGAAAACAACATTTCGAACTCATGAGGGTCATTATGAATTTTTGGTCATGCCTTTTGGCCTTACCAATGCACCTTCTACATTTCAAGGGTTGATGAATTCCATTTTCAAACCCTTCCTTAGAAAATTTGTGCAAGTATTTTTTGATGATATACTAATCTATAGCAAGTCTTGGAAGGATCATGTTGAACATGTTGACAGGGTGCTCAAACTATTGCAGGAGAAACAATTATATGAAAAAACATCCAAATGCTTCTTTGGAGTACAAGAGGTGGAATATCTGGGTCATATTGTATCTCACGAGGGTGTTAAAGTAGACCCTAACAAAATTAAAGCCATTAAGGAATGGAAACTCCCCACAACCATAAAGCAGTTGCGAGGATTTCTCGGGTTAACAGGGTATTATCGCAAGTTTGCTAAGAATTATGGGAGAATAGCAGCACCTCTAACAACATTATTGAAGAAAGATGCATTTTCATGGACTCCTGAAGCAACTAAGGCCTTTGAACATCTTAAAGAGGCAATGTGCCTAACATCGGTCTTAGCTACGCCAGACTTCACAAAAACCTTTATTGTGGAATGTGATGCCTTAGGAAATGGAATTGGTGCAGTTTTAATGCAGGAAGGAAGACCCATTGCTTTTGAAAGTCGCCCAATCAAAGGAAAGTATTTACAGAAACCTATTTATGAGAAGGAAATGTTAGCAATATTTCATGCACTAAAGAAATGGCGAACTTACCTAATGGGAAGACACTTCAAGGTAAAATTGATCATGATAGTCTTAAACACTTTTTGGAACAAAGAATATCTTCAGAAGAGCAGCAAAAATGGGTCACAAAGATGTTGGGTTATGACTTTGAAATAATCTACAAAAAAGGAAAGCTTAATGTTGTTGCAGATGCACTCTCAAGAAAGAATGAAGAGGTGGAAGCACTGCTTTGTGCCATTTCTATTATCCAACCAGATTGGATAACTGAAGCAAGAGATGAATGGAAGAAGGACAAATATGTATGGACACTCATTCAAAAGTTGCAGCAAGATCCTAGTACATCTGATACATTTAGTTGGAAAAATGATTCCTTATGGTACACAGATCGCTTATATCTTTGTAAGAATTCCCAACTAAAACAAAATATTCTTCTGGAATTGCACACTTCTCCTTTAGGAGGACACTCAGGATTTTTAAAAACTTACCACAGGGTGAAAAAAGAATTTTTTTGGGATGGCCTTAAATCTGATATTCAAAAGTTTGTGGCGGAATGTTTGGTTTGCCAGCAGAATAAAGTGGAAAAAATTAAGACCCCGGGACTTCTACAACCTTTATCCATTCCAAGTCAACGTTGGGAGAAGATTTCAATGGATTTTATCACAGGTTTACCTAAGTCCGAAGGAAAGAGTGTCATCATGGTGGTAGTTGATAGACTTACCAAGTATGCACACTTTCGTGCATTATCTCATCCATTTAAAGCAAGTACAGTTGCTACTACATTTATGGACAGAATTCAAAAGCTACATGGAAGCCCAAGGGTTATTGTGAGCGACAGAGATCCCATTTTTACTGGAAATTTTTGGACGGAGTTATTTTCTTGTTTGGGTACTCAATTAGCTCATAGCTCATCTTATCATCCTCAATTTGATGGTCAAAATGAGATAGTAAATAAATGTTTGGAAGGATATCTTCGTTGTTTTGTATCTGATAAACAAACACAATGGGTCAAGTGGTTACCTCTCGCTGAATGGTGGTATAACACTTCTTTCCATACTGCAGCAAAAATGACCCCATTTATGGCACTTTATGGATATCATCCACCGTCCATAACATCATCTTTAAGAGAAAATTCGAAGGTTCAAGCAGTGGAAGATCACATCGAGCATCAACAAGAAGTTCTCCAACTCTTAAAGGATAACCTGAATTTGGCAAAAAATCGAATGAAACAACAGGCAGATCAACATCGCAGCGAGAGAAGTTTTGATGTAGGAGATTGGGTATTTTTACGGCTACAACCATACAAACAAATGTTCCTCAAGCAAGCTAAGAAGGATAATAAATTATCGCCAAAGTACTATGGTCCTTACAAGGTGTTGCAAAATATTGGTACTATGGCATACAAATTGGAGCTTCCTGCTTCTTCGCGAGTGCATCCAGTTTTCCATGTTTCATGCTTAAACAAGGTTATAGGTGAAAAAATTCTAGTTCAAACAATATTGCCAGAACTTGATGAGGAAGGAAAAATCATATTGGAACCTGAAATAGTCACAGAAACAAGAACTCGACAGCTACGAAATCGATCAATTTCAGAGGATCTAATCAAGTGGAAGAACTTACCCACTGAAAATTCTACATGGGAGGATGAGAATTTTATACAGAAGCACCCAAAGCTACTCAAGCATTGAGGACAACAATTTTTTTGAAGGAGAGGGGCATGTTAGGTCCCTATATTACTAGTGTAGTCCCTTATTGTTGTAATTGTAGCCCCCTTATTGTTATTTTTTCACCCTTGTAACCCCAATACTGTTATTATTGTGCCTTTACATTATTATTGTTAGGTTGACTAGGATTATATTGTGACCCCATGGACTCCTATATATAGAAGGAGGTTTTTTAATTTGTATTATCCAAGAATTTTTCATTTATGTAATGTAAAGGAGGTTGCCCCCTCGAAGTGGCTTATTTCTAAGGCGTTGATCTATCTTTTCTTCAATTTTTGGAGTTGGTTTCATAACATGGTATCCGCACGATCTCTGTTGTAGTTTCACACTTGTAACCATCGCACTGAAACCCTGTACTTGATCTTCAACAATCCTCATTTCATTCTCTGAAATAGTCTCAGGAAATTCGCATATTTCTTTTCATAAAATAGTCTGCTAGCTCCTCAGATTTTCCCACAATATTTCTCAGAGGAATCCGCATTAGGTTCATTGTTGTATACCGCAATTTGTTCTTTTTGATATCCACAAAATTATCACAGTAAAATCTCAGAGACATCCGTAGTGTGTTGTTGGTGAATGAGCCGCGATAGACTTGGTTATATAGAGTGTTTCGTCTAGCTTTTAGGCTGACCTGTAGGCCGACTTTCCCAATGACTATAGGTCGACCATGAGACAACATGTAGGTCGAGTAGGATTGTAATCTCTTCAAAATTTTGAGGGGTGTTTCTTCAGCGACGTTTTGAAGTTTGTCTTTACTATATCATGAAGCTTGATATACAAGGTCTTGGAGCATATGACAAAGACTAGATCGGACACTTAACTTTAAACCTAATGGGCATCAAGAAGAAGTCCCTCTACATAATAAATCATGCTCATGAAACCCATGAAGAACATACAACAAAATATATATTAATTTTACTTCTTCTTTTACATAATTACATAATTATATAGTTTACATGAATACTGACCTAGTTACACTTTTCAACATCATTGGGAAATTGAAGCACTGTTATGAGTAGTCAAATCATAAGACAAAATCTCATCAAGGTTAGAAAGGGAAAGACAAAGATAAAGGTAAATGGCAGCCGAAAAGAACAAGACCTCATAATGCAAAAGAGAAATAAAATGTTGCACCTTACAAGAAGTTAAACATAGTTAGATAGGGACATGGGTCACAACCTGGAGGAAAGTAGAATAAAGGTGATGGTATGGGATTGTTGTAGTGTTGGATATGTGGTAAGGAGCATCTCAAGAGATATTTTCAGAAAAAGAAGGGTGGCTGACCTCAAATATATAGTGCACAGGAGGCACATACTTTTGGGGATGTTGGGAAGATCATTCCTTGTATCTATGCAGTGTTGGATAATAGACAGGTAGATCACTAGGCATCTATTATAGAGATGGACGATAAAATTTGTGATCAAGTTGTTTCTATTTTGACTGGCCCTAGATATAAATATAGTTATGTTAACCCTGAATTGGTGGATAAGTTTGGTTTGAATAAAGAAGTGCATGTAGAATCTTGGTTAATGTAGTTGGCTACAGGTACAAAGAAAAGAGTTCATAATTGGGTAAGAGATTGTGCATTTGACTTCCGTTGGGATCATACAATAAGATTTTGGGTATGGACAGTTGTATCTTCACAGGACTAAGGTGGATTGTTATGATAATGAGATTGAGTGATTGGATGAAAATGGAAAACAAAGTCTCGCAGGTTAAGAAGAAGGAAACATCAGTTAGAATGGTGATAGCCATGCGGGCAAAGTGCAGCCCCAAAAAAGGGTGTGTGTAATATCCCAAAATGGAATAATGCATTGATACACAAACATAATATTTGTAACACAGAAAATGTACATGTAAGTTTATGATCAACACAGATATAGACAGAATAGATGAGCCATTTTATTATATGGAGAAGATTTAGTTACAACAGTGTACAAAATATGAGGTAATATAGCCAAAGAGATGGCCTAGAATGACCCTGAAAAGATGCCAAAGTAGGCATTGCGTAACTGGAGAGCTACTGGAAGCAAACACTGCATTGTCCCTTTAGCAGATAATGAACATATGACTGCAGGCTGAAAATGTAAATGCAGATCTACAGAAATATGGAGCTCTGATGATGCCAAGATTCTAGATCTAAGCTCTATGATGGCAACCCAAGATAACCCAGAAAGGAAATTCCAGATCTATGAGATTGGAAATTTACCCTCTTAGGGTTTGATCCCTGGTCTGCTGGGTTATGCAGATCTGCAGCTATATGTGACAAATAGATGGCTGAAATATGTCACAAGATCAGATCTAAGCTTGAAGGGCTGATCCCTTCACTAGATCCTCAAGCTAGAAGCTCAAGATCTAGCTCCTCAATCCTCCTCTGAAGATTGCAGCTGTTGCTACACAACTGCTCCTGAAAACTGCACTGTAATGGAAGGAGGCTCACTAGCCTGCTGCAAAATATGGCTATGAATCTCAATACTGATGGGAATAATGTTTACAATGTGAAGGAATGGTCCTCCACTGCATTACTAGCTGAAATGCTAGCAACTTCCCTTCTCCCTTGGATCTACAAGAATGAACTACGCAATTCCTGATGGAAATGCTACTACTGGGAGATGAATACTAGATGGATCAATGCTTGATATAGATCTGAAGCACTAGAAGGCTGATCTTGAAGCTCAAGGTGATAGGATGAATCCTTCTCCGGTTCCTCAACTAAAATATTGAAGGACAACCTCCTCTTGTCAAACTGATCTTCAGAAATGTGCAATTTCTGAATATGGATGTTCTGAAGAAAGTAGGAAAATTATGGAACCAATACTTAATGATGAATGAAGTACAATACTCTTTAAAGAGATACTCAGGGAAAGAGGTGGGATTTCCGACCAAGAACACCCAGTGCTAAACAACACTTGCAATCTTAGCTAAACAGCCAAAGAAAGCATGGAATGTCACATGACAATTCTAGATCTAAACAGATCATACATCAATAATAATCTCAAACATGCCTTCTATGTTGCCTTCATATTCATTATATAGTTTGTGAACCTTATCATGCCTTGGCCCACCTCATAACTGCGCTGCACATGTGGACATAGGTCTCCATGTTGACTGCGTTTTCTCTCCATGATCTCCATCATGTGTGAATGTAATTATCACTCTCTCCATCATGTGTGCATTAATGCACCAATTCCTCCATCATCTCATCATAAATTCTCTATGATCTTACATTTGATTCCTTCCAAGATCTTAGTTGACTGCTTCAACCTCCATGATCTTTCTCATTAATGAGACATGATCTCCACTCCTTTCACATTAAGTAGTTGCTCCACTACTCCATTATGTAGATCTAGATCTGAAATATCCACATACACACATCAAAAGTGGATTTTATTTATCTTTGGGGTTTTTGGGTCCCTCCACCCTCTTATTTACTTAATGAATTATGGAAATTAAGAACTCTAATATTCCAATTATCTTGTGGAAAATTTGGGAATATTACAGTCCTCCCCTGCAAAATGTTTCTTGACCTCAAGCAACTGCAATAGTGGATGCTACAGCAAACATCCTCCCACCAAATGGCATCCTCATGTGGAAGGTCTTCTCATCCGTCACAATTTGCCATGCATGTCCAGCTCCAAAGTTGCCTCTCTAGAATGTCTACAATGGCCTCCAACTGAAAAGTTAGATACCCTTCCTCATCAATGAATCTCCAAGTGGAAACCATATGATGACAAAATATCTCCTCTACACATGAGATACATAAGATGAAGTGGTTCATTCCCAAAGTGGAAAGTCCCAACTCACGAACTATCTCTCCAACCCATGATACATAGAGTAGATTGCATCTATCAATGCTCGCATCATTAGCCCTATTGGCCATGTAGGAACCAAACATCACATCAACATAGTGATTAACAAGAAGTAGAGACATATGGGAAAACATGAACAATGTCAAACCATATTCTCCTAATAACAACCAACGCAACAAATCCTTCTGTTGTCATGCTAGATAGTCATGAAAACAAGAAAGAGAGCCATACTCTCTCAAAATAAGCCACCGCAACAATGCTTCTTGTTTCCATACCAAATCTGTATCAATATAAATGTGAGAGCCATACCCTCTCAACAGAAGCCACCGCAGCAATGCCTCTTGCTTCCATACCACATCATCATTGTACCAAATGTTGTGGCCATATTCGCTCAAGAGAAGCCACCTTAATAAGGCATCTTGCTGCCCCATCACATCATCATTATACCATGTACAATGACCATAATCCCCCAATAGAAGCCAACGTTGTAAGGCCTCCTGTTGCCATCCTCCAACAATTTCATTCAATGTATGGGAATATTTCAGCCCATACTCTCCCAATAGTAACCATAGTAACAAGGATTGTTGTTGCCTCCTTACATTATCATGGTGCAAGTCATGGAGAAAAAATATAGTAGTGGACATGTGAAATGTCTCATCAACATAATACAAACAAGCTCCCTTATGCCACATCATGTGAGAGTTATGATTTCTCCCAAACCCAAGTACATACATGAACATGAGATACATCCCAAACAGAAATACATGTAAATACATGAGACATATCCCAAACAAGAGTAAATACATGGACATAAGATATATCATGAGATGTCCAAACTCTCTCATCAACAACCAAAGTAACCATGCCTTTTTCTTGTGCATTCTTCCAGTGATGTGCAAGGCATGAATCAGAAAAATATGACCCATTGGGTGGTAACCATACTCATCCAAGAGCAACTAGCATAACCATGCTTCTTGCTGCCCTGTATCATAGATTTGCAAGTGGTTTGGAAACCCCTTGCTCCACATCATCAACCATTCATCCCAATATGGATGATGGATCTCATTCTACAAAAACTTGGTATCCTCCCATTGTAGGACACCAACCTCCTCAAACTGTTGAAGAACTTTGCACTCCATGAAATTTTGAAGTGCACCTCCAATGAGATCTCTCCATGAGATTCTCTTTTCATCAATGGCCCTCCAAAACCAATAAGGTTATGGATCTGCTGCAGGTAGAAGTTTCTCTTTGAGCTGTGAGATGCTCATTGAGAAAGTGTCATCTAGAAAGGAGAAAATATTCCTCATCTCAAGATGTCTACCATCTATCATCTTTTCCTCCATTGCTTCATGAATGAAGCTTCCATATGATTTCTCCCATAAGGAATGGGTCCTCTTCTTCTCACTACTTCTCATTAACAACGTTGTAGATCTGCAAGGTGATGCATGTGTTGTCTCAAAGCAAGGCACGATGCTGAACTCATAGCTAGCCATTGTACATAGGATCATACTCATCCCATCTTCTAAAATTATACATTTCAACTCAAAGGGTTGAATGTAGTTCATCAATGACAAAACTAGGATGGGTTCTCATCTCCTCCTTGATTAGATCAAGTGTCCTCTGCACAGTGATATGATGCTGCTCCAAATTAGAATTTTGTTCTAACCCTTAGTCATGCAATAGCCCTGATGGCATGTCCCCATAAGTTTCAATAAGAGGTATTGAAACAATATGAGATGAAAGTGGTTGCATACCTTGGATCAACTGATATGTTGGAACCTCTTGCAAGACCACAAGAGTTCCTCCAACCGGAACAATAGTCCCTCCAACTGCTGGTAAGGGTGATGGTTACACTTCTATAACTATACTAGTACTTGTTTCGGGGAATATCACCCTAGAGGTTCGTTGGGTTACAACCTCCATAGAGCAGGGGCATGCTTCTTAAGAAGGACTCACACAACCATGCATGTTCAGAAAAACTAAATAGAGTAGATCGAGGAAGTTACCCGTAGGTCCTACGGTTGAAGCAGATCCCGCAGGGTCCAAACCCCCAGCAACCGTCCTTCCTTCTTAACCTGAAAGACAAGAAGAAACAAGCACAAAGAACTGGTTGTACAGCATATATCTACTCTAAATGTTAGTGAAATTCATATAAAACATCAGATAAATCATAATGAATGCTTAAATAACAATTTTCTCATATATGTAAGTAGACACTAACACGTATATTTCGGGAACAAGATGGTACTTCTGTATTATAAATAACATGTACAAAAGTATCGAGTGGAGAGATCACCTGAATCCTTCCACGATCTTCGAGCAGACCGTCGTCTGAATCCGTCCCGCCCTTGCCTCGCTAAGACTCCTTCCAAACTGGTGCATATGAGATGACATATAGAGAGATGAGCATCTCAAGGAAACAAGGGTTTCCTGTAATGAACTGGGAAAGTGCAGGAGGCACGGGGAATCAGACTTGGATATGGAATACCAACAGAGTATAATATCAATAATTCTCTCTCTCTCTTACGCCATACACATGAGGGGTTTTTATACTTCCTCCAAGTAGTTTCAACAGTTGGAAACAGTTGGCCACGTGCTGGGGTGGTTGAACTACCTGAGTAACCATCAACCCAGCCCGAAAATAGGGAATTTTTATATATTTTTTCATAATTTTAATGGCATACGCGGAAAAGTGCAGCTGGACTCGCATATACACGCAGAAAAGTACGGGCATAGTCGCGTATGGGGATTTTTACACTGTTTTTAAGTGAATTTGTCCAAGTCTGTAGGAATGGGTGCCCAAAGCCATATAAGCAATCATGAATCATATGAAGATGAGAAATGATGCTATAACAGATGCCCCCTAATATATGAGGTCAGAAGGGGTACATGATGGCCGAAATGTATTATGCACATAGAAAGAACTTCGCAAGGACAAGAGAGGACTTCACCAGATTTCAGCCTGCCAAAAACCAATGAAATAAATCAGAGAGTCAACTCATGCTGAGGCGGGCATACCCATGCTCAGTCAAAAATACATCATATAGAAAGTAGTGAATAGATCCAACATGTATACAAGTATAGCTGAACTGAAAGTACACAATGAATCATCTAAGCATGGCCCGGAAGTGTAAGTCTGAATCAATGTCCAAGTATCACATATAGAAAGCTGATCAAAGATGGTGCAACTGGATGTCTGATCATATAAGTAACTGAATCTCCAAGTACCGAATCATAAGAGGTGGAACAACTGGTACAATCACGCAACTCGGGAGCCAACATATAGGATGCTGCTGTACTGAACTGCAACATATAAGGGTGGATGGCATCACTGGCAGAAACTGAATGGACTGTCAAAAGTGAACCGAAGAATGTTGATGCAACCCGAGGTCTTCACCGATCACTATGGCACAATTCTACACAATGGGAATAAATGAGCTGAAGTCGACCATGTGAGAAATCGTTGGATTACCGGTCAATGATGTATACCGTTAACCAACGCGAGACAACCCACCGATAATGATAATGAGTGTCAAGGTTCCCCAGTACAATCTAACAAGTGCGAATGAATGAGTTGAAGTCGAACACTTGAGAGAATCTACCAATCAGGAGGCAATGATGAATCCCCACTGTCGATAGCGAAGAGTCTGCCACTGATGACTGCAAACCCTAAGGTACTGACAAAAAGACTCTAGACCTTATTCCCAGAGCAATGAGTCGGAGTCGATGGGAAAAGATCTGCTGGAAGGAAGGTATTAAGGCATCCCACATCAGTCCAGCGCGAGTGTAACCCGCAGGCCAAGATTTGGAAGGAATTGGACGAAGTAGAGTGATGGAACCAAAACCGAAGTACGTTTCCGACATGCACAAGATGAAGCTAGCGCATGGAAGAAACCCTCTCAACCAACCAATAATGAAAGCTGACACAGAGGCGAGAAATCCACCGATAGGGTCAAATGGAAATCAAGGTACTGCACGAATCCCAAGTGTGATAATGTGTGCTGACGTCGAACACAGGGGAAACCACTCAGTCAAAGACCCATAATGATGATCAAATGCTGAGCACAAGGTCACCTATCAATGATGGAAATAGGCCCAGGGTGAGGCTCTAGGTTTGCTCTCAAAGCAATGTGTCGTAGTCGATAAGAAACAAACCCGCCAGCAAGAAGTCAATGGGGACCTTCTCAAACCAGCACGAGCAGAAGACCAAAACATCTGATGTGATAGAACATGATACTGACAAGACCGGGAAGGCTGACTGAATAATGAGTCAAGAGACACCGCAGAATGGCCGACTCTGGTTAGACTTCCCTTGAACAAAAGCACGACTCGTGATGACCATGGCAATAAAAAATGACACTGTATAAGTCTGTTATGCAGGAGGCAGAACAAACTCTCCATATGATTGGAAGAGATAACCAACCGGGGGAGAACTGACAAGTGAAACATGGTAAAGGCTGAACCTAGGTCAAAACTAAAACCATCCCAAATGTAGGAGATATATATAAGTAAATGTGCTTTGTTCAAGGGCGACAAACTGACTCTGTACTGCCATGAAAACAACGAAGATACATCCCGTTCCCGCTCTTTTTGTTATATTTGATTTTTTTGTCTTTTTCATATAATAAGCCTGAAAAAGAATAAAAGAATGCTATGGTACAATGGATAGAACGAGTATCAAGAAAGCAGATGCACTAGTTCCTGGAATTGGAACAATCCTATGCTCAATGCAAGGTGGCGAAAACTGGTCAGTGATACTCAGAGGAACGTTCCATCCATGGGTACAAAGGTGTCAAGTCGTGATAGCTAAGTGCATGCAATGGTTAACTTGTACAGAAAGTCAAGATCAAAAGTTGGCTTAAACATCGAGTCCAAATGAAGCCGGCTAAAGGCCAGGATAAACAAGTAGCCAATATGCAATGCAGTAATACAACTTAACGACACCAGGGAGCCTCTAGGGTAATAGCCAGAAAAATGATAGTGAGGAAGAAGAAGAATGAAGTTTCAACACATAAGTCATGGCGGGACTAAAGAGGACTCCCGAGCCTACATAAAACGCAGCATGGGCAACAAGTGATAGCGAGGAACTAACTAAGAAGCCCATGTAAAGGAAGGCTCTACCACCAAGTCAATTAAATAATCAGCGAGTGAAATGGGTGTAATACTCATGACCTGATGGGATCGACCCTAAGGCAAGTGATCAGTATGGAGGCTAGTATGCAAGATGCAACGGAGAGTGATTTCCCTAACCTATATGCTAGTGAATATCATATACCTGCCGTGACGAGTCGGTAATCATGGATCAAAAACTGGGAAAAATCTCAAAATCGTCAAAATGTACCTGAAAACATACCAAACTGGGCACTTCCAAGCATCCGGGTTATGTAGCTTAAGATAGATCGAAAAAATGAGCATAACGAATTTTTGCGAAAATTTTCAACTTTTTAGGCATAAATAGACAAATTACCTCATATTTGGTTCATTATTGCATTGCTGATTTGGAAAAAGTGCTCTGGAGCAAAAACTTCTTTCGTCAAATCAGGAACAACCGACCGTCGAATCGCGTCGAAATTTCAGGTAGGCTCCTGAATCATCCTTGCAAATCATTTTGTCCATTTGTAATTTAAAATTAAGTGAATTTTAGCTTGAAAACCCTTGCTAAAAAATGCGGACTTGCGCATACGCGGGTTCATTAAAGGAAACTCGCGTATACACGCGACTGTGCAAAGAAAAAGTCGCGTATGCGCAGGTCCGAATCCAAAAAAGCGTGGCTAATGCATGATTTAATGAAATTTGACAGGATGACAATCTCATGGAGAGAACGTGAGCATAGCGCAATTGATCAAGAGGTCATGCAAGATCGAGCAGCGCAAAATATCCTTCGGAATTGCGGATTGTTCAAATTCTTCAAAATGCCAAATATGAAAAGCAATGTGCGGTTGCTAGAAATGCTCATAAATTACTGGGAACCAGATCAGGATTGCTTCATTATTGATCAGATGCCAATACGCATTGAAGTGGAAGACATATATTTCATTACTGGACTCTCCCGGAGGGGAGAACCAGTAGACTTGCACGGGAAGCCCCTGGGAGGGTTAACTGTGGAAGACTATGTCCACGTATATTGCATAGGGGGTTCCAAAAAGGTTGGAACTCAGATTGCAATTAAAGATGTGAGGGATTTGCACATGAAAATCCTCCTTTTCACCATCGGCAGAGTGGCAGGATCTGCCTCCCTACATCAGGCGTCCAGGACGCAAATGAGCATAGCAGTAGAATGTTTGACTCATGTGTATGATTGGTGCACAGCGCTTTTACTGAACATGAAACAACAGTTGACCTCGATCCGCCAAGCAAAGACCAAACACTTTGGCTATGGTACAATTTTGACAACATTATTCTTTGAGAAGATACCAGCATTGAGACCCAGAGTCATCTCTACCATCAGTAGCCCGCAGGACCCAAGAATTGCCCATTGGGCGGACATGATGAAGAGACTGGGGGGTAGTGAAGTACCCCGGACCACATGGGACGATGAGTTCTTCCTTTGGTGGGGAGAACAAATCATCGCAGTGGACGACTATCCCTATGCCGGGATGGACTTTCATGGAGATCCAGATCTAGTACTTCCACCAGGCACAGCATGGGGCACAGTCGGTAAGTTTGCAAAAAAAATTTGACTTATATAATTTTTTTGGATTTTTTCAAATATGTATGAAAAAATGAAAAACAAACATGTTTTTGATTGGATTCATAATGATTGAAAATTTAAAATGATCATGATTCAGATGTTGGACCAGTTCGACCTGAGGGTCTCCTGCGCCACAAGCGCCGCAGAGGCAAAGCAGATACTGTGGATTCAGATAGGACTCTCCAGGCCGTGCAGAGGAATTTGGAGGGACTAACCCGCCAAATACCTATGGCTGCTGTGGAGGACTTGTCGGAAGCCATCTAGAGACGGGTGGTAGGAGTGCCCCAAGACTGGGTTAGATTATTCCGCCGAGTTGCCACTGCAGTCACGTTCTATAGGAACACGACTTCTGGGCAGGGACCTCAGGAGTAGACAGATATTATGTATTAGATGACTGTATATTCTTTTTTGAGACTGAACATGATGGGGCATAAGCCCAAGTTTTGTACGACATTATGGATCCAAATTTTTGTAAAGTTTTTGAACACTCCGATGATATATATACATCGATATTTGATGTGATGTGATAAATGTATCAAATGTATGATGTTTCTGATGATTAAACTTTTATTGTGTGGAATGATTAATATGCCAATCCAATGCTTGATTAGCTAATGAGTCAGCAAACCAATTGTCAGCTCGAGGAATATGAATGAAAGTTA
Source organism: Pinus albicaulis (assembly GCA_034641835.2). NCBI lineage: Eukaryota > Viridiplantae > Streptophyta > Pinopsida > Pinales > Pinaceae > Pinus > Pinus albicaulis. The sequence goes on from CM076576.1 coordinate 930,629,701, forward strand.
AAAATTGAAATGACCTTTGTAACAAACGTACCCTCAAGAACAATCATAATAAAAAAGGATCTCATACCCGATAAGTGTTGTTCAACTGCGACACCACCAGCTGAGAGTCCAAGAAAAATACCAACGAATCAACACCCAAAGATATTGCCTCCGAGAGTAGATGAACGACTGCAGTGTATTCTGCTATATTATTGGAAGCAGGACCAATGCAGACCCCTCTTGATACCAACAGCTGACCGGAAGGATAATGAAGCACCCAAGCCGCGGAAGCTAAGTTCCGGGTGTGTCTACTAGCACCATCAGCGAAACCAAAATGACTCATGACATCCAACACAACCTACCAAAGCAGATCAAAAACATCACCAACTCATCAAAAATCGAAAATCAATCAGATATGTACAAAGCAAAAACTACTATTATATACAAAAGCAACATGCCAGGCCGAAGCCTAGGCATAATACTTCTTCAAATAGAGCCCATTTCGGGGCTCCGTCAACTCGTTCCCTTCGAAATCAACCAAGGTATACGCTCCTTTCTTAAGGACTTTTTTAACGATATAGGGGCCATACCACATAGATTTAAACTTTCCTGCCCCCAAGGCATCTTTTTCTTGGGCATAGACCAAAACAAGGTCACCTTCCGAAAAGACCCTAGGCTTAACCGCCTTATCGTACTGAAATTTAACTCGATTTTTATGCGCTTCATTCATCGTGGCGGCATCCCGACGCTGCTCATCGAGATGTTCCAGATGAAGAAGTCGTTCTGCCAGACTAGAAGTGTCAGGAAGAAGTTCAACAACTAATTTAAGAGAAGGAATCTCACATTCAATAGGAAATACGAATTCCACCCTGTGTACTAGCTGAAACGGAGTAAAGCCAGTTGCAGTTTTCACTGACGTCCTGTATGCCCAAAGTGCAGGATATAGCATAATATGCCAGTTGGATCTAGCTTTATCAATTGTCCCTTGAAGAATTGTCTTCAAGGATTTATTCACGGCTTCCACTTGCCCATTGGCTTGAGGATAATATGGAGATGAATGCTCCTGCCAGAAACCCAATTTGAGAGCCAACTCAGCCATCATACTATTCTGAAAATGACTGCCATGGTCAGTGACAATCTCTCTAGGAATACCAAAACGAGCGATAACCTGGTTGAATAGGAAAAGAGCTGCAGTCTCACCATCGTTCCCAAAAGTAGGCATAGCCTCGACCCACTTCGTAAAGTAGTCTACTGCTACAATAATGTACTTGTGACCTTTTGCCGAAGGCGGGTTACAAGTAGTAAAATAAATACCCCACTTTGTAAAGGGTTCGACAGTAACGACTGGAAAAAGCGGAGCTGGATGAGCACGCATTTTTCGAGTATAAACCTGACAAGGATGACACTTTTTGACCGATTCAATACAATCTTTGAAAATCGAGGGCCAAAAGTATCCAACACGCAAAATATTTTGGGCTGTAGCAAGCCCAGATAAATGACCCCCACAAGCTCCACTGTGAGAATCATTGAGCACAGCCTCAGCTTCTTCGAGAGTTAAGCAGCGTCTTAGGATTGAATCAACCCCTCGATGGTATAAAGCATCACCAATAATCAGATAATTCTTGGCTAAGTGACGCAGCTTACGACGCTCATCTTTCGAAAAAGTAGAGGGAAACTTCGCAGTCTGGAGATACACAATGATATCCCCGTACCAAGGATCCTGTGAAGAGATAAGAAACAAGTGTTCATCTGAGAAGGACTCATCATAGATCATCCCTTCTCCACAGGGAAACTCGGAGATCAATTCCGCAAAAACTAATGATTTCTTGGATTTGGCAGACATGAACTCAAGATCAAATTCCTGTAAAATTACAATCCATCTATTATATTTTCCCCCAATCACTCGCCTGCTGAGGACAAACTGAAATGGATTGGCAGCTGCCAAAACATAAGTTTTGCGAAGAATAATGTAATGCCGGAGTCGCTGCACAGCATGAAATTCTGCTAAGGCTAATTTTTCTATCGGAGTGTATCGAAGTTCAGGTCCTACCAGTCCTCGACTAAGGTAGTAAATAACATGCTCTGCAAGAGCATCATCTTCCTGAACCAGAACCATACCAATGGTAGATTCTGTTACTACCAGATACAAAAGAAAATCTCTGCTATAATCAGGTGGACTCAGTAAAGGAGCAGAGGTCAATGCTTTTTTCAAAGCATCGAATGAGCGTTGAGCGTAGTCGTCCCAAAGAAAAGGAACTCCTTTCTTCAATAGTCTCATATATCCCTTTGTAATTTTAGCATAATTGACGATAAACCTCCGAAGAAAATTAGACTTTCCTTGGAGACTTTGAAGCTGACGGATGGAAGACAGGGGAGGCAACCGAAGTATTGCCTCAACCTTGAAGGGATCTACCCTTATCCCTTCCCTAGACACAATGAATCCCAATAGCCGACCGGATGTAACCGCGAAAACGCACTTGTTCGGATTCAATCGAATTTTATAAAAACGACATCTATCAAATATTTGCCGGAGGTGACCAGGATGATCCATCCTCTTTCGAGAATGAGCAGCTAGATCATCTAAGTATGCCTCGATAATCTTCTTGATGTCGTGGAAGGCGTAAGACATGGCCCGCTGAAAGGTAGCCCCAGCATTTTTAAGACCAAAAGGAATCTTCTTGTATGCAAACGTACCCCAGGGACAAATAAATGCAGTCTTATGTTGATCTTCAGGACGGATAGTAATTTGATTATATCCAGAGAAACCGTCCATGAAGGAGAAAATCTCGTTACCGGCACACTCGTCAATGATCTGATCGATGAATGGTGTGGGGTAATTGTCTTTAGGACATGCCTTATTTAGGTCTCTGAAATCGATGCATACTCGAATCGTTCCTTGCTTTTTATCTACGGGAACGGGGTTTGAAACCCATTCAGTCAGAGGAACTGGGAAAATGAATCCCGCCTTAAGCATCTTTTCAACTTCAGCTTTGATAGCTGCTGCCTTCCTAGGATTAACCGGACGAAGTTTTTGCCTGACCGGCTTAGCGTTTTCATACGTCTTGATCTCATGTTGGACGATAGATGGGTCTATGCCAGGCATTTCCTCATAAGACCAAGCAAAAACATCCCTATACTCTTTGAAGAGCTCGGTATAGATTTGAATCTCTTCATGGGAACATTCAGCTCCAATGAAGACATTCTCGACATGTTGGGATCCCTGGAAATGTTCACCGGGATAGTAGGAGAGATCACGGCCATGTTCCCTTCAGCATAAACCTGTGTTGGTGCCAAAGGGCTCAAGACTGGGTGAACAGGACCAGGAGACTGAGGACTTGGAAAACTAGTTTCAACTTCGTTCAAGTCAGGTAGGAAGTAAGACCGATGATGCAAGTCATCCCACGGTCTATCTATACCAGTCATGGCTTCCAGGATGGCCTCTTCAGATGGAAGAATGGTATCAAGGCAATCCTGGGCCGAAGAAGAACTAAGCGTCCAAGCCGGAGCCACATCACCATCCAACTCTTCTGGTGAAAGAGGAGCTGGAACGGATTCTGCAGAGTCAACAATAGACTGATACACAATCTCAGCTGCAGAAATCGGAAATTCCATTCCACCCACTTGACCTTCCGCAAATGTGGTAGTAGGGGAAGGTAAGGTCCAAGGGTCCGAAAAATAATGAGTTCTGAAGAAATCTCTTCGAAGGGGAGCCTTGGAGGATGAAATAGCATTAATATGCACCGTAGGAGGAAGAAGATCGAAAGTACCCATCAAGGAAGAATACATTCCAACTCCTAAATTCTCAACAGGCGCCTTAGTATTATCCAACTTTGGAACAGATGAGTCAGAAGACGCATTCAGGTCTACAGGAGGACAGTCCAGTTGATCCACTGTAACGATCCTCCCTTCGTGGGGGAAACATACAATCTGAAATAATGAGGATGCAATGGCATCCATCTCATAAATCCAGTTCCTCCCCAACAGAAGGTTGTAGTCCAAGCTTGCATCCACTACCTCAACCTCTATATTGACAGTTTTTCCCCCAACACAGATGGGCAAAGCTGGGACAATACCATGGGGTCTATGAGAATGACCATCGAACGCAGTAAGAACAGTGCTAGATGGAACAGCTTTGGGAGATCCAAGTGTCTTCCAGCATGCGAGAGACATCACGCATGTGGAAGCACCCTCATCAACGACCGTTCGAAAGATATTTCACTTCCGATACGACGATTTAATGAAACGCCATGTGATGAGGAAGTCTCTTCTTAAAATTATTCATATCAAAAGTAATCAGAAGAGGATTTTTCGGATCAATAGCCCCAATGGCAGTGAGCAAAGCACTGCGCTGAGCCGGACAAGACTGGAGTACCTCTAAAGCTGACATAGCACAAGGACTCTGCGCCAGATCTTCTACAATCGAGTAGTTCTGGGCAGCCCTCACGTTTGGATTAATCTTTGACCGCTTAGAAGATGCTTTGGGCGTCAGGAGGCATGGGCTACAGTAAACCCGTGTCATGAGGCGGCTGAGTGCTGAGGAACTTCCTTAAACCTTTGAGACTCTTCTCCACTTCCTGTCCACGGGATCTAAAATGGCGATATCATGTGAGGCCTCATCATGCAATGTTCGATAATTTCCATGCAGGTGCACCCCGGAGAGGAAGCCGGGATTTTTGGTTCGCGCGACAACTAATTGCTGCCCTTGGGGAAAAGGGTTTGTTAACACAGCCTGGGAACTAGAAGAACCCTGTTGAGCTAACAAGCGCTGAGCATCCTGAATTTTAGGGCAAAGGTGTGTGAGATGGTCTCCAGCAAAGAGCTTGCATGGAAACTTCACTTTCTTTTTCTCCTTTTGACCCTCACCAACACGCTCGTTGGTTTTATTTGCATTGCCCTTCCCGTTCTTGCCCTTCTTCTTGTTATTTCGTCCCTTCTTCTTCCCATCGGATTGTTGATTTCCTTTGGGATCAGAAGCTTGGACAATATTTATGGACAAAGACTAGGAAGGTGATGAATCAGCAGGCACAGCCTGACCAAAAGGAGCAAATTGTAAAGACAACTGCTGCAGTTGAGAAAGCAGGCTGGCTGCACCACTATTGATCGATCCGACAAGCCCATCACCATGCGGACCAGGTTTAGTTTTCGACAAATCTAATTTGGAGCGAGGAGCATTGGGCAAATATTTATAAAGGACCCCAGACTGAGAATAGATCAGTTCCAGCTGCTGGGCCCTAAAAATGGCCTGTTCCTCAGAAAATACCCCAGATAGGGATACATCTTTTGAAATATCTGACTGCAGAGATTTCAGAAACCATTCGAGAAGGAATTCTCCTGGAATATGAGCTTTAATAAGCCTCTTCCTTCTCCTCCATTCCTGAATGTGATCAGAAATGTGTGTTGCCTCATCCTGCTTAAAATTAGCCAGGAGTTCGGTCCCAGCCTCATATCTGACAGGCAACTAAAAATGGTTTAGAAATGTGACAACCAGTTCTCCAAATGTAGAAAAACTGCCCCCAGTGAGCTCGATATACCATTTGGCAGCATTTCCAGTTAGGGTGCATTGAAATAATCTCAACCTAATCGAATCATCGATCAGGGAGTTCGAAGAACACCATAAGTGGAAAGTGGTGATGTGGTCCGCCGGATCCTCTCCATTCTTACCTTCAAACTTTGGAATGTCTGAAGGAAGTTTGGTCGGGACCGAAGGCCACCCCGGACTATAATGAATCGGGTCATTAGTCAACTTCGACAAATCTGGCAAGTTTAACGTTGCCAGAAAAGGTAAGCGAGGCGGAGCCTGAGGATTCCATCCTTGATGGGATGGGTTCCCAACATTCTGAAAAGAATACCCTGGATTTGATGAGGCACCAGGTTGCCAAAAAGGACTCGTAGAAAAAGGAGAAGAACCTCCTCCCCACGCCGAGTTACCAAAGCCCAGACCAGTTCCCCCCGCTGAAGTATTGAATGAAGAGGAAAGCCCCTGATAGGGGTTCCAAGCATTAGACAGAGGAGAAAAGGACTGATAAGCACTCGATGAAGGGAAAGAAGCATTCCCTTGATGACCTGCATAAAACTGATTCCCTGCCCCCGCTGTAGTAAACACAGGATTCCATCCCGTAAAAGTAGTCGAACTTTTCCCCCCAGACCAAGGGTTGAAACTCTGGGTCTGGGACGTAAACGGAAACGACCCTAAAGAAGGATTGGAACTAGGAATGTGTCCAGTCCCAAAGGGGAAACCCTGAAAAGAAGCTGATCCACTAGCCATAGAAGACATGGGTGTAGATCCAGCTGCAGCAGCGGAAAAGGAAAAAGAGGGATTCCCACTAGAGGGCATCCTTGAACAGAAGGGACCAGAATGAGAAGCATGTGCTTGGGTGAAACCAGAGCCAAACACAGCAGCACTAGAAGCAATCGAAGATAAAGCAATAGTGCCCCCTCCTTCAACAGAAGCAGGGGTCTGAATGCCTGCAGCACTCACGACAGAAGCCGCGTTCCCAGTCGTGGCCATCGAAAGATATGAATGATACGGAAGATCTTCCGGTCTCTCAGACTCAGGTCCGATGTATTGAACAACGAACGGATAGTCAGGAGGAAGAGGAGATGGACCTGTTGCAGGAGGCTCAGGTACGTCTTCGATTTGAAAATCTTCTTCCTGAGGAAACAAAACTCGCGAGGTGAGCGAAACGCTCCTCTCGGGACCGACACCAGAATCAGCTATGAAACCTTCAGACCTTTGTGGAGGATCTCTCTCCACTGCGTCAGACGCCACAGGGTGGTAACCACCTGCTAAATCACTCCTACGCCTTCTCGAAGAAGGCTCTGGACTCTCGGGAGATAACCCCCGAATTCTCCTCGATCGACAAGGCGCTTGATCAGCCACTTTTATAGATTTTATATTAGACTCAAAAAAAGTGAAAAGCTAGGCAAGTTAGGAGCAAAGATCACTCACTAAAATAAAAATCGAGATACAATACAACAAATTTCCAAGTATTTCGCTCCGGTGATGAGGACCGACACCAAAATACAGTATGTTAAACATAGACCTTCCGAAAGCACCGATGATTAGCTCAGAATAACCAGCGAAGGTATCAAATAGCTACGCCGATTCTAACGACAGCTTTGCCGGCTGCTCACACCCAAGCCGTGCTACACCCTGGCGACCGCGAGCAGATGCGACGTCTCAGTACCGACGGTATTCCCCCGCAACACCTGGGAACCCAGGAGTGGCAACTATGGGCACCAATCCGTGTCAGAAGCCGGGCAGAACGGTCTTGAGGTCAGATTCAGCTAATCAGAGAGGGGGTATCCCTCTTCTCAGCCTTCACTTCCCCTCGTGCTTGACTCTCTGGAGGAGAGCTTTCCCGGTCCACCTAACGGAGTTGGATTTCGCTCAATTAATCAACTTCTATGTTTTGTTTGAGTGGCCTTGGAGATTTAACTCTCCACTCACCTAATCCAAGGCCCTACAACCTAGCTAGTCGGTGTATGACACTTAGAAAACTTGCTAGTTGATTTTAAATTATATCGCTTATTTTAATGGGCTGTTATGTTAAGTCAAAGGGATGCGGAAATGAAACTTATGGTGTTTTGACGCAGAAAGAAATTAATAAAAACCAAACTACATGTCAATGCAGTTATTGTCTTTCGATGAAAAACAACTTCTACACAGGTTCTACGAGATTAAAAATTGTATTTTTCTTTTCAAATGGCAAACTCACACTCACAAAAACTATGAAATTGAATAAATGTTTAAATGCACCTAATGCAAATCACTACAAGCATGCAAATCCTAAGATGCAAATCTCCTAAAGCAGAGTGAAATTTCCCAAAAATTCCTTCATTTTTAAATCTTCTTGGTTGTCCAGAAAACTAGCTCTCGAAATCAAGAACTCTTAATATGAAGACACCAAAGATGCTTAAAAACAACAAGAAGAAATGAATAACAACTCCCTTCCAATTATTAAGCCAAAAACCAAAAGCAAGAAACCTCACAAAAGCTTCAAAAGATATGGTAAAACGAAAATGAAAATGCAACAACAAAAGCAAATAACAAGAGAAAATGTTTTTTGAGCCTTTGAAATGCAAAAAAAAAAAGAAAAACAAATGTTTTTTGAGCTTTTTAGTTTTATAGAGAAAGAGCTCGAAAAGACCAAGCAAAACTATCAAAATCCAAACCAAACAAGACTGAATTTCAAGCACAAACTTCAACAATGCTCCAAACCTTATAAACCTAACTAGTAGCAAGATCAATGAGAGCAAAAGAAGACAAGAAAACTCAGCCACTTAGCCTAGAAGAATAGTACCAACTTGCCGCAAGCAAAAAATTCGAAGAAGCGAGAAAAACTCTTCAAAAGTTGCAACAAGACCTAGCCTACTGAACTCAAGAAAACCAATCAAGAAACGAGCAAAAATCGTAGTGCCAAGAAAAACACAAAGACAGGAAAGAGTAAATGAGCAGGAGCTCACTATTCTGATAAAGCAGAACAGCCAAGAATCCTCAGAATGCTATCTTGGTACTCGAACCAGAAGTGTCAGCACCAGAAACAACACTTTGCCAAAAAGACTAGTTTTCAATCAAACGAAAGAGAGAAAAGACCAGAAACCACCTTCTTCACAATCTAGAGAGTACAGAGACACTATAGAAACAGGTATCCACAGCCAGAAAGGACCAAAAAGTCAAGAAACCCAAAAATTCAAAATCTGCCTAGGTATATGCTACTTCACAGTTTAGCAACAAGCGTGCATATGCGACTGTTCTAAGGGAAACTCGCGTATACGCGGGTCCCTTTAGAAAAAATTGCGTGTATACGCGACTATGTGCATAAAAAAGCGCGTATACAAAGGTAAATAATGAAAAAAACAAAAAGGACAAGCCTGGATAAGAAACCAGGACTTCAGACTGACTGAGAAAAAGTAAACTGGACTGCAAATGAAAGTTAAAACTGTCGGCAACCTACCAAACAGCTGAAACCACCCAACAGAACAATCACAAGAATGTGTTCCCCAGCGGAGTCGCCAGTTTTGTTTCGGGGAAAATCACCCTAGAGGTTCGTTGGGTTACAACCTCCACAGAGCGAGGGCATGCTACTTAAGAAGGACTCACACAACCATGCATGTTCGGAAAAACTAAATAGAGTAGAGCGAGGAAGTTACTAGTGAGTCCTACGGTTGGAAAGCAGTCCGCCGGAATCAAGCCCAGCAACCGTCCTTCCTTCTTAACCTGAAAGACAAGAAGAAACAAGCACGAAGAACTGGTTGTACAGTATATATCTACTCTAAATGTTAGTGAGATTCATATAAAACATTAGATAAATCATAATGAATGCTTAAATAACAACATATTCTCATACATATAAGCATACACTAACACGTATATTTCGGGAATAGTATGGTACTTCTGTATTATAAATAGCATGTACAAAAGTAACGAGTGGAGAGATCACCTGAATCCTTCCACGATCTTCGAGCGGACCGTCGTACGGATCCGTCCCGCCCTTGCCTCGCTAAGACTCCTTCCAAATTGGTGCATACGAGATGACATATAGAGAGATGAGCATCTCAAGGAAACAAGGGTTTCCTATAATGAACTGGGAAAGTGCAGGAGGCACGGGGAATCAGACTTGGATAGGGAATACCAACAGAGTATAATATCAATAATTCTCTCTCTCCCTTAGGCCATGCACATGAGGGGTTTTTATACTCCCTCCAAGTAGTTTCAATAGTTGGAAACAGTTGGCCACGTGCTGGGGTGGTTGAACTACCTGAGTAACCATCAACCCAACCTGAAAATAGGGAATTTTTATATATTTTTTCATAATTTTAATGGCATACGCGGAAAATTGCAGGTAGACTCGCGTATACACGCGGAAAAAGCTAGGCATAGTCGCGTATGGGGATTTTTACACTGTTTTTAAGTGAATTTGTCCAAGTCTGTAGGAATGGGTGCCCAAAGCCATAAAAGAAATCATGAATCATATGAAGGTGAGAAATGATGCTACCTGCGGTCACCGATATATGTCTCCTCCTCATCATGCATCTCATGAGTCATGAATGGGGTTCCAAATCTCAAGAACTCAGGACTATCTTGCAAAGATGCAAATGATCCTCCTCTTGATGTAAGCACATCTGCAGCTGGTGGTGGTAGAGGCTCCTCCTCTTGAGTGATAATGAGAACATCTTCTCTTGAATCTTCATGCACCATCTCCTTGATGATGGGAGATGTCACTATGTGAGATGTCTATGGTTTCTCCCTACCATATCTCTTCTTCAGTATTTGTATAAAATCTACATTAGCAGACACTTTCATGTGTGACAAGTGACTAAACCACCAATTTCTTGCTTCACCATCTAGGTGCAGTGCTACAAACTCCACAACCTCTCTTTCTAATATAGGATATTTCAGAAACAATGTAAATAATTCTTCCCTCCAAGCCCTCAATGTGCATGTGAAATATCCATCAAATGTAGGCAAGAAGAACCTATGCCTCTTTCTTCTATTGTTGCTTCTGGATCTCCTCTCTTCTCTGAATTGCAAAAACTGTTGGAGAGAGAGATTCTCCTTCAATGCTCTAGGATGTGACTTGTATTTAGGAAGATATTCACTTAAAGTCTCATGCCCCAAGCCTTCATCATATTCAGACCAGTCCTCTTTCTCAAAGAAAGCGGATCTAGTGGAATAATGTGAAGCTCTTTGCTTCTTTGGTCTTCTTTGTTGTTGAAAATAAGAGTTGGAACCTTCTTCATCTTGAAACCTTCTTGAGGTTTCTCTTTGCCTTTCTCTTCTTGTTTCATTGATCTCCATGGAGAGATCATTCATAGATATAAAGGAAGAAGAGGAACAAAATTAAGCCCTCCATAATAGATCTCTACTATCTGATTTTCATATGTTGTCAAAATGTCCACAAGCTGAGCCAAAGACCATGCTCTGATACCACTGTAATATCCCAAATTGGTGCATTAATACACAAACATAATATTTGTAACATATAAAATTTACATGTAATTTTATGATCAACACATATCTAGATAGAATAGCTGAGCCATTTTATTATGTGGAGAATATTCAGTTACAATAGCGTACAAAATATGAGGTAATGTAGCCAAAGAGATGGCCTAGAATGACCTTGAAAACATGCCAAAGTAGGCACTGTGTAACTAGAGAGCTACTGGAAGCAAATACTGTGTTGTCCCTTCCACAGATAATGAATATATGACTGCGGGCTGAAAATGGAAATGCATATCTACAAAAATGTGGAGCTCTTATGATGCCAAGCTTCTAGATCTGGGCTCTATGATGGCAACCCAAGATGATCTGGATTTATGCAGGAACGCAACAGAATAAACACATAACCATAAATACAGAGATGCAGTAGAAATAATGCGTCATTTCATTAATATCAAATCACAGAAATATGCTTACAGACATAATGAACATAAAATAGCTAGGGTGCTGGTAGCGAATCTCTAAGAAGAGATGTGGTGGCTACAGACCTCTGAACTGTGTTACAATGAGGCTCAAGGGCCTATTTATTGTTGAGAAACAATGTGGAATCTGAAACTTCCAAAAACCTAACCATAGGAGATGAGGCGCCAAAACTGTGAGCACCCATTTGGGTAAACTGGTGGTTCAACTTCCTGGGGGCATAACTTTGGCATCCGATCTCCGTTTGACGCGCTCGATAGCTCATTAGAAAGCTCTATCCGAGGACTACAGCTTTCAGGACGAATTTGATGATCAAATTCGCTAGTGCTTCGATACCCAAAAAACGTCGTTTAGGGCCTCAAAACGGCTCCGGAAGTTCAGGACCCGAAAAACTGCTAAAAATAGTAAGTTATGCCAAAACTGAAAAACTGAAAGAGACAATGGTGGGGGCCCAAGTGGAATAGGCGGGTGGCCCCCAATATCCACCTGGATCATTAAGCCCCCAAAACGGCTCAAGTGGAGGACCCAAAACCTGCTAAAATAGTAAGTTGTCTTGAATACTGAAAAATTTGTAAGAATTGATGGTGCTGGTCCAAATGGAATAGGTGGGTGGCCACCGATATCCACCTGGATCATTCCTCCCTCCTTAGGAAGCAATGGTCCCCATTGCGTTGAGATCCTCCATGAGATGAAGCAAATTCTGTTGAACTGAGTATTAGATATGTTGAAGATGTCATGGACCTGCGGGTGGACATGCTGGATGCGTTTAGTAAATTTGGTTTCTTTATCAGCCTCAGACAGTACATGTTTGAATTTTGTATGTGTAGTTGGAGGATGTATGGCAACATCAGGTAGTGGTGCGTTGGGAGTTAGATCAATGGAGTGCTTTTCCTGGTAGTGTGGAGAAACCTCTATGAGTGAGGAGAAATTGTCATCGTATTCCTCCCTGAATTTGTCCTTCTGCTGCAGCCGTGCAAGGGAGCCTTGTTTCAAGGTTGTGGCCACAATATTCTTCTTTCCCTGTGAGTGAGTCGTAAGGAAAATGAATTTCCTGGTTTGGGAAACAATCTTACTGCGTTGTTTTGCAGTAGTCAAAGAGATGGCAGGAGGCGGTATTACCTCCGGTATCTTGTACAAGTTATTTCCCAAAGTAATAATAACAGCACGAGGCCTAGACTCATACACAGCATGTCGCCTCCACAAGTATGGTTGGCCCAATAGTACATCAGCTACATCAAGAGGAGCAACATCACACAATACCTCATCCGTGAATGGCTTGATACTGTACGGAAGGCGGCATTGTTGGCGGATGCAGAGATCTCTCCCTGGGTGGAGCCATCCGATGGTATACGGCTGCAGGTGTGCTATGGTTGGTAGGCCGAGCCGCTTCAAAACCTCTGCTAAAATGAGGTTCTTTTGGCTTCCGCTATCGACGAGAAATTGCGGCGGAGAACCCTTTACCCACATCTGCGACTGGAAGAGGCGCTCCCCCTCCTCTGGATCCTCTGGACCCTCCTTCTGGATCTTGGTGGTGGCCACAATGATCTGCTTCCCTTTTTCATTGCCTTTGTCTGGTTCTAACTCAGGATCAGAAAATGCATCTGATTCAGGTGCCTTTAGTTCGGCCACCAAAGACTATTTGGCCCGACACTCGTTTGTGCTGTGAGTGGGACTGTTATGAAATTCACACCACTTCCTTGTGTCCTTCTTTGGATTTGTGGTGTTGTTCTGAGTCGCATTGCTTTGGCCTTGCCCCTTGTTCTTCGGTTCGGGGGCACCTTTCGGATTTGTAGATCCAAAGTCTCGCTTCTTCTGCTTAAATTTTTGCTCGATCTTGGCGGCATAGCGATATGCTGTGCCAAGCGATGTAATGTCGAGGAACTCCATTTCCTTCTGAATGTGTTTGTGCAGACAGTCGCGGTACTTGAGCACCAAATGTCTCTCTAAATCTTTAATACCCAACTTTGTGCACAGGGTATGGAACAGATTCGTCAGTTCATGCACATCTTGATCCTTTTGTTGCCGCAGCGTGGTCCATTGAATGTATTTGTCCTCATAGCTCCCCACAGGGTAATATTGTTCCTTGATGCCGTCTCGGAATGAATTCCAAGTGGGTGTGGCCGAGAACAGAGAGGGTTCCCCTTCGCCCTCTTGCTCACGGTAGGTTTCCCACCAGTCTTTGACATGGGGGGCGGCTTTGAGGAGTGCAAAAATAATCTTTTCTCGGTCAGAGAAGTCATGGACTGAGAAATATCCTTCCAGCAAATTTAACCATTTGTCTACAGCGTCTGCATCTATTTTTCCTTCAAATATAGGGATGTCAAAGTTTACCTGTACCTTGAAGGGAGTGGCGCCTCCAGAGTGGCTATTGGATGCAGATGCGCCATATGTGGGCAGTCGTTGAAGGATTTGAGCAAAGTTATCCATCATCGCGTTCCTTTGTTTCTCGAGTGCCTCCTCGAGCAGTATTTTGATAGGATCTCCTGCTCCCTCGTCTTTCTTTTCTTCCGCCATGGGAGGTCGTCGGGGTTTGCGAGGCTAATCTTGCAAGGGTTCAACCAGATCGAGCCCTAACTCCTTATACCCTGACCGTGTTGGGGACATGCAAAAAAAAAACAAAGAAAGAGCAGACCCCCTCTGATACCACTGATCCGGATTTATGCAGGAATGCAACAGAATAAACACATAACCATAAATACAAAGATGCAGCGGAAATAATGCGTCATTTCATTAATATCAAATCACAGAAATATGCTTACAGACATAATGAACATAAAATAGCTAGGGTGCTGGTAGCGAATCCCTGAGAAGAGATGTGGTGGCTACAGACCTCTGAACTGTGTTACAATGAGGCTCGAGGGCCTATTTATTGTTGAGAAACAATGTGGAATCCGAAACGTCCAAAAACCTAACCGTAGGAGATGAGGCGCCAAAACTGTGGGCGCCCATTTGGGTAAATTGGTGGTTCAACTTCTCGGGGGCGTAACTTTGGCATCCGATCTCCATTTGACGCGCTTGATAGCTCGTTAGAAAGATCTATTCGAGGACCACAACTTTTGAGACGAATTTCATTCCATGAAATTCGCTGGTAAAATGATGCCCAAAAAACGTCATTTAGGGCCTCAAAACGGCTCCGGAAGTTCAGGACCCGAAAAAATGCTAAAAATAGAAAGTTTTGTTGCAACTTAAAAACGGAAAGAACTAGAGATGGGGGTTCAAACGGAATAGGTGGGTGGCCACCAGTATCCACCTGGATCATTAAGCCCCCAAAACGGCTCCGAGAGTGGAGGACCCAAAAACCTGCTAAAAATAGTAAGTTGTGCTGAATATGAAAAGCTACAAGAATTGATGGTGCTGGTCCAAATGGAATAGGTGGGTGGCCACCGATATCCACCTGGATCACAAGATAACCCAGAAAGGAAATTCCAGATCTATGAGATTGGAAATTTACCCTCGTAGGGTTTGATCCCTGTTCTGCTGGATTATGCAGATCTAAAGCTAGATCTGACAAATAGATGGCTGAAATATGTCACAATATTAGATCTAAGCTTGAAGGGTTGATCCCTTCACTAGATCCTCAAGCTAGAAGCTCAAGATCTAGCTCCTCAATCCTCCTCTGAAGATTGCAGTTGCTGCTACAAAACTGCGCTGTAAGGGAAGGAGGCTCACTAGCCTGCTACAAAATATGGCTATGAAGCGCAAGACTGATGGGAATAATTTTCACAATGTGAAGGAATGGTCCTCCACTGCATTACTAGCTGAAATGCTAGCAACTTCCCTTCTCCCTTGGATCTACAAGAATGAACTGCGCAATTCCTGATGGAAATGCTACTGCTGGGAGATGAATAATAGATGGCCTGATGCCTGATATAGATTTGAAGCACTGGAAGGCTGATATTCAAGCTCAAGGTGATAGGATGAATCCTTCTCCGGTTCCTCAACTGAAATATTGAAGGAAAACCTCCTCCTCTCAAACTAATCTTCAGAAATGTGCAATTTCTGAATATGGATGTTCTACAGAAAGTAGGAAAAATATGGCACCAATGCCTGATGATGAATGAAGTACAATACTCTTTCAAGAGCTACTCAATGAAAGAGGTGGGATTCTTGACCAGGTTCACCCAGTGCTAAACAACACTTGTAATCTTAGCTAAACAGCCAAAGAAAGCATGAAATATCACATGACAATTCCAGATCTAAACAGATCATACATCAATAATAATTTCAAACATGCCTTCTATGTTGCCTTCATCTTCATTATATATTTTGTGAACCTTCTCATGCCTTGGCCCTTCTCATAACTGTGCTGCAAATGTGGACATAGGTCTCCATGTTGACTACGTTGTCTCTCCATGATCTCCATCGTGTGTGAATGTAATGATCACCCTCTCCATCATGTGTGCATTAATGCACCACTTCCTCCATCATCTCATCATAAATGCTCTATGATCTTACATTTGATTCCTTCCAAGATCTTAGTTGACTGTTTCAACCTCCATGATCTTTCTCATTAATGAGACATGATCTCCACTCCTTTCACATTAAGTAGTTGCTCCACTACTTCATTATGTAGATCTAGATTTGAAATATCCACATACACACATCAAAAGTGGATTTTATTTATCTTTGGGGTTTTTGGGTCCCTCCACCCTCTTATTTACTTATTTAATTATGGAAATTAAGAACTCTAATATTCTTATTATCTTGTGGAAAAATTAGGAATATTACAGTGTGTTTTTTGTAGTGCATATTTCTAGTGATAAGGGTAAGGAGGATGAGGATGCAAACATATTAAGAAGGTACCCAATCTTGTAGCAGTTTCAGGGTGTGTTTCCATCATATATTTCAGAGTTGTTGCCTCATAGGGAAGTGGATTTTTCTATTATGTTGGTACCAGGGGCAACACCATCATCAAAGGAATCATACAAGAATAGCACTCTATAGTTAGTAGAGCTGAAGTTGTAGTTAAAGTAAATGCTTGACAAAGGATACATTAGGCCAAGTGTATCACAATGGGGTGCACCAGAGTTGTTTGTAAAGAAAAAGGATGGTACTTTTAGGATATGCATTGATTACAGGAAGTTGAACAAGGTGACCATCAATAATAGATATCCGTTTCTGAGGATTGATGACTTGTTTGATTAACTGAAGGGATAAACAATTTTCTCGAAGATTTATTTGAGATAAGGATATAATTAGATACGCATTAAATAAGAGGACATATACAATACTGCTTTCTGGACTAGGTATGGGCATTATGAATTTGTTGTAGTTCCATTTGGTTTGACTAATTCTCCAACTAATTTTATGTGTTTGATGAATAGTGTGTTGTGTCCTTATCTAGACAAGTTTATTATTGTATTCATTGATGACATCTTGATATATTCTAGGAATAAGGAAGAGCATGTCGAACACTTAGCAATAGTACTGAGATTGCTAAGAGAGAATCAATTGTATGCCAAGTTTATCAAATGCAGTTTCTTTAAAAAAGAGGTACATTACTTGGTACTTGTTGTTTCCAAAGAAGGTATAGCAGTGGATCTAGAAAATATAAGGGTTATCATGGAGTGGGAAACTCCTAGAAATGTGGATAAGGTAAGACCATTTATGGAGTTGGCAAGTTATCATAGGAGGTTCATCACAAAATTATCTTGGAAATCATATCCCATTACGTCACTGCAGATGCAAGGTAATAAATTTGAATGGACAGAGGAATGTGCAACCATTTTTGAACAGTTGAAGCAGGTGTTGACGAATGCTCCATTGTTAAAGATTTCAGATCCATAAAAATATTTTGTGGTGTGTACAAATGTTTTCAAGAGAGGAATTGGTGGAGTCCTTATGCAGGAAGTACATGTAGTATGCTAGGATTCATGGAAACCGAATGAGCACAAGCATAATTATCTGGCACATGATCTTGATTTGGCAGTGATCATCCATGCATTGAAGATGTATAAGCACTATCTTCTTGGCAAGAGGTTTGTATTGATGACTGATCACAGTAGATTGAAGTATCTATTTGACCAACCGAAAATGAATGCCAGGTAAGCTAGATGGTTAGCCACGATTAGTGAGTTTGAATTTGAGATAAGGTACATCAAGGGTAAAGATAATAGGGTTGCAGATTCTCTTAGTAGGAGGATATAGGTGAATCATATAGCGGCTATGATTTCTTATGGGACTGACTTACAGGATCATATCTTACAGGAAGGAAAAAAATATGGCAGGTACATGGAGCTTATGCATAGGTTAAAGGTGAGCAGGATGCAAACTATCGTCTTATAGCATATGGTTTGATCATATTTAGGGTAAGATATATGTGTCGAATGGAAGTGAGCTCTAGAAGACTATCTTGAGAGAGTTTTATGAAAAACCGTATTCAGGTCACCCAGGATACCAAAAGACATTGACAACAGTGGAGAAGTTTTCTCATTGGCCGAATCTGAAGAAGGGCATGGTAGAGTTTGTGGCTATATGTTTGGATTGTCAATAGGTGAAAGGAGAATGTAAGCATCCAAGTGGATTACTACAACCAATTTTGATTCCAGAGTGGAAATGGGAGGTCATCTCCATGGATTTCATCACAAGTTCGCCGAGGATATCTAGATAGCATGATTCCATGGGGTCGTGGTAGACAAGTTAACAAAAGTAACGCACTTCATTACAGTAAAATCTACTTATTCAACTAATGATGTAGCACAGGTCTTCATCAGAGATGTAGAAAGGTTGCATGGTGTTACAAGGAATATTCTACCAAACAGGGATGTTAAGTTCACTTCCAAGTTGTGGAAGGAGTTGTTCACAGGTTTGGGGATAGAGTTTGCCTTTAACACAACTTATCATCTGCAGACAGATGGAAAGACAGAGAGGGTCAACGATATATTGGAGGACATGTTGAGGATGTATGTGATGCATTAGCAGAGGATATGGGAGGAGTTCCTTCTGTTGGTTGAGTTTTCTTATAGTAATGGTTATCAATGTTCAATGAGGATGAGTCTGTTCGAGGCGTTGTATGGTTGGAGTTGTGATACTCCCATTAGTTGGAGTGATCAAGTGAATAGGTTGTTGATTGGACTAGATATGTTGGCAAAAATGGAATAGGAAATGCATGTAATCAAGAAGGATCTAAAGGTAACACAGGTAGACAGAAAATTTATGCAGATTGGAACAAGATGTTTAAGGAGTTTCAGGTTGGGGAACATGTGTACTTGCGCATCAAGCCCAAGAAGATATCCTTGAGGATTGGATCATGTGCCAAGTTGGCACCTCAATTTTGTGGACCTTTCAAGATTCTTGAAAGGATTGGACAAGTAACCTATTAACTTGCATTTCCTCTGATAGTGAAATTCCATGATGATTTCCATGTGTCATTGCTGAAGAAGTATGTTAAATATGTTGACCATGTGATTGACTGGTCTATATTACAGGTGGAGCCAAAAGGAGAATTCTAGCTGGAACCACAGTGTATTTTACAGAGAAATATTATTATCCTTCGGAACCAATAAATCGAGCAATTTAAGGTGTAGTGGAAGCACTTTGGGCCTGATGAAGCTACATGGGAGATGGTGGATCAGATGCAGACTATGTATCCTTCTCTATTCGATGGTTGAGAAAATGTTTTATCATGTGTTTCAGTTTGATGTTTTGGTTTATGTATATATGTATATGGATGTAAATTTTGCCATGAGTTGTGTTATAAAGCTCCAATAAGCGGTATGGGTGTCATGTCATTATGGTTTTCATGTTGTTATGTTGTCATGTTGGTTTGCTTCTAAGTAGGTTGATCATTGCAAATATTGTAACGAGCTAAGCTATAAAACTACATGGGAAGTATGTTCGGTTTTCAGCAGTATTGTTGGTTGTAGGTGTCATTGGACACCGAGGACGATGTTCCCCCAAGCAAGGGTGGGGTTCGGTAACAACTGTATTCAAAACTCCAGTTAATAAATTTAATAAAGGAAAAATAATTACCAAGGCCATGGGACACATATTCCAAGTTGAATGTTGGGAAAAACATCCTAGTGTGGGTGTTCATTTGGTTTATTATGGCTAAGGAAATTGGAAAAGGAAATGACAAAGGCTTTGGAAAGGTAAAATGGCAATATTTTCATTTTATTTATGAAAATAATGGAAATTAGCAGAAAATAAAGGTGAAAGGTCACAGGTTGCATGTGAGGAGGAAAATTAAGGAAAATAATTGAAAATGAAGAAAATAGGGGCCTCATTAATAAAAAGATTTTGAGGATCAGTTGGTACCTTTTTTCAGTGCAGTTTTGGAGCTATGTCTCTCTACACACTCTCTCTCACCCTTGGACACCTAGAGCATTCATGGAGCACTCTAGCATTGGATCAAGAAAGAAAAGGAAGGAAAAAGAAGGCAAAGGGAAGCAAATATCAACCAAGAAGAGTAGAATCAAGTGACTACAACGAGATTACTTGCAGGTACCATTTTGCATGTGTGATTTACTTGATATATTTGGCATGCATGGTACATGCATGTGTGATTTCCTTGATATATTTTGCATGCATGGTACATGCATGTATGTTCTTGGTTCTCTTGGTGTCATTGGCATCAATTTTACCAGGTGTGATAGTGTTATTCAGCCTTGCCTTTCCATTTCTAGATAGCCATGGTGTGGTGGGTTCTATTGTATTTGGTTGAGCTGGATTTCTGAATGGATTTGAAGCTGAGTGGGGTGGTCTCAGGATTATTCACAAGGCCTAGGAATCCCAGGATGGGATACAAAGTAAAGCCTAGTTGTGAACACCTCAATTGGGCCTAGGCATCCTCGACCGGTGAATGGAGGGATACATGGTAAATCTCAAAGGTGAACACCTCGATTGGGCCTAGGAATACTCAACCAGTGAATGGCAGTATAAAAAATAAATCCCAAAGGGTGGTGACCTCATAGGCCTAGGAATCCCTTGACCGCTAATGGCGGGATACATGGTAAGGTTGAGAGCTTGAGACAGACAAATTCCTCACAGTTTAGGCAGAGAGATCTGGAGGCATCCATGCTTGTTTAGTTCCAAGTGATCTGGTGGAGATTGCGGTAAAGCCTAGTTGTATTGATGAGGGTTTGGGCCTAGGAATCCCTTGGTGGGATATATGGTAAAGCTTGAGGGAGCCCTAGCTAGTTTTGTTGTGAGTCCCACATTCATGCTTGGAATATGGCACAGGGGTGATTGACTGAAAAAAATATTTGGTTCAACCTAATCTATGGTCGGATGGTTTTTGGAAGTCCCAGACTTGGTTGTTTTAAGATTAATTAATATGAGATCCTTATCCTTGGTAGTTCATGTGTAAATGTATTGGTTCATACGTGGTTTTTATGGTTGTTATATCCTTGTTATTTTTGTTGGTTTCATATTGGTTATGAGTATGTTTTATGACAAACTTGATTTATGGCTCTCATCATGTTTTGATTATCAAATGAATGTATAATGCATATATGACCTAATAGATGATAATGCAGCTATTGTGATAAGGCATCAATTCTCCTTCATGATTCTCAGATAACTATAATACCCATATGCTCAGATCTATTGTTATGACCTATAGATTACATATTTGTGACATGGTTGATGAAATTCCTGTAATGGCTAGTAGGGGTAAGATAAAGCACTTGTGCTAATGATTGCAATAGTAGGATTCTTCCACTATTATTTATCATTTTTGAAATTTTCATGAAGTTTTGGGTAGTGGCCTGAGTCTTGGCCCTAAAAAAGTGGCATAGAATTTAAGGTCATTGGCTTAGAAATGCCTGAAAAATTCCATAGTCGTTGGCATGCCATGCTATGGGAGCGACTTGAAGGCCTCAGTTGCATGCATGGTTTGTCATGGTAACGTTTGAGGGTCTAGATCAATAAAATTTCAAGTTGTCTCAGGGGTTAAGCACATGGAAGGGTTGGTTTCCTCTTAGAGGGTTTGTAGCTCCCGAGGAAGGCCATAATGGTTTTTTTTGTTGGTTCCACTGCCTTAACTATACATGCGGATTTGAATCACATCATAGTAGCCTCTCATCACATGTTTAACCCATTAGACTAGTTAGCTTGGGTAAATGTGGGAGGAGGGTGTTACTTTCGAAAAGACAGAGATCGAAGCAAAATCAATGAGGGGCAGAGAGAGTGATCTGGAGGAAGTTTTCCAGATCCATAGAGGAAACAACAAGGGGTCAAGTTATTCCTAGTGATGTAGTAAAGAGGATTGTGTAGTTTCTTCAAAAGAGAAACTCAATTTAGCTGGAGGAAAATTCGTTTTCAAGTACAGAGGTCAGACAGAGAGTCCAGAGTGCCAAAGAGATGATTTCCTCAACAGAGGTAGGTAGATCAACTTCATCAAAGGTTTTTTAGATGCTAGACATCAAAGGGTGATGCAAAGGGTCCAGGAGGACGATTTTTCTGAAGGATAGTTGTGTCGGGGTTGCTTGTGGAGGAAGGGAAATTCCCATAGATAATTTTGGCCAGATTTTCTTACTATTTGGATTTCTAGCTGGGTATTGTACTCATATTTCACTGTTGCTTAATAATAAAAACCCTCAGCTTTTGCACTGGTTTTCCAAAGTTGGTTTTTTTTGGGGAATTTTTTCCAAAAATAATGGTGCCATTTGATGTGTGTGCTAATATTTTCTCAGTTTCCAGTGTTATTTTCTTCCACAATTTTATTTGTGAAAATCACAATGTAAATTATTTGATATTTTCCATAGCAAACTACAAATAAATTATTAAATAAATTAACAATTAGAAAAATAATTTACAGTTACTGTGATAGATGAAATTTTCACATGGTATCAAATCGTAAGTTATTAGCTAGGAATATCAGAGACAGAGGAGAGAATTTCACTGCTCAAAGGGAGCAGTAGGCTGAAATTCATAAAGGCAGTGTAGTGCCCAAATAGACAGGTTGAATTGTTGGGGCAGGAATTTTATTTTTTAGTTTCATGGTTGCAAAAAAGTCGAGTTTCCCTGGTTAGTGATACCAGCAGTCAGAGGGAGCAACTGCAGCTCAGATTTTCATTGAGAAAATTTCTTGGTTGGATGCAAAATGGTTTTGCAGCAATAGAACCAACGTGTGGAAGAGAGAATCACACATAATAGAGGGAAAATTTCTCTTAGGGAACTTCGAGTCTCAGGAGTTTGATTTTTCCAAGAATATTGGTAGTAGAAGCTAGCAGATCCACGCATTACAGAAGGGAGTGCAAGTAGTAGAGCAGTAGCCAAGTAGATGGAAAGAGAGAGTTTTCGACTTGAGCAGAGATGGCCACAACATGGCCTAGAGATTAAGACAGGTTGGATGGATCTTCCAACTATGTCATCTAGAAGGCTAGGATGTCCTTACTTCTAGATGAATATGGTCTAAAATCTTACATAGATAATGTGGTGGAAGTTCCCCAGGATGCAGATTAGAATAAATAATATAGGAAAGAAATGATGAAGGAAAAACGATTGATCCTAAATGGATTCTGGGACCATATAGTCTCACATATAGCGGCCAGGGGAGTGGCCAAAGAGATGTGTGGTTATCTCTCCATGCTATAACAGGGTACTTTCGAGCAACAGAAGATGTTCCTGGAAGAAAAGTTGAGACAAATCAAGATGCAAAAGGGGGAAAGCACATATCCCTACCTCACTAGGATTCAGCAATTCCAAGACCAGCTTGCAACTATTGGAGCAACGCCTCAACCTTCATAGATAGTGTGGTTGGAACTAAACAACATCTCAAAGGATTGGAAGGCCTTCTTCCAAATCATATTGGGAAGCGACAAGCTAACAAAATGGGACAGGGTATGGTACGACTTGTAGCAGGAGGAGTTGAGACGAGATCTGCTAAAGAGATCCATTAGTGGAAGCAGTAGTAGTAGTGGATCGAAAGAGGTGAAGTAGGTGGAGAATGTGGCCCTCGCATCAAAGGGTCCCAATCAAGAGTAGCGGGAGAAAATAAATAAGAAGAAGGACCTATATAAGGTCAAGTGCTTCAGGTATGGAGAGTTTGGCCACTACGGTACCTAGTGTCCTCTCATAAAGAAGGAAAAGCAGGACTGGACAACAACACATGCTGATATAGATAGGCTTTCCTCCAGGTTGGAGGAATACTTAGCTATGATGGAAGCCACACCTTTAGGAATGAGGTGGGGTGACTTGGAGTTGTAGCCCCAAAGAGATACAAATTTGGAAAAAGGTCCTTGAAGAGTCCACCTCATGGATCATTACCTTGCTAAGGGGTTCCATAGTATTTAGTAGCAGGATGGATCAGTTTCAGGAGATGCAGTCAGATACTGGAGGCACAATGCAGAGTTGGCAGTAATGCAAAGTGGCATAGTGCAGAGTCAATAGCAGCAACAAGTCTTCAATGGAAAATTGCAGACTAGTAGAATTCAAGTGTTGAGGAGCATAGTGTAGTGTTGACAACAGAGGAGGAGGCTCAGTAGCAGAGTCAACAACAATGCAAATTCTTCAGTAGAAAGTGCAAGTGCTAGTAGCAGTCAGGACTTAGGAGACAAATGCAGCAGACATGGTTGATTTAGTTCTTTGGGTTATTCTCAATTGCAGTGGTTGTGATTGTAGCAACAACATATGAGAGGGAGTTACAATGCATATTCAGGGTTGGTAGCAATATGGCAGTGCCAACAAAAACACAGATGCAACATCATATTTGCACAATGTTTGGTGGGCAATGGGAGGCAGACACAATGTCTAGACATCACCAGCGTGATAGAGGATGGTACAAAGATAGGGTGTTGTGACAGGGTGTGCAACACTAGAACATAGTCCTTGCTAAGAGAGAGTGTTATTTTTTATAGCACAGGATGTGTTATAGCCATGAAATTTGGTGGAGAAGCTAGAATAGATGAGATCTCCAAAACCTAGAAATGGTTTTTGGAAATTCCACCTAGAGATGGCTTAATTAGATTATTATCCAATTTTTAAATATTTCCTAAGTCTAAACTTAGGGAATATGGTTAATTAATCATAATTAATTAAGTCAAGGTGAGAATTCTCTCGAAACTCACACGGGTCAACTTCAAGATGATCCCACCCCTTGATTAATACTTAATCTTAGTCGTTAAAGTCCCAACAGAGGAGTATAAGAAGAAGTAAATGGGAACTTGGATAAAACACACCAAAAGTTTGATTTCCTTGGAATATCTATTTCCAGAAAGAAACAACAGTTGCCAGAAAGCCAAAGATCGAAGAGGATTTAGTGAGGAGCAGAGACAGTGATCCAAAGGATTTTTTCTAGATCCAGAGAGGCAACAGCAAGGGGCTGAGTTATTCCCAGTGAGGAAGCGCAGAGGACTACATAGTTGCTTCAAAAGAGAAACTTGATTTAGCTGAAGGAAAATTCATTTATAGTTCTAGAGGCCAGGAAAAGAGCCCATAGTGCCTGAGAGGTGATTTACTCAGCAAAGGCAGGTAGAACGACTTCATCAGAGGTTTTTTAGAGGCTAGATGTCATAGGGTCTGCGCAAAGGATCCAAGAGGATGAGTTTTCTAAAGGAAAGTTGTGTCGGGTTTGCTTGTGGAGGAAGGGAAATTCCCATAGATAATTTTGGCTAGATTTACTTGTTGTTTGGATTTCTAGTTGGGAATCCATAGACTGTACTCAAATTTCACTATACCCACAGCTGCTACATTGGTTTTCCCAAGTTGGGTTTTTCTGGGGACATTTGTCCAAAAATAATGATGTCATTTTATGTGTGTGTGTGTGCTAGTATTCTCTCAGCTTCCAACGCTATTTTATTCTACAATTTTATTTGTGAAAGTCACAATGTTAATTATTTGATATTTGTCGTAGCAAACTAAAAATAAATTGTTAAATAAAGTAACAATTAGGAAAATAATTTCTAGTTGTTGTGATAGATGAAATTTTCACACAGAATATAACCACAATATCTCTCATTAAAGAGAGAAATTTTTGACCCCAAATATTTTCATTAAATTCCTCAACATGGCCCCAAAAGGTTTCAAAGCCCAATTCTCCAAATTGAGAACCATCGGTAAAAATTATCTAGTAAGATAATTCCTCTAGCTTTTCCACTATGAAAGCATTGAGATAGATGACATATAATATAATGATCCAATTTGGATTATGCCTTAGCTACAATGCGCCCCCTTCCTTTCCAAACAACTGCCTCTGGTGTATCATGTTGACTAGTTATAAGTAAATGAAGCTTGGAACTTGAAGACCTAAACCTTCATTATAATGCCTACGTCTCTAGCCAAGCTTAATCCATCGTAGTAATAATAGTTTTCATTATCATCTTATATGAATGAAAATATAGTAAACTCAAGTAAGGAACTTGACTCTATATCCTCAAGCTCATCTCTAGACCAATCTATCCTCTCAAATTCCTTGATCATGTTCTTTGCAAAGAAGGAATTCAAATATGAACCCTCTTTAGGAAGATCCTTTGATTTCTTTTCCCTTTACTCTCAAAAGAGGATTAGAATTTTAATGGAAACTATTTTAGTATCTATCATAATAGGTTTACATAGTGATCAAACATACAAATTATTTTATGAAGCATGGATTAAATTACATATTTAAAGGACCTTGTCCCAAGGCTCTCAAATATTTACTAATGGATCTCCAAACTTGGACATTAGGTATTGATAATTATTCTTTCATTTACCCATACACGAAAGGCTATTTTTTTAGATTTCATTAAGATAAAATAGTAGTACTAATTCTTAAAATTGGGTGATGGTCTTAGGGTAATGCACATAGCTTTACATGAAGCCTTGGTTTCCATCTTCTAACCAATCCAAAAATTATTTAGCCATGGTTTCAGAATGGTTATGTTTTTGAAACCACCCCTTAAATTTTTGGGCTTTGAGTCCTAATGTGACATCCTCCACATAATTCACTCCATTCAAATTTTGGAGCCTACTATCACCATCATATCTAGTGTCACAATGATCATCGAGTTTCGTCTCATGTTATTCTATGTGTTTCAAGTGCTCTTGAATGTTCTCAAGTGCCATTGCATTGATTAGAACATCTTTTAAGTGCATTTTGTGGCCGTAACATCTTGGTTATTGTAAAATGCCAATTTTGGGTTGCAGTCGCACACACTTCACTCGTTGTACTTAGGAAATGTGTAAAAAGTGGCTTTTTGATGTATACTTATTATTTTTCAAATTTTTCTAAGTTTTCTCGATGATTTGGTATGTGCCACACATTGTTTTATGCTTAAACTCAACATGTTCTCCCCTTGCCCTATATTTCATACTTAGAGAAATATTTGGTTTCAAAGCAAACCCATTGAGGCGAAGAGCACATGAGTGCACTTTAAAGCCTTGATCGGGAATCCTTCATTTTTTGGAAGTGTGGCATGCACCCTCCAAGAGTGAAAATTGCACTCCTTAAGCCCTTTCCCCTTCCTTGTTCTGAGTTGTGCCCTTAAAGAAACTAAGTCTTCCTTTGAGCACACTCCTTCAACATGAAGAAGTACGCCCTCTTTGAGCACATGAGTGTGCCCTGAAGGCCTTAAGCTTCAACATTTATTCTTCCCCAATGCACCATGTGCCCCCCTGACCCTTTGAACGCATGAGCCCACTTCGAAGGCACGAGGCTTTTCCCTTCAACCTTTAGACTTGCGCCATGCACCCTCTTGGGCCTCTTGAGCACATGATAACACTCTGATGGCCTAAATATATTATCCTTCAGCCTTCAAGAGTGTTTCTTATGCCCTCCATCTCTCCCTTGAGCGCACATCTCACTTGGGAATCTAGAAGCCTTCCTGTTATGAAACCAGCTCCAAAAATAGAATAAAAGAGAGATCAATGCCTTAGAAATAAGCCGCTTCAAGGGGGAAACCTCCTTTACATTACATAAATGAAAAATTCTTGGATGATACAAATGAAAAAACCTCTTTCTATATATAGGAGTCCATGGGGTTACAATATAATCCTAGCTGACCTAACAATAATAATGTAAGGGCATAATAATAACAATACGGGGGTTAAAGGGGTACAAAAATAACAATAAGGGGGCTACACTAACAACAATAAGGGACTACACTATTAATATAGGGGCCTAACATGCCCCTCTCCTTCAAAAAAGTGTTGTCCTCAACACTTGAGTAGCTCAGGATGCTTCTGTATAAAATTCTCATCCTCCCATGTAGAATCTTCAGTGGGTAAGTTTTTCCACTTGATGAGATACTTTGAAATTGATCGATTTCGTAGCTGTCGAGTTCTTGTTTCTGTGACTGCTTCAGGTTCCAGTATGATTTTTAATTCCTCATCAAGTTCTGGCAATATTGTTTGAACCGGAAGATTTTCACCTATAACCTTCTTTAAGCATGAAACATGGAAAACTGGATGTACTCGCGAAGAAGCAGGAAGCTCCAATTTGTATGCCATAGTACCAATCTTTTGCAACATCTTGTAAGGACCATAGTACTTTGGCGATAATTTATTATCCTTCTTTGCTTGCTTGAGGGACATTTGTTTGTATGGTTGTAGCCGTAAAAATACCCAATCTCCTCCATCAAAACTTCTCTCGCTACGATGTTGATCTGCCTGTTGTTTCATTCGATTTTGTGCCAAATTCAGGTTATCCTTTAAGAGTTGGAGAACTTCTTGCTGATGCTCGATGTGATCTTCCACTGCTTGAACCTTCGAATTTTCTCTTAAAGATGATGTGATGGATGGTGGATGATATCCATAAAGTGCCATAAATGGGGTCATTTTTGCTGCAGTATGGAAGGAAGTGTTATACCACCATTCAGCCAAAGGTAACCACTTGACCCATTGTGTTTGTTTGTCAGATACAAAACAACGAATATATCCTTCCAAAAAAATTTTCACTATCTCAGTTTGACGATCGGATTGAGGATGATAAGATGAGCTATGAGCTAGTTGAGTACCCAAAGAAGAAAATAATTTCGTCCAAAAATTTCCAATAAAAATGGGATCTCAATTGCTTACAATAATCTTTGGATTTCCATGTAGTTTTTGAATTGTTCATAAATGCAGTAGAAATTGTACTTACTTTAAATGGATGAGATAATGCACAAAAGTGTGCATACTTGGTAAGTTTATCAACTACTACCATGATGACACTCCTTCCTTCATACTTAGGTAAACCTATGATAAAATCCATTGAAATCTCCTCCCAAAATTGACTTGGAATGGATAAAGGTTGTAGAAGACCCGATGTCTTAATTGTTTGAACTTTATTTTGCTGGAAAACCAAACATTCTGCCACAAACTTTTGAATATCAGATTTAAGGCCATCCCAAAAAAAATCTTTCTTTACCTTGTGGTAAGTTTTTAAAAATACCAAATGTCTTCCTAAAGGAGGAGTGTGCAATTCCAAAAGAATCTTTTGTTTTAGTTGGGAATTATTACAAAGATATAAGCGATCTTTGTACCATAAGGAATCATTTTTCCAACTAAATGTATCAGATGTACTAGGATCTTGCTACAACTTTTGAATGTGTCCACACTTCTTCGCCCTTCTTCCATTCATCCCTTGCTTCGGTTATCCAATCTGGTTGGATAATAGAAATGGCACAAAGAAATGCTTCCATCTCTTCATCATTTCTTGAGAGTGCATCCGCAATGACATTTAGATTCTCTTTTTTTGTAGATGATTTCAAAGTCATAACCCAACATCTTTGTGATCCATTTTTGCTTCTCTTCTAAAGATAATCTTTGTTCCAAAAAGTGTTTAAGACTATCACGATCATTTTTTACCTTGAAGTGTCTTCCCATTAGGTAAGGTCACCATTTCTTTAGTGCATGTAGTATTGCCAACATTTTCTTCTTGTAAATAGCTTTCTGTAAATACTTTCCTTTGATTGGACGACTTTCAAAAGAAATGGGTCTTCCTTCTTTCATTAAAACAACACCAATTTCATTTCTTGAGGCATCAAATTCCATAATAAAGGTTTTTGTGAAGTCTGTCGTAGCTAAGACGGTGCTAGGTACATTTCCTCTTTAAGATGTTCAAAGGCCTTAGTTGCTTCAGTAGTCCATAAAAATGCATCTTTCTTCAATAATGTTGTTAGAGGTGCTGCTATTCTTCCATAATTATTAATAAACTTGCGATAATACCCTATTAACCCGAGAAATCCTCGCAACTACTTTATGGTTGTGGGGACTTTCCATTCCTTAATGACTTTAATTTTGTTAGGGTCTACCTTAACACCCTCATGAGATACAATATGACCCAGATATTCCACCTCTTGTACTCCAAAGAAACATTTGTAGGTTTTGCATATAATTGTTTCTCCTCCAATAGTTTGAGCACCCTGTCAACATGTTGAACATGATCCTTTCAAGACCTGTTGTAGATTAGTATATCATCAAAAAATACTAACACAAATTTTCTAACGAAGGGTTTGGAAATGGAATTCATCAACCCTTGAAATGTAGAAGCTGCATTGGTAAGTCCAAAAGGCATGACCAAAAATTCATAATGACCCTCACGAGTTTGAAATGTTTTTTTCGGAATATCTTCAGTCTTCACTCTAATTTTATGATATCCTGAACGAAGATCCAACTTGGTAAAATAAATTGCTCCATGTAATTCATCCAATAATTCATCAATCACAGGAATGGGAAATTTATCTCTAATAGTGATCTTATTGAGCTCCCTATAATCCGGACACTAATGCCATGATCCATCCTTCTTGTGCACTAATATTATTGGAGCAGAGAAAGAACTTTGACTAGGTTGAATTATACCAACCTCTAACATTTCTGCAATCATATGTTCAATTTCACTCCTTTGCACATAAGGATATCTGTAAGGCCTGATATTTGGATGAGCACTTTCTGGAATCAAATGAATAACATGATCATGATCACGAATAGGTGGGATTCCTTTGGGAGTTTCAAAGTCCTTGGAATGATTGTCCAAGACTTTTTGGAGATCTAGAGAAATAGATGATTTTGATGTTGGAAATTCTAGTGAACATAATTGTGGAATTACGCTTCGTTGTTCTTTCTTCAGAAGCTTTGTCATGGCATTAGAGCTTATTATCTTTCTCGGCTCCCCTGCGATACCCCGTAATTCAACTTCCTTTCTTTCCGGAAAAAGGTTCAAGAAAAGTTACTGAAAATTAAAAGCTATCATCCCCAAAGATTGTAACCATTGTACTCCTAGTATAACATCAACACCTCTCATTGGAATGGAAAGCATTGGACTATTCAATACATATTCCCCCATGGTTAGCTTGATATTATGGAATTTTCCAGAGAAATTTATAATTCCTCCAATTGCAACCATCACTTGACATTCTGGTGCTGGGTATAGGAAGAAATTCAATTCCTTGGCTATCTTACAATGATAAAATTATGGGTACTACCTGAATCAATCAACACTATTACCTTTATCTTCGTGATATGTCCTTCTATCTTGAGAGTTTGAGGAGTGGTAATTTCTGCCAATGCATTACATGATATGGTCGGACTCATTTCTTCTTTCTCTAGGGTTGGTTCCTGGTGTATATCCTCTTCTTTTGAAGTTTCTTGTTAATTTTCTTCCTCCTCTTCACAATCTATGTAAAATAATTTCTTCTCAACACACTTATGACCTTTAGTGTATTTTCTATCACTACTGTATCAAAGCCCTTTTGCTCTTTTTTATTCCAATTGTTGTGGTTTCAACCTTGTAGGTTTTGGAATTCTACGAGTAGCAACACTTCCATCTTTATAGATGTGAGTGTTAGGCTTCCTTGTCGCCATAATTTTACATTCAATTTTTCTTACAAACCTTAATGCCTTCTCCAATAAATCAGGTTCCCAAAGGCGAACCTCATGTTGGATGTTATCCTTTAAATTCCTTATGAAGACATCAATCTTGTGTTCCTCTGGAATATCAGTTACTGTTATATTCAATTTTTGGAAGTCCTCAATGTGCTCCACCACTGAACCCTTTTGTTTGAGATTTATCAATTGGCTAAAGGTGTTTCTCTTTGTATCCTCATACTGTTCTATCATTTCCTCCGTAAAAATTGACCAAGTGACAATTTTTTTACGGGAGCAAAGCCATCGATACCATACAAATGTATTTTGTTCTAAATATAAAGTTGCAATGCGTATCTTTTGTGTGTGTTTCACATTATTGAGATCAAAATATTTCTCCATCTATAGTATCCATGTTACGGGATCTTTCCATCAAACTTCCTCATATCGATCTTTAGAATATGGTGGGTCTTCCATCCAACATTCGAGTTTATGAAATCACAATTAACATTTATCTTGTTCTCATCATGAGTTTCATCTACTATCTTTTCGCCATTAGGAATCATTTCTTGCATCAATTTGGTCAAACCTTCCTTCAAACCTTCCATGTATTCCATGACATTCTTCAAACCATCCATATTAGCTTCCACACCTTTCTTCAAACCATCCATATTAGCTTCCATGTCTTTCTTCAAAACTTCCATTTCATTTTTTGTTGCTCTTTGTGAGAGCGAACTTTGGTGCACTTGCTCTTGTAATTTTGATATATCGTGTTGCACTTCTTCCTCTTCATGAGTCATAGTAGATTATTCTGAGGGATTAATGGGTGTTGAATTCTTTTTAGGGGGACTTTTAGAACCCAATACTGATATCTATTCTTCAATATGCCCTTGGAATCACTTCAAACTTATTTTTCAAACAAGACTTATGCAATTCAAAAAAAAATACACACCTTCTTCTTGCTTTTTAGGAGCTTGATATTGAAACTAACTATCTATGTGATTTCGGATCTTCAATATCTAAAATTAGGGCTTGTAGTAGCCCTATGAATCGTCTTTCGAATGCCATGGGTCTGACCTGATTTGGATGCTTCAATACAAAGGTATGCCCAATCCCCCACAATGACCTAATTATGGATTGGTTCAGTAAAGGGAAATTGTACGGCGTGCCACATATCAATTTTTCCTCCTTCGGCTTTGAAATTGATACACAAGAAACTAAAATATGTGTACTTTCGGCCACTTTTTACAGAATTCCAACCCGATGCTCAAAGAGAGAGTTATGATGATTTTCTCAAGGTCACCTCTTTTAGATGAAATTCAGGAGCCTGCAAAAATCTTAACTTCCACAGATCACATCTCTGAAAATATTGTGAAACAAGATCTGAAATTTTTACAAAGTTCCTCAAGATTGTGGCTTCGTGTGGTGAAAATTTCAGCTTCTAAACCTTTGTAGAAAAAATGTTATAGTGAAAATGCCACGATGACCTGTTTGTATCAACGAAACCCTAGAATCGAAAGCTCTGATATCGAATGTTATGAAACCAGCTCCAAAAATAGAAGAAAAGAGAGATCAATGCCTTAGAAATAAGCCACTTTGAGGGGGAAACCTCCTTTACATTACATAAATGATCAATTCTTGGATGATACAAATGGCAAAACCTCCTTCTATATATAGGAGTCCATGGGGTCACAATATAATCCTAGTCGGCCTAACAATAATAATGTAAGGGCACAATAATAAAAATATGGGGGTTACAAGGGTACAAAAATAACAATAATGGGGCTACACTAAAAACAATAAGGGACTACATTAGTAATATAGGGACCTAACACTTCCCCTTTTTCCTTCGGACTTGTGCCATGCATCCTACCTTGACTCTCTCTCTCTCTTGTTAAAATATGAAACTACAGTAAAATTCCACTTTGTACAAATCATTTGATGGATATTACGATTTCATTGAATTCTTCTTTTTGAGAGGACCAAAATCAACCTAAATATCATCTAATTTGGATAAGGGAAAGTGTATTTTTGAATTAAAATCCCTCATGTGCATATTTGATCAAGTTGGCCCTAAAGCAAAGTCGACACCCTTGGAAGACTATAAATACAAGTGACCTCTACCTCATTTGGAGATCATCATGATATATTCTTCTATTTTATTTCTAATTTTTCACTCGCACATATATGAGGCAAATCTGCGAAGGAACATTTTTGCTCAAAGATGAAATTGCAAGGTCTGAAGCTCGCATTTCCATTTTAGGGTTTTGGGCCTCATTCGTAGGCATGACACAAAAAATAACTCGACCACATTCACTCATTGACTAGCTCCTCTGTGCGACCAAATCATCTCAGTCGCATGGGCAACTCTTCCTCCATGCAAGTGGAATCTAGTATTTCAGAATCATAGTCACAGTCTCTCCAAAGCTTGAATTCATCAATAGTCGCTCTGTGTCAGGCTCATCTATTCGAATAAGGCATTTTAGACACACCTATAGTTCATCCTCCATGTGACCAACATCTAGGATTTGGTTTTTTAGTTATATGAAGCTTTTTCTCATTGATCGCAGTGTTCGACAATTGACTGCAGACAATAACAGTTCATTACAGGCTTCAGAATCATGGTTTTGAGTATAAGCATTGATGGGTTCATTTCATGGATGTTTTATTTGTTTGTTATCGATAGTTGCATAGATGAAGATATGGATCATTGTACTTTATTTTGTTGAATCATTCAATGACAATCTAATAAGAAGAATAATTTGAAAGGGTTTTCCCCATAGTGGGTTTTTCCCTGGTCTCTAACCAATCCTGATGTCTTTATATGTGAATGCTTTTCTTTGATTGTTCCTTTATGTTTTTCTGCATTAATGATGATGATATTTTTATTTCTACATAGTTTCATATGATGCTGAATAATGATGTAAATTTGAATAATGTAATGACATTTTGGGTTGAATTTAACGTGTAAATGAAGAAATGTAACTATAAAGAAAAAATTATCCCTAAGAAAAAATAACATGGTATGAGAGCGAGTATAAACAAAATTCATGGAGACAGCCCATATGATGACACCATTAATGGATGTAAGAGAGGACGGTGGAGACCTAAACAAATTCTAGGGTTTGAATAAAAAAATAGGAAATTTGTGTATTAGGGTTTGATGGATATTATGAGGTTAGGGTTTGAGAGAAACCTTGGTTTATGGAAAATATTTGAGATATGAAATCTAGAAACCCTAGCATAGTTAGTGTGAAGATGCTAAAGCACTTGTGACAAATTTGATGAAGCCCTAGATGGGATAGTCTCTAGTAGGCCTGGTTGTTGATAAATTTTGTTGAAATAGAGAAGGAAACATTGTCATATGGACAATGGATAGTGATGGCTCCTAAAGGTTGGTTCAAGAGGGATATGATCACCTCTCATATGAAGATAAGTATTTTTTTATTTATGATTCTCCTTTATGTCCTTACTTTTGTTTATACTTATTCATTTATACTTCCTGCATGTATATTTTAGTATTTGGATGTTTCTAACCTCCTTATGAGTTTTTGTAAGTGGATCCTTCTTGAGGATCATGGCTAGTGCATGAATAGAAGAACTAGCAAAAGAGGCACCTAATGAAAAGGTGGCAAAGTGCTATAAGTTTCCTATGTAAAATAAGAAGGTGCAAAGGTATTTGAATACTACAAGGTATGCATGGTATATTGTTTCAATGTTGTGTTTCAGTTGTAATATTGGATGGCAAGGTAATCCCTAATGTATGATAAGTATATCACTTTTACAAATGGCTCATGCATATAGAATTTTGATTCATGGTACTCATGGTGAGATGATGTGTTTAGTATTAAGCAAGTAACTTGCATTCTATTAAGTCATGATAGAACTACATAGAGACATTGAGTTTTGATACTCTTGATATTTGGCAAGCATATTTCACTTTAAACATGATGAATTTCTTGATTCTAGGAAGCTACTTAATATTGATCTTTGAATAACATATATCATTTTGATATCTTGATCCCATAAAGAAGGTTAGCACCTTGATTCTAGTAAATGGTAACTTGATACTATTGATAATGTTTTTGAAAATCGTGGTAGCCATGATGATAGAAGTATAACAATGAGAATGATATTTAATATCTTTTATTGGTCGTGGTTATGATTGGATGTGCTTAGTAATCATGGAATATAGTAAAATTGAATGCCCTGACTTGATGGATTGAGTTATATGACATATACTCCTATTAGCTATTTGACACTAACCCTTAATGAAAGATTGATGTCATGCCATGTAATGGTGAAATATATGATGCTAGCATGTTATGACCATGATGGATATATGTTTGAATTTACTTCTAACATATTTTCTAATGCATGATAGTATTATAGATAGGTTGATGACTTGAATGAAGATGACTGAAGTGGCTTCCCATTCAGAGGGAGAATCTCTCCATAAGATCCTTACTCCTATTTACATAGAAAAGTATTTATTCTTGAAGTATTATTTATGGGCATGAATAGACAAATATCTGATATTTTTAGTCTACAGCAAAGTTCTGACCTGAAAAGGGAGAGTTTTCCCTTACTATAAGCCTCATTCACACGAAAGAAAACCTAAGGGTGCGACTACAACCTCTCAACCACACAGAAGAAGGAATATGGGTGCAGTTATGCCTGTGGGATACAAAATTGAAGTTTTGTGCATGAAATCATAAGTTCGCCACAAGGATGACAACGACGTGGAGCAGACAACAGGAATTTCTATGAGTAGGGAAGTTTTAATGTTTGACTTTCTATAATGTGAATATGTTAAACTTATGTTTGCAGGTGATTGAGATATGCATATCAATATTTCATTATTATTTAACCTTGTGTATGGCAATATATGATAATACTTACATGGATTTGACAAGATTTGATCTATTAGCTGAACTTAGTGAGCATATTGGCTCGAATGATTGATGATATGTTTTGGTTTATGGATTATTTGAATTTGTAGTGATGATAAGTTAGAGTTTTTATTTGATTTGGTATTTGACCTGATGACCAATGATTTGATTTGGTTATTCATGATTTGATTTGATAACAATACTATATGGGCATAGTGACTTTCAGTGACTTATATTGGTATTTTGTGTTGACATCATTAGCTTTGACACAATGGTTGAAGGATTAACATTTGTAATTCAATATGAAGTGATATCACAATAAATGGATGGAACATACATGATTTATTCTTGGTGTATGCATTTTCATTTGGTGACTTATATTATGATCATGAGGATGGCGTGATAAAGTTTGGTTTGATATTGTTTAGTAAATGACAATTTACTGGCATAACAATAGATGAATTCATAACTTGATACTTGGATGAGAGCTTTGTTGATGTTCCACGTGGACACTCGTTTGTATATACATATATGTTGTGCATATAACCTGAGTGAATTCATGATTGAGCCACTTTATACGCATGGAGTTTCCATCGATCTCATTTCAAGATATTTGCATGGATGATATATTTTTGGTCTGAGACATTCTTCCTATGATATGTGACCGCATGAATGTACTGATGCTATTTGGGATCATTGCTGATGAGATAAGCACATTTGGATGCTACCTTAGTATGATATATTCCATGATCTTTTGGACAAGATGTAGCTTCAAGTATGACCAAGGTTAAGTACGATGTTGCTAGCATGACTAGCTATGAGGTCAGATGAAGAAAGCTCTGGATATGACATGAATACATTGAGATGACAAAGAATGGGAACCAACTAGCAGAGAATCACACATAAAGATGGGACTGAGACACCTTCATT
This sequence comes from Pinus albicaulis, assembly GCA_034641835.2. Classification (NCBI taxonomy): domain Eukaryota; kingdom Viridiplantae; phylum Streptophyta; class Pinopsida; order Pinales; family Pinaceae; genus Pinus; species Pinus albicaulis. Next base: position 930,666,625 of record CM076576.1, read on the forward strand.
AAGAAAGTGTTGTTGTACAAGACAAGTTTAGGCTTGCGGTTGCTAGCTCCTTGAGAGGGAGGATGACTTTGGTATCCTTTTTATGATATGTATATTTTTTTCTTATATGATATTTGATTTGATGTATTGTATGAACAGGAGAAAACTTCTATTGAGACATGATGATTACCAGATATGAGAACGGTGATATGTTGTTGATCTATAGAGAGCATCGTTGATAGAGAACATTGAGTCGCCTCTTACCCTTTGTCTGAGCTCCTAGGGCGAGGAATTAAGATAGACGTCTCCTGGGGTTGAGGGATTTCCAGACAATAGGGTTGTAGATGTTGCTCCCCTTATCTGTTACCCATAGTGTTGGAGATGTTTCTCTCCTATCTTGATATTTGTGGAGTTTACCCCAGTTGGCATCATACCTACAAGCTAGGATTTTTGGGATTACCACTCCCCATTTGTCTAACGGGTTGAAAGTGTATTTGGGGTGTACAATCCAAGCTAATTATGATGCAAGTATTTTACCACATGAATCCTGAGGGTCATTGCTGGGAAGATTAGTAGGAAATAGGATGGGTTGAGATGTGCTCCCCTATATCACCTATTGTTTAGCTCCACCATGAGATTATGGGTTGAGAAGTTCTCCTCGATGTGATTCCAGGTTGATATTTTTTCCCTGATGATAAGCTTTCCGATTATGATGCAGGTTGTATATTTGGCTCCCTATTGATGTTTCTCGGGTGGTAGCATTGGGCTCCCTGCTGACAGAGATTTTGGGTGGTAGAAGTGGCTCCCTGATGGATAGAGGGTGGTATATTGAGCTCCCCTCTGATGTCAAATTCTTCTTCTTTTAGATTCGATAATGTTAAGAATATAAGCAAGGACAATCAAGAGATAAGCACGAATAAGCAAGAGATAAATCAATATGAACAATGACGATACGTGATGATGAGATACTTGAGACTGGATATGATCTGATGTTAGGATACACGTGACATAATGCAAGTGGAATTTTCCCTAGTTGAGAGGGAGTGTTAAAATATGCAACTACGGTAAAATTCCACTTTGGACAACTCATTTTATGGAGACAATGATTGCATTGAATTACTCTTTTTGAGAGGACCAAAATTGACATAAACATCATCTAATTTGGATAAGGGAAAGTGTATTTTTGAATTTTTATTCCCTCGTGCATATTTGACTGAGTCGCCCCTAAAGAAAAGTGGACACCCTTGGAAGTCTATAAATAAAAGTGACCTCTACCTCATTTGGAGATCATCATGAAACATTATTTTATTCTCTTTCTTATTTCTGGCTCACACAGGTTTGAAGTAGATCCACGAAGGAACATGTTTTCTCAAAGATGAAATTGTAGGGTCCAAAGCTCGCATTTATGTTTTAGGGTTTTGGGCCACAGTCGCAGATATGACATATAAATAACTCGACCACAGTCACAAAATTTTGCACAAAGTGGGGTACGTTCGCATTTAAAATAATGCCATTTGGGCTGATTAATGTCAGTGTGACATTTAAGGGTTCCATGTACATTGCATTGTGTGGACTGGTCGAACAAAGCGTTGTGGTATATCTTGATGATGTGATGGTATTTTCAAAGAAGAGATTTGACCACATATGCCACTTGAAGAAAATCTTCGAGCAATGTCGCTTGTACAAAATATCCCTTAATCCAAAAAAATTATTTTCGCCATGTCCAAGGGTAACGTTTTGGATCACATCATTGCCAAAAGTGGGATTAAAGTAGACCCAGAGAGGGTCAAAGAAATTACACAAATTCCCTTCGATGTGAAAAAAAAGGTAATGCATTCCTTCCTAGGGAAAATTAGCTTCCTCCGCAAGTTCATCTCTGATTATGCTTAGATCATGAAGCCAATACAGGAGATGGTAAAGAGGGATGTGATTTATAAATGAGATAAAAGGGAAAATGACATTTTTTTCCCATATTAAGCAAGCTATTGCGGAAGCACCTGGTTTATACAACCCATATTTTAGTAAATATTTCCTTCTCTACACCTTCGCTTCTGACACTTCTCTCATTGTTGTGCTTACATAAAAGGATGATTGGAACAATGAGAGGCCAATATATTTTATGAGTTCCAACCTTCAAGGACCTAAACTTCACTACCCCGCCATCGACAAAAATGCTTACGAAGTATATAAGGAGGTGAAGAACTTTTGGTCCTATCTCTTGAAAAATAACTGCATCATCTTTGTTTCGCACCCAACAGTCAAATAATTGTTCCTTCAGCAAGAGCTGGGTGAGAGAAGAGAAAACTGGATGATCAGTGTCCAAGAGTACAACTTAGAGTTCAAGCCAGTTCACACAATCAAGGGCCACTGACTATTTCAGCTAGCAACAGAAGTAGTAGATGCAAAATAAGAATATCCTTCCTAATGGGAGCAGGAGATCGAAATGTATAATTTTGAGCGAGCCTCCACCACTACCATCGCAAACTCTTTGTATGCAGATGTGGACCAATACCTTGAGCACGACACAATGCCCTCCCAATTATCCACACAATAGAAGAGAACACTTAGACTTAAAGATTTATCTTATCAATTGGTGCATGGGGTGATTTTCAGAAAGCACCATAATGGAGTGTTGCTCAGGTGCCTAGAAACGCACAATTTAGAGAAAGTACTGCGTGGTCTCCCTGATGGACCAGTCGGGGGACACATCAAGGGTAAAACAACTGTGCATAAAGTTAAGCAGGCCAATTTCTATTGGCCTACATTATTCGTAGATGCTCACGCTTATGACCGCAAGTGTTCAGTCTGTCAAAAGTGTGTTGAATGAAACAAGAATTCAGCCGCCCCATTGCAACCTATCATAGTGGAAGAACCATTTAAACAGTGGGGCTTAGATGTCATTGGTGAAATATTTCCGCATTCGTCAAAGTAGCACCGCTACATCCTCACTGCTACGGACTACTTTACGCAGTGGAAATAATTAGTTCCGCTTAAACAAGTGAATGATTAGGAAGTCATCAACTTCCTTAAGCATAATATCATTTCCAGGTTCAACATTCCAACTTCACTTGTTTTCGATAATGCAACATATTTTTCATCGTTAAAATTATATGATTTTGCATTGGAAAATGGAATCGTATTGAAACATTCAACTGACTACTATCCGCAAGGAAATGGTCTTGTTGAGTCCAAAAATAAGAACCTTATTCTTATCGTCAAGAATACCACATTCTCCAAACAAAGGAATTGCCACTCCTCTTTGGTAAATTCCCTATGGGCTTACCCAGTCATGCCAAATCCCTCTTTGAACACCTCCCCTTACTTCGTGGTGTATGTAAAAGAAGCCATCCTTCCCCCTAACATCTACTTGTCTTCCCTACAACTTTGACAAGGATCCCAGGGTAATCCATGTTTTTTATTTCAACGTGGGATGGAAACTCTTCATAAGTTGTAGGGAAAAAGGTTGAAAGCAAAAGATCCCTTCACTAGAGTCATATCAAGAGGTAATTTGACAAGTCGGAAGGGAAGAATAACTTTAGTGCACATTACTTAGTCTTGAAGTGGAAAAATTTCCACAAGGACAAAGGAAAACACACCAAGTTTCAATCCCTGTGGATTAGACCGTTCACTACTCACGAAAACCTTGGCCACCACACATATCATCTACAATCACTAGACGACAAGATTTACTCTCTCCATGTCAATGGACAAGACTTAAAACATTATTTTCAATGATGATATGGGGCTATGCCCTACGCTATGTACATAGTCTTTTCTTGTTTGTTTGGGTTGTGTTTTGTTTTCGTCATGTAAATAAGTTTCATGTGTGAACATGTTTTCCGGCTTCATTGTGTGTGGATGAATTGAAAAGAGTCTTGTGACACTTCAACATTTGGCTAGCCTTCGATCCGTCTTCCTTGTGTTGGTTATATCTTTTGGTCGATGAAGTTCCGATGGAAAATACAATCCGTCTATATGGAGAGCTTTGGTTAAACCATGAACTTGTGTCTATTTAGGAAAGGTTATGCCCACACTCGGTTTTTATGTTTCATTGTCTTCACGCTTTTTCAATTAGTAGAAGAGGAGAAGGGAAAAAATATAAACAAGCAAACCTAAATCATAGGTCTCTATATGATTCTCTAAAGGAAAAACCTCTTCAGCTTTCAATAAGTCAAGATCCCTCTTCTTCCCATAAAATTAATAAGTTCCAATGCCCAGAGCTATTAAAAGAAAAAAAAGGCGAAAGAAGAGAAAGGCTTCCCACATAGAGAGGTGAATCAAGCAACTTCGTCGAGGTACAAACCAGGCTTGCTGGCAGTGGAGCAATGTTTGTGTTCCTGTAGTGACTCCATTGGGATAATGTCTAGGCCTGCTAGAAGTGGAGCAACACCAACGATGAAAAATTATACTCTGAAAATATAAATCTCGTAAACTTCACTACCCTTCCCAAGTCGAAACATTGTGATACAGTTGAATCTTATGTTGTGTTCAACCGAGGAGGCATCAAGGGGATCATGTTTATTCATGGGGTATTGAAACTCATTCCATGTGTTTTCTCGAAGTGTTTCGATCCCTTTTGAAAGATGTTGTATTTTCACATGTTAGCGGTCATACAAGGTGTATAAGCATTTTTTGGTGGTTTCAAGGGGGTACCTTTGTGAAAATGAGTTGATATAAAAATGTAAATATTTGTTGCACTCATTTCCAAAGTTTTAAGCATTGTCGCACAAGTGTCGTCACGATCGTTGCAAAGTGTATATTTAGTGTCACACTTGTAGTAAGTTATTGTAAAGATGTTGCACTGAGAGAAGGTTGTTGTTCATGTGTCCTGTATGATCTATGTTGTCGTGTCATAAATTATTCTAAGTTTGTGATCACAGTTGAAGTCTTATCACTATTCACATTAGCCTCCCCAATCCTGCACTTAGTCAAGTCTTATCACTGTTCACATCAGCCTCCCCAATCCCAAACTTAGTCAAGTCTTATCACTGTTCACATCAGCCTCCCCAATCCCGCACTTAGTCAAGTCTTATCACTGTTCACATCAGCCTCCCTGATCCCGCACTTAGCCAATTTATGAAAATTTTCCGACTAAGTAACTTAGCCTCATTTGGCCTTCCTAAACTATGCATTACGCAGTCTCAAATCTATCACTGTGACCTTGCCTCTTAACACTGCGCAATGCATAGTTCTTGCCTCCCAAGACTACTGCACTATGTAGTTCTAGTGCTTAAGCCTGAAACTTGGCTCCCAAAAATACACAATCTATCTTCCCAGCTTGGCCTCAACTGCGCATTGCGTAATCCCTAGCCTCAAGCTTAGCCCTTGAGCCCCTCATCTACGCAATTTTGCAATGTCCCAGCCTCCTCTGTCTCCCGAAACTGTGCAATGTGTTGATCTAGTGCCCATCCCCTTAACCAAAAACACTGACCTCCAAAATTGCGCAGTTTTCTTCCTTAACCTGGCTTGGACTGCGCATTGTACAGTGTCAAGGCTCAAGGTTCACCCATGACTGCTTGAACTATGAAATTGTGCAGTCATTGGGCCCCTCTGCCACCTTGTCACTCGATTATAGCTCAGTCAATGGATCAATATGCATTATCTTAGACTAGTGGGTTTTTCAGACTGATGTTGTCTCGTCATGAGTGAATTGTAGATGCAAGTACCTTATCATACCATGGAAACATGATGGAGAAGGAGATGAAGAAGGGAGACATGTTGAAATACATCTTTGTAGATCAATATGCAAGTTGATCAACCAAGGAAAAGCAAAGGGACACCAGTTTGCGACTACAAATCAAGACTTGAGATCATTGAAGACTCCATATCACCAAGCCATATGGAGGTGGAAAAAAGAGCATTCTCAATCAAACACATAACAAGAAGAAATAAGAGTGGATTGGCATTGCCACATCATTAAGCAGTCCATGTCAATAGTTTCATGTCATGTCATGTCATGAGTTGTCACATGCCACACCATTATTGTGGATTATGTATTTGATGTTTCGAAAATATATTGTAAAGTGTAGGTCCAAAGGACATGTACAAAATATGAAGAGTCATGTAAATTAGAAAATTCATAGGAATTCAAACAATCATGAGGGCATATGAAGAGTCACAAGGAAGGTGAAGCATCACCTCCTCATTGTTATATATACACCCTCATTGTATGAGCATGGGACTTTTCACCTTGGCTCCTTCTGCAAGGCATTAGAGAGACAAGCTAGTTCTTTTGAGGAGCAAGGAGTGGCTCCAACACTCCACTACTAGAGATAGTGGTGTTCATTGTATACATGTGTCTTGGAAATTTTACTTAATAACATAAGCCTTCAAGGCCGACATGTTCTTCATACATGGATTATGAATTTTTGTAAGACTATTTTGTAGATGTTTGTATTTCATGTTTGCTTTCATCACGGCTAAAGTAGTTGAACTATTTCGGTTATTTTAGTGCCTATATTATTGAGAATGTGGTGTAATGGTTGTTATCATTGTCCAAGGTTACTTGGGAGTGGTAGCAGCAGTGAAATTTTCAAAAGCTCTTGGTTTGGGAGCGAATCAGGGAGAAATTTTTTATATAATATATATATTTTTTTATATTTTGATGCATATATGTCAACAAAAGCATGTAGAATGATGAATTATATATAAAAAAGCATAAAAATATATATTGAACCATATAACATCAATCATCTAGAAGTTACAATCTTCATCAACCACGTCCACAAGTTAGTAACATACAACATATTGAGTCTCATGATTCATCAATCTTAAAGTTTCAAGCTTTCAAAACTCATTATATAACATTTATCATCATTGATCACCAAAGTTGTACTTGTAAGCTAAGTGTAACCATTACAAAAAAGAATATCTAACATGAAATGAAATGTTATAAAATGAAATGAAATGAAACAACTTTCAACTTTCACGAAGCATCGTATTCATAATTCATTACCAATGAGTTATAATTTCCACTGGGGCTTCACATACTAAACCTCCGACATATCACATGTGTTCATGGCATATTAAACAATACCTTTAATTTGACTACATATTGGAAAATACCTCTAAAAAACACATTATTTAACCCCCTACCAATACTAACCCAATACACCTTCCCAATTTAAAAAACCCCTAATTTCACTAGATATTGTAGGTATCCATTTTTTCATTAACAATTTTTATACCCCTTTATATTTTTTCATTAACTTTGAGCTCCTTTTTGTATACCTATCAATATAAAACCCTTTACACCCTATATATCCCCCAATATATTATGTCATTTTTCCTCAAAATATATCCCCTAATATGAACCCACGTGATATGGTATTACTTCCCCAGTGAAACCCCCGTGACAATTTCCAACTTCAAACTTCAAAATTAAATTTTCATATATTGTTTAAAAAAAATATCATAATAAATATGAAAGTGCCAATAGTTATAAAAACTATTAGAAACTAGAAAAGACAAGTAAATCTATTATCTATAGCTAATGCTTGGGCCTCTTACTGCCATGAGAAATGTCTAATTTTTTAGTCTTGTTGGAAAATCAGGATCTTTGTCATTAATATCACCCTCTAAGCATTAATATCCATAAGTATCTTTGTCATTACCTCTGGATCTGTATAGGTATATTTGTCATTAATATCACCCTCTAAGCATTCGCTCCGGGAGTAGTTTCGAGGGAGAACGCTCCGAGAGCGAGTTCAAGGGTGACGGAGGGGGGACGCTACCCTACAACCCTGTCGTTGTTCCATCCTTGTGGACTATTTCACAGGATACTAGACAGATATTTCTCATTGATTGGTTGTATGACCATCACATCTTTTGTGTACTATTCTACGGGATGTTAGACGATCCTTCTTAGTTTTATGTGTCTCTACTAGAGTGGTAATATTACCTATATCCAAGAGGCTCACTTTACTCTTTCCCTCAACATTAGAAGAGATTTGACACACTTACAACTGAAAACTCAACATGCACACCTTCTTTCTTTTGGAAGTCACAATCGCACTCCTCTTTTGATGATAGTTAGAGCCAAGGAGAATATTTAAAAATTTGGCAACCGGTCCATATTCTCGATTGGGCTTCTATCCCAAACAACGTGAGGTCTAATTGGGACCACATATCAGGGAAACCCCCTGAATGTTGGTGGGAAAAACACCGTCAACAAGTTCCAATTCTTGATCTTCTTTCTCTTCAAAGTCTATGTAGAATAATTTCTTCTCGTCGCATTTATGCTCCTTACTGTACTTGCTATCACCATTAAAATATAGTACATTTGTTCTTCTTTGATCCATTTTCTAAGGAGTCAACCTTGTCTGTTTAGGAGAGGAATCATTATCTTCTCTATAGATATTAGTGCCCAATTTTCTAGTGGCCATATTTATACTTTCAACTTTACTTGCCAAACTGAAAGCATGCTCCAAAGATTTAGGTTAAAAAGGGCACACCTCATCTTGTATGTTTTTCCATGAATAGTTCAAACAAATTATCCTCTAAAATGTTCTTTATCTTGAGACTCAACTTTTGGAATTATTGAATATGCTCATTAACTAGACCCTTTTGTCGGACATTCACCAATTGACTAAAGAATGTATTTTTATTGATATCCCCATAATGTGTTATCAATTCCTATGTAAAAATAGACCAAGATATAATAGAATCATTTTTGCTTTCACAAATCCATTGATACCATACATGTTGGTCTTGTTCATAAACAAGGGTGAAATATTTACCTTTCATAAGGATGCCACTTGGTGTAGATGAAAGTATTGCTTCATTTATAATATCTATGTTATAGGATTATTACCATCAAACTTCCTCATAACAATCTTTGAAATGTAATACTTTCTTCATGCTAACTTGAAGACTTGATGATATAAATCTTGAAATGAAAAATCATGATTATGGTTCTATGAATCAATATTTGTGCTCTCCAATTGTGATAAAATACTCCCCATAGATGATTGAGTTCTAGCAAAATTGTTCTCATTTTCATGATTTCATTGGATCTCATTATCCCTTTTAGAGAGCCTGCCTCTCTAAGAGAAGCTTTTCCATTGTATTCATATATTTTTATATTTATTCCTTGGCATTGTTCAATTCTTCCTTATTTTCATTCATCTTATTTTCCATTTCATCCATAATTTCTCTTTTAAGGTTTTCTTGAGAATCTTATAAATCCACCCTTTTCAACATACTATCATACATTTAATTAACTTTCTTCTCTAATTGGGAGAACCTAAATTCTAAGTCTTCACCTTCTTCATGAGTCCCAAATGAGTCTTTAGGGAATTTAATTGGTGTAGTGGTTTTTATTAAAAGCGTCATGGAAAATAATAGTAGTAATCCCCTTTATCACAACTTTCAATTACAAAAAAAAATGGATCTTCTAATGAAAAATCATGTCACTCGTAATTATGTACCTTTAAAACCATAGTTTGGAGGATATCTAAATGGTTGACCTTTTTCTAGATATAGCTCTAAGATTTGAGCTCTTATGAATCTAAATTTTGGTCTATAATACTCTGATATGTTTTCTCTACATTTCGACGAGTTTGACTAGAATTTGATGTGCCAAGTGAAAATTATGACGACTTTCCAAAAACTTATTTATTTTTGGTCTCTTTCTATGAGAAAACTTGTATAGCATGCCACATGTTCATTTCTTCAAAAATAAGTTTAAAATTCTTACTTGAGGTACTTTTGTATCTCCTTGTTGGAGATATTGAGAGGGGATGTGTCAGTATTTCTTAGCAATTAGTAACTTATTCATCTTTTCAAAGCATTAATTAATCTTCAAAAACTATTCAAAACATAAAGAATTAGTAGACAATAGACACACGAAATTTTAGGTAGAAACCCCCCTCCAGAAGAAAAACCAATGAATGCTTCTCTAATAATTTATGAGTACATTAATGATTCAACTCAAATTGAAAAGGGGAAGCCCCAACTCCCTAGTACTCTAAAAAAGAGTTCAATTTTACAACTCCAAATGGAAGGATGCTCCAACGCCCTTGCAAGCTCCAACTTTCCCTATCACCAACCTACCACCCTGAAGTGTTTTCAGGCTTGAACTTGAAGGTGACTTCAACCACCTTCCTACCACCACCCAACCACCTTGAAAATGATAATAAATTTGACACGCAATTGTGGGCTCCCGTACTAGAGACAATGACCCACTTACAATGAATAGACTTCTTCAATTATTGTGGGCTCCCATACCAGGGACAAAGACCCACTTACAATTTTTTTTCTACCTATACTAAGATCATGCAACCCTTGTATCAATAATTAAAACCTTCTATGAAATGAGCGACTCCTTCAATGAGGCACTGAACAAGTGTACCTTTGATGGGGATATCATGCAGAAATGCAAACAATCCTTAGTTAAGTTGTTGATGAAGTCCAGACTGCTTAATTTTGTAAGTTGTGAATCCTTTATTACAGATCCATGTAAAATAATGCTATAACTCAGGTATTCAAATTGTGTCTTCCACTGTAGAAAACCTAATGAGATATTTACTGTAAAAACCAAATTGATGTCCAAAACAGTTGTAAAGGATATATTGTAGATGTTTCTTTGTTTGTTGATGCCACTGTCTTCTACAGACCAGATTGAATCTTCCAAATTTTCTCAAATTGATGATATAATATATGCATGCTTCAGTACAATACCTCACTTCTTTTTAAATTTGGAAACCCGTGTTTATCTATGGCATCAATGGTTTGATCAAGGGTATTTATGGAAGAAAAATACATGCTCCAACATCCTTGCAAGCTCCAACTTGCCCTAGCACCACCCTACCACCCTAAATTGTTTTCAGACTTCAACTTGAAGGTGACTTCAACCACCTACCTACCAACACCCAACCACCTTGAAAATGATAATAAATTTGACACACAATTGTGGGTTCTCGTATCGGAGACAATGACCCACTTACAATGAATAGACTTCGTTAATTATTGTGGGCTCACATACCAGGGACAATGACCCACTTACAAAGCTTTTCTACCTATAATACTTAGATCATGGAATCCTTGTATCAATAATTAAAACCTGTTATGAAATGAGTGACTCCTTCAATTAAGTACTAAACAAGTGTACCTCTGATGGGGATATTATGTAGCAATGCAAACAATACTTAGCTAAGTTGTTGATGAACTCCAGACTGCTTAAGGTTGTAAGTTGTGAATCCTTTATTACAGATCAACGTAAAATAATGCCATAACTTAGGTATTCAAATCTTGTCTGCCACTATAGAAAACCTGATGATATATTTACTGTAAAAACCAAATTGATGTCCAAAGCAATTGTAAAGGAAATATTGTAGATGTTTCTTTGTCTGTTGATACCACTGTCTTCTACAAAATATATTGAATCTTCCAGATTTTCTCAAATTGATGATATAATATATGCATTCTTCAGTACAATACCTCACTTCTTTTAAATTTGGAAACCCTTGTTTATCTATGGCATCAATGGTTTGATCAAGGGTATTTATGGAAGAAAAATATTGATACAACCCTTAACCAAATTCGGTCCTCATTTTTCAAATTGTGCTTACAGAGCTTAAATGTGAAAAAAATGAACCATACCTTTGAGTATATTTGAATGTTGTCATTATTTAGATCTGAATTTATCCTTCAAAAATCTTCCAATATGGTCAGCATGAATTCCTTTTAGCAGGTTCATCAACTAGTATATATATACACTTCAATCAACAAGGCTTCAAGTCACTAAGTCACCAAGTCAGTGTTTGTGTGTGTGTGTGAGACTAGGCCGAAAACATTAAACCCTCAGTCACGGTTATATAGAAATTCGTTGTTTGGAGCTTGATTCTTGGTACAGGTGTCTTCCATGGGTTTGATACAGAAATCCCTGTAGTAATATGCCACGAGAGTGGTGAAATAGATTCACTGGAAATACGGTTGAATATAAGCCAAAACACAACTGTTATTGTTTCAAACCAATGGTCGAAAGATCCAAAAACTTGTACCTCAGTATTGTCATACGATCTTGTTGAAATATGGTGAATTTTGATGCCAGTTGTTGGTGCAATTAGGCCGCAGTGCAAATTTCCACCTTCCGAGGGAATCCTAGGCTGAGATTTCCATAATAAGCTTTAAATGATGCCACATATCCAAGTCGTAGGTCAATAATGGTCTTTAATCATCCCTTGGTCTTCTTTGAGATTAGATTAGGTAATCAACTCTTCTTTTTTGGTTTGTAACAAACTTTTATGCACCGAATTTGTAGCCGAAACTTCAAATACTATGTTTCTTAGAGATCAACTGTAATGGCAGAATAGTGTGACCGCAAAGAATAAGGCGATGTGATACTTATCCAACGAATATTTTAGAGTTTGGTCTTCTTTAGAGCCAAGGCCAACATTCGCTAGTCTGTAGTGATGTTTTGCTTAAAATTTAATTCCCTAGAGGCTCGAATAGCCTTGCAAACATTTTGTTGGTCCTTAGATAAAGAATTCAAATTGTAATGACAGAGATGTTTCCCTAGATAAGGGCTTAATTTCAGAGATCAACCCAATGAAACCCTGAGCCCAAAAAAACAAAAACTACCATCTTCGTTTGATATAGCAGTGTCTCCACAGGGGTCGAAAATCTCTTGAGAAATATCACAAGATGTTTTCGTTGAAGTGCATACCTAGAAGCTGAGGATTAATGCCCTTTTATATATTTTCCTAAGGTCACGTAGAGGGAAGCCAACCTGTATTTGTGGAGGGAAAATTGGATTTTAAAAATTGAATTCTTTTAAATCAAACTCCCATTTAATGATGTCGACTTCAATTTTGAGGGTTATTCCTTCAAGGAAAATCCCTCACAAATTTTAGAATAATTTTAACATCCTTCATGAGCATAAAATGAATGTAATTCTTAGTGAAATAACTTTATTATCTTATCCAAAGGAAGACCGCCACAATACCACTCCGTCAGGTTTTTATCCACAAATTTTGTCATTCATCTTCAATCAAGTGTAACTTACAAACCATGAAGGCTCTTGTGGCATGTCACATACCACTGAAATCAGCTCAATGATGAGAGTGCAACAAAGATGTTTGTCACTTGAAACCTCATGAATTTCCACGTCATTTTGGTCAACAAAGGCAGGACATATTTTGGTGTTTCTTGAGTTCACAACAATGACAACCACATGTCAACAATCTCCCCCTTTGGCATTGATGGCAACAAACGCACTTCCCCTGCCATCATTGTTCCCCCTGACTCCATGCCTCTGATTTTCCTGATTTTATTTCTCTCCCCCTCGACATAAATGGAAAACAATGACTCCCCCTAACAATCTACATGTTGTTGTGAACTCGTAACCTACCTCTACTTCCCCTGTTGGTTTGGCTGAATAAAGAGAATTTCAATGTGAACTTAGGAGAATCACAAGTTTTTGTCTAACATACTCAAACATCTCACATGGTAATGGTTTGGTGGAGATGTCAGTTATTCACTCGTTTGTCGTAATATATTCCACCTTTGTGTTCCTTTTTGCAACCTTCTCACAAACAAAATGATATTTGATAGGAATGTGTTTTGTCTTTGAATGCATGAAACAATTCTTTAAGATGCTTATGGCGTTAGTGTTGTTTCAGAACATCGAACTGGGCTCATAAAACTTTACTTGAAGATCTTGCAACGTTTGTTTCATCCAGAGAACCTGAGTACAATATGTTGTTGTTGTGATATATTGTGCTTTTGTTGCGGATAAGGAGATTGAAGATTGCTTCTTGGTCAACAATGATACAAGACAACCACCTAGATAGAAAGTTGCTCCACTGGTGCTTTTACTATCATCAACGCTTCTTGCCCAATCTACATCTGTATAAGTTATGATAGTTAAGTAATTTCCTTTTGGGTACAATAAGCCAAAATCTATTGTTCCCTTGAGATATCAAAAGATTCCCTTTATTAAAACAACATGGGATTATTTTGGTGTTGCTTGCAAATGTGCTACATGCCCAACAACTTGCATCACATCTAGCCTGGAAATTTTCAAATCTGTCAATCACTGATCTATACATCCTTAGATAAGTCATCCATGCTCAACTCGAAACCTGTCACCATTGGGGTGTTGGCCAGTTTTCAATCTTCCATTTGAAACATCTTCAACATTTCTTTGATATACTTGGTTTGACAAATGAATATGCCCTTATCTTCCTAAGATATATGAAGTCCCAAGAAGAAAGTCAACTCACCAAGCAATGACATCTCAAACACACTTTGCATATCTGATGCAAACTTCTTGCTTAACCTATCATCATCACTGCCAAAAATTACATCATCCACATATACTTCAATGATGGTAAAACTATCGTGCTCAACTTTTACATAAATATTGGTATCAACATTTCCTCTCGTGAATCCTTGTTTCTGCAAGTACCTGTCAAGACGAGCATACCAAGCTCTAGGAGTCTGTTTGAGACCATATAATGTCTTCTTCAACCTGCAAATATAATCTTTCTTGTTAGTGAGCAAAAGTCCCTTAGTTGTTCTATGTATACTTATTCTTCTAATTCTCCATTCAAAAACGTTGATTTTATGTCCATCGAATACACTTTGATCTTCCTCAAACATGCATAGGCCAAGAACACTTTGATGGCTTCCATTCTGGAAACAAGAGCAAGTCTTTGAAATCTATTCCTTCAACCTATGGATACCCTTTTCAAACCAATCTTGCCTTGTTCCTTGCAACCTATCCATCCTCATTCAGCTTGTCCTAAAAAGCCATTTTGTACCAATGACATTTTGTGTTGAGATTTTGTGTATTTGGGGTAGCATCAACTGTGCTCTAGGTCCCAAATTTTGTGGAGGACTAGAGTACACCTGATCTACAAGACCCAGAAATGGATTTGAGAAATTTCAAGTTGTGTTGAAGTTATTCAAATAATTAATTATTTTTGATGGATTTCCTAAGTCTAACTTAGGAAAATAAAATAATTAAAGTGAATTAATTAACACATGTGATGAAATTGTCTTAAGTCACATGGATCAAGCAGTGTTTTAATCTCAGTCGTTGATGGATGATTTAATCTCGGCCATTGAAGGGTTCAACAAAAAAGTATAAGAGAAAGGCTTGAGGGTCAGTTGAAGACACACAATTTCTGTAGAACTGAGGAATAGATCTGGAATTCTAGGGCGGGTTTTGCTAAGAATTTCCAGTGGAATTTCTTGTAGTGAGGGGTAGTATTGGCTGAGGGAATGATTTGATTCCAAGAGGCAAGAGGAGCATCTCAAGGACAACGCAGAGAATCTAGGCAGTATCTACGCAGGTGTTGCGTAGCCACTACACAGGTGCTATGCAAGACAACGCAAAGGCACTGGGAGGCTTCAGAAATCATGCAGAGGGGCTCTTAGCGACAATGTGAGGCTATGAGACCCTTCCAGGGGTGACGTAGTCCCTTATAGTGTAGTGCAGTGGAATTTGAGGGTAGCAGGGCTGACGCTGAGGCCTCAAGGGCAGCGCTGAGGGTTTCTAGGGCCAGATCTGGACTAAGTCCTGTAAATCCCATTTGAGGGTGTGGATCAGTTAGTAATTTGGCACTAGATCTTCAGGTTAGCTGCAAATCTTGTATCTTTTATTCTCTGTCGGGTTTTCCAAGGTTGGAACCCAGATTTGATGTACTTAGAACTACTTAATAATAAAACCCTCTTATGTGCTGAACCGGTTTTCCCGCTTTGGGTTTTTCTGGGGACTTATGTCCAAAAATCCATGTGTCACTTTGTTGCATGAGTGAATTATTCAGTAAATGATTTGCATGTGTAGGATGTAGTTGTGTTTATTTTCGGTATTTTCTGAATCTAATTTATGAAAATAAGTTGTATAAATTAAATCAAGTAGGAGGAACTAAACCCATACACTGCAGTAAAATTTTCACATGGTATCAGAGTGATAGCAAATCAAGCTGAATCTCCATAAAATCGGCTGAAGAAATATTTTTCCTGCAGGGCGACAGAAGAAGCAACATATCCGGAAAGGGCATCTTGACAACAGGAGGACGCAGATCCAGAAGAAGACAACGTTGAAGCTACAGAAGGCCTCTGGGCTTACGGAAACCCTTCCCAGGGCAGTGTAAGGACTGCGTCACCCAGTCTGGGTTACACAGTCCACTTCTGAGCCATGCTGGGACTGCGTTGGGCCAGCCAGGAGGACGTTGTCCAATCACTCCTCTTGTTGCAGAAAAATTCAGCCAAGTTTTGGAAGTAGTGCTTCAGATCCTCAGCAGTGTTGGTGCTAAGGCAACAAAGGCAGGAGGAAGACAGTCATTCAGTAGATCTGAAGCAAACAGATCTGAGATTCGATCAGGAGGATCAGAGAATACTGTCTGTTTGAGTTTTGGTGGAAGATTTCCAAGAGGGAAGTCATTTTGCAGAAAGAAGCAGTTACTAGAGGGTTTCTAGTCACCAAGAAACCAAGATCCAGAGGGAGAAGTACTGTTTGCTTCAAATCTGAGCAAAGATGGCTCGATATAGATTGAGGGATCAAGATAGATTGGATGGCATGTCCAACTATGTTATCTAGAAGACCAGAATCCTCTCAGTTCTGGATGAGTATGGTCTCAAATATCATGCAGAGAAGACACTTGTTGTGCCAACTGATGCAGATCCACTCAAGAAGTATGAAGAGAATCAAGCACGAACGAAGAGGTTGATCATAGATGGAGTGAAGGATCACGTGATTCCTCATGTGACTGGTAAGAATATACCACATGACATGGGTCAACTTTGGAAGTGATGTACCAAGGAGGTTTTGTGCAAAGATAGATGCTTCTTGAGAATCAAATGCATATGTTCCAGGTGATGAAGGGTGAAGACATAGATCCATTCCTCTTCAGACTTCAAGCTATTCGTGACCAACTGATTGGCATGGGTGTTAATCCATCTGAAGGGCTCCTTGTGAGGATGGCCTTAAATGTTGTCTCTGAAGAATGGGAAATGTTTGTCCAGAGCATTCTGGGAAGGGCAGCGTTACCATCATGGGCATATATGAACGCTATTCTCCACCAAGAGGAGATCAGGAGGATCACCAAGAAGCAATCCAACATTGGAGGAAGTGGATCAGCCAGAGTGAAGAAAGAAGAAGAGGAGGATGCAACCCTTGCATCAAGGGAAAGGAAGCAAGGGAAGAAGAAGAAGGACCTCTCCAAGGTCCGGTGCTTTCACTGTGGTGATCTTGGTCATTTCGCCAACAGTTGTCCTAAGAAGAAGGACAAAGGAGCTTCTGATTCCAAGGCTGCAATAGCAAATGACGATGGCTCTGATGATGATGCAACCATGAGTGCTCATGCACCTTGAGAGAAGAGGTGGGGTGACATGGATATATAGAGTATCCAGATTGAGTGGCGGGATCCTTGAGTAAGCCCTACTCTTGGATCACATACGAGCTATGAGAGCCTTAAGACGGTAGTGGGATGAGTCAGGAGATGGTTGCAGATGACCACATTGAAGAGCAAGAGGGAGCTGTAGAGCTGAAGAAGGAGCAATGTGATGCAGATGCAGCAACAACGTGGAGGCAGTAGCGCAGAGAGGCTGATGGGACTTCAGCAGCACAGAGAAGTTGGGCTCATGCAGTGCAGTGTTTCAGCATGACAGTGTCTCCAAGGGGACAGCATGATTCAACATCCAGGGAACTTTAGTGGTGGAGGGCAACTTGACTTATCTGTCAAACAGTTGGGCAGAGTTTTTCGATTGCTTACTTCTCATCAACTGAGTTGCAGTGCAGCAGTTAGCAGTAGCAGTGTTATGGGCAGCATGATGCAGCAATTTGAGAGGGAGCTGCAGTACAGATGTAGCAGTGTCAGTGGCAGTGGCATGGGCAGCAGTACAGAGAGCAGCAATGCAGTAGATGGAGGGCAGCAGGTCAAGCATCAACAGCACAAACCAAGTACTCAAGATCTTGTAATGCATGGTGTGATGTATTGCTAGAGCACACTTCTGATGCTAAGAGGGAGTGTTGAGATTTTGTGTATTTGGGATAGCATCAATTGTGATCTAGGTCCCAAATTTTGTGGAGGGACTAGAGTACGCCTGATCTATAAGACCCAGAAATGGATTTGAGAAATTTCAAGTTGTTTTGAAGTTATTCAAATAATTAATTATTTTTAATGGATTTCCTAAGTCTAACTTAGGAAAATAAAATAATTAAAGTGAATTAATTAACACATGTGATGAAATTGTCTTAAGTCACATGGATCAAACAGTCTTTTAATCTCAACCGTTGATGGATGATGTAATCTCGGCTGTTGAAGGGTTTAACGAAAAAGTATAAGAGAAAGGCTTGAGCGTCAGTTGAAGACACACAATTTCTATAGAACTGAGAAATAGATCTAGAATTCTAGGGCAGGTTTTGCCAAGAATTTCCAGTGGAATTTTCTGCGGTGAGGGGTAGTATTGGCTGAGGGAATGATTTGATTCCAAGAGCCAAGAGACAATAAGAGGCAAGAGGAGCAGATCAAGGACAACGCAAAGAAGCTAGGCAGTAGCTACGTGAGTGTTGCGTAGCCGCTACGCAGGTGCAACGCAGGACAACACAGAGGCACTGGGAGGCTTCAGAAATCACGCAGAGGGGCTTTTAGGGCCAGCGTGAGGCTGTGAGACCCTTCCAGGGGTGACGCAGTCCCTTCTGGTGCAGCGCAGTGGCATTTGAGGGTAGCAGGGCTGACGCTGAGGCTTCAGGGGCAGCGTTGAGGGTTTCTAGGGCCAGATCCAGGCTGAGTCCTGTAAATCCCGTTTGAGGGTGTGGATCAGTCAGTAATTTGGCACTAGATCTTCAGGTTAGCTGCAGATCTTGTATCTTTTATTCCCTGTCGGGTTTTCCAAGGTTGGAACCCAAATTTGTTGTACTTAGAACTACTTAATAATAAAACCCTCATATCTGTTGAACCGGTTTTCCTGCTTTGGGTTTTTCCAGGGACTTGTGTCCAAAAATCCATGTGTCACTTTGTTGCATGAGTGAATTATTCAGTAAATGATCTGCATGTGTAGGCTGTAGTTGTGTTTATTTTCGGTATTTTCTGAATCTAATTTATGAAAATAAGTTGTATAAATTAGATCAAGTAGGAGGAAATAAACCAATACACTGCAGTAGAATTTTCACATTTTGTCCTTTGGTCATGGAACTAGTTCACACTGAAGTATCATTTATTTCAATATGATCCAATTCTTCATTCATAGTTGCTACCCAATGTTCATCGTGACTAGCCTCTTCAACTTTGTTAGCCTCATATGTGGCCAAGAGTGCAAGATATGCTTATTTTTTCATGTGCAACTGTCGATTTCTCCTGGTTCCTATGCCTTCATTGATATCTCCAATGATTTTATATGAAGGATAGTTCGTTTGATATCATTTCTTGGGAGTCTTCGAAGATGCATGTTTTTCATTTCTTGTCTCTTCCTGGTTGGCAGTTGTTTCCTCATTTGATTGATATTGCTCTGGGGCTTCCTCTTTGAGCTTCCTTGTTCATTCTTTGGTCCACGAAATTCATCAGACGTTACATTGATACTTTCAACTATTCGGTTGAGTCTCTGATTATAACATCTGTATGATTTACTTTTACGTGAGTAACCAACAAAAATGTCTTCATCAACTCGAGAATCAAATTTTCCAGTCTTTTAGTCTTCCCTTTTAATGTAGCATTTGCTTCCAAAAACTCGAAAATGTTTGACATTTGTTGGTCTTCCCCTCCATATTTCATACAGAGTCTTATCACAGTTTCTTCTAAGTAATCCTCTATTCATAATGTACATTGTTGTATCAATTGCCGGAACCCAAAATTTGTTGTCCAATTTTGAATCATTCAACATTGTTTTGGCCATTTCTTCTATAGTTCTATTTTTCCTTTCGATGACTTTGTTTTTTTGTGTTGTCCTAGCAATTGAGAACTATCCCTTTATTCCATGTTCCTCATAGAAGTGTTGAAATGCTTTGGATGTGAATTATCCACCATTATTTGATCTCAAACATTTGATCTTCAAATTAGTTTCATTTTCAACCATTTCCTTGTAGATTCGGAAACATTCAAATGCTTTGGACTTTTTCTTCAAAAAGTTGATTGTTATCATCCTAGTATAATCATCAATCATTAGCATGAAGTATTATTCACCATCTAATCCTTTAGTCTTCATCGATCCACATAGATCAATGTGTATTAGTTCCAATGGTTTTGACGTGGAATGTTCCTTGGTATTAAGCTCAACTCGTGTATGTTTTCCATGCCTGCAATGTTTACATGTAGTGCTGGTTGGTTTAGAAATCAACGACATTTCTTTCACAACCTCCTTTTTACTGATTCGGACAAGGTTGTCAAATTTTGTCTCTCATCCGTCTGTTCTAGAGCCAACTTTCATCTTCTTTTTCCAAGAAACATCATTTTTCAATAGTCTCATCCAAAGTAAATATGTCGTTTGGAGTCCTTGTTGCAGTGGCCACCAACATGCCAGATTTTTTTCTCATTTCACATTTCTTTGAATGAAAGAGCGGCGTGTGTCCCTAATCATACATTTGAATTACACTCAACATACTATGATTCATATATTCAATGACAAGTACATCCTCTATTGTAGCATGCTTGCCTCCAAGCTTGATTGTGCATGTTCCTATAACGTTTGAAAATCCATCATTTCCAAAAGACATTGTTCCATCCTTTCCTTCTTTTAGAGATATGAATTTATTCCTGTTTCTTATCATATGCATTGAGCAACCACTATCAACATACCACACATTTTTCTTTCTTTGACCTTGTATGGAAAGTGTGTGTCTTTCATTTTTCTTCCTCCATACCTGAGCATTTCGATTCTACTGTGATTCCCTTAAGAGAGTAGTTAGCCTGCAATATTATTTAGTCAAATGTTCAAATTTGTTGCATTTGTGGCATTCTACTTCATTGATTAAATATCCAAACCTGTTGTAGTTTTCCCTATAATATTCTCGAGAGTTTCTGGGATAATCATTCTTGACAGACCTTCCATAGTTTATTCTGCTCCTATCACAGGCCTGGAAATTTACAACTTTCTGTCCAAAATTTCCACAAGAATAACAAACACCAAATAATATGGTTTGATACCTGAGAGGGGGAGACCTTCTTCGTGGTATTGTTCTCCAAAAGCTTTCTTGTTGATCTTGAAACTTATGTTCTATTGGGAAGCCTCTTTATTTCTCGATAGATCCTCTAGTAATTTCTGTCCATTTCCCTTTTCCGTGGAAGAGGTCGATCCTTTTATGAATGTTTCCTTATAGCCCAATCATGTCTTATCATTGAGCGACCTTTGACTACTGATGAGTTCATCTAATGCTCTAAATTTGTTCACAATTTTTTGTTGGACATTGCTTCTTTTCTCTGCTTCCTTTCATAGATAGACTATCTCTGCTTCTAAATCTTCTCTAGCCTTGTTGCTTTCTTCAATTTCTCTTCTGAGAGAGTCTTCAATTTTTCTGGCTTCTTCCAACTGTACTTTAAGGCTAATGATGGCTTCCTTTGATTCGTCATTCTTCTTATTGAGGCTTATGGTATGTTCTTTTTCTTCTTTTAGTTTGGCTTCTAGATATTTGATGTTTCCCTTTTCAACTTTGAGATCCTTTATAACTCTGACCATCTCATTTTGAAACTCGATCTCGTCCATCTCTTCTTCAACATTTTCTTCTTCTTTGAGAGCTTCCTTCCTGTTGTCCCTAACCATGAATAGAACTCTTCATGTGTCATCTTCTTTGTCATTGTCACTTCCTTCTTCAAATGAGGATTTGTCTTATTTAGAGAAAATTCTTTTCTTAAAGCCTTTCCTTTTACCATGCTTGTCAAATCTTCCTTGACCCTTCTTCCTTTCCGAAATGCTTCTTCTTCACTACCAAATTTCTTGTGAGGACATTTAGCTGCAAAGTGACCAATCTCATCACAATTGAAACATATTAAGGGAAGGTTACCTTTGAACTTACATTCATGAATTTCCACGGTGAATTTCCAACTCCCTCTTGCATTGATAAATGAGAGGGTCTGCACCTGTCAAAAAGAGATCCAAATAAAGTACCAGAATGAGACGCTTGTCATTTTCAAACTTGAAGTATAGGTTCGGGTCAGCTTCGCTCCTTTTAAATCCCAACTTCATAAGATAGATATCAATACTATCATACCAAGCCCTAGGGGCTTGCTTCAACCCATAGAGGGCTTTGTGTTCATTTGTCGGAGATTCATCCAACTTTCCTGCATTATCATCAATGTCCTTCCTTGGGATAAGAATATCTCTGACTTTCCCAAGAGTAGAATCTTCATCGAAGGTGACATCATGGCTTATTTCTACTTTTCTTTGGCCATGAACATAGATTCTATACCCCTTTGAAGTTTCACTGAAGCCCATTAATGTTCATTTCTTTCCAAATGCATCTAGCTTGTTTCTTTTCTCTTTCGGCACATGAAAATACACGGGACAACCAAAAATTATAAAATGAGAAACATCAGGTTTCTTACCGGTGAAAACTTCTTTGGGTGTCTTGAAGTCCAATGCCTGATGTGGGCATCTATTTTGAACATATACGAAAATGTTGGCAACTTCTCCCAATAATAACTTCGGTAGGCCTTGGTCATGAAGCATGGCACGAGTAGCTTCTATGATTGTTTGATTCTTCCTTTCAGCAACTCCATTTCGCTCAGGAGTATATGCAATGGTGGTCTCCCTCTTAATGCTAGCTTCTCTACAATATTCATTGAATTATTTTGATTCATATTCGGTCCCATTTTCAGTCCTCAATATTTTTATCTTCTTCCCTGTTTGATTTCAACCAAATCTTTGAAAGAGAGGAACCATTTGAACACTTTCTCCTTCTTCTTCAAGAAATAGATCCATGTTTTGCGAGATAATTCATCCTGAAAAATTGCATAGTATAAGTATCCTCCCAATAATGTTATGGGAAACATACCAGATAGATAAGAATTGACCAATTGAAGAATGACAATAGTTTGACTTTCACTTGAGGGGAATGGTCCCCTTGTATGTTTTCCAACTACACAACCGTGACAAACATCTTCATGATCTATGTTGAATTCGGGCATACCTTTGGACCATATTTCTTACATCATGTAAGGCTTTGTAATGAAGGTGAGAAAACCTCTGATGTCATAATTCGGATTGAAGAGAAGTGTCACAAATCATAGCTCCCAAAGGACTTCCTCCAACTTGATAGAGACCTTCAACCCTAAATCCAAGTGTAAATGCATCTTTCAGGTTCCTTTGCCAAATACATACCTTCCCATCAACGAATGCTACCTTGAAGCCTTTGACTTCCATTGCAAAAATAGATATTGGGTTCTTCTTCAAATCAGGTGCATACAATACATCTTGTAGATGAAGTATTTGACCTTGATTCAAGTGAAGAGTGGCAGCCTTATCCCTTTCATGGGGTAGGTGGCATTGTCTCCAAGTATGATCTCTAAATTAGTCTTATTTTCAATCAAATTAGAGAGGGCCTCCTTGTACCCAGTGAAGTGCCTTGAGGCACCACTATCAATCAACCAATTATCGAAAGTGTCTGGAGGAGAGGAATAGTGAGGGAAGAAATAAGATAAAATTCTTTTTTATTTTATACAACATTAGTTTCCTCATACCTGGAGTGTCTCAACCTTTTGGGAGGTCGACCATTTCCATATCGTGCAGCGGGAGCATTCCTCTTTCCTTTGTTGTTGAACTTGTTGTTCCTTTGATTGCCATTGCCTTTGAAATTGTTGCGATTTTTGTTGTTATTGTCATCCCAGGAGTAGCCTTTTTATGAGGAAACTCTCTAGCATAGTGGCCAAACCTATTACAATAGAAGCATCTTCCCTTTCTTCCTTCTTTGAATCCCTACTTGAATCCTTGACCTTGTTTCTTTGAACCAAATTTTTTCTTCCTCTTAGCATGAGCGAAGAATGCAGTGGGCTCATTTCCATTTGAAGGCTTGCCTCTCTCCATCATCCTTGTCTCTTTTTTAGTGCATCTAGTTAATAATTCGTCGAAACTAGGAATATTGTCATTGTTAAGTATAGTGGTGTTAAACACATCCCAAGCTCGTGGGAGACCTCCAAGAGCAATAAGAGTGAGCTCTCTGTCAGGAACAACTTCTCGAATAGATAGAAGATCATTCTTGATTTCGGTAATCCTCATGAAGTAGGATTGGATAGACTCCCCTCTATCCATCTTGATGTCCTTCAGCTTGTTCTTGAGAAGGAGGATTTGGTTTGCATTGTTGGCTTTGAACATCCCAACCAAATTGACATACATCTCCTTAGATGTGCCCAAATCAGAGATGTAAGTAACCAAATGTTTTTGAATGGAGTCTCTAATAATCTTCTTAGCTTTGACCTCACCTTTCTTATACTTTGTCTTAGTAGCAATTGGTGCATTTGAAGGAGGTTCCACCACATTTCCCTACACATAGTCCATAACATCATTTTCTTCCAAAGTCAAGTCCAAAGAAATCTTCCATGATAGTCATATTTATCATTGAGCTTATTCTTAGATTTGAAGTAAGATATAGAAGTCATTGAGGCTTTGTCCTTGTCCAACAAATCTTAGTGATTTATTTTCTCCCTCTTGCTTGGGATTTGTTTTCACCTGGGTTCTAATACCATGTTAATTTTAGTTAACAATGGTATGTTCTATGCTTAACACAGTTTACTTCAATGTTTCTTTAGCAGCACAGTAACAATATCCAATTATTTCCAGTAATAATCACATTGGAAATAAATGCATATAGAACATAAAATAAATGTAGAAGACAAGCCAAGACAAGAGAACATCGGATTTGGTGGATGCCAGGGAAAAACCCCAATGTGGGGAAAACCTTGTGATCAATTATTCTTATTACTATTCAATAATTCAGCAGAGAGAGAGAGCACAAAAGTCAAATAAACTAGCCCAATACAAAGTCAAATCATCCTTGTCAAATTCTGCAGTCAAACTTCAACCCTAACTAGAAAGTCAATGTTGGTCAAAATAGTAGCAATTCTTCCTTGAAGCAGCTCAGCTGATCCGGATTTATGCAGGAACGCAACAGAATAAACATATCACCATAAATACAGAGATGCAGTGGAAATAACACTTCATTTCATTAATATCAAAGAACTGAAATTTGCTTACAGACAGAATGGAAATAAAACTAGCTAGGGCGCTGGTAGCTATCTCTGAGAAGAGATGTGGCGGCTACAGGCCTCTGAACTGTGTTACAATGAGGCTCGAGGGCCTATTTATCATTTAGAAACAATGGGAAATCCTAAACATCCAAAACCCTAACCCTAGGAGATGAAGCGCCAAAACTATGGGCCATGTTTGGGTAAATTGGTGTTTCAACTTCCCAGGGGCGTAACTTTGGCATACGATCTCCGTTTGACGCGTACCATACCTCGTTAGAAAGATCTATCCGAGGAATACAAATTTGGAACAAGCAACATCGGTCCATGGACCCATGTTGCTCTCCGTTTTCCCAAAAAACGTCGTTTAGGGCCTCAAAACGGCTCCGGAAGTTTAGGACCCGAAAAACTGCTAAAAATAGTAAACTGTGCCGAAACTGAAAAATTGAAATAGACAATGGTGGAGCCCCAAGTGGAATAGGCGGGTGACCACCAATATCCACCCGGATCATTCCTCCCCCCTTAGGAAGCAATGGTCCCCATTGCGTTAAGTTCCTCCATGAGATGAGGAAATTTCTGCTGAACTTGGTCCCTGGTGAACCACTTTCCTTGGTGCAGGAGTTGGCCAGCTTTGACAACCCGATATAGTTGGATCTGCTGCTGGCGAGTGCTCTTGATTTGCATGTCCATGATGCAATCTGTGGTGGCCTGTTCCATGCAGTCTGGATTTAACTCAGTTGGTGTGAGTTGTTCTGCAATGTCTGAGGTGTCCAGTAGAGGTGGGAAGTAAGGACGAAGGCGATCCACATTGAAGATTGGGTGCAGACCAAGGAATGGTGGAATACTGAGCTCGAAGGCATTGTTCCCTACAACCTTGGTGATGGTGTACGGCCCGTATCGGAGTGGGCGAAGCTTGCGGTGGGGTCCAATGAGGCGCTCCTTCTGCAAATGTAGCCATACTTTGTCGCCCACCTGGAAGTTGTGTGGCACCCGGTGTTGATCATGGTGTTGCTTGTACTTGGCATTGGCTCTGTCCAATATATCATGAACCTGTTGGCGGATGTGTTGAATGTGCTCAATGAAGCTACTTGCTTTGTCAACTTCAGACTGGACATGAGCTGAATTGGCCTGAGCAGCTGCAAATGGCATGGCTACGTCAATGGGACATAGTGGCTGGAATCCCAAGCCCACCTGAAAGGGGCTAAGGCCGATTGAACCGTGGAGAGCCCGATTATAACTATGTTGTACATAAGGGAGGCTCTCGTCCCATGTGCGTGGATGCTTTGAATTGTACATGCGCAGAATGTGTACAATCATTCTGTTGACGACCTCTGTCTGGCCATCTGTTTGGGGATGGAAAGCTGTGGACTTGGTGAGCTTGGTATCCAACATCGACCAGAGGCTGGACCAAAATGTGCCGAGGAACCTGCTATCCCGATCTGATATGATAGACTGTGGGATCCCAAAGTGCACCCACACTCGTTCAAAGAAGAGTTTAGCAGTGGCTTCTGCTGTGATATTCTTCTTGCAGGCCGCCATAATGGCCATCTTCGAGAATCTGTCAACGACCATGAAAACACAATCATTTCCCTGCTTAGTAGAAGGCAGGCCCGACATGTAATCCATGGAGATGGATTCCCAAGGTCGACTAGGGGTAGGTAGAGGAGTATATAGGCCTTGCTTCTTGATGGTCGGTTTGGAAATGGCACAAGTAGTGCAGGATCTGATGTGCTTCTCGACATCCTTTCGAAGGTTCGGCCAATAGAAATACTTCTGTAGTATTGCTACTGTTTTCTCGACCCCGAAATGCCCAGCGACTCGACCGTAGTGTGCTTCCCATATCATCTTGGCACGCTCGCTTGAAGGAACACAAAGGTGTCCCAGGTGACATAAAAGTGCATCTTGGAGGTGAAAATTTGGAACTTGCGTGCCCCCCAAGAGTGCCTTGTAAGTGTGGCCGAATTTCGGGTCACTCTCATAGAGAAGTGACCAATCAGAAGTCTCGTGCCCACAAGAGTTGAGCACAGTGGTGAGTGCCATGATCGGTGGTCGACTGAGGCAGTCTGCAACATTATTGGTGCTACCCTTCTTGTACTTGATGTTCAAATGAAACTGTTGCAGATATGTGGACCACTTCTGATGGCGATCATTCTGCAACTTCCCTTGTGTCTGTATGAACTGCAGGGGCCGGTGGTCCGTGTGGATGATTGTTTCCTTCCCCAAAATGTAATGCTTCCATTGTCGACAGGCTTGCACAATGGAATACATTTCTTTGTCATAGGTGGGATACTTGCGAACTGTCTCAGACAATGTCTCACTGTGATATGCCACTGGATGTCCCTGTTGAGTAAGAACTGCCCCAATAGCATAGTCAGAGGCATCCGTCTCGATCTCAAATGGCTGCTGCAAGTCTGGTAAGGTGAGCACTGGGGCAGAACAGAGGCGATTTTTCAATTCTTTGAACGCCTTCTGTTGAGGTTCCGACCAAAAGAATTTTGCTCTCGCTCCTCCTTTGGTGACTTGACTCAAGGGCCAAGTGATATGAGAGAATCTCAACACGAATCTACGGTAGAAATTAGCAAGACCCAGAAAGCTGCGAAGCTCTGTTATAGTAGTCGGGGCTGGCCAATCCCGAATGACTTGGATCTTGGCTGGATCCACATGCACCCCCCTTTCATCAATAATGTATCCCAGATATTGAACCTTGGTCATGCCAAAAGTGCACTTCTCCAAATTGGCACACAACTTGTGTTGCCGCAGTGTTTGGAGGACTTGTCGGATGTGGTGAAGGTGCTCTTCCCAAGTCTGGCTGAAGATCAGAATATCATCCAAGTACACCACTACAAATGAGTTGGTGAATGACCGCAAGATGTCATCCATCATCCTCATGAAGGTGGCGGGAGCATTCGTCAGCTCGACAGGCATGACCAGCCATTCGAAAAGGCCTTCCTTGGCTTTGAAGGCAGTCTTCCACACATCGGAGGGTTCAATTGGTACCTGGTGATACCCAGACTTCAGGTCGATCTTGCTGAAATATTTTGCACCTTTGAGTTGGTCCAGAACGTCATCAATCCGTGGGATTGGGTACCTATTCCGGACAGCGATCTTGTTCAGTGCCCGATAGTTAATACAGAGTCTCCATGTCCCATCCTTCTTCTGTACCAACACGATCGGGCTCCCACAGGGCGATGAACTTGGTCTGATATGACCTTTCTGCAACAACTCCTGAATCAGCCTCTTGATTTCATCATTCTCCAGAACAGAGCGCCGATAGATCGGTCCATTAGGTAGCGGCGCACCTGGGGTCAGATCAATCGGGTGCTTGACCTGACAGTGCAGAGGAACCCCTGTGGGTGAGGTGAATATGTCCCCGTACTCCTCCACAACTTTATCCATTTGTTGTTGTTGTGCAGAGGAGCCCTGTCTGGAGGTCGTGGCCACAGTCTTCTTCTTTCCCTGGGGGCGGATCATCAGGAAAACAAATTTCCTGGTTTGGGAAATGAGCTTACTGCATTGTTTTGCAGTAACCAAAGAGATAGTCGTAGGAGGTGGTACCTCTGGTATCCTGTACAACTTATTTCCCAAAGTAATAATAACAGCACGAGGTCGAGACTCATACACAGCATGACGCTTCCACAAGTATGGTTGTCCTAATAATACATCCGAAACATCAATAGGAGCAACGTCACATAATACCTCATCCGTGAAGGGCTTGATGCTATAGGGAAGGCGGCACTGCTGGCTGACGCGGAGATCTCGTCCTTGGTGAAGCCACCCGATGGTGTATGGATGTGGGTGAGCCGTGGTCGGCAAGCCCAACCGCTTCACGGCGTCTGCTGAAATGAGGTTCTTTTGGCTCCCATTGTCGACAATGAACTGTACAGGGGAGCCCTTTACCCACATCTGGGAGTGGAAGAGACGTTCCTCCTCCTCTAGATCTTTCGGTTCCTCCTTCTGGACCTTTGTAGTGGCAACAGTGGCGTTGGGCTCCGCATCAATAATCTGTTTCCCTTTTTCATTCCCCTTTTCAGGTTCTGATTCGGAGTCGGAGCATGCATCTGACTCAGAAGCCCTCATCTCGGCCACTAGCGACTGCTTTGCCCGACACTCACTTGTGTTGTGAGTGGAGCTCTTATGGAACTCACACCACTTTCCCGTGTCCTTCTTTGGCTTTGCGGTGCTGTTCTTTTCTTGTGGCTTCGATGAGTTGTCTTTAGCCGCCATGCCTTGGCTCGGTCCTTTGTTCTGCGGTTTGGGAGCACCTTTCCTTGCTTTTGATTCGCAGATCCAAAGTCTCGCTTCTTCTGCTTGAATTTCTGCTCAATCTTAGCAGCATACCGGTATGCCGTACCAAGCGAGGAGATGTCAAGGAACTCCATTTCCTCCTGAATGTATTTGTGCAGACAGCTGCGATACTTTAGCACCAGATGTTTCTCTTAATCTTTGATACCCAACTTTGTGCGCAGGGTATGGAACAAATTCGTCAGCTCATGCACATCTTGATCCCTTTGTTGTCGCAGCGTGGTCCATTGTATGTACTTGTCCTCATAGCTCCCCACAGGATAGTACTGTTCCTTGACGGCGTCTCGGAAAGAATTCCAAGTTGGTACGGCCGAGAACAGAGAGGGTTCTGTCTGGTCCTTGTTCTCACAGTTGGTTTCCCACCAGTCCTTAACATGGGGGGTAGCTTTGAGGAGTGCAAAAATAATCCTCTCCCGGTCTGAAAAGTCATGAACTGAGAAATATCCTTCTAACAGATTCAACCATCTATCTGCGGCATCTACGTCTATTTGACCCTCAAATATGGGAATGTCAAAATTTACTTGTACCTTAAAAGGAGTCGCGCCTCCAGAGTGGCTGCTGGATGCAGATGCGCCGCCAGTGGGTAGCCGTTGAAGGATCTGAGCAAAGTTATCCATCATCGCGTTCCTTTGTTTTTCGAGGGCATCCTCGAGCAATATTTTGATAGGATCTCCTACTCCCTCATCTTTCTTTTCGTCCCCCATGAGTGTCCGTCGAGGTTTTCGACGCTGATCTTGCAAAGGTTCCACCAGATCGAGCCCTAGCTCCTTATACCCCGACCTCGTTGCAGACATGCAAAGAAGGATCGAGAAAAAGCAGACCACTCTGATACCACTGATCCAGATTTATGCAGGAACACAACAGAATAAACATATCACCATAAATACAGAGATGCAGCGGAAATAACACTTCATTTCATTAATATCAAAGAACTGAAATTTGCTTACAGACAGAATGGAAATAAAACTAGCTAGGGCATTGGTAGCTATCTCTGAGAAGAGATGTGGCGGCTACAGGCCTCTGAACTGAGTTACAATGAGGCTCGAGGGCCTATTTATTATTTAAAAACAATGGGAAATCCTAAACAGCCAAAACCCTAACCCTAGGAGATGAAGCGCCAAAACTATGGGCCCCGTTTGGGTAAATTGGTGTTTCAACTTCCCAGGGGCGTAAATTTGGCATACGATCTTCGTTTGACGCGTACCATACCTCGTTAGAAAGATCTATCCGAGGACTACAAATTTGGAACGAGCAACATCGGTCCATGGACCCATGTTGCTCTCCGGTTTCCCAAAAAACGTCGTTTAGGGCCTCAAAACGGCTCCGGAAGTTTAGGACCCAAAAAACTGCTAAAAATAGTAAACTGTGCCGAAACTGAAAAACTGAAAGAGACGATGGTGGAGCCCCAAGTGGAATAGGCGGGTGACCACCAATATCCACCTGGATCATCAGCCATCCTTGGTCAAACTCGACCTGATCAGGAGGTCAATTTCAACCCAAAATAATGTGGTCAAACTTGGTTAAAGGAGAGAGAAACCCTGTTGAAATTTTATGCAGTCAAACAACAGTCAACATAGGTCAACTAGACCAGAAATTCTCGGTTTTTGTGTCCAACAATGTAGCCTAGAAAAATCAAAATTTTGAGCCTTAAAACATGTTGAGATATTTGAGTGTTTGGAGTAGCATCAGATGTGCTCTAGCCCCCAAACTTTGTGGAGGGACTAGAGTGCATGAGATCTCCAAGACCCAAAAAGGGATTTGAGAAATTCCATCCTGTTTAAGAGATAATTAATTAATTAATTAATCTTTTTAATTAAGGACCCCAAGTCTAACTTAGGAAAATTAAAAGATTAAAGGTAATTAATTTAAACATGTGATGAAAATGACTTAAGTCACACGGATCAAGCTTTCTTTTAATCTTAGCCGTCGATTCAAAATTAGATCACAACCGTTGGTTTCCCAACGAGAAAAGTATAAAGGAAAGGCTTGGGGTCAGTTGGAGAACACACACAATGGCAGAGCACTGAGACTGTTAGGAATTTGTAATTTGCAAGATTGGCAAATTCAAACTGCAGAGACAACATCGTTTCAACCACATTGGGATTCTAGGATCTAGCCCTCCTGAATCCGGAGAGGGATCTCTCCAATAAAGTGCAAAGATTGATTTATCTTTAAAGTTTTTATGGGTATGATATTAGGCTAGTTATTAAGGCCGAGGGCTTTTGTTTGTTTTGGATGGTTGAGCATGATTTATTAGTTGAGTGAAATTCCTAAATGGAAAGAGTTTCAAAGGTGTGAAGTTGCAAGCAATCAGAACAAGCTTTGGCTAAAAAGATAGATATAACGTTGGTTTTTAGTCCATTGGGATATGGAGTCATAATAGGGCTTTTAATTGTGCAACAATTCAAGAGTGGTCCAAGGGGAAAGTCATCTATATCACAAGATATTTTGAGATAAAATGATGGAATGGAAACAATAAAAGTGTTGGAGGGATGCAAACTGATAATAATTTCAACAAGGATTTATAGTCAGTCCAAACAAGAAGAAGCCTTTAAGCAACTGTTTAAAACCAACCAAAGGGCAGGGCTCACCATAAACCTCTTTGGACAAGCTTGTATTAAAGATGACTCAAGAGACAAACAATCCAGTAATCCGCATAATTACCTTCAAAAAGGATGAAAAACACATAAGAGAAACAAAATGCAACTTAAGATCAGATAAGATACTTTTAAATCTAGTCTGCTTTCAGCAAACACTTAGGGAAACTTTCAGAATTACCTTTGGAGAATAGAAGCTAAAAACAGGGCAAACCATCAGTTTTCTAGTCTAACTTTAATAAGCAAATAATGAAAATCACATTCAAGAATAATGTTTAGAGCAAACAGTAGGACGAGGGAACGCCAGCATTCCTAACTGCTTAAACTATATTGAATCATTCTTAAATAAACAAATTGGAGGAAAACATTGAGATAAAGCTTTATCAGTCAGAGAAGGGTACTAATAAACAGTAAAACCTAACTCTATGCTTGATGTTCTTTATCAGAGAATAATGGACAATATGGCATACATGAGAGGAAAGACAATAACAAAGAAAGGGGCACTTCACCAGTGATATAGACCAGGATTCCAAGAAACAACTTGTATATGAAGTCAAACCAGTTACATCTTCAAGTCCAATGTTTCAGTTCAACAATCATCTTCACTTCTCAGCCTAACTTATTAGATCACAAACAGAGCTTCAAGAGCCTTTGAACACTATTTACAAGTAGAAGTTTCGAGCACAAGTATATTTCAAAGTTCTGCAACCAACGTTTACAATGAAATCCTCAATAAGATTTTATAGAAGGATGAGGAGGTCGAAAGAGAAAAGATCTACAGGTTCAATTAATATTGATTAATGTTTCTCGGCCTTTGAGGGGCTCGATGCAGAAGTTTACAGATATTTTTCCTGTATTAATTGGTTTACATTAAGTATTAAGCTCGGTGGGATGATTTTGTTGACTTTGAGGCTCTGTGTCATCTCTAAAGTAACTCAGCAGATATTTTGCAATAAGTTCTTCGGCTGAATTAACTGTTCAACTGTCGTGAGGCAAATATCCTTTGTTCTAGTCATTACTTGGCCTCTGTTGAATGCTGTGAGGCTACAGGTGGCAATTGATTTGCCTTTAACTGTGTTTAGTTTAGTGGATTAGGCTTTTGATTAGGGATCTTAGCCGTAATCCATTAAACTATGGAATTAATCTTTAATCTTTGGTTCTGCTGTGGTTAGGTCTTCAACACTGATACTCTCTGTCTCATTTAATCTTCATTGTGTCTTGTTGATGTGCAGGTGTTTACATGGCTTCTTATGGAGCTTCCAGCATTCATGAGACATCGGCAAAACGTGGTGTTGAACCCTGTAGATGGATTTTTCTTTATGCACAAAGGCGTGGGGGATCGTCATCCCCGGCCTTTGGTTTTCGTTTAATAAAATGGAAATACCATTTAAACCTGCGAAATACATAAAAACGTTATAAAATCCTGCATATTTGGTAAAACTGCTTTGGAGGTTTAAGCTTAGAGCATAGCCATTGGATGAAAGCATCCAACGGTCAAGATTTTTTTGCGGGGGTTAAAAGGAGAGCGGCGGGAGCAAATGGTGGAGATATTTAAGTTAGGGTCGTTGATCTTACAAAGATCAACAGTGAGGAGCAAATGTAATAATACAATGCGACGGAGTCACATTATAATAATATGGGCGAAAAATGCGAAGAAAGGGGTTTAAAACCTTAATCAACAGTGAAAAAGGCTAGGAAGAAAATTGGGGCTTCCGGAATGATTTTGGGCCGTTGGATCAGCTCGGACCCAGAGATCAATGGCTATGATTGCTTTTTGAAGGCCCTTGGTGTATGGCGAAGGGCGATAGAACAACGTGAAATCCAATTGGGACCGTTGATCTGCAGAGACCAACGGCGGAGATCGCGCGCGATGAAACATAATATAAATGAGGGAAGGCGGTTTCGGGAGGAGAAACCACGGGTTTCACGTAGAAAAATGGGAGAAAGGCGGTTTCACCTTTTTGAACGCAATATGCTTTAAAGGCCACCACGTGTCTTTTAAAAACCGCCTACATAGCGTAATTTTTAGGAATTATCAGTCGGGCATAAAATTACGCGAAAATGCGTGTCTACCATCAGATCAGGGGTTTTAGATCTGATGGTTGTGGATAGAGCGTGATATTGATAAGATGCACGGGCGGAAGCAGGCGGGGTGGTTTCAATTGGGACAGTCCGATCTGGACACATGGACAGTGGAGATCAAATCTGGGACGGGTAGGACCCAAGAGGGTCGAGCCTACCAGGACAAATATGAGCCGTTGGATGTACAGGATCAATGGTGGAGATTTAATCTGGGGCTGAATGGAAATAATACAAAGGCGGAGAAAAGGTTAATAAGGGCCGTTGATCTATAGAGATCAATGACTGAGATTTGGCCAAAAACATTATGAAGCGGGGCGTATGAATTTAACCAAAGTCGGGAGACGCAATCTGGATCGTCCGATCTGGACACGTGGACGGCCCAAATGCAATCGGAGCTTCGCGATCAGCGGGGCAATGGACAGGGAGGGCGCCGAAGCGATTAACTATGGGCCGTCGATCTGCAGATCAGATCGACGGCAGAGAACTCATCGGGGAATCGCCAATCGGAGACGGTGAAAAATATTAACACGCCCAATGAGTTTTGCCGATGCGAGATTGCGCAGGCCATCGGATTGGTCCAAGATTAACGGCGGAGATGGGCTCTGACCAATGAACGAGCGGGACCACGTTATAATATATAAAACAAAAATTTAATGAAAAACAAAGGCTTTTGTGGTGTCAGGCGAGTTATATATGAGGATTGGCGCCCGGTTGCGGGGCCTGGATATATGGAAAAAACAAAGGACCAAGGCTTATATGTATAAGGGCCAATCGCATCGGAATTTTGGGGCAGGCTTTTCAATCTACCCATTTGAATATCTCCGATGCGAGATCGCGTGCATCGTTGATCGGGTTTTAAGATCATCGGTGTTTATTAATTAAAAACATTGCACCAGCACGTTTAGTTAAAAACTTAGGAAAAAGTGGGTTTTATGATTTTCAAAGGAAAATAGCATCGGAGATGGGTTTATTCACAAAGTTTAGGGCCCGGTTGCGGGCTTTGAGGTTATATGAAGCGACAATGGGGTCGAGGGCTTATATACAAAAGGTTAATCGCATTGGAGGCTTTTAAAACAGCAATTTGACTTGCGCACTCCGATTGCTCCAATGCGATAAGCTCCGAAAGGGTTTAGCACTTGGTTCTAGTGCTGGGGCATATGGTGGGGAAGTGGTTAGGACTTAGCCCAAAGGGGCTTAAGCCTATATTCAAAACACTTATTTTTTTATGAAATTTTCAAGATTTTTAGATGGATTTGGGGGTTTCGGCAAAGTTTAAAAATGAGTTTTAAACCTTGTAAAAGGATTTTCATGAAGGGGAAAAGGGGAATAAATGAAAAATAGAGGAAATTGATGGGGGAAAAATAAAGGTTAGTTTTGAGTGAAGGAAGGGGAAAAAATGAAGTTTTGCAGCAGTCTTTTCTCTATGAAAATAGCAGAATTTCTGAGTTCGAAAGGGAAACAGCAGTGAAGATTTAAACAAAGGGCATGATGTCTTCATGAGTCTTCAAGAGATAACATTTTTAGCAATAAAACCTATTTCTTGAAGGCTCCAAAAATGATTTAGCCACCTTTTGATGTAACAAATTTTATAGGTGGCTAACAGAGACTAAGTTGGAATTCTAGGTCGTGGTTTGCTAAGAATTTCCAGAAGTGTTTCAGCTGCAGCGAGGGGTAGTATTGGCAAGAGGGATGATCTGATCCCAGGGCAAGAGTCGGCAAGAGGGAGAGAAGCAGCAGTCAGAGCAGCACAGAGTACGCAGTAGCTGCGTAGCGCAGAGGGCTTCAGGTGCTACGCAGGCCCAGAAAGGGCATCACAGAGGCAACAGGAGGCCATCAGGGGTTATGCAAGCCCAACCAGGGCAGTGTAGGGACATCGTAACCCAATTTGGGGTTACGCAGGCCTTTCCTGAGCTGCACAGAGGCACTCGCAAGCTAGCAGAGCTGAAGAAAAGGGCTTCAGAGAAGTGTTGGGGTTTCTGAAGACTGAAAAAGGTTGAGTTCTGTAAATCCCGTTTGAGGGTGTGAATCAGTCAGTTTTTCTGTCTCCGGAATAGAAGTATTGCTGCAGATTTTGTATTTCTCTGTCGAGTTAACTAGTAAGGTGCCCAGATTTGTTGTACTTAGAATCTAATTAATATAAAAAACCCTCCGCAGCCAGAAGAGCGATTATCCCGCATTGGATTTTTCCAGGGACAGATGTCCAGAAAATCTTGTGTGTCACTTTGTCTATGTGCATGTATTCAGTTTAGATTTGTATCTGTGTAGGTTGTTAAAGTGTTTACTTCGATGTTAATACTGAACATTTCAGATTAATAAATTGTATAAGTAGAAGTAAATCATGATTTAACAGTAGGGTTTCTGCATAAGTAATATTCATAAATTTTCACATGGTACCAGAGCGATTGCAGATCTAGCTAGATCACCAACAAGAAGACTGAAGAATCCTTGTTGCAGAAAGCAGCAAAGAAAGCAGCAACAATCGCAAAAAGCTGGATCAGAAAGGACGACGTAGCAACAGAAGGGAGTAGAGCCACGCAGAGGCCGGAGTGACGCCGTCTCCATGCAGACCCACGTACCTACTGCGCAGAGGCAGCACATAGGATGTACTGAGGCTGTCTGCTCATGCAGAGGCCAGATAGGATGACGCAGTCTTGAAGCTGTTGTTGATTCAGAGTGTCAGAAGCAGTGTTGTAGAGCTTCAATAGTTGCTGGTGGGGTTAAAATTATGTTGGTTTAGAATTTGACTTGAGCAATTTGACAAAGAGCAGGAGGAGAACAACTTCTCAGAGGATTTCCATCCAAAGAAATTTGCAGATCGGTCAGAGAGTCAAGGAGAGCTGATTCGTTTTGTTTTGGCAAACTTCCAAGAGAGGAAGTCAGTTGTCAGAGGGAGCAGAGGGTGTCTTTCTCGCCGAGGACCCTAGATCCGAGTCTCTAGCATAGAGAGAAGGATTCGTTTTGACAAATTTACTGAGCAGATGACACCTCATGGACTACGTGATCAGGAAAGGTTGGACGGCTTGTCCAACTTTGCAACCTGGAAGATCAGAATCCTGGTAGTCATGGAAGCATATGGTCTGAGGGAGCATGCAAAGAAAGTCCTGGCCATGCCAACCAATGCGGATCTCCTATTGAAGCATGAAGAAGCAGCGGCACATGCCAAGCGCTTCATAATGGGCAGAGTCAAAGATCATGTGGTTCCACACATAGTCGATAAGAAGAAGGCTCATAAGATGTGGGTCGCTCTGACCACACTATATGAAGGAAGATCCTTCTAGAGGAAGATGCTTCTTGAGAACTAGTTGAGGTTATTCATGATGACCAAAGGGGAGGAGATTAAGCCTTTTATGTCCAGACTTCAAGCGATCTGGGATCAACTGACTGGCATGGGTGTGAAGGTGGAGGACGATGTTATGGTGAGGATGACTCTAAATGTTGTCACAGAAGAATGGGAAATGTTTTTCCAAAGTCTCTTGGGTAGAGCAAACCTTCCCAACTGGGACAATATGTGGGTGATCCTCTGACAAGAAGAAATCCATGGGATCACCAAGAGACTATTCATCACCAGGTCGAGCAAAGTAAAGAAGGAAGAAGACGAAGATGCAACCTTGGCATCAAAGAGGCAGCAAGGGAGAAAGAAGTGTGATCTATCAAAAATCAAGTGTTTCAAGTGCGGCGAACTAGGACATTTCGCCAACAATTTTCCTTAGAAGAAGAAGGACAAGGAAGCTTCTAGCTCCAAGGCTGTTGTGGCGGACGATGGCTCCGAAGATGACGTAGCCATGAGCGATCATGAACCACGAAAGTGGGGCGAAATGGATCTGTAGAGCATCTACAGAGCAGTGGCAGGATCCTTGAGTAGCCCAACTCTTGGATCACATCCGTGCTACAGGTGCCTTAAGACAGTAGCGGGACAAGTGGAGCAGTGGGTGCAGAGAATCACAGATGGAGCAGAGGCAGAGCTGAAAGCTGAAAGGAGCAACGCAGTGCATATGCAACAATAATGTAGGAGCAGCAGCGCAGGGACTGATGTGACTTCAGCAGCGCAGAGTGGGCCTGTCTACGCAGAGCAGAGCCGCAACAATGTAGAGGCTTCAGGAGGACAGTGTAGTGCAACAACAACATAGGGGATTTCAGCA
This sequence comes from Pinus albicaulis, assembly GCA_034641835.2. Classification (NCBI taxonomy): domain Eukaryota; kingdom Viridiplantae; phylum Streptophyta; class Pinopsida; order Pinales; family Pinaceae; genus Pinus; species Pinus albicaulis. The sequence goes on from CM076576.1 coordinate 930,704,842, forward strand.
CAAGGGTTGATGTGACTTCAGCAGCACAGAGGTCTGCTTACGCAGTGCAGAGTTGTGACTGTGCAACAGTCTTCAGATGACAGCAGAGATCAGCAGCCTATGGAGCTTCAGTGATGAGATGCAGCCCAACTGACTTGTCTATCAAAAATTGGGCAGGATTTTTCAGTTATTTCTCTCAACAACTTAGTTGCAATGCAGCAGTTGGCAACATGATGCAGCAGATTGAGAGGTAGCTACAGTACATATGTGGCATTGGCGGTGGCAGCGTCATGGGAAGTAGTACGAGAGAGCAGCAACAACGCAGTGATGAAGGGAAGCAGGCCAAGCATCAGCGCAGAGACCCACACCAGAGATCAGTGCAGAACTTTGAGGTAAAGTGTTGTGCTAGAGCACATTCCTCGCTAAGAGGGAGTGTTGATATTTTGGAGTGTTTGACATAGCATCGAATGTGCTCTAGCCCCCAAACTTTGTGGAGGGACTAGAGTACATGAGATCTCCAAGACCTCGAAAGGGATCTGAGAAATTTCATCATGTTTAAGAGATAATTAATTAATTAATATTTTTTATTAAGGACCCTAACTCTAACTTAGGAAAATTAAAAGATTAAAATTTAAAGGTAATTAATTTAAACATGTGATGAAAATGACTTAAGTCACATGGATCAAGCTTTCTTTTAATATTAGCCGTCGATTCAAGATTAGATCATGACTTTTTGTTTCCCAACGAGAAAAGTATAAAGGAAAGGCTTGGGGTCAGTTGGAGAACACACACAGTGGTAGAGCACTGAGACTAAGCTGGAATTCTAGGGCGTGGTTTGCTAAGAATTTCCAGAAGTGCTTTAGCTGCAGCGAGGGGTAGTATTGGCGAGAGAGATGATCTCATCCCAGGTCAAGAGTCAGCAAGAGGGAGAGAAGCACCAGCCATAGAAACGCAGAGGGAGTAGCTTCTACGTAGCGCAAAGGGCTTCAGGTGTTACGCAGGCCCAAAAAGGGCAGTGCAGAGGCAGCAGGAGGCCATCAGGGCTTATGCAGGCCCAACCAGGGCAACGCAAGGACAACGTAACCCAGTCTGGTGTTACACAAGCCTCTCATGAGCAGCGCAGGGGCACACGCAGGCTAGCAGAGATGACGCAGAGGGCTTCAGAGCAGCATTGGGGTTTCTGAAGACTGAAAAGGGCTGAGTTTTGTAAATCCCATTTGAGGGTGTGAATCATTCAGTTTTATGTCTCCGAAACAAAGGTATTGCTGCAAATTTTGTATTTCTCTGTCGGGTTAAACAGTAAGGTGCCCAGATTTGTTGTACTTAGAATCTACTTAATAATAAAAACCCTTCAGCAGCCAGAAGACCGGTTTTCCCGCATTGGGTTTTTCCGGGGATAGTTGTCCAGAAATCTTGTGTGTCACTTTATCTATGTGCATGTATTCTGTTTAGATCTATATCTGTGTAGGTGGTTAAAGTGTTTGCTTCGATGTTAATACTGAACATTTCAGCTTAATAACTTGTATAAGTAGGAGAAGTAAATCGTGATTTAACAATAGCATTTATGCATAAGTAATATTCAAAAATTTTCATAAAACACAGTCAAACTTGGTTAAGAACCCTTTGGTCAACGCTGGTCAAACCTGTCCTGAAATCTGAAATTTTTGGCCTACAATTTGTCCTAGAAAACTCGTCCTTCTTCCACACGTGTGAGAGAGAGAGGCTGCCCAATAGATGTATGAATCAATCTGATGAAAAGAGAAGAATGTGTGAGTGATGGATGTCCAAATGCGGTGTGAGGCCACTTCTATTTATACAATTCGTTGTGGGTGAAGAGACACGTCCATTAGGCTTCTTGAGCCTACGTTTAGTTGAGGCCGACCTGAACAATTTGCATGTATGGGCATAAATTCAAAATTACACTTTTGCTTGTCCGAATGAGATGATATTTATATCAATCTTGGACCTCTCGAAAAGAGGAATCCAATGCAATCATCATCTCCATCAAATAAGTTGTCCCAAGGTGGAATTTGGCCGCAATTTCCAAATTTAACAAAACATTATATAACCATACATCTCGTTTTCAAATTCATACTTAAGCAACATACAAGTTTAACATCAAAATTATAATGGGAAATTCCAAACAAATATGGAACACTTATCTTCTTAAGAATATAGTGCAACGACACTTGTTGCTTGTGTGAAATTTTCCACCCAACTGTATGTTAATTTGGTAGGTCAGTGACAAATTCCAATCATGGGACTATATTCCTCTTTTCGAGAGGATCAATTTTGACTCTTGAAGCACTCAATTTGGCTCGTATAAGTCTGAGATGGTTCATGGAAAGTTCGCTCGCACAGGTCTAAGATTGCAGGGTCCAAATCTCGCACATGTGCTACGATTTTGGTTCCCAACCGCAAGGATGACACAAGTAGTTTTTGGTCACAATCGCAGGCATGACATAGGCAGTTTTCGGTCACAACCGTAGGCATGACATAGGAAGTTTTCGATCACAACCGCAGGCACGCAGGCTCATGTGTGTGATTGGAGGGTTTCAACCACGTGCACATCACTCTCTGTGTGCGGTTAGGACCTTGGGCTTGGTTTTATCAATTGCCCAAAGATTTTGTCAGTTGACCGCAGACACTGACAATTGATCGCAAGCTTTTGAAACAGGGTTTTGATTATTAGCATTGTTGGGTTCATCTTGTGGATGTTGTTTAGTTGATTTTGATAGATAGAATTATGATTGAAGATATGGATCATTGTACTCCCTTTTGTAGAATCATTCAATGACAATCGAATAAGAAGAAAATTTTGAAATGGTTTTCCACATAGTGGGTTTTTCCTTGGTCTCCGACCAATCCCAGTATCTCTATGTGAATTCTTTTCTTCTATTGTTCCTTTATGTTGCGCTGCATTGATGATGATATTGTTCTTTCGATATAATTGCATATGTTGTTGAATAATGTTGTAAATCTAAATATTGATATGATGTTGTGGGGTGAATTTAATATGAAAATGAAGAAATGTAATTATCTAAAGCAAATAACAATATAGCCCTAAGGAAAATTTAACACTATAGGCATCTATTGCAAATCCAACCCCCAAGTAAGGTTGTGAGGCCAACAGGACAAAGGAACCTAGATAAGGACTCTTGGGTCTCTTCCCCAACACAATTGCTCTAAAGATTAGTCAACTATTCACCAAACTCTCCTAAGAATGTTTCCAACCAACTCAACCATGGCACTCCTTTCCATTGCTCCATACAGCAAAAGGAAGATATTTCCCTTCTCTACTCAACAATGCCTCTGGAATCTTATCCCCTCCAATGCTCTTGAGTGTAAGAGTCCAATTTATTGCATGTTTTCATAAACAACCCAACATAGTTATGCATTAGCTCTTTAGCACTCATTGACAAAAAATTCACAAAGAAATGGAGGTGGTTTCCTATCAACCCAACCTCAATGCTCTTTTGCAACACTCTATCTCTCTTCTTGAGCTCTCAATATTCACTTTGTTGACATTGTCTAGTCATTTACAAGTCCAAACCTCAATCCCTAGAGAATGTAACTCCATAACTTCAAAGGTGTGTGGATATGGAGAATGGTTTGAATGGTAAATAGCAAAAATGCTAATAGGGTTTGAATTCGTAGAATAAATGAATGGGTGACTTCACTCAAATTAACATTACAGAAGAGTGTAGGAGAATAAATATTGTTCATTATTCCATGAGGTTCAAACTCCTATGAGGATGTAGTCTCTTACACTCTTCATGTTTGTACCAAACCCACATGCTCTCATAACTAGGGAAGGTGGACTTTCTCACGAGCAACCTCATGCATTCAATGCATAGTGGTTGAGGTTTTATTGATGCACACAATCATTAAGGAAAAGGGTTAAAATTATGAAACTTGAGCAACTCAGATTATTTGTCATCCCTTTAAGCCCCCTTTCCTCTTCCCCTTTAGTGGACTCATGGAAACTCTCATCCTCTCCATAATAGTCAACCTTCGACAATAATATTTTTTCAAAATAATACTTAAATGTCTTGAAAATACCATGGAAATTATACCTTATGGCATATAAAAAGGATGTTTACCACAATTACATGCTTAAGCAGTCATTGGTCTAGCCTTGGCCTTGAGCTCTTCCCCATGAATTCATCCAATATGTTTACATCATCTACACATGGAATCATTTTATCTAAGCCCATACAACTTGATTGTTGTCACTATAACCACTTTATTTACAATTTCAGCCAAAACATCCAAAGAATCAAAACCAAGATATTTCAGGGATGATGAATGGGATCTAAGAGTGATCAACACAAAATCTCCATCCTTCTTCAAATATGCAATGTCAACATTGTCATCATGTTAAACAAGAAGTGACATCACCAAGCAAACCCATGGATTTTTGCTTTGAAGTAGAGTAATTATTTAGTCCACCCAATAATGAAAGTTGGCCCGGATTAAAACAAGAAAACAACCACTTTAAATCTATAGGCTTTGTTGTCGCACAGAATGTCTAGGCACCGCGACAACGGATTAGATCGAAGGCTGTCACCCTAATCCCCAATCTCTCTATTTAAGTTGTCTCCTTATAGCAGACTTAGGTGGGTAGACCCTATGGAAATGGAATGAAGGAGAACTTGTTGGGAACCAACCAGTTCGAGAGACACAGTTAAACGACCAAATACTTGTAAAAAATCTAGCAAGATTAAATGATTTGATTGAATTGGAAAGATTGATACCAATGCCTTATGGAGTCAACTATCCTGCTAAGGAAATTACAACCAAGTACTTGATGAGAAACCACTGCTATGCAATGTTAATTTAGAATGCAAAATGCAAGGAAAACGATTTTGAAGAAGGAGTGAGACGGAGCAAGTTTCGAAGATGAGAGTTAATGTTAAAAAGCCTAAAGCACTTAGATTATAAAAAATCTGATCTAACCACTAAGTATTTAAGTGAGAGTGTCAATTATGAAGACCAAAATTACTCGATTAAAAGATATACAGATCCATAATAGAGCTCTCAAAATCAGATATCAATCACACTTACTTGAAAAGATTTCCCAAACATTAGTATTTAATAAACATCCAATAATTCAAGTAAATGAAACAAAAGTTACTTAAACAGACAATTTTAATTGATAGAACACGTTCCAAAACACAAATGCCACTAATCATCAAACCCAACTGAAACATATGAAATTTACTAGCACTTAAATCTTAGTAATTATTCATTCAGATATACCATGAAAGTTAGATGCTAAATAAACATTTCATCAAATAATTTATGGATTGAATGATATTCTAAAATAATGCAAATCCAAAAATCAAATTTTCTCCTATAGTCAAACTTAGAATATATTCTTCAGCGAGATTTCAGATCTCAAATATAAATTGCAGCTGTAATTTAAACTATAGATTAGCAAACAAACGATGTCGGCACCAATGCCCAAAATGACTAAAAATAGTAAAAATTGATGAACTTGAAGAAAAATCAATTTTTAGGGCTTGATTAAGAGAAATTTCAGATCTGATATTTTTATTTCAACAGTAAAACAGTGACAAATCAGCAAGATAAAACTGCCCAAAATAGCTGCCAAATACTTCCAGAAATAGCAAAAATATATTAAAACTTAAAATTTTCAATTTTAAGGCTTTAAGAGAATTTGATTCAGTAATCTTCAAAACTAATAAGTTGATAATAGTAGTAAAATGATAACGGATCAACAAACTGAAAATACTGAAAATGATCCCACAATGTCTAAAAATAGTAAGTTTTGCCGAAAAACTGAAAATTCAAAATTTTTAGATCTTATTTAGGATATGCATAAAAAATGTTCAAATCTGATTTTACACAGTTATGCAGTAATTTCCAGCAAGCTTTAAAGTCAAATCTAGGAAAAATTAAAGATGCCCAAATGGCCAAAAATTCTGAAAATGAAAATTTTGCAATTCTAAACAGGGTCAACAGCGACAAAATGAAAGCTTCTTATGGAATGAAAACTTCAAAAATATGCCTTTATAAATCCAAATGGTACAAAACCATATGTAACCCTAGGAACAAATCCTTTGGCTTTAAACAAGGGTGAAATCATAATGTGAAAAAACCACCCTAGAAGGAAGGCACAACCTTAGTTTAGGTCTCTAGAAATAGGCTAGGGTTTATATCTCCAAGACTGCTAAAAATTCCCTAGAATAGATGATTCAAGAAAACCCTATTTCCACATTGTAAGAAAGATGCCACCAGCCATTTTTTTTCAAATCAACTAAACGAATTAAAAGAGTAAGGTTCACCTTGCTCTAATACCATGTTGAGAATCATAAATGAAAGCACAGAATTGAAAGAACCAAAATAAAACCAATTTTTGTACTAATTCAATCACTGGCATGCTAAGGGGCATATCCACAGTGCACTAAAGAGAGATTGCCCAAATACGAGTGTGCTACATAAACCGGTGTATTAAATTTGACTAGATCATCTTTAACCATACCTAATAGTACAATAAAAGAATAAAGAATATGGCCTTAACCATAATTCAAATATATAGTGTTACATATGAAAGCATTGTGGCCACATCCTACACCAATAATCCCAACCATTGTTACCTTGAATATTGCATTTGAGTAAGTTTTCATATATCCAACTTTTTTTTAAAGTTATATATAAAAAAATTTAATAGGTTAAAAAAAAATCCCCAAAAAAAAAAGACTCCTGAAAATACTCCCAAATTTGGAAATAAGAACTTACGGCAGTCAATATATTATGCATATTCTATATTCTTGAAAATACATTTCACTTCAATGCTAAACATGTATATTCAAGAGCTGCAAGTGCTTTGATAGATTTCTGATGAGTGAAGCTGTAGCATAGAACCGCTAGTCCTTCATTAATTTCTATTGGTGAATGATATTTAAAATGATGCAAGGAAGCATAGAAAAACTAATTACTGACCTTTAGTCTTTAAATTGTATTCGGAAAGAACTCCCATCAGGTTTTCTTAGCAATTACGAGCATTAATGACATCCCCTTAACTCTTTGTATTTGCATTTTATCGAGAAAGACATTTAACCTAATATTGAACAAACTCCTTTAGCTCTTCACTGAATTTCGCTGTGTTATCTCAACTCTAAACAAGGGAAATTGTACTTGTATCCACTTCTGCTTCTAACTAGTAAATTATTCTTGAATTCGGTTAGCACACTTTGTGAAGGGGGCCAATAACAAATTACCATCAGATCTCTGATTGACACGGATCAACCTTTTGCTTGGGGGCCAAATGTTCAGAATATACTAACTGAAGGGTGTGTTATAATCACGTAATTATGAGCCATTCAGGAGAAATTGAATTTTGTTGTACAAAGTACATAATTGCAATGCATAAAAACAAGCTTTCTTGTACAGAGTTATTCAAAGAGCTTGATACAAGGATAATTTTCAGTGACTGCATGAACAGGTCATTCTGGACAGCAAGTTAGAATATTATAATTTCTGGTGATGCATTTCTGCAATCGCCAAGGCCTGTCTAAAACCCCACCACGAAGGAACCTTGCCAGTTGCAAGTCTCTGGCCACTGAAATAGCAAGTATATAAAATTCACTAAGTGTCTATGTGATAATATAACATGTTAAAAAAAAAAATGATATTTGACCATGAAAAAATACAGCGAAATTTTTTAGTTAAACAAAGTTGACAATACATGCTGTGCAATAGCATCATGCTTCATGTTAATGCAAACCAGAGCAAGTCAGGTGTTTACCCTGTTATCAATTATGTACAGATAATTCAAAAAGTGAAAATGTTCATAGTGCATCACTACAATCAACAAATATGAGGAAATTGACCCAAAACGTTTCCTTTAAGAAGACAAGCAACCAACTCATAAACGGAAATGGAAAATTACATGGAAATGACTGTAGAAGAACCCGAGTCTCCTTGGCATCCTCTCTATAAACACCATCACACTAAATTGCGATTAGGAGATTGTCTGATGCTTACTCATAATTTTGTACCATATGCAATCTTGTTTAATTTACGCTTCAGTTTCACAAAAAGGAGAAAAATGGGCACCAACCAATAGTACCGATAGAAGATAGGATAGCATGCACTCAGGTAATAAAAAAGGAAAGAGAAAAATGAGAGCTAGCTGTTGTGAAATGGAAATTCCAAATGTAATTAATTCTTAAGATATCTGTCAGCAGTTCAGCAAAGAATACACGATCAAGCAGGGACAGGAATAAGAATCAATGGGATGGCAAATATGAGCTGCTGTTGAGAATGAACAAAGTATGATAAATGATGTTTTATACATAGCTTCCATACTTGCAACTATATCTCATGAGTTACCTGTGAGCATGCTGAATATTGTCAGCTCTGGGAAGAGTAGTCAGTCCAAATTGACGAAGTATCGGCCAGTCAATGCTCACCATAGACAGTCTTTAACTACTCTCCATTTCTTGGCAAGCTCACATTGACCAAGTATGGGCTAGTCAATGCTCACCATACACAAAAATTCTTGGTAATTATTCTCTGCATCTTGGCCAGCTCACATTGACCAACTATTGGCTAGTCATTGCTCACCATACACACAAGAAGCCTTGGCAAGTACTCTTCCAGTAAGGCAAGTGATTTTCATGCATTAAAAGGGATTTTTGTTGCATTATTTCATACTGCTATGCTGAGTTTGAGTATAAAGTATGCTAATTATGGTTATTAAAAATGGAAAATTTCTTGGGCTTTAGATTTTATTGAGAAAATACAAACAGAGCCGCAAATAATGACACCAAAATGGGGGCTAATATGGCTCAATAAAATCTTTTAGAACATGAAAATATAATACTAAATTACTTACAAGGTGCATCATACTACATCTACTAATATTAATTTCTCCAAACCTTCCAGGATAAGAAAATCTTTTAGAACATGAAAATGGAATACAACTACATTTACAGGATGCATCATACTACATCTGCTAATATTAATTTTCCAGACCCTCCAGCCTATATCACAAGGTTCGTTGAAACTTCAACCTTGAGGTTCAAATTTTGGCGAACCTTAAAAAGAATTGAGGTTCAGCGAACCTCATCAAACCTCATAGCCATTCACCAAGTCCATAGATCAAAACTCATAACCTCATGTCACAACTCAAGCTTGTAATCTATCCTCGCAATTTCCATGTTCGTGATAGCATTTTTTTTATGTTTATTGATGTTGATATCTTACTATTTTAATTTTTTCATATATTTCAAACTTAATGTATGTATATATATAGAAAATGTATATAGACGAACCTAATGGCGAACCTCATCAAAAAATTCGAACTTGAACTGAACCTAATCATTGTCGAACCTGAATTCGAACTCGAACAATGTGACTTAGCTTCCAGCGTATCAACATGTGAAAATTCCGTCAACTCAGGAATCCTACCACAGCAACTGATGGAAAGTCTTCTATTTGTTATTTACTTAACAAATTATTCACTGTGTTCTACAAGCAAATATCGAAATCCATTCACTATAACCTACACAAATTAACTACGGAAGAAATACAAGTGCGGAAACAAATCTGAACAAACATAGATCACACAACCATTTCGACACAATTATTTTTGGACTAATGTCCTTGGAAAAACCCAATGCGAGAAAACCGGTGCAGCAGATATGAGGGTTTATATATTATGCAGTAAATATTCTGAGTACAAATCTATGATTGACACACCGTCAAATCATACAGAGAAACTGACAAAAGAGATCTTGTGAGACAACATGCACTCCTCCACCGGAACTGGCATTGATCTGCACCAAGACTGGCCTGCCCTGCACTTCCTCTGCACAGTAACTGTGTCACAACTATGGCTGCCCTCTGCCTCTGCATTGGTCTCACTGTTGGCTAGAAACTGAAGCCATCTAGCCTCAAGAAAGTCTCTTCAGGATTTCACACTGGCTCTGCGTTGTCTCCTCAGCAGGAAAACGACTTCGCTACTTGCTCTGCGCAATGACTGCATAGGCACTGCGTCACTAGCTCTGCGCTGATGTTGTGGCTCTCTCTGTCTCTGCTGCTATGTACTCTCTGACTCAGGAAATCTTCCAACCGGATCTACTGCCCCTCACTGGAATCAAGAATCACTTATATATGATTTTCTTCCGAGCACTGCTTCGTCAGAAAAATTTGATCTCTAGATCCTCTGTGTCTCCAAAATATGTTTTCCAAATGACCCCTCAAGCCAATCTTATAGTCTTCTCGTTGAGACTTCAACAGCCCACATTAGATCTCTAATCAACGGCTAAGATTAACTTTTGACTTGATCTGTTTATTCTATATCATTCTCACTCATATTCTATTAATTCACTTTAATTATTTTATTTTCCTAAGATTAAACTTAGGGTCCCTTTAAAAATAAATAATTATTTCTATAAAATACAATCCGAGTGGAATTTCACCAAATGGTTTCTGGGTTATCTGGAATACATGTGTCTAATGTGAAAATTTATGAATCCTTATTACAGAAATCCTACTGCAAAAATCTGGTTTACTTCTCCTAGTTGTTGTTTAATTAACAAGTTATATTCAGAAATATTCAGAAAACATTGGAGTAAACACATTGCAGCCTACACATACATACAGATCAAGTACCGAAGAATTAAGCACATCCGACAAAGGACACACAAGATTTTTCGGACAAATGTCCCCGAAAAAACCCAAAGTGGGAAAACCGGCACAACAACTCTTGAGGGTTTTATTATTATACAGAATTCTAAATACAATCTAGGGTACCAGTAGTGATTTACCCAACAGAGAAAATCCAAGCAGAGGTACCTCTATCTCCGAAGACATAATATGGTTGATTCAGCTGAGGATGAAGAACCCCACAGGTGCCTACGCAGTCACTGCGTCACCCTTTAGTGTGGCTGCATCACCCCTTCTAGATTTGTTGAATACAAGCCCTATTTGGCCCACTGAAACCCCAGTGTAGCTCTCTGAGTGACTACGTCAGCCTCTTTCGGCTTTGTGTCCCTCTGTGTGAGCCCTTCTAGCTCTGCGTCACCCCTGCTAAGCTTACGTTGCCTCTGCGTCACCCCTATTGGGCTTACGCTGCCTTTGCGTCACCCCTCCTAGGCCTGCACTACTCTGTGGTATAGATCTGCCTCTCTCCTATTATATTCTCGACCTCTGATTTGAAATCCCACTTCCAATCTGCCCCTCGCTGCACTGCAAGCTCACTCAAAAATTCTCAGCAAACCGCGCCTCAGAATTTCGACTTAGCCCAACTGCTATTGCTCTATGTGTGTTCTCCAATTGTCCCCAAGACTTCCTTTAATACTTTTCTCATTGAAGAATCAGCGGTCATGATCTAATCTCTAATCGATGGCTAAGACTAGATCCTCATCACTTAGAACATTCTCACCGACATGTCTAAATTAATTCACTTTAATTATTTATTTTCCCTATGTTAGACTTAGGGTCTCCATTAAAATAATTAATTATTTGAATAACTTAGGCTCCGGGTGGAATTTCTCCAAACGATTTCTGGGTCTTGGAGATCTCATGTGTTCGAGCCCCTCCACAAAGTTTCAGAGCTAGAGCACATCCGAAGCTACCCAAAAAATCAACACTCCCTCTTAACGAGGAATGTGCTCTAGCAACACTTCATCTTGAAGCATCACGCTGATCCACAACAACGGTCCTCTGCGCTACTGATGCTTGACCTGCTGCCCCTCATCCTCTGCATTGCTACCTTCTGTACTGTTGCCCATGACTCTGCCACAGTCACTGCCTCATCTATACTGCAACTGCCTCTGAAATGCTACATCATGCTGCCCATAGCATTGCCACTGCTAACAACTGCACTACAACTCAGTTGCTGAGAGTAAGAAACTGAAGGACATCACCCAAAAATCTTGATAGACAAGTCAGTGTGGCTGCATCTCGATCTGAAACACCCTCTGCTGCTAATATGTGTTTTCCCTTTGGTGCCTCTGTGTTGTTGCTGCTCTGCACTGCCTCTGCGCTGCTGAAATCCCATCAGCCTCTGTGTCGTTGCTTCTACGCTGCTGCTACCTCTGCTTTGCGTTGCTCCAGTCTTCAACGTCCTATCATTGCCAATGTGCCTCCACAATCCTCTGCACCAACTGACTCCAGTCATCCTACTACAGTCATTAAGGGCTCCCATAGCTCGTATGTGATCCAAGAGTTTGGGCACCTCAAGGATCCTCCCCCCCCCCCCCCCACCATCTGTAGTTCAGTCTATAGATCTATGTCACCCCACCTCTTCTCTCGAGGCACATGAGAACTTATAGTCGTCATCACTCTGATCATCACCCTTCGCTACTGCAACCTTAGAATCTGATTCTTCCTTGCCCATCTTCTTCTGAGGACAAGTAGTGTAAAAATGTCCTAGTTCACCACATCTGAACCACCTGACCTTTGAAAGGTCTCTCCTCTTCTTCCCATGCTGCCCCTATTGTCCCTTAGATGCGAGAGCCGCATCTTCCTCCTCCTCCTTCTTGATCTTGATTCCGCCATTGTTGTTGCTCGCCTTGGTCATCCTCCAGATCTCTTCTTGTCAAAGAGTTGCCCACATGTCTTCCCAATTTGGAAGTGTAGCTCTGCCCAAGATGCCCTGGACAAAGGTCTCCCACACTTCAGACACTGCATTTAGGGCAATCCTGACCAACAGACCCTCATCAGGAGTGGCCCCCATAGCAGCCAGTTGATCACGAATCGCCTTTAATATAATGAGGAAGGAGTCGATTTCCTCTCCCTTATGCATCTGAAATAGTCGAAGTTGATTCTCCAAAAGCATTCTCCTTTGGACAGAAGTCCCTTGATACATTGAGTTCAACGCCATCCACATCTCATTTGTCGTATTCTTCTCGACAATGTGTGGGACCACATGATCCTTGACCTTGTCCATAATCAAGCACTTGGCCCTTACTTGACTTTCCTCGTACTTCAATGGATTAGCATCAACAAGAACCACTACAACTTTCTCGACATGATCTTTGATACGATACTCATCAAGAACTGACAGGATTCTAGCCTTCCAGACAACGAAGTTGGATATTCCATCCAACTTGTCCTGATCCCTCAATCCATGTGCGACCATCTCTGCTCAAAGTTGTCGAAGTTGAAAAACTCCTCTCCCTTCTTTTGCTACTACCCTTGGCAAAAGACACAGATCTGGGTTTCTTTGCGCTAGAAACCCTCTAGAGAATACGCACCCTCTGACAAGTGATTTCCCTCCCGGAAATCCTCCACCAATTATGTCGAATCAACTCTCTCTAATCACTCCGCTGATCAGATCTTAGACTTTTTGGCTAGAAAGTCTGCTGAGGAACTACTTCCCCTACTTTGTCAACCCTGCTAGACACTGTTTTGCACCGGCAGAAACAATGCCCCACCAGCAACTTCCGAAGAACCAAACTGCACTTCTAGTCACAGCAACTGGCTCAACGTCGCCTCCTCTTGGACTGCGTCAGCCTCTAGGGCTTGCGTGAGCTAGAAAGGCTCTACGTCACCCTTCTCGAACTCTCTGAGCCTCTGCGTGAGCTAGGCTGGCTCTACTTCACCTCTCTAGGGCCTGCATTGTCCCTCTGGTACGTTGCCTCTTCCGGGTCTGCGCTGTCACTCGAGACAACCCTCTTCCTGCAGCAAAAACTTTGTCACTTCGTTGATGGCTTCAGCTCTCCCTGATTTGCAATTTCTCTGATACTGTGTGAAACTTTATGAATCCTTATTACATAAATCCTATTGCAGAAATATGGTTTACTTCTCCTACTTGTGTTTTAATTTAACTAGTTATTTTTAGAAATATTCAAAAAACATTGAAGTAAACACACTGCAGCCTACACATACATACAGTTCAGGTACTGAAGAATGTAATATTTTGAATAGGAAATAAATAGCAATACAAAGCAATATAAACAAAACTACAACAAATAGAGAGAGACCATGAAAAGCACTGCAAAAACCGAGAAAAGCTAAGCCATTTTATTATAAATCTGAAAGATGGAATGAGTACAAGAGGTGATCAGAATGATGGCAACTTGGCTTGCTCAAGGCAAGCTGAAATAACTCTCAAATCCCTGTTGGGAATGGTTGCTTTCTCTTTGGACTGCGTAACTCCCTGAGCTGTCGTTGCTGCTGGAAAATGTTGCTTCTGGCTGGAATAGAGCCGCTCTTTGGGTTTGTTCCCCTATTCAGAAAATTGTGAAACTTCGAGTATGAACTCTCCTCCAAAAACCCGAAAAAACCCAAGAAGGAATTTGCGAAAAGGCTGACCTCGGAATTTGACCCTCTTGGGAAAATTACGCACTTCTAGTGAGTACGCTGGCCCCTGAACTGTACGACTGGAAATGTTGGCCTCCTCTTGCTCCAAAAGATGAATTGTGAAGGGTTGATCCCCTCACACTTCTCCCAAACAAAACTCCTGATCTCCCTTCACTCCCGGTGTTGCCCGCCTCCAAGACTGCGTAATCTCTAAGTGTGACTGCGCTGCCTTAGTGACTGCATAACTCCTGGCTGAAAGGCTCTGTGTTCTTTGCTTTGAAAATCGATGGTGAAGCTCCTCACCTGAGCGGGCATTCTAAGTCCCCCGAGGCTGAGGTTGGGATCTCCGCTTGGAGACACCCTTGTGCTGTACAGCACTTGCAGACTTAGCTAAACAGTGTAAGCATGCTCAACATCTGTTAGACAAAAATTATAAAGATGCATAATAGAATGAATGAGTAGCTAGCTTCTCCCTCCTTTTATGCTTGAGGCCCTAGCTCTCCCTTGGGCCCCACTATGATGCAATGTATCCTCATGCCACGCTGCCCTGCCGACACTGCGTTGTCCTTGCCCACGTTGCCTCTGTGTTGTCCCTCTCCCTACGCTGTCACTTGGCTCCCCTGGGTCCCACACTAAAATCAAAATAATGTCTAAGTGACTTTAGGGAGTTTATTTCTCCTAAGTTGGGTTATGGGTCCCATCGCCCCTTTATTTTATGGCTAAACATTAGAAAAGCAAAATTTAAGCAAAAATTAATATTGCCAATTAGCTGCTCCTAATTGGGAATATTACAATCCTCCCCGCCAAAATGTTGCTTGTCCTCAAGCAACTGCCAATATGGGTGCTGCAAAATCTTCTGACTCTCCCAAGTGGCATCCTCATCTGGCAGATTTCTCCATCTCACCAAATACTCCATAGCTGTCTCTCCTGGGTGTCTAGGATGGCTTTTGGTTGTAACACCAAATGCCCCTCATCATCTATAGGTGGAAGCTCCTCCGTTGTAGTCACCTGCTGCCCCAATGCCTTTTTCAGGCATGATACATGGAAAATGTTATGTATCCTGCTACCTGCTGGCAGCTCCAACTCATAAGCAACCTCTCCTACCCGACGGATCACCTTGTAACGTCCATAGAAGCGGGGCTTGAGCTTCTCGGCCCCCTTTTGCTTCGGCGTAGACTGTCGGTAAGGCTGAAGTCGGAGGTAGACCAAGTCACCTACCTCAAACTGTCTCTCTACCCGCCCTATATTGGCATATAACTTCTGTTGATTCTGCGTTTTGGCTAAGTTGTCCTTGAGAGCACAGAGTATATCTTGGCTCTCTTGGATCCAGTCCTTGGCCCTGGGGGTCTTGCTAGGTCCAAACATAACATCAACAAAAGTTAGAGCATGATATCCATACAAAGCATAAAATGGAGACATACCGATAGACATGTGGAAAGTGGTGTTGCAGCAGTATTCTCCCAAATGCAGCCATGCCTTCTGCTGGCCCGTGACATAGTTTCGCAAGTAGCCTTCCAGCCACTTGTTCACTATCTTCATCTGCCCATCCATCTAAGGGTGATAGCTGGTACTAGGAGTTAACTCGATACCCACCAAATGAAAGAGCTCCTGCCAAAAGCCACCCATGAAACGATTGTCCTTATCACTGACTATGGTCTTTGGAAGACCATGCAATCTGAAAACATCACGGAAGAACAAATCTGCCACTTGTGCAGCTGTGTACCATGCTGATATGGCAAAGAAGTGAGCATACTTTGTTAGTGGATCAACGACCACAAAGATGCAATCCTTGCCCTGCACCGCAGGCAACCCAGCAATGAAATCCATAGAAATGCTTTCCCATTTTCCTTCCAGAATGGGAAGTGGCTGTAGTAATCCGGCTGGGTGGCTCATCTCCCCCTTGTTCCTCTGACACACCTCACACTCCCTGACATGAGGGAGTACCTCCTCCTTGAGGCCTCTCCCTGATAGCCCTGTAGGTCTTCGTGAATCCCTGATGGCTTGATAATGGTGAATCGTCGGATGCACGCAGTATCTTCTCCTTGATTTGAGAATCCCTAGTCAAGAGGATCCTATCTCTATAGTAGATGACCTCATCCATCACCCTATATCTGTCATCTGCAACCTGACCATCCAGCACCTCACAAGCAAAGCGGTCCTTGAAGTACTCCACCAGCAGTTGAGCCCTCCAGTCTGTATCTATGCTCATCAAGGACAGCGATGTTGGTCTGCATGATAGAGCATCCGCCACTACGTTGTTCTTCCCTATGACATACTCAATGTCAAAGTCGTAAGCCTGGATCTTACTGACCCACTTCTGCTGCTTCTCCTGCAACTGCTTCTGCTCAAGGAAAAACTGGAGGTTGTTGTGATTAGTTCTCACCCGAAACTTGTTGCCCACCAGGTACTATTGAAACTTGGCCAATGCATGCATAATGGCCAGCATCTCCTTGTCGTATATCAAATACAACCTCTCATGTGGCAGTAACTTCCTGTTCTCTAAAGCTATAGGGTGGCCTCCCTGCATCAATACTACGCCTACTCCCTCCCCTGAAGCATCACACTCTAGAATGAAGGGTTGCATGCAAAGCCAACACCGAGCAGCTGCTCATCACCTCCTTGAGCCTGTCAAAGGCCCTCTGCGCAGTCTTAGTCTAGCTAAATGCCCCCTTCTTGGTGAGATCTGTGAGGGGTGCAACAAGCTAGGAAAACCCCTTAACAAACTTCTGATAGGAGGTGTAGATGCCTACAAATCCCCAGAGTTTTGTCATGTTCTTTGGTTCTGGCCATTCTCGGATGGCCTGGATCTTCTCCTCGTGGACTCTCACTCCGTCCACACCAATGATATGCCCCAAATAGAGCATCTCTGTCAGCCCGAACTCGCACTTGGAGATCTTAGCATAGAAATGTTGCTCCTCCAAAATACGCAGTACAACCTCAATGTGCTGCAAGTGCTCCTCCCAAGTGCGGTTGTATATAAGGATGTCATCAAAGAACACCAACACGAACTTTTCTGGCACCCAGTACCAATACTGAGAAGCCATCAAAACTCTCCGTCAGTATGCCCCTCCTCTCTACCAGCTGGGCATCAATAAACTTATGAGTGGCCCCACTATCTACTAGGACTAAAAAATGTTGTCCCTATACGGTGCCTCAGACATGCAGTGTCTGATACTTCGGAATTACTCGCAGAGATGCAAGGACTCCTCCTGTGGGTGCAAATGTTGCCCCTCCTGCTCCTGGTGGAGGAGGTGGTCGATGATCTCCTCTCTGAGCTACAGCATTGGCCTCTCCCTCTATCTCCTCATAAGAATCTTCTTCTCCCTAACTGTCGGAGAAGACCTCTGTGTAATGTGCCTTCCCTGCAGCACATCGATGACCCGGTGCCCATGGGTCCTGACATGTGAAGCATAGCTTCCTCCGTCTCAATTCAATAAACATGTAAATTCTCCTGGCTGCAGACAAGTCCGGCACCATCACTGAAAGTCTCAAGAACTCAGAAATGTAAGTTTCCAGATTCCCGGTCTGTTTGAGCTTGGTCAGCTCGACAAAATGCTCCTCTGCATCCTTTCGGTCAACCCTCTCCACCAATCTTCGGGTGAACTCTGCATATGTTGTCACTATTGGGTGACCCAGCATGGCCATCCCATGGAACCACCAGTCATGGGCTTCTCCATCAAGGTGCAGCGTTGCCACCTTGATGGCCTCCACCTCTGCCATCTGATTTAGCTGAAATTAAATGTCCAGCTTCTCTACCCAAGGTTTTGCTGAACATTTAGATGACCCTTCATAAGTTGGCAAGAAAAATCTGCCCATGGTACGTTGCAACTCACCTCCCTGTGTGTACCCACCACCTCTGTTCTGGGTGTGGGGTCTGTTGTTGTTCTTGAGCTAGCAGAAATCATGGAAAGAAAGTGCTTCACCAAACTTTCGCACATATGATTGATACTCTACAAAATAGTCCCCGTAATGAACCATCTCTGGCTCCTGGGGTTCTCCCATTCCTATACCTGCAGTCAAGAATGTGGGCATAGTGGAACGTGGGGGAGTGCGTAGCACCACCTACTGTGTTGTGTTCTGCTCCTATGTGTGATGGGAAGTGTCTAATCCCTCTCTAATGTGAAAACCCCTTGGGGTTTCACACTGTCTGTTCTCCCTAGCAATCTTCTCACCCAGCTCCTTTATCTTCCTTGAGAGCTCCTGTACAGACTTCAAGAGGAGATTCCTGAACTCCTTCTCGTCATCTATTTCTTCTGCCATAGGTGCTTCCTCCTCTGCGTCCTTAACTGGAACACAGTCCCCCTCTCTAAGTGTGGCCTCGAGCCTCCGCTCTCGACTCCTGTACTGCTGCTTCCGATAAGTGATGTATTTTTGTCTCCGGGTGTCATAGACCGATCTGCTCCACAGCCTGAGCCAAGTCTATGAGCTCTGATACCACTGTAATATTTCGAATAGGAAATAAAAAGCAATACAAAGCAACATAAACAAAACTACAACAAATAGAGAGACACCATGAAAAGCACTGCAAACATTGAGAAAAGTTGAGCCATTTTATTATAAATCTGAAAGAGGGAATGAGTACAAGAGGTGATCAGAATGATGGCACCTTGGCTTGCTCAAGGCAAGTTGGAATAACTCTCAAATCCCTGTTGGGAATGGTTGCTTTCTCTCAGGACTGCATAATTCCCTGAGTTGTTGCTGCTGCTGGAAAATGCTTCCTCTGGATGGAATAGAGCTACTCTTTGGGGTCGTTCCCCTGCTAAGAAAATTGTGAAACTTCAGGTATGAACTCTCCTCCAAAAACCCGGTAAAACCTACGAAGGAATTCCGGAAAGGCTGACCCCGGAATTTGACCCCCTTGAGAAAATTACGCACTTCAGGTGAGTACGATGGCCCCTGAACAGTATGACTGGAAATGTTGGCCTCCTCCTGCTCCAAAAGATGACTTGTGAAGGGTTGATCCCCTCACACTTCTCCCAGACAAAACTCCTGATCTCCCTTCACTCCCGATGTTGCCCTCCTCCAAGACTGTGTAATCTCTGAGTGTGACTGTGTTGCCTTAGTGACTGCGTAACTCCTGGCTGAAAGGATCTGTGTTCTCTACTCTGAAAATCGATGGTGAAGCTCCTCACCTGAGCAGGCACTCGAAGTCCCCCGAGGCTGAGGTAGGGATCTCCGCTCGGAGACACCAGTGTGTTGAACAACACTTGCAGACTTAACTAAACAACGTAAGCGTGCTCAATATCTGTTAGACAAAAATTCTGAAGATGCATAATAGAATGAATGAGTAGCTAGACTCTCCCTCTTTGTATGCTTGAGACCCTAGCTCTCCCTTGGGCCCCACTATGTTGCACTATCTCCTCATGCCACACTGTCCTGCCTACACCGTGTTGTCCTGGCCCATGCTGCCATTCCGCTGCCTAGCCCATGTTGCCTCTGCGCTGTCCCCCTACCTGCACTGTCACTTGGCTCCCCTGGGCCCCACGCTGAAATCAGAATAATGTCTAAGTGACTTCAGGGAGTTTATTTCTCCTAAGTTAGGTTATGGGTCCCATCACCCCTTTATTTTATGGTTGAACATTAGAAAAGAAAAATGTGAGCAAAAATTAATATTGCCAATTAGCTGATGCTAATTGGGAATATTACAAAGAATTAAGGACATTCGACCACGAACACACAAGATTTTTTGGACAAATGTCCCCGGAAAAACCCAATGTGGGAAAACCAGTGTAACGGCTCTTGAGGGTTCTATTATTATGCAGAATTCTGAATTCAATCTAGGGTACCAATAGTGCTTTACCCAACAGAGAAAATCCCAGTAGAAGTACCTCTATCTCTGGAGACAGATAATATGGTTGATTCAACTGAGGATGAAGAACCCCACCGGTGCCTATGCAGTCACTGCGTCACCCTTCATTGTGGCTGCATCACCCCTTCTGGATCTGCTAAATAAGAGCCCTATCTTGCCCACTGAAACCCCAATGCAACACTCTGAGTGAATATGTAAGCCTCTTCCAGCTCTGTATCCCTCTATGTGAGCCCTTCTAGCTCTGCGTCACCTTTGTTGGCCTTACGTTGCCTCTGCGTCACCCCTCCTGGGCTTACGCTGCCTCTGCGTCACCCCTCTTGGGTCTGCGCTGCTCTATGGTATAGATTTGCATCTCTGCTATTGTATTCTCGGCCTCGGATCTGAAATCCCACTACCGATCTGCCCCTTGCTGCATTGCAAGCTCATTCGAAATTTCTCCGCAAACCGCGCCCCAGAATTTCGACTTAGCTCAAGTGCTATCGCTCTGTGTGTGTTCTCCAACTAACCTTGCTCCTTCCTTTTCTACTTTTCTCGTTGAAGAATCAACGATCGTGATCTAATCTCTAATCGACAACTAATATTAGAAAAGAATTGATCCTCGTCAATTAGAACATTCTCACCCACATGTCTAAATTAATTCACTTTAATTATTTAATTTCCCTAAGTTAGACTTAGGGTCTCCATTAAAATAATTAATTATTTGAATAACTTAGGCTCTGGGTGGAATTTCTCCAAACGATTTCTGGGTCTTGGAGATCTCATGTGTTCTAGCCCCTCCACAAAGTTTCGGAACTAGAGCATATCTGATGCTACCCCAAAAATCAACATCTAAGCCTCTCCACAAAATTTGAGACTTAGAGAAAATCTGATGCAACCCCAAATCAACAGTGCCTCTTAGCGAAGAATGTGATTTAACAATATGCCATGTTGCATACTATTCTGACCATGAAGCATCTCTCTCTGCATTATTGATGTCTGACACTGTTGCCCATTAAAACTATGCAAACGTTGTTGACACTGCCACTGTCAACACTGCATTTGTACTGCAACTCTCTTTGAATTTTGCATCCGTGCTATTGTTGACTCTGCCACTGCCAACTCCTACTGCACTGCAACACAGTTGCTTTCTCCAATTGAAAAACATCCAAAATTGGACAAGTATATTGTATCTTGGTGATGAAGATCTGACTATTGCTAGCCGCTGCTCTTCCTCTCTGAAGTTGTTGCATTGTTGCTGCTCTGCACTACGTCCCTCTATGTTGTTGCAACACTGCTTTGCGCTGCTCAAACTTTGGCTCTGCTAACCACTGTGTTGTCACTTCAGCACTCCTCTGCACCAATTGGCACTAGTCCATCTTGCTACTTCTGATTTGAGCTCTCATAGCAGGGTGATGATTCGAGAGGTGGACTCCTCAAGGATCCTGCCCAACTTGTAGATCTCTAGGTTTACAACTCCAAATCACCCCACCTCCCTCCTGGAGGGATATGGGCAATCATCACAAATTCTGACCTACTCATCACTGATGCTACTGCTCTGCTGATGCTTTTCCATAGCTGTTGCAACTACTGCAATAATGAGTTTGGTCTCCTTAGATCCTCAAGTACCAGCTTCCATAGGACTACTCCCTCTGAAACTAGACTCCCTCTGAGTTTCGATCTCCCTATGGGAAATCTCTCTGCTTCCTCCTGGAAACTCGCATTGTCCTCCTGTGCTGGAAACTAGACTGCGTAGCTCTGCACTGGGAATCTCCTGGCTGGAACTGCACCTGCATGCTGCAACTGGGCAATTCACACTTCTTGTGTCACTGCAACTAATTCTACAACTATCTCCCTCTGAAACTAGACTGCAACTAGCTATGCAGCTATCATCTAAATGACTAACTGCTCATGTTGACACTGTGATCCTCCTGCTATTGATTTCGTTGGGCTGCTATAGCAAGGATATTGATCCATGTGAGAAATTTGCAGTAGCTGGATCTAATCTGCTACTCTTCCATGGATCCTGCCCATTTGAGGCCATCTCCACAAGTGACAAAAATGACAAATTGCTCCCTCTGTCCTCTGCGCAGTTGTTGGCCTGGCCTATGCACTCCCTGCTGGAGATAGTAGCTCTGCCACACAATACTGTTGCTCAGCTATCAAGAATTAGAATTCCCCTGCTAGGGATTCTCTGAGGAAGAAAATCCCCCACATGTTGTCGACCTGCTGCCTCTAACCCTTTGCGCAATTGGCTTTACGCACTCCTGATGGAGCAAGCCACAATATCTGCTGCTACTGCACGGGGAATCTGAGTTTCCTGGGAAAGAAAACTCATTGAGGTCAGAAAACCCCAAAATTGTGTTTCAGTTATGCTTCTTGACGCTTTTCACCAGCAATCACTGTTGCGCGATCAACTGCGTCCCTCCAGCTGCTAACCTGCGTAGATCTGCTGCACTACTCCCTCTACCTCAAACAATCAGCAACCTGGAACAATCCTACCTCTTTGTCTTAGAGAGAGATTTTCCTTGCCGGTCTAGCCCTCTTGGCTTGGACTGCACAATCAATAGGGAGATTGATCTGCTTCTTACGCAGCTCTTTGATCCCATCTTTACCAACGTTGAATTTGCTGGATCTGTTCTTTGTCTCGCCTGCACTCAGCTTAAACAAGCTTTGATACCATGTGAAAATTTCGTCAACTCAGGAAACCTACTGCAGCAACTGATGGAATGTCTTCTATTTGTTATTTACTTAACAAATTATTCACTAAGTTCTACAAGAAAATATCAAAATCCATTCACTACAGCCTACACAAATTAACTGCGGAAGAATCAAAAGTGCGGAAACAAATCTGAACAAACATAGATCACACAACCATTTTGCCACAATTATTTTTGGACTAATGTCCCCGGAAAAACCCAACACGAGAAAATCGATGTAGTAGATCTGAGGGTTTATATATTATGCAGTAAATATTCTGAGTACAAATCTATGAATGGCACACCGTCAAATCATACAGAGAAACTAACAGAAGAGACCTTGTGAGACAATCCTCACTCCTCCATGGGAACCGACACTGATCTGCACCAAGACTGGACTGCCCTACACTGCCTCTGCGTAGTGACTGCATCACTCTGTGCAGTAACTGCATCACAACTGTAGTTTCCCTCTGCATCTGCATTGGTCTCACTGCTGGCTGGAAACAAAAGCCTTTTGGCCTTCGAAAAATCTCTTTGGGATTTGACACTAGCTCTGCGTTGTCTCCTCAACAAGAAAACGACTTCCCTTCTTGCTCTGCGTAGGCACTGCGTCACTGGCTCTACGTTGATGTTGTGGCTCTTTCTGTCTCCGCTGCTATGTACTCTCCAACTCAGGAAATCTTCGAATCAGATCTACTGCCCCTCACTGCAATGAAGAATCACTTAGATTTGATTTTCTTCCGAGCACTGCTCCGTCAGAAAAATTCAATCTCTAGAGCCTCTGTGTCTCCAAAATGTGTTTTTCAAATGACCATTCAAGCCAATCTTATAGTCTTCTCGTTGAGACTTCAACGGCCTAGATTAGATCTCTATCAATGGCTAAGATTTACTTTTGACTTGATCTGTTTATTCTCACTCTTATTCTATTAATTCACTTTAATTATTTTATTTTCTTAAGTCTAGACTTAGGGTCCCTTTAAAAATAATTAATTATTTCTATAGAATACAATTCGAGTGGAATTTCACCAAATGGTTTCCGGGTTATCTAGAATACATGTATCTAACCCTCTCCACAAAATTTGAGACTTAAAGCACATCCGATGCTACCCCAAATCAACTAAACAAAGATGGAATAAAGTACAAAGCCCCTAATATACTTCTAGAGAATAATTTGTAAAAAAGTAGTTCAAATGGCCAAAAAGAAAAGGAATACATGTTATTTCAAACCAGGTTTCTTGCATAGAGTTTTTTCCAAATCTGCACGATGTTTGCATCAAATCTGGATGCATTTTACTGTCAATCTAAATGCATCTTATATCATATCACGACACATCTCATGGAACTCTCTATCAGTTTCCATGGATCAAAAACTAATTCAATGGGAATATGTAAAGAAAAGAAAACTCACAAAGAACTAAATATAAATGGGAAAACCTATAACGAGATTTTTTTTTACCTGTATTGTTTAATCATTCCTTCTAGGCATTTCTATAGCTGTGAGAAATTTAAGGAATCCTAAGATGATTTGTAAATTGACATGGATATTTCACTCGAATAGTTCATCACAACAGATCCGATAAAATAACTGAAATCTATAAATCAAGGTTATTTTTTTCTTTATATCTCAGATTCTTTAATGCTGATTTTCTGCTTAAATGAATGAAATAGCTAAAATGCGAAAAATAGAGAACAGAAAGAAATACACATCACCAACCACAATAGACATAAGTTTTACCCTAGGAAATGCTTACAAAAGAAAACCGAGCTAGAAGGTCAGGCTGCTTTGCTCTCTTTTCTCTAGTATAGAAATATGCAAATATAAAGGAAGACGTACTCCTTATGGACTTACCTCAAACTTGTGGCCTGGAAGACTACTACAGAGCGTTAACCCCTTCTATTCTACTCTCTAACTTCCTACTAGTTGCTTTGCCCAATTATGGAACAGAATATAGTAACATATATTCTAGAATTGAACCCCTGCTTGTAATATTCCTAGGGAATTTTTACAGTAAATAACAAAGCATGCATAGACATAAAAACCATAAAACAACAAACACACAATCAAAACAAGAAATTGCACCAAAAACTGCATTGTTGAGCCATTTTATTGATAAATAAGGGTATACAATAAGGTGCTGGAAAGAGTGCACCTGGGCTTGCTCAAGGCAAGCTAGGAAAGCCCAAAATGAAGAATATGTCACCCCTCTCCAATCTGCTGCAACGCTGCCTTGGCTCTGCGCTGAAACTACCCAAAAATACGTTGTTGGCTGAGTAGAATAGCTGCTAGGGCTCTCTCCTCTGCTCAGAAAATTCTGGGAAATTAATCTCAGCCTCTCCACCAAATACCCAGAATAACCCACAAAGGATTTGACCAATGGTTGACCTCGGAAATTCGGCCCTATTTCCCTCAATGGCTCTGTTACTGGGTGATTCAACCCACCTATAAATCATTCAGCAAATGGCCTTCAAAATAGATGCAATCCCTGCTAAAATACTTCCTCGACCTTCTCTCCAAGTTTCAACCTCAACCACCCTTCACTCAACCTCCCGGAGTATCTCCACCAAGAACTACTCAATCCCTGCGTTGTTGTAGTTGAACCTCTCACTGGAATCGGACTCTTTGCTGCTAGTATGACTTGGGACTGAGTAGGACTCCCTCCTTGGGCTGGCACTCAAAGTTCATTGAAGCAAGGGTTGAGATTTCTGCTCGGAAACACTCGTGTGCTAAACAACACTTGCAGACTTGGCTCCCAATCAAGCGTGCTATATCAAAAGACAGTTTTTGCAAATGATGAATGAATGAAAAATTGAGTGTCTCTTGCTCTTTTTGTCCAAGAGCCTCCAAAATGACCATGTGGGCCCAACTTGAATTCCCCACACCAATTCCGCTCCAATGGGAGCGTATTCCTCATGTGGGTCGTAATTCCCATGAGGTGGTCTCCACGCTAATGCCACAATATGTCCCCCAACTCTAATGTTTGGGGGTGCTCTAAGCCAAAAGTCATATGTGGGACCTCTAAACCCACATTTCCTAAGTGCAGCTGTGCATTATAGCAAAATTGGCCAAAATTGATATTTCACTTAGAAAAATGCTAAGTGAGAATATCACAATCCTCCTCGCCAAAACGTTGCTTGTCCTCAAACAACTGCAATGAAGGATGTTGAAGTAGTTTCTCCAACTCCCAAGTGGCATCCTCATCTAGCAGGTTCCTCCATCTAATCAAAAACTCCTTGATGACCTTGTTCCTTAAGTGCCTCTCCTAGGTATCCAAAATGGCCTCTGGCTCTAACACTAAGTGCCCCTCATCATCCATAACGGGTAGCTTGGTAGTTGTTGTCACCTGCTGCCCCAACGCCTTTTTCAGGCAAGACACATGAAAGATGTTGTGCACCCGACTCCGCGGGTGTAGCTCCATCTCATACGCTACCTCCCCAACCCTCTGAGTGACACGGTACAGTGGATAGAAGCGAGGTTTGAGCTTCTCGACCCCCTTTTGCTTGAGCGATGACTGTCGGTACGACTGAAGCCTCAAGAAGACCAAGACCCCAACTTTGATTTGCCTCTCAACTCTGCCCCTGTCTGCATAAAGTTTCTATTGGTTTTTGGCCACCCACATGTTGTCTTTGAGAGGCCGCAAAATATCTTGGCTCTCCTGTATCCAATCCTTGGCCCTTGGGCCCTTGCTATCTCCAAACATAACGTCAACAAAAGACAATGCATCGTAACCATACAAAGCTCGGAATGGAGACACATCTATGGACATGTGGTACGTGGTGTTGTATCAGTATTCACCCAAGTCCAACCACCATATCCATGCTCATTGTTGACCTGTCACATAGTTACACAAGAAGCCCTCCATGTTCGTGATAGCATTTTTTATGTTTATTGATGTTGATATCTTACTATTTTATCCTATATTTCATTTTAAACTTAATATATGTATATATAGAAAATGTATATAGACGAACCTAATGGCGAACCTCATCAAAAAATTCAAACTCGAACCGAACCTAATCAATGTCGAACGCGAACTCAAACTCGAACCATGTGACTTAACTTCCAGGATATCAACAAAGATGGAAGAAAGTACAAAGCCCATAATATACTTCTAGAGAAAAATTTGTAAAAATGTAGTTCAAATGGCCAAAAAGAAAAGGAATACACGTTATTTCAAACTAGGTTTCTTTGTAATATTCCAAATTAGCAATCAGCTAATTGGAATATTAATTTTGATTTATTTTGTCATTTCCTAATGTTGGGCAGAAATAAAGTGGGTAGGGAACCCACAACTAATAATTAAGCCAAATAAAGTATTTTCCTAAAGTCCCTAAGGGAAAATTGTGGCTCTAGTACTAGGGTCGAATTGGCCTTAGGTGGCAACGTAGAAGAGGCATAAAAAGGACAGCGTGGGATTGGCTAGAGGAAGGCAGCACATGATTGGTCAAGGAGAGGCAACGCGGGCCAGGGTGGGACCCAAGGCATACATTGGGCCTCAATGGATATAAAGGAAGAAGGGAAGGCTCATTTGGCATTCATTCATTCAATTATTTTCTTCTTGTCATTTTGACAAAGCATGCTTGAGTCGGAGAGCCAAGTCTACAGTGTTGTTTAGCACACGAGATCTTCAAGCAGAGATCTCAACCTCTACCTCGGGAGACTTTGAATGCTCGCTCATGAGAGGAGTTCCACACCTTGTGTGGAGAATTTCCATGAGGAGCATCAGGAGGAAGCATAGCCAGTTCTGGATTGCGCAGAGGAGGAGGAGACTGCTTAGGGGAGTACACAATGCAGAGAGGATTTGGTTGTTTCGGGAGGTGAGAAGAGAGGGAGTTGCAAGAGAATTGGTGGGGTGGATTGAAGCTTCCTAACAGGGATTTTTGTGGCATTTTGGAGACTTCCAGCAGCATGATTTATAGGAGGATCAATTTACCTAGCAGTGCAGTGAGCTAAGCCCAAGAGGACCAATTTTCGGGGTTGAGATTCGGGCGAACCCTTTCTGGGTTTATTGAGGAGAAGCCAAGATTAATTAGGTAGAATTTTCTGGACAGATTTGAGGTGTCAAACAAAGATCCTAACTTAGCTTGCTAGAGGAGCTAGGGGAAATTGGGCCGAAATTCTAGGGTCAACATTTGGCCAATTCCTTCATCGGTTTTTGTGGATTTCTTGAGTAGAGTTCGGGGTTAGAGTTCCGAAATTTTCTAAGTAGTGTAGCATGCCCTAGCGGCATTTCTTCGAGAGCAGTAGCAACATTTCTAGCAGATTGCAACTTAGAGCTATAGCCATACATCGTACCATCAGTGGGGGATTTCAGCATTGATTCAGAGGGCTTCTCTAGCTTTCCTTGAGCAAGCCCAGGTGCCTTCATTCCAACACCTCCATTGTACTCATTTCTAGCAAATTAATAAAATGGCTTAACAGTATTTTATGGCTTCGTTGGTGTTTTGATATCAATTTTTGTTTTGTTGTCTCCTTAATACCTTTTAGCCTGTTATTATTGTTATTTTCCCATTTGAGATATTACAGTGTTATCAGAGCTTCGTTCTTGGCTCAGTCGTGGGGATCTTTTCCTATGAACAAGGAGGGTAAGCAGTAGAGGTGGAAAATATGGGGGAGTCAAGGTGCAAAGGGGAATCAACATTCGGTAGCATCTTAAAGGCCCTAAATGAATTAGCCAAAGAACAGAAGGGCATGTTGGAAGGACTCAAGCAACAGAATAGGGATAAGACAATCCATCATGAGTTCCTAATTGGGGAGACTTCAAGGGTCTCACAACAATGTGACCACCCTTTACCAGCCACTCACCTGTCAGCCTTCAGTAGGCCAACCAGGATTACGATGCCTACATTCTTACCTCCAATACCGAGTGAGCAAGGTAGGCGGCATGATCGTATACCCATGGGAGATTATTTCCGAGAATGGCAGTCCATGGGGGAAAACATCAGAGTGGCTTTGTCCTTCAAAGATTATTGCCAGCTCAGGTGGGATGAAGAAGGAAGGAACAATGGGGGGTCTAGCACGCAGAGTTCAAAGTTGCAACGTACCATTGGGAGGACACCTTTTCCCACGTATGATGGATCCACTGATTGCACGGCTCGAGATCAGGTGGAAAATTTGGATACCTCTTTCCAGCCTGACCAAATAACAAAGGGGGAAGCCATCAAAATGGCTACCTCACAATTGGAGGATGAGGGCACATGGGATTGTGGGGAGCTCGTAGATACACCTAGTGTGACGCAGGACTCACCCTTGTTGGAGACTTCTTTGACCATGTTGGTTGACATCTTAGCGGAGAGAGTAGAGCCTACCCCAGTAGAGTCATCCATTGAGGTGATGACCGAAGTCGTGTCTGAGTCTTTGGGTGAAAACCGTACGCAGCAGATGGGTGAGGTGCCAGGAGATGTATCCACCTTTGATGAGGCACTAAGAGATACAGAGGCAGAGCAGGAGGACATTCCTTCCGTGTGTAGGGATGAGGACTCTTCGTTGGATGAGTCCATGGGGTCATACGAGGATGCTTCTGGGGAGCATGAGAAGTCATGTAGAGTTGATGACAGTATGTCGGTTTCGTATTCCAGTGTGCATGTGGTATCAGGGGACTCTATGGGAGATCAGGATGATGAGTCACTTTTGATGATTCATCCGGAGCAACTTATGGTACAGCTAGAGAGCACATTGGAGCATCGGAGCAGCCCCCTTCAGGCATACATTGATGGGGCTAGAAGCACGATTGAGTCAACCTTGGCCATTGGAGAGAGAGAGAGACAGAGCTACCTAGTCAAATCTCATGCGTTGACTTGGATAGCGGGATGAGACGACCTGAGTTGCACAGGGTGCAACATCTACATGTTAGGGTTTCTCTAGGTGCAAGAGTTCACGCATTCGATCCCTCTCTTGGGGTTGGATGGCGAGAGATTCTGAGTTGGTACCCGGTGGAGTGGGTTATGGAGATGGTGATGCACCAAGGTGTAGCTCAGTAGGAGCTTTCATGCACTGAGGTTATCGGAAGCCCGAACTGGCATTGGGATCTGGGCAGGACTACTTATCAATTCCCAGGTATGCCAGTTGACTACAACCTGGAGGGCACAATTGACCTAGCAGTTGAGCGTGCACATTCACTAGGGGATTTTCAGCCAACACTAGTGTCCAACCATTTTAGGTACAGACTTCTTGAATTGTCTTGGTACGAGGACTGTACACAGGATCACAGGATGATCAACATACTCTGACAGGAGTTTGACAGAGGGGGCATTGGTAGGCCACCAGACAGTGCCTTGTATGGAGCTGGGGATTCTTCGCATTTGTGTGGAGCACAAAGGACACGAAGGAGCAGAACAGGATTGGAATCGCTACTAGTACCTAGGAAGATTCACTTCTTGGGTCCCTCAGGGAGGATTTGGAAGGGAGATCCATTCATTAGAGAGTATGGTGATGCGGCAGCGGAGGTGATGGTACCGATCGAGTATGAGCCGATGCATATGGATATAGCCTTAGGCCATCACACCCTGGAACGTGTAGGAGAATCCATCGTTGGGCAGTGGTTTGTAGATGGGCATGGAGATGCATGCGGGTGTCTTGTAGTATGTCAAATTGCGTTGTGGAGTAGAAGCGCTTCCCATGAAATTGAGGATATGCGTGGAGTGACAGGTACAACGACGCAGGTTGGACAGATGATGATACAGGACGGTATAGCTATTGCCGGGGGTATACATTGGTGTATAGGGGCAGGTTGCGGCATACAGTGGCAGGTCGAGGGGTGCGATGATACTTTTTGGTATGCAGTGACACATGATGCGGAGTAGTGGGCTCTTGGAGCATTGCCTCCAAAGAGACATATGGACAGGGGCAGTAGGTGTACCAGGGAATGCAACTCACCTAGGATCGATGAGGATCTTGTTGAGCATCTGGAGACGCCACGTTTAGCGGAGATAGGGCTACGAGGGTGTTATCAACAGATCTGAGGCAGAGAGAGTGTCATCTAGAGGATTACTCTTGAGCATTCAAATAGACTCTTTGTCACACCCTTTGGGACATACCTACCCATCATCCTCCAATGTTTCTTATGGTCGCGGAGTGTTTGGTCGGTGCCCCTTGATGCTCTCCATTTAGGCAGCAGGGCATGGGAGACTTACCCTAGATAGTTGGATGAGATACCACATGTCATGAGCCAGGAGGATACTGTCCAGTTGAGACACTTGGTAGGCACATGAATTGACGGGTCCAGGCTTAGGGATGGCATGGTTGATTGCCAAGGTAGCATATGTTCCACCCCTGGGCTCACATTTGAGGGACAATGGATGGTAGACTTTGTCTACAGGAGGGTACCCAGACTCCGAGCAGTATCCAAGTGTATCAACAAGAGTTGGGATAGTGGATATCACGACATGGTCTGGCAGGAGCAGGGCAGGTACACATGCGTGGGACAGACTCCTGATACTTGGGGTCCACCTAGGGGATACATAGAGGGGTCAGAGATGAGGGCCAGATGGGTTCTAGCAGGTATCAGCACTATGCAGCGGCATCCCGCAGGGAGTGGGAGTTGTGAGCTTCCAGTATGGTTGGGGGATCTAGGGGTCTATTAGGCAGGTGGATCACTCCACTTTGTGATGAGCAAGGACAGAGCAGACGATGATCCAGTTCACCTTCAGTTTGACATGTGGGGGAGCACTGAGACCTTCATTGCATTGCGAGGTAGACTTATCATTTTGTTACTCAGGGTCATGATCGGCAGTGGAGGGGTAGATATCAGCATCATGGAGATGCTCAGGCAGGTTGAGCTTTGCCTTCACAGATTTTTCGCCACAAGGCCCCAGGAGAGAGGGATACAATCTGCGCATGATGGGGGGTATCTCATAGTCAGAGTGGCACAACGACAACATAGTGTCACCTCTACGAGATTAGCAGGGGACCCGAGCATTACAACTCTACACAACTCGATAACCTTTAGGGGTGAGTTGTATACTACATGGGGAGATCATGTAGATCTTCCATTGGGCTTTAGCGAGTCACTAATGGAGTGGGGCACTTCATTAGCATGGCAGGTTGGTTAGCGGGATGATAGCAAGAGGGGCTCATGTGAGCGAGACAATATCTCTGCAGGGATTAGGCAGTATCTTCGAGGGTTTACTCTTGGAGTGCGTGGGATGGACTACTCGGTAGGGAAACTTCATGAGGAGTGGGGTACAATGCCATATCATCATGATTCCCTACTCACTCATGGTGTGTGGGATGGACTAATCAGTAGGGAAACTTCATGAGGAGTGGGGCACAATGCCATATCATCATGATTACCTACTAACTGATGGTGTACAGAGAGCTTTTGTTACTTATCCCTGGCAGGATGGTGAGTGGAGCAGGGGGGACCTTCACGTTGGACACGATGGCTTGGGATCCTGGTATTGAGGGATCCATTCATATCAGGGCGATGCAGAGATCAGGGATGATCCAGTGGCACATTTGGGACCTTGGTAAATTTTCCAGGGACCATGGGGGAGCGTCAACTAGTGAGGATGGTTGTTCAGGCATTGCTTGAGAACGAGCAATTTTTGGCAAGGAGAACTGTAATATTCCAAATTAGCAATCAGCTAATTGGAATATTAATTTTGATTTATTTTGGCATTTCCTTATGTTGGGCAGAAATAAAGTGTGTAGGGAACCCACAACTAATAATTAAGCCAAATAAAGTATTTTCCTAAAGTCCCTAAGGAAAAATTATGGCTCTAGTGGTGGGGTCGAATTGGCCTTAGGTGGTAGAGTAGAAGACACACGAAAAGGACAGCGTGGGATTGGCTAGAGGAAGGCAGCACATGATTGGTCAAGGAGAGGCAGCACAAGCCAAGGTGGGACCCAAGGTATACATTGGGCCTCAATGGATAAAATGAAGAAGGGAAGGCTCATTTGGCATTCATTCATTCAACTATTTTCTTCTTGTCATTTAAATAGAGCGCGCTTGAGTCGGAGAGCCGAGTCTGCAGTGTTGTTTAGCACATGAGATCTTCAAGTGGAGATCTCAACCTCTACCTCAGGGGACTTCGATTGCCCGCTCAGGAGAGGAGTTCCACACCTTGTGAGGAGAATTTCCATCAACAGCATCAGGAGGAAGCGTAGCCAGTTCTGGACTGTGCAGAGGAGGAGGAGACTACGTAGGGGAGGACGCAGCGCACAGAGGATTTGGTTGTTCCGGGAGGTGAGAAGAGAGGGAGTTGCAACTGAGATTTGGTGGGGAGGCTGAAGCTTCCTAACATGGATTTTTGTGGCATTTTGGAGATTTCCAGTAGCATGATTTATAGGAGGATCGATTTACCCAATAGTGCAGTGAGCCAAGCCCAAGAGGGCCAATTTTCGAGGTCAAGATTTGGGCGAACCCTTTCTGGGTTTTTCTGGGTTTATTGAGGAGAAGCCAAGATTAATTTGGTAGAATTTTCTGGACAAATTTGAGGTGTCAAACAGAGATCCTAACTCAACTTGCTAGAGGAGCTAAGGGAAATTGGTCCGAAATTCTGGGGTCAACATTTGGCCAATTCCTTCGTGGGTTTTTGTGGGTTTCTTGATTAGAGTTAGGGGTTAAAGTCCCGGAATTTTCTAAGCAGTGTAGCAAGTCCTAGTAGCATTTCTTCAGGAGCAGTAGCAGCATTTCTAACAGATTGCAGCGCAGAGCTATAGCCATACAGCGTACCATCAGTGGGGGATTTCAGCATTGATTCAGAGGGCTTCTCTAGCTTTCCTTGAGCAAGCCTAGGTGCCTTCATTCCAACACCTCCATTGTACTCATTTCTAGCAAATTAATAAAGTGGCTCAGCAGTATTTTCTGGCTACGTTGGTGTTTTGATATCAGTGTTTGTTTTGTTGTCTCCTTAATATCTTTTAGCCTGTTATTACTGTTATTTTCCCATTTGGGATATTACATTCTTGCATAGAGTTTTTTCCAGATCTGCATGATGTTTGCATCAAATCTGGATCCTTTTTACTGTCCATCTAAATGCATCTTATATCAGATCACGACACACCACATGGAACTCTCTATCAATTTCGATGGATCAAAAACTAATTCAATGGGAATATGTAATGAAAAGAAAACTCACAAAGAACTAAATATAAATGGGAAAACCTCTAAAGAGATTTTTTCTACTTGTATTGTTTAATAATTCCTTCTAGGCATTTCTATAGTTGTAAGAAATTTAAGGAATCCTAAGATGATTTGTAAACTGGAATGGATATTTCACTAGAATAGTTCATCACAACAGATCTAATAAAATAACTGAAATATATAAATCAAGGTTAATTTTCCTTTATATCTCAGATTCTTTAATGTTGATTTTCTGCTTAAATGAATGAAATAGCTAAAATGCGAGAAATAGAGAACAGAAAGAAATACACATCACCAACCACAATAGACATTATTTCTACCCTAGGAAATGCTTACAAGAGAAAACTGAGCTAGAAGGTTAGGTCACTCTACTCTCTTTTCTCTGGTATAGAAATATGCAAATATAAAGGAAGATGTACTCCCTATGGACTTACCTCAGATCTGTGGCCTGTAAGACTACTACAGAGCCTTAACCCCCTCTATTATACTCTCTAACTTCCTACTAGTTGCTCTGCTCAATATGGAACAAAATATAGTAGCATAGATACTAGAATGGAACTCCTGCTCTTCCTGGCAACACAAGTTATAACATATCGCAATAGCTAACTAGGGGTAAGCTTTGATTCCCTCAACCCTCAACAAGAGTTAAAATTTTGGACCTTCTAGAGTCTTCTCAAAAGTCCAAATGTAGCTAGCCCCATTTGCATGAGTAATGGGGGTCAATGTGGCATACTCTCGCACCATGGTGGTCAACGCAATAGGACACCTTGAACGAGGCATAACTTTTGCATATGAACATCGATTGATGCGATTAATGCATGGTTAAAAAAGGTCTCTTACTATACATCAATGTTTTGTGTTCCAACACCAAAGAGGGAAAAATTTTACTAGAAAAAAAAAGCCATTTGATGCCTCAAAATGGCTCTAAAAGGTTTCAAACCCCAATTCTCCAAACTAGGACTTCTTGTTAAAATAACCCTGCAAGTTGATTCCTCTAATATTTTCCACTCTGAAAGCATCAAGATAGATGAAAAATAATATAATGGTCCAATCTAAATCATACCTATCCATTTTGGGAGGCTTTTGGTGCCCAAAAGCTTCGCTGAATGAGGTGAGGAAATTTTTCCTCTACCTTCTCCCTGTGTTAGAAAATCCGAAAGGCAGAAAGATTTTCTTGTTCTTGATAATTTACTAGTGTTCCACAGGGACGCGACCCCCAAAGTGGGGGACACGCTTCCTCACTCCCCCACGCTCCAGGGACAAGGAAACTCTTGGGGAAACTTTTCCCCACGTCCTCTTTTTTGGGGAAACTCGGGGAAACTCGGGGGGGATTTTTTTCAATTGATGATTAGCGTCCCCACAAATTTTTTTGCTAATAACAATTAAAAACGTAAAAAATTACAAAAGTTACAAATTTTAATATAATTAATAAAAATGAAAATAAAAACTGAAGGATAAATTAAAATTTTAAAACATAATCATTCACATTTCTCATTAACCCAACGATTTCACCATGTTGCCCACATTAGGGGAATTTTGAGGTCTAAAATGGGCCTCCTAAGGAAATTATAAAATAATAGTGGGAATAATAAAATAAGATTAGATTGCATCATCAAATTTTAGAGGGAAAAAAGAAAAAACTATTTTTTCAGCTCGTATTTTCAACTTATCTCCCTATGGGTTTACTCACATTTCAAGCGGAAACACTCGTTGGATGCATAATTTGATTCCTCATCCAAGGAGTACCCATGTTGCATGCTTTCGATGGAGCCTGCTACACGAAAAATGAGAAATACATGAAAAAATGTTATTGCAATCACGTTTTTTCATGTATTTCTCATTTTTCGTGTAGCAGGGTCCATTGAAAGTGTGCAACATGGGTACTCCTTGGATGAAGAACTAAATTTTGCATCCAACGAGTACTCCCACTCGAAATTTGAGTAAAACCTTAAGGAGAAAAATTGAAAATACGAGTTGAAAAAATGGTTTTTATTATTTTTTAATCTTTTTGCTTTTTTGCTCCAAAAATGGTGAATCATCCCCCATGGTTGACATCATCATCCTTAATTCTAATGGTTCTTACAAAGTTTATTTTGGTTGTACATTTTTCTTAGGAGGCCCATTTTAGACTTCAAAATTTCCCTAATGACATTTTCCTTCTATTGTTGCTCGACATTTTACCTTGCCACCCAAAAATTTCCTACTGTCGTTGCTCGACATTTTCCGTTTGCAAATTGCTATGATTCATATTTACCATCAATCGGGGGCCTGAGACATTTGGAAATACGATTTTCATTTTGTGACTTGGAGTTGCTGGATTGAAGCTGCGTTTTTCATTTTGTGACTTGGAGCCACCAGATTGGAGTTGCAATTTATTATTTAGCACTTTTTGAGAAATTTAATAGTATTTTCAGTGCTTTCTATGTTTACTTTTAGTTTAATATTCTATATTTATTGTAGACTTAAACATAATTTCATTGTCATATGATGAATTTACTTTCGATGTGCATTGTGTAATTTCAATTGTCAGCTAATTAATTTAATTTAGATGTACCTTGCATAATATTAATGCCCATTGTCAAATCATGAATTTAGATGGAACATTGCATAATGTCAAATGATGGATTCAATTTAGTGATTTGCTTTTGGATTTACAATTTTACATTGAAGATTCCAAAAATGTCAAATGATAATTCTGATTCATAATTGTCTAATACAAAACAATGATCATATTTAAATGTACACTTTATAATTATTAATATTTATTATTTAATAATTTAGTTATTGACATATTGTTGGGATTTTATATTTTATTTTTATATAATAATTTTATAATTTTTATGACTCTAACATCCCCTTGTTTCCCCAAAATTTTCCTAAATTTTGGGTTTGCTTATATACATCCCCCTTATGCATATCCCTACTTCCACATTTCCTCGTCCTAGAAACTCAATGGAACATTGTAATTTACTTGTGATGTTCCTGTATTTTTATTAGTTTATTATTATCTTCTTTCTTTTAGTTCATCAAGCAATTACCAAAGGAATAGCACATAGATCAAGGACACCAGATATAGGCAGACAGTCAGGGCAAAACCCCACTGTAGGGGAAAACCCAATCAGTAATTCTTCCATCAATAGTTCTCCTAAGATAATCCAAGACTCTAGACCTTGACTCACACTTCCCCCACACCAAGTCAGCCTTCTTCTTTATCTTACTTTCGACCTAGTAGCAACAGCAGCACTATGCAGCACTTTCTTCAACCCAGAAATTTCAACCTTGCATTAAAGACTTCGACCTTGACTTTGGGAGTTCAATTTTGACCCAATACACCTTGTCAAGGCAATAGCATCCAACAAAAGCAAATTCGACCTATTCTTGTCTTGGCAACAACAACATGCAACAACTAGCAGCAACACAATGAGGGACTTCGATCTTCCAATCTAGAGCACGAGAGAGAGAGAGAGAGAGAGAGAGAGAGAGAGAGAGACCAAAATTTCGATTTTCCTTTTCTCCTTCACCTTGACCAAACTTGCATTCCTTTATCCCTCTTCCTTCACTTCACACTTTTTCCTAGGCAGCAGTAGATATCGAACCTCTGTGTGTGAGAGATGATGCTTCAAACGAATTCAATCTCCTTGTATATATAGGCTTGGGGTGAGTTCGAATTACTTGACTTGAGGCTGACTTGGTATGGAGGTACCATAAATCATATTTGACTCAATACTAAACATTTTTACATGATTCAAAATCCCAGGAAGGGTCTCTTTAAATATAAAAAGACTCTATAAACTCAAAATAAATCCTAGAAGTCCTCAATGGGGACTTTGACCTAAAACATAATGACCCAAGTATGAAACCCATGCTTTAGTAAGTCATTGTAATAATAATAAAAATTATTTTCTTTATTCTTTTGACAAGTACATTACATAGTGACTCAAGTACATTAATGAAGACCGAACCTAGTTACATTCTTCAACACCCTGGTGTTACATCAATTTTTCGTCATCTAACCTGTTACTATTAGATGGACTAAAGTACACCATGTAAAACCAATTTTACCATAGTAAAATTGCTTTCACTATGAGAAATAATTTAATAACCCATAGTTTGTTAAATTATTTTTGGTCTAAATAGGAAACCCCATGAGGAATAATTAAATAAATCCTTATTTGTTTGATTTTCCTCTGGGAATAATTAACTAAACCACTGTTTAATTAATATTCCTGGTCATATTCAACCCAAAACATGAGAATTAATTAGATAAATTATTATTTATCTTATTATTCTCTAGGAATAATTATTTAAATCATTATTTAATAATATTCCTTGTTGAATTTGACTAAATCATTTTTAAATAATTAAATAAATCATATTTATTTAATTATTCCTTAACCTCATCCTTGAAATAATAAATAAATCATTTATTTATTTATTATTTCTAAATAAAGGGATTCAACCAATTCTAAATTCCTTTTTCCTCCACCAAAAATAATAAAATATTCCAAATAAGTTGGATCTAGATTTGGTTAATAATATTTTAATTATGCACCAATATCTAGACTAACTCAATATTTTGTTATAAATAGAAGGGTTTTTCCATTCATTCACTACCTTTTTCATCACTTTTTGATCTATACTTTTGGTCTGACTTTGATCCTCCATAATTGTCATATTTTTTCTACTTTTGCTTGTGAGCTCCCTTTGAGTTCTATTTTGTTTGGGTTTTCTGCACCATCAAGAGAGAGAGATCTTGGATCTGAAGCGTTGAGGACATACCAAAACCCATCCCATTGAGGGGGACTGGTAACATCTTTCTATGTTCCCTTCCCAGGTGTCATAATACAAAAAATTGTTTATAAATTCTTGTCTTGCCTATTGGATGTATGGAGCAACTCTTGTTTATTTTCGTTGTTAAATGTCTTTAACTACGTAGATCTGGAATGTTGTAGCATTTATTTTGATCACCCACTGCAGATCTAAGGAAATTGACAACCACATTTGATGTTAGGGTTGTTTGTTATGCACGGCTAAAGTGAGTTCTTTTCGTACGCTTGCGATTAGAATTCACACTAACAACTGACGACTCCACAAGGGTTTTTTAATTACGGCCGCTGTCGTTTTTCAGATCCCTGCACGACCAGCTGCTTCAGCCACAAGGGTTTTTCTTTAGCTTCGTATTTTGCATTCCATGATGTTGTTTTTAACCTTTTTGCCCTAAAACAGTAAAAATTCTAACTTTCGTGTGTTTCTAGGCCCTTTCAGCAGGTAACATGTATCAGCTGCAACAGAGATGTCACTTTTTTCTGAAACCTAGCCCCGAGACAGTCAGAAGTGCAAGTCGCACTTTTCAGCCCAAAACTTGCGACCTCAACTCTCAGGTAACATATATCTGCCCAAAAACTGCAACCTCAACAAAAAACAGGTCAGTACCTGCGACCTGCAATTTTTTGCGGAATTTTTTCTAGAATTTTCAGGGTTTGCCGAGGGCACTGTTCAGGTAGTAGGAACCAAGCCCCTTAGGGCTTTAATATGCTTCCACCATTTTAGGAGGAGTTTTGCTAAAGCAGGTCTTCTAAGTTTCAGTGTTTTTCAGCCATTTTTTCAAATCTGAACCTGTCTTTTCAGATCCAATTCAGATCGGTTATTTTCCCATCCAAAACACCACTTTTCAATTTTGTTTGGTCCTCCCTTTAGGGTCCCCGAAGTTTCCCTTTAGGTTGTAGCCTTTCGCCACCTATTTTTCCGCATTTTTCCCTCTAATTTCTTGTTGTTTTCTGCACCTCTTTTCAGCAGATCTAACCTTTAGATCCCTGTCCCTGTTGACCTTAGATCTATTGCCCATATTGTGTGTTTTTAGTAGATTTCGCCCACCCTTAGACTTGTCGTTGGGAAGCCCTCCTTTTTGGGTTTAAATTTATGCATCTTTAGCTGTTTATTTTACTGTCACTTTCAGTTTTGTTTATAGTTATACAACAACTTTTTTTTCTTCTTTCTATACACATGTTTGGGCTTAATTAAAATTAACACACTTATCACACACACACACCTAAAACGAAGAGCGCCTGGTTTACACTGCCAGGCCAAGACTAAAACATTGTAATTAATTTATTTGCACCTTCGTGCCCTTGTTTACCTCTCTTCCTTATTGGGTTCAGTGTATCTTTTCCATCATTGCACCTCCAAGGCATTTATTTCGAAGACTCTAAGGCCTTCATCCCCAGTTTCTGTTAGGAAGACTTACTCCACCGCGTAGGGTCTGAGTTAGTCCTCCGCCGAATCCCCATTTCGACTCTAATCCTGGTTCATCGGGTTCCCCTAATGTTTCCATTCCCGATTCTCCTCCACCTTTCCCTTTTATCATGTCTAGTACAGGACCTACTGCTAGTGGTGGCCCCGGCTCTAATGCTAGAACCGCTACTAGTGGGGCCGCAACAGGAACGATTCCGACTACTCCCTTGCTTCCTTATATGGCAGGCCTAAGCCTTCCCAAGTTAAGCCAGTTGATTAATGACCCTATACACCATGATCCAGGTTGGCCTGCTATGCCAACCAAGCTTCCTTTAGACATCCCTAAGTTTGAAGGAAATGTTAGAGAGGATCCTACCAACCATGTTTGTTCTTTCCACATGTGGTGTTCGTCCAACTCTATCACTGATGACTCTATCCGTCTTCGGTTATTCCAGCGTACGCTTATTAGAAAAGCTTCCAAGTAGTATGTCGACCAGGCCGCTGCCTCTCATGCTACTTTTGCGACTCTTGCAAAGGCATTTCTGTCCTACCTCCAGCTTCCCTTTCGCTATGACACCGGTACCGAACTTTTGACTGCTTTCCGTCAAACTTTTGTCACCCGCCTATATGACCATGTTCAAGAATGGCGCAGAAGGAAGAGCTTATGTCGAGCTCCAATTTTCGAAGACCGTGTCTACATGGATTGGTTTCCCAGATCCCTTTTGCCCTCTATTGGTAAAGATATCGCGTCTCACTTTCCTCAGACTGAGGAAGAAGCCATCCAAGTTGTGTTGAAATATGACTTGATCTATGCGCAATCTGGTTATGTTTATACTGTCTTACATGATCTCCCTAAACCTGGTGGTGCCAACGCACCGGGGGCATCTCATGCCGCCGACGGTATCATCGGATCCCTTTCACATCCATACACTCATCCTCCTATGGGTTATGGTTTTCCTCAGGGAGGGGCCAGCTCCTCTAACACATTTCCACCTCCCTGCAGCATGTATCCAAGACACGGCATGCCTCGCGCCTTTGTCCAACCGCATCCTCCGATGCCAGGGCCTACTTTCACCCAACTTGTTTACCCCAATGTTGCTCAACCTCCTTACTATTTGTATCCACAGCCCGGTGCTCCAACTCCTCCAACACAAGCAACTCCGCCTCCCATGCCTTCTCAAGCTCTGCAGCAGTAGCCACCCCCCCCCAGGGTCAACTGTATGTGCAGCAAAGTGTGACTAATC
This sequence comes from Pinus albicaulis, assembly GCA_034641835.2. NCBI lineage: Eukaryota > Viridiplantae > Streptophyta > Pinopsida > Pinales > Pinaceae > Pinus > Pinus albicaulis. Next base: position 930,746,147 of record CM076576.1, read on the forward strand.
CTCCCACTTCCAAAAAGAAGAGGAAAGGCAACCAAAACCAACCTGCTCTAGGTAATCAAGGAAACAATCCCCAAGGGAATACATCTAACACAGCAATTCAGCGACAAGACGATCAGCCCAAGCAGAACAGGCCTCTTCGCACGAATAAGCCTTGTTCTTGTTACGGTGTCCATGGTCACTATACCCATGATTGTCCCCTTTTACCTCAAATGCATCAACTGTGGGAAGCTCAAGCAGCATCTTGAGGACAACAAGCCTCTACTTTAGTTCCTCCTAATGCTGCACCTACTCAACTGGCTCTATTTACCAATCCTTTTCGCCAGCAAGGATATGTGGCTGCCCAACCCCCTAAAGCTCAGGCGGCCACTCAACCTCCTCCATCTGGTACCTCTGATTACCAGATCCTTATGATGCACTCTGACCAGGCCAATACTATCGATCTCAACCTTCAGACTCGGTCGCGCTAGTACACCAAGCCTCCTGCTACGTCCGCAACCAAGCCCCAGTCCTCAGGTCCCATAGAGCCAATTTCGACACCCAATGGTCCTTTACAGATCCCTTAGCCTAAGGCAGAGGTACATACCAAGATCCCCAAAGGACCATTACGCCGAAATGCTACTTTCGGTAAAGTCGCCCACACCTACAGCATAGTAGATGACTTGGCGCAATCCCCTGTCACCATGTCAACGCTGGAAGTCCTCAAACCGTGCCCTTCACAACGTAAAGCTCTACTAACTACCATGGGTGCTCTAGATCCTTCAGATGATCGTTTGATTGTCTTCGATGTTGACAAGTCAGAGCCTCCACTCCTACCTGCATCCGTAGCCTTCCAAATACCTGTCAAGATCCGCAATGCCAACGTCTCCCGATGTATCATTGATGAGGAGGCATCCACCTGCGTGCTATCCGCTTCTGTTTGGAAAAATCTCGGATTGCCCGAGTTAGCCCCTTCCACTATCACCCTCCGTGCATGGGATGGCCACTCTTCCCAGCCCCTTGGCATGTTCCGCAATTGTCCTATTACTCTTGCGGGCAAAAATTTTTGTGTTGACGTTGAAGTCATTGATGCCCCCTTAGACTACAACATTCTATTGGGTTGTAGCTATACTTATGCGATGTCTGTTGTCCCATCTACAGTTCACCGTAAGATGTGCTTTCCTCACAATGGAAATATCTTCACTATCGATCAACTGACATATCACGAACCAGAGTCTCAGACCTCTCTAGAGTCCATTATTTCTTCGGTGGCCAATAAACAAACAGTTGAACCTCCGGCCAGTGTCTCACCCGAGTCTATAAAGATTCCTCTTTTCTTGGTTCATTCCCTGGTCTCCCCCCTCTTATCCCTGACCCTAGCTCGTCAAATGTTTGCATGATGCAATCGTCTCAGTTTGACCTCAAACGGTTTGGTTCGATTAGTCAGTAGCCTAGCCCTTTGCAACTTGCTCCTAGTACTTCGACTCAGCCTTCGGGACCTCCTCCTCAAGGCCCTTCATCTGTAGCTAGTGTCCCTCATCCTCTTTTTCTGCATGGAACAGTTCCCCCTAGCCTTAACCATTTGGGAGCTCTTCCACCTGGCCATTACCCCTTCGGTTAGATATCGTTTCTTTCACCCCTTTCTAGAGTATTTTCGGTACCTGTTATGGCCACCTTGACCCTTCCCAACATGACCCTGGGGATCCCAGTCCGGTACATTGATCCCCCAGCCAATACCCCGCCTGGTCAACTCAAACCTTACACTACTTTGACCCCAATCCAACCGGTCGCTATGACCCCTCCCTTAGCTTATGCGCCTCAACCACCTCAACAGGAATCTACTCTTGTTGCAAAAGCCTCGGGTGAGGGGGGAAAAGCCCGCAAAAAGGCACTTAAGGACAAGGCTGCCCAGACAACACCTGCTCCTCCTAAGCCTCCAAAGCGTACACCTTTGTGTGCTTTGTGTGATGTTGCCGGTCATGCTACCCACAACTGTCCGGAATTGTCTCATATCAAACCCATGGTCAACGAAGCGTTTCCTGAGTCTGATATCCTAGAAGTCCATGTTACTTTACCGGCTTCAGCCAAGAAACTCAAGACTTTGCACACAAATGACCCTTGTGCTTTGTGTGATTTCCATGGCCACTATACTCACCTTTGTCCCTGCCTCGAAGATTTTTGCACCTCCCTGGAAGTGGTTCGGCAATACGAGATCGAGCGCAATGAGTCTGCCTCTCCCTCACTTGCACGTTTTGCTTCGGCAGAACCAGAAGACACATCCACTCCCATCAACATACCCCCTCCCGATGTTGAGATGACAAAGCCTTCGGCCACCATCCTCTACCTGTCATCATCTATGAGATGCACGGTGGAAGACCCCTCTGGGGCATCCCCTTCTGTTTCGCCTGACCTCCCTTTAGTGATCACCTTGGGCTCAACATCGCTAGATTCTTCATCTACTTGTTCTTCTGTCACCCTCCGTGACGATGCACACATGAACCTCAATTCTCATGATGGTGAGTCAAGTAGCTTCGCCACGTCATGTGGTCATCCTTCCACAAGTAACCCCATCTTCTACTGTGATGAAAACATTATGGAAGCATTTACCACCCCTGACTTTATCTATCTAGCCCATAAGAAAAATGGCACCATCCGTGTCTATGGTGACTTTCGCGACCTGAGCACAAGCTGTCCCCAAGACAGTTCCCCCACACCATCCACAATTCAATGTGCGGGGTGTATAAATTCTACCCATCGCATTCCCCCTAACAGTGCTTGTTTTATTTTTGCCTTGCGTTCAGGTTGCCAGCATTGTTCATCATCATCTCATATGTTGTTTTGTGGCACCTTTCAGATGGATCCCTTATCCATACCATATATCGGCTATGCCAACGGTGCAAGTCGCTACTCCCGGAATCTAGCCTCAACAGCATGGGCCATTTTCACCCCCTTGCATTCGCTTGTCCTCTCTAACGGCGTATGCATTGGTGCTACCACTAATAACCAGGCTGAATATGACGCAGTGATAGGTTATGCCCTTGACCGTCGCATCCTTCACCTTCATGTTCGTTTAGATTCTTTGTAGCTTGTCATGCAATTGAATGGTGTTTATCGTGTGCATAATCCTGTCCCTTTTAGAAGATATTTACGAGTGAAGCTCTTAATGTGTGAATTTGAAACGATTACATTCAGTCATGTACCTAGAGCCCAAAATCACTATGTAGATAGCATTGCAAACAATATTCTAGATTGGCATTTATCACACGCATTTAACACAAGACAATAATCATAAACCATAAAACAATGCATATCCATAATATGTGTCGTCCAAATTTACAATGTTTTGGAGTCCATTAACTTTAATACATATGACATGCCCATAGCATGTTACAAAAAACCAAAACTGGGGGCACCTCATGCCCCTACATCTAATCAATATCTAGAGGGTCCCGAGCCAATGCCTCGGCTCCTGTAGCCCGTAGATCAGGCTTCTCCTGTCCAACCATCGCTATGCGCCGCATGACTCCTCGCCACTCTGAGAGTAGACCAACACATGGCTCTATGTACTGGTCGTCAAGGTCCTGCCGACTGTGCTCAGAAACACCAATCAGCAGCTTCTCACATCTACGGCGGACATCCATCAGGAGGGCCACTGCATCCTCATTTTGCGTTACCCTCGATCCACTAAGTTCTGCAGCTCTTAACACTGGAGGTCGTACCATATACATGATCGGTTTCACCGGTGTTATATCAGAATACCACAAGTAAATGAATCAGTACCATATACAATATTCTAAAACTTTAAAATGCACCATAAAAGATAAGCAACTTTTCACTTACCGTCTGGCCCCCATGCTCGACCGGGTGGTAGTGGCAAGTCCAGGTCCTCATGATAGTTCATCCCACTATAGGGATAGTCATCTATGTATAATGGCATATGATCCCAATGCGCAAAAAAATCGAGTTGGAACACCCGTCCGACTACCCCACCTCCTCCTCTACACAGCAGTTGCCCCCAGCGGCGCATTCTAGGCTCTCACGAGCCCACATCTTGCATTTGTATACAAGGACGAAGTGTAGGGATCTTCTCAAAGAAGAGCGAGCAAAGCTCTGTGCCATATGCACAATCATGGTTCACCTACCGCTTGCACAGCGATAACTGTCGTTTCAATGATAACAACATCATCTGGGCCCACCCATAGTAGGTCCCACTCAATCCACCCTCAACCAGCATCATCTACCCTCTGGTGATGTGGTGGAGCACCCATAGTATTAAAAATTGGCTAGGTCAAACCGGAAACCGGCTAAATCGGCCGGTCAAACCCCTGGCCGGTCAAAATCGGTCAAAAAACCCGATTTGAACCCATACTTCGCTCAATTTCCCGGTCAAACCGGTGTTGACCGACCGATTAAGGACGAAACCGGCCAGTTTAGGGATAAACCGGTCGGTTCTGTCCTTAACCGGTCGGTCAGCTGCCAAGGTCGCAAAGGGACCCACGCACGCAGTTTTGGCCGGTTTAGGGTTGTTTTGGAGGGAAGAGGAGGGTTGTTTCCCTCCAAAAACACCCACTCCAATCCTTTATAAGTAAGGGCAGCCTCTCATTTGTCTCACACCATCTCATATGGAGCTTTTGTGAGTTTGATTGAGAGCTTGGAGAGTATTGAGTTTTTGCTGGAGTAGTGGAACAACATAGAGTTTGAGCTAAGTAGTAGCCATCGTGCCTCCAAAAGCCAAGGATACTGCATGGGCTCATTGTGATATGATTGATGGAAAAATGATCTGCAAATATTGCCAAAAATATATTGTAGGAGGGGGTATTTACAAGTTCAAGAAACACCTGGCTGGGATAGGAGGCCATGTAAAGCCATGTGGAGCGCCAAATGAAGTAATAGGGCATATTAGGGTAGAATACCTTCAGAAGTTTGAGACTCAAGTCACTGAACCAATAGAGAAGTTTGTGAGTGGAGCAGTTGCAAAGTTTGGCAGTCGAGACTCAACCAACTGAGTTTGATGATGATCATGATGAGAAGTTTCAACTGATAATGTTGATCACTAATTAGTAATATCATATATGCAGATTTGTAGTAGACTGTAGGCCAATGGCCTCATAGCTTGTAGCATTGTTTTTGGACTTTATGGGCCATTTGGAGCCTCATTGCTTATGTATTTTTTCGACGATATGTATTGCATTTGGTACCATTTTGATATATTCACCTTTACATGGTATATAAATGAGAAAAATTTGCATATTTTGTCTCTATGTGCTTGGAATCATGGTTGCCAATCTTAAAAATAGTTTTTTTATTAAAAAATAATTATTTAATGTATTTTTTTAAAACCGGTTCGTTTAGACCTGACCAGTACCAGTTAGACTGGTTCCGATCAGAAACCCGATTCATTAGGTCCACTGGTCCAGTCACCGGTTCCGGTTTTTAATACTATGGGAGCGCCTGGTTGCCCAGGATCCGCAGCACCGCTGCGGCCACAACATGAGTCTCTAGCCTCTCTAAATCTTCGATCGGTATCCGCGTGCCTTTCACATGGACACCCGGTCGACAGTGGCGTTCTACAAAGTCCATAATGTTCTGCCCTCGAGGTAACACTAGCTGTGTGTTTCCCACCATCCCCAGTGGCAGGAGACCGGTCAGGAAATATATGTCCTGAAGTGTCAGCTCGATCCGGTGCCTCTGCACTATAAAGAGCTCATGATCCGGGTCCCAATAGCTGACTATCTGGGCTAGCAAGGGCTCTCCTGCCCTCATCAATGGGTTCTCACAAATTTGAGGACCCTAAACTTGGCCAATGCGATGCGAACTACATGATCCCCTCGGATCTCAGAATGTAATGCATCTAGGTCTCTCTCTCTCTCTCCAGTTGATCCTCAACTCTGCCATACCTACACAAAACCATCATGTTTGGCAACATACAGAAAGGAAATATTGCATCATAACCATAAAATCCCAACTCTTAGCCAAAAACAGCACTAAAACCCCTTTCTCTGACAGGTCGCACTTTTCAGGCCATTTCCTGGGACAGGTCGCAGTTATTTTCCCAGTACCTGCTACCCAGGTCGCAGAACAGACCCCAAAAAGTGCGACCCAGCCATGAGGAGTAGAGGTTTGTTCTTGGGCTCTGGGTACCTAATCTGAAACTTTAATCCACTAAATTGAAAGAGTATGGTTAGGCCTCTTACCTACAACTAACGGATCTCGATTCCAACGATTGGTTTGTCCGCTACAATCACCACAATATTTAGGGCCTATTCTCCTCTCTACATTCACCATAGCTACATTTGCAAATGAATCAAATTGGAGGGAAATTGCCTTATTAAAAGAAAAACCCCAAATTTTTCTTTCGCCAATTACGACCAAACCGTAGCTCGGTTTGACGAACCGTCGGCACCGTTGGAAAGCTCTCACCGAGCACTCAAATGGGTATCCTTTTGTTTTTGGTGATTTGATACTTCACCCAGAAGCCTTTTTTCCAAGAAGGGTCACTTCGCCACTTCTCAGAATCGAATTTCTTCACTTGCGACACTTGTACTTGGGGCACCACTTTTCCTTCATACTTATCGATGCTCGTGTCGATTTTCGTCATGAGTAACCATCTTTTACTCATGTTTTTATGGTCCCCACTGGGCTTATTCTGTGTGGCAGCATCATCGAGTCGCCCTTGTTTAGAGCATCCGATTTGAGTTATCATCGTATCTGTTGTCGTTCCTAGAGACAGCCTTGAGTTGTGAAAGACCAGTTCCTAGGACATCTTAAATTAGCAAGGAGCATATGGTATAACAGAAGAAGTTATCAATAAAAAGCTCTCATGCTATTTCCTGAAAAACAAGGAATATTAATCTGAATGGGACCAAGACCTTCAGAAACTGACACAGAGAAAGGAATACTGCAGAGGCAACATGCAAAACTCCAATATAAAAACAATAGACAATTCAGAGATAGCTTACTGTAAAGAGGGCCAATTCAGAAATACCTCACAGAAATAAATTATCAGAAGGTGTATGTAGTGAATGAAATATTGAGAGAATATTAGTTGTCATTGAGCTGATATCCAGATACACAATATTACCATGTAATGGGCTTACCAATCTAAAAATCCATACATGACAATAGCATTTTAAAAACACCCTCCCAAAGCAACTAATATAGCAGAAATACGGTTTAGATGAATAGTGAAACAGAATATCATGCCTGAGCCATATTTAAAGCGCTTGACTAATCCGAGCATGGGTATCAAATAGAATAAATCCATACCAAAAATCAGTAAGCCACTCGCATTCCAGAAACATGATACAGGAAAGATGGATGAAATGAAATGATCTATTAAAATAACACATAAGAGAGAAAGTTACAAACTGTGAAATACCAAAGACCAGAATCCTCTTAACAGATGGAACTCCTCCTCACTGAGACCCTACGGGCTCTGAGCCTTCATACAATAGTTCAACAAAATGTATGCAAAAATCCTTTCACTGCATAATTTTATGATAAAATCTGGAACCCTAAATCATCTCTTCTTCGGGAGCTTTATAGGAGAGCAAGAAAGCTCCAAAGGAGAGTAGGTGATGAACATTTAATTTGCCTCATTAAAACAAGATGGCGGAAACGTGCACGCCCATACTGCTCGATGACTTTGTAATGTTGTTTATACTCTGCTGACTGCTTACTGAAATAAATGCACTGGGTAGAACTCTATTCAGGAACACGGCAAAGAAGTAAAATCACATAGACATTCCGTCATTTCCTAGAAGAAAATGGTGCTGAAAAGAAAGCTTTAGAGTATTGTTTTCTGCAAATGGTACCCTTTGCCTTCTAAACCCTGAATTACGGTTTAGGATCTTCAATGCTGAACGTTGAATTCCTCGATCATTCACTGATATTTCTCTGGTGCTCCATTAATATCTCCATCTGCTCAATCTGTGCTTTAAATGACTCTGGAGGGTTTGACAGATTTGAACCCTGCTTCTTTAATGGAAGTCTCGTCGACATACCTTCCCAGGCTTTTCTCCATAATTACAGCCTCTGAAAAATGGTCCTTTGATGTGCTCTGCTACTGCAATCAACACTGTAAATTATAACAGTTTTCCGCCACTGTAACCCTACAAAACCCGCAAACCCGTTAGGAAAACCATGCATGGGGATGGTGGATATGGCGGGGTCAATGAAAATGGTTGTGCGGACATGGCGAAATGGTGGAACAATGCAGGGTGGTGCCAAAAAACGCAGTGAAACGATGGTGAATGGATTGATGAAAGGTTTTAACATGAAACATTAAAATTTGACTTATGACTGGGATATATAACGGGCGGAGGAAAAATATGCGACACACACGTGGAGCGGGTGACGTGGAGGTACGGAATCAACTGGCGGAGAGGTAAGTGACTTGGACCGTCAGATCTCAGGAGGAGATCAACGGCTGAAAATGCGTCCTTGGAGGATGAACGGTGGGCCAGGGGTATGATTTCCCCATGTTAACTTCCGCACAGCTTCGAGGAGCGATCGCCGTCGGATGGGCTGCTGTAGATCGAACGGCTCACGCGCATATCGCGCCACGTCCGCTGCCGAACTATAACGCGCGATGAACGGCGGTTTTTGGGCCGTACACGGGGACACGCGTTAAACGATGTATGGAATCGCTCCGAAAAATAAAATACTGCCTACAGCCCAAAAGCAGTGCGATAGAAACCAAGCGGGTTTTGCACAGTGCACGGCGCGGGGACCACAAAGGCGGGTGTACTATGGAACGTTGATATTGCAGGTTGATCAGACAGTGGATGGGCGATTTGGGCGATGAACGGAGTGGGCCACGGGCGCGATGAAGACTGGCGAATGCCGTCGGATCTGTACAGATCGACGGTTATAAATGCGCCCGATGTATATATGTGATAAGCGCCTCCATGGCTAGCACTCGGTTTTGACCTCCGGTCATGTGGAGAAAAAGATGCAGGGGTTAGGGCCAAAAGGTGCTAGGCCTTGAATATATTATAATGTGGGGTTTCGGCCCTTTAATGTAGATTTGAGGCTGGGGGAAGGTAACGATGAGCAGAAAACGAATTTTTTAGGGCAGAAGGAGGGGTTTTGAAAGGTTTAAGCGGGATTGCTTATCAAAATTTCAATAAAATGCTGGCGTGATCAACATTGGCTCCACCTGGGGACGGCACGTTCATCCCTGGGCGTGTCGATAACTTCGCAGACCACCTGATAATCTTCTGTGCGAACTCTGCTCTTCAGCACTTCTACTTTTCTTTTTCATAATTCATCACGACACCCACATTATTAGAACAACGGGGAAAACAGGAAACTAATATACAGTATGATACATCAGGCTATCTTTGCCTGAATTAAAACTGGAAGTAGGGTTTAAAAAACTGACCATTTACAGGGGCGTCAAGCAAGTCACCCTGTAAATTCTCCAACTTGAAAGTGTTGTTACCTCCCTGTTCCACAATTTTGAAGGGGCCGAACCAGAGTGGGTCGAATTTACCATGTTTTCCTTTTTCAGCTCTCCGGATATCCCATCTGAGTACTAAATCACCAATCTGCAGATTCCTGTCCTTAGCATGCTAATCAAAAAGGTATTTCATCTTCTCCTGATACTCTGTCAGCCTTTGACTTACCTCGTTCCGCGTTTCTTCCAATTCCACCAGCTGATTTATTCTCCTGGTCATATCATTAGGCTCTTCTTGACTTTCCTGCATGAATCGGGCTACTGGTAGGGCTAACTGTATAGGGAATACTGCTGTCCTCCCATATACTAATTCATATGGGGATTTCCCAGTTGCTCTCTTGCTGGTAATTCTACTGGTCCACAGAGCAAATTTCAACTGGGAATCCCAATTTTTCTGATTTTCATTTATAGCCTTCTTCAGTGCCCTCACCAAGGTTTTATTGGAAGATTCTGCTAAGCCATTTCCTTGTGGATAATAGGCTGCAGAGTGGCTTAGTGTAATGTTATACTGCTGACAGAAACTCACAAACTTTGCAGACTTGAAGGCCTGGGCATTATCAGTTACTATTCTGGCAGGACAGCCAAACCTAGATATGATGTTTTCTTCCATGAATTTTATTATCACAGTATCTGTGGCAATCCTCGCGGGTATAGCTTCCACCCATTTTGTGAAATAATCAGTGGCAGTTAATATCCATTTATGCTGACCACTCGATGGAGGGTGTATCTCACCTATAAAATCAATTCCCCATTGCCTGAATGGTTCGTCCACGTGCACGGGAATCATGGGCAGAAGTGCCAGCTTCTATCTTTCTGCAAATTTTCGACACTTCTCACAGGCTCTTACCCAGGCAAAAACATCTCCAAAAAGCTTGGGCCAATAGAAACCAGCCTTCAGGATTTTGTGAGCAGTGGCCCTCCAACTGTAATGTCCCCCATAGATTCCTTCATGAAATTCAGCCATTATACTCTCTACCTCATCCTCTGTGAGACATAGGAGTAGGATGCCTGAGGGATCTTGCCAGTATAGTCGGCCATTGGCGACTATGTACTTCTGTGATTTCAATCTCAGCGTTCTGTATTTAACTTTATCACAGCTTGGAGGGCAGTTGAGTGTGAGGAGATATTCTACTATCTCCTTGTACCACTGACTGGTGAGGTACTTTATATGTGTTTCCGGGGTAGCTATCCCAATTGCCTGTCGTTCTTCTTTCTCCTCAGATTCCTCACTTGCTATAATGGACAAATTTATGCCCAGAGACTGATAGTTTGATTCAGATAATATTTTGGCAAGCCCTTGTCCTTTGATCAGCTTAGTAGGATGGATGTCTAATTCATACTCCTGTATTTTAGCAATCCACTTCCCCCTTTTTCCTTCACTATCCCCTTGGATAAGAATATCTTTTACAGCAGCTGCAGGCACAAATGCAGTGATATGGGACTGTAAGATATACATGTGGAATGCTTTGAGGGATTTCGCTAGGGCGTATGCTTGTTTTTCTAATATGTTATACTTTAACTCTGCATCACGGAGCACCTGACTGAAGAAGGCAATGGGCTGCTCGTACCCTTCCTCATTTTTCTGCAATAAAACTCCTACTATTGTATGAGGTGATGCAAAAGAAAAGATTATGAAAGGTTTAGCATAATCTGGTCCAGCTAACACAGGAGCTTATGCAAAAGCATTTTTTATCCTGGTAAATGCCTCTCGTGATTCCTGTGACCATTTAACTTCATTCTTCTTCTTCAGCATGTCAGTTATATGTCTAACTATTTCAGCATAGTTAGGAATAAACCTTCTCAGGAAATTGATGCGCCATAGGAATACCTGTACTTCCTTCTTATTTCTAGGAAGGGAAATACCATTTATAACCTCTACCCTCCTCGGATCTATCTTCACCCCATCTTTAGTCACAATGTGTCCCAAAAGTTTACCCTCTTCTAATGCAAATAAAGACTTCTGAGGGTTTAGGTAGAGACCATACCTTCTGCATTTCTCAAAGGTTCTACGCAGATGTTCGATGTGCTCAGTATCATTCTTTGAAAATACAGTTATATCATCGAGGTAGACTACCAGCAATTTATCTTGCTCCCCAACAAAAGCAATGTCCATGGCCCTCTGAAAAGTGGCCCCTACATTAATCAATCCAAAAGGCATCCTGGCATACATAAATGTACCCCATGGTGTGGTGAAAGCAGTCTTCTTTTGATCCTCTGTAAGTACAGCCACCTGGTTATAACCAGAGAATCCATCCATCATTGACATCCTAGAAGCTCCAACCACTTTCTGCAGGATGTGATCCATCTTAGGCAATGGATAATTATCCTTTAAGGATGCTCTGTTCAAATTTCAGAAATCTACACACAGCCTTATTTCTCCATTCTTCTTTCGGAAAGGGACTAGGTTTGCCACCCATTCAGAGTACCTCAATGGTACAATTATTTTGGCCTTTAACATCTTCTTAATTTCCTTCTCAATAGAGGGAAGCAGCAGGGGATTTATTTGTCTGAGCTTCTGCTTGTGAGGTTTAACATCTCCCTTTAGTGGAATTTTGTGCTGCATTATACTGATGTCGAAAGTTTTCAAGTCCTGATAGGACCAAGCAAACACATCCTTGTAAGACCGAAATAACTTCTGGTATGGCTTTTTATATTCTTCTGGGACTTTCTTGGATAATTTTACAATTTTGGGGTCAGCCTCAGTACCCAGATTCAGGTCTTCTATCAGATTTTCTTCTACCACTTTGCTTGGCTGCAGTGGGACATCATTCTTGTCGAATAATCTTTCTAGAGGCACCAGTCCTCTAGGTATAATGTTTCCCTTCAATTGCAGCACTTCATTACCTGCCATTTTCTTCTCCCAATTTCTTCCTGAAGTGTCTTTAGTTTGCTCTTCTTCACCTTCAGCATCAATCTCCATATTGGAGAATTCCCCTACCGTTTCCAAGAATCTCTTCATCTGTTCTTCATCCTCAAATACCTGCCAGTGCTTGATGTTATCTGGGATTGATGGTCGATAACGTACCTCAACTTCATATCTTAAAAGAGGGTTCTGAGGTGGATGAAATGTGCTAGCAGCCACAGCAAGGGAATCAACCATCCTATTTTGTTCTCGGGGCATGAACTGGATATTAAATGCCAAGAAAAAATTCTCCACCATGTCCCAAACTTCATTCCTATAAGCCCTCAGCCAAGGATGCTTGGTTTGACACTGATTTCTGACTTGTCTAACCACCAGTTCTGAATCTCCCAGAACTTTTAGACTTTGTATATTCATGTTCCTGGCTATCTGTAAACCTAACAGAAGTGCTTCATATTCAGCCACATTATTAGTAGCTTCATATGCTAGCTTGAAGGACAATGGGACCCATTTCCCTGTAGGAGAAATCAATAATATTCCAGCTCCATTACCTTCTCTTGAATTTGCTCCATCAAAATGAAGTGTCCAGATTCCTGCTTCATGGCTCTCTGAGAGCTGCTCAGTCTTGATCTTGTAGAAGGATGGTTCATGAGCATAATCTTGATCTTCTTCCAGGATCAAGCATGAGAAATCTCCTTCTTTATTGTAGATTGGTGAATTAACAGAGTTGTCAGCCTTAGTCACCATCTTGACAAATCTAGTTTCCCTGTACAACCTCCTCACCTGGCCACCAAAAACTAGGATAGTGGCATATGTTAAATCCAACTTAATTGACCCACCAATTTTTGTTCCCCAGGACCTTGATAGCAACATACCGAAGCGAGCTGGGATGTCAGCCACCACGATATCCATTACCACACTTTTTGCTGGTATTGTCGCTCCTAGAGACAGCCTAGAGTTGTGATAGACTAGTGCCTAGGACATCTTATATAGCAAGGAGCATATGGTATAACAAAGGGAGTTATCAATAAAAAGCTCTCATGCTATCTCTTGTAAAACAAGGAATATTAATCTGAATGGGACCATGACCTTCAGAAAATGACACAGAGAAAGGGATATTGCAGAGGCAACATGCAAAACTCCAATATAAAAGCAACAAACAATTCAGAGACAGCTTACTGTAAAGCAGGCCGATTCAAAAATACCTCACAAAAATAAGTTATCAGAAGGTGTATGTAGTGAATGAAATATTGAGAAGATATTAGTTATCATTGAGCTGATATCCAGATACACAATACCACCAATGCATGGGCTTACCAATCTAAGAATCCATTCATGATAATAGCGTTTTAAAAACACCCTCCCAAAGCAACTAATATAGCAGAAATACGGTTTAGATGAATAATGGAACAGAATATCATGCATGAGCCATATTTAAAGTGCTTGACTAATCCAAGCATGGGTATCAACTAGGATAAATCCATACCGAAAATCAGTGAGCCACTCGCATTTCAAAACATGATACAGGAAAGATGGATGAAATGAAATGATCTATTTAAATAACACATAAGAGAAAGTTACAGACTGTGAAATACCAAAGACCAGAATCCTCTTTAACAGATGGAACTCCTCCTCATTGAGACCCTATGGGCTCTGAGCCTTCATACAAGAGTTCTACAAAATGTATACAAAAGCCTTTCACTGCATAATTTTTTGATAAAATCTGGAACCATAAATTATCTGTTCTTTGGGAGCTTTATAGGAGAACAATAAAGCTCCAAAAGGGAGTAGGTGATGAACATTTAATTTGCCTAATTAAAACAAAATGACGGAAACGTGCACGCCCATACTGCTTGATGACTTTGTAATGCTGTTTGTACCTTGCTACCTGCTTACAGAAATAAATACGCTGGGTAGAAAACTCTTCAGGAACACGGCAAAGGAATAAAACCACATGAACATTCGGTCCTTTCCTGAAGAAAAATGGTGCTGAAAAGAAAGCTTTAGAGTATGTTTTCTGCGAATGGTACCCTCTGCCTTCAAAACCCTGAATTACGGCTTAAAATCTTTAATGCTGAATGTTGAATTCCTCTGATCTCCCACTGATACTCTTTACCGCAACATTAATATCTTCATCTGCACAATCTGTGCTTTGAATGACTCTGCAGGGTTTGACAGATTTTAACCCTGCATCTTTAATGAAAGTCTTGTCAATCTACCTCCCAGGCCTCTCTCCATAATTCAGCTCTAAAAAATGGTCCTTTTTCATGCTCTCTATCACAGTAATAGAGACTGTGAATCATGATTGTTTTCCGCTGCTGTAAACCTGCAAAACCTGCAAACTCGTCAAGAAAACAAATGCATGGGGATGGCGATGCAATGGGGATGACTGTGTAGCAACGTGGCATGGTGGACGAATTGAGAAATGCAGAGCGATGGTAGGAAATGCAGTGTATCCATGTAACACAGTCTGGTGGAAGCGGGCGGAAAATTTAAATGGAAACATTAGGAAAATGACCCGTTGAATGAATATATACGGAGGACAAGCGAATACGGAACAAATGGCACGTGGAATGGTGACATGGAGGGAGTTGGGCAATGGCGTGGCATGTGTTTAATCTGGACCGTCCGATCTCAGGAGGAGATCGACAGTGGAAAACGTATCGGAGGGCAATGAGATGGTGGGCCAGGGGCGCTATTGACTTGGATTAACACTCGTGCAGCTTCGGAGTGCGATGACCGTCGGATGAAGACCTCCAGATCGAACGGCTGTCATGAATATCGCGCCGTGACTTCGGACGAACAATAACGCGCAATGGAAGGCGGTTTTGGAGCCGTACGCGGAGACACGCGGCAAGCGATGTATGGAATCGCTCCAAATTGAGAAATACCGCCCACCTCCGAAAGGCAGTGCGATAGATACCAGGCAGTTTTTGAACAGTGGACGCGGGGCAGGGACCACCGGGACAGATAGACTCCGGGCCGTTGATTTTATGGTTTGATCAGACGGTAGTCAGGCGGGCTACGGGCGCGACAGAGATGAACGAACGTCGTCCGATCTGTATAGATGGACGGCTCAAAATGCGCCCGATATACGTTTGATAAGCGCCTTTCGAGCTGGCGCCTGGTCTAGCGCCTGAGCAACGTGGAGGAAAAGATTAAAAGGGCTAGGGCCGAAGGGGCTAGGCCTTATATATTTTCCAATGCGGGTTTTTGGCCATTTTTAATGCAATTTTGAGTTTAGAAAAGGGGAACGATAGGTGGAAAAACGATTTTTTTAGGCCAAACTGAGGGGGTTTAAAGGGGATTTTTTGTCAGAATTTAACGGAATTTAACAGAATGCTGACATGATCAACATTGGATCCACCTGGGGACGACACGTTCATCCCTGGGCGTGTCGAGAACTTTGTAGACCACATGTAAATCTTCTATGCGGACACTGCTCTTTCAGCACTTCCATTTTTCTTTTCATGATTCATCACGACACCCACATTATTCAAATAAAGATGAAATAGAAAACTAATATACAGTATAATACACCAGGTTGTGCTTACCTGCATCAGAATTGGAAGTAGGGTTTAAGAAACTGACCATTTACAAGGGCATCAAGAAAATCTCCCTGTAAATTCTCCAACCTAAAAGTGTTATTGCCCCCCTGTTCCACAATTTTGAAAGGACCGAACCAAAGCGGATCGAATTTACCATGTTTTCCTTTTTCAGGCCTCCGGATATCCCACCTGAGCACTAAATCACCAATCTGCAGATTCCTGTCTTTAGCGTGCTGATCAAAAAGGTATTTCATCTTCTCCTGATATTCTGCCAGCCTTTGATTTACCTGATTGCGTGTCTCTTCCAATTCCACCAGCTGGTTTATTCGCCTGATCATATCATCAGGTTCTTCTTGGCTTTCTTGCATGAATTGGGCTAATTGTAGGGCTAACTATATAGGGAATACTACTGCCTTCCCATATACTAATTCATATGGGGATTTTCCAGTTGCTCTCTTGCTGGTAATTCTATTGGCCCACAGAGCAAATTTTAACTGGGAGTCCCAATTTTTCTGGTTTTCATTTATAGCTTTCTTCAATGCCCTCACCAGGGTTTTATTGGAAGACTCTGCCAAGCCGTTTCCTTGTGGATAGTAGGCTGTAGAGTGGCTTAGAGTGATGTTATATTGCTGGCAGAAATTTACAAACTTTGCAGACTTGAAAGCTTGTGCATTATCAGTCACTATTCTGGCAGGACAACCAAACCTGGATATGATGTTTTCTTCCATGAACTTTATTATCACAGTATCTGTAGCGTTCCTCGCAGGTATAGCTTCCACCCATTTTGTGAAATAATCAGTGGCAGTTAATATCCATTTATGCTGACCACTTGATGGAGGATGTATTTCACCTATAAAATCAATTCCCCATTGTCGGAATGGTTCATCCACGTGTACGGGAATCATGGGCAGAGGTGCCAGCTTCTGTCTTTCAGCAAATTTCTGACACTTCTCACAAGCTCTAACCTGGGCAAAAACATCTCCAAAAATCTTAGGCCAATAGAAGCCAACCTTCAGGATTTTGTGAGTAGTGGCCCTCCAGCTATAGTGACCCCCACAGATTCCTTCATTAAATTCAGCTATTATGCTCTCTACCTCATCCTCTGTGAGGCACAGGAGTAGGATGCCTGAGGGATCACGCCAATATAATCGGCCATTGGTGACTATGTACTTCTGTGATTTCAATCTCAACGTTCTGTATTTAACTTTATCACAACTTGGGGGGCAGCTAAGTTTGAGGAGATATCCTACTATCTCTTTGTACCACTGACTGGTGAGGTACTTTATATGTGTTCCCGGAGTAGCCACCCCAATTCCATGTCGCTCTTCTTTCTCTTCAGATACCTCACTTGCTATTATGGACAAATTTATACCCAAAGCTTGATAGTTTGATTCAGATAGGATCTTGGCCAGCCCTTGTCCTTTGATCAACTTAGTAGGGCAGATGTCTAAGTCATACTCTTGAATCTTGGCAATCCACTTTCCCCTTTTTCCTTCACTATCCCCCTAAATAAGAATATCTTTTACAGCAGTTGTAGGCACAAATGCAGTGATATGGGACTGTCAGATATATAAGCGGAATGCTTTGAGGGATTTCACTAGGGCGTATGCTTGCTTTTCTAATATGTTTTACTTTAATTCTGCATCACAGAGCACTTGACTAAAGAAAGCTATGGGCTGCTCATACCCCTCCTCATTTTTCTGCAATAAAACTCATGCTATTGTATGAGGTGATGCAAAAGAAAAGATCATGAAAGGTTTAGCATAATCTGGCCCAACTAGCATAGGGGCTTCTGAAAAAGCACTTTTTATCCTTGTAAATGCCTCTCGTGATTCCTGGGACCATTTACTTCATTATTCTTTTTCAGCATGTCAGTTATATGTCTAACTATTTCAGCATAGTTAGGGATAAACCTTCTCAGGAAATTGATGCGCCCTAGGAATACTTGTACCTCTTTCTTATTTATGGGAAAAGAAATACCATTTATAACCTCTACCCTCTTAAGATCTATCTTCACCCCATATTTTGTTACAATGTGTCCCAAAAGTTTACCTTCTTCTAAAGCAAATAAAGACTTTTGAGGGTTTAGAGAGAGACCATACGTTCTACATTTCTCAAAGGTTCTACGTAGATGTTCAATATGCTCAGTATCATTCTTTGAAAATACAGTGATATCATCAAGGTAGACTACCAGAAATTTATCTTGCTCCCCAAAAAAAGCAATGTCCATCGCCCTTTGAAAGGTGGCCCCTGCATTAATCAATCCAAAAGGCATCTTGGCATACATAAATGTACCCCATGGTGTGGTGAAAGAAGTCTTCTTTTGATCTTACGGAAGCACAGCCCAGTTACAACCAAAGAATCCATCCATCATTGACATCCTCGGCTCAAAACTCTTGCGGGATATGATCCATTTTAGCGAGTGGATAATTATCCTTTAAGGATGCTCTGTTTAAATTTCTAAAATCCACACACAGCCTTATTTCTCCATTCTTCTTTCGGACAGGGACTAGGTTTGCCACCCATTCAGAGTACCTCAATGGCACAATTATTTTGGCCTTTAACAACTTCTTAATTTCCTTCTCAATAGAGGGAAGCAGCAAGGGATTTATTTGTCTGAGCTTCTGCTTATGAGGCTTTGCATCTCCCTTCAGTGGAATTTTGTGTTGCATAATACTGATATCAAAAGTTTTCAAGTCCTGATAGGACCATGCAAACGCATCTTTGTAAGACTGAAATAATTTCTGATATATCTTTTTATATTCTTCTAGGATCTTCTTGGACAATTTTACAATTTTGGGGTCAGCCTCAGTACCAAGATTCAGGTCTCTACCTGATTTTCTTCTTCCACTTTGTCTAGCTGCAGTGGGATATCATTCTTGTCAAATAATATTTCTAGAGGCACCAGCCCTCTAGGTATAATGTTTCCCTTTAACTGCAACACTTTATTACCTGCCACTTTCTTCTCCCAATTTCTTTCTGAAGTATCTTCAGATTCAACCTGCTCATCAGCATCAATCTCCATATTGGATAATTCCCCCACTGTTTCCAAGAATCTCTTCATCTGTTCTTCATCTTCAAATACCTGCCAGTGCTTGATGTTATCTGGGATTGACGGCCAATAACACACCTCAACTTCATATCTTAAAAGAGGGTTCTAAGGTGGACGAAATGTGCTAGCAGCCACAGCAAGGGAATCAGCCATCTTGTTCTGTTCTCGAGGCATGAACTGGATATTGAATGCCAAGAAGAAATTTTCCACCATGTCCCAAACTTCATTCCTGTAAGCCCTCAGCCTAGGATGTTTGGTCTGACACTGAATCTTGACTTGTCTAACCACCAGTTCTGAATCTCCCAGAACTTTTAAACTTTGTATGTTCATGTTCCTAGCTATCTGCAATCCTAACAGAAGTGATTCATATTCAGCCACATTATTAGTAGCTTCATATTCAAGCTTGAATGACAATGGAACCCATTTTCCTGTAGGAGAAATCAATAATATTCCAGCTCCATTACCTTCTTTTGAATTTTCTCCATCAAAATGGAGCGTCCAGATTTCTGCTTCATGGCTCTCTGAGGGCTGCTCAATCTTGATCTGACAAAAGGATGGTTTATGAGCATAATCTTGATCTTCTTCTAGCATCAAGCATGAGAAATCTCCTTCTTTACTGTAGACAAGTGAATTAACAGAGTTGTCAGCCTTAGTCACCATCTTGACAAATCTAGTCTCTCTGTACAACCTCCTCTCCTGGCCACCAAAAACTGGGATGGTGGCATATGTTAAATCCAACTTAATTGACCCACCAATTTTTGTTCCCCAGGACCTTGACAGTAACATGCCAAAACGAGTTGGGATGTCAGCCACCACTATGTCCATTACCACACTTTTTGCTGGGATTTGGGCCAAATTGACTACCAAATCCTTGATCATCCCCAAGCATTTAACTCTTTTGGAATCAAATGAATAGAGGTCTTTGTATGGACGGGTAATTTGTAGTCCTAATTGTTCCATGACTGACAAAGGTAGCAGATTATGGGAAGCTCCAGAATCTAACATACAGTTATGCAATAGCAGGTCATGAATCACTAGAGACGCATAGAAGGGAGGAGTAGAAGCATCTAATTCCTCAACATGTGGACCAAATACAACCATGGGTCTTTCTTCATGAAGGTTGAGACTATCTGGGGTGAGTATAGCTTCCGGAGGGATCATAAAAGAGGTGACTTGGGATTGATATGCAGGTTGCTTTAATAGTTCAGTCAAGGGAACTGGGATTTTGACTTTCTCAAGTTCCTTTTGTAGGCTGAAAAAAGGAGAAGATTTTTCTATTACAACTTCTTTTGACTCTTTATTTTCAACTGAGGGTTTGACTTCTTTTGACACAGACTTAGTATTAGGAGGAATGACCACTTTTGAAGAGGAAGGAATTTGATCATTAGACTGCAAAGGTTTGTTTAGAGGGCCCTTACCTTTGTCTCTTACTTTATGCACTGTTGATTCTTTTTGAGCAGGTGCTTCCTTCTGGGGAGGCTCCTTTTCTTGATCTTGAGTACGAGTCCTCTTCCTAGAAGATCTGAGATCATATCTTCTATTGAACTGTGCTTGCATGAAATCAACAAATTTTTGCAATAATGATCAATTTCTGCTTCTTCTGTGTCTCTGGTCTTTTCTTCTTCTTGCAATGGGCACTCAGCTCCTTCATTTCCTTGCAAAGGGCATTCTTCTCCATCACTATTTGAGAAGGCAAGATTTGCATCCTCCAGTTCATAGGCAGTGTCTTTAGTAGAATCATCTACTGGACCTTCTAAGTACAATGGGTGTGGCACCTGATCAGGTTGCTCCTTTGCTTCCCTTGGCAATATTTGCAGGGGTGGCTTCCTGTACTGAGGATTGTAGTCTCTGTTTTGAGCATTGTGGAAATTCTTGGGGGCTGAATTCTTGGTCTCCAATTCAAGCTTGACCAGTTTACCAGAAAGGTTCTTAATCATTTTGCTCATTTCTTCAATTCCATCATTAGCTGAGTCTCTGTCTTGATAGGAGGTAGATACCTCCTCTTTTCCCCTTCTTCTAGTATCTTGTTCAGATTTTCCTTTTGATTTGCCAGTGGAGGCAAAGTTTGCTTCCAACTCTAGTGCATTTGACTGAGCATCATCCAGAGTAGCAGGCTTTCTTTCTCTGAGAGAGAAACCAAATTCTGAATCAAAAGCTGCTACAAAAACAACCTTAGCAGCAGTTTGATGAGGCTTCATATCAGCAGGAAGACTCAAATACAATTTATTAAATCTCTTGATAAATTCTAATACTCCTTCATTATGTCTTTTCTTGAGTGTATTGAACTCAATGAGACAATGTCCATGATATTTCTTCTCTCCCCATTTCCTGAGAAAAGTATCTTCCATATTATCCCAAGTAGTAACAGAACGGTTTGCTAGTGTCTTAAACCATTTTCGAGCTTCACCATCAAGAGATTGGACAAACAGCCTCAAGACCACATCTAAATGTTCCACATTAAAATTCTATGCAAAAGCACAGAAGACCTCAAGATGTTTTTGAGCATCAATCTCATTTTCCCCATTGAATCGGGGTAAAATCTTCAAATAATCCTGTGGCAAATCATTCAACACTTGGGGTAATGCCAGAGGAGCATATTTATTTAGCAAGAAGCCTGGAACATTTTCCATTGGAGGGGGTGGAGGTAGTGCAATAGTTTGATGAGTAAGAGGAGGAGGAGGTGGAAGTGGAGTATGAATAACAATAGGAATGTAATGAACAACAGGCTGAGGTGTTGAGGGGAATAATGGCCTATTAACAGCAGATACTTCAGTGACTTCTTTAACCTCTTCAACCTCAAGAGTAGGGTGAAAATTATCTTTATTTCTGATACCTCCTCGGGGTGGGCTATCTGAATAGTAGTAATCAGTATCTCCCACAGTGGAGTCAGGATCTAGCACTTGAGATTCTTGAGAAGAAGAGGATGGAAAATCTTCTATAGACAATTCAGGGATTTCAGAGTGGACTGATTTTCTCTCCCTCCAAATTCTTCTATGTATAATATTTTCAGGGTCAGACACTGAAAGTGTCTTTGGCTGAGACGTATCTGACCTCAGGTGTGGCTTTCGAGGAGCCAGGACTGCAAATAAATTTATCAAATAAACAAATGTGGAGTCACCAAGGTGAGGGATCTACAACTCTCAACTCTCCATACTCACCTACTTGAAGAGTGAAATAGGTTTTTTCGAAGCCCAGGGATTTATATTTTCTCAACTTCGATCCCCGACAACGGTGCCAAAAATATGTTGTCGCTCCTAGAGACAGCCTAGAGTTGTGATAGACCAGTGCCTAGGACATCTTATATAGCAAAGAGCATATGGTATAACAGAGGGAGTTATCAATAAAAAGCTCTCATGCTATCTCTTGTAAAACAAGGAATATTAATCTGAATGGGACCAGGACCTTCAGAAACTGACACAGAGAAAGGGATATTGCAGAGGCAACATGCAAAACTCCAATATAAAAGCAACAGACAATTTAGAGACAGCTTACTGTAAAGTGGGCCGATTCATAAATACCTCACAGAAATAAGTTATCAGAAGGTGTATGTAGTGAATGAAATATTGAGAAGATATTAGTTATCATTGAGCTGATATCCAGATACACAATACCACCAATGCATGGGCTTACCAATCTAAGAATCCATACATGATAATAGCGTTTTAAAAACACCCTCCCAACGCAACTAATATAGCAGAAATACGGTTTAGATGAATAATGGAACAGAATATCATGCATGAGCCATATTTAAAGTGCTTGACTAATCCAAGCATGGGTATCAACTAGGATAAATCCATACCGAAAATCAGTGAGCCACTCGCATTCCAAAACATGATACAGGAAAGATGGATGAAATGAAATGATCTATTTAAATAACACATAAGAGAAAGTTACAGACTGTGAAATACCAAAGAACAGAATCCTCTTTAACAGATGGAACTCCTCCTCACTAAGACCCTATGGGCTCCGAGCCTTCATACAAGAGTTCTACAAAATGTATACAAAAGCCTTTCACTGCATAATTTTCTGATAAAATCTGGAACCATAAATTATCTGTTCTTTGGGAGCTTTATAGGAGAACAAGAAAGCTCCAAAAGGGAGTAGGTGATGAACATTTAATTTTCCTAATTAAAACAAAATGACGAAAACGTGCACGCCCATATTGCTTGATGACTTTGTAATGCTGTTTGTACCTTGTTACCTGCTTACAGAAATAAATACGCTGGGTAGAAAACTCTTCAGGAACACGGCAAAGGAATAAAACCACATGGACATTCGGTCCTTTCCTGAAGAAAAATGGTGCTGAAAAGAAAGCTTTAGAGTATGTTTTCTGCGAATGGTACCCTCTGCTTTCAAAACCCTGAATTACGGCTTAAAATCTTTAATGCTGAATGTTGAATTCCTCTGATCTCCCACTAATACTCTTTACCGCAACATTAATATCTTCATCTGCACAATCTGTGCTTTGAATGACTCTGCAGGGTTTGACAGATTTTAACCCTGCATCTTTAATGAAAGTCTTGTCGATCTACCTCCTAGGCCTCTCTCCATAATTCAGCTCTAAAAAATGGTCCTTTGTCGTGCTCTCTATCACAGTAATAGAGACTGTGAATCATGATAGTTTTCCACCGCTGTAAACCTGCAAAACCCGCAAACTCGTCAAGAAAACAAATGCATGGGGACGGCGATGCAGTGGGGATGACTGTGTAGCAACGTGGCATGGTGGACGGATTGAGAAATGCAGAGCGATGGTAGGAAATGCAGTGTATCCATGTAACACAGTCTGGTGGAAGCGGGTGGAAAATTTAAATGGAAACATTAGGAAAATGACCCATTGAATGAATATATAGGGAGGACAAGCGAATACGGAACAAATGGCACGTGGAATGGTGACGTGGAGGGAGTTGGGAAATGGCATGGCATGTGTTTAATCTGGACCGTTCGATCTCAGGAGGAGATCGATGGTGGAAAACGTATTGGAGGGCAATGAGACGGTGGGCCATGGGCGCTATTGACTTGGATTAACACTCGTGCAACTTCGGAGTGCGACGACCGTCAGATGAAGACCTCCAGATCGGACGGCTATCATGAATATCGCATCGTGACTTCGGACGAACAATAACGCGCAATGGAAGGCAGTTTTGGAGCCGTACGCGGAGACACGCGGCAAGCAATGTATGGAATCGCTCCGAATTGAGAAATACCGCCCGCCTCCGAAAGGCGGTGCGATAGATACCGGGCAGTTTTTCAATAGTGGACGTCGGGCGGGGACCACCGGGACAGATAGACTCCGGGCCGTTGATTTTATGGTTTCATCGGACAGTAGTCAGGCGGGCTACGGGCACAACAGAGATGAACGAACGCCGTCCGATCTGTATAGATGGACGGCTCAAAATGCGCCCGATATACATTTGATAAGCGCCTTTCGGGCTGGCGCCTGGTCTAACGCCCGGGCTACGTGGAGGAAAAGATTAAAAGGGCTAGGGCCGAAGGGGCTAGGCCTTATATATTTTCCAATGCGGGTTTTTGGCCATTTTAATGCAATTTTGAGTTTAGAAAAGGGGAACGATAGGCGGAAAAACGATTTTTTTTAGGCCAATTAGAGGGGGTTTAAAGGGGATTGTTTGTCATAATTTAACGGAATTTAACAGAATGCTGACATGATCAATAGCTGGGATTTGGGCCAAATTGACCACCAAATCCTTGATCATCCCCAGGCATTTGACTCTTTTGGAATCAAATGAATAGAGGTCCTTGTATGGACGG
The DNA here is from genome assembly GCA_034641835.2 of Pinus albicaulis. Classification (NCBI taxonomy): domain Eukaryota; kingdom Viridiplantae; phylum Streptophyta; class Pinopsida; order Pinales; family Pinaceae; genus Pinus; species Pinus albicaulis. Next base: position 930,770,809 of record CM076576.1, read on the forward strand.
GTGATTTGTAATCCTAGTTGTTCCATGACTGACAGAGGTATAAGATTACTACTTTATTTAATTGTATTTTTGACTTATCTCCTTATAGGTTTACTCAAATTTCAAGTGTAGACACTCGTTGGATGCAAAATTAAAGTCCACATCCAACGAATACCCATTATGCATACTTTTGAGAAGACCCACTGTTTAATCAATTTCATGTCTTAAATTGCTATCATAAATTATCGACCGGAGTTAGTAATCTTATGAAGTGTGGTACACTATATATGCTTAGATGCCCTTCTTTCTTACTTCGTTATGTAGTTTTATATTTTGTTTTTTTGGGGTTTGTATTTTATGTCTAATGTTAAAACTAAAAACTAATCTGTTAGAAAATTAAATATTACAGAGCAATGAAACACATAAAATATGTAGAAAACACAAACACATAAAACCAGAGAGACACAGATATACGTGGTTCACCCAGTTTGGGCTACGTCCACCTCGAATAGTCAGTCCTTCGTTTCTATTATCCAGCAAAAATGAAGAGACACAACCTACAACAAATCCGCTGTAATATCCTTTGTTCTCTCTCACAGTCTCCCTATTTGTTTCTCGCTCCGAGAATACACATACAATACATAGCCGCAATACAATGCCCTCATACAAGCGAGGGGTTGCCTTCTAGGGCAAAAAACCCTAAACTAAACATAACTTCTACCGTCATATCATCCGCCTAATGAACGGCCCAGATTGACTAGAAATTACTATACTTTTACAAGGCAATTTTACATCTGTTTTTAGCTTCGGGGGCGCTGCCCCCGAAACCCCCCGCCAAGGGGGGGCTCCATAAAGTCGCAGTTGCCTCCCCCTGGACCCCCCAGGCAGCGTTTAATTTCAGGCGGCATTGCCGCCCCATTAAGGTACAGGGGTCCAACGCTGTGATACAAAATAAACAAGATAATCAGACTCCACACCCAACAATCTCCCACTTGGAGACTGATTGTAGAAACTCCACCGCTGTTTCATTTGCTGGACAATGACTCCTCTTTGGACCTGGTTGTTTCTCATCTTCATCGTCATCCTTGAAGACCAATTGAAACTAAGCATGTTCTCAGCTTCTCCCTGGTTACAACTTTTGTTAGCATATCTGCAGAATTCTGGTTAGTGTGTATCTTTTCCAGCTTCAACTGTCCATCTTCCAATACTGACCGTATGAAATGGTACTTGAGCTGTATGTGTATAATCCTGGAATGAAATGCTGAGTTCTTTGCAAGATGAATGGCACTTTGGCTATCACTGTATAACGTGCCCATATCATGCTTCTTACCCAATTCATCCATAAACCTTTGTAACCAAATCATTTCCTTACTAGCCTCTGTAGTAGCAACATATTTTGCTTCTGTTGTTGAAAGTGCAACAACACTTTGGATTTTTGAAACCCAACTAACAGCTATTCCACCTACAGTAAATACATATCCTGTAGTGCTCCTCTTGTTATCTCTGTCACCTGCCATATTTGCATCAACATATCCCTGTAGAGCAATGTTTGAACCACCAAAGCATAATGCTTGATTTGTGGTACCTCTCAAATATTTGAGAATCCAGTTTACTGCCATCCAATGTTCTTTTCCTAGATTGTTCATGTACCTGCTTACAACTCCCACTGCATGTGCAATATCAGGCCTTGTGCAGACCATTGCATACATTAAGCTTCCAACTGCTGATGCATATGGAACTTTAGACATATAGTCCATTTCTTCTTGGGTCTTGGGGCACATCTCCTTACTCAGTTTGAAATGGCTAGCAAAAGATGTACTAACTGGTTTTGCATTCTGCATATTAAATCTTTTCAACACCTTTTGTATGTACTCATTCTGAGACAGTGTTAATTTGCGATTTTTCCTGTCTCTAGTTATTCTCATACCAAGGATTTGTTTTGCAGCTCCCAAATCTTTCATTGCAAATGAATTTTCCAATTTTCTTTTGAGCACATTTATTTCCTACATGTTAGACCCTACAACAAGCATGTCATCTACATACAATAACAATATAATATAGCTGCCATCATTTTGCCTTTTCAGATAAACACAATGATCAGAGTGACATCTAGTATAACCTTATTCAGACATAAACTTGTCAAATTTTAGATACCACTGCCTTGGAGCCTGTTTTAAGCCATACAAGCTCTTCTTTAACCTGCACACCAATTTTTCTTTCCCTTTGACCTCATATCCTTCTAGTTGCTACATGTATATCTCTTCCTCCAAATCTCCATGGAGAAATGTTGTCTTTACATCTAACTGTTCAAGATGTAAATCTTCCGCTGCTACAAGACTTAAAATAGTTCTGATTGAATTCATTTTAACAACAGGAGAAAATATTTCATCAAAATCAATACCTTTCTTCTGTGCAAACCCCTTCACCACAAGTCTAGCTTTGTACCTCTTTTTTCCTCCATCTTCTTCCTTCAGCCTGTAAACCCATTTATTTTGCAATGTAGTTTTACCTGCAGGGAACTTAACTTCGTCCCAAGTCTGGTTATGCATTAAAGAGTCCATCTCTTCTTCCATGGCTAGCTCCCACTTCTTCTTGGTTTCAACCTGCATTTCTTCTTCATAACATTCAGGTTCACCAGAATCAGTCAACAATAAATAATATAATGATGGAGAGTATCGTTCAGCGGGTCTACTTATCCTGGTAGATCTTCTAACACCACTTTCAGGTGTTTGAGGTGCCTTTTGCTGTTGTGGTGGTTGTTGTTGTTGTGGCTCTTGATTATTATTATTTTCAGGCACTTTTACCTTTTCTGTGATCTCATCAAGAACTATGTATTCTTTGTTTTCTTTTTCCTGTTTCTTTTCCTGCAACTGATTCTTATACAATACCTTTTCATTGATTATTACATCTCTGCTCCTAATGATTTTGTGATTTTCATAATCATATAAGCAATAACAAAAATCATTAACACCATATCCAATAAAGGTACATTTCTTTGATTTTGCCTCAAGCTTTGTTCTATTTTCTTTATTAATATGGACAAAGGCCTCACAACCAAAAGGCTTTAAAAAATAGTAGTTTACCTTTTTACCTATCCATGCTTCCTCTGAAATACCACCATCCAAGGAACTTGAAGGCCCTCTGTTTATTAAATAAATAGAAATATCTACAGCATTTGCCCAAAATTGTAAAGGCAATCCTGCATGCAATCTCATGCACCTTGCACGCTCCATGATTTTTCTGTTCATCCTTTCTGACACACCATTTTCTTGTGGTGTTCTTGGAACTGTCTTCTCTATGCGAATTCCATGCTCTGAACAGTACCTATCAAACTCTTTGTTGCAATATTCACCTCCATTGTCTGATCTGAGACACTTCAACTTCTTTCCTGTCTCAATCTCAACCAAAGCTTTCTATTTCTTGAAACTATCAAATACATCAGATGTATTCTGAATACAATAAATCCGAGTTTTTCTAGTTGCATCATCAATAAAAGTAACATAATAACGAGAGCCACCAAGAGATGATACCTGAGCAGGTCCCCATACATCTGTATGCACAAGCTCTAATTTTTCGCTCTTCTTTTCTTTCCCAACTCTGATAAATCTGACTCTCTTCTGTTTTCCATAAATGCAATTCTCACAAAAATACAAATCAACATTCTTCAAACCCGCCAACAAATTTCTTGAGTGAAGAATCTTCATCCCCTTCTCACTCATGTGTCCGAGCCTATGATGCCATAATGTTGCATCCGCTCTTTTGGAAGTTAAATCATTAACAAAGTTAAAAATACCATTGCATAAATACAATGTACCAACCTTTTCGCCTTTTGCTATTACCAATGCTCCTTTGGTGACCTTCCAAGTTTTATCTATGAAGGTTGTCACACAACCTTCACTGCCTAGCTGCCTTATTGAAATCAGATTTTTCTTCAGATCTGGAACATGCCTTACCTCCTTTAATAGCCATTGGTTTCCATTATGTTGTTTTACAAGAACCTTACCCATTCCAACAATTTTACAAGGTTTATCATCACCCAAACGAACTTGTTCAAAATCTCCTTGAACATAGTCATGAAAATATTTCTTATCAGGTGTGGCATGGAATGAAGCCCCTGAATCTACAACCCAAGAATCAATAACATTTTCGAAAGAAAGAATCAAAGCATCTTGTAACACATCACCTGTCACATTTGCTTCATGATTGTTTTCTTGTTGTGTGTCTCCTTCTTTTCCCTTCCGAGATCTACAGTCTTTCTTTAGGTGTCCTTTCTTTCCGCATTTCCAGCACACTATCCCCGATCTAGACTTGGATCTGCCTTTCCTTGATTTACTGCGATATCCCTAGCTCTTTCCTCTTTCCATTCTTCTTCCCCTAGACTCTGCACTCAAAGCATTACCCGATGTCTCACCGGAGCTTTTCCGTCGCATTTCCTCGCTAAGGATAGCACCGACAACATCATCAAACTTTGAAGTACTAGATCTAGAGACAGAGTTACTAATGGCCATAACTAAACCATTCCAGCTTTCTGGCAATGAGCACAAAAATAACAGAGCTCTAACTTCATCATCAAAGTTTACCCCTACAGAACTTAACTGACTGGTAACTGTATTAAAATCATTTAAATGGTCTGCAACAGATTCACCTTCTGACATCTTCATATTAAATAAACGTTTCATAAGAAATACCTTGTTTGAGGTCGAGGGTTTTTCATATAGTTTCGCCAACGCCTTAATCAAATCCTCTGTTGTTGTTTCCTTCAAAATATTGAAGACTACCGACGCCGCGAGGCACAACCGTACTGTTACGAATGCCTTTCTATCGAGAATCTCCCATTCTACGTTTGTCATAGTCGTCGGCTTCTTTGTTTTTCCGCTTAATGGTAGGTACAGATCTTTCTGATACAGATAATCTTCCCTCTGCATCTTCCACGGCGGGAAGTTTTGGCCGTTAAATTTCTCGACCCTAAATTTACCATCTTCCGCCATTGCTCCCACTCGAACCAAGAACCCTTCTTTCCTCCGAGTTTATCAGCCAAATAGACCTTTGGCTCTGATACCAGTTGTTAGAAAATTAAATATTACAGAGCAATGAAACACATAAAATATGTGGAAAACGCAAGCACACAAAACACATAAAACCAGAGAGACACAGATATACGTGGTTCACCCAGTTTGGGCTACATCCACCCCGAATAGCCAGTTCTTCTTTTCTATTATCCAGCAAAAATGAAGAGACACAACCTACAGCAGATCCGCTATAATATCCTCTGCTCTCTCTCACAGTCTCCCTATCTGTTTCTCGCTCCGAGAATACACATACAATACACAGCCGCAATACAATACCCTCATATAAGCGAGGGGTTGCCTTCTAGGGCAATAAACCCTAAACTAAACATAACTTCTACCGTCAAATCATTCGCCTAATGAACGGCCCAGATTGACTAGAAATTACTATACTTTTACAAGGCTTTTACATTTGTTTTTAGCTTCGGAGGCGCTACCCCTGAAACCCCCTGCCAGGGGGGGGCTCCATAAAGTTGTAGCCACCCCCCCTTGGACCCCCCAGGCATCGTTTAATTTCGGGTGGCGTTGCCGCCCCATTAAGGTACAGGGTTCCAATGTTGTGATACAAAATAAGAAAGATAATCAAGCTCCACACCCAGCATAATCTAAGGAATGAAATCTAAGCTTTTAAATGAAATCTTGAATGCTAAGAAATAAATGAATCTGAAAGAAATTTAATGATGAAAACTTAATCCAAAGAAGGAAGAAAAGGAAATTTTATTTTTACTCTAAGAAAAGGAATTGATTTGCAAATTACTCTTAATAAAATGAATGAAATATAAAATCTAAAAGAAGGAAGAAAATGTGTAATATCCCAAAATGGGAACTGCTAGCAAGGCATGATTGGAAAATGCATTTTCCAGGAATGGCTGTTACAGAATATGAAATCAACCCTTGGATCCCTTAGATCTGGTAATCTAAGACCCAAATCCAAGAGGAGATCAGAAACAAATCAAACTAGGTGGGTTAAACAGATCTCCCACACCCAGTATGGCTTGAAAACTGCCCAACAAGAGACTGCAGCAATATTGCTCAAAAAATAACGCAGTTTCAGAAGAGCAAGAGCAAGAGGCCAATAAAATATCCTTCAAAAGTATTTACAGCAGCAAAATAGATATATAATGAAGTCCATGAGATGCATAGCTGAAAATACAAGACATATACAGAAGAAATGCCCTCAAAAGAGGTGTTGCAACCACATGAATAACTGAAACTGCCTTGACAACGTTATTTTATTAGGCTACAAACTGTTGTGGATTACATGTCAGATTTAGAGGAGATCTGTGCATAAAACGTCAGATCCATATCAGATCCATGCACTAGAAAGGCTCCTCTTTCAGATCCCCTTAGAATTTTGAGGTTTACACCAAGTATAAGTGGTAGATCTGAGATCTAAGAATGCAGATCTACAGGATGATTCAGAAATACTGAAGTATCCAGAAATATGCAGATCAGATCTGAAAAGTACAATGTGTAGATCTCCTCCAATGGATCTCAAAGTGAAGGGCAAATCCCTAGCACTCAGAAACTAGCTCTCCAAATGGTGCACCAAAACTCCCTGCAACAACACCTACAAGAATAACATAGATCTGGGATAAAAACTGCACTGTAGGGTATAGATAGCTGATGGCCACATGCCAAGATCAAGAATTGAAGCTCATGCACTCCAATACACTTCCTCCAATAGAGTAGAGGACTCCTCCACTGAAAAAGAGCACTGAAATGTCTTAAATCTGAATAGATCTAATCTCCACTTGCTGCAACTTGCAAAGACAACCAAACCCTCAACAGGATCTGAGTTGTAATTGAAAAGAGAAGCTTGGTCTTCAAGCCAGATAGTGGACTTTGCAATGCAAATTCTCCCAAGAGCTACTCAATGGGAAGAGGAGGAACTCCTAAACAAGAAATTCCAATGCTAAACAGCATTTGCAATCTAGGCTAAACAACCAAAGAAAGCTATATGGTCTAAACAGACAATATATCAAAAGATCATATCATGAAAAACCTCCTCATGTTGCCTTCCCCTTCCTTTTATAAGATGAGAGTGTGCAAAACCCTAAACCACCTTCAATGGTTTCATCCCTTTCACACAAGAGATCTCCAACTAGAATTACGTTGTGCCTTATTGATGAGCACTCCTCCAATACAGCGCTGTAGATTTGGTCAAAGTTGACCCAGTCAAGATGATTAGCCCCTTTCACACCTAAGGGTGCTTATATACATAGCCAAGATTTATCCTGTTTTATATTTGGCATTGATTTATTCTTCATTAGGAGTTTGATTAACCTCCTTTGCACATTTATTCATCTAAATAGATTTTTAAAGCAAAAATAATATCCCTATTAGCTGCATGCTAATTTAGGAATATTACAAAATCAAATGTTAATTAACTAATCTATATTGCATAAAAAGAAATCAACTTTGAGTGATTAAATCTTAGCTATGTTAGACTTGTTCTATGCCAGCAAAATATCTATGAAATCATCTAATTGAACTTATTATGCATTTTAACAAAGCATCATTCTAAAATCTATTGATTTCTAAATTATGTTCTATCTATCAACAAAACAACAATAAAACCATATTCTACCTATCAATTGAAAACACTAATTCTATGAAAAATAGAGCATCTGATCTAAGAATGATTTATCGAAATATAATCCTAGTCTAAATCTATTCTATATTTCATGGAAACGAAAGCATTAAATCTATTACTACAAAACTAAATTGACTGTGCTAATTGAATTCAAATTTAACTAAGACAAGCAAAGATTACAAAATGTCTATTAAGCAAAAAGAAATGTCTAATCTAAATCCTATGATTGTTGTGTAATCGAATGCAAGAATGATTTCAATTGAATGTTGACAAAGTTATGATAATGAAACAATTCAGGAGAGCATACGATATATCAGTCAACTATGCATAAATATGAACAATTAATTCAGAAAACATTCAGAAACTAAATGACATAGAATTAAACTATGAAATCAAATAATTTAAACTACGAAATGACTGTAAAAGCCTATTTTTCGTGCAAGGGCGCTCTGCAACAGAACGAGTGTAAATCTACTTAAGCTATCTGCGCATCAATGGTCTGGAACTGGTCTTCTTCATTAACAAAACAGATTTTTAAAATGTATCACAGTATTATCACCGAAATCAAACTTATTCCCGGTTTCGACAGAGCAGTATTTATACATAGTTTCAAATTAATTGTCTGAGATAATTTTGCCCATGGAAAGTAAAATAAAGCTAAGACTAGAAGTCTAATCAGAAGCAAAGTCTTCATGGCTCTTTCTCGATTTGCTACATAAGAGCAAATTGAGAATCTTCGTTCGCTGATCTCGTCCTTTATCTTGACTGATCTTTGACCGTGAGTGTAGGCATCATCCTTCTCGAATCTGAACAGGTAAGTAGGATACGATCCATATATGGACCATTTCAAAGCTACCCATATGACTTACTTCGTCATTTTCTTCTCGAAACCTATCTAACAATAACAGTGGTTGTAGAAACAAAGGTTAGCTATAGAATTGCACGAATTCTGTAGCTAATTACAAAAAATTATCTAAATAATAAGAAACATTACAATAAAATAGAGATCATCTAAATGCCTTCTCAGATGGAAAATGTGTCAATTATCACCCATTGAGTTTATGGATTTTGCGAAAAGGAAGAAAAGATGGTGGAAAAGGATGTCAAAAATAGGAACAGTCTTGAGGTTCAACATACCCCCACTAAGAGACCATTGCATGTCCTCATGCAATTTCCAAAATTGTGAGCCTTCACCTTTTACTGCATCTATTCTGATATCTTTGCTAGTACATCCAACTTTATCTTCTTTCCTTCTTTGAGGTAATTGCCATTCTTGGTTTCTTCATGAGGAGTTTGTACTTCAAACTGATGACTTTTCTGCTCAGGTAGCTATTCCTTTTCTTCATCTTTTTGTTCTTTTTATACCATAGCCCTAAGTGTAAAATAGTATTGTCACTGATGACCTTTTCTAAGTGGTTTTGTTCCTTCAGAGATTCATTTTCTTGCTTGATGTGCCTATTTAGTATCTCTAGTTCATAGATTTCTTGTTTCAAAGAGTTTACTAGAGGTTCTTGTGGACTGGTAGGCTGCTCTTCAACACTTGACTTCTTCTCTGTATGTTTCTTTTCCAAGGAGTCAATGTAGTCATAAATTTCTTGTTGTGCAGGGTCGATTTCTGGGGTCCTTTTGTTTGGACTATGCATAGGAGAGGTAGTAATAGGCGATGGTACTCGGGGTTCTTCATCTAAATCAATGAACTCTGCTTCCTACGGAGATGTTTTCTTCAAAGGTTTACGAAGTCTGAAACTTCTCCTTGGCTGTGGAGGGCTTAATATTTCTGAGTTTATAACTTTTCCCTTCCCCTTTACATTACCTCCCTTATTGTGATGGCTCTGTTTCTTATTCCTCAGTGATTCTGCAATGGCAATTTCTTCTTCTTCTTCTTGTGTTTGAGGTGAGGATTTGTCTTCAATACATGTATCAACCTTTCTTTTCCTGCTTCTTTTGTTCTTATCATCCCTAGGTTGTTCTTGTGCTTCTTCTTGAAAATGATTCCTGATTAGGAAACTTTTCCAGGAGTCTCCTATACCTTTTAAATGAAATTCAATGAGTATCTTTATCAGTCCATAATGATACACGATGTTGTGTATGGATTGAATTCCTTTCTGCATAGTTCCTCTAGGAAGTTCATTAACAGTCTGGCATGGTAGACAAACATGCAACCAAATCTACCATCGCAAGCAACAAATTTTTGAATAATTAACAGCATGTTCCTCCATTTGTTTTTAAGTGTCGTACTAGGAATTCCTTTCTTAAAAATAGAAGTGTCCATACCTGGAATTTTCAGAAAAAACTTCCATTCTTCTCCATGAATTTCCCTATTCTTGAACCATCTTTCATTGGTTTTCAGAAGTTCTATGGCTTCTGCTATGAAGGACTCTGTCACTGAAAACTTTATGTCCACAATTTCTACCTCCATTTAATCGAAGGCCCTTGCGAAGGATTTGGTGACCTCTTCGTGGAATCCATCGAACTTTTCTATGAACTGAAGCCATCGTACCTTCTGTAGCATCTCCTTCATCTGTGGATATCCTTCCATGAATTTCCCTCCCACGGGCTCGGTTCTTACTATTAAACCCATGTCTCTATTGTAAGGAATTTTCTCCTTCAAGACTGTTCCTTTTCGACCAGGTGAATTGAGGGTTTGGCTCTGAGTTAAGAATGTCAAGAAGAGATTGCAGAGACGTGTAAGTAAATAGGTAATCGGGCAAGGATTTAGGAACGTGAGTAAGCGGGTTACGGAATGAGATATGACCGTTAATCATAAATGAATGGAATCGGTCTTGATCATTAAGGGGATATGATACAAATGAAATGGTGAATTATGGATTTTGTGGTGTGAACTGAGTACAATCAGTTTTAATGATGACAATTTGAGGTGGCAACATATGATCATCTAATTTATATACATTAATGTTTTTGAACCTTATTATTTAAACAAATTTTGTAACATACCTTCGAATTAACCTTTGTTGTTCTTCTTTTTGTCTTGATTCCTCAAATGTCTTTTTAGCATGATCTTCAATGGAGTCTTCAGTTGCTTCTGTTCAGTATCTCCTGCTTCAATAGGCTGCAAAAGTGTATCAGAGCCGAAGAATGTAATGACAGCTGCAGATTATTCTGTAGCTAATCTTTTATTGTTTCTGAAAAAGAAAGGGAACAAAAGAATTTGGGATTTTCATAATGGGAGAAAATATAAGATGTCAGAAACGAGCTCTGATTTTCACCTTGTATTTTCTGTATAAGGATGCTAATCATTGATTGGTTTTCATACTTATACAATTACTATATCTTTTTTTTGAATAATATATATATATATATATATATATATATTATTATTATTATTATATATATGAAAAAGTAAAAAGAAGACTGAGTTGGAGAAGAAGAAGGATTCTTCTTCACCAACTTCATATCAGCTTTGTCTTGAAACTTTTTGATAAATTCCTCCTTTGTCATTGGTTTATGATAGACCTTTAGTCGATGTCCATTCACAAGAAGAGGTACTTTTTCTTCATCAATAGTCCTTATCCTGACTGATCCATTGTCAAAGAATTTTTCGATCTCATAAGGCCCAAGCCAATGAGTCTGAAATTTTCCTTGGAAATCTATGAACTTTGAATCAAATAAAAGTACCTAATCTACTGCTTGAAATTTTCTTTTTTTAATGTGTTTATCATGCCATTTGGACCTTTGTTGCTGAACTAAGTTGGTCTTTTGAAGTGCATCTTGCCTGATCTCATCAAGCTCATTGAGTTGCTCCATTCTATCCTTTTGGGCTTCTGACAAATCAAGTCCCAATCTGACTATTGTTTTGAAGGTTTTGATCCGGAATTCTATTGGAAACAAGACTTGCTTCCCATAAACAAGTTCTTAGGGATTATGTCATGTTGTATTCCTCCATGTAGTTTAGTAGGCCCATAAAGCTTCAGGAAGCCTTTCTGCCCAATCCTCCCTATGTAGATGTATAGTCTTTGTAAGGATTGCTTCGATCACTTTATTGGTGGACTCCACTTGTCCATTTGCCTGTGGATGGTATGGAGTAGACTTTCTATGTTTGATCTTATATTCCTTCACAATCTTTTGCACCATTCTAGATGTAAACTGAGTTCCCTGATCTATCACAATTTCCCTTGGGACACCAAAACGAGTGAAAATATCCTCAAAAATAAATGAAACTACAATATTTTTATTAGCAAAAGAAAGTGCTTTAGCCTCTACCCATTTAGTGACATACTCAATGCAAACCAGAAGATACCTCTTTTGTTTTGATGGTGGATTGATTGGTCCAACAAAATCCAGAGCCCATTTTTCAAAAGGTTCGATGAGTAGAGGTTGTAAGGGCATTTCATCTATAGGAATAGGTTTCCCCATTCTTTGACAACTGTCACACCTTTTGACATAATCCTTGGCATCTTTAAAAATGGATGGCCAATAATATCCTAAATGAAGGATTTTATAAGCAGTCATTTTATCAGCAAAGTGTCCACCACAAGGCTCATCGTGGCATGCCTTCAGTATTTCAGGTATTTCATCTTCTCATACACATCTCTTGATGATGAGATCTGGACCTGTCTTGTACAATTCATCATTTACCCATGAATCTAATGCACTTGTTTGAATTATTTTTCTCTTTTCTCTAGGAAACAAGTATGATGATAATTTTCATGTAGCTAAGTAATTAGCAATGTTTACAAACCATGGAGATTTAGTAAATATTGCAAAAAGATATTCATCAGGAAAATTATCCTCTACTGGAGTATCATTATTGTCATTTTGAATTCTAGACAAAAAGTTAGCAACTGTGTTTTGTTTTCTAGGTCGGTCTAGAATGGTGATGTTAAATTCTTGCAGGAGTAATAACCATCTTGTGATTCTGCCATTAGTGATAGATTTATTCATTAAATACCTAATTGCAAAACGATTTGTGTGAATGAAGGTTTCATAGCCAGTGATGTAGTGTCTAAACTTGTTGGTAGCATGGACAATAGCTAGAAACTCTTTTTCAGTAACAGTGTAATTTAACTCAGCAGGAGTCAAATTTTTACTTGTATAGTAGATGGCATAAGAGGTCAAATATTTTTGTCCTAATACAGCTCCCAGAGCTGTATCTAAAGAATCTGTTTAGATATGAAAAGTTAATTTCCAATTTGGTCCTCTTAAGATGGGTACCTCAGATATCTTTGCTTTCAAAATTTCAAATTCCATTTGGCACTCAGGATTCCAACTAAATTCACAATCTTTAGTGAGCAATTTGAAGATTGGAGATGCAATTTTTGTGAAGTTTTCTATAAATCTTCTGTAGTACCCTATAAAACCAAGAAAACTCCTAACATTTTTTTGACAATTTGGAATTGATAATTTGGAGATGACTTCAACTTAGATGAGTCCACTTTAATTCCATCCCTTGAAATATGGTGTCCTAAAACAATTCCTTCAGTAAACATCATAAAGCATTTTTCATGACTCAATGAAAGATTTGCTTCTTTACATCTTTTAAGAACTTTTTCCAAATTTTCAATAGTGTCTTCAAAAGAATTTCCATAAACTGTAAAATCATCCATATACACTTCCACACAATCATGTATTAAATCAAAGAAAAATCCTAATACTGCTCTTTGGAATGTTGCAAGTGCATTGCACAATCCGAAAGGAAGTACTCGGTAAGCATAGGTTCCCCATGGATAGGTAAATGTGGTTTTGTCTTGGTCTTCAGGTGCTACTTGAATTTGATTGTAACCACTAAAACCGTCCAAGAATGAAAAATATTTCTTCTCTGCTAATGTATCCAAAACTTGATCTATGAAAGGCAACGGAAAATGATATTTTAGAGTAGCCTTATTCAATTCCCTATAATCAATGCATACCCTCCACTTACCATTCTTTTTAGGGGCAATTACCAAGGGAGAAACCCACTGACTATCTGAAATTGGATAAATGAAGTTTACATTCAGCAATTTTTGTAATTCCTCTTTCACAATTTCCCTAAGATTTGAATTCATCCTTCTTTGAGGTTGTCTGATAGGCCTAGAGTTTTCCTCAATATAGATATGATGTATGCAAGTCTCAGGATTAATTCCTTTCATGTTAGTGTACTCCCATGCATATGCAGAAGAATGTTTTTGCAATATTTTGATTAACTCTTCTTGTTGGAATTTTTTCAAGTTTTTGTTTATGTTTAAAGATTTTCCTGAAAATATTTCAACTACAAAGTTACCAAATTCTTCCATAGAATATAAAGACGTTTGTCTGGATGACAAGTATTCAATATTACATTGTTCCTGAAAAGTATGATCATCTTCACATTGTGAAGATGTTTCAAAATTTTCTATTGAATTTAGAATTTGACTTTCTTCACTAATATGAGAAATAGTAAAGATAGGTTATATATCATTATCATCATCCATCCATTCTTCGTTTTCTATTTCTGTCATTGTTTTTGCTGAAGGATATAGAGTGAATTTCTTTGTTGAATTACCATCAGAAATAAACACATCACCAGATCTACAACTAATGAAAACATCAGTTGTAGCTAACCAAGGTCTTACTAATATCAATGGATGTCCCCCTAGGTTGTTCTTGGGAGTTAAGATCATAAAGTCAACTGGATATTCCCAAGAGTCTAAGGATATATAAATGTCTTCTAATACACCATCTGGCTTGATTACTGATCTGTCTGCTAATTGCAGTAATGTTGGTGTATATTGAAGGTTTGGAAGCCTAAGTTGTTCTATGATTTGTTTACTCATGATGTTTATGGTTTCTCTTAAGTCAATTAATGTATTTGGAATCTCAATACCATTGATATGTGTTTTTACAACTGGACTTCCTAGATCCAAATATTTTTGTATGGCTATTTTTTCCATCACGATGTCTGCAATTTTTCCCACTAATTAAATCCTTTTTACTTCTTTTGTTTTTCTTCCTGATTTCTTTATACTCAACTCTCTTATTGTTTTTGCAAGGATTGGAATCTCTTTAATGGCTTGTAACAAAGGGATTTTGATATAGAAATTTTTCAATTCATCTAGAAAATCATAGTTAGGCAACAAATTTTGTTTTTCTACGCCTCTATCGATTTGTAATCTTTCAAGGAAAGGAGAGTTAGAAACAGATACTGAAGGTTGTTCTATGATAGGAGTTGAGTTTATTAGATTTTCTTATTTTTTATTTTGAGAATTTTGATTATGTTGAAGGGATGTTCCTTTTCTAGAATGATTGTTATTTTGTTGTAGAGAAATTTCTTCATCAAGATCATCTTTTTCTTGAATAACAACAGAGGGTTTTTTCTTTTCTAATATCCTACCAGATCTAAGTTGAACATTGTTAAGATCTAGTGGAGTAATCATATAAGTTGGAAAATTTTGTCCCTCCATGTTATAAGCAGGTTGAGCATTTTTATTGTTTGGGTTTGGTAATGGTTGGGCAGGTAGTTGATTTGTCTTTGTGGAAATGGTAATGAAAGTTGTGCATTATGATTTTGAAATTGAGGTTGTTGACTAGGTTGTGAAAAATGTTTGGGAAGATAGTTTGGATAAGATTGTGGATATTGGTGATATTGAGAATATCTTCCATAAGGATTTTGCATTCCTTGTGTCTAAGGTTGAGGTTGGGACCAAGGTTGTTGCCATGGCATTGGTGAATTCCAATTGTTTGGTGGAGGCTGATATACATTTGATTGTTAAAACCTTGAGGTTGTGATCCTTGCCATGGTCTTCTAGAGACAAAACAAAGAGGTTCTACTGGATGTGGAGCTATTTCTTCTTGGAAAACAGCCTTAAGACCTGGTATAGAGGGACATTTTTTTGTTTCATGATTCTCAAGAGGACATTCTCTTAAGGCATGTTTCTTTCTACATTTAGGACAGAAAATAGATAAGGCATCAGTTTCAGCTTTCTGCTTGTTTTGTAATTTTAGGGTGTCTATTTGTTCACTAAGACTCCCTAAGATATCTATTTTGAATTCATCAAGAATATTTCCTATTTCTACCCTACTTACTGTCCCAGTTGCAGATTTATTCACTCTAGAGAGAATAGGATCGCTTACATTTTTCCCAGTTCTTGACTTTCCTCTTGAAAGATGAATGCATAGTTCCGCAATTTCAGGTAATGATAGTTGAGAGATATCTCCCTTTCCCATCATATTAAGAATATCTATCCATTCATCTCTGATGGCTTTCAATAAGAGAGCTTTTAAAGTATCTTGATCCAAGTTTTCCATTTTAGCTCTTTTTATATTGTAATTGAATCTCTCAATTGAGTCTTCCAAGTTTTCATCCTCTCTTTGCATCATTTTAAATACTTCATCCTTCTGATTAATAGGTGTGAAATAATCCAAATACCTTTGTAAGAATGTACTTTTCATCTCATCCCATGTCCTAATAGATTGTGTTATTAAGCCCATGAACCATTTTAAAGTTGCACCCTTGAGTGTTGCAGGAAATAGTTTCAATTTTTGAGAATCCTATAAGTAATCATATGATCTACATAAAACCCCAAATTTAAATAGAAACGTTTCAGGATCTTCATTCCTTAATCCATGAAAATTGAGAAGGACGGAAGGTGAAATATTCTTCTTTGTGGCATTTGTATCCTTATCAACTATAGGAAATCCAACAAAGTTATGGTCCTCCCTATTTTCTCTTCTTCTATTCTCTTCACCTCTTCCTCTACCTCATCCTCCACCTCTTCTTCCTCCTCCTATTCTTAAGGCTTCTCCATTCAAATTGTGTACTTCTCCTTCTCCTTCTTCTCCGACCATTGTAGATTCCTCAGAACTAATGTAAGGTTCTAACTGTAGAGTTATTTTTTCTTCCTCTGGTTCATTTATCAATGGAATGTTGAAGAAAGTTTCTTCTTCTTCCTCACTAGGGATTTCTAACTCCTGAGCTAAAATCTATTCTCCTGTAGAGGTGAAAAAGGTTACTCCTTCTGTTGGAGATCTAGGATCTTCCTTTTCTAAGACTGCCTCAGTAGATGAAGTTGGAGAGTATCCTAGTTAGATTTATGACCTTAAGACTTTAGGAAGTCTATGTCTTGATGTGAAAAATGGAATATAAGTTTGAGATGGTGGTGTTGCACTTCGTGGTCTTGGTGGAGTGAGTGGTGTTATTGGAATCAAACTTCTACCTCTAGCTATAAATCTACCCCTACAGTCTCTTTCTCTACGCATATCATTTTTTTAGATGTAAGAAATAAGGCTTCCTTACTACACTTCCTCGGCAACGGCGCCAAAATGTTTAGTCAATTTAATGTCTTAAATCGCTATCATAAATTATCGACCAGAGTTAGTAATCTTATGAAGTGTGGTGCACTATATATGCTTAGATCCCCTTCTTTCTTACTTCGTTGTGTAGTTTTATATATTGTTTTTTTGGGGGGTTTGTATTTTATGACTAATGTTAAAACTAAAAACTGATCTAAGGAATGAAATCTAAGATTTTAAATGAAATCTTGAATGCTAAGAAATAACTGAATCTGAAAGAAATTTAATGATGTAAAACTAATTGTAAGGAAGAAAAGGAAATGTTATTTTTACTCTAAGAAAAGAAATTGATTTGCAAATTACTCTTAATAAAATGAATGAAATCTAAAATCTAAAAGAAGGAAGAAAAGGAAATGTTAATTAACTAATCTGTATTGTATAAAAAGAAATCAACTTTGAGCGATTAAATCTAAGCTATGTTAGACTTGTTCTATGCCGGAAAAATATCTATGAAATCATCTAATTGAACTTATTCTGCATTTAAACAAAGCATCATTCTAAATTCTATTGAATTCTATTGATCTCTAAATTATGTTCTATCTATCAACAAAACAACAATAAAAACATATTCTACCTATCAATTGAAAACGCTAATTCTATGAAAAACAGAGCATCTGATCTAAGAGTGATTTATCGAAATATAATCCTAGACTAACACTATTCTATATTCCATGGAAACGAAAGCATTAAATCTATTACTGCAAAACTAAATTGACTGTGCTAATTGAATTCAAATTTAACTAAGGCAAGCGAAGATTATAGAGTGTCTATTGCGCAAAATTAAATGTCTAATCTAAATCCTATGATTGCTATGTAATCGAATGCAAGAGCGATTTCAATTGAATGTTGACAAAGTTATGATAATGAAACAATTCAGGAGAGCATATGATATATCAGTCAATTGTGCGTAAATACAAACAATTAATTCAGAAAAAATTCAGAAACTAAATGACATAGAATTAAACTATGAAATGACAAGAATTTAAACTACGAAATGACTGTAAAAACCTATTTTCCATGTAGGGGCCCTCTGCAACAAAACGAGTGTAAATCTACTTAAGCAGCGCAAAGTTTTGCGCAATAGCTTTAGAGAGGGCAGTTCGATTTGCTGAGAGGGGAAGTCGTCTTCAATTCTAGAGGTCAGGAAGGAGTCCGAGAGTGTCAGAGAAGAGCTTTCCCAACTAGCAGAAGGCAGAACAACTTCATTAGAGACCAGTCAGAAGCTTGACATCAAGCAGGTTGCGCAGTACAGCACAGAGGCTGACACAGAGGGTCAGAGGATCGAGTTTTCTGAAGGCAAGTTGTGTCGGAGATTGCCTTTGGAGGAAGGGAAATTCCCTTCAATAATTTTGGCCAAATTTTCATGCCGTGGATTGCCAATTTCAAGCATCCAGATTGTACTCAAATTTTCATTGTTGCATAATAATAAAACCCTTATCTGTTGCACCGGTTTTCCCACATTGGGTTTTTCCAGGGATTTTTGTCCAAAAATGATTGTGTTATATTTTATGTGTGTGTGCTAGCATTTATCAGCTTCCAGCATTCTATTTTTCCGCAGAATTTTATTTTTTAAGGTTGCCGTGTGTTTATTTCGATATTTTATCATAGTAGATAAACTGTTAAATTAATTAACAATTAGGAGAAATAATACCAGTTGTTGCAATAGGATTCCAGTGTAGGAATTTTCACATGGTATCAGAGCGCAATTGTTCAACTGGAGAGCTCAAAAACAAAGGAAAGGAATTTCGTTGCTCAGCAAGGGCAGCAAGTTGAAATTCCCAGGGGCAACGTAGCCTTTTTTCAAGGAGGTTGAGTTGCTTGAGGAAGTTCGATTTTTCTGAGAGGGGCAAAAAATTTGATTCTTCCAAATCGACTGATTCCAGAGGCCGAGGGAGAAGCTCATTTTTTTTCGTTGGGCAGATCTTTAGCTGGACGTAGAGGGTTTTTGGAGCAGCTCGCTAGCGTCGGGTGGAAGAGAGAAAAGCACACATGTTGAGGGAAAATTTTCCTTAGGAAACTTCTATTCTCAAGAAGTTCGATTTTTCCTTGCAAATTGGCAGTAGTTGTGCGCAGATCTTCTCACTCCAAAAGGTAGTGCGAATAGCAGACCAGCAGCCAAGCAGAAGGAAAGAGGGAGTTTCTGACAGTTCGATGAGATGGCCACTACATGGCTTCGTGATCAGGACAGGTTGGATGGAGCTTCCAACTACATCATCTAGAAGGCAAGGATGTCCTTCCTTCTAGATGAATTTGGCCTAAAAGCCTACATTGATAATGTAGTGGCGGTTCCTCAGGATACAAATCAACTAAAGGAATATAGGAAGGAGATGGCGCAGGCGAAGCGGTTGATCCTAAATGGAGTCCGGGATCATATAGTCTCACATATAGCGGCCAAGGGAACAGCCAAAGAGATGCGGGATGCTCTCTCCACGTTATACTAAGGTACTTCCGAGCAACGGAAGATGTACCTAGAGGAGAAGTTGAGATGCATCCTGATGCAGAAAGGGGAAGGCATAGACACCTACCGTACCAAGATTCAGGAGGTCCGAGATCAGTTACCAACAGTTGGGGGCAGCGCCTCAACCCACGAAGCTAGTGAGATTGGCACTCAAAAGTGTCTCAAAGGACTGGTAGGTCTTTGTCCAAAGCATATTGGGCAGAGACAAGCTACCAGAGTGGGACAGGATGTGGGCTGATTTGCATCAGGAGGAATTGAGGCGAGCTCTTCTAAAGAGCTCTGTTAGTGGCAGTGGCAACAACGGACAGAAGATGGTAAAGGAGGAGGAGAATGTGGCCCTTACATCTAAGGGTCCCAGTCAGGAGTAGGGGGGTCAGAGGAAGACGAACGACCTGTCAAAGGTCAAATGCTTCAGGTGTGGTGAGCTTGGTCACCACAGTACCCAATGTCCTCTTAGGAAGAAGGACAAGGAGGAGAAGCAGGACCAGCAAGCAGCTTCAACAGAGATCGATTGGCTTTCCTCCGGGCTGGAGGAAGACTTCACCATGCTTGCCGATATACGTCCAGGAGTGAGGTCGGGTGACTTGGTGTTGTAGCCCCAAAGAGCTACAGATGGGCAGGGTCCTTGAGAAGTCCACCTCTTGGATCAGTACCTGACTACGAGGGCCCACAGTATTCAATAGCAGGATGGATAAGTGGCAGTTGATGTAATCAGATGCTAGAGTGACAGTTGTAGAGACTAGTAGCAGTCAAATGTTGGGGGTCGTTGTGCAAAGTTGGCAGCACTACAGTTGGCACAGTGCAGAGGCTAGTAGCAGTCAGAGACTCGAGTGACAGATGCATTATACTAATCATAGTTGATTCAGTATTTTGGATGTTTTTCAGTTGCAGATATTGCAGTAGCAAAAGCAACAGAGTTGCAATGTTGACAACAGCACAGCAGGGTCAACAGTAGCATAGATGAAGTGTATATCAGAGTTGCGCAGTAGTTGGTGGGCAACAACAGCCAAACATCAGCAGTGTGACAGGTGATGATGCAGAGACAGGGTGTTGTGGTAGGATGTGTAGCACTAGAACACATTCCTCACTAAGAGGGAGTATTAGTTTTTGTAGCCTCGGATGTGGAGTGGCTAGAATACATGAGATCTCCAAGACCCAGAAATCATTTCATGAAATTCCACCTAGAAGTGACTTAATTAGATTATTAACCAATTTTTTAATGTTTCCTAATTCTAAAATTAGGAAAACTAGTTAATTAATCAGTATTAATTAATTCAAGGTGTGAATCATCTAGGAACTCACACAAATTGATTCCAAGATGATCCTAGCCATCGATTAAGTTTTAATCTTGGTCGTTGGAGCTCCAACAGAGGATTATAAGAGGAATTCGATGGGCACTTGGAGAATACACTAGAGTGAGAGAGAAATTCGATTTCTTGTAGATCGATTTTCAGAGTAGCAGCAGACAGTTGCCGGAGGGAGCCAAAGATCAAAGCAGTAAGTGAGGGGCAGGGACAGTAATATAGAGGAAGTTTTCCAAATCTAGAGAAGCAGCAGTAAGAGGGTCGAGTTATCCCAGTGAGGCAGTGCAGATCTCTACATAGTAGCTTCAGAGAGGGAAGTTTGATTTGCTGAGAGGGGAAGATGTCTTCAGCTCCAGAAGCTGGGAAGGAGTCCCAGAGTGCCGAAGAAGAGCTTTCCCAGCCAGCAAAAGATAGAACGACTTCATCTGAGACCAATCAGAGGCTTGACGTCTAGTAGGTTGTGCAGTACAGCGCAGAGGCTGACGCAAAGGGTTAGAGGGCCGAGTTTTCTAAAGGCAAGTTGTGTCGGAGATTGCCTGTGAAGGAAGGGAAATTCCCTTCAATAATTTTCCCATATTTTCTTGCTATGGATTTCCAGTTTCAGGCATCCAGATTGTACTCAGATTCTCACTGCTGCATAATAATAAAACCCTCTTCTGTTGCACTGATTTTCCCATATTGGGTTTTTCTAGAGACTTTTGTCCAAAAATAATTGCGTTATATTTTATGTGTGTATGCTAGCATTTCTTAGTTTTCAGCGCTTTATTTTTACGCGGAATTTTATTTGTGAAGGTTGTAATGTGTTTATTTCAATATTTGTCGTAGCAAATAAATTGTTAAATTAATTAACAATTAGGAGAAATAATACTAGTTGCTACAATAGGATTCCAGTGTAGGAATTTTCACACTCCCTAGTTGAGAGGGAGAGATATGCACATCATTCTTGTCTTCACTTGGGAAGACAAAATGGAGGATTGGGTAAACATTTGGCATCCGATACTCTTTGAGGACTAGCTATCCAAGATGTTATGGGGAATTTACGATTGCGGACAAAAGTATCTCCCCTAGGTTCAATGGCCAACCTAGAACAACAGAGAGAAAGGAAATTCAATGCTTTCCTTAAAGTAAAAATATGACGGAATAAAGCCTACCTAGAATCCATCACATGCTTCGCTCCTTCAGTTTGAATGCTCCAATTCCAGCTCTGATTTCCAAATTAGAACCTGCACAGTCAGATAACACAAGCCAAGAAACTATGAGATCTATACAGTATCATCTAAGTACTTTATTCAATAGATCAACATGGTATTGAAATATATGAAATAACAACATCACATATAGGAAAATAGAGAATTCTTTGCATTAATATAAATTGAAGGAGATTACAACCACAAATAGATGTTAATCTTGTAGAGGAGCTCCTCCAAGTTGTCTTGTCCTTCCTTGTCACAATATGCACCTCCAATCACCCTAAATGAATGGAATAATACCTCTTCACCTCAGCAGCATAAGGGTAGAATCACTCTCCAAAAGCCAACCTCTTGCATATGGAACGCTGTAAATATCAAGAAGAGTGGGGTAAGTCGGGAGTTCTTATCCAATTACCAATCTAAGGTTTTAGATCTACCTTTGATGGGAGGATGGGATCAAAGGATAAGGGATGGAAACTCCAAAGAAGGATGGGATAGGATCCGAAAGTTTTATCTAAGGTAAATGGTTGTAACAAATTTTGGAAGCTTCTAGAAGAGGAAGCTTCCGAAAATTCTCTTTTTCCCAAATTTCTAGAATCAACGTAGGTGCAAAGGGGGGCAACCTATAGGTGATCAACGTTGGCCACAGTGGAGCAACCTATAGGTGAACGTTGTCTAGAGGAAGGCCGGGGAGCGTTGGTCCTAAAATTGGCTCAGATGAGGTGGTTTCAGGTAGAAATTATGGGAAATGAAGAAGGTATGCTTAGGGCTTTGTGCAATGATGTTGACAAGGGGGAATAGGATGTTGATTGATCCCATTAAGAGGCCTAATGACTGAACGTGACAAAATGGCCTATAATAGATTTCCCCCTAAAGCGCAAAGTTAGCAAGGATGGCTGATGACTGAAGTGCTTTACCTTGTGACAAGTCAGAATCAAGAACATCAGCAAGCTTCATCTGTTACAATAAATTTATGTCATGACATCTCTTTGTTGAGGGAGGCATACCCATACTCAGCACATAAGCTAACATGACATGTATAATGATCAAAAGACACATCCACAGATGCACCTAGTGGACCCGTGACTGGATGACTATCTATATGATCATAGCCATTATACATTGTGATTTCTGTATAACTCCTGAAATCGCAGCCTAGATGGATGAAACTAGATCTGAGGTCTTCTATCTCGTTCACACGACCAACAAACGTACGAGCCTAACCATGTGTTAAAATTGGACAACTAGGTCCAAACTCCATGTTGTGATGCTCAGATGAAGATACCAATATTTTTATTGGGTTCCTCTTTTGGAGGTGCAAGATCGATCTAAAGATCATCTTGATTCGATGAGCAGAACATCTATTTTGAATTTATTTTCAAATATATTCAAATATGTGCAGGTCGGCTTTAAGGTTTTGTACCCCAGCAAATGTGTCACACACCCTTAGTGATGGATATAAATAAAGTCAACGTTGGAGGACATTTCACTCATCTCCTCATCACACATATTTCTCTCTCCACTTCTGATTGGTTCGAGCTACTTGGAGGCAAATCTGCAGTTCACACATGGGAGAAGGATGAAGACATTTTTTGTTGCAGCTAGGGTTTCCACCGCAGGTTTGACCAGCGTTGACTTTGGTCAACGCATGGTCAAAAAAAGCTGAATTTTGGCATAGACTTCGATTTCTGCAGTCCGTGCATTTTGGCACAAGAACCGAGGTCAAAGGTTGACCGTAGACCGTGCTGTGTTGACTTTTACTTGTTTTTTTGCGTTGACTTTTCTGGCTAGTGTTGACTTTTATGGGTTGACTTTTGAGTTGACTGTTTGGCTGATCTGAGGGTTGTGTGACATTGCTAGTTAGTTGACCAGTTGAGACTTTGTTGGTTGAAGCATCCTGTTGACCGTCGTAACGCACCAACACATTTATCTGTTTCTGGCTTGTCTTCTGTTGATCTACTAGTATGTTCTATCAGCATTTTACTTAATGATTTATGTGATTGTTGTCTAGTATTGAAGAGAAAGTAAAGTTGCATCAAGCATAGAACATCTACATAAATTTACATGGTTTTAGAGCTAAGGTGAAGACAAAGCCCTAATTTGTAGCAATCACCGAAGAAGAAAATGGGTTCCACAAACTAAGGCTTCAAGGAGGATGACAAATTGACTGGGAAGGATGACTTCCATGCTTGGAAGATGACAGTGGATCTTAAATTGGAAGACCAAGATGTCATGGACTATGTGAAGGGTAAAATCCAAGAACCTCCATCCACTGCTACTACTGCTGCCAAAACAAAATATAAGAAGGGGGACATTAAAGCAAAGCTGATGATCAGGGACTCAATTCACAAGAGTCTAGTTGCCTACATCTCTGAGCTGGGCACATCCAAAGAGATTTATGATAAGTTGGTCCACATTTTCAAGGCCAACAATGCGAATCAAGTCCTATTCTACAAGAATCAATTGAAGAATATGAAGAAAGGCAGGGATGAGTCTATTCAATCATACGTTTTGAAGCTGACCGAGATCAGGAACAAACTGCTGGCTATTGGGGAGACAATAGTTGTTTGAGAGATGGTACTCACTGCACTTGGAGGGCTCTCATCTGAATGGCTTGTGTTCAACACTACCATTCTCAATAATAATGTGATACCTGACTTTGACGAAGTACTATCGAGATGCGTTCAAGAAGAGACAAGAATGAAGGAGTATGAAAATGAAGGAAATGTTGCCTACGCTGCTCACTCTAGAAAGAAGAACTTTGGTGGTCCAAAGAACAAAGGAAGAGCAGGGGCCCAAGGTAAGAAGGGCAAGTGCTACACTTGTCATAGGCCAGGTCACTATGCTAGAGAATGCCCTTTCAAGAAGGATTCTCCCGATGGTGATGACAATAACAACAACCGGAGGAATGGCAATCAAAGGAACAACAGGTTCAAGGGAAAGAGGAAGGCTCCCTCCGGCGGAAATGGTCAACCTTTCAAAAGGTCAAGAAACTCTAGGTATGAGGAATCAAATGTTGTTGATAAAAGAAATGAATACATTCTTGTATCTGCCCTCTCTACTGCATCTCCACCCAACACTATGGATGTCTGGTTGATAGATAGTGGTGCCTCAAGGCACATCACTGGGTTCAAGGAAGCACTCTCTGATATAGTTGAGAAGGATACCAATCTAGAAATTATCCTTGGAGATAATGCCACATATCCCGTGAAAGGGATCGGGACTGTGACCCTCCACTTGTCTCAAGGTCAAGTCCTCCGCTTGCAGGATGTACTCTATGTACCTAATTTGAATAAGAACCTTGTGTCTATATCGGCCATGGAAGACAAAGGCTTTAATGTGGCATTCATTGATGGAAAGGTGCGCATGTGGAAGAATAGCTTCAAGGAAGCTATCACGATTAGGTTTAGAGTTGATACACTCTACCAAGTTGGAGGAAGTCCACTGGGAGCGATGACATTTGATACTATGGCACTGGAGGTTTGGACACCTTCACTACAAATCCCTTCCCGAAGCAAGGAAGGTGGTGACAGGGATGACCAAGTTCTCAAATAATCATGAAGGTGTATGGTAGGGTTGTGCCAAAGGAAAACACACAAGGGGACCTTTCCCCTCAAGCGTCACAAAGACATCTGATGTCTTGCATTGATACATTCCGATATGTCTGGTATGCTGCCCGTGATATCCTTGGGAGGATGTTCTTATTATATGAAACGAACGAGTTCAAGAACTTTTGCAGAGGAGCTAGCATCAAGAGAGAGACCACAATGTTTGTGGGCTACAGTGAAACTTCGAAGGCCTATAGACTCTATGTGCCTGGTCAAAGGGAAGTGGAGATATGCCACGATGTCACTTTTGACAAAGATGCTTCCCTAAAGAAAGTAGTCAATCTTCCAATATCTAAGGAAGATCATGAAGCAAGGCCTGGAAATCAAGAAGAACCGAAGGATGAGATGATTCCTGATGTTGAAGGACCGTGGACCTGATTGATCCACCTCCTTCACTGGGGAAGAGACCATCATGGCTCAGGGACACTCTCGAGGATGCTGAGGGACATATGGCCCCAAGGGGGACATTCCGTGAAAGCAAGAAGTCGAGTAGATACCAAGGGTATCTAGCAGCCATGAGTACTATTATATAATCCGAGCCTGGATCTTTTGAGGAAGCCGTAAAGCATCAAGTCTAGAAGGATGCTATGCACGAAGAGTATGAGTCCATAATGAAAAATGACGTCTGGGATGTGGTTCCAAGACCGGAGGACAAAGCATTTGTCACCTCGAAATGGCTCTACAAGATCAAGTATGGATCTGATGGAAGTGCTGAAAAGTTCAAGGCAAGATTCGTTGCCCGTGGCTTCTCTCAAAAGGAAGGCATAGACTATGATGACATAGTTGCACCTGTGGCCCGATATACCACCATTCGATCTATCATAGCCCTTGCTGCTACAAAAGGATGGAGTCTTCATCAGATGGATGTGAAGACTGCATTTCTGCATGGTGCGATAAAGGAAGAGGTATATGTAGAGCAACCTCTGGGGTTTGAAGTCCAGGATCGGGACACTCATGTCTGCAGGTTGAAGAAAGCCCTCTATGGGCTGAAGCAAGCACCCAGAGCTTGGTATGAAAGGATAGATAGCTACCTAATGAAGCTGGGCTTCACTCGTAGTAATGCTGATCCGAACCTTTACTTCAAGGTTGATAGAGAGAAGCCTCTCATTCTGGTGTTGTATGTAGACGACCTCTTCCTAACAGGTGCTGACCCTCTCATTCATCAGTGCAAGAGGGAGCTTGCTGCTGAGTTCGAGATGAAAGACCTAGGACTAATGTACTATTTCCTAGGCCTGGAGGTCTGGCAGAGACCTGGCGAGATTTTCCTTTCTCAAGGAAAATACATTGTGAAGCTTTTAGAAAGATTTGGTATGGTTGACTGTAAGTCCGTGTCGACACCGATGGAGCTCAACTTCAAGAAGTTGAGTAGCAGCGCTGCTAGGCTCATATTGGCAAATCCTACTGAGTATCGTCAACTCGTAGGGGCCCTGATGTTCTTAGTGAACACCCGTCTGGACGTATGTTGTGCAGTGAACACTTTGAGTCAACACATGGTTGATCATAACATTCACTAGGTTGGTGCCAAGAAACTCTTGAGATATCTTTGTGGCACGATAGACCATGGGCTGAGATACACTATCAGGAGCATGACACTCCTTGGATATACTGATGCCGATTGAGCTGACAGTGTGGTGGATCGCAAGATCACATCTGGATGCTGCTTCACACGTAGATCTGCTTCGGGCAGGAAACGGAAGTCGGTAGCCTTGAGCACCGCTAAGGCCGAATACATTGCAACATGTATGGCCCGTTGTGAAGTCAGATGGTTGCGAAAGCTCTTCAGTGAGTTGTTCAAGCAAGTGCTAGATGCCACAGTTATCCTTTGTGATAACCAGAGGGAGATTCGTTTGTCATAGAATCCTGGGTTCCACGATTGATCCAAGCATGTTGATGGCTGGTACCACTTTATCCGGTATATGGTACAGCGAGGCGCCGTAAGGCTCGATCATATAGGAACTGATGAGCAGTTCGCGGATATTCTCACAATGCCCTTGGGGAAGGTCATGTTCCTAACCTTCCGTGAGAATCTTGGAATAGTGGAACAACCCTATTCTGAGGGTCCTGTTGGACGATGAGCTCTTGGAGCTCTGGGGGCTTTGGGGATAGCTTCTCGGAGCTATAAGCAACCACAGGGCTAGGCTTGCCGAACCTTGTTGGTGTGCTTCTGCCCCACCATTGTGATGATTGAGTTGGTTTAACTCTCATTATCTGTGCCTCGTATGCATCCTACCCATTTGAGTTCCGAACTCATGGGAAGTACCTCTCATTTGGCCAATGAGGTGGGAAAAGCTAGAGACTAGTAGCAAAGACTGATGGACGCATCTGAGATTGCCTTACTCGCTATCTAGGATGGCACGTGTCCAACCACTTGATTTGGGATCAAGTCTAGTGAGGTTTCGGACCTCCTAATGACTTTGGGTCAGATAAACCAACCTCGGGTTGGTATGAGACTCTTTGTGAGTCCT
Source organism: Pinus albicaulis (assembly GCA_034641835.2). NCBI lineage: Eukaryota > Viridiplantae > Streptophyta > Pinopsida > Pinales > Pinaceae > Pinus > Pinus albicaulis. Next base: position 930,798,739 of record CM076576.1, read on the forward strand.
ATAGAGGTTTCGGACCTCTGGGCTGAATCTGTCAGCCAAAAATGATGTCTTTGTGACTGACCCACTTCTATTCTGAAATAAAGAGCCATCAAAGCAAGTTACAACGGGATGACGCACGATGTTGAGTTGCACAAGTGGATGGAGTTCTCCCTAGTTGAGAGGGAGTGTTAAAATTGGACAACTAGGTCCAAACTCCATGTTGTGATGCTCAGATGAAGATACCAATATTTTTATTGGGTTCCTCTTTCGGAGAGGTGCAAGATCGATCGAAAGATCATCTTGATCCGATGAGCAAAACATTTATTTTGAATTTATTTTCTAATATATTCAAATATGTGCAGGTCGGCTTTAAGGTTTTGTACCCCAGCAAATGTGTAAGACACCCTCAGATATGGATATAAATAAAGGCAACATTGGAGGACATTTCACTCATCTCCTCATCACACATATCTCTCTCTCCACTTCTGATTGGTTCGAGCTACTTGGAGTCAAATTTGCGGTTCACACGTGGGAGAAGGACGAAGACATTTTCTGCTGCAGCTAGGGTTTCCACCGCAGGTTTGACCAATATTGACTTTGGTCAACGCATGGTCAAAAGGAGCTGAATTTTGGCATAGACTTCGATTTCTATAGTCCATACATTTTGGCACAAGAACCGAGGTCAAAGGTTGACCGTAGACCGTGCTGTGTTGATTTTTACTTGCTGTTGTTCTGCGTTCACTTTTCTGGGCAGTGTTGACTTTTCTAGGTTGACTTTTGAGTTGATTGTTTGGCTGATCTGAGGTTTGTGTGACATTGCTGGTTAGCTGACCAATTGAGACTTTGCTGGTTGAAGCATCTTGTTGACTGTCATAACGCACCAACATATTTATCTGTTTCTGGCTTCTCTTCTGTTGATCTACTGGTATGTTCTATCAGCATTTTACTTAATGATTTATGTGATTGCTATCTAGTATTGAAGAGAAAGTAAAGTTGCATCAAGCATAGAACATCTACATAAATTTACACCATGTGAATCAATGAGATGAGGTCTAACATGGTAGACACCATTTGATTACCGCCCAATGATATAAGTTGTTAACGGACACGAGAGAAACCATCGATGATGTTAATGGCTCTCAAGGTACTACAATACAATTTGTATGGTATGAATAAATGAGTTGATGTCGAACACCACACAGAATCGTTTGGTCAAAGGCCAATGATGTAAACCTATCGTCGAGAGCAAGGAAACTTGCCATTGATGTATGCAAGCACCAAGGTACCAAAGGGGTGTTTCTAAGTCAACTTCCTAGATAATGTGCTAATCTCTACAAGAAGTGACCCATCGCAGGAGGGGCTTTGATGTATCCCCCATCAACGACACAAAACAGGTATCATGATTGAAACAGAATGATGATGATACGAAACTGGATCAGGAAAAGGCAAACATGGAATGAAGGCTTAAGAGTATTGCAATATATATCAACTGAAATGACTTCTCTTGAACACATTGGCGACATTGAATGTGTAATAGTCCTAATTAGCAGTTTCACTAATTAGAATATTAAATTTTGATAAATTTTGTTATCTCTAATGTTAGGCAGAAATAAGGTGGGTTGGGGACCCACAAATATTATGTTGAGAAAAGCTAAAGCCAATTCCTATAGTTCCCAAGAGAAAATTGCCCTTTAGTGGGGTCCAAGTGGCCACCATCGAATGAGTGGCAGCTCCTTAGGTGGTAGTGTGTGGGAGGCTCGAAAGAGGCAGCGCTGGGTTGGCTCGAAGGAGAGGTTGTGCAGTCTATGGTGGGGCCCAAGAGGAGCGTTGAGGCTCACTTGACAAAAGAAAGGAAGGGCAACATCATTCCTCATTCATTCACTTATCTTTATGATTGTCATTTTGACATAGCACGCTTGTGTCGGGTGACAAGTTTGCAGTGTTGTTTAGAACACGAGGTTTTCAGGCGAAGATCTCAACCTCTGCCTTGGGGGACTTCGAGTGCTTGCTCAGGAGAGAATATTTACCATTTTGGAGGAGCATTTCACAGCCAGGATTACAGGAGGAGCATTATATCTCCAGGGACTGCATGGAGGACGCAGCGACTGTGCAATGGAGGGCGCAGTCCAGTGGGAAGGTTGTTCCGGGAGGTGAGAAGAGTGGATGATTGCAGCTGAGATTTGGTGGAGAAGTTGAGTGCTTCTTGACAGGGTTATTACTCATCCTTGGGGCAGTTTTGCAGTGGATTCTCCAGGTATGGAGCTTCAGCTAGCAGTGCAGTGGGTCAAGCCCAACAAGGGCAATTTTCTGAAGTTAGACATTCCACAATTCCTTCACGGGTTTTTGTGAGTTTCTCGAGTAGAGTCTGGTGTTCAAGTCCCGGAATTTTCTAAGTGCTAGAAGCAGCCCAACCAGCAGTCCGAATTTCGCAGCAACTGCATTTCTAAGTAGAGCAACGCAACACCAGAGCCACGCAGAGCCATTTTCAGAAGGTCATTCCAGCTTGTTCAGAGATAGATTTCAGCCTACCTCGAGTAGGCCCATGTGCACCCATTCCAGCACCATTAGTGTACTCATTCCCAAGCATTAATAAAATGGCTCAGAGCATATTTTTGGCTCTAGTTTTCATGTGTTAATGGTGTGATTTTATTTGTTGTAGTTTCTAGTCTATTGTTGCTTTATATTAATGTCATTTTCCTATTTGGGATATTACAGTGGTATCAGAGCTCGTAGACTTGGCGCAACCTATGGAACATGCAGTCTATGACACCGGAGAGAAAACAGAACGTGATTTACCGGAGACAGAGATACACGCTCGAAATCACTCCAGATCAAGTTGATAGCATTTCGAAAGTTGTAGAAAGGGAGATGGAGCACACAAAAGATGGGAGAAATGAGGAGAAAGAATTTTCTCACCTTCTGCTGAAGTCAGTACAAGAACTCTCAGGATTGAGGAGATGGGCCAGAGGCTCAGCAATGGAAGCAAATGGAAAGGAGTTCAAGGAGTTTTTAGGTTGGAGAGGGGTCTAGAACTTCATAGTGTTGAGATTTTGTGTATTTGGGGTAGCATCAGTTGTGCTTTAGCTCCCAAACTTTGTGGAGGGACTCGAGTTCACCTGATCTACAAGACCCATAAATGGATTTGGGAAATTTCATCTGGTTTAGGAGATATTAAATTAATTAATTATTTTAATGTATTTCCTAAGTTAAAACTTACGAAAATAAAATAATTAAAGTGAATTTAATTAAACATGTGATGAAATTGTCTTAAGTCACACAGATCAAGCTTTCTTTTAATCTTAGCCATTGATTAAAGATCTAATCTTGGTCGTTGATTTGTCAACGAGAAAAGTATAAAGGAAAAGCTTCGGGTCATTTGTAAGACACACAGAGGCAGAGCACTGAAGCTAAGCTGAGATTCTAGGGCGAGGCTGCTAAGAATTCTCAAGTGTTTCAGTTTCAGAGAGGGGAATTTAGACCAAGGGGATGATCTGATCCCGAGATCTAGAATACACAAGAAGCAAAGAAGAGATCAGGAAAGACAGTGCAGACTCCAGAGGAAGGCAGCAGCAGCAGCAGACGGCAGCAGCAAACGGTAGCAGCAGCAGCAGCAAGGACAGCATGATTTTCAAGAAGCCCTTCAGGGGTTACGCAGAGACCCTTAGGGGCAGCATAGTGACTGTGTCACCCAATCTGGGGTAACGCAGTCCCTTCCAGTGACAGCGCTGAGCATTTGGAGGCTAGCAGAGGCTGACGCAGTGTGTTTCAGGGGAAAATCTGGGTTTCTAGGCCTAGATCTAGCCGAGTTCTGTAAATCCCGTTTGAGGGTGTCGATTAGTCAGTATTTTTGGTATTAGATCAGCTAGGTGCTGCAGATCTAGAGTTTTCTCTATAGGGTTTTCCGGATCTGGAACCCAGAGTTGTGTATTCAGAAACATTCTTAATAATAGAGCCCTCCAGCAGCCAGAGACCGGTTTTCCCACATTGGGTTTTTCTGGGGACAGTTTGTCCATAAATAACTATGTCAATTTGTCTATGTGTGCATGTGCTTATTCTAGATTTGAATTGGTAGAGATCTGTTATGTGTTTTGCTTTGATATTGACTTGAATTTATTCAGTGGATAACTTGTATAAGTAGCATAAGCTTAACCGGATTAACAAAAATAATTTCTGCATAAGAATTGAGATTCAGAAATTTCTACATGTTATCAGAGCAATTGTAGATCTAGAGGGGTCACCAGCTGAAGAATCCGAAGGATCTAGCTACAGAAAGCAGCTGGAAAAGCAGCAGAGAAGCAGATCTGAAGGGACAACGCAGTTTTTAGGAGCAGATTCACGCAGAGGGAAGGGTGATGCTGTCCAGCACTGTGTCCTAGCAAGCCCATGTAATTACTACACAGAGGCGGCTCAGAAACAGTGCCAGTTGGGTCTGAAGCCGGCCAGTGTGATTCAGATCTGAATCTGTCTGATCCAGAAAAGTTTGCAGAAAAGTTGCAGAAAATTCAGAAGAGCTGGTGGGGTTAAATTTCTGAAGTTTTCAGATTTTTAGCCTTAGCACAAGTGACAAAGGTTGGGAAGAGATCAACTTCTCAGAGAGTTTCTTTCCAAAGGAAACTTGCAGTTTGATCAGAGGATGAAAGAAGAAGTTGAATCATAGTTGATTTGGTAGATTTCCAAGGAGGGAAATCAAGTGTCCAAGGGAGTAGAGGGTGCCCAGTTCGTAAAGGACCCTAGATCCAAGATCTCTAGCATAGAGAAGAGGAGCTTCGACACATTCTGAGCAGATGGCTCCTCATGGACTACGTGATCAGGATAGGCTAGAGGGCCCTCTCAAACTTTTCGGTATGGAAAGCTAGGATCCTAATTGTCCTTGAGGCATATGGTCTAAGAGACCATGCAGAGAAAACCCTGGCCACACCGACAGATGCGGATCTCCTACGGAAGCATAGGGACGCTGTTGGGCATGCCAAGCAGCTGATAATGGACAGTATTAAGGATCATATTGTGCCACACATACCTGAGAAGAGGACAGCTAATGAGATGTGGAAGGCCTTGACTTCCCTATATGAGGGAAAATCAGTCCAAATAAAGATGTTGTTGGAGGCCCAAATGAGGTCATTCATGATGACCAAGGGAGAAGACATCGAGCACTTCCTCTTCAGATTGCAATCAGTCAGGGATCAGCTGACTACAACAGGTGCAACCGTAGATGATGCAGTGATAGTTAGGACGACCCTCAATGCAGTCACGGATGAGTGGCAAACCTTTGTCCAAAGTATCTTGGGTAGAGAAGACCTCCCAGATTGGGACAACTTGTGGTCAATCCTGCGGCAAGAAGAACTACGAAGGTTCACCAAGAAGCAGCGCAGCACTGGGTTGAGAAAAGTAAAGAAGGAAGAGGAGGAAGATGCAGCCTCAGCATCGAAGAAGCAGCCGAAGAAGAAGAAGGATCTTTAAAGATCAAGTGCTTCTACTGTGGCGAAATGGGACATTTTGTCAGCCATTGTCCAGAAAAGAAGAAGGACAAGGAAGCATCTTCTTCCAAAGCAGCGGTGGCAAATGATGGGTCAAGAGATGATGTAGCCATGAGTGCTCATGAACCACGGAGGTGGGGTGACATGGACATGTAGAGGAGCTACATGGAAGAAGGCGGGATCCTTGAGCAGCTCATCTCTTGGATCACAAGCGAGCTACGGCAGCCTTAAGACAGTAGCGGGACAAGTGGAGCAGTGGGTGCATAGATCATAGGCAGAGGAAGATCTAGAGGTTGGGAGGAGCATAGCAGCAGCAGCGTAGAAGTAGTAGCAGTGCAGAGGCTGATGTGACTTCAGCAACGCAGTGCAGTACTGCTTACGCAGCGCAGAGCTGCAGCAAAGCAGAGAGCTTCAGAGGGACAGCGCAGTGTACCAACTGCGTGATAGATTTCAGCACAAGGAGTTGATGTGACTTCTTTAGTGCAGAGGGAGTCTGATTACGCAGGCAGAGCTGTAGCTGTGCATCGTTCTTTAGATGCCAGCACAGATCTATAGCTTATGGAGCTTCAGTGACGAGGATGCAGCCCATCTGACTTGTTTGTCAAAGATTGGGTAGGAGATTCAGTTGTTTCTCTCAACAACTGAAGTTGCAATGCAGCAAATCAGCAGTGGCAGTGCTATGAGCAGCACAGATGCAACAAATTGAGAGGGAGTTGCAGTATAGTGGTTACAGTGGCAGTGGCAGAGTCATGGGAAGCAGTACAAAATGGCAGTAGCGGTGCAGAGTTGAGTGGCAGGAGGCCAAGCTTCAGCAGAACAGAACCAGTGCCCAAAATCATGTAATGCAGAAGTGTGATGTATTGTTAGAGCACACCCTTGATGCTAAGAGGGAGTGTTGAGATTTTGTGTATTTGGGGTAGCATCAGTTGTGCTCTAGCTCCCAAACTTTGTGGAGGGACTTGAGTTCACCTGATCTACAAGACCCAAAAATGGATTTGGGAAATTTCATCTGGTTTAGGAGATATTAAATTAATTAATTATTTTAATGTATTTCCTAAGTTAAAACATAGGAAAATAAAATAATTAAAGTGAATTTAATTAAACATGTGATGAAATTGTCTTAAGTCACACATATCAAGCTTTCTTTTAATCTTAGCCATTGATTAATGATCTAATCTTGGCCATTGATTTGTCAACGAGAAAAGTATAAAGGAAAGGCTTGGGGTCATCTGTAAGACACACAGAGGCAGAGCACTGAAGCTAAGCTGAGATTCTAGGGCGAGGTTGCTAAGAATTCTCAAGTGTTTCAGTTTCAGAGAGGGGAATTTAGACCAAGGGGATGATCTGATCGCGGGGTCTAGAATACACAAGAAGCAGAGAAGAGATCAGGAAAGACAGCGCAGACAAAGGCAGTAGCAGCAGCAGCAGACGACAGCAGCAGCAGCAAACGGCAGCAACAGTAGACGGTAGCAACAGCAACAAGGATAGCATGATTTTCAGGAAGCCCTTCAGGAGTTACGCAGAGACCCTTAGGGGCAGCGTAGTGACTGCGTCACCCAGTCTAGGGTAACACAGTCCCTTCCAGTGACAGCGCTGAGTATTTGGAGGCTATCCGAGGCTGACGTAGTGTCTTTCAGGGGCAGATCTAGGGTTTCTAGGTCTAGATCTGGCTGAATTTTGTAAATCCCGTTTGAGGGTGTCGATCAGTCAGTGTTTCTGGTCTTAGATCAGCCAGGTGCTGCAGATCTAGAGTTTTCTCTATAGGGTTTTCCAGATCTGGAATCCAAAGTTGTGTATTCAGAAATATTCTTAATAATAGAGCCCTCCAGCAGCGAGAGACCAGTTTTCCCACATTGGGTTTTTCCAGGGACAGTTTGTCCAGAAATCACTGTGTCACTTTGTCTATGTGTGCATGTGCTTATTCTAGATCTGAATTGGTAGAGATCTGTTATGTGTTTTGCTTTGATGTTGACTTGAATTTATTCAATTGATAACTTGTATAAGTAGGAGAAGTTTAACCGGATTAATAGAAATAATTTCTGCAAAATAATTGAGATTCAGAAATTTCTACACACAGCACCAAGCAGTACCCCACACCACATTGTCGGCGGTACAATACACTCCACCATGGTACACTATTACCACGTTCCTAGCATTAGGGACAGGGGGGCAGCAGGAGCCGGAAGAGGCTCACTATGGAGAATATTTTATAGAATATCAATCTTATGGGCCAGTGTTGTGAAACCAGCTCCAAAAATAGAAGGAAAGAGATATCAACGCCTTAGAAATAAGCCACTTCGAGGGAGAAACCTCCAATACATTACATGAATGAACAATTCTCGGATGATATAAATGACAAAACCTCCTTTCTATATATAGGAATCCACAGGGCCACAATGTAATCCTAGTGGGGCCACAATGTAATCCTAGACGACCTAACAATAATAATGTAAGGGCACAATAATAACAATATGGGGGTTACAGAGGTACAACAATAACAATAAGGGGGTTACACTAAGAACAATAAGGGACTATACTACTAATATAGGGACCTAACATGCTCCTCTCCTTCAAAAAAGTGTTGTCATCAACGCTTAAGTAGCTCCGGGTGACTTTCTATAAAATTCTCATCCTCCCATGTAGAATCTTCAGTGGGTAAGTTCTTCCAGTTGATGAGATACTCTTAAATTGATCAATTTCGTAGTTGTCGAGTTCTTGTTTCCGTGACTACTTCAGGTTCCAATATGGTTTTTCCTTTCTCATCAAGTTCTGGCAATATTTTTTGAACTAGAAGTTTGTCCCCTATAACCTTTTTTAAGCATGAAACATGGAAAACCGGATGCACTCGCGAAGAAGCAGGAAGCTCCAATTTGTATGCCATAGTACCAATCTTTTGCAACACCTTGTAAGGACCATAGTACTTTGGCGATAATTTATTATCCTTCTTAGCTTGCTTGAGGGACATTTGTTTATATGGTTGTAGCCGTAAAAATACCCAATCTCCCACATCAAAACTTCTCTCGCTGCGATGTTGATCTGCCTGTTGTTTCATTCGATTTTGTGCCAAATTCAGGTTATCCTTTAAGAGTTGGAGAACTTCTTGTTGATGCTCGATGTGATCTTCCACTGCTTGAACCTTCGAATTTTCTCTTAAATATGATGTGATGGATGGTGGATGACATCCATAAAGTGCCATAAATGGGGTCATTTTTGCTGCAGTATGGAAGGAAGTGTTATACCACCATTCAACGAGAGGTAACCACTTGACCCATTGTGCTTGCTTATCAGATACAAAACAACGAAGATATCCTTCCAAACATTTATTCACTATCTATGTTTGACCATCGGATTGAGGATGATAAGATGAGCTATGAGCTAGTTGAGTACCCAAACAAGAAAATAATTCCGTCCAAAAATTTCCTGTAAAAATGGGATCTCTGTCACTTACAATAATATTCGGGTTTCCATGTAGCTTTTGAATTGTTTCCATAAATGTCGTAGCAACTATACTTGCTTTAAATGGATGAGATAATGCACAAAAGTGTGCATACTTGGTAAGTCTATCAACTACCACCATGATGACACTCCTTCCTTCGGACTTAGGTAAACCTGTGATAAAATCCATTGAAATCTCCTCCCTACGTTGACTTGGAATGGATAAAGGTTGTAGAAGACTCGGGGTGTTAATTGTCTCAACTCTATTTTGTTGGCAAACTAAACATTCTGCCACAAACTTTTGAATATTAGATTTAAGGCCATCCCAAAAAAATTCTTTCTTCACCCTATGGTAAAGTTTTTAAAAATCCCAAGTGTCCTCCTAAAGGAGAAGTGTGCAATTCTAAAATAATCTTTTGTTTTAGTTGGGAATTCTTGCAAATATATAAGCGATCTTTGTATCATAAGAAATCATTTTACCAACTAAATGTATCAGATGTACTAGGATCTTGCTGCAACTTTTGAATGAGTGTCCACACTACTTCGTCCTTCTTCCATTCATCCCTTGCTTCGGTTATCCAATCTGGTTGGATAATAGAAATGGCACAAAGCAATGCTTCCACCTCTTCATCCTTTCTTGAGAGTGCATCTGCAACAACATTTAGCTTCCCTTTCTTGTAAATGATTTCAAAGTAATAACCCAACATCTTTGTGACCCATTTTTTCTACTCTTCTGAAGATAGTCTTTGTTCCAAAAAGTGTTTAAGACTATCATGATCAGTTTTTACCTTGAAATGTCTTCCCATTAGGTAAGGTCTCCATTTCTTTAGTGCATGTAGTATTGCCAACATTTCCTTCTCATAAATAGCCTTTTGTAAATATTTTCCTTTGATTGAACGAATTTCAAAAGCAATGGGTCTTCCTTCTTACATTAAAACAACACCAATTCCATTTCATGAGGCATCACATTCCACAATAAAGGTTTTTGTGAAGTCTGGCGTAGCTAAGACTGGTGCTAGGCACATTGCCTCTTTAAGATGTTCAAAGGCCTTAGTTGCTTCAGGAGTCCATGAAAATGCATCTTTCTTCAATAATGTTGTTAGAGTTGCTGCTATTCTCCCATAATTCTTAACAAACTTGCGATAATAGCCTGTTAACCCGAGAAATCCTCGCAACTGCTTTATTGTCTTGGGGACTTTCCATTCCTTAATAGCTTTAATTTTGTTAGGGTCTACTTTCACACCCTCGTGAGATATAATATGACCCAGATATTCCACCTCTTGTACTCCAAAGAAACATTTGGATGTTTTTGCATATAATTGTTTCTCCTGCAATAGTTTGAGCACCCTGTCAACATGTTCAACATGATCCTTCCAAGACCTGCTGTAGATTAGTATATCATCAAAAAATACTAGCACAAATTTTCTAGGGAAGGGTTTGAAAATGGAATTCATCAAGCCTTGAAATGTAGAAGGTGCATTGGTAAGGCCAAAAGGCATGACCAAAAATTCATAATGACCCTCATGAGTTCGAAATATTGTTTTCGGAACATCTTCAGTCTTCATTCTAATTTGATGATATCCTGAACGAAGATCCAACTTGGTAAAATAAATTGCTCCATGTAATTCATCCAATAATTCATCAATCACAGGAATGGGAAATTTATCTTTAATAGTGAGCTTATTGAGCTCCCTATAATCCGGACACATGCGCCATGATCCATCTTTCTTGTGCACCAATACTACTGGGGCAGAGAAACAACTTTGACTAGGTTGAATCATACCAGCCTCTAACATTTCTGCAATCATATGTTCAATTTCGCTCTTTTGGACATAAGGATATCTGTAAGGCCTGATGTTTGGAGGAACACTTCCTGGAATCAAATGAATAGCATGATCATGATCACGAATAGGTGGGAGTCCTTTGGGAGTATCAAACACCTTGGAATGATTGTCCAAGACTTTTTGGAGATCTGGAAAATAGATGATTTTGATGTTGGAACTTCTAGTGAGCATAATTGTGCAATTACACCTCGTTGTTCTTTCGTCAGAAGCTTTGTCATGACATTAGAGCTTATTATCTTTCCTGGCTTCCCTGTGATACCCCGTAATTCGATTTCCTTTCCTTTCGAAAAAAAATTCAGGAAAAGTTCTTGAAAATTAAAAGCTACCGTTCCCAAAGATTGTAACCATTGTACTCCTAGTATAACATCAGTACCTCCCATTGGGATGGAAAGCATTGGACTATTCAATACATATTCCCCCATGGCTAGCTTGATATTATGGCATTTTCCTCAGCAATTTATAGTTCTTCCATTTGCAACCATCACTTAACATTTTGGTGTTGGGTATAGGAAACAATTCAATTCCTTGGCTACCTTACAATGAATAAAATTATGGGTACTACCCGAATCAATCAACACCATTACCTTTTTCTTCTTGATATGTCCTTCTATCTTAGAGTTTGAGGAGTGGTAATTCCTGCCAATGCATTACATGATATGGTCGGGCTCATTTCTTCTTCTTCTAGGGTTTCTTCCTGGTGTATATCCTCTTCTTTTGAAGTTTCTTGTTCATTTTCTTCCTCCTCTTCACAATCTATGTAAAATAATTTCTTCTCAGCACACTTATGACCTTTAGTGTATTTGATATCACAACTGTAGCAAAGCCCTTTTTCTCTTTTTTCTTCCAATCATTGTGGTGTCAACCTTGTAGGTTGTGGAAGTCTACGAGTAGCAACATTTTCATCTTTATAGATGTGAGTGGTAGGCTTCCTTGTCGCCATAATTTTACATTCAATTTTTCTTGCCAACCTGAATGCCTTCTCCAATGAATCAAGTTCCCAAACGCGAACTTCATGTTGGATGTTATCCTTTAAAGTCCCTATGATAACATCAATCCTGTGTTCCTCTAGAATATCAGTTACCCGTATATTCAATTTTTGGAAGTCCTCAATGTGCTCCACCAGTGAACTCTTTTGTTTGAGATTTATCAATTGGCTAAAGAAGGCGTTGCTCTTTGTATCTTCATAATGTGCTATCATTTCCTCCATAAAAATTGACCAAGTGACAATTTTTTTACGAGAGCAAAGGCATCGATACCATACAAATGTATTTTGTTCTAAATGTAAAGTTGCAATGCGTACCTTTTGTGTGTTTTGCACATTATTGAGATCAAAATATTGCTCCCTCTGTAGTGTCCATGTTACGGGATCCTTGCCATCAAATTTCTTCATATCCATCTTTGGAATATGGTGGTTCTTCAATCCAACATTAGAGTTTATGAAATCACGATTAACATTTGTTTTTTCCTCATCATGAGTTTCATCTACAATCTTTTCTCCATTAGGAATCATTTCTTGTTTCAACTTTGACAAACATTCCTTCAAACCTTCCATTTTTTCTTCCATACCATCCTTCAAACCTTCCATCGTAGCTTCCACACCTTTCTTCAAACCATCCATCTTAGCTTCCACGCTTTTCTTCAAAACATCCATTTCATTTTTTGTTGCTCTTTGCGAGAGCGAAATTTGGTGCATTTGCTCTTGTAATTTTGTTATGTCATGTTGCATTTCTTCATCTTCATGATCCATAGTAGAGCCTTCTGAAGGCTTAATGGGTGTTGAATTATTTTTACGGGGCATTTTTTAGAACCCAATACTGATATCTATTATACAATATGCCCTTGGAATCAATTCAAACTGATTCTTCAAACAAGACTTATGCAATTCGGAAAAAAAATACACACCTTTTTCTTGCTTTTGAGCTCGCTATTGAAATTGAATTATCTCTGTGATTGCGGACCTTCAATATCTGAAATTTGGCCCTAAGGTAGCCCTCTTAATCTTCTTTCGAATGCCACAGGTCTGACCTAATTTGGATTCTTCAAGACAAAGTTATGTCCAATCTCCAACAATGACCTAATTATGGACTAGTTCAGTAGAGCGAACTTGTACGACTTGCCAAGTGTCATTGTTTTCTCCTTCAGATCTGAAATTGATAGACAGGAAACTACAATTCATGTGCTTCCAGCCACTTTTTACAGAATTCCAATCCAATGCTCAGAGAGAGAGTTATGAAGCTTTTCCCACAATCACCTCTTTGAGATGAAATTCGGGAGCCTGAAAAATACCTAACTTCCACAGTTCATATCCCCAAAAATATTACAAACCAAGCTTTGAAATTTGCAACAATGTTCCTCAGGATTTCGACTTCGCTCTCTCCAAATTTCAGCTTCTGAACCTTCGTAGAAACAAAGTTATAGCGAAAATATTGTGATTACCTGTTTAGGTTAAATTCAGAAGCCTGCAAAAAGTCCTAACTTCCACAGATGATATCTCCGAAAATATTGCGAACCAAGATCTGAAATTTTGTGATGATGTTCCTCTAGATTTTTTCTTCGCGCTTTAAAAATTTCAGCTTCTGAGACTTCGTAGAACAAAAGTTATAGCGAAAATTCCACGATGACCTGTTTGGAGCAGTGAAACCCTAGAATCCAAAGCTCTAATACCAAATGTTGTGAAACCAGCTCCAAAAATAGAAGAAAAGAGATATCAATGCCTTAGAAATAAGCCACTTCGAGGGGGCAACCTCCAATACATTACGTGAATGAACAATTCTTGGATGATACAAATGACAAAACCTCCTTTCTATTTATAGGAGTCCGCGGGGCCACAATGTAATCCTAGCCGACCTAACAATAATAATGTAAGGGCACAATAATAACAATATGGGGGTTACAGGGGTACAACAATAACAATAAGGGGGTTACACTAAGAACAACAAGGGACTATACTAGTAATATAGGGACCTAACAACCAGAGTTCGGAAAGGCCATCACATTCAATGAGTTTTGCCAGCTGAAGACTAGCAACAAACCCAGAGGTCAGGCCAAAGGAGTATTCACATAGGGGAGTGACACACAGCGTACCGTGGGTAGGTTGTTCCTTCCAACTTTTGATGGCTCCTCGAAGAGTTCAGCAAAGGCATGGGTGGAAAAGCTGGATATTTATTTTCAGCTAAACCAGATGACAAAGACTAAAGCAATCAAGGTTGCTACCTTGCACTTGGAGGGAGAGGCTCATGACTGGTGGTTTCATGGGTTGACTACGCTGGGGCACGGAGGCGTGACAGCGTATGATGAGTTCACTAGGAAACTGTTGGAGTTGTTCAAGAAAAAGGATCCAGAGGAGTACTTCGGGGAGTTGACAAAGCTCAAGTAGACAGGGAATGTCAAGGCATACATCTCTGAGTTCTTGAGGATGTCAGTGATGGTTCCAGACTTGTCAGAATCCAGGAGGATCTATATGTCCATAGAGGGCTTGGCAAAACCACTTTGTGGTTTAGTGAGATCGAGCAGATCCACTACCTTGCATGATGTAGTGGGAGAGCGAGAGATCTGCAGGATGCTCTACCCAGAGCTCGAGCACCATAGCCGGCAAGACCAGTCTTCCAACAAAGGGGAAGAGATGCGAGAGCTCCACCACCTAGGGGTAACCAAGGTCGAGGGCAGCTGGATGATGAGACCAGGAGGGATCTCCGGTGAAAGAATCTCTGCTTTACATGCCAGGAGCCTTGGGCACCAGGTCATAGATGCACAGCTAGGAGGGCCCATTATATCGAAGTCTTCTTGGACAGCAAGGGGGATGAGGAGACTTATTTTGATATGGGTGAGAGGACAGCGCAGTACCTCAGGAGGAGGGACCACCACCACCACCACCGGCAACTAGAGGAGCTGCGTTTGCACCTTCGGGAGGAGTCCTAGCATCTCTACGAGGAGTTCCCAAGTACCTAACACTGAGGATTCATGGGACGGTGCAGGGACAGTGAGTCTTACTGCTAGTCGACAGTGGAGCTGCCCACAATTTCATTGATGCTCAGATGGTGCAGAAAAGAGGCATGAGCACAACAGAGTTTGAGGGGTTCTCAGTATTGGCGCCGGGAGCAAGGACCATGCAGTGTACAAGTTATGTCGACTTTATTAGTGACCATGGGGACCTATTCTATGACAAATCACTTCTTTGTGGTTGACATTTCGAACACCAACATAGTGTTGGGAGTCCAGTGGCTCTACGCCCTTGGCAAGGTCACCATTGATTGGAAGAGACTAGAGATGGAGTTCATGGATCTGGATGGCAAACCAGTGATGCTGAGGGTCATGCACTCATACCCAACGTAGACAGTTTTTGCGCACAAGATGGAGGTTGACTTGAGACAGGGAGATATAGAGTGGGTTGTCAAGTTGATGATCTCAGAGGCTAGTGGAGCAACAAAGCCACCTCACCCGGATATCCAGGACATCCTTGATAGATATTCCACGTTTTTCGGGGATATACCACCAGGACAACCCCCTGACTGAAGATTCGAGCACACCATCGAGCTAGAGCAGGGGATTCAGGTCGTGATCACTACCCCATATAGGCACTCCAAGACTTATCGAGACGAGATTAAGAGGGCCATACACGAGCTCTTAGCGTTGGGACATATCCGGCTGAGTTCGATCCCTTTTGCTTCATCGGTTGTTCTAGTGAAAAAGAAGGACGATACATTGAGGATGTGTATCGATTACAGGGCCTTGAACAAGAAAACGATGAAGAACCACTACCCCATTCCGCATATCGATGAGCTGATAGATGAGCTGAGGGGAGCCAAGTTATTCTCCAAGATAGATTTGAGGTCGAGGTACCATCAAATACAGGTGAGGGACAAGGATGTCCCTAAGACAGCTTTCAGGTGTCACTATGGGCACTTTGAGTTTTTGGTGATGCCCTTTGGGCTAACCAACACTCTAGCTACCTTCCAGTCGTGCATGAACCATACATTTCGTGGGCAGCGGAGAAAGTTCATGCTGGTATTCTTCGATGACATACTGATCTACAGCCGAACTTGGGAGGAGCACCTACAACATGTGCAGACAGTGCTTCGCATATTAGAGAAGCAACAGTTTTATGCGAAGATGTCCAAGTGCGAGTTTGGGCTGACATAAATGCTCTACGTGGGGCACATCATAGGCACCGATGGTGTGAGGGTGCATGAGGAGAAGATTAGGGCCATCCGAGATTGACCAAAGCTCAAGAATGTTACTAAGCTGAGAGGATTTGTGGGAATTTGCACCTACTACATGAAGTTTGTGAAGTGGTTTTCACAACTGCCATCACCCCTCACATATTTGACGAAGAAGGGGGCCTTTGCTTGAACTGCTACAGCGCAAGAGGCATTTGACCGCCTCAAGCAAGTGATGAGTAGTTTTAACTTTTTTTATCCTTGCACTTCCATATTTTACCAAGCCCTTCATTTTAGAGTGCGACGCATCAGGTGAAGGAGTGGGGATCATATTGATGTAGGAGGGGCATCCCATAGCCTTCAAGAGCCAAAAACTCTTGCCTCATGAGAGGCTCTACACCATACATGACAAGGAGATGCTGGCCGTCATGCATGCGCTTGCCAAGTTCAAAGAATACTTGGTGGGGAACTGGTTCAAGGTGAGGACAGACCACAATAGCCTTTGATTTTTCTTAGAGCAGAGACAGCTTCAGGAGAGGCAACAGAAGTGGGTCAGTAAGCTTCAGGCTTACGACTTTGACATCAGGTATGTCAAAGGGAAGCACAATGTGGTGGTTGATGCCTTGTCGAGGACGCCAGCGTCCCTCTCTCTGATTAGTATCGAGGTGGATTGGAAGACCCAACTACTTGTTGAGTACTCGAAGGATCAGTCTGCATGCGAGATTTTGGATGGATAGGTGACCGATGATTGGTACCGGGTCATGGATGAGGTGATTTACTACCGAGACCAGATTTATTTGACAGCTAACTCCCAGTAGCAAGAGAAGATTTTGCGTGCAGACCATGACTCTCCATTATTTGGGCACCAAGGGTTCACCAAGACTTACCGGACCATTAGAGAGAAGTTCTCATGGAAGGGCCTCAAGGAGGATGTTCTGAGACATGTCCGAGAGTGTGAGGTTTGCCAGAGGAATAAAGGGGAGTCGACCCATCCGGCAGGATTGCTACAGCCACTTCCCATCCCTAAAGGGAAGTGGGAGAGTATTTCGATGGATTTCATCACCAGGTTGCCCATGGTGCAGGGAAAAAGATTATATCTTCGTCGTGGTTGACAGATTGACGAAGTACGCACATTCTTCGCCATTTCATCCCAGTACACGGCCTCTCAGGTGGTCAAGTTGTTTTTCAGGGACATTTTCAGATTGTATGGTCTCCCCAAGACCGTAGTCAGTGACCGAGATATCAGGTTCATGGGTGCATTTTGGCGGTAGCTATTCCGATTGGTGGGCAAAGAACTCACTCTGAGCACTAGCTACCATCCGCAGACAGATGGGCAGATCGAGATAGTTAACAAGTGGTTAGAGGGCTACTTGCGTAACTATGTCATGAGGCAGCAGAGGGCCTGTTTATGATGGCTGCAGAATACTATTACAACACGATGTTCCACATGTCTACAGGTATGACTCCATTTTGTGCTTTGTACAATTACGATGCACTGGTGTTTGCTGATGTTATGTTTGGAGCTAGCAACGCTCCCAGGGCCAAAGTCTAGATCCAAGAGAGCCAAGACATTCTCAAGGCTCTCGAGGATAACTTGGTGATAGCCCAAAATCAGCAGAAGATGTACACAGACAAAGGTAGTGTGGAGAGGCAGTTTGAGGTGGGGGACTTGGTTTACTTTCACCTTCAACCTTACAGGTAGCCCACGTTGAAGCAGAAGGGGACCGAGAAGCTCAAGCCTCGCTTCTATGGGCCATACAAAGTCATCCGGAGAGAGCATACGAGTTGGAGTTGCCACAGGGAAGTCGGATACATAACATTTTTCATGCGTCTTGCCTGAAGAAGGCCTTGGGGCAGCAAGTGATAGCAGCCACTGAGTTGCCTCCTACAGATGATGAGGGGCACTTGGTGCTCTAGCCAGAGGCCATTTTAGACACCAAGGAGAGGCACTTGAGGAGCCGGGTGGTGAAGGAATACTTGATTCGGTGGAAGAACCTTCCAGATGAGGATGCCACTTGGGATGGGGAACAAATCCTCCAGCACCCATCACTGTAGTTGCATGAGGGCAAGAAACGTCTTGGCAAGGAGGACTGTAATATTCCTAATTAGAAGTTTCGCTAATTAGAATATTAAATTTTGATAAATTTTGCTATCTCTAATGTTAGGCGGAAATAAGGTGGCTTGGGGACCCACAAATATTATTTGGGGAAAATCTATAGTGAATTCCTACAGTTCCCAAGAGAAAATTGCGACTTTACTGGGGTTCGAGTGGCCAACATCGAATGAGTGGCAGCGTGTGGGAGGCTCGAAAGAGGCAGCGCTGGGTTGGCTCGAAGGAGAGGCTGTGCAATCTATGGTGGGGCCCAAGAGGAGCGTTGAGGTGCACTTGACAAAAGGAAGGAAGGGCAACATCATTCCTCATTCATTCCGTTATCATTCTAATTGTCATTTTGACATAGCACGCTTGTGTCATTTGCCAAGTCTACAGTGTTATTTAGCACACGAGATTTTCAGGCGAAGATCTCAACCTCTTCCTCGGGGGACTTCGAGTCCCTGCTCAGAAGGGGAGATTTACCATTTTAGAGGATCATTTCACGGCCAGGATTACAGTAAGAGCGTTATCACTCCATGGACTATGTGGAGGACGCAGTGACTACGCAGTGGAGGACACAGTCGAGTGGGAAGGTTGTTTCGGGAAGTGAGAAGAGTGGGAGATTGCAGCTGAGATTTGGTGGGGAAGTTGAGTGCTTCCTAACAAGGTTATTGCTCATCCTTGGGGCAGTTTTGCAGTGGATTCTTCAAGTGTGGAGCTTTAGCTAGCAGTGCAGTGGGTCAAGCCCAACAGGGGCAATTTTTCGAATTTAGCCATTCCACAATTCCTTCACGGATTTTTGTGGGTTTCCCAAGTATAGTCTGGTGTTCAAGTCCTGAAATTTTCTAAGCGCTAGAAGTAGCCCAACCACTAATTTGAAGTTTGCAGCAATTGCATTTCTAGGCAGAACAGCGCAGCACCAGAGCCACGGAGAGCCATTTCCAGAGGGTCGTTCCAGCTTGTTCGGCGATAGATTTAGCTTGCCTCGAGCAGACCCAGGTGCACCCATTCCAGCACCATTATTGTACTAATTCCCAAACATTAATAAAATGGATCAAATCATATTTTTGGCTCTAGTTTTCATGTGTTAATGGTGTGATTTTATATGTTGTAGTTTCTAGCCTATTGTTGCTTTATATTACTGTCATTTTCCCATTTGCAATATTACAGAATTGAGTTGGTAGCATTGACCCAAAACCGAAATGGAGGCTTTGAAAATGTATGATGAACCAAATGACAAGCAGATTACCCAACCCAACAACCATGGAGATGAAGTGGAAGATTGTCGTGTTCAAGAGCGACTCGCTGCCATTAGCAAATGGAATAACCTATTTTCCCAATTTCCCCAACCATACTGGTCAGTACCTCTTTATTTTTTAACAAGCTTGAGGAGGATAACATATGCTTGATCTGTAAGTTCACCCTTCAGATGAATCCCTCCGAGTATTTTTAACGAACCTTGAGGAGTGGTTCGGCCTTGTCATTTTCGACAAGTCCATCGTTGTTTGGTGTTTTAATGAGTCCAACGAAGTTAAAACTCGACAACTTTTTCATGTTTAGAAAGTTTGAAAAAGAGGCAAAAAAGAAAACTCTACATGTTCTTTTTCGTAGATAGTCTCTTGAGTCCGAAAAGGTAGAAAACAATGCTCAAGAGATCCTCTTAGCCATGTTCGACTAAGGTATTCATTTTTCGTAAATAGTCTATCTCAGTCCGGAAAAAGGTTAAACTTATACTGAGTAGACGTTTTTTCATCTACTTTAACGAGTTCGAAAAGACAATTGCTTGGCAGTGTTTTCATATCTTAGGAGTCTGAAAAGAGGACTCCAAGGGGTTCCTTTTTCGTAGGTTTATAGAGCCCGAAAAAGAGATAAAAGTATACTCCTTGGTCAAAATAACATGTTTAAAGCATGATAAACCACCATTAATAGTTTTCGACCTGCGAAAAACATCACAAAAAAGATTAAACATACATGTTTCATAGTAAAATGAAGCATATCTAGGTCAAAACATTAAATATGAATAAAATAATGCAAGAAATGACATAAATACTCGAAATGACTTCATTTTTACCATTTCTCATTTACCTTCAATAGTGAGAGTTTTGGAGCATTTTTTCCCTCGATCTTTTGCAGCTGATTGCGGCCAACTCAGTGGACCATTTCGATTACCGTCACTTCCAGGTAAGAGATAAAACCCTTCTCTTTCTTTTCACAGTCCATTTTTGTGATTCCATGCCAATTTGTTGAGGTTTTGAACCAAAAACACATCCTAGGACCAATGCACCCCCTCTGTGTTGAAATCTGCGTTGCACCAAGGCAAATTATCACTACTGGGAGAGGTGCAACCCTCTGTCATGCACTGGGAGAGGTGCAACGCTCTGTCATGCATTACTGGGGTGCATTGGGCACAAAATGCTAAGTTGTTTATCATTTTTCCCTCAAATTTTGTCAAATTTTTGCATGAAAAGGATCCCAATGAATCCTTTGTTGATGTTTCAGGTGTTCATAAGAACAAAATGGCATTCATTTGGTGAGAAAGAGAACATTAAGAATATGATTTACTTGCAGCAAATGATCCTGCTACCATCCAGCCACTGAAAAACTGAGGATTGTTAAAAAAAATTTGGCTTCCTGGTATGAGGCAACAGCTGGAATTGTTGAAATATCTTGTTCATTCATGGGATGTTCAGGTACAAGCATTCAATTTTGGGGAACATTTGCTTGAGATAAAGGTACAAGATATCTACTTTCTAACAGGTTTATTCAAGAGGGGCGCCCCCATCTCTCTCCTAGGTGGGAGAAGTGGTGGGGAGACCACGAAAGACTATATCAATACCTATTGCAAACCTCGAGCCTAGCCTACTAGGGATGGAAAGATCAATATAAAATATGTGACCCAGTTACCTTTGAGAATGATCCTATTTATCATCACGAGATTGACAGGTAGCTAGACACTCCATGTAGCGAATAGATCGTACATGCAATATGGGGTAGAATGTCTAGAGCCAACAGTGTTCAACTGGAGTGAGGGTATCTTGGTCAATATGAAGGAACAACGGACTAAAAGCGAAAGAGGGGGAGTTAAAGAACTTCATCTATGGTTCGATATTAGTCTCTTTTGCTCTAGAGCGGGTGCCACTACTTCAGCCTCAACAGGTTATACTCGAGCCTATCGATCTAAGGGTCCCATGGTAGAGGAGGTGGATAGATCATATGGTTTGACATGCAGGTCCATTGGTGATCAGTTTCTCACCAACCTTCTTTGGATGGTTGCATAGACAATTCATCGTGATTGATGATCATCCTTATGCAGGGATGGATTTCTGTGATGATCCCGAGCTCGCGCTTCTTGAGGCTGAGCAATGGGATGCTTCAAGCAAAAATATTTCGACCATTAAGTTTTTGAAAGTTTTACAAAAAAAAAATTGTGTTTTTTGATGTTTCCAAGACTAGACTATTGATGTTTCATGCAGATATTGGACCAGTTCGACCATGTGAAAGTTTCAAAACTGAAACCCTACTACATTGTCTAGATCTACTTTTCCTACTTGTTTAATTTACTTAACAAGTTATTTAACTGAAATATTCAGAAAAACATTAAAGCGTACACAAACTGCAGCCTACACATCTACAGATCATTTACTGAACAATACACACATGTGACAAGATTACACACGATTTGTCGGACAAATGTCCCCGGAAAATGTAAAGACCTTATCTTACTGAATTTAACCATCATTACAAAATTCATACTACACAATTCAGAGTGGGATTTTTGAAGCAAAATATATATCAATTGACTAATTAATACTTACCTGGAACCGTGTTTGAAGATGTTCCTGATCCGCCATGGCTCCAACTCCCATCACCAAACCGTCGTTTTCCTCCCAGCCTATCTGAGGTCAAGCTCTTCGGTCCCCAAATCCAGAAGACAAGTCTTCTGGCCTCCGTGCCCAAAACTCCACTAACAATCGAGATCACTCCATGACTCTGTTAAAACTCACTGCTCATGTCTCACGCAATTAGAACTCCTCTGACAGCATCTGAGTCAGTTTTCTCACTCACTACCCATGCCCATCAAGTTTTCCCCTCTTCTCCTTTTATACACAAACTCCATTAAAATATCCTCTTTTAATAAATATATTGGATTTCTAAAATATCTTAGTTTTATTAAAATATTATTATTTGATAAATATCTTGGATTTCTAAAATATCTTAGATTTATTAAAATATTATTATTTAATACATAACTTGGGTTTATTAAAATTATTATTTAATAAATATCTTAGATTTATTAAAATATTATTATTTAATAAATATCTTAGATTTATCAAAATATTATTATTTAATAAATATCCTGGATTTATTAAAATATCATCATTTATTTGCATAAGTCAATGCTTTTAATTTTCTTTGAACAAAGTATTAGTTTATATTATGATAGTGATAGGTATAACTAATACATTCATTATATTCTGGTGAGTTAAGTATTTCCTCAATACTTCAATAATTCACTCATTACTCTACACTGAGATTTTTTTATAATTGATTAGTGCAAGTACTAGTGCAGTACACGTGATACATGCATATGTAGCTATCATATGCAGGTTTCATATGCATGCTAATATTTCTATGTTCCCTATAACTTGAGTTGGGTCATTACATACACCCCTCCTTCAGAAAACTTCGTCCCGAAGTTAAGTTTTATGTCGTATATCATTAATTATATAAGTGACTAGTATAATCATATAAGGGTGGTGTACCATCATTGAATTTTTGTTTAATGTGTGAAAATACTTTAACATTTATGTTTTGATCATTTATTGGTTTACACATTTAGTAGTCACGTCTTGCCCCAACAGTGTTCCCAAGCTATTCTAAAATCATCCTATCCTCTCTAATCTCTTCCACTCCCATCTTATCCGACCTCTACAGGAATATGCCATGGCATCAGTTTTAATTGATCCAACCATCCCTAGACCTTAGGGTGTCAGTGTCGATTACGTCAACTTGATGGACCAGTAGGCATCCGGCAGTCATCATCACACGTCCAGGGGAGTGTGACTCGCACAGTCCTCCCATGACTCCAGGTTTTGGAGGATAAACGGTGGGCAACACCTTCACCCCTCCTAGTAGGACCAAGGTTAACACCTTATCATGGAATCTCAATGCATCTCAATTGTTCTTGGAGTTTTGTCATCACGCGGTCGGTTTGGTAACGATATCATCTGTGACGTAAAACATTTATCCACAAATTGTAACATATGTATCAATATGTTCAAAACAAATTGTTACCCATATAACAATTTCTACACATTCCAAATATGTTGCTATCTACGATATTGATCCTTGGGTTCATATAACATACTTGGTTAAAACACTTGTCCACATATGTATCAATATGTTCAAAACAAATTGTTACCCATATAGCAATTTCTACACATTCCAAATATGTTGCTATCTATGATATTGATCCTTGAGTTCATATAACATACTTGGTTATGTTTATCCAGTAGGTCTGTAAATTCATTTTCACCCTGAATAGTCAAGTGCAATCACTCTTTTATTTCAATCTCATCATTTTAGGTTGATATGTAAAATTATAGATACCATATCCACAACATAATTCCTAATTTATATTAGTATCGTTGTACCAACGATGTTTAAGCAAAACTTTCTTCATATTGGTATCCATGTGCCAGCAACGTTTAAGCAATTTAACATATTCTCACATGTCATAGTACAAAATGATAGTCTTAAGTATCCATCCAAAACAAGGTAAGATTATACAAAACAAGCTTTAAATGCTTATAAATATAATCCACAATTATAAATGTCATATAGATTAATCGAACATGGATATACAAATAAGTGTGTAGCCACTATGTTCTATATTATTTTAACATATTGACCTTATAAAAGTCATAGGTTGAGACTCTAAATCTAAATGGAGGGATGCACCAACCTTTGCATATATAGAAACGAAATGAATTGAAACAAGAGCACAAAACACTAACTGTTTAGTTGAAGCATGATCTAATTTCTTGATACAGGTTGATTAAGAACTCTAAACACAAAACTACATATGGATCCAGCCAATCCTTTTAATTCTTGTTATTTATTTGTCTTTTAAGTCTAATTATCTTTGATCTTTAATCTGGATCCAAAGAGATAATAATAACATTAACTTCTTTATCATGTTATTTCAGCACATCTTCAGCCTAAAATCTAGAAGCTAGGGAGTAGGGTTTTTGCAGGGTTAATCATTAGGGTTATGCTAGAGATGGAGGAAGAATTAATTGACTACTCTAAAGATCCCTTAATGAGAGGTTTATTTTCATAGAAGGAATTTGTCACTACTTGAAAAAGCATTATTCACTTTGCATTATACTTGGTCTACTAAGAGTGTCATGTTTTCAACAAGACGCCAATTGTTGATAAATAGTAATTTCTTCCTCTTTCAATAAGAAATTCACAATTTACAAGATATGCATATTCACAGTATTAGTATGTTACAGTTTTGATATAGTCTCTTTACTTTCAAGTTTCACCCTTTAGAGTCTTAACTCTAGCTAGGATATTACTAGCTTTACTATCATTCCTTAAACCATTGTTTCATTTCTATTATATTGACTCATTTAATCCAAACACATAACACATCACTTGTATACCCTCTCCTTATTCTTCACATTACTTGTTTTCTCATTAGTCCTTAGGCCTCATCTTATCACCAAATGTATCTTCTTTTCTAACGGTGTATAATTATTATCCTTAATATTTACCTTTAAACATTTTCTCAGTTTATCAACTGCTACTCTTAACAAATTAGGAGTGTTCACAACTCCTTATAGGTCATTGCTTTGACCCTTACCAATCATGCTGCTTATATCCTTAAGAAAATTCTTCTAGATAGAAAACATCCCTTCACTTCCTTATACCAGATATTCCTAATATTCCATGTCTACTTCAATTTGAAAAAGAACATATTTATCAAATTGACTTTGTTTTCTCACCTCTAGTCATCGTAGTTTCTTTTCTTCTCTTAATGCATACCATTATTACACTTGTAAATGTTGTTACTATTTTCCAACTTGGGTAAGACCCTATAAATAACGTGGATATCAAATGTAATCTATTTATCATTTCAGGTTTTAAGGCGTCACGGGATAGAATTTCCTAATCATACTCCCTGATGTCCATAATCCATGGATATAGTTAGTCACTTAAGGAAAATTTTATAATGTGACTCTCCCATTAGAGGGCGAAACGATTATAGATGTTGTCATGCACATAAATTATCCTATAATTGATCAATTTTATTATAGATTCACTCTTTAATCTAATGTCATTGACTTCTTATGTTGCTTTGTGATACTTCCGCTCACTCACCTTTGGTGCTATTTTGTCGATCTCAATATTCTAAGTTGATTATGATAACATTTATTATCATCATCAGAAGTTTGTCATTTCGTTATTTTCTCGTCCTCCCTAGGTACTATATCGATTATATTATGGTAACAATGGAGATCAAACTTTGAAATTTTCCGTTGCTCTCTTGGTAATTATATCGTCTTGTTCTAATAGTGTGTTTACTACCTTATAGGGTGGTTCCTTACCATCTTAACATATGTTTCATCCATTGGTTTTCGATTGATGTGTACATTTAGTGACTTATACTTATACTTGTACCCTAAATTTGATTACTTATGATTTCTCCCAACATTTCTTGAATAGATAGTGTTTTCTTTCATCCATCAATTTACCTCAAACTAGCTTAGCCTTTTATGTGGTTGTAGCTTCACCTCTAATGGTCTTGCCATAATGTCCATAGTCATTCTTTCACTACCATTCTTCCTTCAAAAGTTAACTTCTCTGGAGAAACTTTGTCAATTAATCTTTATATATGCCTAAATAATTATCATGAATCATCTCATATAGTGTCATAATGTCCTTAATTTCCCTTTCCTAAACCACATTGTTTTCCTTTCCAGGAAAATGCTATGTTGCCATATTATTTTGTTTTGGACATCAATATATCCTTACGGTTGTAAACGGCTAATTATCTATCTCGATAATGACATAATGGTTTGAATATCAAAATGTCCAATTTAGTGTAATTTAGACTATAAAAATTTAAACCTTTACTCTACTCCTTAAACTACTTACACATATACTTGGATAGCAATTAAAGTATTACCATACGAAAACGGTATAAAGATATTTGCATAAATTCATATCATCAATGGTTATAATTATCAGCTAGTAAGATATATATATATGGAAAGTTCAACGTCACTTGAACAATGGAATGTTTCGATTGCATAAAACAATCAGGATAGTTTCCATTCTAACGTCCAAAAGTTTACGGAAAGAGTTTGATGTCTAAAGTGATGTTAATGTGTCCAATTTATACTAATTTGAATGTACTTCAAACTCTACTTGCGTGATATACAAAATCTTAAACTTCATTATGGAAAAATTTGCAGCTGATATCCTTGAGTTATCTCAACTCCTTTGTCGGATGGAATGTAAAGTAAAAGTAATGGGTTTAGGAATCGAGTGGGATTGAACTTGATATATATCTTCGATACCTACATTCGCATTAATCATCCCATCTCTTCTAATAAAATGTATCATCCTAGGGTTCATAGCTTTCGAATATTAAATTATATCAACTTTCATTTTATCATTGTTAAAAGCTTCAGTTTCTTCCAAAAGTTGAAAACCACTTTTCTTGTCATTGAATATTACATAACACTGACTACTTTGGGTAAATTATCATGGATGACTCGGAGTATTATACCTCGGGTTATATTAGGATTGTTGCTTATAATTATGGAAATGAGGTGGTGATATCCAAGAATCAACACAAGATCTTGGGAAATGGTTAAGAAACTAAGATATTTCCCATTGTGATCATTCGTCCTAGTACTTTCAGCCTAGTCTAACTGATCCCTAGATTAACTTTGTATTCCTCAACACTTAAACCTATGGTCTGAAGTTCTCCTGAAGCCATTTCTACCTGTCTGAAATTGTTTTGCTTGTAAGCTGCCAACCCACATCTATTTAATGCATATGATGAAATAAAACTATCAGTAGCACCAGTATCAAATAATTTTTTTTATTTTTATGTCGTTAATAGTACCTGAAGACTCCACTACAATGGACAAATGTTCTGCCTAGTTCTTGTTGACCACTACATGGATTCTATTATTGTCTTTGATATTTGATGATGACTCTTTAAGCATGGCTATAAGTATTTGATGTACAATTTAGATTAATAAATACAATTTCGTAAATTCAAGCTCGCATGCGGTTATAGATTCTCTTAATTTATATGATTCAAAATAGAAGTACACAAGTCGATGTATTAGAAAGGTCTTGGCGGCACACAATAGAAAGGAACCTTTCGACTTGGTACTAAGTGGAGTCATTGTGTTTGTATTACTATACCACAATTTCAACATAAAGGCTCAATAATTTAAAATAAAAGAAAATCAGCCCCTAGTTAAATAATCCCTCTAAATTTAACCCTTCCTAAAAATAGTGAAAACTTACCTCAACAGCCTTGAATTAATATATATATATATATATTATTTTAACTTAATATCAAAATATTTATAAATTATTATGAAAATATCTGTTCAATTATTATGTTTAAAATACTCAACATACTTTCCAATTATAGGTTCATGTCCTTCTTTGGGATCAACAATGGGCTCAGCGGGTCTTGATCCGGTATGTGAAGCTGACTCAATAATACGAATAATACGAAGGAAAGTTTATCATGAGACTAACCTTACAATTGCTAATATGACATCGACGGGTGTCTATGTGACTCTTTTAATTGAAAATTAAAACTTATGATTCCCAGGAAAAGAATAACATGATACAGTCGTCAACCCAACTACCACTTTTATCTATCGGGATCAACCCTAACAAGCCATATCTTATTTCATATAATACCTTTATAATAACCATCAACTCTCCTTTCCTATACATTCCTTCTAACTAAATCCCCATAATTATTTTTTTTTTTTTTTTTTTTTTTATAAGAATCAAATGTAAGCATCTTTATTCAATTTTAATAAAACCTAAAACATATAAATATTATTAATTCATAATTAATAAATATCTATTAATTAGTTGAGGAATAATAGAAAAGATCTAAATGGAAATTGGATAATTTAAATTTGCAATGGTGATTTCCTTCCTCCTAACCAAGCTCCGGGCAATCGCTTCTTGGAATCTTGATGGTATTTCAAAACATGATGCAACTCTTATAAGTTAAAAAAATTATATATATCATCTCGTAATATTTACCTAGTTTTTTTTTTTTTTTTTTTTTTTTTGTCCTAAATATTTACGGAATGGGTTGTTGACTTTAATTCTCTTATGAGTATAATCCATTCACTTGTGGATTTATTATGAGAATAATGATCACTAACTACTTCCTTCTTAATGTAAAGGAACTTATCATTAAAACAAAAACAACATACCCTCAAAATAATTTATCATGAAATTATTAAAATTTTGACTTTTCATGCCTATTACATACTTCTAAATAATAATTTAAATATTATTTAATATCTATAAAATATTTCCATATCATTTCTCTTCATTCCAAAAGTTAAATTTACCAAATATATTATTCTTCATCCCTAGAGTTAAAATTTACCAATAATATATAGTGGGATGTAATGGTGTCTAACATACATAATGACGTGCCCGTGGTTTAAAAACTTGTTCAAATAGGTGGATCAGTTCAAAACTTGGTTCCAGTGTTGAAGCTACGTATAGGATTAACCTACGGGTTTAACATTGACTACACATAATATAAATAGAATATATAAAATACAGTGGGTACTTAGAAGCTGAATAGACTATGTATGGAAACAGTCTAATAACCATGACTTAATACGTCGGTTCAAGTATACTGTGAACCATATCAAGCGGTGTTGGTGACCAAGGCAAGTAAGTCAAGCTCGCTGTGAAGTCCTCGGTGGATCTATGTGCCCATCCAATGTCAAATTTAAAGTGAAGCCCTAAGTCAAAGTGGATTAGCGAAGTAGCTTTACAAAGTTTACTTGCAGTCTTAAATGCTCAATTGAGTTTAAATGGGCTGACCTACAGTATTTATGCCGAGAAAAACACGCTAGGATTCATTTTGGGGTTGTGGGCATAAATGGATTTTCCTGTGGGCAATTTTATAAGAACCCAAATACCGGATTGGGATGAGGATGTGATTGCAACTGCAAGATTCAAGGCATTCAGCGGACAGAGATCCGATTGGGAAGCGAGGTTTCAATTCGGGAGAGACCTTATCATCAGGGTAGTTGAGCAATTGGGTCGCATTATAATGCAAAGGCCGGGCATCCGTTATCTTAGGATGGCTCACGGAGGCATTCACCGCACCTTTAGAAAATGCCAATGAGGATGAGCCGGCGCTGTCACCGCACTCCATCGGAATGCTTTCTTCTTTCTCTAGTTCATGTGATTTACCTACAGGTAGACCTGGCAGCACTGCATGCGACAGAGGAACCGGAAAAGATGTGGCAAGAATAGCGAAATTCCCAGTTTCTGCAACCGGAAAGCTTGAATTTTGCCCCAGACGAAGCTGGCTTGTAAATGAAGGGGTGTTTCCGGTTCCTGGGACGAGGTCCTCCGATTCAACCGGAATGCTCAAAAACGTATCAGTTGCTATAATCGATACAGAAGAGCTTGACATGTACAGATGTGGAGATCTTCTAAATATGATTGACCTGGCACATCCACCGACATCTCATTTTTAGTGGATGTTCAAACAAGTAGCAAGTTTTATGGGAATATCAACACCTCCTATTCAATATATGGTTGAAGGAATTTATATATATACTAAGGTTACCATGTGTAAGAACCTTAACTTTCAAAATTAACAATCATTCACAAACCATCACAGAAATCACACAGAGATTTCTGAGCAGACACTTACACACTTGTCCAATTGGTCATGGGGAGATCAACTCACAGAAGCACAAAACTATTACAAATTTAATACACAGAATCTTTATTAACAATATTACTGTTACCTCAATGGCCCGATCATACAAAGATGGGGTGCTCTGCCCTGGCCCTCTTCTCTGTCTATCACTTTGCCCTATAGCCTCTATCTGTCAGGCCTCCCCTGGCTAGCTTGTCTCGGCCACTAAATATCAACCGTTACAACAGAAAAGATGCAGTCTTTTTCCACTAGTTTCACTAATTTAACTACACTGGTCCTCAACTACATGAAAAATTCTCCTTAACAACCTAGATTCCTTCTATAACTAAGACACAGAAAATTCACTATTTCTAATTTTATAGAAATTTTATTTGGGGAAATCCATTCCCTTTTCGAAAATTCCATGACCCTTTTAGGCTAAGGTTACAAGGATAATTTTGCGGACATTATGTTCCTGCACCTATCACGGTTTATGTGAATTTAGAAAATACAAATAATAAATTAAGCAATTTCCCATAATACGAGCGTTATGTTGAAGGCCCTATTTTTAAAATTTTAATGCCCTGAGGTCCTGAAGGTTCAACCGAGCTCCGATACCACGTGTAAAGACCTTATCTTACTGAATTTAACCATCATTACAAAATTCATACTACACAATTTGGAGTGGGATTTTTGAAGCAGAATATATATCAATTGACTAATTAATACTTACCTGGAACCGTGTTTGAAGATGTTCCTGATCTGCCATGGCTCCAACTCCCGTCACCAAACCGCTGTTTTCCTCCCAGCCTATCTGAGGTCAACCTCTCTGGTCCCCAGATCCAGAAAACAAGTCTTCTGGTCCTTGTGCCCAAAACTCCAATAACAATCGAGATCACTCCATGACTCTGTTAAAACTCACTGCTCATGTCTCACACAATTAGAACTCCTCTGACAGCATCCGAGTCAGTTTTCCCTCTCACTACCCATGCCCATCAAGTTTTCCCCTCTTCTCCTTTTATACACAAACTCCATTAAAATATCCTCTTTTAATAAATATCTTGGATTTCTAAAATATCTTAGTTTTATTAAAATATTATTATTTGATAAATATCTTGGATTTCTAAAATATCTTAGATTTATTGAAATATTATTATTTAATAAATATCTTGGGTTTATTAAAATTATTATTTAATAAATATCTTAGATTTATTAAAATATCATCATTTATTTGCATAAGTCAATGCTTTTAATTTTCTTTGAACAAAGTATTAGTTTAAATTATGATAGTGGTAGGTATAACCAATACATTCATTATATTATGTTGAGTTAAGTATTTCCTCAATACTTCAATAATTCACTCATTACTCTACACTGAGATTTTTTTATAATTGATTAGTGCATGTACTAGTGCAGTACAAGTGATACATGCATATGTAGCTATCATATGCAGGTTTCAGATGCATGCTAATATTTCCATGTTTCCTATAACTCGAGTTGGGTCATTACATACACCCCTCCTTCAGAAAACTTCGTCCCGAAGTTAAGTTTTATGCCATATATCATTAATTATATAAGTGACTAGTATAATCATATAAGGGTGGAGTACCATAATTGAATTTTTGTTTAATGTGTGAAAATACTTTAACATTTATGTTTTGATCATTTATTGGTTTACAAATTTAGTAGTCACGTCTTGCCCCAACAGTGTTCCCAAGCTATTCTAGAATCATACTATCCTCTCTAATCTCTTCCACTCCCATCCTATCCGGCCTCTACAAGAATATGCCATGGCATCAGTTTTAATTGATCCAACCATCCATAAACCTTAGGGTGTCAGTGTCGATTAGGTCGACCTGATGGAACAGTAGGCATCCAGTAGTCATTATCACACATCTAGGGGAGCGTGACTCGCACAGTCCTCCCATGACTCCAGAATTTGGAGAATAAATGGTGGGCAACACCTCCACCCCTCCTAGTAGGACCAGGGTTAACACCTTATCATGGAATCTCAGTGCATCTCAATTGTTCTTGGAGTTTTGTCATCATGCGGTCGGTTTGGTAATGATATCATCTACGATGTAAAACACTTATCCACAAATGGTAACATATGTATCAATATGTTCAAAACAAATTGTTACCCATATAACAATTTCTACACATTCCAAATATGTTGCTATCCACGAATTGATCCTTGGGTTCATATAGCATACTTGGTTAAAACACTTGTCCACATATGTATCAATATGTTCAAAACAAATTGTTACCCATATAACAATTTCTACACATTCCAAATATGTTGCTATTTATGATATTGATCCTTGAGTTCATATAACATACTTGGTTATGTTTATCCAATAGGTCCGTAAATTCATTTTCACCTTGAAGAGTCAAGTGCAATCACTCTTTTATTTCAATCTCATCATTTTAGGTTGATATGTAAAATTATAGATACCATTTCCACAACATAATTCCTAATTTATATTAGTATCCCTGTACCAACAATGTTTAAGCAAAACTTTCTTCATATTGGTATCCATGTACCAACAATGTTTAAGCAATTTAACATATTTTCACTTGTCATAGTACAAAATGACAGTCTTAAGTATCCATCCAAAACAAGGTAAGATTATACAAAACAAGTTTTAAATGCTTATAAATATAACTCACAGCTATAAATGTCATATAGAATAATCGAACATGGATATACAAATAAGGGTGTAGCCACTATGTTCTATATTATTTTAACATATTAACCTTATAAAAGTCATAGTTTGAGACTCTAATCTAAATGGAGGGATGCACCAACCTTTGCATATATAGAAACGAAATGAATTGAAACAAGAGCACAAAACACTTACTATTTAGTCGAAGCATGATCTAATTTCTTGATACAGGTTGATTACGAACTCTAAACACAAAACTACATATGGATCCAGCCAATCCTTTTAATTCTTGTTATTTATTTGTCTTTCAAGTCTAATTATCTTTGATCTTTAATCTAGGTCAAAAGAGATAATAATAACATTAACTTCTTTATCATGTTATTTCAGCTCATCTTCAGCCTAAAATCTAGAAGTCAGGGAGTAGGGTTTTTGCAGGGCTAATCATTAGGGTTATGCTAGAGATGGAGGAAGAGTTAATTGACTACTCTAAAGATACCCTTAGTGAGAGGTTTATTTTCATAGAAGGAATTTGTCACTGCTTGAAAATGTATTATTCACTTTGCATTATACTTGGTCTACTAAGAGTGTCATGTTTTCAACAAGATGCCAATTGTTGATAAATAGTAATTTCTTCCTCTTTCAATAAAAAATTCACAATTTACAATATATGCATATTCACAGTATTAGTATGTTATGGTTTTGATATAGTCTCTTTACTTTCAAATTTCACCCTTTAGAGTCTTAACTCTAGCTAGGATATTACTAGCTTTACTATCATTCCTTAAACCATTGTTTCATTTCTATTATATTGACTCATTTAATCCAAACACATAACACATCACTTGTATACCCTCTCCTTATTCTTCACATTACTTGTTTTCTCATTAGTCCTTAGGCCTCATCTTATCACCAAATGTATCTTCTTTTCTAATGGTGTATAATTATTATCCTTAATATTTACCTTTAAACATTTTCCCAGTTTATCACTTGCTACTCTTAAGAAATTAGGAGTGTTCACAACTCCTTATAGGTCATTGCTTTGACCCTTACCAATCATGTTGTTTATATCCTTAAGAAAATTCTTCTTGATAGAAAACATCCCGTCACTTCCTTATACCAGATATTCCTAATATTCGATATCTACTTCAATTTGAAAAAGAACATATTTATCAAATTGACTTTGTTTTCTCACCTCTAGTCATCATAGTTTTCTTTTCTTCTCTTAATGCATACCATTATTACACTTGTAAATGTTGTTACTATTTCCCAACTTGGGTAAGACCCTATAAATAATGTGGATATCGAATGTAATATATTTATCATTTCAGGTTTTAAGGCATCACGGAATAGAATTTCCTAATCATACTCCCTGATGTTTATAATCCATGGATATAGTTAGTCACTTAAGGAAAATTTTATAATGTGACTCTCCCATTAGAGAGCGAAACGATTATAGATGTTGTCATGCACATAAATTATCCTATAATTGATCAATTTTATTATAGATTCACTCTTTATCTAATGTCATTGACTTCTTATGTTGCTTTGTGAGACTTCTGCTCACTCACCTTTGGTGCTATTTTGTCGATCTCAATATTCTAAGTTGATTATGATAACTAACATTTATTATCATCATCAGAAGTTTTTCATTTCGTTCTTTTCTCATCCTCCCTAGGTACTATATCAATTATATTATGGTAACAATGGAGATCAAACTTTGAAATTTTCCGTTGCACTCTCTTGGTAATTATATCATCTTGTTCTAATAGTGTGTTTACTACCTTATAGGGTGGTTCCTTACCATCTTAACGTATGTTTCATCCATTGTTCTTCGATTGATGTGTACCTTTAGTGACCTATACTTATACTTGTACCCTAAATTTGATTACTCATGATTTCTCCCAACATTTCTTGAATAGATAGTGTTTTCTTTCATCCATCAATTTACCTCAAACTAGCTTAGCCTTTTATGTGGTTGTAGCTTCACCTCTAATGGTCTTGCCATAATGTCCGTAATCATTCTTTCACTACCATTCTTCCTTCAAAAGTTAACTTCTCTGGAGCAACTTTGTCAACTAATCTTTATATATGCCTAAATAATTATCATTAATCATCTCATATAGT
The DNA here is from genome assembly GCA_034641835.2 of Pinus albicaulis. Taxonomy (NCBI): domain Eukaryota; kingdom Viridiplantae; phylum Streptophyta; class Pinopsida; order Pinales; family Pinaceae; genus Pinus; species Pinus albicaulis. The sequence goes on from CM076576.1 coordinate 930,833,468, forward strand.
GTCATAATGTCCTTAGTTTCCCTTTCCTAAACCACATTGTTTTCCTTTCCAGGAAAATGCTATGTTGCCATATTATTTTGTTTTGGACATCGATATATCCTTACGGTTGTAAACGGCTAATTATCTATCTCGATAATGACATAATGGTTTGAATATCAAAATGTCCAATTTAGTGTAATTTAGACTATAAAAATTTAAACCTTTACTCTACTCTTTAAACTACTTACTCAAATACTTGGATAGTAATTAAAGTATTACCATACGAAAATGGTATAAAAGATATTTGCATAAATTCATATCATCAACGGTTCAGCTAGTAAGATATATATATGGAAAGCTCAACGTCACTTGAAGAATGGAATGTTTCAATTGCATAAAACAATCAGGATAGTTTCCATTCTAACGTCCAAAAGTTTATAGAAAAAGTTTGATGTTAATGTGCCCAATTTATACTAATTTGAATGTACTTCAAACTCTACTTGCATGATATACAAAATCTTAAACTTCATTATGGAAAAATTTGCAACTGATATCCGTGAGTTATCTCAACTCCTTTGTCGGATGGAATGTAAAGTAAAAGTAATGGATTTAGGAATCGAGTGGGATTGAACTTGATATATGTCTTCGATACCTACATTCGCATTAATCATCCCATCTCTTCTAATAAAATATATCATCCTAGGGTTCATAGCTTTCGAATATCAAATTATATCAACTTTCATTTTATCATTGTTAAAACCTTCAGTTTCTTCCAAAAGTTGAAATCCACTTTTCTTGTCATTGAATATTACATAACACTGACTACTTTGGGTAAATTATCAAGGATGACTCGGAGTATTATACCTCGGGTTATATTAGGATTGTTGCTTATAATTATGGAAATGAGGTGGTGATATCCAAGAATCAACTCAAGATCTTGGGAAATGGTTAAGAAACTAAGATATTTCCCATTGTGATCATTCGTCCTAGTACTTTCAGCCTAGTCTAACTGATCCCTAGATTAACTTTGTATTCCTCAACACTTAAACCTATGGTCTGAAGTTCTCCTGAAGCCATTTCTACCTGTCTGAAATTGTTTTGCTTGTAAGCTGCCAACCCACATCTATTTAATGCATATGATGAAATAAAACTATCAGTAGCACCAGTATCAAATAATTTTTTTTATTTTTATGTCGTTAATAGTACCTGAAGACTCCACTACAATGGACAAATGTTCTGCCTAGTTCTTGTTGACCACTACATGGATTCTATTATTGTCTTTGATATTTGATGATGACTCTTTAAGCATGGCTATAAGTATTTGATGTACAATTTAGATTAATAAATACAATTTCGTAAATTCAAGCTCGCATGCGGTTATAGATTCTCTTAATTTATATGATTCAAAATAGAAGTACACAAGTCGATGTATTAGAAAGGTCTTGGCGGCACACAATAGAAAGGAACCTTTCGACTTGGTACAAAGTGGAGTCACCATATTTGTATTACTATACCACAATTTCAACATAGAGTCTCAGTAATTTAAAATAAAAGAAAATCAGCCCCTAGTTAAATAATCCCTCTAAATTTAACCCTTCCTAAAAATAGTGAAAACTTACCTCAACAACCTTGAATATATATATATATATATATATATATATATTATTTTAACTTAATATCAAAATATTTATAAATTATTACGAAAATATATGTTCAATTATTATGTATAAATTATTCAACATACTTTCCAATTATAGGTTCATGTCCTTCTTTGGGATCAGCAATGGGCTCAATGAGTCTTGATCTGGTATGTGAAGCTGACTCAATAATACGAATAATACAAAGAAAATTTTATCATGGGACTAACCTTACAATTGCTAATATGACATCGACGGGTGTCTATGTGACTCTTTTAACTGAAAAATAAAACTTATGATTTCCATGAAAAGAATAACATGATACAGTCATCAACCCAACTACCACTTTTATCTATCCGAATCAACCCTAACAAGCCATATCTTATTTCATATAATACCTTTATAATAACCATCAACTCTCCTTTCCTATACATTCCTTCTAACTAAATCCCCATAATTATTTTATTTATTTATTTTTCTTTTTAAGAATCAAATGTAAGCATCTTTATTCAATTTTAATAAAAACTAAAACATAAAAATATTAATAATTCATAATTAATAAATATCTATTAATTAGTTGAGGAATAATAGAAAAGATCTAAATGGAAATTGCATAATTTAAATTTGCAATGGTGATTTCCTTCCTGCTAACCAAGCTCCGGGAAATCACTTCTTGGAAGTTTGTACTACCCAAAACATTCTGAATTATTTTTCAATGGTATTTGGAAACATAAAGCAACTCTTATAAGTTAAAAAAATTATATATCATCTCGTAATATTTACCTAGTTTTTTTTTTTCCTAAAAATTTACGGAATGGGTTGTTGACTTTAATTATCTTATGAGTATAATCCATTCACTTGTGGATTTATTATCAGAATAATGATCACTAACTACTTCCTTCTTAATGTAAACGAACTTATCATTAAAACAAAAACAACATACCCTCAAAATAATTTATCATTGAATTATTAAAATTTTGACTTTTCATGCCTATTACATACTTCTAAATAATAATTTAAATATTATTTAATATCTATAAAATATTTCCATATCATTTCTCTTCATTCCAAAAGTTAAATTTACCAAATATATTATTCTTCATCCCTAGAGTTAAAGTTTACCAATAATATATAGTGGGATGTAATGGTGTCTAACATACATAATGACGTGCGCCTGGTTTAAAAACTTGTTCAGATAGGTGGGTCAATTCAAAACTTGGTTCCGGTGTTGAAGCTACGTATAGGATTAACCTACGGGTTTAACATTGACTGCACATAATATAAATAAAATATATAAAATACAGTGGGTATTTAGAAGTTGAATAGATTATATATGGAAACAGTCTAATAAACATGACTTAATACGTCGGTTCAAGTATACCGTGAACCATATCAAGCGGTGTTGGTGACCAAGGCAAGTAAGTCAAGCTTGCTGTGAAGTCCTTGGTGGATCTATGTGCCCATCCAATTTCAAATTTAAAGTGAAGCCCTAAGTCAAAGTGGATTAGAGGAGTAGCTTTACAAAGTTTACTTGCAGTCTTAAATGCTCAATTGAGTTTAAATGGGCTGACCTACAGTATTTATGCCGAGAAAAACACGCTAGGATTCATTTTGGGGTTGTGGGCATAAACGGATTCTCCTGTGGGCGATTTTATAAGAACCCAAATACTGAATTGGGATGAGGATGTGATTGCAACTGCAAGATTCAAGGCATTCAGCAAATAGAGATCTGATTGGGAAGCGAGGTTTCAATTCGGGAGAGACCTTATCGTCAAGGTAGTTGAGCAATTGGGTCGCATTATAATGCAGAGGTCGGGCATCTGTTATCTTAGGATGGCTCACGGAGGCATTCACCGCACCTTCAAAAAATGCCAATGAGGATGAGCCGGCGCTGTCACCGCACTCCATCGAAGTGTTTTCTTCTTTCTCCAGTTCATGTGATTTACCTACAGGTAGACCTGGCAACACTGCATGCGACAGAGGAACCGCAAAAGATGTGGTAGGAATAGCGAAATTCCCAGTTTCTGCAGCCGGAAAGCTTGAATTTTGCCCCAGATGGAGCTGGCTTGTAAATGAAGGGGTGTTTCCGATTCCTAGGATGAGGTCCTCCGATTCAACCGGAATGCTCAAAAACGTATCAGTTGCTATAATCGATACAGAAGAGCTTGACATGTACAGATGTGGAGATCTTCTAAATATGATTGACCTGGCACATCCACCGACATCTCAATTTTAGTGGATTTTCAAACAAGTAGAAAATTTATGGGAATATCAACACCTCCTATTCAAGATATGGTTGAAGGAATTTATATATATACTAAGGTTACCATGTGTAAGAACCTTAACTTTCAAAATTAACAATCATTCAAAAACCATCACAGAAATCACACAAAGATTTCTGAGCAGACACTTACACACTTGTCCAATTGATCATGCGGAGATCAACTCACAGAAGCACAAAACTATTATAGATTTAATACACATAATCTTTATTAACAATATTACTGTTAGCTCAATGGCCCGATCATACAAAGATGGGGTGCTCTACCTTGGCCCTCTCCTCTGTCTATCACTTTGCCCTATAGCCTCTATCTGTCAGGCCTCCCCTGGCTAGCTTGTCTCGGCCACTAAATATCAACCATTACAACAGAAAAGATGCAGTCTGTTTCCACTATTTTCACTAATTTAACGACACCGGTCCTCAACTACATGACAAATTCTCCTTAACAACCTAGATTCCTTCTATAACTAAGACACAGGAAATTCACTATTTCTAATTTTATAGAAATTTTATCTGGGGAAATCCACTCCCTTTTCGAAAATCCATGACCCTTTTAGGCTAAGGTTACAAGGATAATTTTGCGGACATTATGTTCCTGCACCTATCATGGTTTATGTGAATTTAGAAAATACAAATAATAAATTAAACAATTTCCTATAATAGAAGTGATATATTGAAGGCGTTATTTTTAAAATTTTAATGCCCTGAGGTCTTGAAGGTTCAACCGAGCTCCGATACCACGTGTAAAGACCTTATCTTGCTTAATTTAACCATCATTATAAAATTCATACTACACAATTCCGAGTGGGATTTTTGAAGCAGAATATAAATCAATTGACTAATTAATACTTACCTGGAACCGTATTTGAAGATGTTCCTGATCCGCCATGGCTCCAACTCCTATCACCAAACTGTCGTTTTCCTCCTAGCCTATCTGAGGTCAATCTCTCCAGTCTCCAGATCCAGAAGACAACTCTTCTAGCCCCCGTGCCTAAAACTCCAATAACAATCGAGATCACTCCATGACTCTGTTAGAACTCACTGCTCATGTCTCACGCAGTTAGAACTCCTCTGACAGCATCTGGGTCAGTTTTCCCACTCACTACCCATGCCCATCAGGTTTTCCCCTCTTCTCCTTTTATACACAAACTCCATTAAAATATCCTCTTTTAATAAATATCTTGGATTTCTAAAATATCTTAGTTTTATTAAAATATTATTATTTGATAAATATGTTGGATTTCTAAAATATCTTAGATTTATTAAAATATTATTACTTAATAAATATCTTGGGTTTATTAAAATATTATTATTTAATAAATATCTTGAATTTATTAAAATATCATCATTTATTTGCATAAGTCAATGCTTTTAATTTTCTTTGAACAAAGTATTAGTTTATATATGATAGTGGTAGGTATAACTAATACATTCATTATATTCTGGTGAGTTAAGTATTTCCTCAATACTTCAATAATTCACTCATTACTCTACACTGAGATTTTTTTATAATTGATTAGTGCATGTACTAGTGCAGTACACTTGATACATGCATATGTAGCTATCATATACAGGTTTCATATGCATGCTAATATTTTTATGTTCCCTATAACTCGAGTTGGGTCATTATAGAAAAACCCAATGCGGGAAAACCAGTGCAACAGCTCTAGAGGGTTTTTATTAGTATGCAGAATATGAATACAACATTTTGGGCACCAGAAATGGTTGGCCCTACAAAGAAATTACACGGCAGTTTGTACCTTTCTCTCGGAGACAGAAAATATGGTTGTATCACACCCTCAAACAAGATTTACAGATCACGAACCCTTTCTGGCCCACTGGAACCCTCAGCACTACCTCTGCAGCCTCTGCGTCAGCCCTCACTGGCCAGCGTCCCCACTGCGTCACACTGACTAGTGTTGCGCTACCCCGGTTGGGCCTGCGTTGCGCTGGTTATGTCTGCATCACCCTGGCTGGGCTTACGCAGCCTCTACGTAGTACTCTGTGTGGTGTTGGCTGAACTGTGTCCTCCTGGCTAGCTCTGCGCTGACTTGTACTCACTGCCCCTCTGGTGCTGTATTCTTGGCCTTGGATCAGATCATCCCTTGCCGATCTTTGCCCCTCACTGCACTACAAACTCGCTTCAAATTTCTCAACAAACCCCGCCCCAAAAATTTGACTTAGCTTCAATGCTCTACTAGTGTGTGTGTGCCTCTAACTGACCCCAAGCCTTTCTCTTATACTTTTCTCGTTGGGAAACCAACGATCGTGATCTAATCTCTAATCGACGGCTCAAATTAAAAAACTGTCTGATCCACGTCACTTAGAACATTTCATCACAGGTGTTTAATTAATTCACTTCAATTTTTTTAATTCCCTAAGTTAGACTTAAGGTCCTCATTAAAAAAATTAATTATTAGAATAACTTCAAGACCATATGAAATTTCTCCAAACGCTTTCTGGGTTTTGGAGATCCACAAAGTTTCGGAGCTAGATCACACCTGATGCTACCCCAACATCTTAACACTCCCTCTTAGCGAAGAGTGTGCTCTAGTAATACGTCCACACCGAAGTATTTCCTGATCTCAACATCGATCTTTGCATTGTTGATGCTTGGCTTGCTACCCTCCATCCATTGCGTTGCTGCTTTATGTTTTGTTGCCCATGTCACTGCCACTGACACTGCTACATTCGTACTGCAGCTCCGTCTCAATTTGTTGCATCATGTTGCCCATAGCACTGCCACTGCTAACTGTTGCAGTGCAACTCAGTTGCTGGGAAGTAAGCAATTGAAGGACCTGTTGACCACTAGAGTGGCACCTGATGATTATATGAAGACTCCATGCCCAAGGATGAACCAAAGGACACTTGTACCATTAGATACCATCAGATATCATCAGTTCAACAGAGTTTTTAAACTTTACTTCTACTTCTTATCATTTTCTCTTGTACCCAGATTCCACGCCCTACGGGGAATTGTAATAAGTGATGCTAGTAACGATGAATTTGAGTCAGCATTGAGTCTGTAACAGGCCTAGGTAGCTTGGGACCTTGCCAACAAGTGAGTTTTATTCTGGGAAGTTTTTTCACTCTGTTAATTATCATCTCCCTATCAGGACTTAATAATTAATTGAGTTTTTTCCTCCAATTTTACCCCAAATCCGGAGTACGGCTTGCTGGTGAGGCCTTGGGTGAATCCTACTGTCTAGAGTCAATGTATATTACCATACTAAATCACACAAAAAAAATTGTGAAATTTGGCTAGGTCTAGGTAGTGATTTTTTAATTTTTTATATTTCCAGCAAGTCGAAAATTGCAATAAAAATTGTAATTGAATTGTAATAAGTGTTGCCTAGAGAAGTTGTATGGGGTATGAGTAATCAAAATTACGCCTCTCACCCTCAAGTTTCTACTATGGCACACTTTGAGAGGTTAAAAATGTGTTTTGAACCCTCAAAACCCACTTTTCCTAAGTTTAGTGGGAAATCTGGCAATTAATTAAGCCAAAAATTAAACAAATAGAAAAAAATAAATATCCACACATGCTAAATGTTGTGGAAATGAGGTGGAAAATTATGGAGGAGTTAAAGTGAAGTCCCAAGGTGATGTAAACTACCAAAATCAAGGAAAGGCCATGTGCTCAAATAAAATCGAATTTCTGGCATTAAATGAGAGTTGTTTACTTGAAAATTCGAATTTGTGAAGTTAATGCACATTTGGGTGGAGTTGGGAGAATATTTGGTGGAGATTTTTGTGGGAAATTGTCCCCACATGGGTGACCACCCATAAACATTTGTCATTCTGTCATAAAATTCGAATTTGGCACATAAGGGAAGAAGAAAATGATGTCCACTTGCCAGAATTTGATTTTTACACTTGGCATTGGAGCTCCACTTATCAAATTCAAATTTGCCTTGTGACCTCCTCCCTCTCACCACTTGGCATTTGGTTCTTCATTGGAATTCGCTCTCATTCTCTGATATAAGTGAGCCTTGGCCTCTCATTTGTATCATGTAATATGAGCTATTAGGCATGAGGAGACGGTACAAAATTGTATTCACTACTTGCAATATAATACAACAATCTTTGGGGAAACTTGTGATGGTGTTCTTCTCCTTGCATATGTGGTAAATTCTTGCCTTGTTGTTATGCTTCTATTTATTTCTTCATGCTATTGTTTCTTTCATGCTTGTTTCAAGTTATGTTAAGTATGCAGCTATTTCATATTAGCATAAGAATTACTTAACTGCTCTAAGAAAATAAATCTTCTAGTTGATGTCAAATATATCTATAGGAACTGTTTCCATTGCACTTATTTAATTTCATGTGGATCTAATGAGTTGCGGTGAAGTTTTGTAGAGGAATCATTCTTTGGTCAAGCATTCAAGCGTGAGGGGAAGTTCTCGGAGGAACCAACCCATTCTTGAAAATATTCGAGGAGAACCTGCATGTGTTTAATTCTAAAGTCTCATCTATTTCAATTTGTTTTATAGGCGTGCTCTTAAGTTTTTGGCTCTTATTTATTGTATCAAAATTATATAATAAAAAAATTTATTTTTCACATAGTGCGCTTCATTTATCAATATCTCGCTATTTCAAAGAGTTAAGTCATGGCTAGTCAAGAGAAGAACCTACTCATACTCTTTGGCCTAGCCTCTTGTAGATTATTTTTGTAATATACTTTGTGATTTCTTGAGCTAACATTTGTTATTGTAGATTTGCTCTAACTTGTTGTCTTGCAGCTACTTGTAGGTTTTATCTTCAGAAAACTACTTACAAGTTTGCATGCAAGACCTTGAGGCTCCAACTTCTAGATTATTTCTCTCTCTTGGCCGTGGAACTCAAAGAGGCTTTGCCTCTTTTCTTCTTCCTCGAAAAATCTGCATTTTGTTGAGTTTTTGTAGGCCTCAAATTGTAGAAATTTTCAGCAAAGAAAGGTTTATGGCTCAAGTACAAATTGTGAAGACTTTCCATGGATTTTTGAGAAGACTTCATAGTTTTCTCCTTCTTCGATGTTAATACTGAACATTTCAAATTAATAACTTGTATAAGTAGGAGAAGTAAACACTTTAACAGCCTACACAGATACAAATCTAAACTGAATACATGCACATAAACAAAGTGACACAAGATTTTCTGGACCACTGTCCCCGGAAAAACCGAATGCGAGAAAACCTGTCTTCGGGCTGCTGGAAGGTTTATATTATTAAGTATAATTTGAGTACAGCAAACCTAGGCACCTTACTGGTTAACCCAACAGAGAAATACAAAAATCTGTAGCAATACCTCATCTCTGGAGACGGAGAAACTGATTGATTCAGACCCTCAACGGGATTTATAGAACTCAGCCTTTTTGTCTTCAGAAACCCCAGCGCTGCTCTAAAGCCCTCTGCGTCAGCTCTGCTAGCCTGCATGTGCCCCTGTGTTGCTTAGGAGAGGCTTGCGTATCCCCAGACTAGGTGACACAGTCCCTGTGTTTCCCTAGTTGGGTTTGCGTAAGCCCTGATAGCCTCCTGCTGCCTCTGCATTTCCCTTTCTGGGCATGCGTAACACTGAAGCTCTCTGCGTTGTGCAGCTACTGCGTAGTTGCTGCTCCCTATGCGCTACTCTGACTATTGCTCCCTTTGCGCTGCTCTGACTACTGCTTCCTCTGCCTCTTGCTGACTCTTGGCTCTGGGATCAGATCATCCCCTTAGCCAATACTACCCCTCGTTGCAGCTGAAATACTTCTGGCAATTCTTAGCAAACCACGCCCTAGAATTCCAACTTAGTCTCAGTGCTCTACCTCTGTGTGTGTGTTCTCCAACTGACCCCAAGCCTTTCCTTTATACTTTTCTCTTTGGGAAACCAACGACCATGATATAATCTTGAATGGATGGCTAAGATTAAAAGAAATCTTGATCTGTGTGACTTAAGTCATTTCCATCACATGTTTAAATTAATTACCTTTAATATTTTGATTTTCCTAAGTTAGACTTAGGGTCCTTAATTTAAAATATTAATTAATTAATTTTCTATTAAACTAGATGGAATTTCTCAAATCTCTTTCTAGGTCTTGGAGATCTCATGTGCTGTAGTCCCTCCACAAAATTTGGGAGCGAGAGCACATCTAAAGCTACCCCATCACCCAAGAAAACTCAACACTCCCTCTTAGCAAGGAATATGTGTTGAGCAGGCAAATCCCCTTTGCAGATAGAGGTGTGCAATGACATTTATAGCAATGTATGACAGTACATAGGGGTCACTAAAATGGTCCTCCAATGTTCAGGATGGGGATTGCAAGGACGGTGACAAAATATTGTGTAAAAGATGCCCCCTAAAACATGAAGTCTGAGAGAGAGGGAGGGGTGAAATGCTTTACCAGAACATGCCCAAACCATAACGCCGCCGAAATGAACGAGACAAGGAAGTCAAGAACCAATCCAAATAGATTAATCCAGGAAGAAAAACCAATCCAAAGGGAAAGATACACTAGAAGCTCAGGGAAGAAGCCCAAAAATCAAACCTATAGGTATCGGCACAACTGTTCAGCAGTAATCCACGTTGAACAGGGAAAATCGCACCCGTGCCAAAGGCAACTCGCGCCAATGGGCGCAACTGTCAGGCAAGCAGCAGCGCCGAGTAAGGAAACCAAGGAAAGAGGAAAGGGCAGCCGAGGAAAAGCCAAGTTTATCACTCTAAGAATAGGTGAAGTGGCTTGAAGCAGTTAGATAAGCAAAACAAAGCAGAGAAATGACAATATGACCAAATTTGGATAGACACGCAAAACTTCAAGAAGAACAACGAGAGACGACAAACACACTGCCTCCCTAATGGAGTCGCCAACTTGTTGAGCAGGCAAATCCCCTCTGCGGACAGAGGCAATCCCTCTAGCCTTAGGGTGGGTCTAGCAACAAGGGAACACGCTGAATTCCTAAATTCCTAGATTGTAAATGAAATATGGACTGGAATAGATATCCTACCTCAGTCCAATGCTTTTTTCGTGGCACGCAGCAGCGATCCTTTGATCTTTGTCTTCACGCCTTGCACTTTGTTGGTGATGATGTCCATGCACCTGAACAAAGATCAAACAAACGTTGACAGCATAAAAACATATACATTCATCTACAGCTATCCAACTAGTCAAGGAGAGTTAGACACTTCGAATATAAACGGAAACAAAGTCGGAACCAGAAACCAGTCATGTAATATTGATATATGAAAAATAAGTTTACAACCTATGCCTTGACATTGTAGATCTCTTTCGATGGGTTCAGTCGGGCACGTCTCAAGCATTTGCTCATCATTCGGCTCAATGAGGCAGTGGGCTTAAACTCCCTCTCACAACAATGGGCTCTTCTTTGCTCTCTTCAACACACCAGCTATAACTAATCACTGTTCAGCTAGCTGAACCAATGTGAGGAAGAAGAATTTATAGGAAAGGAGGAGGAGGTTTGGGATCCACATAAGGTGGAGGATAGGTATATCCCTTTGGGGAGTTGCACATTTATAGGAACTAATAGGCCAAAGGGAGAAACTCGACTTGATTCAGTCGAATAAACAACCATGACTCCGCCCACGAAGCTGTTAAACCATAAAAGCTTCATTTCTATTTTAAAAAACTTTCCAAAAGCAGCTCGGCGCGGGTGCCCTTCTGAGACAGAGCGTTGATTGGCGCGAGGCTCAGTGTTAATTTGTTCATGGGCACAAGGACATAACTACCTGTCAGCATGGACCCAAAAGCATAGGTTTATGAGGGTCTTCTTGAGGAATGATCAACAAAGATTATATTCCTGACATGTCAAGGGGTGCAATGACATTTATAGCAATGTATGACAGTACACAAGGGTCACTGAAATGGTCCTCCAATGTTCAGGATGGGGATTGCAGGGACGGTGACAAAATACTAAGTAACAATGTGCTCTAGTACAAACTCTGCTTCACCCTAAAGCTCTTCACTGAGCTCTGGTATGGGTCTCTGCACTGATGCTAGACTTGCTGCCATTCATCACTGTGTTGCTGGTGCCATTTTGTACTGTTGCCCATGACGCTACCACTGCCACTGCCACATCTGTACTACAGCTGCCTCTCAATCTGCTGCATTCGTGTTGCCATCTGTTGCACTGCATCTTCAATTGTTGAGAGAAACAACTAAATCTCCTCCCCAATCTTTGACAGACAAGTCAGTTGGGCTGCATCCTCATCACTGAAGCTCCATCGGTTGTTGATCTGTGTTGTCATCTGGAGGATGATGCACAGCTACAGCTCTACACTACGTAAGCAGACTCCCTCTGCACTACTGAAGTCACATCAGCCCCTTGTGCTGAAATCTCTCACGTTGTTGCTGCATTGCACTGTCCTATGGAAGCCTCCACACTGTTGCACCTCTGCTCTGCATAAGCAGCTATGCTCTGCATTGCTGAAGTCACATCAGCCCCTACGCTGCTTCTGCACTGCGTTGCTTCCTTCAGTCTTCAGATCCGCCTCTGTTTCATCTGTGATTCTCTGCACCAACTGCTCCACTTGTCCCAATACTGTCTTAAGGCTCCTATAGCTTGGATGTGATCCAATAGATGAGCCGCTCAAGGATCCCGCCCTTATTCTATAGTTGCTCTACAGATCCATGTCACCCCACTTTCGTGGTTCATGAGCGCTCATGGTTGCATCATCTTCTGACCCATCGTCCGCCACAGAAGCCTTGGAAGTAGAAGCTTCCTTGTCCTTCTTCTTCTGTGGACAATTGCTAGCGAAATGTCCTAGTTCGCCGCACTAGAAACACTTGATCTTTGATAGATCACGCTTCTTCCTCCCTTTCTGCCTCTTTGATGCCAAGGCTGCATCTTCTTCCTCTTTCTTCTTCACTTTACTTGATCTGGTGTTGTACTATCTCTTGGTGAATCAACGGAATTCTTGTCGTAGGATCGCCCACATACTGTCCCAGTTGGGAAGGTCCGCTCTGCCCAAGATACTTTGGACAAAAAATTTCCAGGCCTCTGTGACCGCATTGAGTGCAGTCCTCACCATCACATCATCCTCCACTTTCACTCCCATGGCAGTCAACTGATCCTTGATCGCCTGTAATCTGAAAAGGAAGGTTTCAATATCTTCTCCCTTGGCCATCATGAATAACCTCATCTGATTTTTCAGAAGCACTCCTCTAGACGGATCTTCCTTCGTATAGTGAGGTCAAAGCCACCCATATATCATGAGTTGTTGTCTTCTCGGCTATGTGAGGCACTACATGATCTTTGACACTGTCCATGATGAAGCGCTTGGCGTGTGCCACTGCTTCTTCATGCTTCTCCAGGAGCTTCGCATCGGTTGGCGTGGCCAAGACATTGTCTGCATGCTCCCTCAGACCGTATGCCTCCATGACTACCAGGATTTTGGCCATCCAAACTATAAAGTTGGACAGGTCGTCCAACCTATCTTAATCACGTAGTCCTTGAGGTGCCATCTGCTCAATAAATCTGTCGGAACCAATACTTCTCTCTATGTTAGAGACTCAGATCTAGGGTCCTTGGCGAGAAAGGCACCATCTGCTCCCTCTAAAAACTGACTTCCTCTCTTAGAAGTCTTTCAAATCACAACGAATCAGCTCTCTTCGATCCTCTAATAAAACTGCAGATTTCTTTGGCTAGAAATCCTCTAACAAGCTGTTCTCCTCCCACTCTTTTTCAACTAGTGCTCACGCTAATTTCTGCACCTTCAGAAATTTAACCCCACCAGCAACTACTGAAGCTCTGCAGCACTGCTTCCGGCACTCTGAATCAGCAACAGCTTCAGGACTGCATCACCTTGGCTGGCCTCTGCGTGAGCAGACAGTCCCAGCATAGCCTCTGCGCACTAAGTACGTGGGCCTGCATGGAGACTGTGTCACTCTGGCCTTTGCGTGGCTCTGCTCCCTTCTGCTACTACACTGTCCTTTCTGGTCCGGCTTTCTGCGGCTATTGCTGCTTTCTGCAGCAAGGATTCTTCAGTCTTCTTGTTGGTGATCCAACTAGACCTGCAATCGCTCTGATACCATGTGAAAATTTCTGAAATGTTCAGTATTAACATCGAAGTAAACACTTTAACAACCTACACAGATACAGATCTAAACTGAATACATGCACATAGACAAAGTGACACACAAGATTTTCTGGACAACTCTCCCTGGAAAAACCCAATGTAGGAAGACCTGTCTTTTGGCTGCTAGAGGGTTTATATTATTAAGTAGAATCTGAGTACAGCAAATTTGGGCACCTTACTCGTTAACCCGACAGAGAAATACAAAAATCTACAGCAATACCTCTGTTCTGCAGATGGAGAAACTAACTGATTCACACCCTCAAATGGGATTTACAGAACTCAACCTTTTTCTGTCTTTAGAAACCCCAGCACTGCTCTGAAGCCCTCTGCGTCAACTCTGCTAGCCTGCGTGTGCTCCTACACTGCTCAGGAGAGGCCTGCGTAACCCCAGACTGGGTGACGCAGTCCCTGCGCTACCCTAGTTGGGCCTGCGTAAGCCCTGATAGCCTCATGTTGCCTCTGTGTTGCCCTTTCTGGGTCTGCGTAGCACTGAAGCTCTCTGCGTTGCGCAGCTGCTACGTAGTGGTTGCTCCCTCTGCGCTACTCTGACTACTACTTCCTCTGCCACTTGCTGACCCTTGGCTCTGGGATCAAATCATCCCCTTAGCCAATACTACCCCTCCCTGCAACTGAAACACTTCTGGAAATTCCTACCAAACCACGCCCTAGAATTCCAGCTTAGTCTCAGTGCTTTGCCTCTGTGTATGTGTTCTCCAACTGACCCCAAGCCTTTCCTATATACTTTTATCGTTGGGAAACCAACAACCATGATCTAATCTCAAATCGACGGCTAAGATTAAAAGAAAGCTCGATCTGTGTGACTTAAGTCATTTCCATCACATGTTTAAATTAATTACCTTTAATATTTTAATTTTCCTAAGTTAAACTTAGGGTCCTTAATTTAAAATATTGTTAATTAATTTTCTCTTAAACCGGATGAAATTTCTCAAATCCCTTTCTGAGTCTTGGAGATCTCATGTACTCTAGTCTCTCCACAAAGTTTGGGAGCTAGAGCACATCCGAAGCTACCCCATCACCCAAGAAAACTCAACACTCCACTTTTGGAGAGGATTGGTGTTGTGATTTTGTTGGTTTATTTCATTTTGCATGCATAACATATGATTGGGAAATTAACACTAATGCATTACACTCATTTTGCATGCATTTTAATGTAATTTGCTACAAGTGTCAAGTCTTTTCACTTTCATAGCAAGTTCAAACTTTGGCATGCATGCACTTTTAACTTGAATCTAATTTGTCATGAATCTTATTCCAAGTTTACTTATGCTTCGCCTTTAATTACATCTTACATGCATCAAGTATTTGGGAAATATTTATTCATAAAGTAGCATTCTATTTCATGTCAAGCAAGTACATTTCAAGTTAAAGTTAATTTTCATGTTTGGTTAATTCACTTACATGCCTCAAGCAACCACTAAAATTTTACCTCCAACATAAGTTGGTTGAATAGACATTTTAGGGACCCTTTACTCCTCTATTGACTCCTCACTATGAGATTCATATCTTTGGGCAAGAATGAGGTCTGAGGATTGAAGAGTTGAATTGTAACCTTGCTTTAGAACTAATTAATAAAATAAACCAAAAGCATTTTTCATCACATTTACCTTACTTGCAAGTTCTAAATTTTTGCTTTCTTGATGATTTAGAGTCTCACATACAACATCGTTTCCTATTTTTAAGAAGCATTTCATTTCATGCAAGTATTGTAATATCTTTAGCAACAAGTTTAGTTTAATTTTATTGTACTTGCAACATTGTCTACTTTAGCAAACTCCCTTTCATGTTTAATGATCATCATGTTCATGAATGGTTAATGTGTCTCATTTTCTTTTCAAATACTCTTATTTCATGTTGCAAGGCTAACTACGTGTTGTTATCTTGGTCTAACATTTGAGTTTTTATATCATCTCATTTACATTCTCCAAAAAAGATTACTAATTGTTTCTACTTTGGCAAGATATCTTCACATGTTTTGATTCACCAATTTATATATCTTCAAAGCATTCTTGTATCTTGCATTTATAATATCTTGTGCGAACTGTTTCTTGTTTCACTTTTTAGGATTACTTTTGCTTTCCATTTTAAAACAGTTCACTTCATTTAAACAAATACAATTTAATTTTAAGAGCAATACTCTGAAGGCATTGGTTTCTCATATGTTTCATGCGTATCTTATGTATTGATGGTTATTGCTCATATCATGTTTTTGCTTATAAATCTGAAGAAGTAATCTATTTAACTCTAACAACTCTCCTAGAAAACTCACATCTTTAACTTAGTTTTTCTCTAGGGACCACCCCCCATAGCTAACCTAGGAGAGAGCTAAAACAGAGAGAGTCGAGATCAGTGTGTCAATCTCTTCTCTGAGATCCTTGCCACCAACTACACCTTGTAGAGTTGAAGGCTTTTTCCACTGACTTGTAGGTAGGTGTAGTCGGCAAAAAGAGGTAATAACAGGACCATCACCCAAACTTAGACAAAAAATTTAGTTGGGCTGCAACTCATCACTAAAGCTCCCTTGGCTGCTGCGTAGCACTGTCTCCCTGAAGCCACTGCATTGTTGTTGCTCTGCACTACGTAAGCACTGCTCCTTTGCGCTGTTGAAGTCCCATCAGCCTCTACGTTGTTGCTACTATGTTGTTGCTACCTCTGCACTACACTACTCCCATCTACAGCGTCCCAGCTCTGCCCTCTGCTTCACTGTGATCTTCTGCACCCACTGTTCCACTTGTCCCGCTATTGTCTTCAGGCTCATGTAGCTCGTATGTGATCCAAGAGTTTGGGCACATCAAGGATCTTGCCTCCCATCTGTAGCTGCTCTACAGATCAATATTGCCCTACGTCCGTGGTTCATGAGCACTCATGGCTACGTCATCGTCACTACCATCGTCCCCTTTTGCTGTTGCTGCCTTGGAATCAGAAGAACCCTTATCCTTCTTCTTAGGACAATTGTTGGCGAATTATCCAAGTTCGCCACAATTAAAGAATCGAACCTTGGATAGGTCCCTCTTCTTCTTCCCTTGTTGCCTTTGTCCCTTTGATGCAAGGGCTACATCCTCCTCCTCCTATTTCTTTACTTTGACTGTACCGTTGTTGCTGCTTTGCCTCTTGGTAAATCTCTTAATTTCCTCCTGACGGAGGATTGCCCACATGTCCGCCCAGGATAGTAATGTTGCCCTACCCAAGATGCGTTGGACAAACGTTTCCCATTCATTGGTGACTGCATTCAGGGTAGTCCTCACCAAGATCCCTTCATCTGGAGTCGTACCCATGGCAATCAGTTGATCCTGGATAGCCTGAAGTCTAAAGAGGAAGAGATTGATTTCCTCACCCTTTTGCATCTGGAACAACCACATCTGATTCTCCAGAAGCATCTTCCTCTGGACGAAGCTTCCCTAATACATCGTGATCAAATTTGTCCACATTTCATTTCTCGTGTTCTTCCTGACAATAAGTGGTACCACGTGATCCTTGACTCCATCCATGATCAAGCGCTTAGCCCGTGCCTGATTCTCTTTGAATTTCTTCAGGGGATCTGCATCGGTAGGCACAGCTAGGACATTTTCAGCATGGTCCTTGATGTCGTACTCATCCAGGACTGTCAAGAGCCTGGCCCTCTAAATAACGAAGTTGGACACACCGTCCACCCTGTCCTGATCTCTCAGCCCATGAGAAACCATCTATGCTCAAATATGTCGGAACAAATACTCTTCTCCCTCTTCCTGCTACGACACTCAACAGAACTGGATCTCGGTTTCTTGGCGAGAGAAACCCTCTATAGTAGTTGCTCCTTCTGACAACTGATTTCCCTCTTAGAAATCCTCCACCAAAACAACTGAATCAGTCCTCTACGATCACCCTCCTGATGGAATCTCAGATCGGTTTGGCACAAATCTGCAGAGCGACTGTTCTCCTCCCGCTCTTGTCACCTTTGCTAGGAATTGTTCTACACCGACAGAACCTGTGCCACACCATCAACCTCTGAATATCAGAAGCTCCGCTTCCAGACTTCGGCAAATTTGCATAGCAACCTCCACCCGGACTGAATCCCTCTGGCTGGCCTCTATGTGAGCAGATTGGCTCAGCGTAGCTACTACACAGCGTAAGCTGCTCCTGCGTCACTCTGGAAGGCTCTGCGTTGCATCTGCGTCAGTCAAATGGCTTTGCATCAGCCTCTACGTCAGCCTGGCTGGGTTGCGTCCCTCCTGGTGTTGCGCTACCCTTTTCTGGATTTTTGTTGCTTCAACTACCTTCACTGCAGCAATGTTCTTTAGTCGCTCTACTAGTGGATCAACTTGATTTGCAATGCTCTAATACCATGTCAAAGTTTCAAAACTGAAACCCTACTGCAGTGTCTAGATTTACTTTGCCTACTTGTTTAATTTACTTAACAAGTTATTTAACTGAAATATTCAAAAAAACATTAAAGCAGACACAAACTGCAACCTACACATCTACAGATCATTTACTGAACAATACACACATGTAACAAGATTACACACGATTTTTTGGACAAATGTCCTCGGAAAAACCCAATGCAAGAAAACCGGTGCAGTAAGCTCTAAAGAGTTTTTATTATTATGCAGAAACTGAATACAACATTCTAGGCACTAGAAATGGTTAGCCCTACAGAGAAATTACACGGCAGTTTGTACCTTTCACTCGGAGACAGAAAATATGGTTGTATCACACCCTCAAACGGGATTTATAGATCACGAGCCCTTTCTGGCCCATTGGAACCCTCGGCGTTGCCTCTGCAGCCTCTGCATCAGCCCTCACTGGCTAGCGTCCCCACTGCGTCACCCTGACTGGTGTTGTGTTGCCTCTGCGTTGCCCCAGCTGAGCCTGCATCACCCCGGCTAGTGTTGCACTGCCCCTGTGCTGTGCTGCGCTAGGTCTGCATCACCCTGGCTAGGCTTACGTAGCCTCTGTGCATTACTCTGCGTGGTGTTGGCTGAACTGCGTCCTCCTGGTTGGCTCTGCGCTAACTGGTACTCACTGCCCCTCTGTTGTTGTATTCTAGGCCTTGGATCAGATCATCCCTTGTCAATCTCTACCTCTCACTACACTGCAAACTCACTTTGAATTTCTCAGCAAACCCCACCCCAAAAATTCGACTTAATTTCAATGCTCTGCTAGTGTGTGTGTGTCTCCAACTGACCCCAAGCCTTTCTCTTTTACTTTTCTTATTGGGAAACCAATGGTCGTGATCTAATCTCTAATCGATGACTCAGATTAAAATACTGCTTGATCTACGTCACTTAGAACATTTCATCACATGTGTTTAATTAATTCACTTTAGTTTTTCTAATTCCCTAAGTTAGACTTAGGGTCCTCATTAAAAAATAATAATTATTAGAATAACTTCAACACCACATGAAATTTCTCCAAATGCTTTCTGGGTTTTGGAGGTCTCGTGTGTCTTAGCCCCTCCACAAAGTTTCGGAGCTAGAGCACACCTGAAGCTACCTCAAAATCTCAACAGACCAGTGGGTGCTTCATATCTCCATCGTGCAGGAGGACAGCCGCATGAGGAGGCAGTGGTACCAGTACAGACTGTTGCAGTAAGACAGGATGCGCTACAGGATCTTGACGTAGCTGAGATCCTATTAGAGGTGGAGCGCCACATGGAGGGATTGACACACAGGATTGATGAGACCATGGTCGATTAGGTTCCCATGTGACTTCAACAACACACTATTAGAGTGTCTATCCGTATTGGTCAATTACTACGCAAGATGGCTCGTGCAGTGTCGATTTATCATAGGCACCATTGATTAGTCTGTTGAGATATTTGCATGTAGTTTTTCATATGGATGATGTAGACATATGTGTCTCGGGGCACAATTTTTTGTAAAAACCAAACTTTATATATATACATGCTTTCAGTGTTTCCTAGTTCCGATTATGTTTCCAATATGATGTGATGTAAATTGAAAATGATTTACATTCGTTGCAAATGTCTATCTAAAATGTGATTAGCTAGGGCATTTGTTAATGTGTTTAGATTTCTAGAAATATGTTCATATTGTATGAAATCTAAATGTCATTCTAGAAGACGCACTCTCAAAACCATGCGAAGGATGGATTTCTAACATAATAGACATTAGCAAGTTGTAGTACTACGAGTTGTGAGTCGAACCTGATGACTAAACGACGGATACCATGTGAAATAGCTCAAGCACTACGCTATACTCAGCGATGTTGTTAGTAAAGCGACCAATGCAAATCCCTTGCATACACACTAGCTCGCCATTTGAAGCAAATATAGCCCATGCTGCAGAAGATAGGTTCCGAGAACTACGACAAGCACCATCAGCATAACCAATGTAAGGTTCGAGAAATGTCGTCATCTACAAACCAAACATAAACGAGATCAACAAAAACCGTGGGAAACTCTAAAAAGACACACTACAAACACACTTGTAGACAGTATGTACACAGTGTACTACGCATGAGATCAAGCATGGTATTTTTTGAGGTTCAGCCCATCTCTAGGTTGCGCCAGTGGAACTCCATCGAAATCTACTAAATCATAGAACCCTTTTGCAAGGACTCGCTTAACAATGTACAGACCCAACCACATAGGTTGGAACTTTCCTGGACCTAACTTATCGGCCTTCTAGTCATATAAGAGAACCAGGTCTCCTTCCGAGAAGACTCGAGGCTTGACACTTTTGTGGTATTACGCCTTGATGTGTCTTTTATGAGCTTCATTGTCTAAATCAGCATCGCGCCGAGTTTCATCCAAACGAGTCAGATGTAAGAAAATCTCCTCTACGGAAGTGGCAGGAAGAAGTTCGAAAGCTAGTTTCAAAGATGGAATTTCACATTCGATGGGGAGGATCGTTTCCAGACCATAGACCAACTGAAAAGGTGTGAATCTGGTAGCAATCCTAACTGAGGTTCGGTATACACAAAAGGCAGCATAAAGAAGCAAGTGTCAGTCCAATTTATGGACCCCCACCATAAGTTGAAGCATAGTTTTAAGAACTTTATTAACAACCTCAACTTGTCCATTTGCCTGTGGATAGTAGGGAGTGGAATTTTCATGCGAAAGTCCCAGCTTAGCAACTAGTTCGGTCATCATATGATTCTGGAAATGCTTTCTGTGATCCGTAACTATTGCTTGCGGTACACCAAACCTAGCAATAACATGATTGAAGAAAAAGTATGCAGTCATTTCGCCAGTGTTGTTGAATGTAGGAATCGCCTCGGCCCACTTAGTAAAGTAGTCAACAGCGACAATAATATAACCATGCCCCCCGACCGAGTGAGGGTTACATGTCATAAAGTCAATGCCCCATCTTGCAAAAGCACCAACAGCGAGAACGGGATGCAATGGAGCAGGCAGAGCATGGATCTTATGATCGTAGATCTGGCACACATGACACTTCTGGACAGCGACGATGCAGGGAAAGATAGTGGGCCAAAAGTAACCAACGCGTAAGATCTTATGCGCGGTAGCATAACCAGATAGATGTCCACCACATGCCCTCGAATGGCATCGTTAAGGACTTTCTCGACTTCCTCAAAGTGAGGCACCTCCGTAAAATTGTATCAATACCACGACGATAAAGGGTGTCGCCGATAATGATGTAATTTCGAGATTGTATCCAATATGTCGCTGCTCGGAGCGAGAGGTATTGGGCTGGAAAGTCAGGGTCTGGAGATAGATCAAAAAATCTCCATAACACAAGTCAGATGACGAAATCAGAAACAAGGGCTCGTCAGGGATAGAATCTTCAGATGTAGATTCAGCATCAAGGGAAAGAAGATCGCACATAATCTCGGCGAAAACCAAGGATTTCTTCAACTTGGACTTGATGAACTCTAGGTCGAACTCTTGGAGAATAACGATCAACTTAGAGTACTTGTCCCCCGGCAATTAACATGACAATATATATGTCATAGGGTTGCAATCCGAAATGACCATAGTTTTACGAAGAAAGATGTAATGGCGAAACCTTTGGACGGCTTGAATGACCACTAAAGCCAACTTTTCCACATGAGTATATTTGATTTCGGTATCATTGAGGTCCCGACTCAGATAATAAATGAGATGTTCAGTCCCAATATCGTCTTCTTGGACCAATACCATTGCTATAGTAGAAATGGCAGGAGTTAAGTACAGGAAATAGTCGCACTGATAATTAGGGGGGTATAGAAGAGATGCCCAAACCAGTACATCTTCCAGGGCATGAAACGCTTTCTGAGCAGCTTCGTCCCAATAGAAGGGTACCCCTTCTTCAGTAAGCGAGTGAATCCTCTGGTCAGCTCAGCATAATTAGGGATGAACCTCCACAGGAAGTTAGGTTTCCCTTCGATTCTTTGTAACTGAACGAGAGAAGAAGGTGCAGGTAAGTCGACAATCGCTTGCACTTTCAGAGGATCAATACGAATTCCTTGTTTTGAAATGATGAAACTGAGGAGTCGACCAGAACCAACGTAGAACACACATTTTTGTGGGTTAAGTCGAATGTTATAGTGTCTAAAACAGAGGAAAATAGCCTAAAGATGCATCGAGTGATCAACCTAATGTTTAGAATGAGCAGGGAGATCGTCCAAATAGAGTTGCACGATGTGTTTAATGTCGTGAAAAGCGTAACCCATCGCACTTTGAAACATGGCCCCCGCATTCTTTAAGCCGAATGGGAACTTTCGATAAGCAAAAGTACCCCAGGGACAAATAAATGCAGTCTTTGGTTAGTCTGTCGGGAGAATGTTGATTTGATTATAACCCGAGAATCCATCTATGAATGAATAGATCTCGTAGGCAGCGCAATCATCAACAATCTGGTCAATAAACGAGGTCAGATAGTTGTCCTTGGGACAAGCACGATTCACATCTCGGTAATCAACACATACTCGGATCGTGCCCTATTTCTTCATGACAGGGACGACGTTCGATACTCAATCAGTTAAAGGAATGGGGTATATGAAACCAGCCTGAAGAAGCTTTTCAACTTTAGCCTTAATCCCGGCAGCCTTCTTGGGATGGACCGGGCGAAGACGCTAGAGGATGGGTTTGGCATCAAGATACATTTTAATCTCATGCACTACAATGTGTGGGTCGATGCCTGACATTTCCTCATAAGTCTAGGCAGAGACATCTCAAAACTCACGAAAAAAGGCTTTATAAATCTCGATCTTAGATTGAGAACAAGATGCTCCAATGTATAGATTTTCGACAACACCTAGTTTGATGATTGACTCAGTTGAGGTGAACCAATCGCCTTCCAGCAAGACATGGACATAATGTAGGTCGAGGCTCCCTTGTCCACAATAGAACGATGAATGTTCTTACCACGAAGGACGACCTGGATTATAAAAGCTAATTGAGCTGGAAGCCAGGGGGTATAGTTTTCATGAGAGAAAACCACTAGGTTGGAATCCAATGGATCCACACATTCGATAGCTAACAACAAGGCCTTCTTTTAGGCGGGGCAATTTCGCAACACCTCAAGAGTTGACATAGTTGATGGAGACTGAACCAAGTCTTTAACTACATTATAATTTTGGGCAGCTCTTGAACGAGGGTTGAAGCAGACTTATGAATAACGCCCTTCAGAGGTTTGATAGTCAATTCCGTAGAAATCGGAGGTGGAGTTGGATCAGATGAAGGTGATGCTGAACTAGTAGGTTGATCAGTAGCCTGACTGTTCGGTGGATCACATTGCCATAGTTTTTATTCCGAGTGGCCACCATAACATTGGATATCAGTTTCGATGAAAGCATCAAAATCGTGTTAGAGGAAGAAGGGTCTTGGGCAACCATGTGGGTCTCCTGATTGGGAAATGGGTCGATCAACACGGCAGGAGAAGTGGAAGATTTAAGGAACTAATGCACTTCAGCATGGTGTGGACAATCACGTGTAAATTGATCCTCATTGCAAATTAAGCATGGATAACGAGGCTTTCGCTTCTCATCCGAAGACTGATTTGTTTGTTTATCTTGCGACGAAGGATATTTCTTTTTCTTACCTTTTCCTTTCTTCTTGCTTCCAGGTTGTTGTGGAAACTTGGCTTTATCAAATGAAACGACATTTATCTCGGAAGCAAAAGCCGCAAGAGGATGGGATTGAGGTTTTTGAGCAAATGCAGTACCAGATGGATTACTCACCGACTGCGAACTCGTAAAACCAATCACGCCATCAGCAGCATAATATTCTTTACCGGGTGGAGGAACAATATTCGAAGGTCTCGGAGCGTTCGGTATCTTATCATAAAGCGTGCCCGATTGGGTATAAACAAGGTCCAAATATTGCGTACGAGCAATGACTTGCTCTTCGGTCACGACTCCACCTTTAGCCACATCTTCAGTTAGGGGTGAAAACAGAGATTTGGTGAACCATCCTGCTAACAATTGATCGGGAACATAAGTCTTGACCAATCGACAGTGATGCCTCTACTCATGAATGTGATCTGAGATGTGAGTGGAATCTGTTGTTTGAAATTGGTCAATAGTTTTGTTCCAGTTTCATATCTGATGGGCAACTGGAAATGTGTAAGGAAGGTAGTGGCTAACGTGTTGAAATCACGGAACGAAGCTCTAGGTAACTCAATATACTATTTAGCTGCGGTACCTATAAGCGTTCGTTGGAAAAGACGAAGTCGAATGGAATCATCGTTAAGGGAGTTTGAAGAACACCATAGATGATAAGTCATAACGTGTGTCGGCAGGTCTTCTCCCGGATTCCCATTGAATTTTGGGATATCTGAAGGCAATTTACTGGGAATAATCAACCACCATGGCGAATGAGCAGTGGGGTCATTAGTGAGTCGAGTTAAGTCTAGTAATTCGAGAGTAGCCACAAAAGGCAACTGTCTATTAAAGTCCGGAGGAGGATGACCTGGATATGAAAGAATAGCTTGAGCACCAGGCACTTGCATTCTCGGTTAAGGGGGATTCTGATAATAAGGAACCTAGGTGCTAGGATAAGGAGGATTTTGACAACCAGTATACAAGTGACCTTGTTTTCAGCCCTAGGATGATGATAAATTTGTGGGAACGGTTGGGTTTGGATTTGTTGGTCTTGAAAAGGCACTTGAGGAATACCTTGATATGGACCATACTGTTGCCCGATGGGAGTTTTCATTGTCCCATGATAAGGAGAGTTCGGTTGGGATTACGCCATACTATGAATAATTTGCCAATCGAAACTTGAGTACCCTATCCAAGCGGTTGAGAATATGAGGTACCTTGTACTGGTTGGGTAAGTGGGACTTGAGAAGTACCAGATACCGTTGGAAAATATTGCGATGCAACGAAAGCTTGTAAAGGTTGACTCACATGTATTTGAGCTTGTTGGGGTGTTGATGGATGGATAGGAATTTGAGAAGATGGTGCAGGTTGAGGATTCAACAATCAGTCACAATATGAACCAGGTTCAACGGGCAAAGTAGGTTGCCAAACACTGGCATCTGTTCCAAGATAAGGAGGACTATAATGAAGTTGATTACCAATTTGAGGTATACCAACAACAAGTTGCCCCCCTGCAAAAGGAGGGGATGATGGAGGCAACTGTGACCCAGATAGAGGGTACCCAAAATAAGGAGAGTTAGGTTGTTGAAGGTAACCAACCCACTAACATAAGGGCCAACCTACGACTCAACTATAAGCGCAAGTGGGGGAGGAGGTGTTGAGATTTTTTAGTGTTAGGGTAGCATCGAATGTGCTCTAGCTCCCAAACTTTGTGCAGGGACTAGAGTACATGAGATCTCCAAGACCCAGAAAAGGATTTGAGAAATTCCATCCAGTTTAAGAGAAAATTAATTAATTAATCTTTTTAATTTGAGAAGATGGTGCAGCTTGAGGATTCAACAATCAGTCCCAATATGAACCAAGTTCAACGAGCAAAGTAGGTTGCCAAACACTGGCATCTGTTCCAAGATAAGGACTATAATGAAGTTGATTACCAATTTGATGTATACCAACAACAGGTTGCCCCCCTGCAAAAGGAGGGGATGATGGAGGCAACTGCGACCCAGATAGAGGGTACCCAACATTAGGAGAGTTAGGTTGTTGAAGGTAACCAGCCCACTAACATAAAGGCCAGCCTACGACTCAACTATAGGTGCTAGTGGGGGAGGAGGTGTTGAGATTTTTTAGTGTTAGGGTAGCATCGAATGTGCTCTAGCTCCCAAACTTTGTGCAAGGACTAGAGTACATAAGATCTCCAAGACCCAGAAAGGGATTTGAGAAATTCCATCCGATTTAAGAGAAAATTAATTAATTAATCTTTTTAATTAAGGACCCTAAGTCTAACTTAAGGAAAATTAAAAGATTAAAGGTAATTAATTTAAACATGTGATGGAAATGACTTAAGTCACACGGATCAAGCTTTCTTTTAATCTTAGCCGTCGATTCAAGATTAGATCACGGTCATTGGTTTCCCAACGAGAAAAGTGTAAAGGAGAGGCTTGGGGTCAGTTGGAGAACACACACAGTGGCAGAGCACTCAGGCTAAGCTGGAATTCTAGGGCGTGGTTTGCTAAGAATTTTCAGAAGTGTTTCAGCTGCAACGAGGGGTAGTATTGGCGAGAGGGATGATCTGATCCCAGGCTAAGAGTCAGCAAGAGGCAGAGAAGCAATAATCAAAGCAGCGCAAAGGGAGAAGCAGTTGCGCAGCGCAGACAGAGCAGCAGCTGCGCAGCGCAGACAGAGCAGCAGCTGCGCAGCGCAGAGGGCTTCAGGGGCTAGTCAGGCCTAGAAAAGACAGCGCAGAGGCAACAGGAGGCCAGCAGGGCTGACGCATGCCCAGCCAAGGCAGCGTAGGGGCAGCGTAACCCAGTCTTAGGTGACGCAGGCCCTTCCTGAGCAGCGCAGAGGCTGAAGCAGGCTAGCAAAGCTAACGCAGAGGGCTTCAGAGCAGTGCTGGGGTTTCTGAAGACTGAAAAGGGCTGAGTTCTGTAAATCCCGTTTGAGCGTGTGAATCAGTCCAGTTTTCTGTCTTCGGAACAAAGTTATTGCTGCAGATTTTGTATTTCTCTGTCGGGTTAACCAGTAAGGTGCCCAGATTTGTTGTACTTAGAATTTACTTAATAATATAAACCCTCCAGCAGCCAGAAGACCGGTTTTCCCACGTTGGGTTTTTTCGAGGACAGTTGTCCAGAAAATCCTATGTGTCACTTTGTCATTGTGCATGTATTCAGTTTAGATCTGTATCTGTGTAGACTGTTAATGTGTTTACTTCAATGTTAATGTTGGATATTTCAAATTAATAACTTGTTTAAGTAGGAGAAGTATAACTAGATTTGACAGCAGGGTTTCTGCATAAGTAATATTCAGAAATTTTCACAGGAGGAGCAGATTGTGTGGCACTCATAAGAGAAGTACGAGATCATATTCCCAAATTGGATGACATGGGAGAGGTCCAAGGATTGGACGTTGCACCAGAAAAGGTACCAAATAAAGAATGATAGCTTGGTGGATGGACGGGCCACCATACAGATGTGTTTCTGGTGACGTTGCAAACATAGATGTGGAAGTAACATTTGATGTCTCGACCATAGTGCAGAATTGTGATCTACGGATAAATCAAATTCCCTAAGTGTTGTGCTAGGCACTTAGAACAATATAAGAAAGGTTTTGCTATCACTTTCTCTAAAATAAGCAGATACACAGAATGATGAAAGAACCTACATGTGATCCAAGAGCTTCTCCTTCTCCTTATGTCGTTGTTGTTGTCGCTCTCAATCCAACTCAAATCGTCGAATCGATTCCTACAAACACAAACAAAGAACAACAAACAACATGCATATACAAATATCTACTTATCTTAATCACTCAAATCGATTGGATATGAAATATATATATCATTCAAGAATCCATTGCATAAGAGACAGAAACATATAGAGACATATATATGGGAAAATGAACAGCAATCTTTATTAAAGAGTAGAAGGGGGAGGTTACAACCAATGATCGATTTGTTGCCACCAGCTCCAGCTTCATCCCAGCCTCATCACATCCAACATCATACCAACAGCATATCAATACTTTCACTCTCTCAAATGAGAATCCAACAGCATTTCTTTGCCAAAATTCTTCCTTTCCTAGCACTGGGATCTTTGCTCAATTTATAGGGAAACTGATGGTAGTTTCTCAATGAATGAATTTCTAAGAATAGGCAAGATATGTTCCCAAGTTCAGAGGTGTTAGATGGACACTTGGATTCTAAGTTTGACACATATGGACTTTTCTAGAAGGCACTAGCCATGTGGAGATTCCCGAAACAATGAGAATTCTGCTCCCAGGTGACCAACGCACTCTTGAATGTCGGGAAGTGCATTGCAGTGCACCCTTGAATAGAGGATGTTGCATATGCAACGCAGTTAGTCCCTTTAGAGGCAGCGTTGGTGATTCAATAGGTGATATAACATATACTTCAAACATTGGAAATATCACAATAGAAGCCATGAATGAATTGTTCTTCTCTTAGGGCATATAGCAACCGAAATGTAAGGGGATGATAGACCCTATTTCATTGGTCCTAGGGATGATGTCCAGTTTGACTAGGTCATGGGCGATGATGCCCAAATTGACCTATAATAGCTGACCCCTAAAGCATGAAGTCAAAATAATAATAATATATTTGAATGAGATGCTTTACGATGTGATGAGCTAGAACTGAAGCGGATTGGCGACCTGCTTCAATCTTACAATACATCAATGTTGTGAATATCGCGATCGGGATTAAATCGACGAGGGGAAAAAATCGGAAAAATCGTAAAAATTGGGAAAAAATCAGCAAGTACAAAAATATTCATTTTTTTTCAATTTTTTTAATATATAAAGCATCCACAACATAAAATAAATGCATTGACATATAAATATGAAAAAAAAACTAATATATAAGATGTGTAATATCATGTCTAGTGCTACATCACACATAAAACTGAATCATGTCCTGAATACTAAGTCCTGAGTCTCAACTCAGCCTCAAAATATCACCAAAAAATATAATAATGTATCTCATATCATGAGTCATAATGTCATATACAAAGGAATGCACCATATAACCTATACTATTGATTTCCTCTGCCCCTCTTACGAGAAACTGTAACAACTTTCCCTCTAGATGAAGAAGTTGGCGGGGTTGGCAATGGACTCTGTTGTGCTCTAGAACCTGAAGCACCAAAACGGGAATTTGAAGCACCAGGAGCTAAAGGAGGCAGACCACGTCCTGTACTGATAGCAGGGGTAGGTGGTGTCACCTCCTCCTCATCCTCCTCCCCCTCCACTACCTCCTGCTCTATCCAATTAGGAGCTAACTCCCTGATAGGCCTCTCAACCTCAACCCTCCATTCAGCAGTGTTGTCAATCGCATCTAAAGAGATGGCCTCCATATCAGGTGTCCTCTCAAGTTGTCTCACCCACAATCTAAGATTGTAGTAGACGTAAACCATGTCATTGAGGCGTTCCCAACCTGTACAAGGGTCATAAATTAATAAATTAAAAATATATATTATAAATAATAAATTAATAATTATCAAAAAAATTATTTAATGAATTCAAAAAATCAATTGGAATATTTTAAGTTTTTAACCTGTTGCGCTTTTTGGTGTGTATTTTTTCAAATACACTCCAGTTGCACTTGCATCCTGAAGAGCTACATGTTTGGCTGAGTATTCTGATGGCAAGATTTTGGAGTTTTGGTAATTTTCCACCATTGCTCCTCCACCATGCATCTACAAGTTACAAGTTACAACAAATAAGATAAACTTGAGGAGACAATGATTCATGAACTTGAGGAGACAATGAATTTTGAAACAAACAAAATCTTACCTGGCATTTTAGTAGTCTTATCCTGGACAGCCATGTCAAAGCTCAATGTACCACTTGCCATTCTGTATACCTCCATTTCTTTGGATATATTTGCACGTTCTGATAAAGATGGCACCATCTTCTGAACACAACTAAAAAAGCCATCCATGACCTCAGCATCAAATAAGAAACTACATGAGTAAGCAAATTCGGGGTTCAAGAAGATCCCTGCAGCATGAATGGGACGTTGGAATGTGTTGCTCCATCGGTCATCAATCACTTCCCATACAAGAAGTTGTTTCTGAAACCCCTCATCACCCTTATCATCATAGTAGCTGTGAATGGCTTCTTTGGCCCTATCCATGGCCTCATACAAGTAGCCCATTGTGGGCTTCTCTCCATCAACCAATCTAAGAACCTTACCAAAGGTTTAGAAATGCTGCACACCCTTTGCACTCCCGCCCAGAAGCTTTCTTGATTTGAAACCAACTTGCAGATGGCCTCTCCCTCTGATTTTCGGCTGTATGTCAAAGCACGTCACTCTTCTGAAAGAAACATTCTCTTCAAATCCCACATAGAATTCAAGTGGGATTGAAGAGATATGAAACTAGTGGCAAACCGTGTAATAACAGGGCGCACCAACTCTTTCTTGTTGGTGAATGTTCTCATCAAATGAAGCACAGATGCATGATTATATATAAATTTTGTAATTCCCTTTGATGATTCTAAAATATCTTTGACAAAATGAATCTTTCCTATATCCTCCAACATCAAATCAATGCAATGTGCAGCAAAAGGTGTCCAAAATATGCTCGAATGCCTCTCCATAAGCATCTTGACAGTAGCAACATAGTTTGCAGCATTGTCCGTTATGATTTGGAAAAAAATTTGTGGACCCACCTCCAGAATGAACACATCCAATAAATCACATAATAATCGTGCATCTTTGACATGTGCAGATGCATCAACAAATTTCATAAACATTGTCCCCTTGGGACAACTGACCAAGAAGTTAATAAGCATCCTACTCTTTTGATCAATCCAATCATCTGACATCACAGTGCATCCTGTGACTTCCCATGATGCCCTTAACTCCTCCAATCTCTTGGTGCAGTCAACTTTCTCATTTTGAAGAATGCGCCTTGTAAAGTCATCACATGAAGGGGATTTGTATCCTGGGCCAACAACAGTGATAGCATCAATCGTAGCCTGATAAAATGGATTGTTCCTGGCAACACTGAAAGGAATATCACTCCAAAGAAACAATTTTCCCAACAACTTGTCAGCTTCTTCCTTCTTTTTTTTAATAAGTGAGGAGATAGATGGTTGTGCACCAGGAGTGGTTCTAGAAACAAAATATGAGGAGGTAGCTACGGGGTTGAGTGCAAAAGATGCTGATGCTGAAGAACCACTACCACTCTCATGGTCACCTCTAGACCCTGATATTTGACTCCTCAGAGCCGCCTTGCTGAGTTTAGTTGTTTCTATTTCTTCCAATGATTTGAGAGCTCTTTAAATTATTTCTGGATTGGTATTTGTGCAAGGCCCTACTTCATGTCCAGGAATTTGTGCCAGGTGGTATTTCAATCTATATACCCCCCCTGTCATGTGTTGGCCACATAACTTGCAACTCAAGTTTGATCGGTCAAACACCTAATCAGGTTCACCAAATTCCCACAAAGGATCCAATTTCCTTGGCATGTTTGTAAATTTGTTGAACTCTTGACTCTTAAGTTTTACTGTAAGATGAAATTTGAAATTTGAACCTAGGGCACAAGAAAAATTTCAAGTTAAAAAATAAAATTAAAAAATCACAATTTTACATACAACATTTTGATTTTTTCACAAAAAAAAAAACCCTCAACTCAATGCAAAAATAATGGGAAAAAATACATGTTGAAACCCAAGCAAAAATAATGGAAAGAAACTAGGAGCACAAGAAGAAATATAAAAAATAAATTTAACAACCAATTTTTTGCATTTTTGACCAAAATAAACCCTCTCCTCTCAATAAAACAAAAAACAAAAACAAAAAACACAACCAAATGCAATAAAAAATGATGAAAAATACATGAGTGATAGAAACCCATGGAAGAACAAGAAAAAAACAAAAAAATGGTCAAATTTGATGCACATACCTGGAAAAAACGTTTTGCTGAAGAAACTTGGTCCAAATTCGAATTTTGTTGGCTTGTCTTGCTAAATTCCTTCACTTTTGTCCTCTCTTGCCCTTGTAGATCACTTATCCTCCTCCTTAGCTCTCCTTGGCGCTATTAGCAAACCTCTGACTGCAAAAATGAGGCAAAAAAAATCAAAATCACTTGTTAAAAGGCCGTTGTTTTTTGGCCTCATGATTTTTTGAGGTTGGATCGTGATTTTTTGGCAATTTTTTGAAAATAAAAAAATCACCAAAAAAATCGGTGATTATATCGGCGCTGTGAAAATATCGTGTTTTTTTCAAAAAATCGCGATTTAATCGTGATGTTCGCTTCATTGCAATACATTACATCATGATATTTTCATCTTGATCACGAATTGCTAAGGGAGGCATTCCCATGCTCAGCACATAAACTATCTCATAACATGTACATAGTGCAGAAAGTCGTCTACATTGGAATGTTGCCCAATACAGACATGCCTACAGATATAGGCCCATGTTCAGACGACAATCTATATGTAAGGTCACTGTATAGATGATGTGTACAACAATTCTGAAATCGCAACCCGGATGGCTAAAACTAGATCCGTGGTCTTCTTATCTCATTCACTCGATCGTTCGGGTACAAGTCTAGCCATGCGAATATATGATTTGTAGTCGAACATGGTAAGACATCATTTGATTGCCAGCCAATGATGTGAGTTGTTAACAAACACGAGAGAACCACCATTGATGTTAATGGCTCTCAAGGTACTGCAGTACAGTTTGTAAGGCGTGAATAGATGATTTGATGTCGAACACCAAACAAAATCTTTCGATCAATGGTCCGAAAGCGAGAAACTTGTCGATGTTGTAACAAGCCTCATGGTACTGGAAGATGATGTTTCTATGTAAACTTCCTGAATGATGATTTGATGTCGACAGGAAGCCACTTTATCCCGAAACGGGAGCCACTGATTTCGGAGACAAAATGTGACTTCATATAGCAATGTTCAAGGATGATTGTCATGAAAATGAAAGTTTATGAGAATTGCAAAAGGATGAGTATTCACTGGATGACTTCTCTTGAACATATCGGTGACACTGAGATGAGTTGGCAGCATTGACCCAAAACCAAAGTGAAGGTATGATGAACCATAGGTATGAATGAACCGTCAAGAAGATTACCCAACCCATAAAGTCACGATGATGGAGTGAAGTGTCATGTTCAAGAGCGACCTGCTACCGTAAAAAGTTCTGCTCACTTTCCCAAATTTTCCCCGGTCATTTATCGACCAGTACCTCTTTATTTATTAACAAGCTTGGGGAGGATAAGATATGCTTGATCTATAATTCAACCTTTCGGGCGAATATGCATCGTTATTTAATAATTTAACAAGTCTATCGATAAATGAAACTCGATTCTTGCCATGATCGCTATTTTATGTTTTAACGAGCCTAACGACGATGAGAACCTGGTCATTTTTCATATCTAGAGAGTTTGAAAAAGAGGACAAAAGAAAACTCCATGAGTCCTTTTTCGTAAATTTTTCGCTCAGATCCGAAAAAGTGTAAAATGATATCTGAGAGAACCTCCTAGCCATGTTCGACTAAGGTTTTCCTTTTTCGTAAATAATCTATCTCAGTCCAGAAAAGGGTTAAACTTATACTGAGTAGATATCGTTTCATTTACTTTTACGAGCTCGAAAAGACAAGTGCTCGGCAATCTTTTCACATTATCGGAGTTTGAAAAGAGCTAAAAGAAGACTCCAGGAGTTCCTTTTTCGCCATTATCGAAGCTCGAAAAAGAAAAAAAAGAGACAAAAGTGCGCTTCAGGTCCTTTTTCGTTTTTATCAAAGCTTGAAAAAATAAGGATAAAAGAATGCTTTGTGGTCAAATCATTCTTGGATAAGTGTGCACGACTAATCTGCTATGTCAATTGTACACCTATTCAGAACAACATCAAATGGATTAAAAATACCTATGTCATGGTAAAAAATGAATAAAAACCATAGTCACCAATAAATATGATTTGCAAATAATCAAATGACTAATTAAAAGAGTTTTGTTGTTCATTTTTACCATTTGAAAGTTACCATTTGGATTTTGGAGCTCTAAACCAGTTTTTGCCCCTGAACTTCAGCAGTTGATTGCGAGAGATTCTTTGGACGATTTTCCTCGTTGTTCGATCCAGGTTGGAGCTATAAACCTCCTCTTTCCTTAAGTAGTCTTTATGTTTCATTTCATTGCAATTTTTTAGGGATTTGGGCCCCTTAGGGTAAATTTATTTTGCACATAGTGCAACGCACCCTTGAATGTCGAAAGGTTCATTGCAGTGCACTAGAATTGAAGGCCAGGTGCACTTGCTACGCACTATTCCTTGACCAGGGGTGCATTGGGCGCAATTCCCATTTTTGTTCTTTGCAGTGTGCCCAAATTTTGCCTGGTTTTTTGCATGAAATGGGTCCTTATGAGTCTTATGGTTGTGTTTCATGAAATGACTATTACAGGGAGGGAAAGAGAACATGAAGAACAAAACATGATTGCCCTAAATGATCCAGGTACTATAAGAGCCCTCAAAGACTGTGGGTTGCTGAAGTACTTCAGACTATCGGGTATGAGGCAACAGATGGAACTATTGGAATTCCTTGTTCGTTCATGGGATCCAGCGATAGAGGCATTTCACATTGGGGACAAAGTGGTCCCAATTTTAGTGGAGAATATCTATTTTCTCACAGGATTATCGAGGAGAGGCCTGCCCATTTCTCCTTCAGGGTCTGCTCTCGGAGGAGAGGCGGTGAGAGATTATATATTGCAGTATTGCAATCCAGGGGCTCAACCTAGTAAGGATGGGAAAATAAACATCTGCGATGTTCGTGACTTGCCATTGAGAACCATCTTATTCACGATCGCAAAGCTTGCTGGTACCGCTACACTATACATAGCAAACAAATCTTACATGCAGTATGCACTAGAGTGCTTGCAACCAACAGTTTTCAACTGGGCTGAAGTTGTACTCTCAAATGAAAGAACAGCTGAGCAAGGCAAAGGGAGGAAGGAAGAAAAATTTCAACTATGGTTCGATCCTCATTTCTTTTGCCTTAGAGCGGATTCCATTGATGCAGCCTCAGGATGTGACTCTGGGTATATCCAACCCTTGAGATCCAAGGATGGAGAGATGTGTAGAACTGATGGCTAAACATGCTGGTCAATCGACCATCATGTTCTCGACTGCATTCTTCGCCTGGTTCAGGCGACAGATGAACGTCATCGATGATTATGCATATGCAGGTGTCGACTTTCGAGGAGATCCAAATTTGGCTTTACCAGAAGGCACTCAATGGGGTGCAATTGGTAAGAATGTTTTGACCGTGTTTTTTTTTATTTTTCTAAGTTTTATACATGTTTTTGTGTTTTGACGTTTTCCCAAGACTAAACTAATGTTTTGATGTATGCAGATGTAGGTCGATTTCGACCACTGGGACAGCCAGAGCAAGGAGCGGATGAGCCAGCAGAGAGGGTTGTCAAGAGAGTAGTCCTTCAGGATTTGGATATCGCTGAGACTCTTGCTGAGCTATGGTAGCACATACAGGGGTTGACCTTCGGGATTCCAGATTGTCGGATCGAAGAGTTACCCATGCAACTGCAGCGCCATACTATTGGTGTTCCTAACCGTTGGATGCGGTTATTGCGTAGGATTGCTAGATCAATAGCATGTTATCGTGAGCACCACTAGTTTACTTTTGACATTTTTCATACATTTTGAGGTCAGATGACAAATGTGTCTTGGGCACAAATTTTGTAAAAACCTATAACTATCTATATATTTGTTTTCAGTGTTTTCCTATGTTTATTGCACAATCCTATTCAATTATGTGATTTGAATTGAAAATATATCTTTACATGTGTTGCAAATGTCTGTTTATAACATAATTCGCTAAGGAATCAGTGAATGTGTTCAAGTTTCTGGAAATGTGTTGATATTGAATGAAATCAAAATGTCTTTCCAAAAATAGAACTCTTAGGAACATACGATGCAGTGTTGGGTTTCTGACGGTATAAACACTAGTAAGTTGCAGTAGCACAAGTTGCGAGTCTAACCTAATGATGATGTGGTTAATACCAAATGAAATGGCATCAAAGAGAACTTCGATCAACGCGCTATACTCAACGATATTGTTTGTAGATCGACCGATACAAATCCCTTGAAAACTCACTAACTCGTCGTTCGAAGCGAAAATGGCCCACGCTATAGAGGATAGATTCTGCGTACTACGATTAGCAACATCAGCATACCCAACGAATGGTACCAAAAATTCAGACATCTGCGATGAAATGTAAAGTGGATTACTAACTGCAAGAAAACTCTAGCAAAACAAACTAAGACAGTAAATGCAAATCAACAGCATATATACAATATAATACAACAGTTCACTATGCTCATGTTTAAGCATAGTAACGTTTGAGGTACAACCCATTTCGGGGCTGCACCAATGGAATTCCATCGTAATCTATCAACTTGTAGGCACCCTTAGCAAGAACTATTTTGACAATATAGGGCTCATGCCATAACGGCTCAAATTTCCTTGTACCTATTACATCATCTTCCTGATCATAAAGAAGGACTAGGTCACCCTTTGAGAAGATGCGAGACTAGACATGCCTGTCGTATTGCGCCTTTATACGTCTCTTATGCGCTTCGTTGGCCAATGCGGCTTCACAACACGTTTCATCAAGATGGATGAGGTTAAAAAGATGCGCTTCTTTAGAAGAGGTGTCAGGTAACAAGTTGATTGCGAGTTTTAACGACGGTATTTCACATTGGATTGGCAAGATAGCTTCCAGACCATACACCAATTGAAAGGGGGTAAATCCAGTTGCGTTTCTCACCGAGGTTTGGTACGCCCACAAAGCCGAGTACAGGATCAAATGCCAATTTCGTTTATGAAATCTTATCGTTCGTTGAAGCATTCGTTTAAGAATCTTGTTAATAGCCTCAACTTGTCCATTTGATTGTGGATAATGAGTAGAACTGTCATGGGACAGTCCTAATTTGGTAGTCAACACATTCATCATATGATTGCGAAAATGCGAACCATGATCTGTGACTATAGCATGTGGAACATGTGAAATGACATGATTAAAGAAAAACAATGCAGTTGTTTGTCCCGTGTTATTAAATGTAGGTATCGCTTCGGCCCACTTGGTAAAGTAGTCTACAGCGACAATAATATAACCATGCCCCCTGGACGAACGAGGGTTACAGGTCATGAAGTCAATGCCCCATTTTGCAAATGGTCCCACAGAGACAACAGGATGCATTGGCGCTGGCAGTTTGCGGATTTTACGATCAAATATCTAGCACACGTGACAACTTCTGACCGCAAGGATGCAGTCACGAAATATGGTAGGCCAAAAGTAATCGGCACAGAGTATCTTCTGCGTGGTAGCGTATCCAGACAAATGTCCACCACAAGCCCCAGCATGACAATCATTTAAAACCTTTTCGGTCTCCTCATGAGTGAGGCACCTCCTTAAAATTGTATCGACACCACGACAATAAAGTGTATCGCCGACAATCAGATACTCTTTGGCTTGGTATCGAATACGTCACTGGTAAGAGCGAGAGGTATCAAGCCAAAAAGTCTGGGTCTAGAGGTAAATGATAAAATCCCCATACCAAGGATCAGATGATCCGATCAAAAACAGAGACTAATCAGGAATAGATGGTTTCGATGTAGTAGCAGTACTATCAGAGGAAAGGTCGCAGAGAAGCTCAGTCAAAACTAAAGACTTGTTTGACTTGGATTTGATGAATTCCAAATCAAAATCCTGCAAAATGACAATCCATTTTGAATATTTTCCCCCCAGCAATTGACGTGATAAGATCTAAGTCATGAGGTTGCAATCCGAAATGACAATGGTTTTCTGGAAAAGGATATAGTGGCGAAATCTTTGGACAGCTTGAACAGCTGCCAAGGCAATCTTTTCTACGTATGAATACTTCACTGCCGTATCATTCAGATTACGACTCAAATAATAGATCAGATGTTCTATCCCATTTTCTATTTGGACCAATACCATAGCAATGGTCGTATCAGCAGCAGCGATATATAAGAAATAATCACTCTGATAATTGGGGGAATACATTAATGACGTCGGGACAAGGATATCCTTGACAGCATCAAAAGAAGCTTGCGCAACCTTATCCCAATGGAAGGGAATCCCCTTTTTCAAGAGCCGAGTAAATCCTTTAGCCATTTCGGCGTAGTTGGGTATGAACCTCCTTAGGAAGTTAGCCTTTCCCTGAATTTTCTGTCACTGAAGTAAATTTGATGGCGCAGGCAAATCAAGAATGGCCTGAACCTTCAGTCGGTCGATTCGAATTCCTTCTTTTGAGACGACGAATCCTAGCAAACGACCAGAACCAACACAAAACACACATTTATGTGGATTGAGGCGTATTTTGTAGTGTCGGCAGCGTAGAAAGATAGCTCTCAAATGCATCGGGTGATCAATTCGGTTTTGTGAATGCGCGGGTAAATCATCTAGATAAGGTTGAACAATGTGCTTGATGTCATTGAAAGCATAATCCATTGCTCTCTGAAAGGTTGCCCCAGCATTCTTTAAACCAAACGGGAGTTTCCGATAAGAAAATGTGCCCCAGGGACAGATGAATGATGTCTTATATTGGTCCTTTGGGCAGATATTGATTTGATTGTAGCCAGAAAATCCATCCATGAACGAAAAGATTTCCCATCTAGCACAATCGTCAATAATCTGGTCAATAAAGGGAGTAGGATAGTTGTCTTTTGGACAAGCAAGATTGACATCCCGATAATCGATGCACACTCTGATGGTCCCTTGTTTCTTCATAACAGGAGCAATGTTGGAAACCCACTCAGTTAGCGGAATAGGGTAAATGAAACCAACACGCAAAAGTTCTTCAAAGTATGATTTAATTGCAGCGACCTTCTTCTGATGAACAAGACGAAGGCGTTGACGTACCGCTTTGACATCAAGGTACATATTAATAGTGTGGTCAACGATACTAGTATCTATGCCTGGCATTTCCTCGTAAGACCAAGCAAACACATCACGAAATTCACGAAAGAGAGAGCGAAATGTTGAGTTCTGATGGAGAACAAGACACGCCGACATGAACATTTTCTACAACGTTGGGTTTGGTCAGAATATTGATAGAAATGGTTTCTTCTATATTTGATAAGTTTCGCTCGGATTCAATTGCACTAATGGGAAAAGAATTCGAAAAGAATGTTTTGATCAATGGGCCATATAGTTCAATAAGATTATCTTCTTCGTAATCCTGAAAATGGGAGTGATGATGATGATATTCCCATGGTTCTTCTGGCATCATGGATTCCACAATATTCCCATCTGTCAAGAAAGTGGATGAAAAAGGATCAGATGGAGTACCAAAATCTAATGAACGGTCAACCCAAATGACCGAAGACGATGATTTCAGATTCGCCGCCCAAGCCATGTAGATTGATTGCTATGCTAGCTCAATTGGGTTGGGTGGCGGAAATTCATCCAACATAACAACTTCAGAATCACCCGTAATCTTCCTTAATCCAAATGGAGTGGAAGATATCATATAGCAGGTCTCTATGTTTGCAATTTTTGTCGACGTCGTAGGCGGCGGTAATGCAAAGGTTCCCATGAGGGAAAAATCCTTTAAGAGTCCTACACCAATGTTCTGAAGTGCAAGTTGGGGTGTGTGAACTAATGGAACGCTTCCAGTTACCTAGGAACTGGAGGGGTTCCGTTGGATAGTTGATTGATGACTATGATGACACCTTTATGTGGAAAGGAAATCATTCTAAAATATGTAGAGACGATCGCAGTCATAGCATATACCCACAGCCTTCCGAGTAGAATGTTGTAATCAAGGGGTCCGTCAACAACCTCAACTTCAACATTCATTGTTTTTCCCCCTAGTTCAACATGCAGGTTATTGATAATACTGCAAGGCTTATATGTACGTCTGTCAAAAGCTTTCAAAGTCGTAGGCGATTGAGATAGGCACGACAAGCCAAGTTACTTCTAGCAGTTTAAAGACATAATGCAGGTAGATGCTCCCTCATCAATAATAGTACGATGAACAAGGTGATTGAGAACATTTACTTGGATGGAGAATGTCAGTTCTGTTGTTAATCGCGACACGTAGCCCATATGATTAAAGACTATGAGATTGGAATCTGTTGGATCAATTCCACCAATTGCCGACAACAAAGCCTGCTTCTGGGAGGGACAATTTTGAAGCACCTCAAGTGTTGACATAGCTGAAGGGGATTGAGCCAAATCTTCAACTATATTATAATTTTGAGCAGCTCGAGCTCGAGGAATAAATGTCGATTTATGAACGACTCCCTTTATTGGTTTTATTATCAATTCAGGAATAGCAGTTGGCGGTGTTGATTCCGTAGACAGATTCGTGGTCGATGTAGTAGGTTGATCAGTAGCCTGACTACCGTAATCTTTATTACGCGTTGACACCAAAATATCAATCGATGGCTTCGTGACAGACAGCATAAGTGCTTGGGAACTAGAAGTTGGATCCGTAGCAACCAAATTTGTGTCCAGATTCGGAAATGGATCTGTCAACACAACGGATGCATTCGAGGTCTTAACCAATTTGGAGACTTCGGCACGGTGAGAACAATCTCGAACAAAGTGCTCCTCATTACATATTATACAAGGGTAACGAGGTTTCCAATTTCCAGTCGATTGATCAGATGATCTTTCCTGCGGGGTAGAAGTTTGCTTTTCATTTGATTTCCCCTTTTTCTTAGTTCTGAGTTGCTTGTCACTTTTTCCCTTGTTAGATGACATGGCATGGATTTCAAAAGAAGGCGCAGGATCAGATGCAGTAGAGTGATGTGTGCTTGCAGTACCGATCATACCGTCGTTGGCATGAGAGTCCTTAGATGGAGGAGGAACAGTAAAATAAGATCGCGATGTGTTGGTAATTTTCTCGTAGAGCATGCCAGACTGAGTATAAATCAAATCTAAGTACTCAGCACGAACAATGACCTTCTCTTCAGTGACGACACTACCCTTAGCCACATCCTCAATTATAGATGGTAACAAGGACTTAATGAACCACTCAGCAAGGATTTGATCAGGAACAAATGTCTTAACCATTCTACAACAACGACTCCACTCATGAATATGATCAGAAATGTGAGTAGCATTGAGCTGTTTAAAATTAGTCAAGAGTTCAGTTCCAGTTTCATATCGTATGGGTAACTGGAAGTGGGTCAAAAAGACAGTAGTTAGAGCAGTGAAATTATCAAATGAAGGTCTTGGTAACTCAATGTACCATTTCACAATCGGACCAGTGAGCGTACGCTAGAAAAGGCATAGTCAAACGGAGTCATCATTTAGGGAGTTAGATGAACACCACAAACGATAAGTCATGACATGCGTCGACGGGTCTTCCCCAAAGTTTCCATTGAACTTAGGAATATCCGAGGGTAATTTATGAGGTATCACCGGCTACCAAGGAGCATATTTGATTAGATCATTGGTGAGCCGGTTTAAATCTGTTAACTCTAAAGTTGCAACAAAGGGCAACTGTCGATTTAAGTCAGGTTGAGGATAGCGAGGGTATGATGGAATTTCTTGGGCAACATGCCTTTGAGCACCAGCATAAGGAATCTATTGTTGGTAACCCAGATAGGGGTTGTTTTGAAAAGAAAACGCTTGAGGATTCTGTTGACCAAAACCTGGGTACGCTACTTGTTGAAATGAAGGTTGTGGCATTTGTGCTTATGGCTGCCAAGGGGCCTGTCCACCAAGATTATAACCCAAACTAGGATAGCTTGGATTCGGTTGTGGATAGGCATAACCTGGATGTGGCTACGACATCCCATAATATGGTGTTCCAGCTTGTGAATAAATAATTTCGGATACAGGTGGTTGTTGCAAACCAACCGAAGGAGTTGGAATCTGAGGGCCCAATACTTGAAGGTATTGGGTAGAAGGACCCGCCTGAGATGGTTGAGATACAACAGTTTGAGCCTGTAACAGGGGTAAGGATGTATTAACAAGTAGAGTAGATGTGGATGCAACAGGTTGAACTAGTTGATATGATTGTACAACCGTTTGTGGTTGGATGGGTAGAGTGGGCTGCCACTGACAAACATTCATTTCGACATTAGGATGACCAAATAACGACGAAGTACTGTCAAAATGGGTGACCATAAGTTGCCCTCCAGTATGAGAAGTATAATAAGATGGAAAATATTGTTCTCCAAATGCAGGGAATCCAGTTGAAATTGTACTGGATGGAATATACCCAGATGAACCAGCTTGATATTACCCTGATGATGTATATAAAGGATCAAGTCGTTCAATACTCACTATAGATTTACCAGTTAGAATATCAGACGATGACATTGGTGAAGTCCATGGGTTTAAGGATGCACCAGAGAAGGTTCCAGATAAAGATTGGTAACCAGGTGGGATGGAAGGGCCACCATATAAATGTGACTCTGGTGAAGTTGTGAACATCGATGAGGTAGCAAGAGCAGGTGCTATCACAACTGGAACAGATGGTCCAGCCAAAGATGTTGGCTCAGGCATGGTTATTCGACCAAATGTATACCCTATTGGATCTACAGGAGCTCGAAGTGAAACAGGATCAACAAAAGCAGAGGGAGGTGATTGAGGAAAAGACTCGTGAAGGTAAAGCTCCTCTCCAAAATGGGTTGGAGTTAAAGGAGTTTCATCTCGTAGTATTTCATCAATCGAAATTAAACTAGGTGGAAGGATTTCGTCGTCGGGCCCGAAGTATATTTCAGAAGGTTGACTGCGCGATATGGGAGACTCAATGGCTAAAATAGATTGTGGGGCGACCAATACAGGAACAACTTCCGATCGTTCGACTTCGAGATTCAGATGTTCTGGTAAAAAAGTAACATGATCCAAATCAACTTCCAGTTGAACATCGTCGAGTTCGGGAGGTATGGTCTCATTGATTGGATGGATCGTGACCACAAGTAGTTGTGAGGACTCTGTCTCGACAACAGTAGATGAACCAGGATTTGTAGAAACAACTTGAGACGACTCTGGTATATGTGAGGATGATGTCGCACCAGAGGTACTGATAGTACTAGTTTCGATATAACGGTGTCGCCTTCACCAACCAGAAATGGCTTCTAGTGGTAAAGGTGGTTTCAGTGCTATTCTATGCGAACGACGGGGAAAGGGATGTTCTTCTTCCACGATGACTGATTTATTTTATGACCAAAAGCAATTAAACAAAATAAAAGGGTAATTCTAGGAAAAATGTTTACCAAGTAATTGTGAACTGCAGAATACCTCCTGGCGAACCAAGAAGTACGGGCAGGCAATCTCCTTGAATGTTGTGTTCGGTGTATAACAAGTTACAAGGCGGCCAACTCGGTTCACTATGGATGGATAGTAACCTAAATTTGTCCTCCCAAATATACTCGAAGGTATGTGGAGGCCCAAGTCCGTATTAGCGTTGTCTAATGCGAAACCGCACAGTGAGAGCACCCCCTTATACTTTTCGTACTAGAACACTGCCCTATATACCCGAAGGTACGTGGATGAGCTCTGATATAATTACGTGGAGTAAGGTATCACACTCGGAATGTATCGCAGACAAGTTAGTGCCAGCTGCTATGTTTAACGACGTCGGAACACATCTCTAGCCTAGACCTTCTAAATGTTATCGTTATGGTTCCAATGCTTTCTTAGGTAAATTGATGTAAATTTTATGTTGATCTTGTTTAGAAAGTTTGTCTTTGAGGTTCATTGCGTGATGTAATGAGAATTCCTAAAAATGCAAATTAAAATGATAAGCAAACTTTTCAATTTTAGCTTTTTCAAAGAAAATCCTAGCTACTAAGGGAAAGAGCAATCATTTTTAGAGCAAACAACAAAGAGCACAAACTAAAATGCAGTTTTCCTAACTTGTTCCTATGCAACACACACAATTCACTATATGCACATGTATGCTTTTCTTTTCAGTTCCCTTAATGTGAATGCAAGAAAGGAAACGATATGCATCAAATCAAATAAAACAAGTGTTTTCTTCTTTGAGAAAAACGAATTTAACAACAATTTCTCTTTTAGGGAAAATGAAGAATGGAACTACAATTTTTCCTACAGGAAATGAAGAATGAAATTACAATTTCCTTTACAAAAACAAACGGATCTAATGCAGAAATAAAATACTTTGAATTTGATTTGCCAATGATAAAGAAAAACACTAAAGAGACATTGAACAAAATTACTTTTCAAAGGAGGAAGAATTTGGAAAGTTTACTGGTCTCTAAGAGGTATCAGACAGTTGAGAATTCAGCAAACAAATGGCTGAGAATGATAGCAATGACAAATTTGAATGGAATTTGGTTGGCTAAGAGGCCAACGCAGTCTCTAAGGGGAGACAGTGCGTTGCAGTGAACCCCTGAGTGGAAGACAGTGCACTGTGTCTTGAACAACAGTGCGTTGGGCACAACAGTGATTGAAAATTCAAGCTACAGAACACACTTCTAATGAAATTATTTCATTCAAAAGTCTAATAACTGAAAGTAGATGCTATTGATGAGGATAAGTCGAGGCAAAAACACCAGGAATGACAGGATAATCCCCAGCGGGGTCGCCAATTTGTTATGCAAAATTGTGATCTACGGATAAATCAAATTCCCTAAGTGTGGTGCTAGGCACTTAGAACAACAGAAGAAAGACTTTGCTATCACTTTCTCTAAAATAAGTAGATACACAGAATGATGAAAGAACCTACTTGTTATACAAGCGCTTCTCCTTCTCCTTCTGTCATTGTTGCTGTCACTCTCAATCCAACTCAAATCGTCCGATCGATTCCTGCAAACACAAACAAAGAACAACAAACAACATACATACACAGATATCTACTTATCTTAATCACTCAAATCGATTAGATATGAAATATATATATATATATCATTCAAGAATCCATTGCATAAGAGACAGAAACATATAGAGACATATATATGGGAAAATGAACAACA
Source organism: Pinus albicaulis (assembly GCA_034641835.2). Classification (NCBI taxonomy): domain Eukaryota; kingdom Viridiplantae; phylum Streptophyta; class Pinopsida; order Pinales; family Pinaceae; genus Pinus; species Pinus albicaulis. Next base: position 930,878,388 of record CM076576.1, read on the forward strand.
ATCTTTATTAAAGAGTAGAAGGGGGAGGTTACAACCAATGATCGAATTGTTGCCACCAGCTCCAACTTCAACCCAGCCTCATCACATCCAACATCACACCAGCAGCATATCAATACTTTCACTCTCTCAAATGAGAATCCAACAACATTTCTTTACCAAAATTCTTCCTTGAAGGGGGAGGTTACAACCAATGATCAATTTGTTGCCACCAGCTCCAGCTTCATCCCAGCCTCATCACATCCAACATCACACGAGCAGCATATCAATACTTTCACTCTCTCAAATGAGAATCCAACAGCATTTCTTTACCAAAATTCTTCCTTTCCTCGCACTAGAATTTGTGCTCAATTTATAGGGAAACCGATGGTAGTTTCTCAATGAATGACTTTCTAAGAATAGGCAAGATATGTTCCCAAGTTCAAAGGTGTTAGATGGACACTTGGATTCGAAGTTTGACACATATGGACTCTTCTAGAAGGCACTGGCCATGTGGAGATTCCTGGAACAATGAGAATTCCGCTCCCAGGTGACCAACGCACCCTTGAATGTCGGGAAGTGCATTGCAGTGCACCCTTGAATGGAGGACGCTACATATGCAACGCAGTTAGTCCCTTTAGAGGCAGCGTTGGTGAGTCAATAGGTGATATAACATATACTTCAAACCTTGGAAATCTCAAAATAGAAGCCATGAATGAATTGTTCTTCTCTTAGGGCATATAGCAACTGAAATGTAAGGGGATGATAGACCCTATTTCATTGGTCCTGGGGATGATGTCTAATTTGACCAGGTCATGGGTGATGATGCCCAAACTGACATATAACATGGACATAGGTCCTGGGGATGATGTCTAATTTGACCAGGTCATGGGTGATGATGCCCAAACTAACATATAACATGGACATAGGTTGAGAAGTTGGATCAGTTCTAGTCATGGTTAACAACTCCGATGAAGATTTCCGCGATGGATCCGCACGTAAGTCTAAAGAATCAGGGAAAAGAGTTTGTGTCGGAGTTTGAAGAGTAAGAGGATCGGTTTGATAAAAATGAAGTCCTTCCCAATGAACAAGAGTAAAAGGATGAGGCTCTTCCTGCGGTATCTCTTCAATACTCACAAGTCTGTATGGAATAAGTTCACCGTCGAGTCATAGATATAAAGGTTTTGTCTGAGACAAAGGAAGAGAAGAGGAAGGTCCTGAAGTAACAAGTAAAGATGGTTGAGGTTCCTCAGGTTTGACAACCTCAGGAATCAAAGTGTCTGACTCGGGAAAGTCAAGTTCAACAACCTCAGGCAATAAAGTTTCAAGGACTTCTGTTTCGATTGTGTCAGTGTCACTGTCAAGAGTAGATGTAATCTCGAGCTCGGAACTCAAAGGGATAGATGATTCTGGCAGATCAATATCAAGAGGAGGTCCAAAAGTAGTTCCCGATTCGGTAGTTTGCGTCTTCTTATGCTTCTAATGACGGCTAGGAGTAGCCTTTGGTGCAAGAGAAGGTTTATTTTACATTCTACGCGAACAACGGGGTGGGGGATTTTGTTCTTCCACGTTGGATAATAAATTTTACTAACACAAAGAAATAAATTAAAATGAGGGTAATCTAGGCATAAAGGATTACCAAGCAACCGTGAACTGCACTATACACCTTGACAAACCAAGAACTTAATGTGGCATTCATCTCCCTAAATGTTGTGTTCGGTGTATCACGTTATACAAGGCGACAGACTCGGCTACCTATGGATGGATAGCAACCTATAGGGGACTCCCAAAATATACTCAACGATACGTGGGAGTGCAGTCCGTAGTAGTGTTGTCTAATGTGTAACCGTTCGATGAGAGTGTTCCCTTATACTTTACGTGTGTGGAGCGTTGTCCAATATACCCAAAGGTATGTGGAGAACGATCCTATACACTCACATACGTGGAACAGGATATGACCCTCGGAATACAATGTTGGCAAACAACGACAGCTCCTACATTTAATGACGTCATACCACGTCTCTAGCCTAGACCTCCATGTGTTTGCCTTAATGTTCCAAATGTTCATTAGGTTGATTCAATAAGTTTTACTGTTTATCATTGATTAAGTTTCAGTTTTGGGCTCATCGTGGATTTCACCAGAATATCCGAAAATGCAAATCTAGCATGAGAAAATGGAAACCTTTCTCTTTCAATAACAAACTAGCTAAGGAAGGGAAGAAATAATCAGTATTCAGCATACAAAATGCAACAAACAAGATGCAAGACGCAATTTGCCAATTTCCCTTTCAATATGACTGTTCCTATATCAATGCATACACAAAACCCTAAATGCCAAATGCAAAAGAATTCTTTTCAACACACTTAATTTTCGAAATGAAGAAAACTAAGATGCAAATGTTTAATCATTGATTCAAATTCACTTTTCGGAATGAGGAGTAGAACAACAATTCATCCAAGCGATCAATGACCAAACAAAATCAGTTTGCAAGCGACCAAATGATAAGAACAAAGAAAAATCGAAACCAATTCTTACCAAAGGGAATCAAACACAAATGCAAACCAAATGGAGGCTTTAGAGAGACCACAAGACACTCAAGACTCAGGGAAGGTCAGTTGGAAGTAGGTTGATCAAAGAGACACTCAGAAAAAAAGGCAAATTTTGTGCAGAAAACAAAGGCCAATTGTAATATTCCTAATTAGCACTGCTAATTGGAATATTTCATTTTTGTATAGTTTTGTCGCCTTTAGTTAAATTAATAAATAAAGTGAGAAGAGGGGGTCAACTCACTTTAATAAAATAAAGTGCTTCCTAGTTGATGAACGTTGTGACTTAAAGGGGATGGCCGTGGGGGTCCACACACACATGAGGGGAGGCCTCACGCAGGCTCCTAAGGTAACTGCGCAGGTCAAGGAGGAGGTCAAGGACGCAGTTAGGGTTTTTGAGGGAGTTAGCACTATAAAAGGTGGGGTTTTCACTCCATTTGGCATTATTGATATGTTGATGATATTGAGAGCTAGACTTCTGTCTACTTCAGCATGCCGGTTGTTTAGTCGGTCTGCAACACTGTTTAGTGCAAACTGAGTGTCTCCGGTCGGAGATCTCACCCTTGGCTCTGGGGGACTTCGAGTGCCTGCTCGAGCAAGGTATTTCCTTCAGTTTCTGTAGGTGATTTGCAGTGGATTTTGGGTGGACGTTGCAGAGGAGCTGGCCCCTTGGAGTGACTGCGCAGTCCAGGAGAGAGGACGCAGTTTCAGCAGGGAGGACGCAGTCATTGTTGTGCAGCGTTGTTGTGTGGTGATTTGGTGGTGGTTCTAGCGTTTTTTAGCCTTGAGGAGATTGTTGTTTCAGCCGGAGGTTTTGCAGGAGGATTTAGGCCCTTTTCCCAGCGTGTTTCTTGAGCTTCTGCGCTGTTCCTGGGAGAGACAGCGTTTTCATTGAGGAGGGTTTATTTGGTGGATTTTCGGAGGTGGAGCACTTGCTTCACGGTTTCTGGGTTTTGTCCGGAGGGTTGAGTACAGCTAGCCTTCCGATTTTCAGCTCATTCCGGTGTGGGGATCAGCCCCTAGTTCCAGTACATTGCAGCAGTAGTTTTCTACGGCAGTTTTCTCCAGCAGCTAGGACGCAGTCTCTGTTGCAGCCATTTCTTATTCTGAGAGGGTCTCCACTTGCCTAGAGCAAGGATAGGTGCACTCATTTTGATTATCTCTGTACCCATATACATGTATTCTCAGATTAATAAAATGGCTTAGCGTTCTGGTATTTTATGTGTATTTGTTCCATATTCTAGTTCCGGCATTTTGTTCTATATAGTTGCTTGTTGTTTTGCTGTGTATTACTGTTTATTTCCCGTTGGGGATATTACAGTGGTATCAGAGCATAGTTCTGGCTCAGCTTGTGGTGCTAGCAGTCTATGACGCCCGGGGATAATCCCTACTTTGATCAAAGGAGACACAGAGACGTTGAGAGTAGGTGGGAGTTTCCCTTCGGAGAGAGGGATTCTGATCAGGAGCCACCTGAGACAGATTCAGAGCAGGAGCAGCCTGCAGGGGACACAGAGCAGCGGAACCCGATGGCAGACGATGAGGGTTCGAGGAGATGGGATACGCTCCTCCATCACATGCAGGAGATGACACAGAGACTCACGGCCATAGAGATCAGACAGAGGGAACCCCCCAGGGTTTTCCAGATCGGTGAGGGATCGGGTATGTCTCACCACGTGCCAGTGCATGATGCTATCCCCATTGTGGCATCTCATGCACCCATGCGATCCACTATGCCCACATTCTTGCCAGAGGACGCAGGGGTAGGAGTACAAAGGGGTGCACAGAGGGATATTCCAGCACCCACGCGATCCACCATGCCTACCTTCCTGGCAGAGGACGCAGGGACAGCAGTACAGGGAGAGATAGATCCGGGTCTGATGGGTGACCTTTTTACAGAGTATCAGGCATACGGATCGGCATTCCGAGATTCTATCACCTTCAGAGACTTTATCCAGGTCCAGCATGACATTAGACCCCGTGATCATCACCGAGGGCACAGGCACCACCGTGATGACCACCGCGCAGCTAGTAGATTTCATTTTCCCACGTTTGATGGCTCATCAAACAGTTCGGCAAAGTCTTGGGTGGAGAAGCTGGACATCTATTTCCATCTTAACCCGATGTCGCAGTCAGAGGCCATTAAGGTGGCAACATTACATCTGGACGGTGAGGCCCAGGACTGGTGGTTCCATGGGATGACGACACTCGGACATTCTGCAGTGACGACATATGCCGAGTTTACCCGGAGGGTGATAGAGCGCTTTGACAGGAGGGATCCGGAGCAGCATTTTGTTGAGCTGACGAAGCTCAAACAGTCTGGGAGTGCAGAGACATACATTTCGGACTTCTTGAGGATTTCGGTGATGGTCCCTGATTTGTCGGTGGCTCGGATGGTTTACATGTTTGTGGAGGGATTGTCAGAGCCACTTCGTGGCCTAGTCCGGTCAACCAGACCAGCTACCCTTCAGGATGCCATCAGCAGGACTCGGGACTTACAGGATGTCTTACCCAGGACTCGGACACCTTATCCCCAGAGACAGGCCTTTCAGCCTAAGGGGAAGGACACGAGGGTTCCGCCTCCCAAGGCGAATCCTGGACGAGGGCAGTTTGATGACGAGGCTAGGAGAGAGCTGAGGAGGAAGCGATTGTGCTTCACTTGCCAGGAGCCATGGGCACCGGGACATAGGTGTGCGGCAGGGAAGGTACACTTCATTGAGGTCTTCTCCAAGAGCAGTGGGGAAGAGGATGAGGGGGATGACGTGGAGGCAGGAGATTGTTATGCAGCGTAGAGTACTTTACCACCTCCACCACCCGCAGCAGGTGGGGCATCGTTTGCACCCACTGGGGGAGCTCTAGCCGCATTGCGGGGAGTTCCCAAGTACTTGACACTGCGCGTATGAGGGACAGTGCGCGGACAGCGGGTTTGAGTCTTAGTTGATAGTGGGGCCACCCACAACTTTATTGATGCCCAGATGGTTGAGCGGAGAGGCATACAGACAGAGGGCTTTGATGGGTTTTCCGTCTTGGTCCCAGGAGATCAGACCATGGCATGTGCTCGATATGTTCCGGAGCTATCAGTGACGATGGGCACTTACACATTGACAGATCACTTCTTTGTGGTGGACATTCCGGACACCAACCTGATATTGGGTGTTCAGTGGCTTATTACTCTAGGGAAAGTCACGACGGATTGGAAGGCCCTAGAGATGGAGTGGGATGATCCCAAGACGGGGAGGCACGAGAAGATACGGGGGCAGCACACATACCCACCTCAGACGGTGTCGGCACACAGGATGGAGGCGACCTTCCGCAAGGGAGACATAGAGTGGGCGGTAGAGTTGTGGGCTTCAGAGGCAATGGATACAGGGTAGGCAGTGCATCCTGAGCTACAGTCTATTCTCGACAGGTATGCAGTGGTTTTCGGGGATATTCCACCAGGGCAGCCACCGGATCGGGGGTTTGAGCACACGATCGAGCTTGAGCAGGGGATACAGGCCGTGATTACCACACCGTATAGGCATCCCAAGGCCTATCGGGACGAGATAGAGCGGGCTATCCAAGAGTTGTTGGCCCTTGGTCACATTCGGCCCAGCACGAGTCCTTTCGCTTCTTCTGTAGTGCTGGTGAAGAAGAAGGACGACACATTGCGCATGTGCATTGACTACAGGGCTCTGAATAAGAAGACCCTGAAGAACAGGTACCCCATCCCCAGGATCGATGAGCTGATGGATGAGTTCAGAGGAGCACGGTTCTTCTCAAAGATTGACTTGAGATCTGGGTACCATCAGATTCGCGTGAGGGAACGGGACATTCCCAAGACCGCTTTTAGGTGTCACTATGGGCACTTTGAGTTTCTGGTCATGCCATTCGGGCTGACCAATGCACCTGCTACCTTCCAGTCATGCATGAACCACATTTTCAGGGGTCATCTGAGGAAGTTTGTGCTGGTCTTCTTTGATGACATACTTATATACAGCAGGACTTGGGAGGAGCACCTCCAGCATATTGAGACAGTCTTGCACATCTTGGAGGAGCAGCAGTTCTATGCCAAGCTCTCCAAGTGTGAGTTCGAGTTGACAGAGATGTTGTATCTGGGGCACATTATAGGAGTGGACGGGGTGAGAGTCCACGAGGAGAAGATCAGGGCCATCAGGGATTGGCCAGAGCCGCGGAATGTGACGGAGCTTCGGGGATTTATTGGCATTTGCACATACTACAGGAAGTTCGTCAAGGGCTTCTCTCAGCTTGCTGCACCCCTCACAGATTTGACGAGAAAGGGGGCATTCAGTTCGTTGGACACAGCACAGCGAGCTTTTGACAAGCTCAAGGAGGTGATGAGCAGTTGTCTTGTGTTGGCGTTGCCAGATTTTACACAGCCCTTTGTCCTAGAGTGTGATGCATCAGGAGAGGGGATTGGTGCAGTTTTGATGCAGGGCGGTCACCCAATTGCTTTTGAGAGCCGGAAGCTCCTTCCACACGAGAGGTTGTATCCCATATACGACAAGGAGATGTTGGCCATCATGCATGCATTGGCCAAATACCGGCAGTACCTAGTGGGTAGCAAATTCAGGGTGAGGACAGATCATAACAGCCTGAGGTACTTTCTGGAGCAGAAGCAGTTGTAGGAGAGGCAACAGAAGTGGATCAGCAAGATCCAAGCCTATGACTTTGACATAGAGTATGTCAAAGGCAAGAATAATGTGGTAGCTGATGCCCTTTCTCGTAGACCGGCCACGTTATCACTTATGAGCTTGGACGCTGATTGGAGGGCTCGACTGCTGGTTGAGTACTCCAAGAACAGGTTTGCATGCGAGGTCCTAGATGGGCAGGTAGCAGATGATAGGTACAGGGTGGTCGATGAGATCATCTATTACAGGGACAGGATCTTCTTGACTGAGGAATCTCAGCTCAAGAAGAAGATACTCCAGGCTTCACACGATTCTCCATTGGCGGGCCATCAGGGGTTCACCAAGACCTACCGGGCCATTCGGGAGAGGTTCTCATGGAAGGGCCTCAAGGAGGACGTACTCCAGCATGTCAGGGAGTGCGATGTTTGTCAGCGAAACAAGGGAGAGATGAGCCATCCTGCAGGGTTGTTGCAGCCTCTTCCCATTCCGGAGGGGAAATGGGAGAGCATATCGATGGACTTCATCACAGGGTTGCCCATGGTGCAGGGCAAGGACTGCATCTTTGTCGTCGTTGACCGACTGACGAAGTATGCCCATTTTTTTGCCATATCCGCACATCACACAGCAGCGCAGGTGGCTGAGTTGTTCTTCGGGGAGATTTTCAAATTACATGGTCTACCCAAGACCATTGTCAGTGATAGGGACAACCGTTTCATGGGCGGATTCTGGCAGGAGCTCTTCCGACTAGTGGGGACCGAGTTGACACCGAGCACTAGTTATCACCCCCAGACGGACGGGCAGACAGAGATAGTTAACAAGTGGCTGGAGGGCTACTTGCGTAACTACGTCAGTGGGCAGCAGAGGGCATGGCTGAAGTGGCTGCATCTGGGCGAGTACTGCTACAACACGACGCATCATATGTCTATTGGTATGTCACCTTTCTATGCATTGTATGGATATCATTCCTTATCTTTTGTGGACATGATGTTTGGTGTTAGCAGGGCTCCGAGAGCCAAGTTATGGATCCAAGAGAGCCAAGATATCCTCCGAGCTCTCAAGGACAACATAGCCACAGCACAGAATCAGCAGAAGTTGTATGCTGATAAGGGTCGGGTGGAGAGGCACTTCGAGGTAGGGGACTTGGTCTACCTACGACTACAGCCGTACCGACAGTCTTCGCTCAAGTAGAAGGGGGCGGAGAAACTTAAGCCCCGCTTTTATGGGCCATACAGGGAGATACGCAGGATCGGGCAGGTTGCGTATGAGTTGGAGCTGCCCCAAGGCAGCAAGATTCATAACATCTTTCATGTATCATGCCTGAAAAAGGCACTGGGCCAGCAGGTGACAATTACAGAGGAGCTACCACCCACGGATGATGAGGGGCATCTGGTGTTGCAGCCGGAGGCTATTATTGACACTAGGGAGAGGCAGCTGCGGAGCAGGAAGATCAGGGAGTTCTTGGTGAGATGGAAGAACTTGCCGGATGAGGATGCCACTTGGGAGGATGAGAGGATATTACAGCATCCATCACTTCAGTTGCTTGAGGACAAGCAACGTTCTGCCGGGGGAGACTGTAATATTCCTAATTAGCACTGCTAATTGGAATATTTCATTTTTGTATAGTTTTGCCGCCTTTAGTTAAATTAATAAATAAAGTGAGAAGAGGGGGTCAACTCACTTTAATAAAATAAAGTGCTTCCTAGTTGATGAACGTTGTGACTTAAAGGGGATGGCCTTGGGGGTCCACACACACATGAGGGGAGGCCTCACGCAGGCTCCTAAGGTAACTGCGCAGGTCAAGGAGGAGGTCAAGGACGCAGTTAGGGTTTTTGAGGGAGTTAGCACTATAAAAGGTGGGGTTTTCACTCCATTTGGCATTATTGATATGTTGATGATATTGAGAGCTAGACTTCTGTCTACTTCAGCACGCCGATTGTTTAGTCGGTCTGCAGCACTGTTTAGTGCGAATTGAGTGTCTCCGGTCGGAGATCTCGCCCTTGGCTCTGGGGGACTTCGAGTGCCTGCTCGAGCAAGGTATTTCCTTCAGTTTCAGTAGGTGATTTGCAGTGGATTTTGGGTGGACGTTGGCAGAAGAGCTGACCCTTGGAGTGACTGCGCAGTCCAGGAGAGAGGACGCAGTTTCAGCAGGGAGGACGCAGTCATTGTTGTGCAGCGTTGTTGTGTGGTGATTTGGTGGTGGTTTCAGCGTTTTCCAGCCTTGAGGAGATTGTTGTTTCAGCCAGAGGTTTTGGAGGAGGATTTAGGCCCCTTTCCCAGCGTATTTCTTGAGCTTCTGCGCTGTTCCTGGGAGAGACAGCGTTTTCATTGCGGAGGGTTTATTTGGTGAATTTTCGGAGGTGGAGCACTTGCTTCACGGTTTCTGGGTTTTGTCCGGAGGGTTGAGTACAACTAGCCTTCCGATTTTCAGCTCATTCCGGTGAGGGGATCAGCCCCTAGTTCCAGTACATTGCAGCAGCAGCTTTCTACGGCAGTTTTCTCCAGCAGCTAGGACGCAGTCTCTGTTGTAGCCATTTCTCATTCTGAGAGGGTCTTCACTTGCCTAGAGCAAGGATAGGTGCACTCATTCTGATTATCTTTGTACCCATATATATGTATTCTCAGATTAATAAAATGGCTTAGCGTTCTGGTATTTTATGTGTACTTGTTCCATATTCTAGTTCCGGCATTTTGTTCTATATAGTTGCTTGCGGTTTTGCTATGTATTACTGTTTATTTCCCGTTGGGGATATTACACCAATGTTGGTGGCAACATTGGTGCAGAGTGGGCCTGAGTGAGGTGTAACACTCTGTCAGAGGCACTGGGGGAGCGTTGGTCCAAGGATGGAAAATTTTGACACAAAATTTGCAAAAGTAACTCAATGAAATCACTTCCTAGGTTTGTTCTTGACTGATCAAAGCAATAAAGTTCTATCAAAGAGGTAATCAAACACAATGGACAAGGAAAACCACCAAGGGAATACACCGTTCCCCAGTGGAGTTTCCAATTTGTTATGCGGGATTTATGATTGCAAACAAAAATATCTCCCCTAGGTTCGATGGCCAACCTAGAGCAACAGAGAGACAAGGAACCCAAGGCTTTCCTTGAAGTAAATAGATAACAGAATGAAGCCAACCTGGAATCTTTCACATGCTTTGCTCCTTCAACTTGAATGCTCTAATTCCAACTTCAATTGCCAAAATTAGAACCTGCACAGTCAGATAGCACAAGTCAATAAACTACGAGATCTATGCAGTATCATCTAAGTGCTCTATTCAATAGATCAACATGGCATTGAAATACATTAAATAACATCACATATAGGAAAATAGAGAATTATTTACATTAATATAAATGGAAAGAGATTACAACCACAAATAGGTGTTGATCTTGTAGAAGACTCCTCCAAGTTGTCTTATCCTTTCCTTGTCACAATATGCACTTCCAATCACCCTAAATGCATGCAATAATACCTCTTCACCTCAACAGCATAAGGGTAGAATCACTCTCCAAAAGCCAACCTCTTGCATATGGAAGGTTGTAAATATCTAAAGGAGTGGGGTAGGTTGGGAGTTCTTATCCAATTACCAATCTAAGGTTTTAGATCCACCTTTGATGGAAGGATGGGATCAAAGGATAAGGGATGGAAACTCCAAAGAAGGATGGGATAGGATTTGAAAGTTTTATCTAAGGTAAATGATTTTCACAAATTCTGAAAGCTTCTAGAAGAGGAAGTTTACAAAAATTCTCTCTTTTTCCCGAATTTCTAGAACCAACGCGGGTGCAAATGGGAGTAACCTGTAGGTGACCAATGTTGGCCATAGTGGAGCAACCTGTAGGTGAACATTGTCTAAAGAAAGGCCAAGGAGCGTTGGTCCTAAATCTAGCTCAGATGAGGTGGTTTCAGGCGTAAATTATGGGAAATGAAGGAGGTATGCTTAGGGTTTTGTGCAATGATGTTGACAAGGGGGAATAGGATGTTGATTGATCCCATTAGGAGGCCTAATTACTGGATGTGATAAAATGGCCTATAACAAAAGATAAGAATAGTCCAAGGAAGGACATACTCTGTGAACACTAGGGTGGGGCATGTGCCTTGAGAGACAATGATAATGGTGTCTATAAATCATTGGTCTCACCAACATTGTGCTCTGATCCTGTGGAGAGATAGAGTTGTTAGACAAGGCCTTGCTATGTGACAATGTTGGTTGTTATGATGCCAAACAGATGAGTTACCAATCCGACTCTTCTTATGAGATCTCTTCAAATTGAGAATGTCCATGTACTATTTATGAATGCCTGCCTAGTTAAGAGGGAGTGTTGAAAAATGTGTAACTAGGTTCGGTCTTCATAAATATGAAATGTACTTTTGATTCTTGTATTTTGTAAAATGAAAGAAAAATTACATTTGTTATTTTTGGAGCATGGGTTTCATGCTAAAGGTCATTTACTTTAGAGGTTGAGCACCCATTGAGTGCTTCTACAGTTTTTCCTAGGGCAAGAAGTCAAAAGAGTCATTGTCATAAGTTGAAGACCCCATCGGGCATATTGTAACTTGTAAAGAAAATTATTTTTGTAATTAAAAGCGTCAAAATACCATTCAAGACCAACTCGACCTGGAAGTTGAGAAGTCGGCCTATTTTGAGGAGCCACGTCCACCTTGGGAAGCCTATTACCCACCATTTTGTGGGTGATATCCCTAGGAGAAAATTTTCTCCAATATGGTCCTTAGTCGGCAGTCCCTTGCATCCACTAATTAGCTCGTTGTGCCATTTCTCTGCCACGTGAGCCAGCCATGTGGTCCCTCACCCATCTATCATGATTGTATGTTTGAAGGTAGGCCTCCCGAACCTAAAGGTATGTCTTGTCATTTGGTAATTGAGTATTGTAGTTTACTTATCATGGAAACTTTTGGGCATGGATTAATTCGGGGATTTGACGAATAGAGTGGGTTAGGTCTGTGCTTCTATCCCTTAGACCTCTTTTGGGTGTTGTCCTTGGATCCTAGTCCCGTGGGATCTCTTTTATTGACCTTTGGGCTTTAGGGATGGTACTACATGGGAAACCCTAATTTTGGTTGTGTGGTCCCGCTCCCTCATCCACATATATCACTCCCCTTACATTCATTACAACCCCATTCATCACTTCTCCCACCTGGGTCCACGTCCCTCCACTGGGTCCACATAGGGTTAGCCTCCCCTTCCCCTTACCCATACCTTGGGTCTGGCCTGAAACAATGCCCCAGAGGTTGATGCAGCTGAAAAGAAAAAACAAAAGCATAATTGGCCACATTCAATGGGAAAATGTACCAAAAAAATGCAAAAGATGGTCGAGACAAACACTTTTAGCACGTGGGAAAAAGCCAAATGCATGAGCTCTACCCCATATCCATGGCCATCACCCTAGTTCCTATAGGTCCTAGATGAGCCTCCTTAATCATTCAGGAACCCATGATTATCCCAACCCCTCAATGAACCGCCCTACCTTAAAGGGGGTATCCACTGCTATAACTTACACATCATGCTCTTATCCCTTGAGCCCCAAGCAGTCAATCAAAGAAAAATCATAAAAGGCAAAAGGCATATGAAGAAGGATATAAAAATCAAGGCTAGAGTAACTCATACAGGGACAAAGACTCAACTGTGAGTCTTGCATGTCAAAACAAATAGCAATCAAGTCTTACCCAGGTTTCCTTAAGACTAGTTTGTTGGAACTGCAGGGGTTACCCATGGAGACGAGGACCTGGGTTAGGGCCTATTGCGGAAGGTAGAGACATAATTTGCCTCATAGAAACACATGAGCATGAAGGGTGTAAGGCACCTTTGTTTGAAGGGTATTGGAAGATAGCAGTGTGGAACAAGGCAGCAGGGAATGGCAAAGGGCACGGGGGTATCATGGTATTAGTAAGAGAAAAAGAAGGTCGTTTCATTCAGCTAGAAAAAGAAGACCCAAATAAACAATTTGTTTGGCTTAAAATATCAGAAAATGGAAATCTCATTAGAATTGCAGCATGCTATTTTGCACCGCAAGTTTCAAAAATCTACAAAAGTAGAGGGCTTGACCACAAAGATCCCTTTGCAGCCCTAAAAACGGATATTGCAATATATTCTCGGCTAGGTGAAGTCCTTATAGTGGGGGATTTCAATGCTAGAACTGCAAGTGAACAAGCTAGCATTCTTTGTTGTAAAGAAGACAGTGACCCTATTTGGCTTACAGAAGAGAGTAATCATCAGTGGAAACGAATTTCAGAGGATAAAGGCTGCAATATCTTTGGAGAACAGCTGCTTATGCTATGTGGGGCTTTCGATTTAGTCATTTGTAATGGGTTGACTAAATGGGAAAAGTCCGGTAATTTCACTTGCAATACTTACAATGGAGCAAGTGTAGTAGATTATGTAATTTGCTCGCATAGTTTGTGTGAAAAAATGGAGGAAGTGTTGATTGGAGATCAAATTGGGGACTTAAAATCAGATCACAAGCCAGTCTATTTAAGTTTCTCTTAGACCGGAAAAAAGCAATTGGGGTCGAAAAATCAATGTGTTCAACAAAATCCCCCAAAGGGCAGAATTCTTTTGAATCCAGAGAATTGTAATACCTTCAAAATAATGCTAGAGAGGCTCTTCAAGAAGGAGGAAATCCCATCTCAGGGCCTTCATAGTCACAGATTAACACATTTAATTCAAAGCGCACTTGCTAAGTGCAAAAGAGCAAAAATTAAGAAGTCCGAAAAAAATTGCTTTCCGGTTAATGCTTGGTTTGACGAGGAATGCAAAAAGGCAAGGAGAAGGTGGAAGGAATCAGACACGGATAACATAAAGCTCAAAGCTTACAAGCAGTTAGTAAAAAAAAAAAAGCCGATTTTATGGTTTCAAGGAGAGAAGAACTAATCTTCCTCGGGAAAAATAACCCCAAATTATTTTGGAAGGAGCTCCAATCGAAAAAGGTGCAAACTGAAAACAACATTATAGCTTCTAAATGGTTTGACTATGCAAGACAAATTTATGAGCAGGACCCCAAGGTTGACCCTCCTCCCTTGGTCAACACAGACACAAAACTCTTCACGGTGCAAGAGGTAGAGATGGGTATCAAGAAGTTGGGCGCTGGAAAAGCAAAAGACTTGGATGAACTCCAAGCAGAGTATCTAAAGTGGGGCTTAAAATTTCTTTCACCTCACATCATAAAAATTTTCAACAACATCTTACAGCAGGGGTTCCCCACAGATTGGACAACTAGTATGGCAATACCTCTTTTCAAGAGTGGTGACGTCAATAATCCTTCCAATTATAGAACCATAATGATAAACCCCTTGTTTGAAAAGTTATTTGGAAGCATGTTGGAAAAGAAAATTAGCAAATGGGCAGAAGAAAGAAATAAACGTGCTAAAGGGCAAGCAGGTTTTAGGCCTAAACATTCCACAGTTGATCATTGTATAACTTTAAGGCACATCATTGAAAAAGGTTGGGAAAATAAGGAAGAAGTTTTTTCTTGCTTTGTTGATTTCAGAAAAGCCTTTGACACGGTTCCTAGGGATAAGCTTTGGGGCAGAATGGAGGAACTCGGGGTTCCCAAGCATTTGAGAGCAGGTGTGCATAGGTTGTATGAAGAGGTGAAAGTCAAAATCAGAACTTCAGCTGGCATTTCTGAAAGTTTTAGAAGCGATATCGGGGTCAAGCAAGGTTGCCCATTGTCTCCTACCCTTTTTGGGTTATATATTGACAAGCTTGAAGAGTGGCTAAATTCGCAAGGAGGTGACGGTATCCATTTGGGCAAGTTCGTTATCAGGCTTCTTTTGTACGCAGATGACCTTATATTGATTGCTAATTCGGCTCTTGGTTTGCAAGAGCATTTACATTCCCTTGAGCATTTTTGTAAAAGGGTTGGGATGCAAGTCAATATTAGCAAAACGAAAGTAGTGGTTATCTCTAACAAAAGAAAGCATAACCAACATAAGTTCTATTTTGGAGGCAGCATTTTGGAAGAAGTTGCAGATTACAAATACCTCGGAATTGACTTCAACAGAAATTTAAGTTGGGATGGTTGTAGAAAGAAAAGAACTTTAGGGGTTTGGAAAGCATTTTATGCTCTTCAAAACAGGTGTAGAGAGGCAGAGCTGTGGGACTGGAAAACCACCCTAACTCTTTTTGGGCTTCTAGTGATTCCGGTGATTCTTTACGGTTGTGAACTATGGGCTAGCAACACAACCAAGATGCAGTGGAAACAAATTGAGAAAATTCAGAAACGTTTGATTACAAACAAATTCAAAATTAAAAGTGCAGTTCCTTATGCTATTATGTTAAGTGAAACAGGGGCTGCTCCTATTGAAGCAATCGCTATGGTGCGAGTCATAAGGTATCTGAAAAAAATTGAGCAAATGGAAGAGGATAGATGGCCTAAGGTGGTGTTTAGTGACAGATTGTGTAAAAGACAGAAGACTTGGATGCGGCAAAATAACAAATGGTTTAGTAAATGGGGTATTTGCTTGAGCATGTGTCCTACAAACGGTAAAGAGATAAAAACTTTTGTTATGGATAAATTCCATAAACATACTTGGAAGAAAGAGCTAGAGAGAAAGAAGAAGTACTACATAGAAGAGTTTAACCCCACACATAACCATCAACAAAAGGCATACATAGGCGCTGATATTTCTTGGAGATCTAAAATTCTTATTGCTCAATTAAAGACTAATTCTCATCAACTCCGTTGTGAAACAGGGCGTTGGAAAAGGCCAAAAGAAATGTGGGAAGAAAGAGTATGTATTTTTTGCTCCTCCGGAAAAGTGGAAACAGAAAAACATTTCATTCTAGAATGTGAGGCCTTCAAGGACACCAGAGAAAACTATGCAGGCATTTTGGCAGCTAATTCTTGGGATAATCTATTCAGCGAAGAGTTTATCGATAAGCTGGGAGTGCTCATTGTAAAACTTCACAGAAAAAGGGCCGAATACAAGAGTCAGATAGAGAAGCAATCTGTCCCATAGGCTATTTTTAGCCTCGTGGACATTAAAAATTCTTTCTTTCTTTCTTCTTTCTTACACCACGATTTCTCCCTCCTATACATTATATACCCAAATGTGGGCTTCCCTTTATTAGCTACCCTTGTACCCCAACATGTGGCCCAGGATTGCCCCTTTCATTCCCTATTCCATTCATCTCTTTATCACATGTCACCACCATTTGAAGAATTTACCTTGGATATACTATCCCCTTTAAAAGTAGAAACCACCTAATAGGGTACTTGGTTAACCCCCCTTGGCGATTGGAGAAATTAGCACATGCCAAAGGCCACTACGAAAGGGCATGCCATTATGAAGTGCCCACCTGTTGTCCATGGTTTGTAAGCTCTTTAACTTGATTTCTTTAAACGACTTGTTGTGTTGGAAGGCAAGGGGACGCATTGGATCTTATGCAGGATTGCAGATGATCTCCTTTTGGGTTTGGTCTCCCTATATGGTGTCCTAACCCTCCAGAGGGCTACATTGGCACATGTAGGTTGTGTGTAGAGAGCCATGGGCCTCCACAGCAGTACACAGCATTCCATGGATCCCCGAAGATGTTCAGAGATTGATCGAGATTCACCTATTGGACGAAAAAGATGCACCTGGTTCACCATGCCCAGCCAGCCCCACAGTTGTACCATGCACTTGGCAGATGACCCAAGACCTATATGATGATGTGGCATCACTTACTCCATCATCTGAGCCCTTGCAAATGGTCTACAGGCATCCTCTATCTATTTGGAGACCCATGAGGTTACTTGTGTGCCCCCACACCCATTGAGAGCACCACAGGTTTATTATTTGGAGAACAAGGGGCCAACCCCTTGTCCACTACTTTTGGGAGTCCTATTTCACATTATGGCACCTATGGACTTCGTCAGACCTCCTCTATGGCCCAACGACATGTACTATTGATCATTTGATCCCTTGAGAGGCTTATTCTTTTGTTTATGAGCTAGTTTGGTCAGCTTGTCACCAAAAGGTAGTTATTTTGCACATTATTTTATTTTAGGGGCTAATTAGGCCTAATTAGCTAAATGGAACTCATTAGAAGTGTATAAATATAAGTGATGTGATTTCATTTTAGCATCATTACTTGGATTGGACTTGTATCTCTTTAGAGAACTTCACTATCCTTCTTGGAGGATGAACTTTTGGAGCATGGAATGAATTTTGATGTTTAGATTATTTTCTCTTGTCTTGGAGCTTCTTAATTGGAAAAGTTTTGATGGTTGGATATACTCTCAATACATGTAAGTCTAACCCTCTCGGTAACCTAGGGCATCATTTATCTTGCAAACCATCCACTGGAAAAATTCAATCTCTTGGTATCCTCTGCGCTGGGGTTTCACCTAGACACCCTCCAGTTTTGAAGCAATTCCGATCGTGGGATTGTGAGATACCTCAACCCCTAGCCTCAAGATCAATATTGCCCTTGGTTTCCTTAGGCTAAATATCTCATTGGGATCCTCACATTGCCTTGTTTTCAAAATTCATTTTTTGGTCCCTTTCTCTCTCCGAATTAGGTCAAGCATATCATTGGTTGCTAAACCCTCCCCCTTTGACCTAACCCCGGCTCCACTGCAGAAAATCTAATAATGGGATTCAATCTGATCTTGTAATGTACTAAAACAAAATATTGAATCCTTCTACAATTTGCGGAAACAAAACACGATCGCACAATCACATAAGAACTGAGAGAAAGAGACAATCAATCACACAACACAAGATGTATCTAGGGAAAGCACACTGCCTAAAACCCCGCTATTTGTATATTGTATAAAGTCAAGACCATGAAACAATACAATGCTCTTCTCTCACCGAGAAACTCCTGCACTCTGCCAACTGTCTCACTCTGGTCTCGGAAAAATCGATCAATTACTTAACCAATTCTCATCCTCTGCTCAGCCTGCCTTGCTCACGCATTCTTCGAGGAATTGTCACCGTATTAAAAGGGAAATTCCTTTGAATTGATTGCGCAATGCATCCTTGGACTCCACATGACTCTGTAATGGACCTGTACAATTTTCTAATTATACAATTGATAGTTATCATCCCTCTAACCTCAGTCTCAACTGAGACTTCCTTAGAACTGACATGCAACAACTATTTATAGCAAATTATTAGTTAACTTATTAATCACTACTTGTGAATTAAATCAGATTTAATTCAATGGACCTCTCACTAGCTCATCACTCAGTTAGAACTAGTTAAACTGATTTTAACTCAATTAATTGAGTTAACTAATTACAACTCACAAATAACTGTAACTGGACCCCCTTAAATCACAAGAGAACTCTACATGCCTCCTCTTTGACCCTCAACTTGAATTTCCTAAGCTAACTCTGTCATTCTGACTTAGTTAACTAATACAAGCTCTCATGAGATGAAATTACAATTTCTCTTCCAATTTAATTAAGGGAAAATTAAATCAGAAGCCCCCTTTGGAGTGCCATTTCAACACTCCCTCTCAACCAGAAAAGGATTATCTACTATCCCAATCCTGTCTCTGTGGAATTCGAATTTGCTTCTTGCCAATGCCTTCGTCAAGATGTCTACATCCTGCTCCTCCGTGGGAATGTACTCTAATGACATAATCTGCCTATGAACACAATATCTGAGATGGTGATACCAGATATCAATATGCTTGGACCTGTCATAGAATGTTGGTTAACCGCGAGTTTGACGCAACTCTGGTTGTCACACCGTCGGATCCATCTGATGACCAAACAAACCAACACGTATCTTCCTAATCTACATGGCCTCGCATGTTTCCTAACTGGTCGCCATGTACTCTGCCTCTATTGAAATGAGTGTGTAGGAATTTACAAGGTAAGTTCCGTAGATCAAGAACCAAAGGTCACCACTCACAAACAGATCACAAATCAGTACACTAGTATAATCATGTGGTTAAAACCCTCAAAGAGGGAAACAGTCCACGGCCTGAGCCAACGCGGTCACTTCAGGCAATTTATTAATATAAACGAAAAGTTACATATATTTCTCTCATAAACGGTTACCGGACAAATGACCCTCCATGCTCTTTAAATAGAGATCATGGACCAATCGGGTGTTAAGCCATGGATCAAGTGTCGCTAATACCGAGGTGAGAGATGTTGGGAAAAATACTGAGAGGGGGGGGGTGAATCAGTATTTAGGGCAAACTTAAACTTTTTACTTTTTCATGCTCTAAAACCCATACGCTACTTTGCTGAAGCCAACTAGCGTATACACGCGGATATCCTTCATAACACTCGCGTATACATAGAGATCTAATTATGCCATTAGTTCTTCACTTATATCATTCCATCATTCATTCATTAGATGTTCTATAAACAGTAAACATGTGCAGTAAGAACAGAATAAACCATCACACAAAGCATCACACATGAACACTGGGATTTTTAGGTGGAAACCCAAGTCGGGAGAAAACCACCGCTACAGTTGCTCACCTCTTCAACATGGACAGAGAAAACATCTTACAACATATGTGCCGGGTGCGTACCACATCAAAGACGTTGTGCACCCGCGCGCTGCTACTGCCACCTCTCCCCGGAAGGGAGCTCCAACCCCTCGACTCGTTTACCAAATTTCTCTCCCTGAAGGGAGCCACGACTCCCTGCTCTCGTGCACTACCCTCACTCCGAAGTGGAGCAGCACGACCGATCTCGTTACTACCACCTGGAAGGGAGTTACCACCTCCGACCTGTCACAACCCTCAAAGACTGAAGGGACCATGCTTCTCATCAATTTTTCACACCGGATCCAAAGCTTCCTTTAGGACATCACTTGCAGGCCACGTCATCAGATGACTGACCCTTTCCATACTTTTGCCACGCCAACCACAGCATAAGATAACTCTCCCCAATTGTACATATCGCAAACCAAACAGTAACGTATCAGACATTTCTTACCACAGACTTCAGAAAACCCTAGTTTGCATACGCGCTTTCACTTCACTGATGTCGCGTATATACGTGCTTCCATTCACACAAACCAGCGTATACCTCTGTACATATTTCATTGCGCATACGCGCTTTCTCTTCGGCGAAGACGCGTATATACGCGCTTCCTCTGCGGTGAAGTAGCGTATAGATCTTCAATCATTATAGAGCAACATACTTCTTCAGATCAGATATTCAGTTCAGATTTACCCTTTTACTTCAAACAGATGTTCGCCTCATTTCAAATCTAAGCCTTCCATAAGTAGATCTAGTAGATACAAGTACATTTCAGATCTAGATCCCCTTCTTCATCATTGGTGCATTCAGATTTATCATTCAAGTGTAACCCTTTCCATTCAGATCTACTTCAGAGAGAAGTATTCATTCAAGCTCAGACATCTTGCACCCACACTCATGATTTGCACAATGAATTTCTTCTCTTTATATAGGTTTACCCTTTTTCAATACCATGAGCCAAAACCACATTACATCCGATGGTATTCCTGGACGGGGTCAATTAGGCGAATCATTACCCAATACAATGGGTCAATACCATGGTGGTTACCCCTGGTTTTGCACTTTTTGAGCGCTTTTGCCCATACGCGACTTGGCACGTTCTTTTCCGCGTGCATACACGACTTCCCCTAGAAAAATACGCGTATGCTTAGAGACATACTCTTTTCACCATAGATTTAGCACATGCTGAATTCCTTTCTTCATTGCCTTCTGTACTCACTGTAGATACATCAGATTTAGTTCATCAAGACATATTCTATCAAGCACAACTTCATCAAGTAAGTTGCCATCATCTTGCCATTCAA
Organism: Pinus albicaulis; assembly: GCA_034641835.2. NCBI lineage: Eukaryota > Viridiplantae > Streptophyta > Pinopsida > Pinales > Pinaceae > Pinus > Pinus albicaulis. Next base: position 930,899,297 of record CM076576.1, read on the forward strand.
GGACAACACTCAGCATCATATTGCTAACAAACATCACTTCATATCAGATTTACATCATTTACCAAGTCCATCAGGTCACGAATAACTTCATCAGGTGGATTTCCATTAAGGACAACACACGTCAACAATCTCATGTCTTCATCTTCATTCGGTGGGTTGCCATCAAGGACAACACTCTGCATCATATTGCCAACAATCTCCCCCTTTGGACTTGATGGCAACCACGATGGTGTTTGGTTACCACAACAGATAGGTACATTAAGAATACAATGACACCATGTCACTCTCCCCATTCTTTGACACTATTCTTTCTCTTCATTCAAACACCATGTCACTCTCCCCCTTTGACGTCAAGGGCAAAGGGCGGAACAAAAACCAACATACTCTCCCCCTTTTCTCCACATGTGGAAGAAGTGTTCTGCAGATCTGATATATACTGAAGTGACCAAGCTCCCCCTGAGTTCATGCTGAATGTTCAAACATATTTTTCAGTAACGTACATGACTCTATGAACTTCCTATCACCAAAGACTCATACTTACATCAAATATCCAACCAAGTGGATTTACATATGAGACTCAACTACCCAACCAAGTGGGTTTATAAATTTGACTCAGCTACCCAACCAAGTGGGTTTACAAAATTTGACTCAGCTACCCAACCAAGTGGGTTTACAAGATTGACTAGTCCTTACATGACTGAATATTACAATTTTACATCATGGGTCTCAACAAGACCTTTTCATCAAATTACAAATATGACCATTTATGACCAACACCAAAAATTCCTCAAGAAAGAGAACATGTATCAGAACCATCATAATGCCAACAGTGCATTATACTCAGCAAAGCTAATGCTCCCCCTGAATCTGAGCATCCAAGCAACCTTTTCATATGACTAGGGCTCCCCCTTAGTTTGTGCATCCTAAACACTTTCACCAACAAATCATCAAAACATCTTCATCAAATCATTAGAAATGGAATTATGAGAACTGGAACACCACCAGAGATACCAAACAGTATCAGAGATACCAAACAGCACTGCAGCTGTGCTGAAGAGAGCTGACTCCAACCAAAAATTTGTCAGCAATCAGACATACGCGGTTTTCTGTGCATGAACTCGCGTATATACGCGACTGTGTTTCATAAAAACCGCGTATCCAATACCATCTTCTAAATTTAACCAGATCTAATCCTCTGTGAGAAAAAGACAGTGTTCAGCTTCTTTCTGGATGCTTCCCTGGACTACAGATAGATAGAGCAGTGCAGTTGTGTCTTCAAGCATCATCCAACGGTTGTAGCATAAGCACATTAGTAACCAAGCCTTCATATTCTTTGCAGCATCAATACAATCTTTCCAAGAAAGATTATCATACCAGAACAACAACTTCACATAAGTGTCAAGCAATCATTCATGTGGTCCACCACCATCCTACATCACCATGACCTTTAAGATTTAACATGAAGTAACATATGTAGGAAAAGATCTCAGCCATAGTAACAAACTATGCATGAACTATTCTTATCTCTGAATCATAAGACTTCCAATTTTATCCAACAGATAAACTTCAGCAAGCAGTAAACACAGCTCATTCAGCGTCTCATCATCATAAACCATGTACCAAACCATCATCATTTGAGCATGAGTATCATAATAACCAAAGAATAAGCAGTCATATTGCCAACAATGCAATCATTAGTATTCAACCTGCTGCTCCCCCTAAACTAGTGCTCTTCCTTAACTTGTGCAATCTGAAACACCTTCAACAGCAAGTCATCATCAACAATCTTTTCATGATCTGTCCTTGTCTCTGAATTATGAGACTTTCATCTCAGCAACGAATACTCTTCATTTAACAAGCAATCAAGTATCATATCATTATCATTTAGAACTGAGAAATTAAGCTGATACAGAGTCAAAACTACAGTTATTATCAGTCAGACTGATGCTCCCCCTGAACCTCTGCTCCTGATCTTCAGCTGTCATCCAAATTCTCTTATCCTCAATGCATACGCGACTGTGTCTGCTGGAACTTGCGTGTATACGCGACTTTTGTTCATAGAACCCGCGTATGGAAAGTGAAGCATAGAAATTTTTCACATTCCTTCATCTCCCCCTGAATTTGTCCTTCCTGTATCTGTCTTCTTCATATCAGATGCTCTGTCGGAAATGCATATAACCATAATAATCAATTCAACCATGAGAGACATCATACATTGCTCCCCCTGTGACGATACATTACTAAATCTCATAATGTATCCCACATCATTCCTGTAGTCAATCAGAGAAGTAAGCTTCAGAAGCGGATGACTGCAGTAGGGTCAGAATTCCCTACGTTTCTGATCGGTCCTCCATCTTTTTCCAGATTTGTTTGATCTTTCTATTTGTGTGCTGGAAGTTGTCCAATTTCTCATATCTGTTCAACCTGCATTCCTTTTCTACATGTCCATACTTGTTACAAGAATAACATCTCATGTGTCCAGAGAAATAAGCATAAGAATCATGATGAGTATTTCTAATCTTCCTCCTTTTACAATCAGCTGCTTTATGTCCATACTTGTTACATGAGAAACAATATCCCTTGAAGCTACCAGAGTACCTGTTTGTTTGTGGCTGAATTGTTCTGCTTCTGCAATTTACTGCAACATGCCCATAGTTATGACATTTAAAACATTCAAAGTTCTTGAATGAATCCCTTTGAGAATTCATGATTGTTGGTTGATCTTTTGACTCTTTCAACACTTCAGATTTTGCATTGATGTCCTTTGATTCTTTAGCACCTCCTTGTGAGCTAGATTCTCCTTTAACAGTTTCATGGAAACCAAGACCAAGTTTGATAGCAGGAGACCTTTGATTACTCAGTATATTGTCCAAAATATTAGTACTATCATGAAACCTCAAAATTTTAACCTTTTCTTCTAATTTACCTTTGAGAATGTTTACCTCAACCTCCAAGGCTTGACATTGCTTTGTCATGCTTTCTTCTTTCCTTCTTCCATCTTCTACTTGATCCTTCAGATTTAGAATCTCTTCTTTCAACCAATCTTCGTTTTCTTCACATGTTTGTTGTAGCTCTTCATTCTTCTTATTTGATTTTTCCAGATCTTCTTTGAGAAAGATGATTTCTGCTTCAAGGCCTTCCTTTTCAAACGTTGGTAGAGGTTCCTCAATCTTCTTACTTGATGCTTCAAGATCTGTTTGTAGAGAGATGATTGCAGCTTCAAGTCCTTCATTCTTCTTGCTTGATTTTTCGAGATCTGCATTTAGATCGTTGATTTCTGCTTCTAGTTATTTAATTCGATTGGATGCATAAGTATGAAACCTTTGATACTTGTCCACCTGTCCATTCAGCATTTCTATTTGTTTTTCCATTTGAAAGATCATCTCTTTGTTGATAGATTCTTGCGTCTTAGATGAACTTTGTAGTTCTTCAACTTTAACCTTGAGAGCTTCTTCTAGATCCACAACTTTACTTTCACTATCTTCACTATTGTTTGCACAACTAAGATCATTCAAAGGATGACCCCAATCACTATCTGATTCATCTTCTTCAATTTATGCTAACCATGTTTTCTGAGAGATCTCCTTGTTTCGAGTAGGCTTCTTCTTTTGCTTCTTTGCCATGAGCACTTTCAGATCATGGTCAGAATCTTCTTCATCTTCACTGGACACTTCATCATCATCTTCTTTTGCATAATAACTTTTTCTCTTTTCAAATTGTTTCCCTTTACCACGTTTTTCTCTATAAGGACATTTAGCAGCATAATGACCAACTTTTCCGCACTCAAAACATTTGAAGGGAAGCTTACCTTTGAATTTTCCAGTACCTAGTTGGAGCTTTCTCACGAAATTCGCTTCTTCTTCATCGGATATATAGCTGGATTCTTTGACAACTTCCTTTTCTTTTCCTTTTGCAGATACTTTAAAAGCAGCTTCTCTTATTTGAGAAGGGCCTCCTTGTCTCATTTCAAAAGCAGTCAGAGTACCATGTAATTGAACAATAGTAAGAGTTTGCAGATCTTGCCTTTCTTCAATAGTTGAAACTTGAGAGTCAAATTTTGAAGTCAAGGATATTAAGACCTTTTCCACCAGAGTAGTATCAGTTATGGTTTCACCCAAATTTCTCATTCGGATGCATAATATCATCCAGACGTATTAGGTGTTGTAAACCGCAACACTCTCATCACTATGCATCTTCAAGTTTTCATATTCAATTCTAAGAGTTTGGAGTTTTGCACTTTTTACCTTTGTATCTCCTTCATAGCTCAGAATGATTTTGTCCCATATTTCTTTTGCTGAATGTAGCTGCATCACTTTAGCAAATCTTGATTCAGACATGCTTCCTAATAAGACATTCACTGCTTTGGCATTGATTTCATACTTCTTCCTTTCTACCACATCAGTAGGAATACTTGCTGGATATTGATAGCCTTCTTCCATGATTGCCCATACATCTGCACCAAGACTTTGCAGATATGCTTTTGTTCGTACCTTCCAGAATATCAGATTTCTTCCATTGAATAGAGATGGCTTTATAGACATCACTCCTTCTTGACTTCCCATTGGCGACGGATTCTTGCTGCATCGCTTCTCGCATTACATCCCTCCTCTGATACCAATTGTTGGGAAAAATACTGAGAGGGGGGGGGGGGGGTGAATCAATATTTAGGGCAAACTGAAATTTTTTACTTTTTCATGCTCTAAAACCCATACGCTACTTTTCTGAAGCCAACTAGCGTATACACGCGGATATCCTTCATAAAACTCGCATATACACAGAGATCTAATTATGCCATTAGTTCTTTACTTATATCATTCCATCATTCATTCATTAGATGTTCTATAAACAGTAAACATGTGTAGTAAGAACAGAATAAACCATCACACATAAGCATCACACATGAACACCAGGATTTTAGGTGGAAACCCAAGTTGGGAGAAAACCACCGCTGCAGTTGCTCAGCCTTCAATATTTTATTATAGAGAAAATATCTTACAACATATGTGTTGGCGCAGACTCCTACCAGCACGCAGGCACCCACCTGCGCTCGTTTACCAGCCTCTCCTGGAAGGGAGCTATGACCCCCTGCTCTCGTTTACCAGCCTCTCCTGGAAGGGAGCTATGACCAAGCCTGCTTACTACCAATTGAAGGGAGCCACACTGATCTCGCTTTTACCAGCCTCTCCTGGAAGGGAGCTACAACCCCCTGACCGAAGGCTACAACCCTCAGCACCACCTTGGACCACGTTTCATCAATTTTCACACTGGATCCAACAAATTCAATAGAACAACACTTGCAGGCCACGTTTCATCATATTTTCAGACTGGACCCTTTCCATACTTTTAAGCACAGTCAACCATGAAACAGATACATATAACTCACTGACAGATATCAGTAAAACAGCAGAACAGATCAGACATTTCTTACCACAGACCTCAACAAACCCTAGTTTGCATACACGCTTTCCTTTCACTGATGTCGCGTATATACGCGCTTCCGTTCACACAAACCAGTCAGATACCAGACATATTTCATTGCGCATACGTTTCTCTTCGGCGAAGACGGTGATATACGCGCTTTCCTCTCAAGGTGAAGGAGTGACAGATCTTCAATCATTATAGAGCAACATACTTCAGACGTATATTCCGCTCGTATTTACTCCTTTGTTTCAAATCGCATGTCTTCATTTCATTTCGCATCTCAGTTTCCATAAGTAGATCTAGTAGATACAAGCATATTTCCCCAGATCTAGATCCCCTTCTTTCATCATTGGTGCATTCGTATTTATCATCCAATTGTAACCTCTTTTCCATTCAGATCTACTTCGTAGAGAAGTATTCATTCAAGCTCGACATCTTGCACCCACACTCATGATTTGCACAATGAATTTCTTCTCTTTATATAGGTTTACTCTTTTTCAATACCATGAGCCAAAACCACATTACATCCGATGGTATTCCTGGACGGGGTCATTTAGGCGAATCATTACCCAATACAATGGGTCAATACCATGGTGGTTACCCCTGGTTTTACACTTTTTGAGCGCTTTTTCCCATACGCGACTTGGCACGTTCTTTTCCGCGTGCATACGTGACTTCCCCTAGACAAATACGCGTATGCTTAGAGACATACTCTTTTCACCATAGATTTAGCACATGCTGAATTCCTTTCTTCATTACCTTCTGTACTCACTGAGATACATTAGATTTAGCTCATCAAGACATATTCAATCAAGCATAACTTCATCAAGTAAGTTTCCATCATCTTCATCAAATGGGTTTCCATTCAAGGACAACTCTCAGCATCATATTGCTAACAAACATCATTTCATATTAGATTTACATCATTTACCAAGTCCATCAGGTCAAGAATAACTTCATCAGGTGGTTTGCAATCAAGGACAACACATGTCAACAATCTCATGTCTTCATCTTCATTCAAGCATCAAGGACAACACTCTCAGCAACATATTTCCAACAAGAGATAACCGTCCGATCACGACAATCGTGGACCGTCGGATTATAAGTTACAAATGTACATGGTAAAGAAACACACTTTACCTAACTCTACACTAGAATAAGTTATTCTTAACTATTTCCTATGTGTTGAAATATCCTAACATCCCCCATTAAGAACAACTTGGGATAGGATTGAGGAATTTAAAAAGGTGACACAAAAGGATCCTATTTCCTATGTGTCTAAATATCCTACCATCCCTCCTTAAGAACAAATTGGGATAGGATTGAAGGATTTACAAACGAGACACAATAGGAGAAGGAAGGGGGCATTAGAGCATATCCCCCCTTAATGACAACTTTCCCGATAGTACATGGATCGAAGTTTGGTAAACTTCGCTTCTGTGAGAGCCTTTGTAAAGATATCGGCTACTTGATCATTGGTTGGATAGTACTGCACTTCAAGAACACGATCATGAATGAGCTTTCTAATGAAGTGTATGTGGAGTTCAATGTGTTTCATACGCTGATGCTGAACTAGATCTTTACATAGCTGAATGGCACTCTGATTATCACTCCAAAGTGTAGTTGGATGTTGTTGATGAAGACCAAATTCAGACAGGATCTGACAAATCCACATGGCTTCCTTGCTGGCTTTAACTGCACCACGATACTCTTCTTCTACTGAAGAAAGAGAGATGGCACTTTGTTTCTTACAAGACCAAGTAATAGGTCCTGAACCAAGAGTGAATACATATCCTGCAATAGACTTTCGATCATCAGGGTCACCAGCCCAATCAGAATCAGTGAAACCAATCAACAATGTAGATGCTCCTGCACTGTAATGAATCCCGAATTGAACTGTACCTCGAATATATCGAAGTATTCTTTTAGCTGCTTTCCAGTGACTTTCATGGGGTTGGTGCAAAAACCGAGCAACAAGACCAACGACAAAGGAAAGGTCAGGACGGGTATGGGTTAGATACAGAAGTTTACCAACAAGTTGACGGTATAAGGTAGCATCAACTTCAGGAGTAGTACAAGTGACTGAAAGCTTGACTCCAGACTGAAAGGGAGAAGGGGCTGGCTTACAGTCTGTCAAATTATAAGTTACAAATTTACATGGTAAAGAAACACACTTTACCTAACTCTACACTAGACTAAGTTATTCTTAACTATTTCCTATGTGTTGGAATATCCTAACAGAGTGTAACTGATCTCTATTTTCTGTTGTACCAAGAAACTACTGTTGGTCCTATGCTGAAGATGCCTCCTAATGTGCTCTTCATGTCGGATGGACTCCCTACTCAATCTGCATCAGTGAAGCCTTGAAGCTTCACTCCCTCTGTCCGTTTGTACCATAATCCATACTCTATAGTGCCTCTGAGATATCTCAACACATGCTTCCCTGCCTTCCAAAAGAGCTTGGTCGGCTTAACCATAGCTTAGCTCGGCTGGTTAACTACGTAGCATATGTCGAGTCGTGCGTTCACCAAATACATGAGTGAACCCACAAGCTGTTTGTAAACAGTAGCATCTACTACTTCACCCAGTTTCCTGCAAGAGGAGTCTCCTTGGGTTTGTTGCCCTCCATGTGGAAATACCTCAGACTCTCCTTGGCGTATTTGCCCCGAGATACAAGTAGCTCCCCATTTCTTTGGCATAATTCCAATCCAAGGAAATAGTGCAAGAGCCCCATGTCCTTCATCTCAAATTCTCTTGCAAGATCCTCTTTGCAAGACTTTATGAGCTGCTCATCTCCTGTCAATCTCAGATCATCGACATAAAGTACAATAATCAAAAGTTTACCATCAACCACAATATGATATAGGTTCGCATCCACTTCACTCTTGGTGAAGCGCAACCCAGTGAAATAGTTGTCAATCCTGGTGTACCAAGCACAAGGTGCTTGCTTCAGCCCATACAGTGCTCTCTTGAGTCTGCACACATGCGACTCTCTGTCTAAGGTCTCAAAACCTTTCGGATCCTCAATGTACACTTCTTTCTCAATAACTCCATTGAGAAAGGTTGTCTTTACATCCATCTGATGTATCTACCATCCCATCTACGCTGAAAGTGAAAGGATGGATCTAAGAGATGAGTACCTTGTGACTGGTGCAAAAGTGTCATCATAGTCAATCCCCTCCACTTGAGAGAACCCTCTGGCCACAAATCTAGCCTTGTGTTTCTCCACACTCCCATCTATTTCCTGCTTCACCTTGTAGACCCACCTGGATCCTACAACTGGCTTCCCCACTGGTCTTTGGACAACTTCCCATGGATTGTTTCTGATAATGGAGCCATCCTCCTCAACCATCAACCCACACTAGCTGTTGTACTGCTTCCTTGAAAGAGGATGGTTCTCTCTCAATATCTTCGCTCATAAGAGCCATGTATCCAGTGTACTGCTCTGGGGACCTTCCCTGCTTGCGTTGTGATGTGGGTGCTCCCACATTATCTCTCGCATCCAGCAATAATCTGGCAGCCTCCCTGGTGCGCTTCCTTCCATCTCTGGTAGATGGCTTTGCATTAGTGGTTTCTACCACTCTCTATTCCTCTGCTTGTGGTTGCTCCACATCTTGAGGTTCATCCTTTTGAGCCAAGAGCTCCTCAACTGCATGCAACTCGATCTCCCTCTCAGGGGACAATCGCATGGCTTTGTCTGCATCAAATTTCACATCTCTTCTGACCACTGTCATCCAGTGTGTTAGCAAGTACACTCGATAGTTGTGAGGTGTATCACTGTACCCCGCAAATATCCCCAACTCTGTTGTTGGCTCTAGCTTCTTCCTGGCATCTTTGGTTACATGGAAATAAATAGATGAACCAAAAATTTTAAAATACGACACATCCGGTCTCTTACCTGAAAAAGCCTCCTCTGGTTTACTCATCCCAAGTATTTGATGAGGACTTATGTTCTGCACAAATATTGTTGTATTGCATGCTTCTGCCCACAGATGCAATGGTAGGCCCTAATCATGCAACATAGTTCGTGTTGCTCCCACAATAGTTTTGTTCTTTCTTTCTACAACCCCATTATGTTTTGGGTTATGAGGTGCAATCAATTTTCTTCGAACTCCTTCTGAGACACAAAAGTTCTTGAATTCGTTAGAGATGTATTCTCCACCATTTTTGCTCCTTAGATCCTTCACCTTCTTCCCTGTATCTTTCTAGACAAGTGCCTTGAACTCACAAAACTTGGAGAACGTATGATCTTTCTTTTGCATGAAGAAAATCCAACACTTTCTTGAAAAATCATCAACAAAAATCACATAATACCTATGCTTTGTTGTGGAAGTTGTCGAGAATGGTCCACACATGTCTGAGTGAACTCTCTCATGGATCACCTTGGCTCAACTTTCCTTATCGTTAAAGTTGGCTTTGGTATACTTCCCCAATGTACACCCTTTGCATGTGTCTCTCTGCGCAAGTGCACCCTTTAGAAGTCCTGTAGAAATCTGTTGCATGATCTTCAAAGCGTTGTGGTGTAGATGGCCCAACCTCTTGTTCCATAACTCATCGATGTCTCGATTTTCTACCTTCTCTAATTTACTGCTTAGTGTTGCGCAGTCCTCTACATCCAGTTTATAGAGATTCTTTACTCGAACCCCAATCTTTTTCACCTGTCTCGTGGCTTTGTGACGAAGGAATGCCTTTATTTCACTAAAGATCACATCATAGCCACGATCTTCCAACATGGCAACAAAAACCAAATTCTTTTGTAAACCAGGAACATACATGACATATTTTAATGTGAGTGGATTACCTGACTCCCTCTGAAAGGTAACTATACCTACACCGGTAGCGCTATACCTCCTGTTGTCACCCATCTCGATGTGCATCTGGAGATCCTTCTCCTCCAAGCTACTGAAGAATTCTTTGTTTCCGATCGTATGGAATGAAGCTCCATCATCCAAGTACCACACAGAACCCATCACCGATGACACCATGCATGCGATGAGAGTGAAGTCCAACTCAAACTGTGAAGCTAGTGCTTCACTTGTTGCCTCTCCTGAGGCCTTCTTGTTGGTCTTCCTTTGTGGACAATTTGTGGCATAGTGTCCATGCTCATGACAGTTGAAACATTTTACCTTTGACAATTTTTGCTTCTTTTCTGCCTTACCGAACTCAGATTTGGAATCGGGCACCTTCCCTTTTCCTTTCTTCGCCTTTCCAGCCAAGGCACAGTTCTCCTCATCAGCAGTCTTTGATGAGGATCCATCTTTGATGCTCTATCGAATTTCTTCTTGTGCCAGATCGGACCATAGTCACTCCCAATCCGGTAGCTTCTCCCTCCAATTCACAAAGTCCTGATAGCTATGCCAACTCTTGGGAATGCCTAGAAGAGCTAGGCTCACCAAATCATCTGAGGCAACAGTTATCCCAACACTTCCAACCTCATCTCGACACTGAGTGAACTTCGTCAAGTATTTTCAGATCGTGCCGCCCTTCTCCATTTTGATCTTCCTGAGCTTGTCTTTCAGCGCCAACTTCCTGTGATCGCTGCTATTCTGATACAGATCTGTCAAGGCCTTCCACATAACATATGGAGACGCCTTCCCGTGGAGACTCAAGACAATATGATCTCGAACTCCCTCTAACAAGATCCTTCTCACCTTTGTTACATTATTCTTCCATGCATCCAAAAGTTGAGCACCTGCTATTGCAGGCTCCGGAACATCAGTATCTATGAAAGCCTTCAGTCTGTTGTCCTTGAGCACTGCCTCCATCCTGTCCTTCCATGCAATGTAATTCAAATTTCCCTCGAGTGCATATTCAAGTCTCAAGCCATTGAAAGACATCTTAATCTGTTGCTGGATCCCAAAGAATAAATCTGCAAATTTGAACCTGATCAAAACAAACTTTGTTCTTCTCTTCTTATTGTGATTCCTGGTGCTTTGATACCATGTAGAAAAACTAACAACGAGATTCAATCTGATCTTGTAATGTACTAAAACAAAACACTGAATCCTTATACAATTTTTGGAAACAAAACATGATCGCACAATCACATAACAAGTAAGAGAAAGAGACAATCAATCACACAACACAAGATGTATCTGGGGAAAGCACACTGCCTAAAACCCTACTATTTGTATAATGTATAAAGTCAATTTCGTGAAACAACACAATGCTTTTCTCTAATCGAGAAACTAATGCACTCTGCCAACTGTCTCACTCTAATCTAGGCAAAATCAGTCAATTACTTAACTAATTCTCAGCTTCTACTCATCCTGCCTTGCTGACGCATTCTTGGAGGAATTGTCGCCCTATTAAATAGGAAATTTTGTTGAATTGATTGCGCAATGCATCCTTGGCCTCCACATGACTCTATAAATGACCTGTACAATTTTCTAATTATACAGCTGATAGTTATCATCCCTTTAACCTCAGTCTCAACTGGGCCTTCCTTAGAATTGACATGCAACAACTATTTATAGTGAATTATCAGTTAACTAAATGATCACTACATGTGAATTAAATCAGATTTAATTCACTAGACCTCTCACTAACTCATCACTCAGTTAGAACAAGTTAAACAAATTTTAACTCAATTAATTGAGTTAACTAATTACCACTCACAAACAACTGTAACTGGACCCCCTTAAATCATGGGAGAACTCTACATGCCTCCTCTCTGACACTCAACTCGAATTTCCTAAGCTAACTCAATCATTCTAACTTAATTAACTAATACAAGTTGTCCTGAGATGAAATTATAATTTCTCTTCCAATTTAATTAAGGGAAAATTAAATCAGAAGCCCCCATTGGGGTGCCATTTCAACATCCACTTGGTCCCGTGTGGTCCCATGCGTTATTAAGCATAATTCTTCAAGGATCACTTGGAATCCAAGCCTTCACAAGAATTTTAGGGTTTGAGGGCTTCCATTATAAGATACACACCCTAAACCTAAGCCTTGAAATTCTGCTTGAGCCCTTCCTTGAGAGCCTTCAATCTTTCCTTTCAAAGAAAGCAAGCCATACATTTGAGCCTCTCTTGTGAATAGGCCCCCTAGGATCACCCTTCACCCTATTATTGTTCTACTTATTTCGTGGTCCTTATATATCGGGTCTCCTCCCATCGGTGAAAGACCGTAAAGAGTAGGGAGCCATAGCTGAGGTGACAGTGGGCTATTGCTCCATTGTTGCCCTTGATCTGGTAGTAACCCTCCAAGGATCCCCTTTTACGACTACTGCTAGTTTGAGTGGTAACATTTCTGGCACTATTGCCGGGGAGGAAGCAAGTCTACCTCCCTAGTGAATCATTGAGGAATTGATTCATTAACGACAATCTTATTATTCCTCTAGCGACTCCACTCATTGTCCAAACCCCTAGTTTGCTTGAAGGCGACAATATTCCTCCTTTAACTAGGGCTACTGAAAAAAGGAAGGAACGAGCTCCATCACCTATGGGAACCACTCTTCTCCCTGAATTTGAGAAGGTCAATGATCCCACCCCAAAAATGGCAACTAGTTCCACCATTGACAAGTCCAATATGACCAAAAGTGAAAGACAATTGGTGAGTGTCTTTGCCCCTTTGAAATTGAATGACAATCCTAAACCATTACCTGAAAAATACAACCGATGGTTACCCAAATTCAAAGGTGATGTTACCATGAGTGCCCGTGATTTTGTTGAAGAATTCTATTGGCACATGTCCCATAGAATAATCTTTGATGAAGATAGGTTCATGATGCTTTTTGCTTTTGTAGAAATTTCTATTTTCCCACCCCGGTTTTCAGTTTCACCTTATTTCTCCAATTAGTTAAATGCCCTTTCCCATAACCTTACATTCAACAAGCTGGAAAATAAATATTTTCTGAAAACACAAATTCTGAAAAATTTTCACAGTGCTGGAAATTGCAGAAATAAAAATCAGCAGACAAAAAATGCCACACAAAACATTTTAACACAGTGATTTTTGGTCAACATGACCTTGGAAAAACCCCCTACAACTCTTGGCGAAAACCAGTTCGAAAGCTTCTCTTTATTTTCTGAATATTACTTTTACAATGATGCAGAAATTTACACAGAAAAAAAAATTACAAAATTTCGAAACAGAAATTATCTCGAAAACCGTGCCAAACTCCACCTCGGTTTCCGTGCCCACAAAACAGGAAAATTACAGCAGAAATTATAGCCTTCAAAACTATACGAACAGCCTCGAAAACAGTGTCGAAATGGTTGTACGGCCTCCTTCAAAATCTACAGTTTTCTCTCCTCGAAATTCGTGCCCACTTGCCTTGAACTTCGTGCTCAGCCCTGCTGTACAGATTTGCTGAAAGTTGGTGCTGTTGCCCTCCTTCTCACCACTCAGAAAATTCTCTTCAATTTTCTCCTTCTCCTTCTCAATCTGCTCATGAAAGAATCAATGAATGAATGACCTTTTCTCTCATTTTCCTCTTTTAATAGAACTCTAAGTGACTTTTGGGTTATCCCCAAATCCGATGGCTGAAATAGCTTTAGATCTAGGGCTGAGATTGAATGCTCTTTTAAATCTCACTTTCTATTTTTTAATTCACCCCACTTTAATAAAGACCCACTTAGTCATTTATTTCCAAAGTCATTTTTCCTTTCTAATTTTACATTAACTTTATTAAAGTCACTTTAAAATTAGACTTTAGTAACTTTATCACTTAAAGTCACTTTTAAATTAGATTTTACTTTATAACTTTATAAAGTCACTTTAAGAGAAAAATTAAATTCTTTTGGACAATTTTCCCTAGGCCAAAGATCAAAGCCTTAGGGAACCACCTGTCCTCCGGTAACCAAATTTCAACACTCCCTCTTACGGAGAAAGGTGTTCGTCACCACACCCATCTTGTCTCTGAAGTAGACATGCTTGCCCCGTGGTAAGGCTTTGGTAAGAATCGTTGCAACCTGCTCATCAATGGAAATATATTCGAGCTTCACTGCTCCCTTCTGCACATAGTCTCTGATGAAGTGATATCTGATGCCGATATGCTTTGATCGATCATGAAATACTGGATTCTCCGTGAGTTTAATGCAACTCTAATTATCACAATAAATCACTGAAGGTCTCAATGGCTGACCAAATAAGCCAAACAACATCTTGCGAAGCCAGATGGCCTCACAACTAGCTAGACTAGCTGCCATATACTCTGCTTCCGCTGAACTCAATGCCACTGATTGCTACTTCCGGATGAACCACGACACCACTGCCGAACCCAACCCAAAACAGCACCCTGAAGTGCTCTTCCTATCAGAAGCACAACCTGCCCAATCAGAATCAGTGTAACTTGCCAATCTCACTCCATCCCCCTGCCTGTAGTCCAGACCATAATCCACTATCCCCTGCAAGTACCGCAAAATGTGTTTTGCAGCCACCCAGTGAACCTTCCTAGGCTCACACATAAACTGACTCATCGTGTTGACTGCAAAACATATATCTGGTCTGGTGTTGACCAAATACATCAAAGAACCAATCATCTGTCTATACAATGTGGGATCCACCAACTCGAAATCCGAAGCATGAAGCTTCTTCCAGTTGGTGATCATCGGTGTCGACATGGGTCTATAATCCTCCATGTGGAATCTGCCAAGGATGTCCACAATATACTTCCCCTGCCCCAAGAAGAAATGCCCCTCCTCCTACCACACCTCCAAACCCAAAAAGTAATGCATCAAGCCGATGTCCTTCATCTCAAACTCCGACGCAAGATCTCTCTTGCAATGCTCTATGAGTCGCTCTACACCCGTAATGACCAAGTCATCCACATACAACACCAGAATGAGAGGCTCCTCACCTATCACAATGAAGTATAAGTCTGGATCTGCCTCACTCTTTGTGAAACCCATCTCCTGCAAGTATGTATCTATCCTGGAGTACCAAGCTCTGGGAGCTTGCTTCAGGCCATAAAGGGCCTTCTTCAGTCTGCACACGTGGGACTCCTTCCCATGCACCTGAAAGCCCTGTGGCTGCTCAATGTACACCGCCTCCTATATGAAGCCATTGAGAAATGCGGTCTTCACATCCATCTGGTGGATCTTCCAACCCATCTCTGCTGCTATCGATATAATGGAGCGGATCGAAGTATATCAAGCCACGGGAGCGAAGGTCTCCTCATAATCAACTCCCTCTACCTGGGAGAACCCTCTAGCCACAAACCTCGCTTTGAATTTCTCAATGTTGCCATCTACAACATGCTTTACCTTGTAAAGCCATCTGGAAGTAACCACGGATTTGCCCTCAGGCCTCGGCACCACCTCCCAAACATCATTCTTCATGATAGAAGAACACTCCTCCTGCATGGCCTCTCTCCAGACCTGCTGGCTAGCTACCTCCTCATAGCTAGAAGGCTCAAAGTCAAGGATGTTGGCAACCATTGCCATATCGCTACAAAACCTCTCAGGTGGTCTGCTCTCTCTGATCGGCCTCTTAGGCGCAGCAACAGATGTGGCCTCTCTCAAGGTATCCTGAAGCCACTTGGGCTTCCTCTTCCCTGAGCACACTTCTCCCACTGGAGAATGAAACTCCTCCTCATCATCAGGAGCCTAAACTCCTGACTATCTGTCTACTGTCCTCCTGCCTGCACCTGAACCTGTAGATGCTGAAGTACCGTGTGAACTGTCCATCAGTGGACTCCCTAGTGAACTGCTCTGCGGACTGCTCTGCATGCTACCCAAAGCACCACCCCTCTGACTCTCTGAGCCACTGCTCACTGACGGACCTGACACCATAATCGATGTACCTCTAGTTCCTCCTGATCCCTGCCCATTGGATCCCTGCGATTGACTCAGCTGCTCCTGAGGGTCTGGCTAATCCAGATACTCTAACTCCCGTGACCTCTTGAAGGCCCTGTCCTCCTCGAACTTCACATCCCGCCTGACAACAACTCTCCTCTGTGCAGGAATATAAATCCGAAAGGCCTTCGAGGTCTCACTGTAGCCCACAAAGACACCCTTCTCTGTAGTGGGCTCTAGTTTGGTCCTCTTCTCCTTGGGTACATAGGAGTATGCAATACACCCAAAGATACGAAGATGACCAATATCAGGCTTCTTCCCAGAAAAAACCTCCTCCGGAGTCATATGCCCCAAGGCACGATGCAGACTCCTGTTCTGCAAGTATACAGCAGTATTGCAGGCCTCTGCCCACAAAAACAATGGCAACCCCTGATCATGTAGCATGGCTTTGGCAGCCCCTCCGATGGATCTGTTCTTCCTCTCCACAACCCCGTTCTGTTGGGGGTTGTAAGGAACAGTGAACTCCTTCCTAATGCCTGCCTCCACACAATAGTCAACAAACTCTCCAAGGGTGTACTCACCTCCATTGTCCGACCTCAGGGACTTGATCTTCCGACTTGTCTGAGTCTCCACAAGAGCTCTGAACTCCTGAAACCGCTTGAAGACCTCACTCTTGGTCTTCAAGAAATAAATCCAGGTCCTCCTGGAGTGATCATCAATGAATAAAACATAGTACTCATATCCACTCAAGGAAACATGAGACATCCGACCGCTCACATCTGAATGAATCAAATCAAGTATCCCAATCGCTCTGCTATCACTACTGGGAAAAGGGGATTTGGCAAACTTTCCCATCGCACATCCTCTGCAAGTATCAAAGTGATCAGTACTGAAATCTGGCACACCTGTAGTGATCTCCCGCAAAGTCCTCAAGGCTCCATGATACATGTGCCCCATCCTACGGTGCCAAATCTCACACTGCTCAGAACTGCTAGCTCTGCTGTCGGTACTGCTGCTCAATGCCAAAAGGGACTGAAATGCAAACTTGTATACCTTTGCATGGCGTACACCTATCACTCTAGCTGAATCAGCTGGAGTGCCCCTGGGATACATCAACACCTGTCCTCCCCTGAATAGTATCTCATATCCTCTATCCTCCAAAGCTGAGATGGATATGAGGTTCTTCCTCATCCCTGGCACATAAAGAACATCTGACACCTTCAAGGGAGGTTTAGACTCCCTCTGAAATGTCAGTGTTCCCACACCGACTACTCTAACAACTTTGTCATCACCGAGTACTACCTCTATATCAGTGCCACTCTCTGAAAGCTCTGAGAAGTACTCACGGACTCCTGTCATATGACGTGAAGCCCCACTGTCCACATACCAGATACCCGAAGATGCTCCGCTAGTCGAGGGAAATGCATGCTCCCTTTGAACCTCCGTGGCAGGTGATCCTGCACTAGTGGACTCACAAGCACTGAATCTAAACTCTCGGTCAAATCTATTTGAAAAGTCCTTAATCTCTGCTGATGCTGCCATGGTCTGGTTCTTCCCCTTCTTCTTCTTCTCCAGACACACAACTGCATAGTGTCCCATCATCTGACAACTCCAACACTTCACCTTGGAATAGTCCTTCTGTGTGTTACCCTGTTTACCTTTGCCTTTGCCCCCACTACTGCTTGTGGAAGCTTGCTTCTTTCCCTTGCCTTTCTTGCCTCCTGCCAACAGTGCTACATCCTCATCCTGCTCAACTGGCTTGGCTGCCCCAAGTTGACTCTTCTTGATCTCTGTCTGAATGCAATCATCCCAAAACCTCTCCCATGTGGGAAGGGTTTCACGTGCACAAACCCCATCAGCAAAGTTCAACCATGAACTGGGGAGGCCATTCACTGTAATCCGCACCAACTCAGTGGATGGAATGACCTCTCCAACTGCTGCCAACTCATCTCTCACATTAGTAATCTTTGTGAGATATCCAGCTGCACTATCAATCTTACCCATCTTAATGGTCTTCAGCTTCTTCCTTAGGACCATTTTCCTATTCTCATTGGTACTCTGGTAGAGATTGGTCAAGGCAAACCACATCTCATAAGCATTTCTCTTTCCTCTCACATGAGGAATCACATGGTCTTTAATACCATCCAGAATCAGCCTTTTTCCCTTGTTATTCTTTTTATTAAATGCTGCCAACTAAACAGCATCAGTAGGCACATTAACAGGCTGTTGTTGGGTATGAACCATGATATCCCAGATTTCTCCCTCCTTAAAGATGCTCTGCATTCTTTCTCTCCAAACGCTGTAATTACTATGCCCATCCAACCTATCTTGCACCCTCAATCCCAATGACATCCTCGCTGTCCTAAAAACTGAAAATAACACTATTGTAGTAAAGAAAAAATTTATGTGTGAAAAATCAGCTTGCTGGATTTTTCTGAGTGAAAAATCAGCAACCTGTAATTTTTCTCTTTGCGGTCCCAAACTGCACTTTCAGCACCCAAGCTTCGATACCATGTAGAAATTTCTATTTTCCCACCCCAGTTTTCAGTTTCACCTTATTTCTCCAAGTAGTTAAATGTCCTTTCCCATAGCCTTACATTTAACAAGCTGGAAAATAAATATTTTCTGAAAACACAAATTCTGGAAAATTTTCACAGTGCTGGAAATTGCAGAAATAAAAATCAACAGACTAAAACAACCACACAAAACATTTTAACACAGTGATTTTTTGTCAACATGACCGTGGAAAAACCCCGTACAACTCTTGGGGAAAACCACTTCTGAATATTGCTTTTACAGTGATGCAGAAATTTACACATCAAAAAAAAATTACAGCAACTTCTAAACAGAACTTATCTCAAAAACCGTGCCAAACTCCACCTCGGTTTCCGTGCCTACAAAACAGAAAAATTACAGCAGAAATTAAAGCCTTCA
Source organism: Pinus albicaulis (assembly GCA_034641835.2). Lineage (NCBI taxonomy): Eukaryota > Viridiplantae > Streptophyta > Pinopsida > Pinales > Pinaceae > Pinus > Pinus albicaulis. Next base: position 930,918,394 of record CM076576.1, read on the forward strand.
AAACTGTACGAACAGGCTCGAAAACAGTGCCGGAATCGTTGTACGTCCTCCCTTGAAGTTTGCAATTTTCTCTCCTCGAAATTCATGCTCACTTGCCTTGAGCTTCATGCTCTGCCCTGCTGTACGGATTTGCTGAAAGTTAGTGCTGTTGTCCTCCTTCTTCTCACTGCTCAGAAAAATTCTCTTCAGCTTTCTCCTTCTACTTCTCTCAATCTGCTCATGAAAGAATTAATGAATGAATGACCTTTTCTCTCCTTTTCCTCCTTTAATAGAACTCTGAATGACTTTTGAGTTATCCCCAAATCCAATGGCTGAAATAGCTTTAGATATAGGGCTGAGATTAAATGCTCTTTTAAATCTCACTTTCTATTTTTTAATTTATCCCACTTTAATAAAGACCCTCTTAGTCATTTATTTCCAAAATCACTTTTCCTTTCTAATTTTACATTAACTTTATTAAAGTCACTTTAAAATTAGACTTCAGTAACTTTTTCACTTAAAGTCACTTTTAAATTAGATTTCACTTTATAACTTTATAAAGCCACTTTAGGAGAAAAATTAAATTATATTGGACACTTTTCCCTAGGCCAAAGATCAAAGCCTTAGGGAACCTGTACAATCTCAGGTAACCAAATTTCAACGACTTTATCGCTTGAAGGACAGGTAAGAGAATGGTATTGTAGTCTTCCCCCAACATGCATCGAAGATTCTGATGAATTTGAGGATCTATCATGAAAATATGGTCATGCAATGCCTAAGGAACCTTTAACATCAAGAAGTTTTCTTAAATAAATCAAGGGAAGGCATCCAGGAATTCATTCAAAAGTTTGATAGGGTACTCCGAAATATCCCCGATCACTTAAAACCCTTCGATGCCAACATCCTTCACAAATTTATTAAAGTCATGGGTGGCCACCTAACATATGCATTAAGGGACAAGAAACCTTCTACGTTGGCTGAAGCTAAAGAAATAGCAATGCAGGTTGAAGAAAACCTACGTATCTCGATAATGGATGCCAATGACCACCCTAAGGCCAAAATCGAGACCAAGAAGGAAAAGTCTAAAGATCAACATGAAGAAGCTCTTCTGGCCATCCTTAAAAAAATGGAAAAACTTAGTGAAGAGGTCCACTCACGAGATAAGAAAGTTATGAATAAAATCATCGCATTGGAAAAGGCCCAAAATTCTAGTTACATTCCAAGGGGAAAACCTTTTCTTAAAAAACAAAGTGAAGAATATAAGCCAAGCTCATCTCAAGTCCCAAACACTTTGGCTCTAACCAATACAGTGGAGCAAGATTCATCTTCTGAAGATGAGCAAAGTGAGAATGACGAGAGTGATAATGAAGAAGTAGACGAGCAAGCTAACCTTGTAGAATCTGATGTATTCAACATTTTGTTAAGGGGTTCATACACTCATCCTCCCATTAGTGAGGTCACAATCAAAGAAGAGAAGGAGCAGCCTATTCTTAATGTTGATACTAATAATGGAAGATTCAAAGGGGTGCAATATTCACGACAGGATAATAATAAGGACCCCGCAACCTCTAAGGAACCTAGCAAAGATGACTCGCCTCCCAAGCAAGCCCCTCCTGAGGAAGCTCCCTCTAAAAATCCTCCTATTAAGGATCCCCAAACTAAAGCCAGGCCAAAAAAGGATCCCCCAAGAAGAGAGAACACTAAGAAGAAAGAGAAGGGAAAACAAGTTGGACTTAACATTGACTAAGAGACTACTATAGGGAAAATAACTCTTACCCATTCCTTTAAAAGAGATTGTGAAACTTCCTGAACAACAACAACAAATTAAGTCCCTAGGTTTTGAGGAGGAAGAATTACCTGAACACTTGCAAAACATTCATATTCTTGATCGTAACCCTAGGCATGAACCTTTTATGCTCACTTTGGCTATCAATGACCTCTAATTACATAATTGTATGCTAGACTTAGGGGCTTCTGCCAACATCATGCCTTTAAAAGTCATGAAGGAATTAGGTCTCAGCATCACTCGGCCATATAAGAAGGTATGTCGTTTTAACTCTAAACCTATGGAAGTGCAAGGTCTCATAAAGGATCTTAAGGTTTCTTTGGATAGGAACCCCGTTATATCCCTTCTCATGGATGTTGTTGTCATAGATATTCCTGATGTATGGGGAATGCTCTTGTCCAAAAAATGGGGAGCCACTGTTGGGGATCACATTCAAATGTACTTGTCATATGCCACTATCCCACAATCTGATGGAATTCCTTTTATCCTCTATAAAGAGCCTACTTACCTTTCTCACAAGATTAACCCTAGACCAACCCCATACTACGAGACACATGACATCGAAAAGCCATCTCCCATTCTCCCTTCACAAGAAGTTTGCATCCTCAAACGACCAAATCACAAAACAAGAAAAAAGTGGAAGCCTAAAAAAGAATATAAGGTCAGGGACTTGGTCTTAGTTGATAAAGACCTGATGCCTGTCAAGATCCATGGAAAGGTTAGGGAGGACTATTACTACATTGCTAAACTCAACGACGAACTATGACCACAACCGGTCAAGTTAAGTCGTATCACCCCTTTCCTTGACACTTGACATTGTACCATATGCATGATGCATTGCATGTTGATATTCGCATTAGAACTAATGTCATATGATATTTCTCATGGTAGATTAGTTGCATTTAGATTAAAAATTGCATATGTTATTTTATGTTGATTTTACGGCCTAACATTAAGCATGGGTGATCATAAGACACCGTACAAATATGTTGCCCCGTGGGTTTGGTCTTTGATATGTGCAGGTAACAGGTCTAGGGTAACCAAGAGATTGTTGGTGTTCTCGTGACCTCCAATTCAAGTAGCTTCGCCCACTTTTCGAGAGATCACGTCCCAGTTGGAGCCAAATATTACCCACCATTTTCTCTTCCGCAGGCAATGCCATGTGGCATTCTCATCCATATATCATGATCGTATGTTTGAAAGTGGGCCTCTCAAACCTAAAGGTATGCCTTGTCATTTGGTAATTGAGTGTTGTAGTTTACTTATCATGGAAACTTCTGGGCATGGATTAGTGGGGGGATTCAACAGAAAGAGTGGGCTAGGTCTGTGCTCTTGTCCCCTAGACCTCTTTTGGATGTTACCCTTGGACCCTAGTCCCATGGGATCTCTTTTATTGATCTTTGGGCTTTAGGGATGGTACTACAGGGGGAAACCTAATTTTGGTTGCGTGGTCTCGCTCCCTCACCCACATATATCACCCCTCTTCCGTTCATTACGACCCCATTCATCATTTCTCCCACCTGGGTCCACATCCCTCCACTGGGTCCACATAGGGTTAGCCTCCCCTTCCCCTTGCCCACACCTTGGGTCGGGCTTGAAAAGATGCCCTAGACGTTGATGCAGCTGAAAAGAAAAGTAAAAGCATAATTGACCACATTCAACAGGAAAACGTAGTACGTACCACAAAATACAAAAGATGGACGAGACAAACACATTTAGCACGTGGGCAAAAACCAATGCATGAGCTCTACCCCATACCCATGGCCATCGCCCTAGTTCTTATAGGCCCTAGATGAGCCTCATTTATCATTCAGTAACCCATGATTGTTCCAACCTTTGGTGGGCAATGAACCGCCCTACCTTAAATTGGGGTATCTACTGCTATACCTTACACATCATGCTCTTATCCCTTGAGCCCTGATCAGTTAATCAAATACAAATCATAAAATGCAAAAGACATATGAAGAAGGGTGGAAAAATCAAGGTCGGGGTAACTCATGCATCATAATTGCTCCCTCCTATACGTTGTATACCCAAGTGTGGGCTTCCCTTTATTAACTACCCTTGTACCTCGACATGTGGCCTAAGATTGCCCCTTTCATTCCCTATTCCATTCATCTCTTTATCACATGCCACAACCATTTGAAGGATGTACCTTGAACATACTGTCCCCTTTAAAAGTAGAAACCACCTAATAGGGTACTTGGTTAACCCCCCTTGGAGCTTGGAGACATTAGCACATGCCAAAGCCCACTATGGATGGGCATGCCATTATGAAGTGCCCACCTGTTGTCCATGGTTTGTAAGCTATTTAACTCAATTTATTTAAATGACTTATTGTACTGGAAGGCAAGGGGACACATTGGATCTTATGCAGGATTGCAGATGGTCTTCATCTTGGGTTTGGTCTCCCTATACGGGGTCCTAACCCTCTAGAGGGCTACATTGGCACATGTAAGGTGTGTGTAGAGATCCACGGGCCTCCATAGCAGTAGATAGTATTCCATGGATCCCAAGAGATGTTTAGATGTTTCTCGAGATTTGTAATATTCCCAATTAGCGATAGCTAATTGGAAATATTAATTTTGATTAATTTTGCCTTACATAGTTAAAATATAAATAAAGTGGGTAAAAGGAGCATGTGACTCACTTAGAATAAAACACACTCCCTAAAGTCACCTAGGAGACATAACGTTGTGGACAAGGTGGGCCAAGGGGGCCAAGGGACAACGAAGGGGGTGACACACTTAGGCAGCGTGGGCCTAGCCAGCGCAGATGAGTTGGCAGCGTGGGCCAAAGAGAGACAGCATGGACGTGGTGGGACCAAGGAGAGAGGGAGGCTCACCAAAGATAAATAGAGGGGAGGCCACCTCATTTCTCTCATTGATGATTATGCATTTTGGACTTTGTCTCTAGACATTGAGCACGCTTGTTGTTTAGCTAGTCTACACGTATTGTTCAGTACACTGGGTGTCTCCGTGCGGAGATCCCAACCTCAGCCCCAAGAGACTTCAAGTGCTTGCTCGGGTGAGGAGTCCTACCATATTTTGCGGGGGGAGATCGAAGCTTCAGCCATTGAGAGATCGAAGCTTCAGCCATTGAGGAGCATTCCTTAGAGAGACTGCATAGTCTTAGAGAGGGAGGACGCAGTTCTAGTTGGGGAAGTTACGGATTGAGGTTATTTTGGTGGATTCAAACCGGAGGATTAGGGAAGGGATCAGCCCTTACCTATTGGAGACATTTTGCAGAGGGAGAGGTCGTGTTTTGCAGTGTTGCCTTCGGGGTCGGCGTTTTCCCCGCGAGGGATAGCGTAGTGCCTCAAAGGAGGTAATTTCGGGAGTCTGACCATTCTTGAAAAGCTCTACGGGCTTTTAAGGTATTAAGTGAGTTGTTCCCGGAGTTTCGGCATTTTCGAGGTTGGGGAACAACCCCTAAGACTCGTTTCATTCCGGCGATTTGCGGCGGCACGGTAACATTCCGACGGCTTGAGACATCTTGTGATTGATAGAGGGAGCAACCATTCCACACATTATTAAAGAGTATTTCTACACTTGCCTTGTGCGAGTTCGAGGTGCCATCATTCGATGCCTTTACTTATTTCTTATTTCTCGGTATTAATAAAATGGCTTGGCGTTCTCCATATTGTGTATTTTGTCTTATGGTTTGTCTCTAGTTGTTGTGTACCTTGTTTGTGTGCTTTATATTACTGTTTATTTCCCTTTGGGATATTACAGTGGTATCAGAGCTCATAGACCTGGCTCAGCCTGTGGAGCAAGTTGTCTATGTCACAGGGAGAGAAGCCATATATTTGCTACAGGGGTAGGAAGTACCGTGACCGAGAGCGTAGGTTGCAAATCACCTACGGAGAGGGTGACTGCGCTCCAGTAGTGGACGCAGAGCAGGAGGAACCGATGGCAGAGGAGAAAGATGCCGGGAAGGAGTTTGGGGACCTGCTCCTCAAGTCAGTACAGGATCTGTCCAAGCGGATAGAGGAGATGGGGCAGAGATTCACAGCAGCAAAGTCCAGACAGCGTGAAACCCCGAGGGGTTTCCACATTGGAGAGGGATCGAGTACGTCCCATCATTTGCAGGAGCACTACGCAGCACAGCATGTGGCATCCCATACACCCCCACGCTTTACGATGCCCACTTTTCTGGCAGCAGATACAGGGGTGGGAGCACAACAGGAGCAAGAGCCAGCCCACATGGGTGATTACTTTGCTAAGTACCAGGCATATGGACAAGAGTTCAGAGATGCACTCACATTTCACAATTTTGTCTTGCTCAAGCGGGACAGTAGAGCCTGCCATCATCACAGGGGGAACAAACATTCACAGGACAGAGATATGCATCGTACTATGGGCAGGTTTCACTTGCCAACTTTTGACGGTTCGTCAAATAGTTCGGCAAAGGCATGGGTAGAGAAGCTGGATATATATTTCCAGCTCAACCAGATGGCGGAAACAAAGGCCATCAAGGTGGCAGCGCTACATCTAGATGGCGAGGCCCAAGATTGGTGGTTTCACGGGATGGTTACACTCGGGCACTCGACAGTGACAGCTTATGCCGAGTTCACTCAGAGGTTGATAGAGAGGTTTGATCGGAGGGATCCGGAGGAGCATTTTGTTGAGCTGACGAAGCTCAAGCAGACCGGGAGTCCGAACACATACATCTCAGATTTCCTGAGACTCTCAGTGATGGTGCCAGACTTATCCGCAGCACGGATGATCTACATGTTTATTAACGGGTTAGCAAAGCCTCTTCGGGGTTTGGTCCGGTCCACTAGGCCAGCCACACTTCATGATGCAGTTGGCAGGACCCGAGATTTACAGGATGCTTTACCCCGGACCAGAGCGCCTTACCCTCAGAGAACGGCTTTCCAACCGAAGGGGAAGGACGTGAGGGTTCTGCCGCCAAAGGAGAACCAGAGCAGAGGGCCGATAGATGATGAGACCAGGAGGGATCTGAGGAGGAAGAGACTGTGTTTCACTTGCCAGGAGCCATGGACACCAGGACATCGTTGTGCCGCAGGCAAGGCACATTATATTGAGGTCTTCTCTGAGAGCAATGGAGAAGAAGATGAGTATGACGACATAGGTGCAGGGGGGAGCCATGCAACGCAGAGAGAGGATCATCTTCTGCCTCCACCATCAGGAGCAAGAGGTGCATCTTTCGCACCTACCGGAGGAGCCCTTGCAGCCTTGCAAGGAGTTCCCAAGTATTTGACACTACGTGTCCGAGTACAATGCGAGGGCAGCGAGTGTCAGTACTAGTAGACAATGGGGCAACCCACAACTTCATTGATGCACAATTGCTAGAGCGGAGAGGCATTCCGACGGAGAGTTTTGACAGGTTTTCAGTGTTGGTTCCAAAGGACCAAACCATGCAGTGTGCCAGATACGTTCCAGTGTTGGCAGTGACGATGGGCACTTACACACTGACCGACCACTTCTTCGTGGTGAACATTCCAGACACCAACGTGATATTGGGAGTGCAGTGGCTAATCACTCTAGGAAAGGTCACCACAGACCGGGAGGCCTTGGAGATGGAGTGGAATGATAAGAAGACAGGGAAGCACGAGAAGATACGGGGCATGCATACTTATCCACCTCAGACAGTCTCAGCTCACCGGATGGAGGCAGACTTCCGGAAGGGAGATATAGAGTGGGCAGTAGAGCTGCATGCTTCAAAGGCAGGATCTATAGGGCAGGCCGTGCACCCAGAGGTGCAGACCCTTCTTGACAGGTATGCTACAGTATTTGGGGAGATACCGCCAGGACAGCCACTGGATCAGGGATTTGAGCACACTATCGAGTTGGAGCAGGGCATACAAGCCGTCATCACCACACCCTATAGGCACCCCAAGGCCTATCGAGACGAGATTGAGCAGGCTATCCATGAGTTGCTAGCTCTTGGACACATTCGGCCTAGCACCAGTCCTTTCGCTTCTTCAGTGGTAGTGGTGAAGAAGAAGGATGGCACATTGAGGATGTGCATTGACTACAGGGCCCTGAACAAGAAGACAATGAAGAACAAGTACCCTATCCCACGGATTGACGAGCTGATGGATGAGTTGAGGGGGGCGCAGTTCTTCTCGAAGATTGACTTGAGATCCGGGTACCACCAGATCCGAGTGAGGGAGCAGGACATTCCCAAGACTGCTTTCAGATGTCACTATGGCCACTTCGAGTTTTTGGTGATGCCCTTCGGGCTAACCAATGCACCGGCCACCTTCCAGTCATGTATGAACCACATCTTCCATAGTCATCTGAGGAAGTGTGTATTGGTGTTCTTTGACGACATATTGATATACAGCAAGACATGGGAGGAGCATCTCCAGCACATAGAGGCAGTATTGCGTATTTTGGAGGAGCAGCAGTTTTACGCTAAGCTCTCCAAGTGCGAGTTCGGGTTGACAGAGATGCTCTATTTGGAGCACATCATCGGAGTGGACGGAGTGAGGGTCCATGAGGAGAAGATCAGGGCCATCAAGGATTGGCCAGAGCTGAAGAACGTGACGGAACTTCGAGGTTTTGTGGGTATCTGCATCTACTACAGGAAGTTCGTCAAGGGATTTTCCCAACTTGTTGCACCCCTTACAGATCTGACCAAAAAGGGGGTATTCAGTTGGACGGATACAGCACAGAGGGCTTTTGACAGGCTCAAGGAGGTGATGAGCAGCTGTTCGGTGTTAGCATTGCCAGACTTCACGCAGCCCTTTGTTTTGGAGTGTGACGTGTCGGGAGTGGGGATAGGCGTGGTTTTGATGCAGGGAGGCCACCCCATAGCTTTTGAGAGCCGGAAGCTCCTACCACATGAGCAGTTGTATGTCATATACGACAAGGATATGTTGGCCATCATGCATGCATTGGCCAAATTCCGGCAGTACCTGGTGGGCAACAGGTTCAGGGTGAGGATAGACCACAACAGCCTCAGATTTTTCTTAGAGCAGAAGCAGTTGCAAGAGAGGCAGCAGAAGTGGGTCAGTAAGATCCAGGCTTACGATTTTGACATCGAGTATGTCAAGGGGAAGAACAACGTGGTGGATGATGCACTCTCACGCAGACCAGCAGCGTTGTCCCTGATGAGTTTAGACACGAATTGGAGGGCTTGGTTGTTGGTGGAGTACTCCAATGACCGTTTTGCCTGTGAGATTTTGGATGGGCAGGTGACGGATGACAGATACAGGGTGGTGGATGAGATCATCTATTACAGGGACAGGATCTTTTTGACTGAGGGCTCTCAGCTCAAGAAGAATATATTGCAAGCTTCTCACGATTCACCACTATCAGGCCATCAGGGGTTTACCAAAACCTACAGGGCCATCAGGGAGAGATTCTCGTGGAAGGGCCTCAAGGAGGACGTACTCCAGCATGTCAGGGAGTGCGGGGTTTTCCAGTGCAACAAGGGGGAGATGAACCATCTGGCAAGTTTGTTGCAGCCTCTTCCCATACCAGAGGGGAAATGGGAGAGCATTTCGATGGACTTCATCACAGGGTTGCCCACAGTGCAGGGCAAGGACTACATATTTGTAGTCGTTGATCGACTGACAAAGTATGCTCACTTCTTTGCTATATCCGCACAATACACAGCAGCACAGGTGGCGAAGCTATTCTTTCGAGACCTTTTCAGGTTGCATGGTCTCCCAAAGACCATCGTCAGTGACAGGGACAGTGGCTTCATGGGCGGATTTTGTCAGGAGCTCTTCCGCTTGGTGGGCACAGAGTTGACACCAAGCACTAGCTACCATCCTCAGACAGACGGACAGACCGAGATAGTGAACAAGTGGCTAGAGGGCTACTTGCGCAACTATGTCAGTGGGCAGCAGAGGGCTTGGTTGAAGTGGTTGCACTTAGGGGAGTACTGTTACAACAACACTCATCACATGTCTATCGGTATGTCTCCATTTTATGCATTGTATGGATATCATGCTCTTTCTTTTGCTGACATGATGTTTGGTGCCAGCAAGGCTCCTAGAGCCAAGGATTGGATCCAAGAGAGTCAGGACATTCTCCGAGCTTTCAAGGACAACATGGCTACAGCACAGAACTAGCAGAAGTTGTATGCAAACAAGGGTCGGGTAGAGAGGCATTTTGAGGTAGGGGATTTGGTCTACCTACGCTTACAGCCATACCGACAGTCCACGCTGAAGCAGAAGGGGGCTGAGAAGCTCAAGCCCCACTTCTACGGTCCATACAGGGTGATACGCAGAGTAGGACAGGTTGCTTATGAGTTGGAGCTACCTCAGGGCAGCAAGATTCATAATATCTTTCACGTATCATGCCTGAAAAAGGCACTGGGTCAGCAGGTGATGGTAACAGAGGAGCTTCCACCTACAAACGATGAGAGATACTTGGTGCTACAGCCAGAGGCCATTATTGACACCAGGGAGAGACAGCTGCGGAGCAGGACAGTCCAGGAGTTCCTAGTGAGGTGGAGGAATTTTCTGGATGAGGATGCCACTTGGGAGAGTGAGAAGATCTGACAGCATCCATCACTACAGTTGCTTGAGGACAAGCAACATTTTGTCGGGGGAGACTGCAATATTCCCAATTAGCGATAGCTAATTGAAAATATTAATTTTGATTAATTTTGCCTTACATAGTTAAAATATAAATAAAGCAGGTAAAAGGAGCATGTGACTCACTTAGAATAAAACACACTCCCTAAAGTCACCTAGGAGACATAACGTTGTGGACAAGGTGGGCCAAGGGGACCAAGTGACAACGAAGGGGGTGACACACTTAGGCAGCGTGGGCCTAGCCAGCGCAAATGAGTTGGCAGCGTGGGCCAAAGAGAGACAGCGTGGACGTGGTGGGACCACGGAGAGAGGGAGGCTCACCAAAGATAAATAGAGGGGAGGCTACCTCATTTCTCTCATTGATGATTATGCATTTTGGAGTTTGTCTCTAGGCATTGAGCATGCTTGCTATTTAGCTAGTCTGCACATACTGTTCAGTACACCGAGTGTCTCCGTGCGGAGATCCCAACCTCAGCCCCGAGAGACTTCGAGTGCTTGCTCGGGTGAGGAGTCCTACCATATTTTGTAGGGGGAGATCGAAGCTTCAGCCATTAAGGAGCATTCCTTGGAGAGACGCGCAGTCTTGGAGAGGGAGGACGCAATTCTAGTTAGGGAAGTTCCGGATTGAGGTTATTTCGATGGATTCAGACCAGAGGATTAGGGAAGGGATCAGCCCTTACCTATTGGAGATATTTTGCAGAGGGAAAGGTCGTATTTTGCAGTGTTGCCTTCAGGGTCAGCGTTTTCCCTTGAGGGATAGCGTAGTGCCTCAAAGGAGGTAATTTCCGGGGTCAGCCATTCTTGAAAAGCTCTCTGGGCTTTTCTGGGTATTGGGAGTAGAGGTCGTTCCCAGAGTTTCAGCATTTTTCGAGTTGGGGAATAGCCCCTAAGACTCGTTTCATTCTAGTAGTTGCAGCGGCACTGCAACATTTCCAGCAGCTTGGAGACTACGCAGTTGATAGAGGGAGCAACCATTCCACACATTATTCTAAGAGTATTTCTACACTTGCCTTGTGCAAGTCGAGGTGCCATCATTCTGATCACCTTTGTACTTATTTCTTATTTCTCAGTATTAATAAAATGGCTCAGCGTTCTCCATATTGTGTATTTTGTCTTATGGTTTGTCTCTAGTTGTTGTGTACCTTGTTTGTGTGCTTTATATTACTGTTTATTTCCCTTTGGGATATTACAAGATTCAACTATTGGATGAGGAAGATGCACCTGGTTCACCATGCCCAGTCGGCCCCATAGTTATACCATTCACTTGGCAGATGACCCGGGATCTGTATGATGATGTGGCATCACTTACTCCATCATCCGAGCCCTTGCAGATGGTCTACAGGCATCTTCTATCTATTTGGATACCCATGAGGTTACTTGTGTGCCCCCACACCCATTGGGAGCACCACAGGTTATTATTTGTAGAACAAGGGGTCGACCACTTGTCCACTACTTTTGGGAGTCCTCTTTCACATTATGGCACCTATGGACTTCATCAGGCCTCTTCTATGGCCCAATGACATGTACTATTGATCATTCAACCTCTTGAGAGGCTTATTCTTTTGTTTATAAGCTAGTTTGGTGGGCTTGTCACCAAAAGTTAGTTATTTTGCACATTATTTTATTTTAGGGGCTAATTAGGCCTAATTAGTTAAATCAAACTCATTATAAGTGTATAAATACAGGTGATGTGATTTCATTTTAGCATCATCACTTGGATTGGACTTGTATCTCTTTATAGAACTTTGTTATCCTTCTTGAAAGACGAATTTTTGGAGCATGGAATGAATTTTGATGTTTGGATTATTTTCTCTTGTCTAGGAGCTTCTTGATTGGAAAAGTTTTGATGGTTGGATATACTCTTAATACATGTAAGTGCAATTTAATGTTATTCTTTATTTCTATTTTGTCACATAAATTGTTGATGGGATTTCACTATACTAGGGCTAATTTACTACATCCATTTATGCGAAGTTGTGGAAATTTTGTTTCTAGATAGTGATGCTTCATGTATGGGCCATGTATTATGAATGAATGTTCCTAGAGATGCTTCTCCATTGAAATTCATCTTGATAAGCCATCTATTTTTCCAAACGAAGTATAAAGCTCTTGAAGTTGCTTTTGTTGTTGCCCTAATGCTATGCAAAGTTGTCTTTAAGGCCTCTTTGACATAGAAAATTCAATATCCATAGTCATAATTACTCGACTCCAAATCTCTCCAAAGGATTAGGCACTGGTCCACCATAAAGGTGAACACCTTTAACCTATTTTCCTTCTCCCACTTCTTCTTTTCTAGGTCTAGCCCTCTAGGTCTCCTAGGGCATCATTTATCTTGCAAACTACCCACTGAAAAAATTCGATCTCTTGGCATCCTCTGTGCTAGGGTTTTCCCTAGACACCCTCTAGTTTTGAAACAATACTGACAATGGAATTGTGAGATACCTCAAGCCCTAGCCTCAAGATCAATCTTGCCCTTGGTTTCCTTAGGCTAATGACCTCATTGGGATCCTCAGATTGTATTGTATTGAAAATTCATTCTTTGGTCCCTTTCTCTCTCCGAATTCGGTCAATCATATCATTGGTTGCTAAACCCTCCCCCTTTGGCCTAACCCCAAGGCCACTTGGTCCGGTGTGGTCCCATACATTATTAAGCAAAATTCTTCAAGGATCACTTGGAATCCAAGCCTTCACAAGAATTGTAGGGTTTGAGGGCCTCCATTATAAGAAACACACCTTAAACCTAAACCTTGAAATTCTCCTTGAGCCCTTCCTTAAGAGCTTTCAATCTTGCCTTCCAAAGCAAGCAAGCCATACATTTGAGCCTCTCTTGTGAATAGGCCCCTGAGGATCGCCCCTCACCCTATTATTGGTCTACTTATTTCATGGTCCTTATCATATCGGGTCTCCTCCCATCGGTGAAAGACTGTAAAGAGTAGGGAGCCATAGCCGAGGTGATAGTGGGCTATTGCTCCATTGTTGCCCTTGATCTGGTAGTAGCCCTCCAAGGATCCCCTCTTAGGACCCCTGCTAGTTTGAGTGATAACAAAGCCTATATAAAGGAGGGAACTTGACCTCCTTGAGACACATTCATCACTCACTCATTCAAGCAAAGGAGAAGAGAAAGAAGGCTAGCGAAGAAGGAAGAGGACGAAGAAGATTATTTCTGGGCTAATATTCTCTCACACATGCGAAGAAGTGAAGCTAGGGTTTGTTGCTTCAAGGTCAATATTCTCTATCTATTGGAATAGGGTCAAATCTGTTGGAAGAAGGGTCTACGAGGTCGCCTTCTAGAACTAGACAAGGAAGCAAGGCAAGCGAAGTTGTTGGGAGGCCTTGGAAGGCTAATTTTACCCACACGTGTTGTTGCAGAAGCAGTTTCAAGGGGCCAAAAACTTCAAACCTGTAGTAGAGACCAAAATTCTGAAGTTGGGGTTCGAAGTTGTGTTGCTGGAAGAGATTTGACTGGGTTTGATTTGGGCAAGTGAAGCACATCATCAAGAAAGGTTGGACTTGGTATTGGAAAGTATTGGTCTTGGTCTAGATGTCTTGGAATTCATCAATTGAATTATCTAGAAGAAGAGAAGATATTTTGCAAGTTTTCCTCTCAAGTGGAGAGGTTTTGGCCTTGGCTTGCAACCTACATTCTATGTTCTTGTGTTCTATTGTTCTTCTTGTTTTGGTAGTTGTTTGATGATATACGAACATAATAATAATTGATGAAGCTAATAAGTGAGGAAAATTATAAATACATCACAAGCAGTTATCATAAAAAGAGAAATCATCTAATCTATTGCCATATAGATTTCTCAACACTAAGTAATAGGAGATCACAAGTGTGCTAGGATTTCAGAGTTGGGATCAAGGATTGTGTAATATTCCAAATTAGCAGTCAACTAATTGGAATATTAATTTTGATTTATTTTGGCAGTTCCTAATGTTGGGCAGAAATAATGTGGGGAGGGGACCCACAACTAATAATTAAGCCAAATAAAGTATTTTCCGAAAGTCCCTAAGGGAAAATTGTGGCTCTAGTGGTGGGTAAAAATTGGCCTTCCTTAGGTGGCAGTGTAGAAGAGACTAAAAAGGACAGCGTGGGATTGGCTAGAGGAAGGCAGCGCATGATTGGCCAAGGAGAAGAAGCACAAACCAAGGTAGGACCCAAGGGATATGTTGGGCCTCAATGGACAAAAGGAAGAAGGGAAGGCTCATTTTGGTATTCACTTGTTCATCTTTTTCTCTTGGTCATTTTGACTGAAGCACGCTTGAGCCAGAGAGCCAAGTCTACAGTGTTGTTTAGCACGCGAGATCTTCAAGCGGAGATCTCAACATCTTCCTCGGGGGACTTCGAGTGCCCGCTCAGGAGAGGAGTTCTGCGTTTTGGTGAGGGAATTACACAACAGGAAGAGCGTAGCCCCTTCAGGGTTGCGCAAAGGTAGATTAGACTGCGTAGTGATTGCGTAGTTCAATTCGATGTGGGTATCGGGAATGTGGAGAGTAGAGGAGTTTCAGCAGGAGATTTCAAAGGGGAGTTTAGCCACCTCCTACGAGGGATTTTGGTAGCTCTCGAGAGGCATTTTCAAGCAGATTCATCCAGAGGTTCGATTTACCCAGTGGCACAGTGAGCCAAGCCCAATGATACCAAGAAGCTTGCTCTTAAGGAAAAGCTAAGGAGTATATGGGTGAGACAAGGAGATCCCATCGCCACATATCTTATGAAGTTCACTCAGGTTCGAGATGAGCTAGGTGGTGTGGGTGTCACTATACCTGAGCATGACCTTGTGAGTTTTGCTTTACTAGGTGTTAAAATTGGCAACTAGGGCCAAACTCCACCTTGGACAGCTCATATTATGGAGATGATAGTTTTTTTGAATTCCTCTTTTCGAGAGGACCAAAATCAACCTAAAGATCACTAGATTTGGTGAAGGAAAAATATTTTTTGAATTTATTTCTCACACATGTGCAAATTGTCAAGGTCGGCTTGGGCCAAATTAATCAAGTAAAACCCCTCTCCATTTACTATAAAAGGAAGTGTCCTTCATCATTAGTCACATCGCTTCACATTTTTTCTCCTCTCTGAAATAGCCACAGCAAAGAGATGACCAGCGAAGGAGGAAGGGTCAGGTTGGCATTTCGATTGGGTTCTTTGATGCGCCAAGTTTCAAAGGCAAAAGGCTGAGTATGTTGAGGGTAAGTCTGAGCCTACTTGAGGACTGTTCTGGGCATAACTTTCTCTTATTGCAAATCTGGATTATCTCTGAGGTTGATCGCAGAGCAGGAGCGTTAGAGCATGCTTCTATGGTATGGTAACTCTCTCCTAGTGGGCCGCATCTCCAAGGAACCTTTCTCAAGCAGGCCACAGTCCCCATCTTGCTAAACAGTAGGCCGAGAGGGTCAGTGTTTGCAGACCTGTTTTGGTAAGTATGGAAACTTGTTTGAGGGCTGAACTATGCCCTGATATGTAGCAGGAGGAGGACTAGTTCTCATGAAGAAAGGCCACAGTTATGGAAGGTTGTTCTGGGTGAATTTGTGTCAGTTATAGCAGTGTGCCACATGCCCTAACCAGGAGCAGCAAGCAACAGCAGCATACTTCTTCACTTGTGATCATAAGGTATGTATAGAGATGAGGTATTTGGATAGTTTTTGCATGCTAGCAGGATGGTCATCCAGCTTGGACAGTCTGGAGCAGTTTCTTGATGGACTGGAAGTAGTCCTCACCAGATCAATTTATACTGCAGTGTGACACCTGTTTGAGAGGAATCATATTGAGTGCTTTCGGATTGCAATGTTGAATGAGCCATCTATTTATCTTGTGGCAAATCTTCATATCAGGAAGTCAATTTTGACTTCGAATTTATTGTACTCTCTCACTCTCTCTCTGCTTAACATTTGATAATAATAATAAGAAGAATTGATCAAGGGTTTTCCCCATCTTGGGGTTTTTCCTTGGCTTGAGCCATATCATTGTGTTCCCTTGTCTTGGTTTGTCTTTTGCATCTCTCGTTTATGTTCTTTCTTCAGTTACTGTCAATTCAATAATGATCTATGTGATTGCCAATGGAAATGAAATGGATTGATGAATAAGCTCATATGGAAGATTGAAGTAACTTTTCTTAGCAAAGAACATGTTAACTAAAAATTTAACATGGAATCGGAGCTAGGTGAAGACAAGCCCAAGCTACAGAGAAGCAATCAATAAGAAAAAAAAAGGGGGATCATTAAAGATCAGGCTTCATCACGTTGGAAGGCAGAGATATACCTAGGACCGAGCTCCTTGTGGCATTAAGAGGAATTCAGGGCATGATCTCAAGCGATAGTCATTAATTCTAGACCAAAATCTTATCCAAGGAAAGCGAATACTATTTGAAGAGCATACAAACCTTGATCTGAAGGACTGAGGGGCTAATCCAATAGCTCATGCAAAGCCAAGTTACATGTCAAAAAAATCACAGTTAACAGGACCAGACAACTTTTGTTAAAGGACGAAGATCTTGTGGCAAGCCAAGTTCCATCATTTGCATAAATTACTAGGAGACCAAATCATCTTATCTAAGCTAAGGTATTGTTCTTGAGAAGCATATTTAGGAGGCTGAGATTATCTTGTTGATGCCTAAGTTCCCTTATGAAACTGAAATTGCCTTATTGCTCTCACTGTCTCATTTATTATTGTAAGGGACAAGCTCCTTTTATTACATGGGTTCAAGTTGCATTCAGATTGTTAGTTTCCTATAGTAGGCCATATCATATCTCCCTATTGAAGGTCGAATTAAATTTCTCAGATTGAGGGATGAGATCATCCCTTCCTGTAGGATGAAATCCTAGTATATCAAACGCAAATTATTATCATGAGCAGGGATCCAAGTTCATTTGCTCCAAGGATGTTGAAGTGCTTACATTCTTGAGCAGAACTCCATTGCTAGTCAGCTAAATCGTATCAGTCTAATGAGGATCAATTTGTGAGGCCGTGCTACTCAAGCAGAAGGATCGAGTTTTGTACTAGATCAAATTATTGTCAGTAATCCTGAGAAGTCGAATTCCCTGTTAAGATGTCATTTTCATTTTGAACTGTTGAGAAGACAAGATTCGATGTCATGCTAACAAAGCATCATCTCTAGAAGAACAACTTTTGTAGAATTCGAATTATTGAAATCTTAAGATTTATATGCTAAAGAAGACTCAAGGTTTAGCTCGAATCTGGGCTTGCAAATTATAGGATAAAGATAATTCATTACTTCTGACAGTGAGAACTGTCTCTTGTCTATATAAAGGGAAGCATCGAGATCCATAAAAATGTCTTGTTCCAGAGCAGAGATTCAGTTAAAATTCATATTGGCAAGCAATGTTGGCAAAGATCTTAGATCGCTTTGAAGGAACAATCTAAAGCAAGAGGACCATATTAAGAAAAGCATAATTGTCTTATTTTGAAAGGTTATCCACTATGAAGAAGCCAATGGGATCTATTGCAACACCCTTGTCTTTGGCATCTTGAATAAGGGGTGAAGTACCTTTGAAGTCTTCAAGATCAGTTATAAGAACCTGGCATTCCATTGCAGGCCTTTGATCATGAAGTACAAAAGTAATTGTGGTGGCAAAGACTCTTGGAGAGGATTTCTAGACACAGATTGGGATGTGCATCTTGATTGCATGACCCTAAGAGCAAGGAGAAATCTTACCATCTAGATGAAATCAATAATAAAGGAATATTTTTCTACTGTCATTGTGGCTTCAGCAGCTTCTGATCTCTCTGATCTAGTCTGCCTAATATAGATAGGCATGTCTGAGAAAAAGGGATGGCTACAGTCTCAGCAGATGATTTGACCCTGGATCTCCCCGATGCAGTAGCATTATTTGTTCCTCGTGCAGTAGATGATGACATACTTCCTCCGGCCTATCTGACCAAATCATTGAAATCTCTTCCAGAGGATTCAAAAGAAGTTGAGGTAATTCAGAAGGTAGATAAAAGCTCTTATCAGCTCCTCTTCATATTGACACAGATGACTGGATGAGAAGAACGTCCTTATAATGAATTAGGTAATTTAATGCAATTATCTAGCAGCACATTGTCAAAAGCTAGATGACCAACTGAAGTAAGACTTCAGTGGGAGCTATAGAATCCCTGGAGAATGGCTCGATGACTCTTGCCCAATGATTATTTCAAGAAGGACAATCATGTCAAAGAACATTGACGAAGGCTATACATGACAGTTGATTATGATCTGATATCTGATAACCTTTGCTACCTGAGAAGCAGCATAACTATAATTGGCTGACTTTGGCACATGGACCAAAGGATTAATATCAGGGTACAGATGGCTCGATGATTATGATTTGGGCAAGGTTGCTTTCCCGATATTCAGAGGGAGCTATGGTCAAGATATGGTGATTGAATGCAGCTATTAATGATGTCTTTCAAAATGATGATCCTCTTAATTATCAATGTAAGAGGGAGTTGTCTTTTAGAAGTAAAGATGAAGGACCTGGCTTTGTTTCTGAGCTTAAAGGTCTGATAAGATGGATTAGTTACTGATTCAGACAACTTGTGGACTCTGGCGTTCTTGATAAACACCTGATCTGTCATATGCCATACTACGAAGATTTTGAGACATCTTATGGTTAAGCCTCATATATTGGATAGCAGCTCAATAAGTCTTATACTACTAAGGATTGCTGGATTGGTCGTATGGTGAATGGAAAGAGCATATTTAGGTGTTGAATCTCTTTACTTCGTAAATAAATCAAAGGCTGAAGTCTGTTGCTCTAGGAGCACCGTTGAGGCTGAATGAATGAAGCAGCTAGCATGGCCTATTATGAAGACATTTGAGAAAGCTCTTTTGTGAGTCATGTGAGCATGTGTGGGAAACCACCGCTTAACATCAAGTACCACTTTATTTGGGATATGGCACAGTGAGGAGCAATCTAGCTCCGTCATTGCAGGATGGATCTGCAGGTTACCAACATCCTCTCAAAACCTCTTGGTAAGGACAGATTTAACTTCCTTCAGAGAGAGGTTGGGTGTCCTAGAAAAAGCCTACTATGAGGGTCTTGTTGAGATTTTGTATAGTTGGTGTAGCATCGGGTGTGCTCTAGACCTGAAATTTTGTGGAGGGGCTAGGACACACTTGAATTCCAAAACCTAGAAAGTGTTTTGAAGAATTTCAGTTGGTGTTTAAGTTATTCAAATAATTAATTATTTTAATGGATTTCCTAAGTCTAAACTTAGGAAAATTAAATAATTAAAGTGAATTAATTAACACATGTGCTGAAATGTTCTAAAAGACAAGATCAAGCAGTCTTTTAATCTCAGCCGTTGATTAGTGTTTTAATCTCGATCGCTGAAAGGTTCAACGAAAAAGTATAAGAGAAAGGCTTGAGGGTCAGTTGGAGAGAGACACAGTTGCAGAGCTCAGAAATAGTTCTGGAATTCTAGAACGGGTTTGCTAAGAATTTCTGGAGGAATTTTTTGTAGCGAGGAGTAGTATTGGCTAAGGGGATGATCTGATCCCAGAGCCAAGAGTCAGTAAGAGGCAAAGGAGTAGCAACAAGGACAGTGTAGAGAAGCAGAGCAGCAGCGACACAGGTGTTGCGCAGCCGCTACACAGGACAGCGCAGAGGCTCTAGAGGGCTTCAAAAATTACGCAGAGGGTCTCCAAGGCCAGCGTAAGGCCTGCGTCACCCTCTCTGAGGTTACGTAGTCCCTCTTTGGGCAATGCAATGGCATTCTGAGGCTAGCAGGGCTAATGTTGGGGCTTCAGGGGCAGCGTTGGGGTTTCTAGGGTTAGATCCGGGCTTAGTCTTGTAAATCCCATTTGAGGGTGTGGACCAGTCAGGGATTTGGTCATAGATCTACAGGTTAGCTGCAGATTTGATTTCTTTTATTCTCTGTCAGGATTTCCAGATCTGGAACCCAGATTTACTATACTCAGAATCTACTTAATAAAATAAACCCGCATATATGTTGCACCGGTTTTCTCGCTTTGGGTTTTTCCGGGGACTTATGTCCAAAAATCCACGTGTCACTTTGTTCGATGAGCGTATTATTCAGTAAATGATTTGCATGTGTAGGTTGTAGTTGTGTTTATTTCAGTATTTTCTGAATCTAATTTCGGGAAATAACTTGTAATAATTTAAATCAAGTAGAAGAAATAAACCATGATATTGCAGTAGAATTTTCACAGGTCTCGGTTGAACATTGAGCTCTGGGAGCTCCTGGGGGCCTGAGTACTTATTTGAGCTATGAATAACCATAGGGTGAGTGTTTCACCTTCCCTTATAGGTGCACGGTGTACAGGGTGAGTAGTTCACCTTCCCCTGTGACAACTGACATGTGTGTAGGGTGAGTGGTTCACCTTCCCCTACGTGTGATGAGATATGCATAGGATGAGTGGTTCATCTTCTCCTATGGAATATAAGTAGGATGAGTGGTTCACTTTCTCCTATGGGTACCCCAGTGAGAAGTGCATTCAGGCATCTGTTTGTGGACATGTCAATGGGACGCGGTTCATCCTTTAGCCACCTGTAGGACGCTCATTTCCTACGATTGATGGCTGACATGTCAGTGGGATGTGGTTCATCCTTTCCCCACGTGTAGGATTCTTCCTACTATTATTAGTTTGCATGCATCAAGGAGGTGGTTCATCCTTTCCCTGCATGTGATTATGATGTGTGTTTGTAGGATGTGATTCATCCTTTCCCTACATGTGATTATGATGTCTGTTTGTAGGATGTGGTTTCTCTTTTCCCTACATGTGATTATGTGCAAGATGTGATATATTCTTTCCTTGCTGGTGTTCCTGCATCATCCTACCCATGTTGTCTGGGACACATGGGAAGTACCTCTCATCTGGCCAATGAGTTGGGAAAAGTGGTTTGGGACCATAGGTCTACCGATGGACGCATCGTGTACTGTCATACTCCCTATGTCTAGGATGCATGGTGTTCAACAACTTGATATGGGATCCAATCTAATTGAGGTTTTACCCCTCCACTGACTTTGGGTCAGTGGAGACTCGAGAGTGGCAAGGTCTTGTGACTCGCTCTCAATCAATTCTTATTCATTATTTCTTCATAGTTCAGCAGAGAAGTGCGGCCATGACAAAGATGATACAAGTTGACAGATGGAATGGCAGGTGGATTTCTCCCTAGTTGAGAGGGAGTGTAAAAAATTGGAAACTAGGCCCAAACTCCACCTTGGATAGCTCATATGATGGAGATGATAATTTTATTGAATTCCTCTTTTCGAGAGGACCAAAATCGACCAAAAGATCACTAAAATGGGTCAAGGAAAAATATGTTTTTGAATTTATTTCTCACACGTGCAAATTGTCAAGGTCGGCTTGAAGTAAATTAATAAAGCAAAATCCCTCTCCATTTACTATAAAAGGAAGTGTCCTTCATCATTAGTCACATCGCTTCACGTGTTTTCTCCTCTCTGAAATAGCCACAGCAAGGAGATGACCTCAGCGAAGGAGGAAAGCTCAGGTTGGTGTTTTGATTGGGTTGTTTGATGGGTCGAGTTTCAAAGGCAGAATGTTGAGTATGTTGAGGGTAAGTCTTGGCCCACTTGAGGATTGTTTTGGGCATAACTTTCTCTTATTGAAAATCTGGATTATCTCGAAGGTTGATCGCAGAGCAGGAATGTTAGAGCATGCTTCTATGGTATGGTAACTCTCTCCTGGTGGGCTGCATCTCCAAGGACCCTTTCTCAAGCAGGGGGCAGTCCCCATCTTGCTAAATAGTAGGCCGAGAGGGTCATTGTTTGCCCAAGTGGACCGCAGACCTGTTTTGGTAAGTATGGAAACTTGTTTGAGGGTTGAAGTATGACCTGATATGTAGCAGGAGGAGGACTAGTTCTCATGAAGAAAGGTCGCAATTATGGAAGGTTGTTCTAAGTGAATTTGTGTGGGTTGTAGCAGTGTGCCACATGCCCTAACCAGGAGCAACAAGCAACAACAGCATACTCCTACACTTGTGATCATAAGGTATGTACAGAGATGAGGTATTTGGATAGTTTTTGCATGCTAGCAGGATGGTCATCTAGCTTGGACAGTCTGGAGAAGTTTCTTGATGGACTGTAAGTAGTCCTCACCAAATCAATTTCTACTGTAGTGTGACACCTATTTGAGAGGACTCATATTGGGTGCTTCTAAATTGCAATGTTGAATGAGCCATCTATTTACCTTATGGCAGATCTTCAAATCGAGAAATCAATTTTGACTTTGGATTATTGTACTCTCTCTCTCTCTCTCTCTCTCTCTCTCTCTCTCTCTCTGTGTTGAACATTTGATAATAATAATAAGAATAATTGATAAAGGATTTTTCCCTGGCTTGAGCCATATCATTGTGTTCTCTTGTCTTGGCTTGTCTTCTGCATCTCTCATTTACGTTCTTTCTTCAGTTGTTGTCAATTCGATAATGATCTATGTGATTGCCAATGGAAATGAAATGGATTGATGAATAAGCTCATATGGAAGATTGAAGTAACTTTTCTTAGCAAAGAACATGTTAACTAAAAATTTAACACTAGGACTTCACAAGTCTTGGTATGGGTTCCAGGAATCCAGGATGTTGTTAGTGGAAAAGAGAATTTTCCCAGTTGGGAAAGGTTATGGACTGATTACGTTCAAGAGGAGATCTAGAGAGGAAACCAAGATGGTAGATCAACAAAGACCGAGTATGAGGAAAAATTTTATATTGCAAGCAAGGCCAAGGGCAAGAAAATCAAAGGGAAGGGCGAGAAGAAGAAGAAGGATCTAAGTAAGATCAAGTGCTTCCATTGCCATGAGTTTGGGCACTATGCTACTTAGTGTCCAAATCGGAATAAGAGGTCCCGTGAGAATCATGTGGTTGCATCAACTGAGGTAGATGGGATTGCTTCTCAGTTTGAGAAAGATTCCTCATTGATAGCTTGCATGGCAAGCTGAGTAGGGAGCAACACATGGTATATGTGAAATTTTCAAGAGGAAAATATTTCTGCAATACTTGGTTTATTTCTCCTACTTATGAGATAAGTTATTTACAGATGCTTCAGTAAATTCTGAAATAAACACATTTGCAGATCTTCACTATTGTTAAGAGCATAAGAACAGAAAGATAATTTACACAAGTAGCACAATAGAAACAACCACATGAACATAGTTTTTTTTGGACAATTGTCCCCAGAAAAACCCAATGTGGGAAAACCGATGCAACAGATGAGGGTTTTATATTTATCTTCAGAAATGGAAAGTACATTTACAAGAGTCTGATGAGCAGAGAAAAATTAGCAAACACCTGGCTGAATTTTCTAGACCATCCAGACAAATTTCGGACGGACCCTCGGGGTGACCTCCTTCACCCTCTGCGTCATCTAGCATGAGCGCTCTGCGCAGTCCCTCTTTGGACTGCGTGATTCTGCATGTAGGGGTTCTTGCTACTGATCAGCTCACCCTTCCCTTCATCCTCCTGACTTCTGCTTCTCGATAACTGACTCCTCCCTCCTTCTGCTTCTGCAACCCAGCCTCTACAAACTCACCCACTGAAATCGAATTCTCTTGCTTTAGAATTGATTTCCTTCGGGTACTGAGAGTGTCCCCAGCTTGATTTCCAAATGGCCCTCAAGTCTCTTCTTATAGTCTTCCTGCTGACGAATCAACGGCCAAGATTATATCATTAATCAATGGCTCAGATTAAAAGATGACTTGATCTTTGTTTTCTAGAAGATTCACACTCTGCTCTATTAATAACCTTTAATTATTTAATTTCCCTAAGTTTAAACTTAGGGTCTGCATTAAAATAATTAATTATTTTAATAAAGTCATAACCGAGTGGAATTTCCACAAACAATTTCTGGGTTCTTTGGATAATTGATTTCCAAGCCTCTTTACCAAAAAAAGAGACTTAGAACACTTTCTGATGCTATAGAAATCAACACTCCCTCTTAGCGAGGGAGGTGTTTAAGCAAGGTACCATTGTACTGCTCTGACTCTACATCATCTGCTACGCTGATAATGTCCTAGTTGGTGCCCCTCATCTTTGCGCTGCTGCTTCCTGTACTGCTACCCTGTCACAGCATCATCCGTACTACAGCTCCCTCTTCTTCTGAAGACCACCCTTTCCTCTAATGGAAGGGGTTTTCGACCATCCCCATCTTCTCTCTGAAGTAAGTGAACTTGATCTTACTTAGAGCCCTTTGTGAGGATATTTTCCACCTGTTCTCCTGTAGGAGTGTATCGCAATTGTACTTCTCCTCTCTGGACATAGTCTCGGATAAAGTGAACCGAATATCAATGTGTTTCGACCAATCATGAAACACAGGGTTTTCAAAGAGCTTAATGCAACTCTGATTATCGCACATAATCTCGGTCGGTTCCATCCGCTTCTTGAGCAGGTTCAAGAGTAACTTGCGGAGCCATATGGCCTCACACAAAGTTATGCTCACTGCCATGTACTCTACCTCGGCTATGCTAAGTGCTACGGACTTCTGTTTCCTGCTGCACCAAGAGGTCATTCCTGATCCGAGACTGAAACAGTACCCATTGGTACTTTTCCGATCTACTGTGCTTCCAGCCCAATCTGCATCTGTGAACCCACTCAACTGGACCTCATCACCCTTGGTGTACTTCAACCCATATTCCACTGTCCCTTTCAATTACCTAAGAACATGTTTGGCTGTTGCCTAGTGAGCCCTCCTTGGTTCCACCATGAACTGAATGAGGGTATTCACTGCATAACAGATGTCTAGTCTCGTATTGACCAGATACATTAAGGATCCGATGAGTTGTCTGTACAATGTGGGATCAGCCTCATCATCCTCCGATGTGTCTATCTTCTTCCAGTTAGTAATGATTGGTGTGGGCATGTGTCTACAGTCTTCCATCCGAAATCTCTTCAAAATTTCTGTCCTGTATCTTCCTTGTCCTAGGAAGATTTCCCCTTTCTACTACTAGACTTCTAATCCAAGAAAATAGTGCATCTGCCCCAGGTCCTTCATGTCGAATTCTGTTGCCAGATTCTCCTTGCAGTCTTTGATGAGCTTGGATAATCTGGTCAAAAACAGGTCATCCACATAAAGAACAAGAATAAGTGGCTCATCTCCTCCTCTCAAGTAGTATAAGTTGGGATCTGCGTCACTCTTGACGAACCCCATATTCTGCAAGTAGCTATCAATCAGGCCATACCATGCCCTGGGGGCTTGTTTTAAGCCATACAAGGCTTTCTTAAGTCTGCAAACATGAGTCTTTTGTTCATGTATCTCGAACCCTCTGGCTGCCCTATGTACACTTTCTCCTCTATCACCCT
Organism: Pinus albicaulis; assembly: GCA_034641835.2. NCBI lineage: Eukaryota > Viridiplantae > Streptophyta > Pinopsida > Pinales > Pinaceae > Pinus > Pinus albicaulis. The sequence continues at coordinate 930,943,953 of CM076576.1, forward strand.
GTTCAAGAACGCAGTCATGACATCCATCTGGTGAATCTCCCATCCCATCTGTGCAGCCAAAGAGATGACGGATCTTATATAAGTGTATCGCGCTACTGGAGCAAAAGTTTCTTCATAGTCAATGCCTTCCTTCTGGGCATATCCCTTAGCTACAAATCTTGCCTTGAATTTCTCTATGTTGCAATCCGCAGCATATTTGATCTTGTAGATCCATCTAGATCCTACAACAATTCTGTCCTGTGGTCTAGGGACTACTTCCCATACATCATTTGTCATGATGGAGCTATACTCCTCCACCATGGCATTCACCCATACCTGATGCTGAGTTGCTTCCTGAAAGGTAGAAGGTTCTCCAACCTGAGGTACCAGTGCTTGATATTTGTCTGTTTGTCTCCTTATCCTCTTTCCTTCTCTAGGGGCTCCAACAAATTCTTCTGCACCCCTAAGAATTTGTTGGAGTTCTCTGCTCGATCTCCCATCAATGGTGGGCGGTCTCACCTGTTCTTCCTCCTGTTCTTCGTCGGAGGAGCTTCCCTCAAAATTATTGTGCCTTGGAGAGGCACTAGACCTCTCCTCTATAGGTCATTGAGGCTGTAATAGTGGACCTTCCTCAATCTGCGTATCTGTGGCCATCTCTCGAGATTTCCTTAAGGCTCTCTCCTTTAGGAATTTTACATCCCTTCTTACCACGACTTTCCTGCTCTTTGGAATATAGATGCGGTATGCCTTTGCATTCTCGCCATAGCCCATTAGGAAGCCCTTCTCTGCAGTTTGATCCAGCTTCTTCCTCTTTTCATCTGGAACATGGCAATACGCTATGTTGCCGAATATCCTGATGTGGCTCACTTCTGGCTCGTTGCCTGTGAACACACTCTCGAGAGTTACTTTCCCCAAAGCTCTATTGGGAACTCTGTTCTGAATATATATTGTTGTGTTGCAGTCCTCTACCCATAAGAATTTGGGCATATCTTGGTCATACAACATTGCCCTTGCAGCTTCTATTATGGTCTGATTCTTCAGTTCTACAAGTCCATTTTGTTCTGGATTGTATGGAGTTGTCCATTCTCTCTTGATGCCTTCCTGTGCACAGAAATCTGTGAAGTCTTTATCGATATATTCTCCATCGTTATTTGACCGCAACTTCTTGATCTTCTTTCTTGTAGAGTTCTCCACCAATGCTTTGAAATCTTTAAACCGATCAAAGACTTCATCTTTGGTCTTCAGGAAATAGATCCAAGTTTTCCTGGAATAATCATCAATGAAAGTGGCAAACTACTTTGCCCCACTGAGAGCACATGTGGACATTGGACCGCAAATTTCAGTGTGTATTAACTCTAATACACCTTTGGCTCTACTGCTGCTTATTGGAAATGTTGCGTTAGCGTACTTCCCTAGTACGCATCCCCTGCAAACTTCGTCTTTCTTCGTGCTGAGTTCAGGAGCCCCTGTGACAGTATTTTTGAGAATCCCCAAGGCTCCATGATGTAGATGCTCCATCCTTCTGTTCCATAATTCATTCAGATCTCTGTCATCTGTACGATCGATTAGAGCCACCGGGGATTTAAGCTGGAGTTTATACAGCTTGTGACTCCTTACTCCTATTTGTGCCTTTTTGCTCCAATTAGGGTGTTTGACATACACCTTATCTCGAATAAAGAATATGTCATAGCCCTTGTTCTGAAGTTGAGACACCGAGAGTAAATTCATCCCCAACCCTGGTACATGCAGAACGTTTATGGCTCCAATCTTGTTGCCATCCTCAGTCTGAAATGTTAGGGTACCTCTCTCGATGGGGGTACATTTTGCCTTATTTCCCATAATTATCTGGAAATTCATTTGTTCTTCTTGGTAGCTCGAAAAAAATTCTCGAACCTCCGTCATATGAGCAGATGCTCCACTGTCAATATACCAAACACTTGGAGGAGTTGTGCTCGACACACAGGCAAGATCCTCCTCTAGTCTGGATGCCAGCACCTTCATGTCGTGTTCTCTCTGCATTTTTGCGTGCTCTGGAGGACTGCGTGAGTCCTTTTGACTGCGTGAACCCTTACGGATGATGGAGCTTTGGTCCATGGCAGATCCTCCCTTCCTGTTTTTAGCCCTTTGCTCTTATACCGTGTGTAATTTTCAAGAGGAAAATATTTCTGCAATACTTGGTTTATTTCTCCTACTTATGAGATAAGTTATTTACAGCGATGTTGCCAACATCGCGATCAGGATTAAATCAATGGAGGAAAAAATCGGAAAAAATCGTAAAAATGGGTAAAAATCGGGAAAAAATTGGCACATACAAAAATATTCATTTTTTTTCAATTTTTTTAATATCTAAAGTATCCACAACATAAAATAAATGCATTTACACATAAATATGAAAAAAAACTAACATATAAGATGTGTAATATCATGTCTAGTGCTACATCACACATAAAACTAAATCATGTCCTGAATACTAAGTCCTGAGTCTCAACTCAGCCTCAAAATATCAACAAAAAATATAATAATGACAAATGTATCTCATATCATGAGTCATAATGTCATATACAAAGGAATGCACCATATAACCTATACTACCGATTTCCTCTGCCCCTCTTGCGAGAAAATGTAACAGCTTTCCCTCTAGATGAAGAAGCTAGCGGGCTGGCAGCGGGCAGGGCTGGCAATGGACTCTGTTGTCCTCCAGAACCTGAACCACCAGAATGGGAACCTGAAGCACCAGGAGCTAAAGGAGGTAGACCACGTCCTCTACCGGTAGCAGGGGTAGGTGGTGTCTCCTGCTCCTCCTGCTCCTGCTCCTCCTCCTCATCCTCATCCCCCTCCACTGCCTCCTACTCTATCCAATCAAGGGCTGACTCCATGATAGGCCTCTCAGCCTCAACCCGCCATTCAGCAGTGGTGTCAATCGCATCTAAAGAGATGGCCTCCATATCAGGTGTCCTCTCAAGTTGTCTCACCCACAATCTAAGATTGAAGTAGACGTAAACCATGTCATTGAGGCGCTGGGACTCCAACCTGTACAAGGGTCATAAATTAATAAATTATAAATATATATTATAAATAATAAATTAATAATTATAAAAAAAAATATTTAATGAATTCAAAAAATCAGTTGGAATATTTTAAGTTTTTAACCTGTTGCGCTTTTTGGTGTGTATTTTTTCAAATACACTCCAATTGCGCTCGTATCCTGAAGAGCTACATGTTTGGCTGAGTATTCTAATGGCAAGATTTTGGAGTTTTGGTAATCTGCCACCGTAGCTCCTCCACCATGCATCTACAAGTTACAACAAATAAGATAAACTTGAGGAGACAATGATTCATGAACTTGAGGAGACAATGAAATTTGAAACAAACAAAATCTTACCTGGCATTTTAGTAGTCCTATCCTGGACAGCCATGTCAAAGCTCCATGTGCCACCTGCGATTCTGTATACCTCCATTTCTTTGGATATATTTGCACGTTCTGATGGAGATGGCACCATCTTCTAAACACAACTGAAAAAGCCATCCATGACCTCAGCATCAAATAAGAAACTACATGAGTAAGCAAATTTGGGGTTCAGGAAGATCCCTGCAGCATGAATGGGACGATGGAGTGTGTTGTTCCATCGGTCATCAATCACTTCCCATACAAGAAGTTGTTTCTGAAACCCCTCATCACCCTGATCATCATAATAGCTGCGAATGGTTTCTTTGGCCCTATCCATGGTCTCATACAAGTAGCCCATCGCGGGCTTCTCTCCATCAACCAATCTAAGAACCTTTATCAAAGGTTCAGTAATGCTGCACACCTCTTGTACTCCCTCCCAGAAGCATTCCTGATATGAAACCAACCTACAGATGGCCTCTCCCTCTGGTTTGCAGCTATATGTCAAAGCACGCCACTCTTCTGAAATAAACATTCTCTTCAAATCCCACATAGAATTCAAGAGGGATTGAAGAAATATGAAACTAGTGGAAAACCGTGTAATGACAGAGCGCACCAACTCCTTCTTGTTGGTGAATGTTCTCATCAAATGAAGCACAGATGCATGATTATATATAAATTTTGTAATGCTCTTTGATGATTCTACAATATCTTTGACAAAATAAATATTTCCTATGTCCTCCAACATCAAATCAATGGAATGTGCAACACAAGGTGTCCAAAATATGCTCAGATGCCTCTCCATAAGCATCTTGCCAGCAACAACATAGTTTGTAGCATTGTCCGTTATGATTTGGACAACATTTTGTGGACCCACCTCCAGAATGAACACATCCAATAAATCACATAATAATCGTGCATCTTTGACATGTGCAGATGCATCAACAGATTTCATAAACATTGTCCCCTTGGGACAACTAACCAAGAAGTTAATAAGAGTCCACCCTTTTGATCAGTCCAACCATCTGACATCACAGTGCATCCTGTGACTTCCCATGATGCCCTTAACTCCTTCGATCTCTTGGTGCAGTCAACTTTCTCATTTTGAAGAATGTGCCCTCTGAAGTCATTACATGAAGGGGCTTTGTATCCTGGGCCAACAACAGTGATAGCATCAATCGTAACCTGATAAAATGGATTGTTCCTGGCAACACTGAAAGGAATATCACTCCAAAAAAACAGTTTGCCCAACAACTTGTCAGCTTCTTCCTTCTCCTTTTTTTTAATAAGTGAGGAGATAGATGGTTGTGCACCGGAAGTGGTTCTAGGAACAAAATATGAGGAGGCAGCTACGGGGTTGAGTGTAGAAGATGCTAATGATGAAGAAACACTATCACTCTCACGGTCACCTCTAAACCCTGATATTTGACTCCTCAGAGCTGCCTTGCTGAGTTTAGTTGTTTCTATTTCTTCCAATGATTTGAGGACTCTTCGGATTATTTCTGGATTGGTATTTGTGCAAGGCCCTACTTCATGTATAGGAATTTGTGCAGGTGGTATTTCAATCTGTGTACCCCCCCTGTCATGTGTTGACCACATAACTTGCAACTCAAATTTGATCAGTCAAACCCCTGATCAGGTTCACCAAATTCCCACAAAGGATCCAATTTCCTTGACATGTTTGTAAATTTGTTGAACTCTTGACTCTTGAGTTTTACTGTAAGATGAACTTTGAACTTTGAACTTTGAAATTTGAACCTAGGGCACAAGAAAAATTGCAAGTTAAAAAATAAAATAAAAAAATTACAATTTTACATACAACATTTTGATTTTTTCACAAAAAAAAAACCCTCAACTCAATGCAAAAATAATGGGAAAAAATACATGTTGAAACCCAAGCAAAAATAATGGAAAGAAACTAGGAGCACAAGAAGAAATATAAAAAATAAATTTAACAACCAATTTTTTGCACTTTTGACCAAAATAAACCCTCTCCTCTCAATAAAACAAAAAAAAACAAAAAACACAACCAAATGCAATCAAAAATGATGAAAAATACATTGGTGATAGAAACCCAGGGAAGAACAAGAAAAACCAAAAAAATGGTCAAATTTGATGCCCATACCTGGAAAAAACTTTTTGCTGAAGAAACTTGGTCCAAATTCGAATTTTGTTGGCTTCGCTTGCTAAATTCCTTCACTTTTGACCTCTCTTGCCCTTGTAGATCACTTATCCTCCTCCTTAGCTGTCCTTAGCTCTATTAGCAAACCTCTGACTGAAAAAATGAGGCAAAAAAAATCAAAATCGCATGTTAAAAGGCCGTTGTTTTTTGGCCTCACGATTTTTTGAGGTCGGATCGCGATTTTTTGGCAATTTTTTGAAAATTAAAAAAAAAAAAAAAAATCGCCGAAAAAATCGACGATTATATCGGCGCTGTGAAAAAATCACGATGTTCGCTTCATTGATTTACAGATGCTTCAGTAAATTCTGAAATAAACACATTTGCAGATCTTCACTATTTTTAAGAGCATAAGAAAAGAAAGATAATTTACACAAGTAGCACAATAGAAACAACCACATGAACGCAGTTGTTTTTGGACAATTGTCCCCGGAAAAACCCAAAGTGGGAAAACCGGTGCAGCAGATGAGGGTTTTATATTTATCTTCAAAAATGGAAAGTACATTTACAGGAGTTTGATGAGCAAAGAAAAATTAGCAAACACCTGGCTGAATTTTCTAGACCTTCCAGACAAATTTCGGACCCTTGGGGTGACCTCCTTCACCCTTTGCGTCATCCAGCATGAGAGCTCTGTGCAGTCCCTCTCTGGACTACGTGATTCTGCGTGGAGGGGTTCTTGTTGTTGATTAGCTCACCCTTCCCTTCATCCTCCTGACTTCTACTTCCCGATAACTGACTCCTCCCTCCTCCTTCTACTTCTGCAACCCAGCCTCTACAAACTCACCCACTGAAATCGAATTCTCTTGCTTCAGAATTGATTTCCTTTGGGTATTGAGAGTGCCCCCGACTTGATTTCCAAATGGCCCTCAAGTCTCTTCTTATAGTCTTCCCGTTGACGAATCAATGGCCAAGATTATATCGTTAATCAATGGCTCAGATTAAAAGATGACTTGATCTTCGTTTTCTAGAAGATTCACACTCTGCTCTATTAATACCCTTTAATTATTTAATTTCCCTAAGTTTAAACTTAGGGTCTGCATTAAAATAATTAATTATTTTAATAAAGTCATAACCAAGTGGAATTTCCACAAAAGATTTATGGGTTCTCTGCATAACTGATGTCCAAGCCTCTTTACCAAAAAAAGAGACTTAGAACACTTTTTGATGCTATAGAAATCAATAGTATATTGATTCTGGAGTCTCCTTCCATATGATCGGGAACAGGGAGTATTTCAGCCAGTTAGAGGAGAAGGACTTAGAGGTTCATATCGAGCTAGGAGATAATGGAAAGTATGCAACCAAGGGAGTTGGTACTGTCAGCTTTAAGAGGGAATCTGGAAGCTCTCTCCATCTCAGAGATGTTTTCTATGTTCCAGGATTGAAGAAGAACCTTGTTTCAATAGCAACCCTTGAGGACAAGGGATATGATGTCATATTCAATAGAGGTAAGGCGTACCTCAAGCACTTAGCTTCTGGATCAATGAAGCAGATAGGTGTGAGAGTGAGAAACCTATACAAGCTGCAGGTAGAGACTTGCGCAATCTTGAGCAGCAAGGTAGGTGGTGAGCAGAGTAGAGATGTAGGAGAACTTTGGCACAGGTGCATGGGACACTTGCATCATGGGGTGTTGTAGATTCTTCAAAAGATAGCCACAAGATTACAAGCATGCAGTTTTGATCATCATGATGTGTGCAAGGGATTCACACTTGGCAAGTATGCCAAGACTTCCTTTCAGGGCCAATACAGTATAGCCAACAGGATATTGGAGTTGGTGCATTCAGATGTATGTGGGCCCTTCTCTTCTCCATCTCTTATGAGACACGGGTATTATGTTACTTTCGTTGATGATTATTCTCAGAAAACTAAAATATTTTTTATGAAAAAAAAGATGAGGTCTTAACCAAGTTCATGGAGTTTAAGGCCTTGGTAGAATACCATGCCGGAAAGAAGATCAAGGCAGTGAGGAGTGACTATGGTGGAGAATATGTCTCTGATGCCTTCAAGGAGTTGTGTGCGAAGGAGATCATTAGGAGAGAGTTGATAGCACCCCATAACCCTCAACAAAATGGGGTGGCTGAGAGGAAAAACCCCATTATTGTTGGAGCTGTCAAGGCCATGTCACATGATCGGGGACTGCCTATGTACTTGTTGGCAGACGCATGCAACACTGCAGTATTTCTGCAGAATAGGTGTCCACACAAGATTCTTGGACAAGTTACACCGAAGGAGGCTTTCACAAGAAAGAAGCCTGATGTTTCACACTTTCGTATCTTTGGCACAAAATTTTATTGCCATGTATCCAAAGATAGCAAGAAGAAGTTGGAGCCCACAATAGAAAAGGGTATTTTCATGGGATACAGTGAGATAGCTTAGGCATATAGGGTGTATCTACCAAGACTCAAGAAGACAATTCTCAGGCGGAATGTGAGGTTTGAGGAGTCCAAAGCTCTGAGGCAGCCCTTAGAGCAAGAGCAGGTTGGAGTACCTGAGATGGAGGAGCTACTCGCTCCCAAGGTGGAGCCCCAGCCAGGATCACAGATTGAGTCCCAACCAAGTGGCAAGACGCCCGCACAGCAAGATCCACATCGGGATGCAAAGCAGGAGGATGAGTAGAAGAGACCAAGACTAGAGGAGGCAGCGACTCAGTTAGAGACTCCTAGTACAGGGAGGAAGAGAGCCAAGTGGGCTGATAGGTTGATTCAGGAGGCCCAAGAGTGAAAATTTCATCTATCACAGCAACTGGAAATTATTTTCCTAATTGTTAATTTGTGTAACAATTTATTTGCAGATTGCTACATCCAAATAATTACACTGTGATTTTCACAAATAAACTACGGAAAATAATATCGCTGGAAACTGAGAAAATCTAACACACACATAAAAATGACATCGTTATTTTTGGACAAAAGTCCCCGGAAAAACCCAACTTGGGAAAATCGGTGCAGCGGATGAGGGTTTTTTATTATTATGCAGCAATGCGAAATTCTAAGTACAATCTGTAGAAATTATACAACAAGCATGTATATCTTGGATTCACCCGATCTAACAATGTGCTAAAGTTAAATACTGAATCGCTTCTACAAATATTTTGCGGAATTAAAAACACAATCGCTAATCACATGAACATGAAGAAAGATCAATCACACACAACACAGATAATTTTCCGGGGAAAGCTTACAGCAAAAACCCCACTATCTTCTATTGTATATTATATCATGGATCATGAAACAATTACATACAAAACTCTTCTCACAAGAGCCCTCAGTACATCAGCTAATTGTCTCACACTGTCATACAAAAATTGGCAAATTCCTTAGCCAATTTACTGCCTCCAGACAGCCTGCCTTGCTTGCACAATCCCTGTTGAATGCAATCCTGCCTGCCTTAACTTCGCAAGTATCATTGGCACATCCAATGGATGTTTGCCTACATGTGTGCAAGCGGATAATGTCACAACTGATAGTCAACTTTCCTTTCACCTAGAACTCAACTGGGTCTCCACTGGATCTGATATGCATGCAGCTAATAATAGTAAATCCTCAGTTGCATGTGAGATCACTAATTGTGAATTAATTAATATTTAATTCACTAGATCTCTCACTAGTGTATCTTCAATTACAACTAGCACAACTGAGTTAAATTGATTTACAACTTGCACCAACTCATGCACCACTACACTTCGAACTTTGTTACAACTAGAATTACTTTGCATGTCCCACCAACCAACCTCTAACTCGAAATTCACTAGCTAACTGAATTTGCCACTTCAGTTAACTATTTCAAGTCCACATTGAGAATAAATTATAGTTTAATGTCCATCTAAATTAAGGGATAATAAAAATAGACATGCACCCAAAAATAGCATTGTGGGCCCCACCCTAGTGTAGGTGCTTAATGCAACCAGGTGCTTAATGCACTAGTGTGGAAGCTGAATCTTCTTGTTGAATCTCAACACTCCCTCTCAACAAGAAAGGGATTATCCTTCACCCCGATCCTGTCTCTATGGTATTCGAATTTGCTCCTGGTGAGTACCTTCGTCATAATATCTACATCCTGATCTTTCGTGGGAATGTACTAAAGCAACATGATCCTCCTCTACACAATCTTTGAGATGATGGTACCGAATATCTATATGCTTGGACCTATCATGAAGTACAAGATTAATCAAGAGTTTAATGAAACTCTGATTATCACAATGAATCACTGTTGAATCCATCTGAGAACCAGACAAACCAACCAAGATCTTTCTCATCCAGGTAGCCTCACATGCAGCTTGACTTGCTGCCATGTATTCCGCTTTCGCTGAACTGAGTGCCACAGATCGTTGTTTCCTGCTGTACTGGGAAACAGTTGTCGATCCAATGCTAAAGATCCCCCCTGATGTGCTCTTTCTATCCGAAGGACTTCCAGCTCAATCTGCATTCGTGAAGCTATGCAACTTCACTCCATCCATCCCTCTGTACCATAGACCATACTCTGATGTGCCCCTCAAGTATCTCAGGACATGCTTCCCCGCCTTCCAAAAGAGCTTGGTAGGCTTAACCATAGCTTGACTCAGCTGGTTAACTGCGTAGCAAATGTCTGGTCTAGTGTTCACTAGATACATTAGCGAACCCACTAATTGTCGATAGACAGTAGCATCCACTACCTCTCCAGAAGTAGCATCCTCTTTTCTCTAGTTTCCTAGAAGAGGAGTATCCATGGGTTTGCAGCTCTCCATGTTAAACTTACCCAGTATCTCCTTTGCATACTTGCCTTGAGACACAAAAAGTTCACCATCCCACTGCCATATTTCCAATCCAAGGAAATAATGAAGGAGGCCCATATCCTTCATTTCAAACCCCCTTGCAAGATCCTCCTTGCATGAGTGTATCGGCTGCTTATCACCAGTCAAAATTAGATCATCAACATAAAGAACAATGATCAATAGCTTACCCTCAACCACGATCTGGTACAGGTTTTCATCTGCTTCACTTTTGGTGAAGCCCAGTTTGGTGAAATAGCTGTCTATCCGAGTGTACCTAGCACGGGGTGCTTGCTTCAGCCCATACAGCACTCTTTTGAGTCTGCACACATGCGACTCGTTGTTGAAGATCTTGAAACCTTCAGGCTGCTCTATGTACACCTCTTCCTCAATGATCCCATTGAGAAACGTAGTTTTCACATCCATCTGATGAATGCGCCAGCCCATCTGCGCTGAGAATGCAAGGATGGATCTTATGGAAGAGTACCTTGCGACAGGCACAAAAGTCTCATCATAATCTATCCCCTCGATCTGTGAGAAGCCCTAGGCCACAAATCTAATCTTGTATTTCTCCACACTCCCATCAACAGCTTGCTTTACCTTGTAGATCCATCTCGAACCTACCACTGATTTGTCAACCGATCTTCGGACTATCTCCCATGCACTCTTTTTGACAATGGAGTCATACTCCTCCACCATTGCATCAACCCAAGTAGGTTGTTGCACTGTGTCCTGAAAGGAAGATGGTTCAGTCACAATACATTTGCTCATAAGAACCATGTATCCAGTAAATCGATCAGGAGATTGTCTCTGTCTGTGCTGTGAAGTAGGGGCTCCTACATTCTGTGCAGCATCAAGTCTCAGTGTATCAGCTTCCGTGGTGCGCCTTCTACCATTTCTGATAGACGGCTCTGCATGAGTGATTTCCTCCACTCCATGAACCTCCTCATGTGGTTGATCCATATCTTGAGACTCATCTTTGGGAACCAACAATTCCTCCTCTGCATGCAAGTCCATCTCCCTCTTAAGGGACAACCGCATGGCTTTCCCCTCATCAAATTTTATATCCCGTCGCACAACAGTCATTCTATTGTTTGGAAAATACACATGATAATTATGGGGTGTTTTTGTGTACCCCACAAAAATCCCAACTTCAGCAGTCAGTTCCAGCTTCTTCCTGGTGTCCTTGGTCACATGCACATAAACAGATGAGCCAAAAATCGTAAAGTGTGAAACATCGAGTTTCTTACCAATGAAGGCCTATTCAGGTGTACTAATGCCAAGTACTCTATGAGGACAACGCTTTTGCACATAAACCGCAACACAACCACAGTGTTGTATGCTTCCGCCCACAAATGCATTGGTAGGCCCTGATCATGCAACATCGCTCGTGTTGCGCCCACGATCGTTCTGTTCTTCCTCTCTGCAACCCCATTCTGTTGTGGATTATGAGGCGCTATGAGTTCTCTTCGAATTCCTTCTTTGTTGCAGAAGTTCTTAAATTCGTTAGAGATGTATTCTCCACCATTATCGCTCCTAAGAGCCTTCACTTAATTCCCCGACTCTTTCTTCACCAATGCCTTAAACCCACAAAACTTAGAGAATGTTTGATCTTTCTTCTGCATGAAAAGTCATCAACAAATATTACATAGTACTTATGTTTTGTTGTTGAAGCAACCAAGAATGGTCCACACACATCTGTGTGAACTCTCTCAAGGGTCCCCGAAGCTCGGTTCTCCTTCTCGTGAAAGGTGGACTTTACATACTTCCCCATGGTGCAACCCTTGCACTGATCTAACTGAGCAAGTGTTTCCATTGGAAGTCCAATAGAAATTTGTTGCATGACTTTCAGGGCTCCATGATGAAGATGGCCCAATCGCCTGTGCCATAATTCACCCTCATCCCGGCTCACCACTTTCTCCGCCTTGCCCATCATGGCAGCGCAACCATCTACCTCTAGCTTGTAGAGATTCTTAACTCGAATCCCTATCCTCTTGGCTTGACCCGTTGTTTTATGTCGCAGGAAAGCTTTTCCATCACTAAAAACAACGTCATAGCCTCTGTCCTCCAACATTGTGACTGAGACCAAATTTTTCTTCAGACCTGATACATGCATCACATCTTTTAATTGAAATGGTTTACCTGACTCCCTCTGAAAGGTAATGGTACCAATCCCGGTAGCACTGTTCAGTCCATCGTCGCCCATCTCAATATGCATCTAGAGATCTTTCTCCTCCAAGTCACTGAAAAGTTCCTTATCTCCCTTCATGTGAAAAGAAGCGCCACTATCCAAATACCACACCGATCCCAATGCACTTGACACCATTCATGCAATCAAGGACAATTCAAGCTCAAATTGCGAGGCAAGGTCCTCACCAACTGCAGCTCCAGCAGCCTTCTTGTTCTTCTTCATTTGTGAACAGTTAGTAGCAAAATGCCCATGTTCGTGACAGTGAAAACACTTCACCTTGAACATGTCCTGCGTTTTGCCTTTGGACTCGGATTTGAAGGAAATTTCTTCCCTTTCCCCTTCCTTGCCTTGGCAGCCAAAGCACAATCCTCTTCATCCTCATTCTTAGATAAAGATCCATCTCTGGTGTTCCATCTGAACTCCTCCTGCACCAGATCCGACACAGTCGTTCCCAATCTGGCCATTTTTCCCTTCCGTTGATAGAGTTTTAATAACTGTGCCAACTCTTAGGAAGTCCTAGGAGAGCCAAGCTCACCAAATCATCATCAGCGACTGTTATTCCCACACTCCCCAGTTCATCCTGACATTGGACAAACTTCGTGAGATATTTTGGAATGGTGTCACCCTTTTCCATCTTGATCTTTCTGAGTTTATCTTTGAGCTCCAATTTCCTATGGTCGTTGTTGCTTTGGAATAGATTCGTCAAAGCCTTCCACATAGCATATGGTGTGGCTTTCGCATGGAGGCTTGAGACAATGTGGTCTCGTACTCCCTCCAACAGGGTCTTCCTTGCCTTTGTCACTTTCTTTTCCATGCATCAAGATTGGCAGCATCTACAGTATCTGGCTTAGGAACATCTTTGTCAATGAATTCCTTCAAGCCATTGTCTTCGAGTACTGCCTCCATCTTCTAAGCAATGTAGTTCGAGCTACCCTCAAGTGCATACTCTAACCTCAAGCCATTGAAAGCCATTTCGATCTTGAATCAGTTGTAGCACCAAGAAAGTCTTTCTGCAAATTCAAATTCTATCCAGTCAAAAACTCAGCTCTTGCTTCACTTCTGCAATTTCCGGTGCTCCAATACCATGTAGAAATTATACAACAAGCATGTATATCTTGGATTCGCCCAATCTAACAATGTGCTAAAGTTAAATACTAAATTTCTTCTACAAATATTTTGCGGAATTAAAAACACAATCGCTAATCACATGAACATGAAGAAAGATCAATCACACACAACACAGATAATTTCCGGAGAAAGCTTATAGCTAAATACCCCACTATCTTCTATTGTATATTATATCATGGATCATGAAACAATTACATACAAAACTCTTCTCACAAGAGCCCTCAGTACATCAGCTAATTGTCTCACACTGTCATACAAAAATTGGCAAATTCCTTAGCCAATTTACTGCCTCCAGACAGCCTACCTTGCTTGCGCAATCTCTGCTGAATGCAATCGACCGAATGAATGCAATCCTGCCAACCTTGACTTCGCAAGTATCATTGGCACATCCAATGGATGTTTTCCTGTATGTGTGCAAGCGGATAATGTCACAACTGATAGTCAACTTCCCTTTCACCTAGAACTCAACTGGGTCTCCACTAGATCTGACATGCATGCAGCTAATAATAGTAAATACTCAGTTGCATGTGAGATCACTGATTGTGAATTAATTAATATTTAATTCACTAGATCTCTCACTAGTGTATCTTCAGTTACAACTAGCACAATTGAGTTTAACTCACTTAACTAAGTTAAACCGATTTACAGCTTGCACCAACTCATGCACCACTGCACTTCGAACTCTATTACAACTAGAATCACTCTGCATGTCCCACCAACCAACCTCTAACTCGAAATTCACTAGCTAACTAAATTTGCCACTTCAGTTAACTATTTCAAGTCCACATTGAGAATAGATTACAGTTTAATGTCCATCTAAATTAAGGGATAATAAAAAATAGACATGCACCCAAAAATAACACTGTGGGCCCCACCTTAGTGTAGGTGCTTAAAGCAACCAAGTGCTAAATGCAACCAGGTGCTTAATGCACTAGTGTGGGTGTTGAATCTTCTTGTTGAATCTCAACACAATCTGGATGCTCAAACTGGCAATCCCACAAAGAAAAATATTAGCAAAAATCTAGTGAGGAATTTTCCTCACCCCACAAGCAAATCCAGGCTCTAACTGCAGCTCCAAGTGAGTAGTCCAAACTGCCTCTGCGTAGGCTTGCGTCACCCTAGCTCAGTCCCTTCCAACGCACAGCCTGAATCAACTACTCCAATAGTCGTCTTGTCTGCCACTAGCTGAGCAACTATCTCTTCGACCTTCTGGAACCCTTTCTCGGCCTCTAGAACAGAAACTCGGCTTCTCTCCAGCAAAATCGAACTGCCCTCTAGAGGCTTTTGCGCAGCCCCTGCGTCAACATCATTGTGGTTCTTCTGCCCCTCTGCAAATGCACTCATTAGATCTGGAAATATTCCTCCAGCCTCATTGTCCCTGCCCCTCACTGTCTCTGCTTCCTCACTAAACCTCGAACTCTTTGGCAACTGATTGTTGCTACTCTAGAAAATCGAATTCTCCAAGTGTCTCTGGTGTATTCTCCAAGTGCTTATCGATTTATTCTTATAATCCTTTGTTGGAGCACCAACGACCAAGATTAAAATTAATCAAGGGCTAGGATCATATCGGAGTCGATCTATGTGAGTTTCTAGAGAATTCTCACCTTGACTTAATTAATTTTGATTAATTAACCAGTTTTCCTAAGTTTAGACTTAGGAAACATTAAAATATAGGTTAATAATCTAATTAAGTCCTCTCTAGGTGGAATTTCCATAAACGATTTCTGGGTTTTAGAGATCTCATGTACTCTAGCCTCTCCACCAAGTTTTGCTGCTAAAACACATCCAATGCTACAAAAAATAACACTCCCTCTTAATGAGGACTGTGTTCTAGTGTTGCACATGCTGCCACAACACTTTGTCTCTATGTTATTTCCTGTCACGTTGTTGATGTCTGGCCATATTACCCACTAACCACTACGCAACTCTGATGTTGCATCCCTGTTGCTGCTGACACTGCTATATTGCTGCCAACTTTGCATCTTCATGTTGATTTTTGGTAGCATAGGATGTGCTCTAAGTCTCAAAATTTGCAAGGAGGCTTCGATACATGTATTCTAGAGAACCTAGAAATCGTTTTGGGAAATACCACCCGGATTGTATTTTATTAAAAGAATTAATTATTTTAAAGGGACCCTAAGTCTAAACTTAAGAAAATAAAATAATTAAAGTGAATTAACAGAATATGGGTGTGAATGTTCTAGAAAAAGCAAATCATTTCAAAAGTTAATCTTAGTCATTGATTAGAGATTCAATCCCGATCGTTGAAGTTTCAACAAGAAGATTATAAGAAGGGCTTGAAGGGTCATTTGGAGAAGACACAGTAAGGATCAAGAGATCGAATTTTTGACGTGAGCAGTCCTCAGAGGAAATATCGATCAAGAGATTCTTTGCAGAGAGGGGCAGAGTAATTCCGGTTGGAAAGTCTATTCCTGAGCCGGAGAATACACAACAGAGAAGACAGAAAGTAGTACCACCAAAGGCAGCGTAGCAGAGGCGGTGCAGAGCCACGCAGAGGCAGCACTGCAGCCTTGAGGAAGTCCATTATTCAGATGAGGATCAGTCAGATCCAATGTCGGAGATCCAGGGTGTGAGACTCGAAGGGGCCAAAGAGTCAGATCTAGCCAGCGAAAGAGCCAAAACGCAGAAGCCACACAGTCCCGACGTAAAGTGACGCAGAGGCTGCGCAGTGACTATGCAGAGATTGCGCAGAGGGTGTGGAGGGCTTGCCATCCGGGGTTTTGGCCAGTTGGGCTTCTAGTGTCAGTGTTTGAGGTAATCTCACCAGCTTACCTGTCAATCAGATTCTCTGTGAGGATAGCCAGCAAGGCATCTAGTTTGTAATAAGAAAAATTACTGCATAATATATAAACCCTCAATTGTTGCACCAATTTTCCTGCATTTGGTTTTTTCGAGGAGATTAGTCCAAAAATAACTATGTCATATGCATCTATGATTTAATCTTGTTCAATTCTTGTTTTCGCTTATTTAGTGAAGGTTGTCGTGTGTTTAATTTGATGTTGTCGTAGCAATAAATTGAATAATTAATTTATCAGTTAGAAGAATTAATACAAGTTGCTACAATAGGATTCCAGATTTAAGGAATTTTCACATGGTATCAAGGCATGGTAGTTGAGTGCAAGAGGAACAGAAGAACAGATCCATAGATCCAGCGTTGGTGAAGTCGGGATCAAAGAGTAGCATAAGCAGCAGATCAATCTCCCGAGTGATTGCGCAGTCCAAACCATGAGGGCTAGTTCTTGCAAGGAAATCTCTCTCTGAGTGAGTCGACAGGGAGGCAAGATTTTCCAGTTTGCAGAGGTAGAGGGAGCAGCGCAGCATATCAATAGCCGAAGGGACACAGTTTTCTGCGCAGCAGTGGTTGTGGGTGTAGAAGTGTCAGGAAGAGTAGCTGGAGATACTTTGAGGGAATTTTCTTCCTCAGGGAATTCCTAGTCGAGGAATTCTAATTTTCAAGACCTAAGCAACAGTATTGGCCGGCAGATCTACCATCTCCAGCAAGGAGTGTGTAGGCTAGGCCAGAGCTATGAAGAGGAGAGAGAGGGAGCTAGTTCGACATATTTTTTTCGGCAGAGATGGCAGCAAGCGGGCTGAGAGATCAAGATCGGTTGGAGGGAGCCTCCAACTATGTGATCTGGCAGGCACGGATCAAATGCCTGCTAGATGAGCATGATCTCAAACTCTTCATCGAAGGTGTGGTGGTTGTTCCAGTAGATGCAGATCCTCTGAAGGAATACAAGAAGAATATAGCTAAAGCAAAGCGTCTGGTCCTCGACGAAGTGAGGGATCATGTCATGTGTCACATAGCTCGCAAAGCAACAGCTAGAGAAATGTAGCAGGCCTTGGAATAGCTATATCAAGGATCTTCTGTGCAGCGGAAGATGTATCTGGAGGAGAAGATGCGGACTACTAGGATGCAGAAATGTGAGCGCATTGATCAGTTCCTGGTTAGACTTCAAGAAAACCGAGATCAGTTGGCAGCTGTGGGATCAGCTCCTCAGGCCACAGAGATGGTCAGATTGGCCCTCAACTCAGTGTCTGAAGGCTATCAAGTCTTTGTCCAGAGCATCCTGGGCAGAGAGAATTTGTTGGACTGGGAGTCAATGTGGGCAACCCTTCAGCAAGAAGAGATGAGGAGGGGCTTACTCAAGTGTCAACTTGAGGGCAACAGCAGCAGCGGGAGGAAGACGAAGGAGAAGGATAATGTGGCCCTTGCATCAAAGGGGCAGCAAGAGCAGCGCGGGGGGAAGAAGGACCTTTCCAAGATCAAATGCTTCTGATATGGCGAGATGGGTCATTATGCCACACAGTGTCCTCTCAAGAAGAGAGACAAAGACAAGAAGCATGATCCGCAAGTAGCACCTACCAGGATCGATGAGGAGGAGTTCGCCATGATAGCCCATATACCTCCAAGAGGGAGGTGGGGTGATTTGGAGTTGTAGACCCAAAGAGCTACAGGATGGGCAAGATCTGTGAGGAGTCCACCTCTCAAATCAATACCTTGCTACGGGAGCCCAAATCAGATGTAGCAGGATGGACGAGTGCCAGTTGGTGCAGAGGAGTGCAAAAGTGACAGCGCAGTGGTTAACAGTGCCAGAGTCAGCAGTGCAGAGCAGAGTTGGCAGCAATGCAGAGAGGCACGGCGCAGAGTCAACAGCAGCGCGGCAGCTTCAGAGGGTTAGCACAGAGGCTAGCAGCAGTCATATCTTCAGTACCGAGATGCATCACACTGAACACTTGTTCAGTTTTGGATGTTTTTCTATTGCAATAAGCAACAGTATTGCAGTGCAGTAGCAGTTGGCAATGATAGGGTCAGCAGCAGCACGGATGCAGAATTTGAGAGGGAGTTGTAGTACGGATGCAGTGTTGACAGTGGCAGGGTCAGCAACAGCACGAATGCAAAATTTGAGAGGGAGTTGCAGTACGGATGCAATGTTGACAGTGGCAATGTCAGCAGCAGTACATATGCAGTGTTTGCGCAGAGTTGGTTGGCAGCAGTGTCAGACATCAACAGCGCAGAGGGAGATGCTACAGAATCAGAGCATTACTCAGCAGGGGGTATTGTTAAAGCACATTCCTCGCTAATAGGGAGTGTTGATTTGTGGTAGCATCGGATGTGCTCTAAGTCTCAAAATTTGCAAGGAGACTTAGACACATGTATTCTAGAGAACCCAGAAATTGTTTTGGGATATTCCACCCGGATTGTATTTTATTAAAAGAATTAATTATTTTAAAGGAACCATAAGTCTAAACTTAGGAAAATAAAATAATTAAAGTGAATTAATAAAATATGGGTGTCAATGTTCTAGAAAAAGCAGATCAAGTCAAAAGTTAATCTTAGCCATTGATTAGAGATTTAATCTCGGTTGTTGAAGTTTCAACGAGAAGATTATAAGAAGGTCTTGAAGGGTTATTTGGAGAAGACACAATAAGGATCAAGAGATTGAATTTCTGAAGTGAGCAGTGCTCAGAGGAATTATCGATCAAGAGATTCTTTGTAGAGAGGGGAAGAGTAATTCTGGTTGGAAAGTTTATTCCTGAGCCAGAGAATACACAACAGAGAAGACAGAAAGCAGTACCAGCAGAGGCAGCGTAGTAGCTACGCAGAGGCAGCGCAAAGCCATGCAGAGGCAACGCTGCAACCTTGAGAAAGTCTGTTATTCAGCGGAGGATCAGTTAGATCCAGTGCCGAAGAGTCGGGGTGTAAGACTGGAAGGGGCCAGAGGGTCAGATCCAGCCAGCAGAAGAGCCAAAACGCAGAAGCCACACAGTTCCCATGCAGAGTGACACAGAGGTTGCGCAGTGACTACGGAGACACTGCGCAAAGTGTGTGGAGGGCTTGCCATCCGGGGTTTTGGCCAATTGGGCTTCCAATGTCAGTGTGTGAGGTAATCTCACTAGCTTTCCTGTCAATCAGATTCTCTGTGAGGATAGCCAGCAAGGCATCCAATTTGTATTTAGAAAATGTTGGGTGTGGAGTATGATTATCTTCTTTATTTAGATGTATCGTCGCATTGGACCCCTGTTCTTAACATCGCCATCAAGGGGGTCGTTTAATATAAGTTATGTTTAATTTAGGGTTTTTTTCCCTAGAAGGCAACCCCTTTGTTGTATGAGGGTATTGTATTGCGGTTGTGTATCATATGTATATTCTAAGCAAGAAATAGAAAGGGGGATTGTATGAGAGAGTAGATGATATCAGAGCGGATCTGTTGTAGGTTGTGTCTCTTCAATTTGTTGGACAATATAAAGGAAGGACTGGTTGTTTCTGTGGACGTAGCCCAAGTTGGGTGAGCCACATATATCTGTGTCTCTTGTTTTATATGTTATTTCCGTGTTTGTGTTTCTGCATATTTTATGTGTTCCATTGCTTTGTAATATATAACTTTCTAACAAAAAAATTACTGCATAATATATAAACCCTCAGTTGTTGCACCGGTTTTCCCACATTGGGCTTTTCTGGGGACATTAGTCCAAAAATACATGTGTCAGATGTGTCTATGATTTACTCTTGTTCAATTTTTATTTCCGCTCTTGTATTTTTCCACAGTTTATTTAGTGAAGGTTGTAGTGTGTTTAATTCGATGTTGTCGTAGCAATAAACTAAATAATTAATTTATCAGTTAGAAGAATTAATACTAGTCGCTGCAATAGGATTCCAGATTTAAGGAATTTTCGCACTGCACTGCAACTCCCTCTCATCTGTTGTTGCTACTACTGCAACAACTGCAACTGAGGAGCATCCAAAATACTGAATCAATTGTGTTCAGTATGATACATCTGTCTCCCAAGTCCTAACTGCTACTAGTTACTGCATTGTCCACTAAAGACTCTGCGCTGCTATCAACTCTGCACTGTGCCACTTTTCATTGTTGTCAACTCTGCACTACACTTCCCAACACCTGACTGCTACTAGTCTTCAACTGTCACTCTAGTTCCAACTGCATCAATTGCCATTGATCCACCCTACTGTTGAATATTGTGGGCCCCTGTAGCCAGGTAATGATCCATGAGGTGGATTCCTCAAGGACCCTGCCCATCTCTGTAGCTCTCTGGGACAACAGCTCCAAATCAACCCACTTCACTCCTAGAGGTATGGCTGCCATCATTGCAAAATCTTCCTCCAACTTAGAGGACATCCTATCTATCTCAGCATGAGTTGTTGCTTGTTCCTGCTTCTCCTGCTTGTCCTTCTTCCTAAGAGGACACTAGGTGGTGGCCAAACTCGCCACACCTGAAGCACTTGACCTTAGATAGGTCTTTCTTCTTCTTTCTTTGCTCCCCCGTGAAAATTCCTAGATCTGAACAATCTAAGGAATCCTACTGTAACCAACTGGATTACTTCTTATATTATGTGATTTACTTTACACAATTATTTCTAAATCATACATGAAATACTGAAGCAATCACTGAAGCAGCCTACACTATAATACTCATGATTCTGAAACAAGGAAACTGAACAAGGAAATCAATCACACATATGACACCTTTATTTTGGACTAAGTCCCCGAAAAAACCCAATGCGGGAAAACCGGTGCAATAGATCTGAGGGTTTTATTATTAAGCAGTAGCAATGTCTGAATACGTCTCTGAATACCCCTAGGGTAATTCAGTTACACAAAGAAATATTGGCAGAAGAATTTGTGAAGATTTACCTCACTCAAGCATTGAGTTCCCGGCTGATCCGGATGAAGAAAACCATGCCCTGGGGAGGCACTACGTAGCCTCTGCGCAGTCCTAGCGCTTGGCCTTCTAGCCTCTGCGTCACCCCCTTCCAGGCTCAGTGTTCAACCCCAACCAATTTTTTTTTCCTTTGTGGACCCTAAGGAACAGGCTCTCGGTGTCATTTTCCGGATCCCGGCCTCCGAAACTGATCTACAAGAAAAATTCTAGAAACCCTCCTCTGCCTTTGCAATGCTTCTGCGTGAGCCCTACACAGTCACTGCAGTAGCCCTTCTTCCTTCAGCATTGACTTGGTTAGATCACCTCTGCCTCTCTCTGACTGATGCTCCACCGGCTGAGAAAATTTCTCTCTCCAGATGCTATCTCTGCCCCCCACTGCTTAGATCTCTAGCTCAAATTTCTCACCAAACCCCGCCCCATAAATTTCTAACTCTAGATCAATTTGGTGTGTTTTTCCAAATGGCCCTCAAGCCTTCCTTTATAGTCTTCTCGTTGAGACATCAACAGTCAAGATTAGATCTCTAATCAACAGCTAAGATTATAACATGACTTGATCTCCGTCTTTTATAGATTATTCTCACTTTGTTTTATTAATGTCCTTTAATTATTTAATTTCCCTAAGTTAGACATAGGGTCTCCATTAAAATAATTAATTATTTTAATAAAACATCAACTGAGTGGAATTTTCACAAAAGGTTTCTGGATTCTTTGGAATACCAATGTCTAAGCTTCTCCACAAAATTTAGGGCTTAGAGCACTTTCTGATGCTACAAAAATCAACACTCCCTCTTAGCAAGGAAAGTGCTCTAGCAATTATGCCTGTTGCATACTGCTCTGACTTTGAAGCATCCTCCGCGTTGTTGAAGTCCATCAACCATTGCGCCACTGCTGCCACTGTATTGCTGCCCATGACATTGCCACTACCACTGTTGCATCTGTACTATAGCTCCCTCTCAAGTTTTACATCTGTTATGCTGCTAATGTTGCCACTGCTAACACTGCAACTCAGCTGCTGAGAGAAATAGTTGAACTCATCCAATACTGAATAAGTGTTCAGTGGATGCACCTCAGTGCTTAAGACTCTGACTGCTGATAACTACTATGATGTTCGTTTGATGCACTGCGTTGTTGCTGCTCTGCACTGCGCAGCACTGATCTGCACTACGTTGCACTCTTGTGCATTGCACTATTGTTGTTGCCTCTACACTGCGCTGCTCCAGAAATGAGCGTTGCTACCTACTGCACTGTCGTCTCCATCATTCCTCGGCTCTCACTAAAACTCCTCCATCCCACTACTGCTAATTATGGGCTCCCGTAGCAAGGTAATGATCCATGAGGTGGGCTCCCGTAGCAAGGTAATGATCCATGAGGTGGGATCCTCAAGGATCCTGCCCAACTGAAGTTCGGAGTGAACTACAATTTAATATCACCCCACTTCTCTCCTTGAGAAGCGTGGGCACTCATGGAAAACTCATCCTCTTCAATTTTCGCAGCTGCAACCTTCGGTTCATGCTTCTCATCTTTGTCCTTCTTCTTCAAAGGACACTAAGATGTATAGTGGCCCATCTTGCCACATCTAAAGCACTTGACCTTCGAAACATCACGCTTCGGTTTCCGTTGCGCATGTTGTCCCTTCAATGCAAAGGTTGTGTTCTCCTCTTTCTCCACGGATTTCGATCCACTGACCACAACTGCTCCCAACTAGGTAATGTTGCTCGGCCTAGTATGCTCTGGACAAACACATGCCACTCCTTCGTGACACCGTTAAGGGCCATCCGTACCATGGTTTCAGCTGTAGGTGTAGCACCTATTTCCGACAGTTGATCTCGAATCTCCTGAAACCGCATGAGGTATGAAGCCACGCGCTCCCCTTTCCGCATCTGGATCATACAGAGCTTCTGCTCTAAGCACAACTTTCGCTGCTCGGAAGATCCCTCAAATACGTCATGCAAAGATACCCACATCTCTCTGGCAGTAACCTTGTCAGCCACATGTGAGACGATGTGATCCTTGACACCATCAAGGAGCAACCTCTTTGCCTTGGCCATATCTACCTTGTACTTCTTGAGTTGATCCGCATCCATAGGAACAGCTACCATGTTCTCCACGAACGCTTTCTAATCATGTTCATCCAGAAGGAACTGAGCCTGTTCCTTCCAGATCATCTAGTTGGAGGAGCCCTCCAACCGATCCTGATCACGAAGTCTGTGAGATGCCATCTCAACCAAAATCTGTCAAATCTGCTCCCTCTTCCTACCTACTGTGCAGCCCCTGGCAGGATTATGCACTCCCTGATGGAGTTGTAAGTTTTGTTGTTCCTCTACTGCTCAGCAACTAAGGAATGCTTACTTCCACTTCCTCTACGAGGAAATCACTGAGGAAGAATTCCCTCAATATGTGCTCTTGACTCCCCCTTGACACTTTTCTGCCTAGTAACAGCTTCAGAAAATTGCGTCCCTATGTCTTCTACGAGGAGGCTCTGCATTGCTCCCTCTGCCACAGCAAGATCTTGGTCTGGAAGCCCTTTCTCTTTATCGACTCACTTAGAGAGAGACTGCCATGAAAATCTTAGCCCTCCTGGTTAGAACTGTACAATCCTTCAATGCATTCGTTCTTTTGCACTGCCGCAAAAACGGCCTTCACTTCATAATTCAGATCCATTCTTCCTGTTTCACATCAATGCTATGATACCATGTGAAAATTCCTAAATCTGAACAATCTAAGGAATCCTACTGTAACCAACTAGACTACTTCTTCTATTATGTAATTTACTTTACACAATTATTTTTGAATCATACATGAAATACTGAAGCAATCATTGAAGCAGCATACACTGTAATACTCATGATTTTGAAACAAGGAAACTAAATAAAGAAATCAATCACACATATGACACCTTTATTTTGGATTAAGTCCCCCGAAAAACCCAATGCGGGAAAACCGGTGCAGGAGATCTAAGGGTTTTATTATTAAGCAGTAGCAATGTCTGAATACATCTCTGAATACCCCAAGGGTAATTCAGTTACAGAGAGAAATATTGGCAGAAGAATTTGTGAGGGTTTACCTCACTCAATCACTGAGTTCCCAGCTGATCCAGATGAAGAAAACCTTGCCCTGGGGAGGCACTGCGTAGTCCCAGTGCTGGACCTCCAGCCTCTGCGTCACCCCCTTCCAGGCTCAGTGTTCAGC
Source organism: Pinus albicaulis (assembly GCA_034641835.2). Lineage (NCBI taxonomy): Eukaryota > Viridiplantae > Streptophyta > Pinopsida > Pinales > Pinaceae > Pinus > Pinus albicaulis. The sequence continues at coordinate 930,968,452 of CM076576.1, forward strand.
CCCAACCAAGTCATTTTGCCTCTGTAGACCTTGAGGAACAGGCTCCTGGTGTCACTTTCTAGATCATGGCCTTCGAAACTTATCTACAAGCAAAATTCTGGAAACCCTCATTTTCCTTTGCGTTGCTTCTGCATGAGCCCTACACAGTCACTGCGTTAGCCCTTCTTCCTTCAGCGTTGGCTTGGTTAGATCACCTCTACCTCTCTCTGACTGATGCTCCACCGGCTAAGAAAATTTCTCTTCGGATGCTATCTCTGCCCCTCACTGCTCAGATCTCTAGCTCAAATTTCTCACCAAACCCTACCCCAGGAATTTCCAACTCTAGGTCAATTCGATGTTTCTTTCAAAATGGCCCTCAAGCCTTCCTTTATAGTCTTCTCGTTGAGACATCAACGATCGAGATTAGATCTCTAATCGACGGCCAAGATTATAACATGACTTGATCTCTGACTTTTCTAGATTATTCTCACTTTGTTTTATTAATGTCCTATAACTATTTAATTTCCCTAAGTTAGAGTTAGGGTCTCCATTAAAATAATTAATCATTTTAATAAAACATCAACCGAGTGGAATTTTCACAAACAGTTTCTGGATTCTTTGGAATATCAGTGTCTAAGCCCCTCCACAAAATTTGGGGCTGAGAGCACTTTCTGATCTACAAAAACCAACACCCTTGCCCCTAACTGGGATCCTTTGATGCGAAGGCCACATTCTCCTCCTCCTTCGCACCCTTCAATCCACTACTGCTACTGCCACTAATGGAGCTCTTTAGCAGAGCTCACCTCAACTCCTCTTGCTACAAGTTGAACCACATCCTGTCCCATTCTAATAGCTTGTCTCTACCCAAAATGCTTTGGACAAAAACTTGCCACTCCTTAGAGACACTATCTAGTGCCAACCGCACTAGCTCTATTGGTTGAGGCATTGCCCCAACAACTGCAAGCTAGTCTCGAACCTCCTGAATCCTGGTGAGGAAGGGATCTATGCCTTCCCCTTTCTACATCCTAATGCATCTCATATTTTCTTCCAGGAACATATTTCGCTGCTTGGAAGTACCCTAATACAGCTAGGCGAGAGCATTCCACATCTCTTTGGCAATATCCTTGCCAACTATGTGTGAGACTATATGGTCTCAGACTCCATCCAAGATCAATGGCTTCGCCTTTGCCATTTTCCTTCTTGTATTCCTTTAGTTGAACTGCATCCTGGGGAACTGCCACAACACTGTCTATGTAGAGCCTCAAGCCATATTCATCCAACAGTAAGGATATCTTGGCCTTCCAAATGACATAGTTGGAAGAACCCTCCAACCTATCATGATCTCTAAGTTCAGTTGTGGCCATCTCGAAAATTGTTGAAAACTCCCTCTTTCCTTCTGCTTGGTTATTGGTCTTGCTATTCGCACTCCCTCTTGGAGTGAGAAAATATGGACTTAGCTATTGCCAATTTGCTGCCGGAAAAATCGAACTTCTGAGACTCAAAGTTCCCTAAGAAAAATTTTCCCTCCGCTATGTGTGCTTTTCTCTTCCACTCAACACTGATTTTGCTGCTGCAAAACCCTCTACGTCCAACTAAGGAATCTGCTTAGTGAAAATATGAGCTACAGTTGTTCCCTCTAACTGTTGGAATCACTAACCCGAGCAACTCAACTTTTCTGCCAACCTGCAACTGAAAATTGAAATTTTGCCCCAGCGATTCGGCCTGCCTGTCAAGGTATTGCGCAGAACTAGAAAATTTCAACTTGAGCGAAATTTTCCTCTTTGCTTCTAAGCTTCTTGGCTGATCACTTACGCTCTAATACCATGTGAAAATTTCATCTATCACAACAACTAGAAAATATTTTCCTAATTGTTAATTTATTCAACAATTTATTTGCAGTTTGCTATGGCAAATACCAAATAATTCACAATGTGATTTTCACAAATAAACCACGGAAAATAATAGCGTTTGATTCTGGAAACTGAGAAAAGCTAGCACACACACATAAAAATGACACCATTATTTTTTGACAAACGTCCCCTAAAAAACCCAACTTGGGAAAATTGGTGCAACAACTGAGGACTCTTTATTATTATGCAGTAGTACAATCGGGATGCCCAAACTAGCAATCCTATAGAGAAAAACACAGGCAAAAATCTAGTGAGGAATTTTCCCACGCCACAGGCAAATCGAGACTCTAACTATCACTCCAAGTGAGTCGTCCAAACTACCTCTATGCAAGCTTACGTCACCCTAGCGCAGTCCCTTCCCACGCACAGCTTGAATCAGCTACTCCAGTAGCCCTCCTGCGTGCCACTAACTCAGAAACTATCTCTCTGGCCTTTTGGAACCCTTTGCCGACCTCTGGAACTGAAACTCGGCCTCTCTCCAGCAAAATTGAACTGCCCTCTAGAGGCTTTTGTGTAGCCCTTGCGTCAGCCTCACTATCCCTGCCCCTCACTGTGTTTGCTTTCTCACTAAAGCTCAACCTCTCCAGCAATTGATTGTTGCGACTCTGGAAAACGAATTCTCCATGTGTCTCTAATGTATTCTCCAAGTGCCTATCGATTTCTTCTTATAATCCCCTGTTAAAGCACAAACAGCGAAGATTAAAACTTAATCAAGGGATAAGATCATATCGGAGTCAATCCATGTGAGTTTCTAGAGAATTCTCTCCTTGAATTAATTAATTCTGATTAATTAACCAATTTTCCTAAGTTTAGACTTAAGAAACAATAAAAAATAGGTTAATAATCTAATTAAGTCATCTCTAGGTGGAATTTCCAGAAATGATTTCTGAGTTTTGGAGATTTCATGAATCATGTATTCTAGCCTCTCCACCAAGTTTCGTGGCTAGAACACATCTAATGCTACAAAACCTAACAAAGAGCATGTTGAAGCTCCTAGCACCATGTTTAGGCAGAGCAAGCAGCCATAGAGGTACACAAGTTATATGGCATTGATGACAAAGTTGGTGGACACTAAGCCTTCTCCTTATAAGGAGGCAGCTTCTCAGCAAGTTTGGTAAGATGCCATGGTGGAGGAATATTCCACCATCATGAAGAACGATGTCTGGGAGATTGTGCCACGACCTAAGGGCAAATCAGTAGTAGGCTCACACTGGGTGTATAAGGTGAAGCATGGAGCATATGGGAGTGTGGAGAAGTACAAGGCCATGTTTGTACCCAAGGGCTTCTCACAGATTGAGGGCATAGACTATGATGAGACCTTTGCCCCTGTAGCACAATATTCATCCATCGGGACTATTCTAGCACTTACAACACAAATGGGGTGGAAGATCCACCAGATGAATGTGAAGACAGCATTCCTCGACGGAGTGGTTGAGGAGGATATTTATATGGAGCAACTAAAGAGGTTTGAACAGTTCAGTAGAGACACACATGTGTGCAAGCTTAAGAGAGCTCTTTATGGGCATAAGCAGGCTTCAAGAGCATGGTACACTCATATTGACAGCTACCTTTAAGGATTAGGCTTCACTGAGAGTGAGGCGAATGCCAACCTGTACCACATCATGGTTGGGGGGTTTCCGCTCATTCTAGTGCTCTATGTTGATGACCTTATATTGACTAGAGTAGAGATCTTGACCCAGGATTGCAAGGAGGACATTGCAAGGGAGTTTAAGATGAAGGATATGGGGCTTATGCACTATTTCTTTAGCTTGGAGATTTGGCAGGGTGATGGTGAGATCTTCATGGGATAGGGGAAGTACACTACAGATATTCTACAGAGATTCTCCAGAGATTCTCCAGTATACAAGCAGCTCATCAGGTCATTGATGTACTTGGTCAACACACAACCTGATATATGTTTTGCAGTTAACCAGTTGAGTCAGTTCATGATGGAACCGACCAGAGGTCACTGGGTTGTTTTTTTTTAACACATGGTGAATCGGTAATTCTTTAGAGTAATCTAGGGGAGACCCAAGATCAATCCTCATGGTCGCCAATATAACACCAAGAGTATATCCAGCAGCCTACAAGCGAAATATACCAAATCTTATGATTTAGCAAGAGCCGAGACTCAACGGAAAAGGGGAGCCTACTCCTTGAGCTGAGATCATAGCAAGACGTATACTCAATGAGATTTGAACTGTGGTCTCTTGGGTTTCACCCAAGGAAACTTTCCGTCAAACCACACATCACTGTATGAGGTCACTGGGTTGTTGCGAAGCATGTTTTGAGGTATCTTAGAGACACAACGAATTATGGATTGTCGTACGGACAGGTTGATGGAGTGAGGCTTGAGGGCTTCATAGATCCAAATTGGGCAAGGAGCTCCACAGATCAAGAGAGTACTTCAAGTGGCATCTTCAGCATTGGGTCAGCAGTTGATTCCTGGTACAGCAGGAAGCAAAGATCAGTTGCACTCAGTTTAGCAAAGGCCGAGTACATGGCTGCTAGTTTAGCAGCATGCGAGGCTATTTGGATGAGGAAGTTCCTTGTGGGACTTTTCAAACAGAGAATGGAGCCTACTGTGATACACTGTGATAATTACAGTTGCATCAATCTCTCTAAAAACCCAGTGTTTGATGATCGCTCAAATGATATCAAGATCAAGTATCATCATCTCAGAGATTGTGTGCAAAAAGAGATAGTGAAGCTACCATACATTTCAACAGAGGAGTAGACAGCAGATATCTTGACCAAGGCATTTGCAAGAAGTAGTTTTGTTCATTTCAAAGATAAGTTGGGAGTTGTACATAATCCCTTTCTTGCTAAGAGGGAGTGTTGAAAATAGTAGCAAGAAAGGTCCTTTAGACTTGTGTCTTAGTCAAGAAAGACCACAAACAGTCTTCCTTTAGCATGCACGAGTTCATGGTGACAGATTGACTCATGCATGGAGTTGGAGACATAATTAAGTCGATCTCCAAGTGCGAGTTATATTTGGAAAGGGACGAATGAGAGACTCAGTGTCTAATTGAGGCTAGGACGAGTTAGAAGACTATTAGGTCCCTATATTACTATTACTAGTATAGTCCCTTATTGTTGTTTGTGTAACCCCCTTATTGTTATTGTTGTACCCCTGTAACCCCCATATTGTTATTCTTGTGCCCTTACATTATTATTATTAAGTCGACTAGGATTACATTGTGGCCCCATGGACTCCTGTATATAGAAAGGAGGTTTTGGTCATTTGTATCATCCAAGAATTGTTCATTTATTTAATGTATTAGAGGTTGCCCCCTCGAAGTGGCTTATTTATAAGGCGTTGATCTATCTTTTCTACATTAGGAAACATTTCTCGTATCAACTTTTTCAAACCTTCCATGTATGCCATCTTCCCTTCCACGCCTTTCTTCAAAACTTCCATTTCATTTTTTGTTGCTCTTTGCGAGAGTGAAATTTGGTGCACTTGCTCTTGTAATTTTGACAAATCATGTTGCAGTTCTTCATCTTCATGAGTCATAGTAGAGTATTCCGAGGGCTTAATGGGGGTTGAATTATTTTTAGGGGGCATTTTAGAACCCCATATTGTATTGAATAGTCCAATGCTTTCCATTCCAATGGAAAGTGTTGATGTTGTACTAGGAGTACAATGGTTACAATTTTTGGGGACAATAGCTTTTAATTTTCAAGAACTTTTCTGGAAATTTTTTTCGGAAGGAAAGGAAGTCGAACTACGGGGTATTGAAGGGAAGCCAGGAAGGATAATAAGCTCTAATGGCATGACAAAGCTTCTAAAGAAAGAACAACTAGGCGTAATTGCACAATTATGCTCACTAGAAGTTCCAACATCAAAATCATCTATTTCTCCAGATCTCCAAAAAGTCTTGGACAATCATTCCAAGGTGTTTGAAACTCCCAAAGAACTCTGACCTATTCATGATCATGATACAAATGACGAAAACCTCCTTTCTATAGATAGGAGTCCATGGGGCCACAATGTAATCCTAGCCGACCTAACAATAATAATGTAAGGGCACAATAATAACAATATTGGGGTTAAAGGGGTACAACAATAACAATAAGTGGATTACACTAACAACAATAAGGGACTATACTAGTAATATAGGGACCTAACAAAGACTTAGTTTGACTCAGTTAACAAATCAATCACAAGTCTGAGTTCTAAAATAAACTTGCCAGATATAGCATGGTCGAATTGCTTATGAGGAGGACGAAGGCACATCATTGTAAATTATTATTGAGTATGAGATTTGTGTGAGAGCTTGTTGTGGGAAGAGCATATCTAGGAACAGCCTATAACCAAATTTAAGACAGTGAATTTCCTTGTGGAAGTGTGCTAGAAATTAGGAGAAATTCCTAGCAAATAGGAGCCACTACTGCGTTAGGAAATAGGAGATTTCCATTGCAAGGAAATAGGGGTTGGACAGCGCAAGGATTTTGGAGTTGGGTTGGGTTTCTTGCAGGGAGGTTTCAAGCTTAGTCCAAGCAATGAGATAAGTGTATTCTTTATTGAAACAAATTGCCTTGTAATGAAATCGATTTGCTCAAATTCTGTTAATAAAATTCTACAGCTATCAGAGGATTGTCCCAGTTGGGTTCCCTAGAAAAATTACAGTGTTATTATCCTGTGACTGTGTTTTATTTCTGTTTCTATGACGCTGCAAATTTTTAGTAAAGAAATCATGTGCCTTGGTGCAAGAAATTAGTTTCAGATTTGTCATCAAAGCAGTTGCAGATTTCAAGGAAATCCAACATGGTATCAGAGCAGAGATCGATAGAAAGACCAACACTAGATTGACCAGTTAGTGGACAACACAGATCAAGCAGAAGGCTTGCACTAGAGTTATTTTTATAAGGGTTGAGAGAAGTTTTTTTAACAGGTGTTTTTTTGGGTCGAACAAAAAAAAATCGATAAAAAAGGGCCAATTTTTTTTAATATATATATATATAAAATAAAAAATAAATAAAAAGGTTTGGCGTTGTGGTAGCTAACCAACAATCCATGAGTCGTCGCCAAGGCAACCAGCAAGTCGGCCCAAGACACAGCACAGCCATCAGGGCCAATTGCAAGGGGCAGATGTCGTTTGTGACCAGCAAACCCAATCGACAAGCATTAGGTTGACAACAGGTGTGTCAGTTCGGCACGGACCGGTCGCAAGGAATCGTGATCGAGCGAGCATGCAGGCGGAAGACGCACTCGGGCAACAACGTGAAAAGGTGCAGAGATGACAGCTCAGAACGCGACGTAACAAAAAGTCAACCCAAGTCAGTGGTAGTGCAGCAAAGGAAACGACAACGGATGGGCAGTGTGGTGTAAACAGAAGCCAAAAGTGAAAAGTGAGTCGTTGACCAACCATCTCAAGAACTCACACGACAGGTGTTTAGGACACGGGTGGCTGACTATAGATGCAGAGAAGTGTAGTGGAAGTGAACTAAGGTCCAACCACGATCAAAGGAAATAGAGTCGCAAGTCCGAGGTGGCACGGAATATTTGCTAGCCGACAGCCCCATTGTAGAAGACAGCAAAGCACAAGAGTTGCAGGGACCGATGGAGACAATCTAGGACGTGAGCAGGAGCCACCAGTCGTGCAAACTGAGAATTAGGTCGTGAAAGAAGTGCAACATGCATTGTAATATTCCCAATTAGCAGATAGCTAATTGGAATATTCATTTTTTATTAATTTTTCCTTTCTAAAGTTCAGCAAGAAATAAAGGGGAGAGGGGGATAAATCAACATTAGGATAAAAACACTTTCCTAAAGTCACTAGGCAAAATAATTAAAAGGAAAAGCGAGGCCCATGAGGCCAAGTGACAGCGCAGGAGAGGAGGCAGTTAGGATGTTGCAGCAGCAACATGGGCCGCATAAACACAGTTGGCAACTACCCCATTCACAACAGCGCAATGCTAGGGACAAAGGTGGCTAGAGTGGACAAAAGACAAACAAGCATCACCAAGGGAAATGTGGAGGTCACCTCCACAAAAAGGGATGGAGGCAGTCTTTCTCATTCATTCTTACATCTTATGATTTTCTGTCTGTCAAGACTAGAGCACGTTTAAGATGTTTAGCTAAGGCTGCAGTGCTGTTTAGCACAAGGGTGTCTCCGAGCAGAGATCCCAACCTCGTCCTCAGGGGACTTCGAGTGCCCGCTTAGGAGAGGAGCCATTCCATCCGTTTTGAGAGCAGCTTCATTGTTTCAGCCACGGGGATTACATAGTCATCTCCAGGGCAGCGCAATCTCTCAGTGGGTTATGCAGTCATAGAGGAGAGCAGCTCCGGGAGAGGAGGAACTTCGTGAGATTTCAATCCGGAGTTTTGTGAGGGGATCAACTCTTCCATAGCTGAGTTCCTTGGATAGTTGGAGGCCAGTATTTCAACATTTTCATCACAGAGGCCAGCGTACCCAGCAAAAGTGCGTAATCGTCCCAAGAGGGTGAATTTCTGGGGTTAGCCTTTCCTGAATTCCTTCACGGGTTATTCTGGGTTTTTGGAGGAGAGACCGATGTCCGAGTTTCAGAATTTTTTGAGCAACAGAGCAGTCCCATCTTGCAGTCCCTTTCCATCCAGCAGCAGCAGCATTTCCAGCAGGACTGCGTAGAGGAGCAGCAGCGCAGAGTAGAGATTGAGCAGAGTTTCTGATAGAGGAGGGAGAGATCATTTCAGCCAGCCTAGAGCAGGCCAAGCTGCTATCATTCTGAGCACTCTTTTTACTTGTTCCTCATTTCAGAAAATATAATAAAATGGCTCAACTGTTCTGGTTTATTTGTAGTGTTTTCTGTGTATGCTTCTATTTGTTGTAGTTTTTGTTTATGTTGCTTGTATTGCTATCTATTTCCTGTTTGGGATATTACAGTGGTATCAGAGCTCATATACTTAGCTCAACCTGTGGAGCAATCAGTCTATGACACTCGAAGAGAGAGAGTTCATCACATATCGGAAGTAGAGGTACAGGGACAAAAAGCGTAGGCTCGAAATCACACATGCAGAAGAAGACAATGGTTTGGTTGAGGAATACAAAGGGAAGTCACCAATGGCAGATGATATAGATGATGGGAAGGATTTTGGTAATCTCGTCTTGAAATCTATACAGGAGCTTTCCAGAAAGATAGACGAAATGGGGCAGAAGATTGTCGGAGAAAACAGACAGCGTGAGATCCCAAGGGGGTTTCACAATGGGGAAGGGTCCGATACTTCTCACCATATTTTGGAGCAGAATGCTGCGCAACAAGTGGAGCTAAGAAGTCGCCCACGTTCAACCATGCTCACTTTCTTGACTTTAGGAGCAGGAACGGGAGGACCCCAGGAGCCGAAGGTGGCTCATTATGGGGAGTATTTTGCAGAGTATCAGTCGTATGGGCAGGAGCTTGGAGAGGCCCTCACCTTTAACGAGTTTTTCTAGCAAAAGAACAATAGCAGACCCCGCAGCTAGAATAGAGGAGGGTACACGCAGGGGAATGCCTTGCAACATACCGTGGGCAGATTTTTCTTGCCCACCTTTGATGGATCATCAGAATGTTAAGCTAAGGCTTGGGTGGAGAAGCTGGACATCTACTTTCAGCTGAATCAAATGGCAGAGGTAGAGGCTATCAAGGTGGCAGCGCTGCACCTTGAGGGGGGAGCCCACGACTGGTGGTTCCATGGGATGTCTACATTGGGTCACGTAGGGCTAACAGCGTATGCAGAGTTCACTCGGAGGTTAGTGGAGAGATTTGATCGGAAGGACCCGGAGGAACACTTCGTTGAGCTGACTAAGCTCAAACAGTCAGGAAGCCTGAAGACTTACATTTCTGAGTTCCTGAAACTCTTAGTGATGGTTCCAGACTTGTCAGTGGCCAAAAGGGTATACATGTTTATTGACGGATTGGGAGAACTGTTGCGTGGACTAGTTAGATCCATTAGGCCTACTACGCTGCAGGATGCAGTAGGAAGGACTAGGGACTTGCAGTATGCCCTGCCATAGACGAGATCTCCTTTTCCCCACAAACCAGTGTTCCAGAAAAAGGGGAAAGACACGAGAGCTCCACCCCCGAGGGGGAACCAGGGTCGAGGGCCATTGGATGATGATACCCAGAGAGATTTGAGACGGAGGAAGCTATGCTTCACTTGCCAAGAGCCATGGGCACCGGGTCAACGTTGTGTCGCGGGAAAGGCACACTACATTGAGGTCTTCTCTGACAGTGAGGGGAAGAAGAGGCATATGAGGAGTTGGAGGGAGATGCCAGCGCTGGTGCACTAGGAGGAGATCATCCACTACCTCCTCCCCTAGCAGTAGCAGGAGCAACGATTGCACCCACTGGAGGAGTCCTTGCATCTTTTCAGGGGGTTCCCAAGTATTTGACGTTGAGAGTCCAAGGCACGGTCTAGGGACATCGTGTCTCAGTGTTGGTGGATAGCAGGGCCACACATAACTTCATTGATGCCCAACTAGTGCAGCGGAGGGGCATACCAACAAACATTTTTGATGGATTCTCATGTTGGTTCCAAGTGTCAGGACCATGCAGTGCATGCGATATGTTCCAGCATTAGCAGTGCCCATGGGGACATACACCATGACGGATCATTTCTTTGTGGTCGACATCCCAGATACCAATGCTGTTAAATTTGGACAACTAGGTCCAAACTCCATCTTGTGATGCTCAGATGAAGATTCCAATATTTGTATTGGATTCCTCTTTCGGAGAGGTGTAAAATCGATATAAAATTGATTGTAATCTGATGAGTAGAACATTTATTTTGAATTTATTATTTATAATAAATTCAAGTGCAGGTTGGCCTTAAGGTTTTACACCCCCAACAGATGTGTCACACACCTCAATGATGGATATAAATACAGTCAATGTTGGAGAGCTTTTCACTCATCTCATCACACATCTTCTCCTCTGATTATCTACAAGAATTTGAGAAGCAGTTTCATCTCCCACGTGAGAAGAAGGACGAAATCTATTGCAGCTAAAGGAAGAAATTTACCGCAGCAATTTTTCTGCAGTTAGGGTTTCTGGGCAAGTTTGACCAGCGTTGACTTTGGTCAACGAATGGTACGTTTAAGCTGAAATTTTGTGGAGAGTTCGATTTTTGTAGGCCGTACTCATTGGAACAAAAATTGAGGTCAAAAAGTTGACCAAAGTTGGAGCTGCGTTGACTTTATTGTTGCTGCCCTGCGTTGAATTTTCCTAGACTGTGTTGAATTTTCTAGGGTTGACTTTGAGTTGACTGGATAATTGATTTGAGGACTGTTGTGACACATTTTGGGTTGGCCAACCAAGAAGACTTTGCTGGTTGAAGCATCCTGCTGATCACCGTAACGTACCAACACATTCTCCTGTTTCTGGTTTGTCTTCTATAGATCCACTGGTATGTTCTATCAACATTTTACTTAACTATTTATGTGATTGCTGTTATAAAAGTAAAATTTCATCAAGCATAGAACATCTACAAAAATTTACATGGTATCAGAGCTGAGGTGAATACAAGCCCTAACTTATAGCAATCACCAACTCGAGAAAAAATGAGTCTCCATTATAAGTGGCTTCAAGGAGGATGACAAGCCGAACCGGAAGGGATGACTTCCATGCTTGGAAGATGATATTAGATCTCAAATTGGAAGACCATGATCTCATGGACTATGTATTGGGTAAGATACAAGAACCTCCATCCACCATGATCGCCGGCTGCTAAAACCAAGCATAAGAAGGGGGAGATCAAAGCAAAGCTAATGACTGTGGAATCCATAAGGTAAAAGTCCTGCTGCCTACATATCCGAGTCCTAGGGGCACATCCAAGGAGATATATGAGATAAGCCGATACAACTACCAAAGTAAAACAATGCAACCATGCTTTGCTCTTCAAGAACTACACTGAAGAATGAAGAAAGGCGGTGATGAGTCTGTTTGTCCAAACATACTTTCGAAATTGACCAAGATCAGAACAATCTGCTGGCTATTGGGGAGACAATAGCTGATCGTGAGATGGTACTCACCGCACTTGGAGGGCTCCCATATGAATGGCAAGTATTCAACTCTACCATTCTCAATAATAATACAATTCCTAACTTTGACGAGCCACTGTCAAGATGCATGCAAGAAGATACCAGAATGAAGGAATACGAAAATGACAGAAATGCTGCCTACGTTGCTCATTCTAGAAAGAAGAACTCTAGTGGTTCAAAGAACAAAGGAAGAGCAGGGACCCAAGGAAAGAAGGGCAAGTGTTTCACTTGTCATAGGCCAGGTCATCATGTTAGAGAATGTCCTTTCAAGAAGGATTTTCCCGATAGTGATGACAACAACAACAACCGAAGGAATGGAAATCAAAGAAACAAAAAGGAAAGAGGAAGGCTCTCTCTGGCGGAAACAATCAACCTTTCAAAAGGTCTAGAAACTCCAGGTATGAGGAGTCAAATGTTGTTGATAAAAGAAATGAATACATTCTTGTATCTGCCCTCTCTGCTGCATCCCCGCTCGACACTATGGATGTCTGGCTGATAGATAGTGGTGCCTCAAGACACATCATTGGGTTCAAGGAAGCACTCTCTGACATGGTTGAGAAGGATACTAATCTGGAAATTATCCTTGGAGATAATGCCACATATCCCGTGAGAGGGACAGGGACTGTGACCCTCCACTTGTCTCAAGGACAAGTCCTACATTTGCAAGATGTACTCTATGTACCAAAATTGAAGAAGAACCTTGTGTCTATATCAGCGATCGAAGACAAAGGCTTCAATGTGGCATTCACTAATGGAAAGGTGCGCATGTGGAAGAAGAATCTCAAGGAAGCTATCGTGATTGGTTTTAGAGTTGGAACACTCTACTAGGTTGAAGGAAGTCCACTAGGAGCTATGACATGTGATACTATCCGACAAACTGAACTATGGCACCGAAGGTTTGGACACCTTCATTACAAGGCCCTTCCCGAAGCAAGGAAGGTGGTGACAGGATGCCCGATTTTGGAAATAATCATGAAGGTGTATGTAAGGGTTGTGCCGAAGGAAAGCATACAAGGGGACCTTTCCCCTCAAGTGTCACAAAGACATCTGATATTTTGCAACTGGTTCATTCTGATCTATCTGGTATGCTACCCGTGACATCCCCGGGAGGATGTTCTTACTATATGACATTCACTGATGACTTCTCCCGCAAAACCTGGATATACTTCTTGAAGAAGAAGGATGAGGCTTTCATGTGGTTCCGTACCTTCAAAGCCTTGGTGGAAAATATGACAGGGAAGAAGATCAAGATTTTGAGGACCGACAATGGCACCGAATATGAGTCAAATGAGTTCAAGGACTTTTGCAGAGAAGCTGGCATTAAGAGGGAGACTACTACTGCCTATACTCCTGAGCAGAATGGCGTTGCTGAACGAAAGAACAGGACCATTGTGGAAGCTGCCCGTGCCATGCTATGTGACCAGGATCTACTGAAGTTTTTGTGGGGAGAAGCTGCGAATACTGTTGTATACATTCAAAACCGATGCCCTCATTCCGCCCTGGACTCCAAAACTCCCGAAGAGGTTTTCACCGGTAAGAAACCTGACGTCTCACATTTTAGAATTTTTGGATGTCCTGTTTATTTTCATGTGCCAAAAGAAAAGAGAAGTAAGCTGGATGCTTTTGGGAAGAAAGGAATGTTTGTGGGCTACAGCGAAACCTCTAAGGCCTATAGAGTCTATGTACCTGGTCAAAGGGAAGTAGAGATATGCCATGATGTCACTTTTGACGAAGATGCTTCCCTGAAGAAAGTAGTAGATCTTCCACGATCTGAGGAAAATCATGAAGCAAGGCCTGGTAATCAAGAAGAACCGCAGGATGAGACAATGCCTGATGTTGAAGGACCAATGGACCCAATCGATGCCTCTCCTTCACTGAGAAAGAGACCATCATGGCTCAGGGACACTCTCGAAGATGCCGAGGGACATGCTGCCCCGAGGGGGACATTCCGAGAAAGCAAGAAGCCGTGTAGATACCAAGGGTATCTGGCTGCCATGAGTACTATTGTACAATCTGAACCTGGATCTTCTGAGGAAGCCGTAAAGCATCAAGTCTGGAAGCATGCTATGCACGAAGAATATGAGTCCATAATGAAGAATGATGTCTGGGATGTGGTTCCAAGACCGAAGGACAAATCAGTGGTCACCGCGAAATGGCTCTACAAGATCAAGCATGGATCCGATGGAAGTGCTGAAAAGTTCAAGGCAAGATTTGTTGCCCGTGGCTTCTCTCAAAAGGAAGGAATAGATTATGATGACATATTTGCACCTGTGGCACGATATACCACCATTCGATCAATCATAGCCCTTGCTGCTACGCAAGGATGGAGTCTTCATCAGATGGATGTCAAGACCGCTTTTTTGCATGGTGCAATAAAAGAAGAGGTATATGTGGAGCAACCTCTGGGGTTCGAAGTCCAGGATCGGGACACTCATGTCTGCAGGTTGAAGAAAGCCCTCTATGGGTTGAAGCAAGCACCCAGAGCTTGGTACGAGAGGATAGATAGCTACTTGATGAAGCTGGGCTTCACTCGAAGTAATGCTGATCCGAACCTTTACTTCAAGGTTGTCCGGGGGAAGCCTCTCATTCTGGTGCTGTATGTGGACGACCTCTTCTTGACAGGTGTTGACCCTCTCTTTCATCAATGCAAGAGGGAGCTCGCTGCTGAGTTCGAGATGAAGGACTTAGGATTGATGCACTACTTCCTAGGCCTGGAGGTCTGGCAGAGACCTGGAGAGATTTTCCTTTCTCAAGGAAAATATATTGTGAAACTTCTGGAAAGATTTGGTATGGTGGACTGCACGTCCGTGTCAACACCAATGGAACTCAACTTCAAGAAGTTGAGTGGCAGCGCTGCTGGGCCCGTATTGGCAAATCCTACTGAGTATCGTCAACTCGTAGGGGCTCTGATGTTCTTAGTGAACACCCGTCTAGTTATATGTTTTGCAGTGAACATTTAAGTCAACAGATGGTTGAGCTCATCACTTTCACTGGGTTGGTGCCAGGAATCTTCTGAGATACCTTCGGGGCACGATAAACCATGGGCTGAGATACACTGCCGGGAGCGTGACACTTCGTGGATATACTGATGCCGATTGGGCTGGCAGTGTGGTGGATCGTAAGAGCACATCGGGATGCTGCTTCAATCTTGGTTCTGCTTCGATTTCATGGATGAGCAGGAAGCAGAAGTCGGTGGCTTTGAGCACTGCAGAGGCCGAATACATTGCAGCAAGTATGGCCTGTTGTGAAGCAGTTTGGTTCCGAAAGCTCTTTAGTGAGCTATTTGGACATGTGCTAGATACCACCGTGATACTCTGTGATAACCAGAGTGGGATTCGCTTGACCGAGAATCCCGTGTTCCACGACCGATCCAAGCATTTTGATATCAGGTACCATTTCATCCGGGATATGGTACAGCGAGGCGCCGTAAGGCTCGATCATATAGGAACTGATGAGCAGGTCGCAGATATTCTCACTAAGCCCCTGGGGAAGGTCAAGTTCCTAACCTTCCGTGAGAGACTTGGTATCGTGGAACGACCCTATGATGTGGGTCCCGTTGGACGATGAGCTCTGGGAGCTCTGGGGGCCTTTGGGGATAGCTTCTCGGAGCTATAAGCACTCACGGGGCTAGGGTTGCCGAACCTTGTGGTGCTTCTGCCCCACCGTTGTGATTATTGAGTTGGTTCACCTCTCATTATCTGTGCCCCGTATGCATCCTACCCATTGAGTTCAGGGCTCATGGGAAGTACCTCTCATTTGGCCAATGAGATGGGAAAAGCTAGAGACCAGTAGCAAATACTGATGGACGCATCAGAGATTGTTGTACTCTCTATCTAGGATGACACGGTCCAACCACTTGATCTGGGATCAAGTCTAGTGAGGTCTCGGACCTCCGCCTGACTTTGGGTCAGATGAACCAACTTCGGGTTGGTTGGAGACTCTTTGTGAGTCTAATAGAGGTTTCGGACCTCTAGGCTGAATTTGTCAGCCGAGGGATGATGTCTTTGTGACTGACCCACTTCTGTTCTGAAATAAAGAGGCCAGCAAAGCAAGTTACAGCGGGATGACGCATGATGTTTGATTGCACTGGTGGATGGAGTTCTCCCTAGTTGAGAGGGAGTGTTAAATTTGGACAACTAGGTCCAAACTCCATCTTGTGATGCTCGGATGAAGATTCCAATATTTGTATTGGATTCCTCTTTCGGAGAGGTGTAAAATCGATATAAAATTGATTTTAATCTGATGAGCAGAACATTTATTTTGAATTTATTATTTATAATAAATTTAAGTGTAGGTCGGCCTTAAGGTTTTACACCCCCAACAGATGTGTCACACACCTCAATGATGGATATAAATACAGTCAACGTTGGAGAGCTTTTCACTCATCTCATCCACACACTTCTCATTATCTACAAGCATTTGAGAAGCAGTTTCATCTCCCACGTGAGAAGAAGGACGAAATCTACTACAACTAAAGGACGAAATTTACCGCAGCAAATTTTCTGCAGTTAAGGTTTCTGGGCAAGTTTGACCAGCGTTGACTTTGGTCAACGCATGGTCCGTTTGAGCTGAAATTTTGTGGAGAGTTCGATTTTTGTAGGCCGTACTCATTGGCACAAAAATCGAGGTCAAAAAGTTGACTGAAGTTGGAGCTGCGTTGACTTTCTTGTTGCTGCCCTGCATTGACTTTTTCTGGATTGTGTTGACTTTTCTGGGGTTGACTTTGAGTTGACTGGATATTTGATTTGAGGACTGTTGTGACACATTTTTGGTTGGCCAACCAAGAAGACTTTGCTGGTTGAAGCATCCTGCTGATTGCCGTAATGCACCAACACATTCTCCCGTTTCTGGTTTGTCTTCTATAGATCCACTGGTATGTTTTATCAACATTTTACTTAACTATTTATGTGATTGCTGTTATAAAAGTAAAATTGCATCAAGCATAGAACATCTACAAAAATTTACAAATGTGGTATTGGGTGTGCAATGGATTATCACGCTTGGTAAGGTCACTACATATTGGGAGACATTAGAGATGGAGTGGACGGAGAAGAAGAGTGGAAAGCATGTGATGATCAGAGGCATGCACACATACCCTACCCAGACAGTCTCAGCACACTGGATGGAAGCAGATTTCCGGAAGGGAGATTTAGAGTGGGCAGTGGAGCTGCGTATTTCAGAGGCAAGAGCTATAGGGCAGCCAGTGAATCCCGATGTACAGTCTATATTGGACCGTTACTCCACGGCTTCTGAGGACATCCCACCAAACAGAGGATTTGAGCATTCTGTTGAGCTGGAGTAGGGGATCTAGGCAATGATCACCACCCCCTATAGGCACCCCAAAGCCTACAGGGATGAGATTGAGCGAGCCATACATGAGCTCTTGGCACTGGGACACATCAGTCCCAGCACTAGTCCCTTTGCTTCTTCCATAATCTTGGTGAAGAAGAAGGATGGCACATTACGGATGTACATCGACTACAGGGCGTTCAATAAGAAAACCATGAAGAACCGTTACCCCATCCCCAGGATTGATGATCTGATGGATGAGTTGAGGGGAACGAAGTTCTTCTCAAAGATAGATCTGAGGTCGGGATACCATCAGAGCAAGGTGAGGGACCAGGATGTCCCCAAGATTGCGTTTAGATGCCACTATGGCCACTTTGAGTTCTTGGTGATGCCCTTCGTGCTGACCAATGCTCCGGCCACTTTCCAGTCTTGTATGAACCACATCTTCCGTGGTCAGCTGAGGAAGTTTGTGCTGGTATTTTTTCGATGACATTCTCATCTATAGTCGCACATGGGAGGAGGACTTGCAGCATATTGAGGTTGTACTTCGTATTTTGGAGGAGCAGCATTTCTATGCTAAGCTATCCAAGTGCGAGTTTGGGCTTACAGAGATGCTCTACTTAGGGAATATCATCGGAGTGGACGGGGTAAGAGTCCATGAGGAGAAGATCTGGGCCATCCGAGATTGGCCGACATCGAAGAATGTGACAGAACTTCGGGGGTTTGTAGGCATCTGCACCTACTACCGAAAGTTTGTCAAGGGATTTTCACAACTTGTAGCACCCCTCATGGACTTCATCAAGAAGGGGGCCTTTGGATGGACTGACGCTGCGCAAAGGGCCTTCGACAGGCTCAAGGAGGTGATGAGCAGTTGCCCAGTGTTGGCATTGCCGAATTTCGCGCAGCCCTTTGTGTTAGAGTGTGATGCTTCAGGAGAGGGGGTAGGAGCAGTTTTGATGCAGGGAGGCCATCCTATCGCTTTCGAGAGTCGAAAGCTACTGCCGCACGAGAGACTGTACCCGATATACCACAAAGAGATGCTGGCCATCGTGCATGCATTGGACAAGTTCCGACAGTACTTGGTGGGTAACAGATTTCGAGTGAGGACTGACCACAACAGTCTCCGGTTTTTTCTTGAGCAGAAACAGCTGCAGGAGAGACAGCAGAAATGGGTCAGCAAAATCCAAGCCTATGACTTTGACATCGAGTATGTCAAGGGGAGGAACAATGTGGTGGCAGATGCCTTATCATGGAGGCCAGCAATGCTGTCTTTGATGAGCCTTGACGCAGATTGGGGAGCCCAGCTTTTGGTGGAGTATTCCAAGGACCATTTTGCTTGTGATGTGCTAAATGGGCAGGTGACAAATGACAGGTATCGGGTGATGGATGAGGTCATCTATTACCGGGACAGGATTTACTTGACAGGTAACTCCCAGCTCAAGGAGAAGATCTTGCGTGCAGCCCACGACTCACCACTTTCAGGTCATCAAGGGTTCACCAAGACTTATAGGGCCATATGGGAGAGGTTCTCAAGGAGGACGTACTCCGACATTTTAAGAAGTGTGAAGTTTTTCAGAGAAACAAAGGAGAGTTGAGTCATCCTGCAGGCTTGCTACAGCTGCTTCCCATTCCGGAGGGGAAATGGGAGAGCATCTCCATGGATTTTATCACAGGGTTGCCCATGGTGCAGGGCAAGGATTGCATCTTTGTAGTTGTGGATCGATTGACAAAGTATGCAAACTTTTTTGCCATCTACGCACGATATACTGCTTCACAGGTGGTCGAGTTGTTCTACAAGGATATTTTCAGGCTCCATGGTCTCCCACAGACCATAGTCAATGATCGAGACAGCCAATTCATGGGCGGATTTTGGCAGGAGTTGTTTCGTTTGGTGGGTACCGTGTTGACACCCAGTACTAGTTATCACCCGCAAACGAATGGGAAGACAGAGGTAGTGAACAAGTTGCTGGAGGGCTACTTGAGAAACTATGTCCCGGGGCAACAGAGGCATGGCTGCATTGGCCCCACTGGGGGGAATACTGCTACAACACGACATTCCATATGTCGATCGGTATGTCTCAATTTTATGCTTTGTATGGATATCATGCTCTAACTTTTGTTGATGTTATGTTTGGAGCAAGCAAGGCCCCAAGGGCCAAAGATTGGATCCAAGAGAGCCAAGACATACTCAGGGCTCTCAAGGACAACCTGGCCACAACGCAAAACCAACAGAAGTTGTATGCAGACAGAGGCCGTGTAGAGAGACAGTTTGAGGTAGATGATTTGGTTTACCTTCAGCCATACAAACAATCCACGTTGAAGCAGAAGGGAGCAGAGAAGCTTAAACCCCACTTCTATGGACCATACAGGGTGATTAGACGAGTTGGTGAGGTGGCATATGAGCTAGAGCTACAAGTTGGGAGCCGGATCCATAACATCTTCCATGTCTCATGCTTGAAAAAAGCTCTGGGGCAGCAGGTGACTGCCATTATGGAGCTCCCACCTACAGATGATGAGGGGCATTTGGTGCTGCAACCGGAGGCCATTCTAGACACTCGGGAGAGACAGTTGAGGAGCAGGACCAACGTTGCACGAAGCGGGGACGTTTTTTGGAAGCGAGGACGCGGAAGCGTCATTTCCAAAAAATCTAGGAAGCAAAGCGTCTCAGAAGCGTCTACTATATATATATTTGCATTTATATTAAAAAAACATCCAAAATACCAAATTAACTGTAGAAGATATGGAAGTTTGTATATTTGTACATAAATCAAGATAGACATGACATCCATTGTACATTAATGATTAATTATTTGAGCATCAACCATCTATAATCTATATTCTTCTCCTATTGTCTAGCCTTTGCCTCTACCTCGATTATCTAGGGACATTAGTCAAAATTGCCCAATTTTGATCAAACTACCTAATGCAAGCCTTAAAATATGATAGAAAGAACTTAACATGCTTGATCGATGATTTTGAGTTGATTGAAATGTAATTTTTTGCTAACGACATGACAAAGGAGTTCAACAATTAACACCACCAACACTAGGGTACATATAGGGCTTGGTGCTCTTGATTAAATGTTAATCACATACCCTCATACATGATATAATTTAATGAAATGCCACCATAACATTGATCCTGAATTCCTGAAAACTGTTAAGTCTATTGAATCTTGAATAGGATATGAAATTCTATTTTCTACATATGAAGTCCGATCAGGCTAGAACCACTCTCAAACATCCTGAGTCATTTCATGGTAATGTTAAAAATTTAAGTAAAAGTGACATTTTCAATGTCACTTTTACTTTAAGAATTTAACATTACCATGAGGGAGCATCTAGGAAACATCTAAGGAGGTGAAAGAGAGCTTATATCTTTTCCATCATATCCCTAACTCAACACTAACCCACCCTCTAACTCAACTAAAGTTAAAAATTTAAAAAACAAATAAAAAAAAGTCGTTCTTTTTGCTGCGCTAGTTGGATCCATACGGCACTGTACGAAACCATTGGCAATCCGTACAGGAAGCATGGCACTTCCGTACGGCGATCTGCCGTATGGAAACGCGGATCCGGCCATATGGCTCAGAAAAACCAGAAGTGCAATTTTTTTTCCGAAACACGTTTTGGGGGGCGGATCCTGTATGGACCGCATTTCGGGGGTTGGAGCCGGGAGGGGGGACGTTTCCTGCAACATTGAGCAGGACAGTCCATCCTTGCAGTTGCTTGAGGACAAGCAACATTTTGGCGAGGAGGACTGTAATATTCCCAATTAGCAGATAGCTAATTGGAATATTCATTTTTGATTAATTTTTGCCTTTCTAAAGTTCAGCAGGAAATAAAGGGGAGAGGGGACCCATAAATCAACATTAGGACAAAAACACTTTCCTAAAGTCACTAGGCAAAATAATTAAAAGGCAAAGTGGAGCCCATGAGGCCAAGTGACAGCTCAGGAGAGGAGGCAGCTAGGATAGCGCAGTGGCAGCGTGGGGCCAGGCAACGCAGTGGCAGCATGGGATATGCAGCACAGCGCAGCTAGGGGACAACGTGGCTAGAGGGACAATGTAGCATTAGTGGGCCCAAGGGAATGTGGAGGTTCACTAGCATAAAAAGGGATGGAGGCAACCTTTCTCATTCATTCATACATCTTCTGATTTTCTGTCTGTCAAGACTAGAGCACGCCTAAGTTGTTTAGTTGAGTCTGCAATGTTGTTTAGCACAAGAGTGTCTCCGAGCAGAGATCCCAACCTCGTCCTCGGGGGACTCTGAGTGCCCGCTCAAGAGATGAGCCATTCCATCAGTTTTTGAGAGAAACTTCATTGTTTCAGCCACCAGGATTAGGCAGTCATCTCCAGGGCAGCGTAGTCTCTTAGAGGGTTACGTAGTCATATAGGAGAGCAGCTCCGGGAGGGGAGGAACTTTGTGAGATTTCAGTCTGAAGGTTTGTGAGGGGATCAACCCTTCCATAGCTGAGTTCCTTGGATAGTTGCAGGCCTTTCTTTCAGCATTTTCATCACAGAGGCCAGCACACCCAGCAAGAGTGCGTAGTCATCCCAAGAGGGTGAATTTTCGGGGTTGGCCTTTCCGAAATTCCTTCGCAGGTTATTCTGGGTTTTTGGAGGAGAGACCAGTGTCCAAGTTTCAGAATTTTCTGAGCGACAGAGCAACCCCATCTTGCAGTCCCTTTCCAGCCAACACCAGTTGTTTTGGTTTATTTGCAGTGTTTTCTGTGTATGCTTATATTTGTTGTAGTTTTTGTTTATGTTGCTTTGTATTGTCGTCTATTTCCCGTTTGGGATATTACATGCATCGATAGCAGCACCACGAGGTAGGATCATAACCATTACAACCAGTCACCAAGGTGCCAGGCTGAAGGCCAACAAGTCTACACAGAGGCTTAACAAAGTGTGGCTAACAGGGTGTCGAAGACGTGGAAAAAGTCGAAACGTCATTGGGCTGTTGTCGTGTGTCGTGAAGAGGCCTGCAAGAGATGTAGATGCAAAAAGTATCAGCTTGCAGAGACAAGGAGAGATATGGATTGCAACAAGACATGGAAACACACAGAGTGGTGCTCACGTTGACAAAGAGTCATTGGGAAGGGTATCTGTCGCAATAGGCATGAGCCAGCAAGCATTGGCGAAGCTGGTAGTTGCCAGCAGTAGGTGCGAAGGACAATACCAGCAACCAATAGGGTTGGCGGAGGTCAACCCTCAAAGAGAGAGAGGGAGATCATACTAGTTGGAGGATTGGCAGTAGAGTTCATGGGTGTCTCAGAAGACCGAGACAAACCCACAGTAGTGCTAGAAGAACTTAGCACAAAATTGATGCTAGTGACAGAGATTGAGCAAGAAGCTCTGGAGACTTAGTTGATATATGGAGGCAGGAGGCCTCTTCCAGATCTCTCAAGACTAGTTGGTATGAGCTAACATTGATGGATGCTCAAGATCAAGATCCTAGGAGCATGGTTGAAAGGAACTGGTCTTCAAATCAAATTCTGCAGCAAGAAGCAGGGAAGTCTTCTAGTTCAAAGGGAGCAGCTGCAGCAACAGATAATGTGGTGGTGTTGAAGACAAGTCTAGGTGGACGAGGTTCTTCCAAAAGTACCTTCCTCGCTAAGAGGGAGTGTTGAAAATGTAGTGAGCAAGGTCTTCTGGCTTGTGCCTTAGCCAGTGAAGACCTCAAGTTGTCCTCATGAGTTAGACTTCAGTTAGGATGAGTTATTTCCAGTTTACTAGAATAATCATCAAGATAGCATGCGTAGAGTTGGAGCTTCAGTTAAGAGGAAGTCTTCATCAGTTTGACTGTAGGATTGGTTGGCAGTTACGAGTTCAGTTTAGGATGAGTTGGGACTTTAGTTATTGATTGAAGGAAGGATGAGTTATAACTCCAGTGATGATTGGAGGGAGACCAGTTTGACTCAATTAACTTGTTAATCACAACTCAAGTTCTAAATTTTTACTTGCCTACTTTAGCATGGATTGAATCTATAAAGAGGAGGACAAAGGCACAAGGAATCATGAATTGTTTTGTGCACAAAGGTTTGTGACAAGAAAAAGTTCACAGGTTCTGAGAGAGCCTTTTTTGTGGAGAGTGCAAAGAGCTTGTGTCCTAAGTAATAGGAAATCACAAGTGCCCTAGGATTTAGGAGTTGGGATCAAGGGTTGGCAGCGCAAGTCCAAGCTAGATCAGAAGGAGAACAAGTATGTTCTCAAAGGAACAGATTTCTTTGTCATTGATTCAATTGCTCAAGATCAATAAAATAGCCACATCAAGCAAGCAGGTTTTCCCTATTGGGTTTCCTGTTGAAAAGTGCGTCAATATTTGTGTGATGTGTTTTTGTCTCTGTGTTTTTATTCAGCTGCTTCCATTGTTGAGAAATTTTGTGTCTTAGTGAAAAGAAGAGTAGTTTCAAATTGTTCTTTCAAGCAGTTAGCTGAATTTCAAGGAATTTCAACAGTTTGACTATAATATATAAGCCTTGAATTATGTTAAGTTGTATAAATCTTCTTTTTTACAACCACAATTAACCTTAAAATCTGTAATAATTTTTGGAAAATTCAAGAGCATAGCCACAAAGGGGGCTTAAAAACGAAAGTCTGTTAACTAGACTAGCCTTAAGTGTTTGAAGGCAACTCCTACTTCTCTTGGTGGTGGCCAATTAACAGAACCATTATTTGACAAAGTGTATTGCTATATCCATCAACTAGATCAAGTAAAGGTACGAAGACAGAATCTTTCTTCATTAGATAGGGTGATTTCCCAATGAGCCAGCTATCCAACACCCTTGATGCCCAGCTAACATAACGTCAGCTGACAAAAAAGTGGAGTCATGTTAGTTAACGATCTGTCAATCGGGCCAAATCAAATTAGAAGGGAGATGCGCTATGTATCCCAGTGGCCCGATGCTCAATTAACGGGAATGTTAGTTGACGGCACCAAAATCTATCACATTACAGGGACAACACCAAAAACTATCAAGGGTGAAAGATCCATAATTCAAAAAATTGAGAAATGGTTGTTAAATGAAAAACCTAGATCCAGATGCTAGCAAAGCATGTGGAAGTTACAAAGAGTCCACGCAGCACTTCTAAACTCTATGGGTAGGCAGATGCTAACCTGGCATGATGACATGTCATGTTGGCATGGCATGAAGAACGGATTAGATGACATGATGAGCCGAAGTGGTGTGCTAACATGTCATAGAGGTGCCAAGAAGATGATGTGTCGCCATTGTGACACAGATGATGTGGAGGTGATGAAGTGGGATCCAATAATCTGAAAATATGACTTTTTGAGGAAAATGAACTTTTAAGATTTTTTTATCCAAATGTGATTGGGTAGCTGACATGCCTACCCTGCAAAGGTGACACATTGAGGTGGTGACACGTGGGTACAAATTGCCACATGTTAGCCCAGTGTTATATGACAAAGTCACAATAAGGTGACACATGGACCAGCTGCCAAGTGTTTGTTATTGATGTGGTACAAGTCAATGAAACTTTTGAGGGCCATAATTTTGTATGGAGAATTCAGATCTAAATGAAAATTATATCATTAGAAAGCTTTCGATGAGCAAAAAACAATTAAAAAAAAAACAACAACAACAAAAAATTAAAAAAAAAAAAACAAAACAAAACACTTTTAGTTGAAAGAAGAAAAACTCTGACAACCCATCTCCTTATGGTACATTAAAGGGTTGAGATTTAAATACAACAATGAAACCATATCTCGAATCAAATTTTGTATACTATCATTCCTTGTCATATATTTGATTATATTTATAAATTTTAATTTTTAATCACTGCGGTGCAGTGTACCATTGCTTCTTGATAACTTTATTACTTCCTTGCCTGAAGAGGAAGTGCCTAGAAACAATTTCCTTGGCTAGGTATTCAATGTTCATTGCTTCTGTACTTAAGGAGATGTATTCGTGATTCCATTTACATGGGATGGTTACTGGTGAAAAAGTTGGGATTACGAGAGCAACGTTTCCTTTACCAGCCACCACAGTTTCATTAGTGTGCTGGGCAATACATTTGACAAGAGGAGGAAGAGTGGTAACCATGTATCTGAGACAAATACAAGTCTTTAATTGAGCAATTTGTGACTGGGGGGTATATCAAATCTCATTAATCTATCCTCTGAATCTAATAGCTCTTGGGCCTCCTGGCCTTGCTCAACAATCCACTCGGGTTGCATCAACACTGTCCATGTGAATGGCAATAAAATCAATACCATCTGATTTGTGAAGCAAGTTACACCCTAGGTTTGACCGATCAAACCCAGCCGAGTTTCCTAGAACTAAGATGATTTCCTGAAACTAGCAATAATCAGGCAACGATGTCAAAAAAAAAGTTTGAGATATTGTTAGTAGAAATCATTCACTAATAGTAATAGTACAAGTTAAACTCCAACGGAGTAATAACACTCATGCCAACAAAAGACTGTTGCGCCAAAACAAACCGAATTGGGACCTCGATACCCTGTCAGGGCTGTGCTGTCAAACTGGGGAATATTTATATCATGCTTCAAGCATATGCCATACCCAAGGGGCACTGTTTTCATAATGTAATTGCTTTCATTTGTTAGATTCTGTAAAACCAAAATTTAATTAAAATGATTACCATTCTCCGGTGCAGAGCTGTAGGTGCAGTTTGCTATCATACACTTGGGAGAGTGGCAGGTAAGTATATATAGAAGACAGACTTTTGGTGGGGTAAAACTGGTTAGGCATATTACTCAGTGTATCCACATAGGTTTAATGGGTAAAAGTATGGGTTTTCTTTAAAGAGGTTATATGTTTAAAAATCAGGGGTTAAAATCCAGGGGTAGAGTATGTATGTTTTAGTAGATTTAGTAGTCAAATGGCAGCTTAGAAGTGAGTCTTTTGTCTTATAAACAAAAGGGTCTCAGACACCAATTTGTCTGGTTTAACTAATTTAACAGTGAAATAACGGCTGTGCAAAAGTAGATCCTTTGTCCCACAAACAAAAAAGTCTCATACACTAATTTAGTGTATTACTTGACTAAATAATAATAATAATAAAATAGCCTTCCAAACGTTCTCTTCCAAAGCCCAGTAAAAAGTAAATTTATTGGGATATAAAAAAGGGAAACGTTGTCTTCCAAAGGCCACTAAAAGAGTAAGTTTACTAGGATATAAAAAAGGGATATCTTTAACTCCTTGGGTGCTTAAAAAAAAAAAAAAAAGGCGAAGGAAGAAAACCATTCAAGCTATTTTACCGACCCTCTCACTGAGTTGACATTTTACAAAAGCCAAATGATGGTTTTAATTACAAAAGCTCGAGAACATACAGAGATGTAAAACAGATTTAAAAAGACTACAGAGAACTCACATTTCAAGCAAATGGCAGGGATGGGATAAGGAGATTAAAGCTTTTCTGATAACGCTTGATCTCCCTGAGAGCGACAGTTCCAGGGCTATAACGAAAGGGTTTCCTCGTAGAAGGTGCCTGTGGGTTACTAGCGACTTCGGGTGTAGTTGTGGGCCTCGCGGAGCCTCTGTGCTCGCCTCCTCTTCCCTCTGAACCTTAAATCACCCCCAACTTAAACTAATCAATCTCAATGCGCCCTGATTTATTTATTGTTGTATAACCAAAAATGCAATAAAGAACAATCTACATTGCTCAAAAACATGTATTTATTTACCAGGAGTTGACACTCCTACGCCAGATGCAGAAGCAGCATTGTCACTGCCACTCTTCTTTCTCGCGGGGATTGTTTTTCTTTTAACCATTTCCACCAGATTATTTCATATACGGGAGCCCCTAATACAATTTCAAATGAACAAATGCCGATATGAATATACTTTTCCGGGGTACCGATTTGTCAGCTGGATCTGATAGAAGAATAAGCAAAATGTGCGCCTTAGCCAGGCATGGTAAGAAGATTCTGAAAATAATCTGGGGCAAGAACAATTATTGATTTTTTCCTAAATGGAGGGAGAGGAGAGATTTTGTGTTTGTAACAGAATCAATCAATCTTTCAAGAATTACATCGTGGGAAGAATCAATCAATCATCCAGGAATTACATCGCGGGAAGAATTCAGCAAGGAAGCATGGTGTGGCCATTGGTGAGCGATATTGTTTTTCGTTTAAACATCTTACCCCTCCAATAAGGTGAGATTATTTCAAATCCGGGAGCCATTCATGCAATTTCAAACAAACAAATGCAGACATGAATATACTTTTCCACGCACCCATTTTTCAGCCGGATCAGATAGGAAGAAGAAGCAAAATGTATGCTTTAGCAAGGCATAGTATAAAGATACTGAAAATTATTTGGGTTGCTCTTCATTCAACTCATATTTATCCTAATGTCTAGGATTTGGATCATATATTTTCAACACTGTATAAAGTATTTACAATGGTTATAGGTGGGTTTCAACTCAAAGTCACTTGAAATCTAAAGATCAAAGGAAGCATAAAAGCTCATTGAGCATTATGCAAAGGAAAAGTGTTGATAGATAATATATAGAATGGGTTTTGGTTTAATTCGACTCACAATCACATAAAATTTGAGAAATTTATTCTATATTTTACCTTTGGAGAGAACTTATTGTGTTTTAGGAGAAATTCATTTTATGTTTTACCTACCCAAAGTCACTTTAAAGATCAAAGGAAACATAGAAACTCATTGAGCATTGTGGAAAGGAAGGGCTTTTGATAGATATAATATAGAATGGGTTTGGCCTAGAATTTGGACCAGACATCTTTGATGATTTGTAAAGTATTTGTGATGGTCATTATGGGTTTGAACATACAACCACCTAAAATCTAAGAACCAAAAGAGGCTCGAGAACTTGTTGAGCTTTTGGAGAAACCCATTTTATATTCTACTTACCCAAAGTGCTTCCCTTCCATTATTGCAAGCTAATATTCAAGTCATCGCTTACTTGATTATTACAAAAGTTAATCAACTTGAATTGATTTTAACATTGGATTTTATCAAGCATCAAGAGATAATATCAAACCTCTTAGAGTAAAAAGATTTTAGGTGGTGTAAAAGATTGGAAAAATGTTTGCACTTCAAAGGATTTAATTTGTCTACATTTTAGGTGGTGTAAAATATTGGAAAAATGTTTGCACTTCAAAGGATTTAATTTGTCTACATTTGATAAATCCATGATTAAGATGCATCTATGTTGATTCCATATATAGTTAGTAACACTTTAATAGGTAAATTTAATATTATTATTGTTATATTATATTTTTTTAAATGGGTAGAATATTGGCGTGGTGTTGGTGTTACACTCGTTACAACTTGTCTCCTCCACAATAGAATAAGAATGTACCTCTCACAACCAGTTTTTATAGGGTTAACTCAAACAACATGAGGAGAACACGTTATTACTTTGGGAAGAAGTGGAATGATGAATAATTCAATGAAAAGAGGGAATTGAATATATGTGGTTGACATCAATTGCTTACCCATGGAGCCCACCTCTTATTTCTTTCACATGGGCTTCGCCTCCTACCTCTAGGTTAAGGTACTTAAGGTTGTAGTCTAAATGCTCCATAAATTGGTCCTTTTCTGACTGCTCAACATAGTGGGGACGAAAATTTGCATTTTTTACGTGAAATGTAATAAGAATAATTTTGGATTTGGTGGAATTGTGAATATAATATGTCAACACTGCACAATCTCATTACACTAGGGGTATATTCGAGGGGGTTTAACCTATTTCTGCATTAAAAACAATAATTTCATCAATCTTAAAATGCAATTTTGGCAAAGGTTTCCTCATTGAATTCTAGTGATGGTAAACCAAAAAGGTCAAAAATGTAGGATGTTTAGACGCCTTCATTTTTTATTGGAAAATTTTAAAAATTGACTATTTCTTCACCTTTATAAAGCTTCTCATTGGTTATTTTAGTTACAAATTTCACTAAATTTATTATAGATCAAATATGCTCACACTATTATTTTCCAAATTTACAATAGTCAATAATAAAGTTTCTGATTTTTTATGAAACAATCCCCTACATTATCTGCATGTATAGTTTGACCAAATCAAAATATTGACATAAAATACTTTACTTGCATATAATGTGTCATTCCTTGGAGCTTTATATGTGAGTCTAGGTTATACTTTCCCATTTTGTAATGTCATTATCTACAACTATCAAATTGCATACAAAAACCTTTAACAATTATATAATCATTTCACACATGTACGGTACATGGCTTGAGCTTTAAGGCTAATTATCGTTTGACTAAACCTTCATCAAAGAAGTTCTATTATGTTGAATTATCACATGTGCAATACTTGAAATAATTACATATGGTCCATAAGGTGCAACTTATGCCTTGAGCTTTGCTAATAAGAATGCATTACATAGAAAGTGAAGTGCACCTAGAGAATAAATTGTTCATAAAGAATTGTTAGTGAAAGTTTGAGGTGAGGAACTTGTTCTCAGGGCCTAAGGCTCCAAAGATGCAATTGCTCATCAATCCTAGTGAGCCCCGCATGTCTCTTCTCTCAAGGGTGTGCATTGAGTGCTAAGTGGACTACCTATGGCTTCCATATGTTACTCATAGGGATCACCTCCCATTATTTACCCATGGACCCCACCTCCTATGTGGGAGCTCTGGTGTTTAATCCCAAGACATCATAAACCACAATCCTCTAGAAAATCCCTAAATTATTATTTGGCATATGTCACATGGCCTAAGTTTTAGGTCTAGTACTCAGTTTGCTAAGCCTTCCCAAATAAACTGACACTACACTAAAATATAATGATTGAAATGATCCCATGCAGGTCATAAGGTTGAACGTGCACAAGCTCTACTATTTTGGAAGCATGGGTTAAGAGGTGGATTTCCCTTAAGGAGGTATTAGTGGAGGTTTGAGGTGACACATTCTCAAAGCCTATAATTTTGAAGATTCACCTACTCATTAGTCCTTATGGACCCCACACCCTCTTTCCTTTCTTACGTGTGTAGCATTAGGGTAAACCCACGAAGGTGGGTTACACTTTTGTGAGAATCGGAGGTGGAAAAGTGATTTTCCCAACAGTTTGGTCGAACATTTATAAAAGTTCAGCCAAACTATCTTAGAGTTCGGCCGAACTTTTGAAATTAGTTCGGCCGAACTCATTCTGCCATTTACATTGACAACGTATTGACAGCGTGTGCAAACAGATTTTTGGTCGGATATGAGAAAATCGACAACTAAAGTTCGGCCGGACTATTTGTTCGGCCGAACTTTTAAAATAATACGACCGAACTTTAGTTTATAAATACACCAACCTGGAAACATGCATGGGTTTCGAGCTTATTACCGTTGTTTGTTGTTGCAGGGTCATAGGCGCAGGTGAGAAATTTGTTGGTGTTGGTTTTCTGTTTTGTTTTTGTTATGAATTTTTTTTATTGTTGTTCTGTCGTTCTGCTATTTTAATTTTATAGTTGTTTTTTTTTTTTTTTTTTTTTTTTTGCAGGTAATTTGTAATACATGACGTCCTCGGCCTCCTGCTTGTCTTCTCGTTGCGGCCTCGATGCCTTCTTCTCATTGCGGCTCGACGTCTCCAAATTTCCAGGTTCCTACGTCTCCGAATTGTCAAATTATTGTGTGAATGTAATTTTCTGAAGTCCAAGTTTTAGCCACTACATGACTCCTCTTTGATGATTTTTTTGGACCTTCCCCCTTTGGGTAGCACCGGTGAAGTTTCCCGACGTACAAAATTGTTTCTAAATTGCATCCAATCAAAATAGCAACTTCTCAGGATTATAATATGAGCATATGCTTAGGATTTAATTCCATGGTCATTATGTTCTTCTATAATTTCTTTTGTGTATTCTATAATTTAATAATAAAGTGAATTAACTCTCAGTCCCGTGTACTACCCAATCGGGTGCTCCCTCGGCCCACAAGATTAAATACATGCTTCAGGAAAGGACTAATCTGGCCTCAGACTTTGTCTGATGTCAAACTAACCTTGCCTTACATAGTCAGTTTCTTGACCTATCTGTCATGATTTTTTTTGTTTCTTCTTTTTCTCAATATTGACTCTATATGTGACATTATTTCTTTATATTTTAAATAATGCAGAAAAATCTTCTCCTATTAGTTGCTTCTTTCATAAACACACATAATCTTGTTTATTTTAATTTTGTATAACAACTCCCATCAAATTTTCCAGTTTTTTTCCAGAATTAAAATATACCATAATAGCTTAGTCACAAAACCATTATCAAGACCAAGCTACTTATTTGGTTAACTTAGATAGTCCAGGAACTTTTTTAGGAATAAAGCTCTCCTCCCTTCCTATGAGACCATAAATTACGTCTTTGTCTCCCCCAAGCCCCGAGACTTCCAGAACAATTTTGTGCCAAGACTATTATATACGTAATAGTTTGAGTCTTTTATAAAGCAGTTTTTTTTATTCTCTTAGAAAGCAAGCATTATTAGCAAGAAATAAGGTCAGGCCTTGATCAGCCTACCTACCTTATTGGGTTTACCAGCCATCAAGGGTTGCCCAAAAAGGACCAACATTTCACCAGTGACCTGCAACCATATTCTATCTATTTTATATTCTATGTGTTTTATATTTAAAGGCTTCAATTTCGCACTTCTGCATTTCATAAACTGCGCTCTTCCACAGAGCTTTAGGTTGGACCAAGTGCTCTTATCTCCTACTGCCTCTCTTACTAGGCAAACTAACCTAGATATGCTTTAGGACTGGCTCTATCAGTAGCCCCAGCAAAAAAGAAAGCTGCCAGTAGCAAGCCAGTGCTTCAATCTTCACAAATTTCCAATTCAGTAATAAATCAAGCCATATCATAGTTTGTAAAAAATGGTTATTCATTATGCAATCATAGTGATTAGTATCCCAACCATTTCAACTTCTTGTTACATATAATATTAGTGATTACAAAGCTCGTAATTAGTGTAATGTTTGTGTTACTGGTTTGCTTATACTAGTCTGTTACCCTTCATCCTAGTCAATACCTTTTCGAATTAGAAATAGTTTGTTACCCTTTAGAAATACCTTTTGGGATTCGATTGCTTGAACAAAGGATTCTATTGTTTTTTAGGTCATCTGTTTCATTTTAAAAATATTTTTCAATTGCTTTTGAGGTCATCTGTCTCATTTTTAAAATATATTTCAATTATTTTTGAGGTCATTAGTCTTATTCTAAATATTTTTCAAATTTGCAATTTGCTGTGGGTGCAAAATATGTGAGGGAATTCCATTGCTTGAACAAAGAATTCTATTGTTTTTGAGGTCATTTGCTTCATTTTAAAATTAAATTTTAATTGTTTTTGAGATCATCTGTCATTTTTAAAATATATTTCAATTGTTTTTTAGGTCATATGTCTTATTTAAAATATTTTTCAAATTTGCAATTTGTTGTGGGTGCAAAATGTGTGGGTGTTGATGGTCTTTACATTCATTTACACAATGTGTACCTAGTTGCAAGAAAATGATTGAGATGAATGACCTATTCAATAACTAATAAGTTGCTCCCAAAACATTCACAGAATCGAGAGGAATAACCCAAACTCTTTGAATCATCCTAACCAAGATCATACCAAATGAGCCCAACTCTGTTGCAGGTTGAACTTAATTCGATTTTAGAATTCTGAAATACTGATAGGATTTTTTTTTTTTTAATTTTATTTTATTTATCTGATTCTAAAATATTCTTGCTTAAAACTTTGAAATTCTCTTTAAATTTCAAGTTGAATTTAACTCAGATTGTAAATTTCAAAAATACCTTTTGGAATTCGATTGCTTGAACAGAGAATTCTATTGTTTTTGAGGTCATCTGTTTCATTTTAAAAATATTTTTCAATTTTTTTTGAGGTCATCTTTCTCATTTTTAAAATATAATTCAATTGTTTTTGAGGTCATCTGTCTCATTTTTAAAATATTTTTCAAATTTGCAATTTGTTGTGGGTGCAAAATGTGTGGGTGTTGATGGCCTTTGCATTCATTTACACAATGTGTACCCAATTGCAAGAAAATAAGTGCAACGAATGACCTATTCAATAACTAATAAGTTGCTCCCAAAACATCCACATACTTGAGAGGAATAACCCAGACTCTTTGAATCATCCTAACCAAGATCGTACCAAATGAGCCCAACTCTGTTGCAGGTTGAACTTACTTCGATTTAGAATTCTGAAATACTGATAGGAGTTTCTTTTTTTTTAAATTTTATTTTGTTTATCTGATTCTAAAATATTCTTGCTTAAAACTTTGAAATTCTCTTTAAATTGGAGGTTGAACTTAACTCAGATTGTAAATTTCAGAAATACCTTTTGGAATTCGATTGCTTAAAAGCAAAGAATTCTATTGTTTTTTAGGTCATCTGTTTCATTTTAAAAATATTTTTCATTTTTTTTTAGGTCATCCGTCTCATTTTTAAAATATATTTCGATTGTTTTTGAGGTCATCTGTCTCATTTTTAAAATATTTATCAAATTTGCAATTTGTTTTGGGTGCAAAATGTGTGGGTGTTGATGGTCTCTACATTCATTTACACAATATGTACCTAATTGCAAGAAAATAATTGCAAGGAATGACCTATTCAATAACTAATAAGTTGCTCCCAAAACATCCACAGACTCGAGAGGAATAACCCAGACTCTTTGAATCTTCCTAACCAAGATCATACCGAATGAGCCCAACTCTGTTGCAGGTTGAACTTAATTCGATTTTAGAATTATGAAATATTGATACCTGAGTTTTTTTTTAATTTTATTTTGTTTATCTGATTCTAAAATATTCTTGCTTAAAACTTTGAAATTCTCTTTAAATTGGAGGTTGAACTTAACTCAGATTGTAAATTTCATAAATACCTTTTGGAATTCAATTCCTTGAACAAAGAATTATATTGTTTTTGAGGTCATCTGTCTCATTTTTAAAATATTTTTCAATTGTTTTTGAGGTCATCTGTCTCATTTTTAAAATATTTTTCAAATTTGCAATTTGTTGTGCGTGCAAAATGTGTGGGTGTTGATGGTATTCAGGCTAAATTTCTTTAAATCTTATTTTTCCTATCTATTTTTGGGATTTTGTCTCCACATTGTTTCTAATTAATTAGAACACCCTCAAATATAATTTAAATAGATGATGAACCTTAAACTTCTTGCATCAAGTTGAATCATCCTAACCAAGAGCTAATGTGTTGAAAACTGGTACAAAACAGAGTAATCACATAAAACAACAACAACAAACAAGTAATGGATATTATGTGTCTAAAGTCATGGATATTATGTGTCTAGATTGACATGGAGTGTTCTATGATGTAATGGATATTAATAATCTAAATTGACATGACTGTATTTTATTAATGTACCTAAATTTACACCTTCCATGATGCCTCTAATCTTGTAAAATGTTAAAAATGGAGTGTTTTATGATGTAATGGATATTAATTATCTAGATTGACATGGTTGTATTTTATTAATGTATCTAAATTTACACCTTCCATGATGCTTCTAATCTTGTAAATTGTTAAAAGTGGAGTGCTTTATGATATAATGGATCTTAATAATCTAGATTGACATGGCTATATTTTATTAATGTACCTAAATTTACACCTTCCATGTTGCTTTATTTTTGTAAAATGTTGAAAGTGGAGTGTTTTATGATGTAATGGATATAAATAATCTAGATTGACATGGCTACAGTGATATGATAATAGTGTAGGTTGATGTTCAAGTTGTAAAATTCTTGTACATATCAAGGATGAATGATAGTAGAAGCCAAAAATGACATTATTATAAATTATTGAACAATTTGATAGGTGCTAAATCATCTTCTTATTAAGGACATAACTAATTTGTAAGTTGAATTTTTTTTCCTAATGTTCTTAGCCTATTCATAGATGTCAAAGTAAAGGTTTCTAGACGTGATTTCTCCCATAAACTTCAAGGCAAACTAAACGGAAAACTAAATTCTAAGGCAAACCCTGTACATGTCATTTCTCCCACAAACTCATAAAGGTGTGAATTTTGACATGTGTCATTTCTATGTCATTTCTCTGTCATTTCTCCCATAAACTATAAGGCAATGTAATTTCTCCCATATACTATAATGCAAACTTTAAAGCAAACTACATACATGTCATTTCTATCTTAAACTCTAGGCAAGACAAACTTTAAGGCATGTCATTTCTAGATCTGATTTCTCCCATAAACTTTAAGGCAAACCATGGACACGCCATTTTTCCCACAAACTAAAGGCTATTTCCCATAAATTCAAGGCAAACTTTAAGGCCTAAAAACTAAACTTAAAGTGGTTGAAATTACATAGGATTCTGAACTTCCATAGGATTTTAGTCTGTCTGTTGAGTGTTAACTTCTACAAGTTCTAAAGGAAGAGTCTGTAAAGCGAGTGTTAACTTCTACAAGTTCTAAAGGGAAAGTCTGTAAAGGGCCAGGTAGCCTCTAGATCTCATCTTTTTGAAAGGTGACATATCTAGTAAATGCCCCTACAGTCAATCTCTGGAACAGATCTAAATAGAAGTTTTTCATTTTAATATCCATAAACCACTACCAAATCTAAATAGGAGTTCTTCATTTTAATATCCATAAACCACTTTAAGGAAAACTGTGTACATGTGTCATTTCTCCCATAAACTCTTAGGCAAACTTTAAAGCATGTGTCGTTTCTCAAGGCTTTCTCCCATTAATTCAGGGAAAACTTTAAGGCCTAAAAAGTGAACCTAAAGTAGTTGAACTTCCATAAGATATGATCCCCCAAACTCAAGGCTTTCTCCCATTAATTCAAGGAAAACTTTAAGGCCTAAAAACTGAACCTAAAGTGACCGAACTTCCATAGGATTTTAGTTTGTTTGAACTTCCATAGGATTTTAGTATGTCTGTTGAGTGTTAACTTCTACAAGGTCTAAAGGCGGATTCTATAAAGGGCCAAGTAGCCTCTGAATCTCATCTTTTCTGAAAGGTGACATGTCCAGTAAATGCCCCTACAGTCAATCTCTAGAAAAGATCTAAATATAAGTTCTTCATTTTAATATCCATAAACCACTACCACTTTAAGGCAAATTATGTACATGTGTCATTTCTCCCATAAACTCTTAGGCAAACTTTAAATCATGTGTCATTTCTCTTGAGTCTTTCTCCCATTAACTTTAAATCATGTGTCATTTTTCAAGGCTTTCTCCCAATAATTCAAGGCAAACTTTAAGGCCTAAAAAGTGAACCTAAAGTAACTGAACTTCTATAGGATATGATCCCCCAAACTCAAGGCTTTCTCCCATTAATTCAAGGAAAACTTTAAGGCCTAAAAACTGAACCTAAAGTAGTTGAAATTCCATAGGATAGGATCCCCCAAACTCAAGGCTTTCCCCCATTAATTCAAGGCAAACTTTAAGGCCTAAAAACTGAACCTAAAGTGGCTGAACTTCCATAGGATTTTAGTTTTTTTGTTGAGTCTTAACTTCTACAAGTTCTAAAGGAGTATGTAAAGGGCCAGGTAGCCTCTAGATCTCATCATTTCTTAAGACATGTCATTTTTAGATGTGATTTCTACCATAAAATTTAAGGCAAACCATGCATGAACCATGTACATGTCATAAATCTCCCTTAAACTCTAGGAAATGCAATATTTAAGGCATCTCATTTCTAGATGTGAATTATACCATAAAATTTAAGTCAAAATTTAAGGTAAACCATGCACATGTCATTTATTTCATACACATGTGTCATTTCTCCCATGCATCATAAATGTTAATTTAATATATTTTATTGAATTTGTTTTTTTCATGGATAAAAAAAAACCCACTAAATATGGTTGAAAAATGGACATTATGCATAGATGTTTCTTGTTATCCCAATCCAGGGGAAACAATGATTACATATATACTTTGCAATATTGCGACTAGCAAGGTCCTCTTAAGGAAAACGAATATACTGGGAATAACAACAAACAATGAGGCATATTATATTGCATCGATAGAAGGCTTGGGAAC
Organism: Pinus albicaulis; assembly: GCA_034641835.2. Classification (NCBI taxonomy): domain Eukaryota; kingdom Viridiplantae; phylum Streptophyta; class Pinopsida; order Pinales; family Pinaceae; genus Pinus; species Pinus albicaulis. Next base: position 931,005,599 of record CM076576.1, read on the forward strand.
AGTTAGGGAGTATAGATCAAATGGAATTGTAGTTTTCACCAATTCCAAACTTGTGTGCAACTAGATGAAAGGCTTGTACCAAGTTAAGAAGGAGAGGCTAAAACAACTGCATGGAAAAGCGAACAATATTGTTAGCCATTTTCAATTTTTTAGTATAAGACATTGTACAAATGTTAATAAGATGTTTACTGATCTATTGCGTAGGTCAATGCCAATTCAAGATTCATCTATCAAAGATGAATTAATAGATGAATTAGAATTATATGGGGCAATGCCAATTCAAGATCCATATCTCAAAGATGAATTAGTTTTGAGACGCTCTTCTTCAAAATTTCAAGATTCATCTCTCAAACATGAATTAGTGTTAAGACGCTCTCTTTCAAAATTTATTGATGGACATTGTAACATATCTTAGATATGTGTGTGTTTTGTACTTATCAACGTGTTTTTTTTAATGACCATGTGTTTTTTTCATTTATATACCAAGTGTGCTCTCACCATGTAAAACGCAACTTGGTGAACTTCACATTTGCAACAAGTGGCGAACTTCACATTTTTATAAAATTAAAACGTGAGGACTTCAACAATTTTTTGTTTAAATGGAGTTTCACGCTTCTTTTTTAATGACCATGGGTTTTTTTTATTATATACCAAGTGTGCTCCCACCATGTTTTCAATTATATACCAAGGGTTCTCCCACCATGTAAAGAGAAATTTGGTGAATTTAACATTTTTATAAATTTTTTGCTTAAATTGAGTTTCACACATCAATTAGTGCTTTGGAAGTTGTGTTTTACATAATTTGTGTACACTAAATTGTAAAATTTATTTTTTGAAATTTATTTTAAATAGTAATTTAAAAATAATTGTACATGTCCACTATAGATATATCTACATATATATATCATGGAGGATGAAAGGCAAAGATCAACAGAATCATATATCTCTATGAGAGAGGGGGATTATAGATCAAGGGATGTTCATAGTATTTAAATATAATTTTAAATCTCCATACAAATACATACATGTGTGTACATATGAAATTGATTTTTAATTAATTTTGTGAGTTAAATTAGTTGTTAATAAGTTTTATTTTTTTATTTTTTAGGAGGTAGGAGGACAAGGGTGTCTACTCTATCAATAGAGCATGGCCATAGTTCACGCAATCGTGGTATGGTTCACACAATTTAATCAATGAATATGTACATGTATTTATATGTATGAATGTATTTTTGAATTGATTATAAATTCATATTTTTTTATGAAGCTTCCCTCTCGTCTCATGAGGTTGGTGGTGGTACACATTCCCTAGTTGGAGGGCCATCAATAGGTGTTGGCGAATTGAGTGAAGGTGGTGATATGTATTCCCCCAGAGGCCAATCAACGGGTGGTCTTGTTAGTTCTCAACCAATCAGTGGCCATTATGGTTCTCAACAGTATCAGGGTGGGCAAGATGTAGCTAACCATATCAAGCTGGCCATCAATTTGAATATTATTTTCATTCAATTTGTACAAATTTGTTTACATGTGTTTTTTTAATATACAAAATTTTATATATTAATGCAGAGGCTGAAAATGTTGCTCGAAAAAAATGTAGGACATAACACGTCATTCAAGAAGAAGGTTGTACACCAACCACGACTTATCCGTCTGAAATTTCTAATACACCTTGGGAATCAAACATGTAGCAATGCACCTTACAAAGGTGTCAAAATATTCACACAAAATTGAAGAGAGATCTCGTGGCTTTAACTCTCCCTGTTGAGAGTCGACAAAGCTTAGAAATAGTTATTCACTCTTTAAGAAAACTAGAAGATGTGTACCTAATGCTTGGGCCAACCACTGATACTTTTGTAGAAGTGATGAGAAAAAGAAAGGAAACAATGATGGGTCCCGATACATGGGAGGTTGTTAAACAAAGAGTTACAACAGAAATGGCAAAGTCTATGTTTAATTTCAAAGAAGGGCTGAAAAGAAAGATGTTGAAGGTGCAATATTTCAAGCACCCTCATATAGCTTGTTATTTGTATGATAGACACTTTGTGGCCTATGGAAGACTCTCGTGAAACGACGAAGTTCTGCTTTATTTTGAAAAATTATTTTATGCAGAATTCTTTTTGAAAATGAAACCTAATTACAATGACCTTCCCTCTAAATTTTTTGGTCCTGGGAAAGGTTGATTGTGTGACCGTAAGGGCGCTAGGTGTGATGTTGAGTTGCCTCGCCCCGAGCCACCATTGGCTAGTCAACCTCTTAGTGTTGAAACTTTTTGGTCAGAGATGGATGTCACTTCTCAAATTAGTCGAGAAGCAAGGGATGCCATCATTAACAATGTTCAGAGTGGATTGGGTGGAGATGATGTTTGTATGAATCGACAAAGAGCACGTGGGAATTCACATGCTAATTTTGTGTATTATACATATGAAGAGATTGACAACATGAGTGTTGAAGATCTCAAAACATATGCAAAGAATTGTCGCAATAGTTGGCAGGACCTAGTTGTTCATGAACAAAAGGGCATGGAAACGATATGTGTTAATGGTTAGGGTGATTATTTTAACACATGTACAATTTTTAATAAATACATATATACATACATTTATTTGTATACATTAATCTAACAAAAATGTATAATTATATGTTAACACCATTTGCAGTTGTCATGCTTGATGAATGAAGAAGATGTTAATATCACGATCGGAGCCTTCGGTTCAAACAATCAAGATGGGTCTCACCACCAATCACACAATCAAGATGGTTCTCATCATCAAGATATGTTGGCAAATGTTAGTGTTTTTTAAGTGAACATGATGATGTACAATTAATTTTTATCTATTATTATATGTATCGAAACATGATGAGATATTTTTAAAATAAATAATTGTGCACACATGTACATGTATATATCATGGAGGATGAAAGGCAAAGATCAACATAATCATATATCTCTACAAGAGAGGGGGATCATGGATCAAGGGATGTTCATGGTATTTAAATATAATCTTAAATATCCATACATATACATACATGTGTGTACATATGGAATTAATTTTTTATTAATTTTGTGAGTTAAATTAGTTGTTAATAAGTTTCATCTTTTATTTTTTAGGAGGTAGGAGGACAAGGGTGTCTACTCCATCAATGGAGCATGGCCATGGTTCACACAATTGTGGTATGGTTCACGCAATTTAATCAATAAATATGTACATGTATTTATATGTATGAATGTATTTTTGAATTGATTATAAATTAATATTTTTTTATGAAGCTTCCCTCTCGTCTCGTGAGGTTGGTGGTGGTACACATTCCATTGGAGGGCCATTAATAGGTGTTGGAGAATTGCGTGAAGGTGGTGATATGTATTCCCCCAGAGGCCAATCAACGGGTGGTCGTGTTGGTTCTCAACCAATCAGTGGTCGGTCTGGTTCTCAACATGACCGTTATGGTTCTCAACAGTCTCAGGGTGGGCAAGATGTTAGCCAACCATATCGAGGTGGCCATTAATTTGAATATTACTTTCATTCAATTTGTAAAAATTTGTTTACATGTGTTTTTTTAATATACAAAATTTTATATATTGACGCAAAGGCTGAAAATGCTGCTCCAAATGTTGCTCGAAAAAAATATAAGACAGAACGCGTCATTCAAGAAGAAGGTTGTACACCAACCACGACTTATCCATCTGACATTTCTGATATACCTTGGGATTCAAACATGCAGCAATGCACCTTACAAAGGTGTCAAAATATTCACACAAAATTGAAGAGAGATCTTGTGGCTTTGACTCTCCCTGTTGAGAGTCGACAAAGCTTGAAAATAGTTGCTCACTCTTTAAACAAACTAGTAGATATGTACCTAAAGCTTGGGCCAACCACTGATACTTTTTTAGAACTGATGAGAAAAAGAAAAGAAACAATGACGGGTCCCGATACATGGGAGGTTTTTAAACAAAGAGTTACAACAGAAATGGCAAAGTTTATGTTTAATTTCAAAGAAGGGCTGAAAAGAAAGATGTTGAAGGTGTAATATTTCAAGCACCCTCATATAGCTCGCTATTTGTATGATAGAAACCTTACGGCCTATGGAAGACTCCCATGGAATGACGAGGTTCCACTTTATTTTGAAAAATTATTTTATGCATAATTCTTTTTGCAAATGAAACCCAATTACAATAACCTTCCCTCTGAATTTTTTGGTCCTGGGAAAGGTTGATTGTGTGACCGTAGGGGCGCTAGGCGTGATGTTGAGTTGCCTCACCCTGAGCCACCATTGGTTAATTGACCTCTTCGTGTTGAAACTTTGCGGTTAGAGATGGATGCCGCTTCTCAAATTAGTTGAGAAGCAAGGGATGTCATAATTGACAATGTTCAAAGTGAATTGGGTGGAGTTGATATTTGTATGAATCGAAAAAGAGCACGTGAGAATGCACGCGCTAATTTTGTGTATTATACAGATAAAGAGATTGACAACATGAGTGTCGAATATCTCAGAACATATACAAAGAATTGTCTCAATAGTTGGCAGGACCTAGTTGTTCATGAGCAAGAGGACATAGAAACGGTATGTGTTAATGGTTAGGGTGATTATTTTAACACATGTACAATTTGTAATAAATACATATATACATATATTTATTTGTATACATTAATCTAACAAAAATGTATAATTATATGTTAACACCATTTGCAGTTGTCACGCTTGATGAATGAATAAGATGTTAATATCACGGTCGGAGCCTCTGGTTCAAACAATCAAGATGGGTCTCACCATCAATTACACAATCAAGATGGTTCTAACCATCTAGATATGTTGGCAAATGTTAGTGTTTTTTAAGTGGAACATAATGATGTACACTTATTTTTTATTTGTTATTATATATATCGAACATGATGAGATATTTTTAAAATAAATAATTGTGCATACATGTACATGTATATATCGTGGAGGATGAAAGACGAAGACCAACATAATCCTATATCTCTACGAAAGAGGAGGATCATGGATCAAGGGATGTTCATGGTATTTCAATATAATCTTAAATCTCCATATATATACAACATGTGTGTACATATGGAATTGATTTTTTATTAATTTTGTGAGTTAAATTAGTTGTTAATAAGTTTTATTTTTTATTTTTTAGGAGATAGGAGGACAAGGGTGTCTACTCCATCAATCGAGCATGGCCATGGTTCACGTAATTGTGGTATGGTTCACGCAATTTAATCAATGAATATGTACATGTATTCATTGTATGAATGTATTTTTGAATTGATTATAAATTCATATTTTTTTATGAAGCTTCCCTCTCGTCTCGTGAGGTTGGTGGTGGTACGCATTCCCTTGGAGGGCCATCAATAGGTGTTGGCGAATTGCGTGAAGGTGGTGATATGTATTCCTCCAGAGGCCAATCAACAGGTGGTCGTGTTGGTTTTCAACCAATCAGTGGTCGGTCTAGTTCTCAACAGGACCGTTCTGGTTCTCAACAGTCTCAGGGTGGGCAATATGTTAGCCAACCATATCGAGGTGGCCATCAATTTGAATATTACTTTCATTCAATTTGTACAAATTTTTTTACATGTGTTTTTTTAATATAAAATTTTTTATATATTGATGCAGAGGCTGAAAATGCTGCTCCAAATGTTGCTCGAAAAAAACATAGGACAAAACGCGTCATTCAAGAAGAAGGTTGTACACCAACCACGACTTATCTGTCTGACATTTCTAATATACCTTAGGAATCAAACATGTAGCAATGCACCTTACAAAGCTGTCAAAATATTCTCACAAAATTGAAGAGAGATCTCGTGGCTTTGACTCTCCCTGTTGAGAGTCGACAAAGCTTGGAAATAGTTACTCACTCTTTAAACAAACTAGTAAATATGTACCTAAAACTTGGGCCAACCACTGATACTTTTGTAGAAGTGATGAGAAAAATAAAGGAAACAATGATGGGTTCCGATACATGGGAGGTTGTTAAACAAATTGTTACACAGTAATTTGTCACCGTCCCTACCATTCCCCGTCCCGCACAATGGAGGACCCATAATGTGACCTGTGAACACTGTCATACACTGAAAACATCATCATTGCATCCCTCTGAGTATGAGCTTCATTTCCCCTTGAGACATCTCCTTGCAAAATCCATGAAAAACAGCTCTTTTTGCATTGGCGCGGGTAGACAGTTCAGTACTCGCGCCACTCAAGGAAATCCTGTAAAGAGGTCGCGCCACTTGGCACTCTGTCATAGAGCAGCAATCGCGCCACCCATTTTAGGGACTGTTTTTTATATATGGATGGCGGAAGTTGAGTTCAAACAAACTCACAACCACTGCCTATCTTGAGTTGGGAGGTTTGGCTACGGGAGTTCTATGGAAAGGAAGTAGTTTTGCCACCTTCTATGGAACCTTCCTTGTTGATAGGGCCAATCCCATAATAATAGGGATCCCAACTCCCTCCTTCCCCATCTATAAAAGCTTGATCAGATCCATGGCAAGCTAGTCTTGAAGTGCTGAAGCTTTGCATCTCCCTATTCCCAAGTGCCTTTGTGCTGTAAAGAATCCCTTCTTTCCCTTAAGGCCCATTAAGCAAGGAGACCATTGTTACGAGACTCCGGAGAGGTTTCCCTTTCCTTGGCGAGCTTTGCGAGACGTGGACAATCGGAGACCCGTTCGAAGGAAGCTGCGACGTCAGAACTTGGTTGTAACTTCTATTCGTTTATCATTTTAATAGATGACTATGATTATGGTTCCACTCCTTTTTCCATCATGCTAATGCGAGTAATATCTTTTCTGACCGATGTTTAGTTACGTATGCTGGTTCCTATGCATGTATCTGTTCGTTTCTTCTGTGTGCAGGTGTTCATCCACGGAGATCGTGGAAGGATTGTGATCTGCCAGGGCTGAAGGACGGGGGCATCTTCTTCTTCAGATCTAGCGTTGGAATCCAGGTAGGCTCTTATCCCAAGCCTTTCATTTCGTAACTAGGAGCTTGCGTCATAGCATTGTTTGTTTGTTGCTAGACCCCTGCTGGGCTAGTAGGGATCGCCTCTGTCCGCAGAGGGGATTTACCTCCTCAACAAATTGGCGACTCCACTGGGGATCGTCCGGTTTTCCTTGTCCCGTTTATGATTGGTTCGCTTTGATTATTTCTCCTTGCTTGATGAACCTTCTGGGTTGGATTCTGTCATTATTTTAGCCTCTTGGTTTGCTTAGCTTGTGTTGGTCTCTTTTCAGATTAGCTTGTTTTTTAATTTTCATTGAAGAACTCGACTGGCGCGGGTTTTTACCTGACAGCCGCGCCACTTGGCGCGTGTTGCATTTGTCTGTCTCGCGCCACTCGGCCTCTGGCGCTAGTTTCAAGGCCACAGTCGCGCCACCCCTGTGACTTTTTTGAGTTTCTTCAATTTTTGGCTTTCTGAGCTTGACCAGTACTTTTCTTCTTGATTTCCTGATTGTTTGAGTGTATTGGAGTCTGGTTTGACTGGAATTCACCGCTATCCTTTGGTTGTTTGCCTCTATCTATCGGTTTCACGATTTGAGCCCTAGGGCATCTAGTGGCATAGTGAATCGAGCCCTCCTTGGGAGTTTTGGTGTCTTGATTGTCCCGTCGACTTGTTGATTGATTCTCCACGCCCTCTTAGCGGTCTTTGATTGTTTTGTTGCGTCTTTTGAGTGATTGTTCATTCTTTCATTCAGAATTCGTTTGCCCTTGCTTTGGACCCAGATCACACGGTCCATTGGGTGTTTTCGAGTCTTTCTTCGATTTGAGAGACTTTGGGTCGATTTAGAGATTTGATTGCTTGCTTTGTTGAGTGAATGTTGCTTGCTTCGCTCTCTTAGTTATCATTTCTCCAATTGTTCCTTTTGTTTTCAGTGCACATTAGCCATTAAACATTGAAAATCAAAAAAAAAAAATATATATAATCTCTTTTGTTTTTTAATTAGTGCAAATTGTCATCTTTTCCGTATTACTAGTGATTAGTGTTTGAATGAAAAGTGTGCAATTGCATTAGTTGCATTAGAGACATTCTTGTTTGTATTCCGTTCATTTCGTTTGTATAAAAGCTCTCAACTCTCATTTAGCTAGTTTTCATCGAACGAAATGTTGCATCGTGGCATATAGCTTGCATTTAGGAGACACTACATACGATAAGGCCTGGAAATTGAAACTTAATTGAAGATCAACTATAAAATTTATTCAATTAACCTAAGGCAACATTGGAACTTAACGCAACATATTTAGAAGGTCTAGGCTAGAGACGTGTTCCGGCGTCGTTAAACCTAGCAGCTGTCGTTCGCCTGTCGGCTTTAGACAGCGCTAGCACGGACTTGCGCTCCCCGTACCGTCGCGTATATAAAGGGAGACCCCTATAGGTTTTCAATCCTTTATCCACAGGAAGCCGAGTCTGCCGCCCTATACCCGTGATACACCGAACACAGCATTCGGGGAGACTACCTGCACGTACGGAAAGTCCTTGGTCGATTTCCGTTTCATTTTTGAAACCAAGGTGTATATTGCAGTTCACGGATATTTGGTACACCCTTTGTGCCTAGTTTTTCCTGAGCAGTCATTTGGTCTTTTCTGACTCCCTAAACTTGAAAAGACCGTCAAGCGCTTGTCCTTTCACGCTTGTATCAACTCCGAAAGAGATAGAGTCATCTTTTTATCGTTTCTCGACTCTTAAAACATGAAACGGTAGAATTTGTTTATTTTCCAATGTGGTAAAATCAATCTCCCACGATAACACACCCGTTTAGATATTGCTTGTGACTATTTGATCGTGTGTCTTAATTCATTTTCAGCCCGTGTGTGTGTGTGCTCTCTTCTTCTAGTCTTTTGTCACGGTGGCGGAACCCTCGGTTTCGTCTACTGGTAGTCCTTACACGGACGATTATTCAGAGGCTTCTGAGCCTTCTGTTGAACCACAGCAGCCTGTTGTCTCTGAGTTCCCTGACGGGGGACCGGTCCTCGCCGAGCAACCCTTTGGAGAACCAGTTGAGTTCAACTGGCCCTTTTCGGACCCTGTGTCTGAATTGAGATTAGGAGCTGATTTCCTTTCTCTTACATCGGGTTCACCGTTTATTGCTGCTGTTTTTCCTCCTAGTCCTCGCCGTCTTCTGCGTGATTTAGCGGCAGGATCAACCATGAGTGATTCTGGTGAGGAAATTCCTGGGTCTGATGACTATCAGCGCATCCCTCGTAGATTGTTCGAGGGAGACGAGTCTGAGCTGGCTACCACATCGTCAGCTGGTCCTTCTCTGCCACAGGGATACAGATCTCTGGGTCAGATTATTTCAGCTGCTGCCTCTATGGGAATATCATCTCCTGCTTCGAGGCCAGCTGCCACTACACCCGGGGTGTCTCCTTCGACGCCCGTCACTTCTGTTCCCGTGCGACCCACTGTTTGTGTGGCTGCCTCTTCCGCTGTTGCCTCAGCATCTGCTTCTAGATCTGGGCCAACTCCAGAGGACATTTATCTAGCTACTGTTATACCGGAGAATATCTCTCCGGAGGAGTATCGGTTGTTTTTACAGCAGCCGAACGCCGGAGCTGGACAGCTCCCCCAAGATCCTTACCGATCTTTCTTTTCGCACTATGCACAAGACGGCACTCCCGTGTATGGTTTTCCGGGTCATCTTGACGAGCATGGGGACATTTTGCGTCTCCCTGCTCCTGAGGCCTATCTTTATGTTCAAGGTTTACCGTACAACCAGGCTCAGAACTTGCAGGCACAACCTTTCCAAGGTCAACCTGCAGGCCAACCTGGCTATCAGTACGACCCACAGGGATAGCCCAATCAAGGCTACTCTGCGGGCCAGCAAGGGCCATTCTATAATCCGCAAGGACCATATTATAACCCCGCTGGTCAACCTGCTCAGCCTCAGCCGGGGTATCAACAGGGACCGACCTATGGACCTGGGGGGCAAATCCAGCCTTCCTTACCGATGCAACCGCAGTATCCTGTTGTCTCTAACGTTGCATATCAGCAAGGACCTCTTTACGGTTCTGCTTCGGGTCAAACTAGTTTCCAGCAAGCACCTGGTCCTGTTCCACCACTAGGCCAACCGGGTCATCCGGTACAACCTGGTGTCCCGCCTCCAGGCCAACCGGCTTATTCGGTGCAACCTGGGGCTCACTTACAACCGGGTCAGCCTGCGCAACCAGCGCCACCCCCTCATTCGGGCCAACCTGTTCATTCAGGAGCGCCCCCTCATTCGGGTCAACCTGTTCATTCAGGCCAGCCCCCTCATTCCGTTCACTCTGCTCACCAGCCTGCTCACTCAATGCCGCAGCCAAATCAACAGCCGCGCCCTACGTACCAGGCTCCGCAGGGTTCCACTTATCAGCAGTCTACTCATCCTCAGAGTGGTTATTATCCGCATGGTCAATCTCAACCGAACTATAACCACTCTGGAGGCTTTCAGTATCCTCCTCCTCCTCACGGTTCTAACTATGCTCAGCAGCCAAATCCAAACGCTGCTTATACGGGGCAGACGCCTAATCAGGGCCCGAACCCTGGTTATCAGGCCCCACACAATGGTTACCAGCAACCAAATCAGTCCGGCTATACGAATTATGCCCCTCACGGTCAGAATCCTACGGGACAGAACCCATGGGGGCAGGGATATTCACAACCATCGTGGAGCATGGGTACCGGACCTTATTCTGGGACCGGCATGGGAATTAACCCTCCATTGCCGTTCCTGGCTACCTTGGATCTACCGGACGTTTCGAAGTTGACCAATGATCCGATTGCTCATAATCCATATTGGCCCCCGGTTCCGACCAAGATACCAGGAGACTGTCCCAAGTTTGAGGGTAAATCTGGCGAAAACCCCCAGGCGCATGTGATGACGTATCACCTCTGGTGTTCGTCTAACTCTTGGACTGACGATTCGGTTCGTTTGCGTCTTTTCCAGCGTACGTTAACAGGAGCTGCTGCTAAGTGGTATATAGAGCTGTCCCGTGGTATTTTTCAGGATTTCAACTCGTTAGCTATGGTTTTCCTCACGCATTTCCAGCTACCAGTCCGGTATGAGACTGGGACGCACCTCCTGTCTTCCTTGAAGCAGGATACGGCCACTCACATCTCGGATCACATCCATGAGTGGCGGCGCCGTCGTCGACTGATCAAGTTTCACATACCTGATCAGATTTTGACTCACTGGTTCACCACCTCCTTTGTGAACAAAATCGCTCAGGATATCGCAATGGGAGCGTGTGTGACGGAGGAACAAGCTATCGCACGTGCCCAGTACTTGGATCTTGTTTATTCACAATCTGGCACGCTTTATGACATCCTGCCTGATGCACCACGGCCTGGAGCCAAAAAGGCCCCGCCCACCCCTACGGTGGATGGTGTCATTGGTTCCGTTTCTCAAAATTCGAAGAAGTCTTCGAATGGGAAGCAGAAGGCTAATTCTTCCAACAATACCTCTGCTAATCCCGCCTCATCCGATTCCGGTAAAACCGCAGAGGTAAATGTCGTTCAGGCCAATCCTGCGGACAAGTCCTCCAAGGGGAAGAAGAAGGGCAAAGGCAAATCAAAATCTGATGCCCCAAAACCGGAATCTAAATCTCGGTCTGAGGATGGCTCACAACGTAAGCCGAAATTTCCTTGCCTCATTTGTGAAGGTGACCATTACACTAAAGATTGTCCAAGACGATCCGAAGTCAGTCAACTTCTTAAAGGCTCAAAGGGAACTCCGGCTGTTTTAAAAGAGCCATTTCCATCTCAGCAGACCCAGATGGTCGAACAAGGTTCATCATCTGTACCGTTTGGGTCTCAAGTTTTCATCATGAAGACTAATGCACCTATCACTATCGCTACGAGGTCCAAGGATTACAATAATCAGCAGCAGGCACCCGGGAAGGCAGTGGCGGATGGACCGCCTCCCGCATCTGCTTCTGGTTCATTGGAAATTGAGAAGCCGACTCTCGAACCCGTTGTGAAGCCACCTCCTAAGGGTGTTCTTCGGAGATCCTCTTATAATCCAAACGCTCGTGCCGCTCAACATTACAGTATTGTTGAGGATCTGGCACAGGCGCCATGTGCCATGTCTGCACTTGAGGTTCTTCAGAGTTTTCCTTCACAACGGAAGGCTTTATTGTCTGCCATCGGTGGTATTGATCCCGCCGATTCGAGCCTTCTCACCTTTGATCTGGAGAATTTTACTCCCCGGCTTCCACATCAAATTGCTTTGGTTATTCAAGTCGGGATTAACGGTCTGAACGTTCACAGAGCCGTCGTAGATGAGGGTGCATCTACTTGTGTTATGTCCTCCGCTTGTTGGAAAGCCATCGGTTCTCCAACCTTATCGTCATCTCCCAATGCCCTTGAGGCATTTGATGGCCGGGAATCTAAACCCCTGGGAGTTCTCGAGAGTCTGGCGATTACATTACAGGGAAAAACTGTCAACGTGGAAGTAGAAGTGGTTGACGCTAAACTCAACTACAACATACTTCTTGGCCGCAGCTGGACCCATGCCATGCTTTGCGTGCCGTCTACTGTCTTTCGATTCATCAAGTTCCCTCACGAGGGCAAGATTGTCACGGTAGACCAGTTGTCGTTTTTTACCTCCAGCTCCGAGAACAATGTGCCGTATGTGGATCAAATTCCGAATCCCCCAGACAGCATAGGACCTGGTCTTTTCAAAGACCCAGTCCTCATGGGTATTTTCCCTGCGCCGCCACCGAATACCGCTCAAGTCAACATGTTGTCCAGGACTGATGACCCCTGGCTGATTCCTACACCTGAGCAAGTATATGAGTTTGGAGAGTCCATGCCTTTAACGCCAGTAGAGATCAGCTACTGTGAGATTGTTGCTGCATCGGACCCTCCACCTCCTCAGCATGCTCCGATGAGCATGGCTCTTGACGTCTACTCACAATCCCCCGGGCTTGGTCAGGCTGATTCGCCTGATCCTCTTAGAGAGACTTTTCCCTCAGATGAGGCTATAATTGAAACTATGTCTCTGGAGGAGCTACCCTGGGGCGATGGGCATCATCGTTCCTCGTTTATGCATAGCTTGGGGGCAATGACTGATTGTCTCGAGCGCTATGCTACTCAGGTTCCTTCCCCTCCTCTTCAAATACCGATCTTGACGCATGAGGTCTTTTCGGAAGGCAATCTGAGTAACATTACTCAAACGGTTCCTATCAACATCTCTGTCAAACCAGGGATTGTTGAGAACATTCATGTGTGTGTGACCTGTTCTCCCGAAGAGATCCAGGTCTATACGGAACTTTTCAAAGAGTTCAGAGATGTTTTTGCATGGTCCTACGAGGAAATGCCGGGAATTGATCCTAGTATTTTCGTGCACGAGATTCCAACCTATCCGGGTGCGAAACCCGTGCGCCAACGCTTGCGTCCCATGCATCCTCGGAAAGCCGCCGCTATCAAGGCAGAGGTTGAAAAACTTCTGAACGCGGGGTTTATTTATCCTATCCCCCTTACAGAATGGGTGTCCAATATCGTCCCGGTCGATAAAAAGCAGGGTACCATTCGAGTCTGTGTAGATTATCGCGATATCAATCGCGCCTGTCCGAAGGACAATTATCCCACTCCGTTTATCGATCAGATTATCGACGATTGCGCCGGAAGTGAGATCTACTCCTTAATGGACGGTTTCTCAGGTTACAACCAGATTAACATTGCACCTGAGGATCAACATAAGACCACATTCATCTGTCCGTGGGGCACGTTTGCATATAAAAAACTCCCGTTCGGCTTAAAGAACGCTGGCGCCACGTTTCAACGTGCAATGTCATATGCTTTTCATGATATTCGCCATATTGTCCAGCCTTATCTGGACGACTTGCCTGCCCATTCGGGTAAGCGAGAGGATCATCCTGAACATCTTCGCCAGATATTTCTTCGCTGTAGACGCTACAACATTAGGCTCAATCCTCATAAGTGCGTCTTCTGCGTCGATTCCGGCCGTCTTTTAGGCTTTATAGTCTCGAAAGACGGAATTCGCCTCGACCCTCTGAAGGTTGAGGCCATTATAAATCTCCCGTCACCCTCCTCCCTTTATCAGTTGCAGAGTCCGCAAGGGAAAGCGAATTTTCTTAGGCGCTTCATCCCGAATTACGCCGAGGTGGCCAAAGGATTCACTCGTTTGTTAAAGCAGAATGTTCCCTTTCATTGGGACGAAATCGCTCAAGAATCCTTTGAGAAGCTGAAGACATTGCTAGTCAATGCTCCATTGCTTCGTCCTCCGGACTACCACCGCGACTTTACTTTGTATCTAGCCGCCGCATTAAGCACCATCGCCATGGTCTGGGTGCAGGATGACGAGAACGGTGATGAACATGTTGTTTATTACCTTTCTCGGAACCTTCTCGACCCGGAAACGCGTTATGCACATGTTGAGAAGTTGGCCTTAGCAGCCGTACACGCTGTACAGCGCTTCCGCCATTACATCCTTTTGCGCACGATCACAGTGGTTTCAGACTGCAACCCCATGACATATATTCTTTCTAGACAATTGCTGGGGGGCAAGTACTCCAAATGGATTGTCATCCTGCAGGAGTTTGATTTGGAGTTCACCACCGCCAAGTCAACGAAATCACTGGTCTTCGCGGATTTGATTTGTTCTCTCCCTACAGACTCTCTTCCTGAACACACTGAAGATCATATTCCGGACGAAACGTTGTTTCTTATCGATACTCGTGATCCTTGGTACGGGGACATCATAGTGTATCTTCAGACCGCGACATTCCGGTCTGAGTTGGATAAAGCCGCACGCCGTCGGATTCGGCACCAGTCCCAACCCTACCGCATAGTGGGAGATACCCTATATCGTATTGGAGTAGATTCGGTGCTCCGACGATGCCTTACCTTGGACGAGGCTGAAAAAGTCTTGAATGACTGCCATAGTGGTGCCTGTGGTGGACACATGTCCGGATATGCCACTGCCCAAAAGATTCTAAGGGCAGGTTACTTCTGGCCTTCTATATTCAAGGATTGTATCACTGCAGTCCGAAAATGCCATCCGTGCCAGATTTTTCAGCGCAAGATGCGCGCGCCGCCGTTGCCTTTGCATCCCGTTATTACCGTCGGCCCTTTCGTGAAATGGGGCGTAGATTTTATGACGTGTAACCCTCACTCGGCCGGGGGGCATGCGTATATCATCGTCGCCGTCGACTACTTCACTAAGTGGGCCGAGGCGATGCCTACACTTGCTGCTGACGGAAGAACGGCTGCTTCATTTTTATTCAACCATGTTATTGCACGATTCGGGGGTCCTCAAGCTATCGTCACTGATCACGGTACTCATTTCCGTGATTACATGATGGCGGAGCTGACAGCTGCGTTGGGCCTGCGTCACGACAGCTCAACGCCATACTACCCTCAAGCGAACGGTCAGGTTGAAGCAGTGAACAAGGTTTTGGTCACTATGCTTCAAAGAACAGTTGGGATTCATAAATCCAGTTGGCATCTCCAACTGTTCTCAGCTCTCTGGGCGTACCGAACATCTGCTAAAAGTGCAACCGGATTCGCACCATTCCAACTGGTGTACGGTCTGGAAGCTACTTTGCCGGTTGAATGCGAAATTCCTTCGCTTAAGTTAGCTGTGGAGCTCTTACCGGATACTTCTCCTGAGGAAGAGCGTCTTTTGTATCTCGAACGGTTGGATGAAACCCGTCGTCTAGCTGCTTTGATTATCGAAGCACAAAAGAAGAGGGTCAAATCTCATTTTGATCAATCTGTTTCTCCCCGTTCTTTCATTGAAGGAGACCTAGTCCTCTTGTACGATCAGGCACATGATAAGCTTGGTGCCGGTAAACTCCAGCCCATGTGGCACGGTCCCTATATAGTAAAACGTGTGTTGAAAAATGGGGCCTACGAGCTTATAGACTACGAAGGAGTTCCATTGGCGCAACCCAGAAATGGGCTGTACCTCAAGAAGTACTACGCCTGAAATGATTTCTTGGTGTGGTGTGTGTACATAGGTGTGTGATTGTCATTTGTGTGCATGGTGTGGTGTGCTTTGTAAACGTCTTTCTGCTGATCGGGTCTTCCTGGTTGTGCAGATGTCTACTCATCCGTTTTTTGGTTTCGCGGACGGTGCCTCCCGCAGTACCAGGAATCTGTCTTCTGCAGCCTGGGTAATCTATGATCCTGCTAGTGAGTTGATCGACCTGCAAGGTGTTTGTTTAGGACGTACCACGAACAATATCGCGGAATATAGCGCCGTGTTGGAATTATTAACCGAGGCAGTAAACCTTGGTATCCGTGAATTGCTCGTGTACCTAGATTCACAGCTTGTAGTGTTGCAACTGAACGGGCACTATTCGGTAAGAAACCCGTCCATCTTACGATTGTATTTGCGTATTCGATTACTGGAAAGAAATTTTGAATATATTACATATCATCATATACCCAGGCATTTGAATACATTAGCAGATACAGTAGCAAATTTGGTTGTAGATAGACATTTGCGCAATTTATAAATCATCATCACATGTAAAGAAGACTCATCCAGAAATAGATATGCATATATAGATATCGAAATGTTTACATAGAAGTGTGTCACATAAAACTCAAAAAATATACATAAGTGTCTTAATACATCCGGAGACACTGAGTCTCTCAAAAAATAGGTGTGGCTAAATCCTAGAGACCAATCAGCATGGTGCTCATGATAGCACGTTACTGCACGCACTAGCCGCCTCAGGATTCGGTGGAGCCGATTTGGGACTCCCACCGTATGGCGCTGGTACTCCATTGGTACATCTGACAGTCGGGCATAGTCTGGGATCCCATGGACGATCCCCTCAAGGTTCTGAACCAGTGCCTCTCCTCCGGTACCTTCCCCCTGGATCTCAGGGGCGAGTTGTGTCCTCCGGAAGATAGGAGACATCCCGGCTGGTCTCTCAGGTCCTACATCTGCATGCATATATAATTGTGTTAAGACAACTGTGTATTAATAAAAAAAAATCATATAAACATGAAATCAAAAATATGAGGTCTTACCCAGCTCTTCGTCCCAGTGGTCTCCTTCTGGTAGCGGGAGATCCGGGTCCCCTGTAAAGTCAGTTCCCGCATAGGGCCAATCTTCCACAACGATCAGGTGGCGCCGTATCCATCTGAAGAACTCGGGCTTCCAGGACATCTGTTGCCCGCCTCCAGATCTGGGCATCAGTGCTGCCCAGCGAGCCATTCTCGGCTCTCGTGGTACCGGACTCACCACATGGGCCTCTTGGCCCTGGAAGGTTGGTATGCGTTCCAGAATGAACGATACCAAGATGGAACCATACCCAAACTGCTTCAGTTTGTTCTGTTTGCACTTTGTGAGCTGCCTTTTCATGTTGATAGTGACAGCTGTTGCCCAGTCATACAGTCGGGGACCCATGCATTCTGAGGCCAGTAAGAGTTGAGTCTTTGTAGCCTCGTGCGGTGCCTGCGATCCAGCAGCCCCCGTAATGGTGTGGAGTACAACTCTCAGTGCTAGGTCAGGGATGGTTGAGATGTATACCTTCTTACTCCCTGTTCCTGTTTGTGCCCCACGGCACACCCGCGCCATTACTTCTTCCATCTTCTCCCCTGATGGTCTGCTCCTAGTCAGTACAGGGATTGGACCCCTGCGGGATAATCCAGTAACAAAGTAAATGTCGGTGACCTCCAATTCCAACACCTGGTCTCGTATTCTGAATACCGGGTCATTTTCATCCCAGAGGTTGATCAAATATTGGAGGAGCTCAGGCTGAGCTCGTAAGCATGGCGTGAGGAAGAATTTCTTTAAGCCACAGTCCCTTAGAGCATTCATGCAATTCTCATTTTGCATGGCCTCTTCGTCCTCATCTCCGTGTTCCCGTTCCTTCCATTCAATCACCATTCTGACTGTTTATCTGCATTCACATGGTTCAAAGCCCTTAATTAGATCTTCTGTGAGCTTAAAAATTCAAGAAATTTGGCATAAATGGTGGGATTTTGGGCAAAAAATTGAGTTCCGCCGCTGGCGCGACTGTTTTGCTGACAGTCGCGCCATGTGGCGCGGGCCCTTTGATAAAAAGAGCTCAGTGGCGCGGGTCCGTGCCCGATACCCGCGCCACTTGGGCCGGCCCTAAAAATTCAAGAGTGCCCTTACAGAGCTGATTTCTAAGGGGAATTCATTAAAAAATGCATGGAAAGAAAGAGAAAAGGAGCGCCTCTTACCTATCACAGACGAGACGCTGAATGGTTGCCTGGATCGGTCGCAATCGCCGTCAGAAGATTCTGCTCCAAATGGACCACTGCTACTCTCCACAAGGTAAATAGTAAAAAGTAATTTCATTTTTTTACCATTGGACATATTTATAACTTTTCGACGTTAAAATGAGTTTTTAAAGTTATTTCTTGTCAAATATTTGCATGTATTATGTCGAAAATGGATTTTACGCTTGTTGGGTATGTGTAGTGACAGGTTTTTGCGACTTAGAAGGTGGAAACGAGTTGTATTTTATACTTTTTCGGACTCGGTAAATACACGAAAAAGTCACTCTGGAGTCATCTTTCAGCTCTTTTTCTGACTCTCTAAATATGAAAAGATTGCCGAGGCCCTTGTCGTTTCGATCTCGTTAAAATGGACACGAATCGACATTCACCCAGTATAAGTTTAACCCTTTTTCGGGCTGGGCTGGATCGATTACGAAAAAGGAATACCCTAGCCTATCGCGACTAGGAGGTTTTCCCTGATATTGTTTTCTACCTTTTCGGATCTGGGGAACTATTTACGAAAAGGGACCTGTGGAGTTTTCTTTTCCGCTGTCTTTTCAAACTCTCTAAACATGAAAAGACGCCGAGTTCTTCCTTTGTCAGACTCGTTAAACCCCGATGACATTGGATTCCGTCGCAATGACGTTCTCCGAGTTTCTCCTTCCTAGGACTCGTTAAATGCACTAGGATGGATTCGCCCGAAGGGCGGACTTATATCACAAGCATATGCTATCCCCTTCAAGCTTGTTATCAAAAATAATTGGGGTACTCGCCAGAAATGGTGGGGGGAAAATGGAACCATTGTCGTTGTCGTCGGCAGTATGTCGCTCTTGAACATGACACTTGTCTGCATTCATGTCGGGTTGGGGATATCTCACCTCGTTGTTTCACTTTGCTTCCATGGGTTTGGGTAATCTCTTTTGACCTCTCATCTGTTCACTGTCTCGTCGCCATGACCTTTGATCTGTTGATGTCAAATACTGCCAAGTCCATTGTCGTGCCGTTTATATGTTCAAGAGAAGTTGGCCTCTGCGAATATCAACCTTCCTCTATTTCTCATATGATCCTGATTCACAACAAAACATTATGTTCCTCTGTCTCGTGTCGATGATGTGGGAATCATTATGGCCCACCTTCGATCAAGGTCACTTCCTGTCGACTTCAAGTCATTATCCAGGAAGTTGGTCTAGAGACTCCTGATGGTACCTTGGAGCCTGCATGCCTTAATGGCAGGTTCGTCGCATTCGACGAGAGGTTTTCATTATTGGTCTCCGATCGGATGATTCTGCGGGTGTTCGACGTCAGCTCATTTATTCACACGCCGTAGATTGTACCTGTAGTACCTTGAGGACCATCGTCATTATTGGTGGTTTCTCTCGCGTCTGTTAACAACTTTCATCATTGGATGGTAATCAGACGATGTTCTTGCATGTTCGACATCAGCTCACACATTCGCATGCTAGAACTTGTACTTATTTGGGTCGAGATGGAGCGCAAGACCCTGGATTGTGTCTGTTGTAATCCAGGCTGCGATTGTGGATTATTGTCATTATGTACATGACTCAATTATTGGATGGCTGCGACCATACCTGAGTCTATTTGTTTGATCTTAGTTGGATGGCTGCGCCCATACCCTGGATCCGGATTATAGCATACTCTGTTCGGATGGCTGCGTCCATACCATATGCGCCCATACCCTGGATCCGGATTATAGCATACTCTGTTCGGATGGCTGCGTCCATACCATATATATACATCATGTACTTGAGATATCGGTTGTATCTGTCTGTGCAGGTTTTCCGACGGCGGGCCTTCAGTTGGACATGTTCTCCATGCTTGTTCACACACTGTACAGACAGAGATTTTGAGTATTACACGTGTTATCACATCCCCTACAGAACTCCCGTCTTACTGTCAGGTTGTAATATGTTTGTGACTGTGTTACTCTGTGCATCATGTTTATTACACAGTGGTGGCTTCATTGTGGGGCGCTTTTATATTACGTCCATGGCAGCCTTTTGCTTGTGGGGCAGCAGTTAATTTCAACCTGAGAAATCATAAAATTGTGCCCTCAGCGCTGTCATTCAGCAGCAACTCCAGCATACTATTTTAAGTATTTTTATATATGGATG
Organism: Pinus albicaulis; assembly: GCA_034641835.2. Lineage (NCBI taxonomy): Eukaryota > Viridiplantae > Streptophyta > Pinopsida > Pinales > Pinaceae > Pinus > Pinus albicaulis. The sequence goes on from CM076576.1 coordinate 931,025,933, forward strand.
GCGGAAGTTGAGTTCAAACAAACTCACAACCATTGCCTATCTTGAGTTGGGAGGTTTGGCTGCGGGAGTTCTATGGAAGGGAAGTAGTTTTGCCACCTTCTATGAAACCTTCCTTGTTGATAGGGCCAATCCCATAATAATAGGGATCCCAACTCCCTCCTTCCCCATCTATAAAAGCTTGCTCAGATCCATGGCAAGCTAGTCTTGAAGTGCTGAAGCTTTGCATCTCCCTATTCCCAAGTGCCTTTGTGCTGTAAAGAATCCCTTCTTTTCCTTAAGGCCCATTAAGCAAGGAGACCATTGTTACGAGACTCTGGAGAGGTTTCCCTTTCCTTGGCGAGCTTTGCGAGACGTGGACAACCGGGGACCCGTACGAAGGAGGCTGCGACGTCAGAACTCGGTTGTAACTTCTATTCGGTTATCACTTTAATAGATGACTATGATTATGGTTCCACTCCTTTTGCAATCATGTTAATGCGAGTAATATCTTTTCTGACCGATATTTAGTTACGTATGCCGGTTCCTATGCATGTATCTGTTCGTCTCTTCTGTGTGCAGGTGTTCGTCCACGGAGATCGTGGAAGGATTGTGATCTGCCAGGGCTGAAGGACGGGGGCATCTTCTTCTTCAGATCTAGCGTTGGAATCCAGGTAGGCTCTTATCCCAAGTCTTTCATTTCGCAACTAGGAGCTTGCGTCATAGCATTGTTTGTTTGTTGCTAGACCCCTGCTGGGCTAGTAGGGATCGCCTCTGTCCGCAGAGGGGATTTACCTCCTCAACACAAATAGTTACAACAGAAATGGCCAAGTCTATGTTTAATTTCAAAGAAAGACTGAAAAAAAAATATTGAAGGTGTAATATTTCAAGCACCCTCATATAGCTCACTATTTGTATGATAGACACCTTGCGGCTTATGGAAGACTCCTATGGAACGACGAGGTTCCACTTTATTTTGAAAAATTATTTTATGCAGAATTCTTTTTGCAAATGAAACTCAATCACAATGACCTTATCTTTGAATCTTTTGGTCCTGGGAAAGGTTGATTGTGTGACCGTAGGAGCGCTAAGCGTGATGTTGAGTTGCCTTGCCCTGAGCCACCATTGGTTAGTCGACATATTCTTGTCGAAATTTTGCGGTCAGAGATGGATGCCACTTCTAAAATTAGTCGAGAAGCAAGGGATGCCATCATTGACAATGTTCAGAGTGGATTGGGTGGAGTTTATGTTTGTATGAATCGACAAAGAGCACGTGAGAATGCACGCATTAATTTTGCGTATTATATAGATGAAGAGATTGACAACATGAGTGTTGACGATCTTAAAACATATGCAAAGAATTGTCGCAATGGTTGGTATGACCTAGTTGTTCATGAGCAAGAGGGTATGGAAACAATATGTGTTAATGGTTAGGGTGATTATTTTAAAACATGTGCAATTTGTAATAAATACATATATACATACATTTATTTGTATACATTAATCTAACAAAAATGTATAATTATATGTTAACACCATTTGCAGTTGTCACGCTTAATGAATGAAGAATATGTTAATATCATGGTCAGAGCCTCTGGTTCAAACAATCAAGATGGGTCTCACCATCAATCACACAATCAAGATGGTTCTCACCATCAAGATATATTGGCAAATGTTAGTGTTTTTTAAGTGAACATGATGATGTACAATTATTTTTTATTTGTTATTATATATATTGAAACATGATAAGATATTTTTTAAATAAATAATTGTGCACACATGTACATGTATATATCGTGGAGGATGAAAGGCGAAGATCAACATTATCCTATATCTCTATGAAAGAGGGGGATCATGAATCAAGGGATGTTCATGGTATTTAAATATAATCTTAAATCTCCATACATATGCATACATGTGTGTACATATGGAATTGATTTTTTATTAATTTTGTGAGTTAAATTAGTTGTTAATAAGTTTTATTTTTTATTTTTTAGGAGGTAGGAGGACAAGGGTGTCTACTCCATCAATGGAGCATGGCCATGGTTCACGTAATCATGGTATGGTTCACGCAATTTAATCAATAAATATGTACATGTATTTATATGTATGAATGTGTTTTTAAATTGATTATAAATTCATATTTTTTTATGAAGTTTCCCTCTTGTCTCGTGAGGTTGGTGGTGTTACACATTCCCTTGGAGGGCCATCAATAAGTGTTGGCGAATTGCGTGAAGGTAGTGATATGTATTCCTCCAGAGGCTAATCAACGGGTGGTCGTGTTGGTTCTCAACCAATCAGTGGTAATTCTGGTTCTCAATAGGACCGTTTTGGTTCATAACAGTCTCAGGGTGGGCAAGATGTTAGCCAACCATATCGAGGTGGCCATCAATTTGAATATTATTTTCATTCAATTTGTACAAATTTGTTTACATGTGTTTTTTTAATATACAAAATTTTATATATTGATGCAGAGGCTGAAAATACTGCTCCAAATTTTGCTTGAAAAAGATGTAGGACAAAACGCATCATTCAAGAAGAAGGTTGTACACCAACTATGACTTATCCGTCTGACATTTCCTATATACCTTGGGAATCAAACATGCAGTAATGCACCTTACAAAGTTGTCAAAATATCCATACAAATTTGAAGAGAGATCTCGTGGTTTTGGACTCTCCCTGTTGAGAGTCGACAAAGCTTGGAAATAGTTACTCACTCTTTAAGCAAACTAGTATATGTGTACCTAAAACTTGGGCCAACCACTGATACTTTTGTAGAAGTGATGAGAAAAATAAAGGAAACAATGATGGGTCCCGATACATGGGAGGTTGTTAAACAAATAGTTACAACAGAAATGACCATTTCTATGTTTAATTTCAAAGAAAGACTGAAAAGAAAGATGTTGAAGGTGCAATATTTCAAGCACCCTCATATAGCTCGCTATTTGTATGATAGACACCTTGCGGCCTATGGAAGTCTCCCATGGAACGACGAGGTTTCGCTTTATTTTGAAAAATTATTTGATGCAGAATTCTTTTTGCGAATGAAACCCAATCACAATGACCTTCCCTCTGAATCTTTTGGTCCTGGGAAAGGTTTATTGTGTGACCGTAGGAGCGCTAGGCGTGATTTTGAGTTGCCTCGCCCTAAGCCACCATTAGTTAGTCGACCTCTTCTTGTCAAAACTTTTTGGTCAGAGATGGATGCCACTTCTCAAATTAGTCGAGAAGCAAGGGATGCCATCATTGAAAATGTTCAGAGTGGATTGGGTGGAGTTGATGTTTGTATGAATCGACAAAAAGAACGTGAGAATACACGCATTATTTTTGCGTATTATACAGATGAAGAGATTGACAACATGAGTGTTGAAGATCTTAGAACATATGCAAAGAATTGTCGCAATGGTTGGCAGGACTTAGTTGTTCACAAGCAAGAGGGCATGGAAACAATATGTGTTAATGGTTAGGGTGATTGTTTTAACACATATGCAATTTGTAATAAATACATATATACATACATTTATTTGTATACATTAATCTAACAAAAATGTATAATTATATGTTAACACCATTTGCGGTTGTCACGCTTAATGAATGAAAAAGATGTTAATATCACGGTCGGAGCCTCATGTTCAAAAAATCAAGATGGGTCTCATCGTCAATCACACAATCAAGATGGTTCTCACCATCAATATATATATTGGCAAATGTTAGTGTTTTTTAAGTGAACATGATGATGTACAATTATTTTTTATCTATTATTATATATATCGAAACATGATGAAATATTTTTAAAATAAATAATTGTGCACACATGTACATGTATATATATAATAAAATGTTTTAACATATTTTGATTCCGTCCAATGTTTTTGGGATGGTGGTTCCTTCTTATTCCTTGGGAGATGTGCCAAATCCACCATCACAAGTATGAACAATTTTTCACTTTTAAACACATTTTTAAGTTATATATTCCAGCTCCAAAATTTCCATTAAAAAATGAGATATCTAGATCTTGAGTTATTTTAAATATTTTGAATTTTAGGTTTTTGGAGATTTTCTTTCCGAACCACTCTTAGGAGATGTGTCAAATCCACCAGCACAAGTATTCAATTTTTCACTTAAATATATGTGTTTTTAAGTTATAAGTTATAAATTGAAATCCAAAATTTTTATTATAAATTGAGATCTAGATCTTGAATTATTTTAAATTTTTTGAGTTTTAGGTTTTTGGAGATTTTCTTTTGGAGCATCTCTTAGGAGATGTACCAAATTCACGAGCACAAGTATTCAATTTTTCACTTAAATATATGTTTTTAAGTTACAAGTTATAAATTGAAGTTCAAAAGTTTTATTATAAATTGAGATCTAGATCTTGAGTTATTTTATACTTTTAAATTTTTTAAAATTTCGGTTCCTAAAGAGGATTTCTTTTCTCCACGGACTCTAGCGATGGAGTGTATGATGGAGATAGGAACATCCACGACATTTCAACCATTTGAACAAGTTGACTAACTTTCTTTTTAATATTATTGAAAATAAGTTTATACATGCACTTTCATTTGAAATTTTTTAATATATATATATATATATATATATATATATATATATATATACACACACACACACACGCGCGCACACTTGTACATGTATATTGTACAATTTACTGTTGAAAATGCTCTAGTGGGGGAAGTTTTAGTAGACGAGCAACAAATGGAAAGGGAACCTCATGAGGTATTGCATGATTTTTTTTTTACATTTTGTTTTTATACATGAAGTTCTATATATTCTCATTCAATTTTAAAACATTAAATTTTAATGTTTGTACACATTGTGTACAAGCTCCCCATGCTTCGCAGGATAGCTCAAGGATCGTTAATTTATTGGGAGAGACACTACATCCATCTGTATTTTATGGATGATGCACATGCACGTGCAACATTATATTTTCAATAGTTTTAGTCTTAAATTTACTTTTTTTATATATAGTCTTATCTAGATGCAGTCATATATAACTTGATACTTGATACTTGATACTTGTGAGATACAATTTTTAGACATATTTTATGTGAACTACATTTGGTACATGTGAATGTGATATAATGTTTTATTTTTATTGGATAGTTGAACTACATTTGGCATGTGAAGTAATGTGAAGTAATGTTGTGATATATAATGTTTTATCTTTAAAACTCAAGTTTTGGATGGTTGAACTACATTTGGCATGTGATGCACGATATAATGTTTTGTTTTTATTCGATAGTTGAACTACATTTGGCATGTGATTATGATATAATGTTTTGTTTTAAAATTCAAGTTGTCATTTTCCAAACAACAAAAAAGTTCACATGAATATATGTACATGTAGAAATGAATATATGTTAAAACGATTGAAATACAATACATATCGACATGTGTGTGTGTATATATATATATATATATATATATATATATATATATAAACAATCATAAGATTCTAGGCCTTGTTAGATGTGTCAAACAATCATAAAATTTTAAAATTGCATTCTATAGTCTATATATATCCAGTACGTGCAACGTTTTTCATCAATGCATGTATAGAAAAGCTACTTTCAGTTAATTTCATTCTAGTACATATATATATCCAGTACGTGCAACATTTTTCATCAATGCTAATTTCAGTTAATTGCATTCTAGAACGTATATATCCAGTATGTGCAACATTTTTCATCAATGCACATAGAAAAGCTACTTTCAGTTAATTGCATTCTAGAACATATATATCCAGTACTTGCAACCTTTTTCATCAATGCAAATAGAAAAACTACTTTCAGTTAATTACATTCTAGAACATATATATCCAGTACATGCAATAGTTTTCATCAATGGACATAGAAAATCTACTTTCAGTTAATTTCATTCTAGAGCATATATATCTAGTACTTGCAACATTTTTCATCAATGCAAATAGAAAAGCTACTTTCAGTTAATTTCATTCTAGAACATATATATCCAGTACGTGAAACATTTTTCATCAATGCACATATAAAAGCTACTTTCAGTTAATTGCATTCTAGAACACACACACACACACACATATATATATCCAATACGTGCAACATTTTTCATCAATGCATGTAGAAAAACTACTTTCAGTTAATTGCATTCTAGAACATATATATCCAGTATGTGCAACATTTTTCATCAATGCAGATAGAAAAGCTACTTTCAGTTAATTGTATTCTAGAACATATATATCTAGTACGTGCAACATTTTTCATCAATGCACATAGAAAAACTACTTTCAGTTAATTTCATTCTAGAACATATATATCCAGTATGTGCAACATTTTTCATCAATGCACATAGAAAAGCTACTTTCAGTTGATACTAATGTGCATGTACCAAAACAATGTACATATGCAAACACTTGCACAGATAACATAACAAGGCAGTTCAATTTTTAGTTGAGTTATGGAAGTTCTAAAACATGAATCGAAAGAGAAGAAATTGTTGGGCAGTTCAATCAAAAAAATTCCAATGGAATGCCATCTTCAATGATCCGTTCATGATTGGATTTTGACATTTTCCATTTCTTAAATTTCATTTTTTTCTTTGATTAAACCTCTATCGACTTTATGCGTGTTGCACCAACCAAGTGACTATATTGACAACTTATGACATCAGGTTCATAGTCTTCAAAGTAAACAAAATCCCCACTTTGATTAGTTTGTCTGAAAAAATAACCTTTCAGTATAATAGACCCTCTGTCATATGGAAACCCATGATCATTATAGTTTTCTAATAATTTCATCTTTCGTTCAGTGCAACGCATCAAATAATACTTCACATTTTCATTGTTGATAGTAGGTGCAATTACAACAAAAACATCTCCTGCACAATAAAAAAAAATTATGTATTTAAATTTAGATCATAATTAACATGAAAAATTAACTTTAAAATAATTTTAGTATCTATTTCTAGATCTATATCATTTGAAAGCAATTCAAATGTTACCTTCTCTAACAAGATCAGAAACTCGATCACCATTAGATGATATTGTAGTCTCCTCTTATTGCAGTTCTTCAAACATTTCAATGGACATTTTCCCCTTTGTATTTAGCTCTATATGTTTCCAATATTTTACATAATTTTTTTTTTCACAAACATCATTGGATTCTATGTTGTCTATGAAAACATGACAAAAACAAGAATATTTTCTTTTATCCAATGCAAACACATTTGTGGACAAATTTTTTTTAACTGAATGCAATTTCCGAGTCCCTTTTATTGTTTCAACATCATTTCCAATTGATCTATCTACATCTTCGACCCCAATATGCCAAAAAAACCTATATGGAAAATTCGAAGAAGAATGTAAATATGATATCAAAATGCCATCAAAGATAATCATTGTGATAAATGTACATTGTTTAAAATTGGATATCTAATAAAAATTAAATTGAATGTACCTACGCACTTCCCTTGATCGGTTCGTCTCATGGCTTAATGCAACGATGCACCATTGAACAACTTCTTTAGCATCCACAAGTCAGTTTGCAGAGGGGTCCATTTGATATCTTCAAAGTGCTCGTTTTATGCATACCCCTGCACCGTCATGTTCTCCTTTCCCATGACCAGCCTCAAGAAATTCCAACAATGTTTAATGCAGGTTTTCATATGAAGACAACACAACAAAAAGAATGATCATGAAGATTTGAATTGACCTGCGCATCCATCTTACCATATCCAATGTTCATTGAATTTTATTCCACGACTTTTCAAGGAGTCATAAATATTTCCAAAACAGTGTTGTACAAAATATGTATCATGTGTACAATCGTCACTGATATAAAAGTGATATTCTTTAATAACATGCTAATTTTCACTAGTGTTTTCTATATGATCAATATTTTGTTCAGCATGTCTATATAGAATATGGACGAGCATGGAGACTTTGTAAGAATGATAGTATTCACTCTGAATTTATTTTTGTGGAATAAATGTGTAGTTTTCTACAAAATTAATTACTGACAAAATGGTTCCTGGTGGACAAAATTCACTAGATTTTTTGAATTGCAAGTCCTGCCATTGAGCTCTATGGGAATGCTTGGTGTATTTATAAATTTCTGCCTCAAACTTTTTCAAAAAATATATCACAAAAATTTCTTTTTCTTGTAATTCAATTCTTTTAGCACTATTTTAACCTTGAATCGATGTATGGATGTATTCATATCTCTTCCATTTCACTTTCATGTTGGACAATGATTTATCATTTATATCAGTACGATATTTTTTTTGATATTTAGTCAAATTTCCACAATCATCGCATTTTTGACCACCAACACATTTATTTTCGTAAAATAATTCATCGCTTTCTCTTCAACATAGAATTTGAGATATGAAATCACGAATAGTGGAAGGAGGAGATGAATATTTCCAAAAATGTTCTACCAAAATTAAGGAATGTGTCATAATATAACTGAAATTCCACATGATAACGACAACAACAAGTGTCACTTACGGTGATAGGTTTTAGATACCATGGTTTTTGTTGCACAAAATCACTGATTGAAACATCAATTTCACGATTCTCTTCTTTGAACTTGTTGAACAACTCTACTGAGTGGTGTCCAAGAAATGTTTTGGATGTGTTTCGTACCAATTTCGTGTTATTATTCTTCGCATCACATCCCTTCCATTTGGCGAAACATGTGAATTTTTCTTCCAATATTCATATATTATTTTTTTAACATTTTCTCCAAGTCTATCTTTGTATGGTTGCCTACAAATAGCTCTCCAACAAACGAGTTCATCATTTACATCTATTTGCAACCGAAATTTCCGATGTTTGTGCAAAGTTTTTCGTGAGGTTCCTAATGCTCATGCCATAGATTTTACCAAGCGATTCTCATTAGTACTTGATGAAACCACTGCCATATGTATTGCTCTACGTGCAACTGAAACATTTTTATGTCTAGATGTTCTAATTGAATTTATAGCACTATTTATATTTTGTATCACATTTTCCTTCATTTTTTTTATTTTTATCTTTTGTTGATTTTCGAATACCCAATAAAGTCGTAGCTTCTTTTAATTTCCTTAATGATAGGAGACCTTTCAACAATTAGGCTTGAACTGACACATTTTCCTTCATCTTTTTTTTTTTTAATCTTTTGTTGATTTTCGAATACCCAATAAAGTTGTAGCTTCTTTTAATTTCCTTAATGATAGGAGACCTTTCAACAATTAGGCTTGAACTGCCACATTTTCCTTTATGAAGTACGTATCAAAAATGCGATTAACACGATATCGTATAACATGGTCAGCGCTTTTATCTCCATATGTGTGTGTCAACATTTTCTAACATCTTATTATCGACATTGATTTCATCTGTACATATTCTAATTAATAGTACATAATAAGTTTACATATTCAATAAATAACTAAATTAATAAATATATATAATTTCAATAATACGTGCATGTGTTCAACATATATATATATATATACCTTGTGGTTCAATTTCTTCACTTGAATTTCTTTCGACATTTTCACCATCTTCAATCATTGGTTCAATATCTCTTTCAAAATTTTGTATCTCATCATCAATGTTTTGAGGAATATCTCTCTCTGTTTACATTGCAAGATATTTTCAAATTAGTTCACCAAATAAAAATTAAGCTTCACATTTTACACCAGGAAAATTTTAAATATCAAATTCATAATATTTGCATTTACATACTTGTTTCAACTTCTAATTGAGGTTGATTTTCCCTTTCAATATTTGAGAGTGCTTCTCTCTTTCTTTTGCGAGATTCTCTCCCCTGTTCTCTACGTTCCTCAGGGTCTCTTTTTCAACCATATTCTCTCATGCAATTCCTTCGATTTCCCATGATAATTGAGTATGAAGTTTAAAAAATTTCCTTCAAAAATTTAGACAAAAACTCAATTAAAAAAAAACATCACAAAAGATTTAAAAAAAAAAAAACTCATTTCAATTTTTTTTGCAAAAAATACATACTTCAATCCAAAACACTTACTTTAAAAAATCTGAGAAAAAAATGTCTTATGAAAATGAAATGAAGCTCAAAATATTTCCTTCTAAGTCTTGCAAAAAAAAATTATTTAAAAAGTTAGACAAAAACTCATTTTAAAAAATCATTATAAAAGATTTACTTCAACCCAAAACACGTACTCTAAAAAAATGTCACTTCAAAAAATACCTCCAAAAAATTTCCATTGAAAGTTAAGCCCAACTTCTTTAAAAATGCCATTTTAAAAAATACTTCCAAAAAGCTTCTAAAAAAATATCACTTTAAAAAATACCTCCAAAAAATGTCCTTTGAATATTAAGCCTAAAAAGAGTCCTTTCGAAATTAAGTCCAAAAAATGTCTTTTGGAAATTAAGCCCAAAAATCTCTAAAAACAAAATACATCCAAAAAATGTCCTTTGAAAATTAAGCCCAAAACCTATAAAAACAATGAAAATTAAGCTCAAAACTTCTAAAAACAAAATATCTTAAAAAAAAACAATGAAAATTAAGCCCAAAACTTCTAAAAACAAAATACCTTTAAAAAAACAATGAAAATTAAGCCCAAAACCTCTAAAAACAAAATACCTTAAAAAAAATGAAGCCCAAAAAACATCTAAAAAATGTATCACATACCTCCAAGAAATGTCCTTTGAATGTTATGCCAAAAAGAGTCCTTAAACCCAAAAAAATCCTTTGCAAAATCAGACCAAATGAAGAAATGTGTGAAATTATGCGAAAATAATGAATGCATTTACGTCAATTCATATTGCCACGAAATGTTTTTTTGGAGGGGCTTTGTTGAATTTTCTGGCCGACGTAAATTCAATTAAAAATTCAGCCGAACTTTTGTGTCGTTAGACTTGATGGGTTGTCGAGGCAAAAAACAATTCGGCCGAAATTTTTTAAAAGTTCGACCGAACTAACACGTCTGCAATTACGCAGCGCTGAGTTCTGAACAAATTTCTTCAACTTTGGACTAATTAAACTCCATGAAACTTTGTGAATTAACTGTCGGAACCAAGACGAACATTTCATAATTCAATCTACTTTCAGGAAATATAACTTTTATGGAATTTCATAAATATTTACTAATTTTAATTAATTTTGTAATAAAACGGGTGCAAACAATTTCTAAAGGTCATTATGATTCAGTGAAATCAATATTCTGTATCTTCCAAAATACACTGTAAAAAAAATTCAAAAAATTATGGTTAATTACATTGGTTCGTCGTCTATAATGTGTAGTCTTTAGATATTTAGTTTATAACTTATATCTTGAGAAATTTCGTGCGTCCTGAAACATATTCAAAATATGCAATTTTTTCATATTGGATCAGTTCAAAAAATTCTAGTAATTATGATATGCATCAGTTGGTTTCGTAAATATAACGAAACCGAAGTAGACTCTGTCTAGATTGTTGTAACACATTTTGTTTCTCAAAAACACAAAGTTTTCAAAGAATACACAAGCGTGTATTAACATGACTTTTTATGAATCATTTGATTGTTAAAAAACACACACTCAAAGAAACGCTAAGTTGACATATCAAATGTATATACAAAAATTCCAAAAAATAAGTAATATAAATCTAATAAAATTTCTGACAACTTTTATTTTTATCGCAAAATGAAATTCTAAACAAAAAAATTGTTTCGGCTTGCAAAAAGTTGAAGAACAGAAGAAAAAAAAAAAAAAAAAAAAAAAAAAAAAAAAAAAAAAAAAAAAAAAATAAATAAATAAATAAATAAATTTTCTCAAAAAGTGCAAAAAGTGTAACCCAACTTCACATTTTCACAGACATTAAGCTCTAAGTAGGAATATGTGTGCTTGCCTCTTGTTTCTTGCATGTGGGATCCACCTCCTATCGCTTACTCATGAGCCTTGTTTCTAAGTTTTGAGTTCTAGATATTTATTTCATGAGTGGGGTTATGTGTCATTAACACATTATGCAAAAAATTCATTGAAAATTGTCTAGTAATTAAGTAGTGTATACTTGATAGCCTAAGTTTGAGATTAGTACTTCATATGTTATCCTTATTAATGGAGGTCCCACTACATTGAATCATTCTGCATGGAATGATCAAAAGATTTGCATATGGTTCATAAGGTACAACATAAGCCTTAAGCTTCACTCATCCAGAAGTATGCCTTAGGAGACACTCACAAACACTTGAGGTTGGGAACACATTCCTAAAATTAGCATTCTAATTTAGACCTGAGATCTAAATAATATGGCTTTGTTGGTTATGATGATGTATCTAAGGGATATAGATTATGAGATTATGCTACCCACAAAAACATGATCACATAGATGTTGTAATAGCCCCTTGTTGATTTTCTATGTAAATAAAATAATACCAAGGTCACGGGACATATATTCCAAGCTGAATGTTGGGAAAAACAAAGTGATGAGTATCACCGGTGATTAATTAATGGCTATGGAAATTGACAAAGGAATTGGTAAAGGCAAGTGGCAATAATTGGCATTTACTTATGAAAATAAAGGAAAATAGGAGAAAAGGAAGGTGAAGGGACACATATTTGCATGGGATGGAAATTGAAGGAAAAATGAAGGAAAATGAAGAAAATAGAGGCCTCAATGATAAAAAGGCTTATGAGGATCAGTTCACAACTTTTGTTTGTTGGGTTTTTTCTGGTGGGAATTTTGACATTTTTTGGGTGTATCTCTCTTCTATTCTCTCATATTCTTGCACACTTAGAGTATTCTTGGAGCACTTTGGCATAAATTGGATTTGGAGAAAGAAGGCAAAGGAAAGTAGGAAAGTGGAAGGAATCAGTTGGATCAGCAGCTACAATTGGATTGCTTTGCAGGTAATAGGTTGCATGTGTGATTTTCTTGTTGATTCCTGGATGCATGGTATGTGCATGTGATTTTTTGGTTATGTGTTGTCATCAGCATGGATATTTTCCTGGAGTGACAGTGGTTTTTTCCTTTCCTTGCAATTTCTGGGATAACCATGTGTTATGGGTTTTCCCACTTGCTTGTGTTTTTATTGGGGCTCATAATTCCTTATGGTTGTGGGTTGGAAAAAATGCTCTGGAATCCCTGGAATAGCTTGGGTTGAGTTACAAGTCCTAGAGCCTAGGTTGGGACAAACACTCTAGAGACATTGGTGGGTTTATTTACTAGTCCGTGGAGTCGGGTTGGACAAATTCTCTGGAGCCCTGTAAGACTGTGGGTTGAGTTACTAGTTCCTGGAGCCCTAGACAACTTGGGTAAAGAAAGTTCTGGTTGATGTTTGTGATGTCCGATTGTAGAGGTGGAATCACTGTGGTTGAGCGTTGAGGTGGTTAGGCCTCTAGAAGGCTTGGTTTGGTTTTGTTTGGTTTATTCCATAAGATTCCACATTCATGCTTGGAATATGACATGAGGGTGATTAATCGAATGAGAGTTTGGTTCAACCCAATCTATGGTTGGATAGTAGGTGGAAGTCCCTGAATTGGTTGGTATTTTAATATGTTAAAAAGAGTCATTCTTCTACTGTGATTCATGAATAATTGTAGCAATTTTGTTAGTGATATTATGGTTGAGTTGCCATGGTCTCTGTGTATATTATCTATGGATCTTGACATGTTTTGATGAATTTATGAATGGTTGATGAATGCATTGACTAACAAGTGTTGTTACAACTACGTGGAGAGGGAATAAATCCTTCTTGGTGATTTTCAAATGCATCTCAGACTATTATGATCAAACATGCATTCATGACCTGTAGCTTACATGTTTTTCATATGTTTGATGAAATGTATAGTGTGTTCTAGATACTCTAGGTCGAGTTTTTTTTATTTTATTTTGAATGTTTAGCCTTGTTGTCATGTCATTTATCATCTAGAAAGTGTCAGGAAATTATGGGCAGTGTTTTATAGGCTGACCTGGAATTGTGGCTCAGATTTTGGAACCGCACCCTCTGAACTGGGAAAGTTGGGTCACAACCGCACTCGAGCAGTGTTGTGCATGCAGTTGGAGGCCTTCAATTGCACCCAAGCCTTGTTATGCATTGGGGGTCTAAGTTAGTGAAAAGGAGCCTCGACTCAAGGTTTAGTCACCTGGGGTAGTTCTTTGGCCCCTAAGTGTCATGTATCCCTGAGGGATGTTGTGAATTATTATTTTGTGGTTAGTTTGTAGGCCCCCTTTTTTAATTGGAGCTTGGAGGCCAAGCCATGTCATAACATCTCTTTGTCTCATGTTTACCCTAACAGACCAGAGGAATTGGTTAAATGTGGGAGGGGTAGTTATATATTAGTATAAAAGCAGGTTTCATTCTCTTTAAGTGGTATCAGAGCTTCTTGGTTCAAATACTTGGACTGGATGGGCAGGGTGTGTTTTTCATGCATGCATGTTAGTTGTCGATGTGTTTGTTATGCATGCAATGTGATGGTCATTGTACTAGTTGTGTCATCATGAAGAGGTAAATGATGTTGGCATGTTATGATGATTGATATGTTGATGTTGTGTGTGTGTGTGTGCATGCGAACGCGCACGCGCGCGCATGCATGTGTGTGTGTGTTGTGCTAATCTGGATTGATTTTTCAAATGAGATAGCCTCCCCTGAAATTCACTGAGGTACGTTTGGATTGTGTTTATATTTTGTTATGTGAAACAGTATCTTTGCAGGAAATAGAAGGTCAAATATGACAAAAAAAATGGTGGATTACAATTCACGTGACTCTCCTTATAGACAAATGAGTAGCAAAGAGATGAGTACTCTTTTAACATAGCAGATACCTTGAGAAGTTTAAAGGTAATGATCAAAATTTCTATGGCGGAAAATGAGAGGATCATTCATTCAAAGGAAAGACTTGCTAAGACACAGGAAAATAAAGAAGAGGTCAATGTAGTGATCCTTCAAAGTTTATCAGATTTGCAGAGACAAGGAAAACCATAGATCATTTATGGACATGAGGAAAGGACTAATGGGGTGTATGGTAGCATGTCTCATGGAGGACACAGGTCAGACAAGGATGATACATTCAGAGGTGGTAGATGGATGGATACACCTGACGAGAGAGGTACTTGTTATGGGTTTTGATTCTAGTTCTAGTCTAGATAGGCAGCATGGCCATCATCGTTATCATCCTTACTAGAGGAATGCGAAGCAGTGCTTGTCGAATGAGTTTAAGAAAGCCAAGCCTCTTACCTTCGATGGAGAGCTTAAGAAACTGGAAGATGAAAAAACATGGTTTCTTGGGATGAATAATTTATTTGAGATGCATGGATATACGGAGAATATGAAGGCTAGGATAACTATTTTCAGTCTCAAAGGAAAAACATACATTTAGTGGGAAGTTGTGAATTGTGTTAGGGGTATCAAGATTGTTAGCGTGAATTCTAATCGCAAGCGTACGAAAAAATCTCACTTTAGCTGTGCATAAAAAACAACCCTAACATCAAATTTGGTTGTCAATTTCCTTATATCTACAGTAGGTGATCAGAATAAATGCTACAAAAATCCAGATCTATGCAGTTAAAGTCATTAAACAGCGAAAATAAACAAGAGTTGCTCCATACATCCAATAGACAAGACAAGAATTTATAAAGATTTTTTTTGTATTATGACACATTGGAAGGGAACACAGAAATATGTTACCAGTCCCCCTTAATGGGATGGGTTCTTGTATGTCCTCAGCGCTTCAGACCCAAGATCTCTCTCTCTTGATGGTGCAAAAAACCCAGACAAAATAGAACTCAAAGGGAGCTCACAAGCAAAAGTAGAAAAAATATGACAATGCTAGAGGATCAAATTCAGACCAAAAGTATAGATCAAAAGGTGATAAAAAAGGTAGTGAATGAATGGAAAAAACCTTCTATTTATAATAAAATATTGAGTTAGTCTAGATATTGGTGCATAATTAAAATATTATTAACCAAATCTAGATCCAACTTACTTGGAATATTTTATTATTTTTGGTGGAGGAAAAAGGAATTTAAAATTGGTTAAATCCCTTTATTTAGAAATAATAAATAAATAATTGGTTTATTTATTATTTCAAGGATGAGGTTAAGGAATAATTAAATAAATAATGATTTATTTAATTAATTAAAAATTATTTAGTAAAATTCAACAAGGAATATTATTAAATAATGATTTAAATGATTATTCCTAGAGAATAATAAGATAAATAATAATTTATCTAATTAATTCTCATGTTTTGGGTTAGATATGAACAGGAATATTAATTAAATAGTGGTTTAGTTAATTATCCCTAGAGGGAAATCAAATAAATAAGGATTTATTTAATTATTCCTCATGGGGTTTCCTGTTTAGACCAGAAATAATTTAATAAACTATGGGTTATTAAATTATTTCTCATAGTGAAAGCAATTTTACTATGGTAAAATTTGTCTTACATGGTGTACTTTATTCCATCAAATAGTAACAGGTTAGATGACCAAAAATTGGTGTAACAGATTTCCCCCCAACGTGTGAGTGTTAGGAGCTAAACGTGTGATCGAAGTACGTTGTAAGAACACAATCACTAGATACCGAAGGGCAGTTAGAGAGAGAGAAATATAAGACTGACTGAAGTGAGAGAGGACAAGAAAGGAGGCGAGACTTACAGGTGCAAAAAGTATCTTTTATGAGTGAGTACCTGTTCTCAATGAGGCGGGGGAGGCATACCTATGCCCACCGAGATGACAAAGTACAAAGAATAATGGTGTGCCCGGAAAACATGGGACTAAGCTATGTAGTACATGTTGTCATAAACATGGGCCAAATAAAAAACATAATGGATCCCACATACATGTTGTGTCTGGGAAAACAACGAGGACTTATACAATAATATATGAGTACATGAGATATAATAAAATCCAAAGAGGCGTTGTAAAACTAAAAAGGCTTTAAAATTTTGAATCATACATGAAAACTAAAAAGGCGCTGCAAGCAGCTAAGGCCAGAACCATCAAATCTGCAGAGCTTCATCCAAGGTTGTAGTAAAGAGGTCATCCGGGTATGTGGGGGGCTACCTAAAGGGCCAACCCTCATGAGGTCTGAAACATCTCACACACACCCGAGGATCACTGGTACAATCTATTTCATAACTGAACCATCAAGTATACGAATCTCGATCATGCCATAAGGAGCTGCAACTGAGAAACAATCAAGTCAAAGGGAAATAAAGGGTCCATTTCTTGATCCGAGACACCAAACAAGAGTGGAAGTTGGAACCAATGTACACTGCCCTCTAAACCTGTCTTCTGGAATGAATAAGATGATGTCGACAGAAGGAGGTTTGCCATAGGTGAGGCAATGAGGAATCCTCAACTAAGGCACGAGGGATAATAGTAGAGCGACTGATAGACTGACACCAAGGATGATGGTGGAATGGGGGATACTGAGTAGTAGGTTGACGAATTCCCTTGTTAGAGCATAAAGGGCATGGATGACCTGGCAACTCCTAACTAGACTCCGGAGGGGATAGGGGACAATATGTCTGGAGGCCAAAATGTGTGACATGAGAGAGGTACAAAGCGATGGAGGATGGAATATTGTGGCGGTATACAAAAGGGACTGAGACAGACTACATGGATGCGATGATGACTCAACTCGGATGCTCTAAACAAGGGCGACTCGATGATGCTGCCACACAGAATAGGCCCAGTGGGGACCATGAAAACATGAGTGAAAGATGGTTACTCGTGAAGAAAATTGACAAGAGCATCAACAAGTATGAGCGCAAAGTGGTGCCCCAAGTACAAGTGGCGCAAGTGAGGAAATTTGATTTTGATAAGCAGGGAAGTGACCCTTCATGGAAAAAAGGCTTCCGAATGAAGTATCAAATCTCCAACAACAAAATATAGCTACCTAAAAGAAATAAAACGCGCATTTCAAAAGGGAAATTCTAAGGGTAAAATTTCTTAAGGTAGAGCGCATTACGAGGATTAGGAAGAGGGTGGCCTTCGAAATTCTCTAGAAGGTATGACCCTTTACCCAAATCCTTACTAATGATGTAAGGGCCTAGCCATAATGAGTCAAACTTCCCATGACCGAGGACATCATGAGACTGGTCGTACACTAGAACGAGATCATCTTTGTTAAAAGTACGACAGTGGAATTTTCGATCATATTGAGCTTTGGTGCACTTCTTAGCCGCTTTGGTGGTTTGCATTGCAACACAACGGTCTTTGGAAGTGCACTCAAGCATGATAAGTCTTTGTTCTAAAGGTTGGGTGTCAGGGAGAAGTTTGACGGCTAGGTTAAGGGAAGGGATTTCACACTCAATAAGTAAGACTGCCTCCTTGCCAAAAACAAGGTGGAAAGGAGTAAACTCAGTGGAAATTTTAAAAGAAGTTCTATAGGCCCACAAAGAAGGGAAGGGCATAAGGTGCTATTTGGTTTTATGCTTGTTCACCGTTCGTTGAAGAATAATTTTAAGGATTTTATTGACCGCTTCAACATGGCCATTACCTTGGGGGTAATAAGATGATGAATATTGGTTTTCAAAGCCCAATAGAGAGGATAGCTCACGCCATGTATCATCTTTGAAATGTCAGCCATGGTTAGAGACCAATTTTTTCGAAACCCCGAATCGAGTGATAACATGGTTAAAGAAAAAGAGGCTTGAGGTGGCTGTCGTGTTGTTGAATGTTGACATGGCCTCAACCCATTTGGTGAAATAATCAACCGCCACGATGATATACTTGTGGTTACCAACAGATGGAGGTCGATACTCCATAAATTCTATGGCACAATTACAAAAGGGACCAACTGAGATGACAGGATGGAGGGGAGCCGGAGGGGCTCGAGCCTTTGGGGAAAAATGTTGGCAATTGGAACAATTTTTTACTACTTTAATGCAATCACCAAGAGAGAAGGCCAAAAATACCCACCGTGCATGATTTTCTGGGCAGTAGCGAGACCGGAGAGGTGGCCACCACAAGCCCCGCTATGGCAGGCATTAAAGACTTGTTCAGCTTCAACGTACGTGCGAAAACGATGAAGGATAGTATCTACACCGCGACGATAGAGGTCGTCACCGATGAGAATATAGCGGGAGGCCTAGTGTTAGATACGTCGTTGAGCATCACGATCAAGATGGAGAGCGAAATTTTGGGTCCGAAGATAGGTGAGGATGTCACCATACCAAGGATCATCTGAAGTAATGGAAAAAAAATGTTCATCAGGAAAATCATCATTAATTGGCGAATATTGCATACCGGTAGGTAAGTTAGAAATGAGTTCAACGAGGGATAAACATTTCTTACTCTTTTGTGTGAAAAAATCAATATCGAATTCATGAAGAATAACAATCCAATGGGCATACTTCCCATTGATGATTTGTCGACTCAATAGGAAGGCCATAGGGTTGGAATTAGTCACAACCTTGGTGGAACACATAAGGATATAATGACAAAGTTTGTGGACTGAGAACACAACAACCAGCGCCAATTTCTCTTCATGTGAGTAGGACACAGGAGGGCATACAAATTTCTTACTGACATAATAGATAACATGCTCGATTCCATTTTCATCTTCCTCAATAAGGACCCTAGGGACCGAGTGGGTGGAGGCTGAGATGTACAGGATGAAATCCCTATCAAAGTTAGGAGGACTAATCAAGGGAGTGGAGGTGAGAGCATGTTTCAAGGCATCAAAAGACTTTTGAGCATAGTCATCCCATACGAATGGAATGTTATATTTGAGGAGTCTAAGGAACCCATGCATGGTGGTGGCATATTCAGGTACGAACCAACGAAGGAAATTATCTTTGCCTTGGAGGATTTATAACTGGCATAAGGTATGAGGAATAGGAAGCTCAAGAATGGCTTGAAATTTCAAGGGGTTAAGCATTATACCATCTTTAGACACAATGAAGC
This sequence comes from Pinus albicaulis, assembly GCA_034641835.2. Classification (NCBI taxonomy): domain Eukaryota; kingdom Viridiplantae; phylum Streptophyta; class Pinopsida; order Pinales; family Pinaceae; genus Pinus; species Pinus albicaulis. The sequence continues at coordinate 931,045,764 of CM076576.1, forward strand.
CTAGAAGAAGGCCGACAGGAACACAAAAGATGCACTTCAGCGGGTTGAGGCAGATATTATACTTGCGACATCAGAGAAAGATGGTACACAAATCATGGAGGTGTTGCGCTTGATGTTTAGAAAGCGCAGTGAGGTCATCTAAATAAGCAAGGATAATATGAGCCAGGTCATGAAAATAGTATGACATGGCTTGTTGAAAAGTGGCTCCAACATTCTCAAGGTCGAACGACATGACCCTATAAGCGAAGGTTCCCCACGGACTAATGAATGCAGTTTTAAGTTGATCAACGCGACATATAACAATCTGGTTGTATCCGGAGAAACCATCCATGAAGGATAGAACCTCATGCCCTGCACACTCGTCGATGATTTGATCAATGAACGGTGTGGGGAAGTTGTCTTTGGGACAAGATTTTTTCAGGTTGCGAAAGTCAGTGCAGACACGAATGGTGCTTTGTTTCTTGAGAACGGGAAGCAGATTGGACACCCAAGTGGTGCATTCAATGGGATAGATAAAACCAACCTGCTTGAGCTTATCGATTTCAGCTTTGACAACCTCTCGTCTGGAAGGATTAATGGGTCTGAACTTTTGACAGACAGGATTGGCATCAGGCGATGTATCGATATGGTGTTCGACAATGGTGGGATCAATTCTGGGCATTTCTGAATAGGAACAAGCGAAAACATCGTAGAATTCCTTGAATAGCTTAGTGTAAGACTCAATTTATTCTGGGGTGCATTGTGTGCCCAAGGTAATGTTTTATTCTAACCCTGGTTTGTCAGAAACGTTAATTTTAATGGTAGGAGAGATATTGGCCATGTTTCCTTCTTCAAAAGAATTTGGTGCAGGAATGGGATTTTTAAACCAATAGATTTCATTGAATGAAGTCTTTTGATTCCACAACATATTGGTCATGGGACTACTGCGGGAGGAAGTACGCACAGTGGTGCATATCATCCCACGGAAAGTCAGGGGTGGTCATAGCTTCCATAATGTCTTCATCAGAATGAAATATGGGGGGACTGATAAGACCAGATGATGCAACGAAGCTACCTGACTCAACGTTATGAGAAGTGAGGTTTACATGCGCATCATCATGGAGGGTGATATAATAACAAGTATATGAAGAATCTATCGATGTTGAGCCCAAGGTGATTGTTGAAGGGAGGTCAGGCAAAACAGAAGGGGATGCCCCAGAGGGGTATTCCACCATGGATCTCATAGATGATGATAGGTAGAGGATAGTGGCCAAAGACTCTGTCATCTCGACATTGGGAGGGGGCATGTCAATGGGAGTGGATGTGTCCTCTAGTTCTGCCGAAGAAAAAATCGCAAGTAAGGAGAAATGAACTCGCTGCGCTCGGCCTCGAATTGGAAAACCGCTTCCAAGGAGGTGCGGAAATCATCGAGGTAGGGACAAAGGTGAGTATAGTGGCCATGGAAATCACACAAAGCATAATTTTGATTTGTGTGAAAAGTCTTGAGTTTCTTGGCTGAAGCCAGTAAAGTAACATGGAATTATGGGATATCAAACTCAGGAAATGCTTCGTTGACCATGGGTTTGAGACGAGGCAATTCAAGACAATTGTGGGTAGCATGACCGACAACATCGCACAAAGCACACAGAGGTGTATGATTTGGAGGCTTAGGAGGAGTAGGTGGTGTTTGGGTAGCCTTGTCCTTAGGTTCCTTTTTGTGGGCTTTTCCCCCCTCACTCGAGGCTTTCGCAACAGGAGTAGATTATGTTGAGGTGGTTGAGGCAGAAAATCAAAGGGAGGAGTCATAGTAAACGGTTGGACCGGGGTCAAAGCAGTGTAAGGTTTGAACTGACCAGGTGGGGTATTGGCTGGGGGATCAATGTACAAGACTGGGATCCCCAGGGTCATGTTGGAAAGGGTCAAAGTAGCCATAAAAGGTACTAAAAATACTCCGGAAGGGGAAGCAAGAAACGGTATCTGACCGGAGGGGTAGTGGCCAAGCGCAATAGCTCCTAGATGGTTAAGGCTAGGGAGAATCGTTCCATGAGGAAAAAGAGGATCAAGGACACAAGCTACATATGAAGGGACTTGAGGAGGAGGTCTCGAAGGTTGAGTTGAAGTACTAGGAGTAGGTTGCAAAGGGCTAGGTTGCTGACTAGTTTAACTAGACCGTTTGAGGTCAGACCGAGACGATTGCATCATGCAAACATTCGACGAGCTATGGTCAGGGATAAGAGGGGGGAGACCAGGGAATGAACCAAGCAAAGAGGAATCTTTATAGACTCTGAGTGAGACACTGGTAGGAGGTTTGACTATTTTTTTATTGGCCACTGAATAAATAATGGACTTTGGAAAGGTCTGAGACTTCGGTTCGTAATATGTCAGCTGATCTATAGTGACGATATTTCCGTTGTGAAGAATTCACATCTTACTGTGAACCGAAGATGGGAGCGCAAACATCGCATATGTATAGCTATGACCCAATAGAATGTTGTATTCTAAGGGGATATCAATGAATTCAACATCAACATAAATAGTTTTTCCCGCAAGAGTAATAATACAGTTGTGGAACATTCCAAGGGGTTGGGAAGAGTGGTCATCCCATGCACGGAGGGTGATAATGGAAGGGTCTAACTCAGGCAATCCGAGATTTTTCTAAACAGAAGTAGACATCACGCAGGTGGATTCCCCCTCGTTAATGATACATTGAGAGACGTGGGCATTTTGGATCTTGACAGGTATTTGGAAGGCGACGAATGCAGGTAGGGGTGGATGCTCTGACTTGTCAACATTGAAGACAATCAAATGATCATCTGAAGGATCCAAAATTCCCATGGAAGTTAGTATAGATTTATGTAGTGAAGGGAACGACTGGAGGACTTCTAGCGTTGACATGGCAACAGGGAATTGCACCAAGTCATCTACTATACTTTAGGTGTGGGAGGCTTTACCAGAAGTAGAATTTTGGGGTAACGGTCCTTTGGAGATCTTGGTATGTACCTCTGCCTTAGGCTGAGGGATTTGTAAAGGACCATTAGGTGGAAAAATTAGCTTTGTGGGACCTGAGGACTGGGGCTCGGTTGCAGACGTAGTAGGAGGCTTGGTGTACTGGCGCGACCGAGCTTGAAGATTGAGATCGACGGCATTGGCCTGGTCAGATTGCATCATAAGGATTTGGTAATCAGAGGTACTATACGAATGAGGTTGAGTGGCTGCCTTACCTTCAGGGGTTTGGGAAGCCACATATCCTTGCTGGGGGAAAGGAATGGTAAACACAACCGATTGAGTAGGCGCAGCATTAGGAGGAACCGAAGCGGAGGCTTGTTGTCCTCGAGATGCTGCTTGAGATTCCCACAGTTGACACATCTAAGGTAAAAGGTGACAATCATGGGTATAGTGACCATGGACACCGCAACAAGAACAAGGCTTATTCATACAAAGAGGCCTATTTTTCTTGGGTTGATCGCCCTGTTGCTAAGTTGCAGTGTTAGATGTATTCCCTTGGGGATTGTTTCCTTGATTACCTTGAGAGGGTTGGTTCTAGTTGCCTTTCCTCATCTTTTTGGAAGTGAGAGGATTAGTCGCACTCTACTGCGCATACACCTGACCCTGAGGGGGGGTGGCTGCTTCTGTGGAGCTTGAAAAGGCATGAGAGGTTGAGGTGCTTGTGTTGGAGGAGCTGGAGCACCTGGATGTGGATACGTATAGTAAGGAGGTTGAGCAACATTATGGTAAACAGGTTGGGCAATAACAGGCCCTGGCATCGGAGGATGCAGTTGGGAAAACGCGCGAGGCATTCCGTGTCCTGGATACATGCTGCTGGGAGGGGGAAAAGTGCTAGAGGAGCTGGCCCCTCCCTGAGGGAAACCATAACCAATAGGAGGATGAGTGTACAGATGTGAAAGGGATCCAACGATACCGTCGACTGCATGAGATTCACCCGGTGCATTGGCACCACCAGGTCTAGGGAGATCAAGTAAGACGGTATATACATAACCATATTGCGCGTAGATCAATTCATATTTCAACACAACTTGGAGGGCTTCTTCCTCAGTCTGAGGAAAGTGAAACGTGACATCTTTACCAATATATGGAAAAAGGGATCTAAGAAACCAGTCCATGTAAACACGGTCTTCGAAAAATAGATCTTGTCATAAGCTCTTCCTTTTGCGCCATTCTTGAACATGGTCAGATAGGCAGGTGGCAGAAGTTTGACTGAAAGTGGTCAAGAGTTCAGTACCAGTGTCATAGCGAAGAGGAAGCTGGAAGTAGGATAGAAATTCCTTTGCAAGGGTCACAAAAGTAGCATGAGAGGAAACGACCTGACCGACATACCACTTGGAAGCTTCTCCAGTAAGCGTACGCTGGAATAAGCGAAGACGGATAGAGTCATCAGTGATAGAGTTGGACAAACACCACAAGTGGAAAGAATCAACATGGTTGGTAGGATCCTCTCCAACCTGAATCATGGTGTATAGGGTCATTAATCAACTGGCTAAAATCGGGAAGGCTTAGGCCTGCCATATAAGGAAGCAAGGGAGTAGTCGGGATCGTTCCTGTTGCGGCTCCACTAGTAGCGGCTCCAGCATCAAAGTCGAGGCCCTCACCAGCGGTAGATCCTGCACGAGACATGATGAAGGTGAAAGGTGGAGGAGAACCGGGGATAGGAACAGAAGGAGAACCCGATGAACCAGAATCAGATTTGGAATGGGGACTCGGTGGAGGAATAACTAGGACCCTACGCGGTGGAGTAAGTATTCCTAACAGAAACTAAGGATGAAGGCCTTGGAGTCTCCGGGATAAATGCCTGGGGGGCACAATGATGGAAAAGATACACGAAACCCAATAAGGAAGAGAGGTAAACAAAGGCACAGAGGTGCATATTAATTAATTAATTACAATTTTTTAGTCTTGTCTTGGTGATGTAAACCAGGCTCTCTTCACTTTAGGTGTGTGTGTGTGTGAGATAAGTATGTTAATTTTAATTAAGCCCATACGTGTGTATAGAGAAAAGAAAAAATTTGTATAACTGTAAATAAAAATTGAAAGCGACAATAAAATAAACAGCTAAAGATGCATAAATTTAAACCCAAAAAGGAGGGATTCCCAACAACTAGTAAGGGTGGGAGAAATCTACTCAAAAAACATAATATGGTCAATAGATCTAAGGTGAATAGGGACAAGGATATAAAGGTCATATCTACTTAAAAGAGATGCAAAAAACAGCAAGAAACCAGAGAGAAAAATGCTGAAAAATAAGTGGCGAAAGGCTACAACCTAAAGGGAAATGTAGGGGACCCTAAAGGGAGGGCCAAACAAAATTGAAAAGAGGTGTTTTGGATGGAAAAATAACCAATCTGAAATGGATCTGAAAAGATAGGTTTAGATATGAAAAAATGGTTGAAAAAACACTGAAATCTTAGAAGACCTGCTTCAGCTAAACTCCTCCTAAAAAGGTGAAAGCGTACTGAAGCCTTAAGGGGCTTGGTTCCTACTTCGATGAGTAAAAATAAGCAAGTACAGGTCCAAGATAGGTAAATACGGAGGTCAAAGAACCCTAAACAGTGCCCTAGACAGATTTTGAAAAATAACAGAAAAATCCCGCAAAAAAAGTTGAGGTCGCAGGTACTGCCCTGTTTTCAGCGGAGGTCACAGTTTTTGGGTAGTTTTCCACTACCTGAGAGCTGAGGTCGTAGGTTTTGGGCTGAAAATTTTGACTTGCACTTCTAGCTAGTTCGGTGGCAGGTTTCAGAAAAAAATTTCGTCTCTGTCGCGGCTGATACCAGTTACCTGCGCAAATGGCCTAGAAACACACGAAAGTTAGAATTTTTATTGTTTTAGGGTAAAAAATGTTAAAAACAACATCAAGGAATTCAAAATAAGAAGCTGAAGAAAAACCCTAGTGGCTCAAGCAGTTGGTCATGCAGGGATCTGAAAAATGACAGCGGTCATAATTAAAAACCCTTGTGGAGTCGCGGGTTGTTAGAGTGAATTCTAATCACAAGCGTACGAAAAAATCTCACTTTAGTTGTGCATACTAAACAACCCTAACATAAAATGTGGATATTAATTTCCTTAGATATGTAGTAGGTGATCAGAATAAATGCTACAAAAATCCAGATCTATCCAGTTAAAGACATTAAACAATGAAAATAAACAAGAGTTGCTCCATACATCCAATATACAAGACAAGAATTTATAAAGATTTTTTTGTATTATGACACCAGGGAAGGGAACATAGAAAGATGTTACTAGTCCCCCTCAATGGGATGGGTTCTTGTATGTCCTAAGCACTTCATACCCAAGATCTTTCTCTCTTTATGGTGCAGAAAACCCAGACAAAATAGAACTCAAAGGGAGCTCACAAGAAAAAGTAGAAAAAATATGACAATAATGGAGGATCAAATTCAAACCAAAAGCATAGATTAAAAGTTGATAAAAAAGGTAGTGAATGAATGGAAAAACCCTTCTATTTGTAATAAAATATTGGGTTAGTCTAGATATTAGTGCATAGTTAAAATATTATTAACAAAATCTAGATCCAACTTACTTGGAATATTTTATTATTTTTGGTGGAGGGAAAAGAAATTTAGAATTGGTTAAATCCATTTATTTAGAAATAATAAATAAATAAATGATTTATTTATTATTTCAAGGATGAGGTTAAGGAATAATTAAGTAAATAATGATTTATTTAATTGTTTAAAAATGATTTAGTTAAATTCAACAAGGAATATGATTAAATAATGATTTAAATAATTATTCCTAGAGAATAATAAGATAAATAATAATTTATCTAATTAATTCTCATGTTTTGGGTTAAATATGACCAGGAATATTAATTAAACAATGGGTTAGTTAATTATCCCTAGAGGGAAATCAAAGAAATAAGGATTTATTTAATTATTCCTCATGGGGTTTCTTGTTTAGACCAGAAATAATTTAATAAACTACAAGTAATTAAATTATTTCTCATAGTGAAAGCAATTTTACTATGGAAAAATTGGTCTTACATGGTGTGCTTTAGTCCATCTAATAGTAACAGGTTAGATGACCAAAAATTGGTGTAACAAAGACATAGGAGTTGAGTTGGCACGAGTTCAAAAGACTCTTAAAAAAGAATTACTTTTTAGAGAGATATTATGAGGGTAAGGCTAAGGAGTTCTATGAGTTAACGATGGGATCTATGACATATGACAAGTACATGACTAAGTTCTTGTATTTGTTGAATGTATGTGTTGTATCTTAAGGACGAGAAAACAAAGGTTCAGAGATTCATTAGTGGACTACCAATTAAGGATCGAATTGAGTATGATGAGCCTCAAAAATTGGAGGAACTAATTAGGAAGTTGCAACATTGTTATGAATAGTCTAAGCGTAAGTCATAGCCTAAGCAGGGTTGGAAAGGTTATGACAAGACTAAGGGAAAATGTGATAAGAAGAGAGGAATATCTCAGGATGCAGGTAACAAAGAGAATGTAACATCGTATAAGAAATTAAATGCAGTTCATAGAGGACGGGGATTTTAGTCTGAGGAGAAGAACAAGGGTGAAGGCATGAAGCCTTTGCAGTATTGGAATTATGGTGGAGAGCATCACAGGAGAGATTATCCACAACATCAGGGTGGTATACCTCAAATTTATAGTTCTCAGGAGGCACAAATAGTTGGGGATGTTGGACAGAGTATTCCTCGTATTTATGCAACATTGGATAGTAGGTAAGTTGACCATCTCACATCTATTATCGAGATGCAAGGTAATATTTATAATCAAGTTGTTTCTATTTTGATTGACCCTGGATCTAACTATAGTTATATCATTCCTTACCTGGTGGATAGTTTTTGCTTGAATAAATAAGTGTATGTAGAGTCTTGGTTGGTGTAGTTGGCTACATATACTAAGAAGAGAGTGCATCATTGGGTAAGATCTTGTGCATTTGAATTGAATGATATGTCTACATCAATGCATCTAAATGTGATTCTTCCAGGATCATATGGTATGTTGTTGGGTATGGATTGGTTGTACATTCACAGGACTAAAGTGGATTTATATGACAAGGTTATTGAGTGCCTAGATGATGCTGGGTAAAGAATAATCTTGCAGGGTAAGAAGAAGCCTACATCAATGAGAATGGTTACAGTTATGTAGGAAAAGCGCAATAGCAAGAAATGATGTGTATTGTTTTCAGTTCATATTTCCAGTGACAAAGGTAAGGATGTTGAGGATGTTGAAGTCTTGAAGAGTTATCTTATTTTGCAACAGCTTCAGGATGTATTTCCAGTAGAGATTTCCGATTTACCACCTCATAGGGAAGTGGAATTTTCTATTGAGTTGATGTTAGGAGAAGCACCAACATCTAAGGCACCTTACAGGATGAGCACTCTAGAATTAGTGGAGTTGAAGTTGCAGCTTAAGGAAATGCTTTATAAGGGATACATTAGGCCAAGTGTGTTGCCTTGGGGTGCACCGATATTGTTCATGAAGAACAATGATGGTCTCTTTGGTTGTACATTGATTACATGTGTCAAAGAAGTTGATAATCAAGAACAAGTATCCTTTGTCGTGAATCGATGAATTGTTTGATCAATTGAAGGGAGAAATAGTGTTCTCAAATATCAATTTGAGATCAGGATATCATTAGGTGCGCATCAAAGAAGAGGACATCTACAAAACCATTCTGTACCAGGTATGGGAATTATGAGTTTGTAATAGTTTCATTTGGTATTACTAATGCTCCAACTAATTTCATGTGTTTGATGAATAATGTGTCACATCCTTATCTAGACAAGTTTGTGATAGTATTCATTGATGATATATTTATATATTCTAAGAATGAGGAAGATCATGAAAAACACCTAGCAATAGTGTTGAGATTGCCGAGAGAGCATCAATTGTATGCCAAGCTTAGTAAGTGTAGTTTCTTTTAGACATAAGTTAATTAGTTGGGACATGTTGTTTCCAAGGAATGTATAGAAATGGACCCAGAAAATATCAGAGCTATCATGGAATGGAAAACTCCCAGGAATGTGGATGAGGTTAGATCATTTATGGGCTAGCAGGTTACTATGGGTGGTTCATCATGAAATTATCATGGATTTCCTATCCTATTACATCCTTGCAGCGAAAAAAAAGAAGTTTGAATGGGCTGAGGAGTCTCCAACTAGTTTTGATCAGTTGAAGCATTTCTTACAAATACTCGAGTCTTGAAGATTGCAAATCCTTACAAAGAGTTTATGGTTTGCACATATGCTTGCAAGAGAGGACTTGGTGGAGTCCTTATGCAGGGAGGACATGTAGTATGTTATGATTCAAGGAAGTTGAATGAGTACGAGTAGAACTATGTGATGCACGATCCTGATTTGGAAGCTATAATTCATGCGTTGAAGATGTGGAGACATTACCTTCTTGGTAGACGTTTATTCTGATGAGTGATCATAGTGGATTGAGATACTTATTTTATCAACCTAGTCTAAATTCCAGGCAATCTAGATGGTTGGATACTCTCAGTGATTTTGATTTTGAGATCAAGCACATTAAGGGAAAAGAGAACACGGTTTCAGATGCTCGTAGTAGAAGACTACATGTTATTCAAATTGTAGCTGTGAGTTCTTATGGGACAAACTTACAAGAGAAGATATTACAGGCAGGACAACATGATGACATGGATAAACAGTTGAGGCATAGGTTACAACAGTAGGGTGAAGGTAATGGGGATTAGGAGTATCACCTCACAGTAAATGGTTTGGTTAGATTCAGGAACATGAATTATGTACTAGATGGCAGTGAGCTCGAGAAGATTATCTTGAGGGAGTTTCATGTCAAGAAGTATATAGGTCACCCAGGAAATCATAAGACATTGACAACAGTTAATAAGTTTTAGCACTGGACGAATTTGAATAAAGAGGTGGTTGAAATTGTTGGGAGATGTTTGGATTGTCAATATGTAAAAGCAAAGTGTAAGCATCTAGGTGGTTTACTACAACCGATTGTGATTCCAAAATGGAAATGGGAGGTCATTTCCATGGACTTCATTACAGGTTTTCCAAAGACATCGAAGCATCATGATTCAATCATGGTTGTGGTTGTCAGCTTAAGTAAGGTATCACACTTCATTGCAGTTAATTCTACGAATTTAGCTAGTGAGGTAGCTCAAATTTTCATCAGGGAGATAGTGAGATTGCATGGTGTTCCTAAGAAGATTTTATCCAACAAAGATGCCAAGTTCACTTCTAGGTTTTGGAAAGAGTTGTTTGCAGGTATGGGGATAGATTTAGCTTTCAATACAACTTATCATCCACAGATAGATGAGAAAACAGAGAGGGTTAACAGGATTATTGAGGATATGTTGAGGATTTATGTATTGCATCGATAGAGGAGGTGGGAAGAGTATCTTCCACTGGTAGAGTTTGCATATAATAATGGGTATGAGGAATCTTTGAAGATGAGTCTGTTTGAGGTGATTTATGGTGGATTTGTAATACTCATATCTGCTAGAGTGATCCATTGAATAGGGTATTAATTGGACTAAATATGTTGGTAGATATGGAATAAAAAATGCAGGTTATTAAGATAATTTTGAAGGCAGAACAAGATAGGCATAAGAGTTATGTAGATTAGTATAGTGTATTTAAGGAGTTTCAAATTGGGGAACATGTGTACTTGTGCATCAAGCCCAAGAGGAGCTCCTTGAGGATTGGATCACGTGCTAAGATGGAACCTCGATATTGCGGTCCTTTCAAGATCCTTGAAAGGATTGGAACGGTGGCCTACAGACTTGCACTGCCTCCGATAGTGAAATTCCATAATGTTTTCCATGTTTCATTTCTTAAGAAGTATGTTCAATATAGTGATCATGTGATTGACTAGTTTGTATTGCATGTGGAACTAGAGGGAAAATTCCAACCATAGCCACAATGCATATTACAATGAAAAGAACCTGTGCTTTAGAACATAGTAATCGAGCAAGTTAGAGTGCAGTGGAAGCAATTTGGGCCTGATGAAGCTACATGGGAGATGTTTGATCAAATGTAGGCTATGTATCCTTCATTATTTATTGGTTCAAGCAAATTTTTTTTGGCATATGTATATGTATACGTGGATCTTCTTGTAAATACCATAATGAGTTGTGTTACAAAGCTCCAATAAATGGTATGATTCTCATGTTTGTTATGATTTGTCATGGTTTGTATTAGTTGTTCATTGTAAGTACTGCATTGATTTATGATATAAATCTGCATGATCAGTATGTTTTGTTTTCAGCGGTTTGTTGGTCGTAGGTGCCATTCAACACCGAGGACAGCGTTCCCCCAAGGGGGAGGGGTTTGTAATAGCCCCTGGTTGATTTTCTATGTAAATAAAATAAGAGAAAGGTCACATGAAACATATTCCAAGCTGAATGTTGGGAAAAACATAGTGATGGGTGTTATCGGCGATTAATTAATGGCTATGGAAATTGGAAAAGGCATTGGTAAAGGAAAAGAGGAAATAATTGGCATTTATTTATGAAAATAAAGGAAAATAGGAGAAAATGAAGGTGAAGGGACATAGATTTGCATGAGAAGGAAATTAAAAGAAAAATGAAGGAAAATGAAGAAAATAGAGGCCTCTATAATAAAAAGGCTTATGAGAATCAGTTCACAACTTCTGCCAGTTGAGCTTACGTTGGTGAGCGTTTTGAAAGTTTTTGGGTGGAGCTCTCTTCTATTCTCTGTTTGGTCAATTTAGTGTGTCCTAAATTGCTAACATAAATTATCAACCAGGGATTCGTAAGCTGACGAAGTGTGGCGCACTATATGTGCAAGATAACCTATCTCTTACTTTTTTTCGTTTTTGGATTTTTATTGATCTTGGTTGGTTTCCTAACGTGAGATAGAAATTCTAAAAGACAAGTATGGTTATGAATATTCAAGGCAATGATGTCCTTTATAATGATTTACCAAACTTCAAACTTAAAAAGGAATTTGAAACATATAATGACAAAACTTGAAAGGAAATGAAAATGTGTTGCTAGCCTAATAAATCAAACAATGAACTATTGAGCATGAAAACCAAATCATCCTTGCTACTGTTTAAACACAAAAGAAACTATGCTTAAAGAAATCCAAGAATTGCAACAAAATAAATCTAAATCAAATTACATCAACTTATATCCTGATCCCTCACCATTAGTCCAGCTATGGCTTTCGGAGGTAACCATAAACAACTTGAGCAATCTGATATCTAATTTGCAGAAAAAGAAACTAATATCAAACTACACACTCATACTTCAATCCCTCACCATCAGTCCAGCTGTGGCTTTCGGAGGTAACTGAAAATGACATGAGCAATTTAATATATCTAAATTGCAGAAAGTAAACTAATATCAAACTACACACTCATACTTCAATCCCTCACCATCAGTCCAGCTGTGGCTTTCGGAGGTAACTGAAAATGACATGAGCAATTTAATATATCTAACTTGCAGAAAGTAAACTAATATCAAACTACACACTCATACTTCAATCCCTCACCATCATTCCAGCTGTGGCTTTCGGAGGTAACTGAAAATGACATGAGAAATTTAATATATCTAACTTGCAGAAAGTAAACTAATATCAAACTTCACACTCATACTTCAATCCCTCACCATCAGTCCAGCTGTGGCTTTCGGAGGTGACTGAAAATGACATGAGCAATTTAATATATCTAAATCTAACTACTAAAGCAAATGTGCAAGACTGAAATAAACAAATAGTGCTGGAATTAAAAGCTAAGAAAAATAAATCAGCAGAAGGACAATATTGATTCCATGTCATTAGTCATAAAAAGATGTGCAAATGCTCGGGCTGCCATGAAAAATTATGCTAAAAGCTATGATTTCAGAAAGCAATCTAAGTAAGGAAATATGACAAAACAGAATTGAAAGCAACTTATCTAGAAAACATGTAAAAGCCTCCTTGGATAACAGGGGCCCTCTGCTACCAATTTGGTGAAGTCCTTCAGCTCCTTAAAGTTGTAATCAAAACAGCATCAAAGAACTGAATTTCTCTATTAAAAAAGAACTCACAAATCTACATCCCATTCCATCTTGAACTTTGTTACAAAAGACTTCTCTACTACTTTTTCATTACTTCCTCATTACTTTCTCATTACTTCCTCATTACTTCCTCATTACTTTCTCATTACCTATGATAGGAGAAAGCTTCTCCTATTTATACAAAATATGAGGAGACATCTCATTAATGGGAGTCCATGAATCTCTCCCTCCATCTCTAGAGTTACAATCAAAATAGGAACTGATAAGACACATGTCTTTCTAGAGTTTCAACACAACTAAGAAATGAGACACATATCCTCTTAGAGTTTCAATACAACAAGGAAGTGAGACACATATCATCTTGATCCCATAATCTTCTCCAACCAAATTCGAATTTGGCCTTAGAGTGCCATATAAGGGTCTTCTAGAAGTCTCCTTTTGACCTACACATGTCACAAAACTCATAACACATATATAGATATATGAAACTATGTTAATTTTCTAGTTTCTAATCATAAATTCACTTAAAATACATAAAATAAATAACTTTGGAAAACAAGGATCCTAACCCATATATTTATGAAAATGGTTACTTGATGTAGGGTTTTAAGTCAAATGGTTATGAAATAAGAGCTAAATGGTTATGACATAATGGAAATATGTATGAATATGGAAGACACTTTTGAGACTCAACATTCTCTCATACTCTTACACACTTAGAGTATTCTTGGAGCATTTTTGGAGTACTTTAGCATACATTGGATTTGGAGAAAGAAGGCCAAGAAAAGCAGGAAAGCACAAGGAAACAATTTGATCAACAACTACAATTGGATTGCTTTGCAAGTAATGGGTTGCATGTGTGATTTCCTTGTTGATTCCTAGATGCATGGTATGTGTATGTGATTTTTTGGTTATGTGTTGTCTTTGGCATGGATATTTTCCTGGAGTGACAACATTTTTAGCCTTTCCTTGCCATTTTCTGGATACCCATGTGTTTTGGGTTTCCCCACTTGCTTGTTTTCTGATTGGGGCTCATAATTCCTTGAGGTTGTGGGTTGGAACAAACACTCTGGAAGACCTGGAACAATTTGGGTTGAGTTACTAGTCCAGGAGCCTAGGTTGGTACAAATTCTCTGGAGCCCTTGGTAGATTGAGTTACTAGTCCCTGGAGACGGTTTAGACAGACGTTCTGGAGACTTGGAAGGTTGTGGGCTGAGTTGCTAATTTATGGAGCCTTGGAAAACTTGGGTAGAGACCGATCTGGTTGATGTTTATGATGTCTGGCCGTAGAGGTGGAATCACTGTGGCTGAGGGTTGATATGGTTTGGCCTATGGAAGTGTTACACGGCATTTTGTCACCGTCCCTGCAATCCCTCACCTCGCATATTGGAGGGTCTTTCATGTGACCTATGAGCAATGTCATACTCTACAAATACCTTCTTTGCATCCTTCTGCATAAGGACATCATTTCTCCTGTTGAAAATTTCCTAAAAAAGCACACAAAAACCTATGTTTTGGCATTGGCGCGGGTAGCTAGTTCACCCCTCGCGCTAATAGGGAAGATTTGCACTAGAGCCTATGCCACTTGGTGCTCTGTCTCTGTGTATTTCCCACGCCAGCTGTTTTAGGAATGTTTTTTAACAAAAAGAGGCGTAAGTTTCCTTCTAACCACCTCAGGGATGACTCATTAGAAGTGGTTAAACTTGATAAGCCATGGATCTCTCCCTTTAGGTAGTGGTTTTTACCTCCCATGGAACATTATTTGAAGATAGGACTCCCCTCTATGATTATAGGGATCCTAAACTCTCCTTCTTCCTCTATATAAATAGTCCTTCTCCCTTTACAAAAGCTAGCTGAACATATAGCCAAGAAGCTGAACTTGGAGAAGAGATACTATAGTTGAGTAATTTCTATAGTGAAGGTAGAACCAAGGAGAATTCTGTAGAGAGAGCCCCGTCTGAATTCCTGACGAGCCTTTGTGAGACGCGCTCTGCTGGAACCCTGTTAGAGGAGATCACAAAGTCGAAGCTTGGTTGTACTCTTCCTTTCTTTCATTAATATACTCGACTATGGTGTTGGTTCCATCATTGTATTATGTTTATTTAATGCAATTGATTTAGGATTCTTCAACTAACTGATAGTTACATATGTGAAATAGTATGTTGTATATCATCATTATTTCTTGTGTGTGCAGGTATCCGAGCGTGAAGGTGAGCGGATCATCATTTGTCAAACCAGGAGCGAGAGGCAACCACTATTTCTAACGACAACAACAACATAGGACCTCCGGTAAGTCATCTATCGAATCTCTGTCCATTCGTTAACTAGGAACCAATGTTATAGTGTGTCTCGTTTGTGGCTAGACCCACTCTAGGGCTAGTGGGATCACCTCTATCCGTAGAGGGGATTTACCTCACCAAAAAATTGGCGACTCCGCTGGGGATTAGTGTGAGTTTGTCTTTCATCCATTAGGTCTTCTTCTTGGCCTTTGCTTGCTTAGCTTTCCTTTTCTGATTATTTTTGCTGAGTCTAAGACCCTTGTTCAACCGCAGAGGATCAAATCTGACCTCTGTTTTTCCAAAAATTTCCTTTTACCAAGGTTGACTTGATTGGCGTGGTTTCTGGTCTGATAGTCACGCCCACTAGTGCTTGTTGTTAGTTCAGCGCCCGCGCCATCCCCTGTTTGGCGTTGATTACAGCCAAACAGTCGCGCCAATTCCTATAGGTGCTAGGGTTTGCTTGATTTTGGAGATTTTTGGTCAGTGCTTGTGCTTCTGGGTTATCTTTTGGCATGTTTTGAGTGCCTTGGGATTGTTTCTGATTGTGAAGAGCCTCCTTCCTTCAGTTTTTTGTCTGTTTCTTGTTAGCATCATAGCCTTAGGGTTTTCTAGTGCTTTGGTATGTTGAGCCTCCTATAGGAGTCAGGATCTCTTGTTTCACGGTCAACTTCATTCCTTTCTCGATTTCATTTGGCTCCCTTGATCCGTTTGAGTGATTGCATTTGGTGAAATGAGTCTTGCCTCTTTCATTCAGTTGTGCTTCTTGTCACTCCAAGCATAGATTACACTACTTGTATGGGTCTGTTTTGACATCTTTCTTCGATTTGAGAGATTGCAACATTGGTTGGAGTTTTGTTTTGTTCGCTTTTGAGTTGATTGAATTGTTTTGCTTCAACTCTCGCATTGACATCCTCGAACTAGTGTGTTGGTTTGTTTTTCATGTAATTTAGTGCACTGTTTTCCCTATTACATTGAAAAATCAAAATAATTTTGTGCTTGCATTCTTGTTTGCATTGTGGAATTGAAAATCTTTCGTATAACTAACATTGGACATTCTAGGAAATATTTCTCATTTTCATTAGCTTGCATCAGGTACTGTAGGGGATGCTTCTGTGTGTTCTCGTTATTTTCTATCGCTTGAAAACTCCTAAACTTTCTCCTAGATAGCTTGTCATCGAACGAAATGGTATTTTATGGCATGTAGCTTGCATTTAGGGATTTTTGAGATTCAACATTCAGTAGGACCTTGGAATTGAAACATAAATACAAGATCAACTTAAAATTTATTCAATTGACCTAAGGCAACATTGAAACCTAAAGAAACATTTAGTGGTCTAAGTTAGAGACGTGTTCCAGCGTCTTTAAACTTAGCAGCTGTCGCTCGCCATCTGGCTTCAGAAAACACTAGTCCGGACTTATGCTCCCTGTACCGTCGAGTATATAAAGGGAGACCCCTCTAGGTTGCAATCCTTTTATCCGTAGGAAGCTGAGGCTGCCACCTTGTAACTGTGATACAATGAACACAACATTTGGGGAGACTACCTGCACATATGTCAAGTCCTTGGTTAATTCTTCTTTCATTTTATTACCAAGGTGTATATGACAGTTCACGAGAACCTGGTACACCCCTTTACCTAGACTATCTAAGTAGTCATTTTCGATCTTTACTGACTCCATAAATTGGAAAAGATCATCGAGCACTTGTCCTTTCGCGCTTGCTTAAAACTGAAAGAGACTAGAGTCATCTTTGATTGTTTCTTGACTCTTAAAACATGAAACAACAAATTTTTGGTTTCAATGTGGTAAAATAAACTACCTATGATTACACACCCTTTAAAGTTTGATTACTTGGTCTGTCTTTGTTTGCCTTGGTTTTGATCCAAGAGTCTTCTTTTCCGATATTTTTCCCTTTTTTGGTGTGCTACAGTCACAGTGGCAGAACCATCAATTTTTTCTACTGGTAGTCCTTTCTCGGACGATTCATCTGAAACTTCGCAAACCTCTAGGTCTACCAAGCTTCAATAGCCTATCATCCTGTCAGAGTACCCCTTTGGAGAACCGGTTGAGTTCCGTTGGCCTCTTTCAAACGCTTGGTTTGGGTTTGGGGTCGGGGAACAATTTACCCCCCTCACATTGGGATCGCCATTTTTGGCTGCTATCATCCCTCCTAGCCCCCGTAGTCTTTTACAAGACCTCACGGTGGATTCAGACATGGACTCATATGGTCCTAATGGCAGTGAGGGCATTCCAGTTTCTGATGAAGCATACCAACTTTTCTTGGAAGACATCCATCAAGAGCCTACTCAATCTTCACCATCGGTGTCGCTTCTAGTCGGATAGAGGTCTTTGGGGCATATTAAAGCCGGTATTGCCTCCATGGAAACATCAACTCTGTTGAGGGGGCCGATTCTCCCATAATTAGGGATGTCGCTGACAATACCTGTCTCTTCGATGCCTTTTGTTACGTTTGTCCCCACTAGGCCTACTATCTGTGTGGCTGCAACAGCATCAATCGTCACTGCTCAATAGTCAGGAGTTTCGGCTTCGGTAGAGACTTCGATTGCCATGGAAATCCCTGATGGCCTTTATTTTGAGGAGTATCGCCTGGTTGTTCAATAACAGAGCTCCCAGACTAATCAATCCCCTCAGGATCCTAATCGTCTTTATTTTTCTCATTATGGTGCGGATGGTACCCCGATTTATTCACTTTCGTTCCAATATGATGAGCACAGCAACCCCATCTATTTGCCTGCTCCTGAGGCTTATCAGTTCATTAACTTTTTTATACCTACCTTGCCTAGGCAACCTTCTAACCAACAAGGACAACCCTTTTAGGGACAAACTTCGGTTCAGCAAGCGTATGCTTTCGGCCCACAAGGACAACCCTTTCAGGGACACCCTTCGGCCTAGCAAGGGTATGCATACGACCCACAAGGGAAACCCTTACAGGGACAACCTTCAGTCCAGCAGGGATTATTTTATGGCCCGCAAGGGCAGCCTTACAATCCTCAAGGTCAACCATTATAAGCTCAGCCTGTGATCCAACCAGGGCAACCTCAAGGACCAGCTAGGCAACCGGTATTTCAACCTAGACCTTTATACGGTCCTGGGGTGTAAATCCATCCATCTCAACCTTTGGTGCAACCACAACAACCATATTTTCCAATTGGTCCAAATGTTGCACAACCTAGACCATCTTATGGTCCTGCTCCAGGTCATCCTGTTTATCAGGCACAACCTAGCCCACCGCAACCATCAGGCCAACCTGCTCAGTAGGGGCAACCTGGTGGCCCTCATTAGTCAAGTCAACCTGTTCAGCCAGGACAACCTGCACAAACATTTCACCCTACTTAGCCACCCCTCTATTCCATGCCGCAGTCGAATTAACCTGTGCGCCCGACCTATCTAGCTTAGTAGTGCCCTACTTATCAGCAGCTCGTTCAACCCCAAGGTGGTTATTACCCTCAAGGTCAATATCGACCAGTGTACAACGCGCCTCAAGGTTTTGCTTATTACCCTCAACCGCCAAGCCATACTTATATTCCGCAACAAAATCCTTATGCAGCTCAATCGGGACCCTCGTATACTCAGAATCAGTATCCTGGTTTTCAACCCCAGTATCCTGGTCCTCAGCTGCCATATCAACCGAATTATCTGGCTTATACCCCTTATGGTCTGAATCCTCCAGGATAGAACCAATGGGGGTAGATTTATACTCAACCAGGATGGAGTATGGGTACGGGTCCTTATCAAGGATCTGATATGCCTTTTAACCCTCAATTACCCTTTCTCGCCACGTTGGAGTTACCGGATGTGTCCAAATTGACAAATGATCCAATTCTTCATAATACATATTAGCCCCTGGTTCCAACGAAGGTTCCTGGTGATTGTCCCAAGTTTGAGGGCAAGTCTGGAGAAGACCCCCAAGCACACATCATGACATACCATTTATGGTGTTCTTCTAATTCTTGGGTGGATGACTCTGTTTGACTCCGTCTTTTCCAGCGCATTCTTATCAGAGCTGCTACTAAGTGGTATATCGAACTGCCTCGTGGTATATTTCAAGATTTCAACACTCTCGCTATGGCATTCCTTACTCATTTCCAATTTCTGGTTTGCTATGAAACCAGGACGCATCTCCTAACATCCTTGAAACAAGACTGGGCTACCCATATATCAGACCACATTCATGAATGGAGACGGCGTCGTCGCCTGATCAAGTTCGAAATTCCTAATCAACTTCTTACTCATTGGTTCACTACCTCTTTTGTCAATTAGATTGTGAAATACATCACCATGGGGGCATGTGTAACCGAGGAACAAACCATTGCTCTTGCCCAGTACCTTGATTTAGTGTACTCTCAATCGGGCATATTGTATGACATCTTGACTGAGGCTCCACGACCTGGGACCTCTAAAGCACCGACTACCCCATCGGTCGACGATATTATTGGTTATGTGTCTCAGACTTCACGCAAGTCTTCTAATGGGAAGCAAAAATCAAATTCTTCCAATGCTTCTGCTCCTCAACCTACCCTAGATTTTGGTAAAATCTCGGAGGTCAACACTGTTCAAGCTAATCCTGTAGATAAGACTTACAAGGGTAGAAAGAAGGGAAAATGCAAGGCCAAAGCCGATGCCCCAAAACCAGAATCGTCTAAACCTCGCGCTGATGATGGTTCACAACGAATGCTGAAGTATCCCTGTCTGATTTGTGATGAGGAACACTACACTAAGGATTGTCCTAGACGATCCAAGGTTAGTCAACTGCTCAAAGGCACTAAGGGAACTTCGGAGGTCCTTAAAGAACCTTTCCCATCTCAGCAAACTCATATGGTCGATCAACTTGCACCATCTGCACCGTTTGGCTCTCAAGTGTTTATGGTAAACGGTTCTGCACCTGTTTTCATCGCTACTCGGTCGAAAGATTATGCTGGATCACGCCAGGCAGCCAGGAAAGAGATCGTTGATGGTCCTCCTCCCCCACCTGCCTCTGGTCCTCTTGAGATTGAAAGGCCCAGTGCCGAAACCGTTGTACAACCACCTTCTAAAGGTGTTATCCGAAAATATTCTTATAATCCTAACACCCGTGCTGCTTAGCATTATAGTGTTGTTGAGGATTTAGCACAGGCGCCATCCGTGATGTCCGCGTTAGAAGTTCTTCAAAGTTGTCTGTCTCAATGGAAAGCATTGTTATCCGTGATTGGCGGAATTTATCCCTCTAATTCTAGCCTTCTCTCTTTCGATTTAGAGAATTTCGTCCCCCGACTTCCACACCAAATTGCGCTTGTCATACAAGTCGACATTAACGGTCTCAACATCCATAGAGCCATTGTGGACGAAGGTGCATCCACTTGTGTCATGTCATTCGCTTTCTAGAAAGCTATTGGCTCTCCAGCTCTCACTTCATCACCCAATGCCCTTGAGGCATTTGATGTAAGGGAATCGAAACCCTTAGGTGTTTTCGCTAGCTTACCGATCACATTGCAAGGTAAGAAAATCAATGTCGAAGTAGAAGTAGTTGATGCTAAACTCAATTACAATCTTCTACTCGGTTGTAGTTGGACTCATGCTATGCTATGAGTTCCATCCACCCTCTTTTGTCTTCTAAAGTTTCCACACGAGGGTAAAATCATTACTATCGATCAGTTGTCATTATTTACCTCGTCTTCTGAGAACAACGTGCCATACGTGGATCATATTCCTTCTCCCCCCAAAAGTGTAGGGTCGGGTCTTTTCAAAGATCCCGTTCTCATGGGTATCTTTCCCCTTCCACCACCAAATACAGTTCAAGTTAATATGATCTCTCGGTCAGATGACCCATGGATCGTCCGTTTACCTGAATAGGTTGATTCATTTGGGGATTCAATGCTTCTCAGTCCAATTGAAATCAATTATTGTGAGCTTACAGCTGCATCTGATTCTCCCCCTTCTGAATATGGTCCTTTGAGCATGGCTCTCGACGTTTATTCTCATTCCCCCTGGCTCGGCAATGCGGATTCACCTGATCCTTTGAAAGAAGTGTTTCCATCTGATGAGGCTATAATGGAAACCATGTCTCTCGAAGATCTACCATGGATCGATGGGCATCATCATTCCTCGTTTATGCCTAGCCTTGGGGAAATGTCTAACTGTCTCGAGCGTTTTTCATCTCAAGTTCCCTCTCTACCACTTCAAACGCCTATCTTGACTCATGAAGTCTTCGCTGAAGGTAACTTGGGTAACATCACTCAGACGATGCCTATTGACATTTCTGTGAAACCGAGAATTGTCGAGAACATCCATGTGGGAGTCACTTGCTCTTCCGATGAAGTCCAAGTGTATACTAGCCTCTTTCGAGAATTCCATGATGTTTTCACGTGGTATTACGAAGATATGCCTGGAATTGATCCTAGTATTGTGGTGCACGAGTTTCCCACCTACCTAGGTGCGAAGCTTGTTCGCCAGCGTCTGCGTCTAGTGCATCCATGGAAAGCCGCCACCATAAAAGCTGAAGTTGAAAAACTTCTTAAAGCGGGTTTGATTTATCTGATTCCTCTGACAGAGTGGGTTTCTAACATTGTTCCTGTGGATAAGAAGCAGGGAGAAATTCGCGTCTGTGTTGACTATCGCGATATTAGTCGGGCGTGTCCTAAGGTTAACTATCCCACCCCTTTCATCGATCAGATCATTGACGATTGTGCGAGGAGTGAGATTTTTTCCCTTATGGACGGTTTTTATGGCTATAATCAGATCAACATTCTCTCATCCGATTAACACAAGACCGCTTTTATATGTCACTGGGGAACATTCACATATAAAAAACTCCCTTTCGGCTTGAAAAACGCTGGGGCTACGTTCCAGCGCTCGATGTATTATGCCTTTCAAGATATTCTTCATATTGTTCAACCATACCTGAATGACCTTCCAGCTCGTTCAGCTGCGTGAAAAAACCACTCAGACCATCTCCGCCAGATTTTTCTTCATTGTAGACGCTACAACATCCGGCTCGATCCGCATAAATGCGTCTTCTGCGTCGATTCCGGTAGACTTTTAGGGTTTATTGTATCTAAAGACGAAATTCACCTTGATTCGCTTAAGGTTGAGGCTATTGTTAATCTCCCCTCTCCATCCTCGTTACACCAACTCTAGAGTCTCCAAGGGAAAGAAAATTTCTTACGTCGTTTCATCCCGAACTATGTCGATGTAGCCAAGGGATTCACATGAATTTTAAAGCAGGACATCCCTTTCTGTTGGGATGAGATTGCTCAGTAGTATTTTGATACACTTAAGACGTTGCTTGTCAACACTCCTTTATTACGTCCTCCGAATTATCATCGTGATTTCACCCTCTCTCTAGCTGCCGCCTTCAGTACGATCACCATGGTTTTGGTTGAAGATGATGACGATGGTAACGAGCATGTTGTTTATTACTTGTCTTGGAACCTTCTCGACCTTGAAACACGTTACGCACATGTCGAGAAGTTAGCGTTGGCTGCGATCCAGGCCGTCTAACATTTTCGTCATTATATTCTTTTACGCACGGTGACCGTGATTTCTGATTATAACCCCATGACCTATATTCTGTCTCAACAGTTGCTGGGGGGAAAATAATCCAAGTGGATCGTTATCCTCCAAGATTTTGATTTGGATTTTACTACCACCAAATCGAAGAAATCACTTGTTTTCACTGATTTGATTTGTTATCTCCCCGCCGACTCTGCTCCTTCTCATTCCGAGGATCATATTCTGGACGTAACTCTTTTCTTGTTTAGCACCCTCGATCCGTGGTATGGTGATATCATCGTGTATCTCCAAACTTCTACTTTTAGGTCCGAGTTAACGAAGGATACCCGATGCCGCATTCGGCATCATTCGCAACCTTATCGTATTATCGGAGATACCCTCTATCGTGTTGGAGTTGATTCTGTACTCCGCCGATGTCTGACCCTCGAGGAAGCTGGGAAAGTTTTAAATGAATGCCACAATGGCGCCTGTTGTGGTCACATGTCTGGTTATGCCACCGCACAGAAGATCCTTCGTGCTAGCTATTTCTGGTCATCCATTTTCAAAGATTGCATTGTCACAGTACGCAAATGTCATGCGTGCCAGATATATCAACGCAATATGTGTGCGCCACCTGTTCCTTTACAACCTGTCATTACTATTGGTCCTTTTACAAAATGGGCCATCGATTTTATGACGTGTAACCCTTGCTCGGCCGGGGGGCATGCCTATATTATCCTCGCCGTCGATTATTTCACAAAATGGGCCGAAGCAATGCCTACACTGGCTGCGGATGGTAAGACAGCAACACAATTCATATTCAATCATGTTATTACTCGGTTTGGTGTTCCTCAGGCCATTTTTACTGATCATGGTTCTCATTTTCGAGACTATATGATGGCGGAGCTGACGTCTAATTTGGGTCTGCGTCACGACAGCTCAACGCCTTATTACCCTCAAGCTAACGACCAAGTTGAAACCGTAAAAAAATTCCTTGTTACAATGCTTCAACGAACAATCGGGATCCATAAATCAAATTGGCATCTCATGTTGTTTTCATCTCTTTGGGCTTACCGAACGTCGACTAAGAGTGCAACCAGATTTACCCCATTTCAGTTAGTATACGGTCTGGAAACCACTCTTCCGATTGAATGTGAAATCCCTTCACTCAAACTAGCTGTGGAATTACTGCCTAATACTTCACTTGAAGAAGAGTGTCTCCTCTACTTAGAGAGATTGGATGAAACTCCTCGCTTAGCCGCCTTGGTCATCGAAGCACAGAAGAAGCGAGTCAAAGCTCATTTTGACCAAACAGTTTCCCCTCATTCTTTTATCGAAGGCGATCTCGTTCTCCTATATGACCAAGCTCATGATAAGCTGGGGGCAGGTAAATTCCAACCCATGTGGCATGGGCCCTACATCGTCAAACATGTGTTAAAAAATGGGGCTTACGAGCTTATTGATTATGAAGGTTATCAC
The DNA here is from genome assembly GCA_034641835.2 of Pinus albicaulis. Classification (NCBI taxonomy): domain Eukaryota; kingdom Viridiplantae; phylum Streptophyta; class Pinopsida; order Pinales; family Pinaceae; genus Pinus; species Pinus albicaulis. Next base: position 931,070,000 of record CM076576.1, read on the forward strand.
TTAGCACAGCCCAAAAATGGGTTGTACCTCAAAAAGTATTATGCTTGGGTCATTCATGCGTGATATGTGTCCATAGGTGTTTTTTTCATTTTTGTGCATGTTTTGGTTTGATGTACTTTGTGAGCTTTTTTCTGCTTATTGGGTCTTGTTTGCTATGCAGATGTCTATTTCCCCTTATGTTGGTTTCACAGATGGTGCTTCCTGCAGTACCAGGAACTTGTTTTCAGAAGCCTAGGTAATTTATTATCCTATTGGTGAGTTGATTAACCTACAAGGTATTTGTCTAGGACCAACTACAAACAATGTCGTTGAATATAGTGTTGTTTTGGAACTATTAACCGAGGTAGTTAACCTCGGCATATGCGCATTGCTTGTGAAACTGGATTCGCAACTTGTTGTTCTTCAACTTAACAGTCATTATCTGGTTCGAAACCCATGCATTTTTAGATTGCATTTGTGTATTCGTTTACTTGAAAGACATTTTGATTTCATTACATATCAACATATACCAAGATGAATGAATACATTAACTAATGCAATAGCTAACATTGTGCTAGGTAGACATTTGCGAAATTTATAAAACATCATCATATGTAAATAGACCCATGTCGAAAATAGATGTATATATATACATCGATTGTTTGCAACATGTGCATCATAAAAACCCAAAAAATATATATGTTTCATTTACATCGTGAGACAACATGTCTCTCAAAAATGTGCGGAAATAAAAATCCTAAGTGCCTAATTGGTCTGGTGCTCATGATAGCACGTCACCTCCCGTACCAACCGCCTCAGCAAGCGGTGGATACGACTCGGCACCCCTACAGTGTGCCTTTGGTAAGCTCGAGGAACATCATCAAAACGAGCATAGTCTCAAATCCCACGGGTGATCCCCTCCAAGTTTTGTACTATCTCCTCGTCACTGCCCTCACCATGAGGATCGAAATCATGAGGAGTTCGCCTCGCTATCGGCGACATACATGAAGGACGCTCTAGGCCAACATCTGCATACATATAAGAGTAACTGTTAGAACATGCATATATACCAAAAAATCATAAACTCATGAAAATAAAAAATGAGTCTCACCTAGCTCTTCGTCCCAATCCTCTCCCTCTGGGAGCGGGAGGTCAGGATCACTGGTGAAGTTTGTGCCAGCATAGGGCCAATCCTCCATGACAATCAGTTGTCGTTGGAGCCAATCAAAAAACTCTCACCTCCAGGACATCTATTGGCCACCCCCTACTCTAGGCATCAATGCGGCCCATCGAGCCATTCGTGGCTCTCGGGGTGGTGGCATCGGGACAATAACCTCCTGATGCTGGAATATGAGTAGTCGTTCCAAGAAGAACGATACCAGAATCGATCCATACCCAAAATACTTTAGTTTGGTCTTCTTGCACTTAGTGAGTTGCCCCTTGATGTTGATAGTCACGGCCTCGGCCCAGTTGAAGAGAGTTGGGTTCATGCACTCTGAGGCAAGAAGTAGTTGGGTCTTTGTGGCCTCATGTGGTGCTTGCGATCCTACAGTCCGCGTGATAATATGCAACACTACTCTTAGTGCTAGATCAGGAACGGTTTGGATGCAACTTTGCCACTCCCTATTCCTTTTCGTGCCCCTCGACACACCCTGTCAATTCCCATTCCCATACTTTCTCCAGAAGGACGGGTACTAGTCAAGATAGGGACTGCACCTCTACGCGATAATCCAATGATGAAATACACATCAGAGACTTCGAGTTCAAGCTCCTGATCCTGAAGCACAAACTTTTCTTGATCCTCGTCCCAAATGCTTATTTGATATTGAAGCGATTCGAGCTAAGCCCGGAGACATGGTGTCGGGAAGAATTTCTTTAGCCTACAGTTTCTAAGCGTGTTCATGCATTGTTCATTCTCCATGGTCAGTTCATCCTCCTCACTATGTTCTCTCTCTTGCCACTCAATTACCATCTTTTTTGCTTGGTACCTGCACACATTGTTCATATGAGCATTGTAAGTCTCCTTAGGCATCAAAATTTGCAAACAAATGGTTGCTTTTTCTTTAAATTTAGGCGGATTTTGGGTTGCACGGTTGGCACGACTGTTTCGCTAACAGTCACGCCAATGGGCACGAACCCTATGTAAAAAGTGTCGATTAGTGCGGGTTCGTGCCCGAAATTCGTGCCAACCGCGATGCCCTATTTTTAAAAAATCCTCCCCTAAGGGATTCAAAATGACAATTAAAGGTAATAAAAATTAGCTTAAAAGATGGCAAATGGTGTCGGCGCCTACCTGAAACTGACGGATTGGTTCACTAGATCGCTCGCAATCGTCGCCACAAGATCACAGGTAAATGGACCACTGTTGCTCCACAAAGAGGTAAATGTGAAAAGTAAATAATTTTTACCACTTATGGTCTTTTATAGCTTTTCAAAATCTTAAATTAGGTTTTAAAACATATTTTTCGATTATTTCATCATATTATTGTCGAGAAATACATTTTACACGCGTCTTTTGTGCACCAACAGGTTTTCACATGGTTATGATGAAGAACGAGTTGTATTTTATATTTTTTTCGAACTCGTTAAAAACACGAAAAAGTCACTTATGGAGTCACCTTTCAGCTCTTTTCTGACTCTCCAAAAACTGAAAATATTTCCGAGACGCTTGTCGTTTTGAACTCGTTGAATTGGCTGCGAAACGATATCTACCCAGTATACGTTTACCCCTTTTTGGGCTAGGATAGATTAATTACGAAAAAGGAATACCTTAGCCTTTCGTGACTAAGAGGTTCTCTCAGACATAGTTTTCTACCTTTTCAGATCTGTTAGACTATTTACAAAAAGGGACTGCTGGAGTTTTCTTTTCCGCTTTCTTTTCAAACTCTCTAAATATGAAAAGATGTTGAGTTCTTCCTTTGTCAGACTTGTTAAAAACTGATGACATCGGACTCCATCTTTATGACGTTACCCGAGTTCCTCCTTTCTAGGGCTCGTAAAACGTACTAGGTTGGATTTTTTCGAAGGAAAAACTTACATCGCAAGCATATGCTATCCCCTTCAAGCTTGTTTGTCAAAAATAATTGGGGTACTCGCCAGAATTGGTGGGGGAAAATGGAACAAATTGTAGTCGTGTTGGCAGTATGTCTCTCTTGAACATGGCACTTGTCTGCATTCGTGTCGGGTTGGGAACATCTCATCTCATTTTTTGTTTGCCTCCGTGGATTTGGGTAATCTATTTTGACCAATCATCTGCTCTTTTCCATGTCACCATGACCTTAGATCCCTTGATGTTGAATATTGCCAAATCTAGTGTCATGTCGTCGATAAGTTAAAGAGAAGTTTGCCTCTGAATTTTTCAACCTCCCTCTGATTCTCTGTTGGTCTTAATTCACAAACTTCACATTCCTCTGTCTCGTATCGATGATGTGGGAAACATTATGGCCCACCTTTGATTAGGTCACTTCCTATCGACTCCAGCTCATTATCCAGGAAGTTGATCTAGAGACTCCCTTCAGGTACCTTAGAGCCTGCATGCCTCAATGGTAGGTTCTTCGCATTCGACGCAAGGTCCACATCATTGGCCCTCGATCGACTGACTCTGCGGGTTTTCGACGTGAAATCACTGTTCACATTTCGTGGATTGTACCTTTCGTACCTTGAGAGCCATTATAATTATTGGTGGTTTCTCTCGCGTCTGTTAATGGCTTTCTTCATTGGCTGGTAATCAGATGATTTTCTTGCATGTTCGACTTCAGCTCACATATTCGCATGCTCGAATTTTTACTTTGTTCGGGTCGAAATGGAGCGCAAGACCCTGGGTTTTGTCTGATGAAATCTAGGCTGCGGGTTCGTTGTGGATTACTATGACTTATTACATGGCTCTTCTGATTGGATGGATGCGACCATACCTGAGTCTGTTTGTTGATCCATATTGCTGGATGGCTGTGTCCATACCTCGAATCTTACTGTTTATGTACTCTATTATGGATGGTTGCGCCCATGCCACATGTCATGTATCAGAAGTATCAGTTGTAATTGTACTTGTAGGTCTTCTAACAACAGTTTTTGGGTCAAACGTGTTCTCATAAAGCATTTCACCCCTCCCTCTCTCTCGTACCTCATGCTTTAGGGGGCATCTGTTACATAGCATTTTCTCACCATCCCTGCAATCCCTCGCCCTGCGTATTGGAGGGTCTTTCCCGTGACCTGTGAGAAATTTCATACTCTGAAAATACCTTCTTTGCATCCTTCTGCATAAGGACATAATTTTTCTTGTTGAACATTTCCTCAAAAAGCACACAAAAACCTATGTTTTGGCATTGGCGCGGGTAGCTAGTTCACCCCTCGCGCCAATAGGGAAGATTTGCACTAGAGCCCACGCCACTTGGCGCTCTGTCTTTGTGTATTTCCCGTGCCAGCTGTTTTAGGAATGTTTTTTAACAAAAAGAGGTGGAAGTTTCCTTCTAACCACCTCAGGGATGACTCATTAGAAGTGGTTAAACTTGATAAGCCACAGATCTCTCCCTTTAGGTAGTGGTTTTTACCTCCCATGGAACATTATTTGAAGATAGGACTCCCCTCCATGATTATATGGATCCTAAACTCTCATTATTCCTCTATATAAATAGGCCTTCTCCCTTTACAAAATCTACCTGAACATATAGCCAAGAAGCTAAACTTGGAGAAGAGATACTATAGCTGAGTAATTGCTATAGAGAAGGTAGAACCAAGGAGAATTAGGTAGAGAGAGTTCTGTCTGAATTCCCGACGAGCCTTTGTGAAATGCGCTCTACTGGAACCCTGTTGGAGGAGACCGCAACGTTGAAGCTTGGTTGTACTCTTCCTTTATTTCATTAATATACTCGATTATGGTGTTGGTTCCATCATTGTGTTATGTTTATTTAATGCAATTGAATTAGTCTTATTCGACTGATTGATAGTTACGGATGTGAAATAGTATGTTGTATATCGTCGTTGTTTCTTATGTGTGTGCAGGTATCCGAGCGTGAAGGGGAGAAGATCGTGATCTGTCAAACCAGGAGCGAGAGGCAGCCACTCTTTCCGACAATGACAACAGCGTAGGACCTTTGGTAAGTCATCTATCAAATCTCTGTCCATTCGTTAACTAGGAACCAATGTTATAGCATGTCTCGTTTGTGGCTAGACCCACTCTAAGGCTAATGGGATCACCTCTGTCCACAGAGGGGATTTACCTCACCAATAGGAAGCCCTAGTTTGGTTTGTTTGGTTTATTCCATGAGATTCCACATTCGTTCTTTGAATATGACATATGGGTGATTGGCTGAAAGAGAGATTTGGTTCATCCCAATCTATGGTCGGGTGGTACATGGAAGTCCCTAACTTGGTTGGTATTTCCATACATTAATAAGAGTTATTATTCTACTGTGATTCATGAATTATTATAGAAATTTTGTTGGTGATATTATGGTTGAGTTTCCATGGTCTCTATGCTGGTTATTTTCTGGTTATATGTTGGTTATAAGATGTATATTGTTTATGGATCTTGAACTATTTTGATGAATATATGAATGGTTGATGAATGGATGGACTGAAAAGTGTTGTTGCAACTATGTGTAGAGAGCATAGATCCTTCTTGGTGATTCTCAAATGAATCTTAGACTATTATGATCAGATATGAATTCATGACCTATAACTTACATGTTTGACGTATGTTTGAGAAATTTCTAGTGTATTCTAGGTAGTCTAGCTCAAGTTTTTGATTCGAATTTGAATGTTTAACCTTGTTGTCATGTTATTTATCATTCTAGAAAGTCTCAGGCAGTTCTAGATAGTGGTCTGGAGCCTGACCTAGAATTGGGGTCCATATTTCGGTGCCACACCCTTTGAACTAAAAAATTGGGGTCACAACTGAACTCAGGTAGTGTGTGCATGTGTTTGAAGGACTTCAAGCACACCCAGGCCTTGTCATGCATGTGGTTTGGGGTCTAGGTCAGTCAAAAGGATCCCTAACTCATGTTTTGGTCACCTAGGGTGGTTCTTTGGCCCCTAAATGTCCTATAGCCCTAAGGGATGTTGTAAATTATAAGTTTGTGGGCCCCACTTCCTTAACTGGAGCTTGGAGGTCGGGTCATGTCATAATAATTCTTTGTCTCATGTTTACCCTAGCAGGTCAGTGTAATTGGGTAACTATGGGAGGGGTGGTTACATATCGGTATCATAGTGAGTTTCATTATCTTTGGGTGATATATGATACCAAATAGAGGTATCTGAGCTTACTAGTTAAAAAACTTGGACTAGATGGGTGGGATGTGCTTGTCATGCATGCATGTTAGTTGATAATTTGTTTGTTATGCATGCATTGTGATGTTCACTATAGCAGTTGTGTTGTCATGTAGAGGTCGATGATTTTTTCATGTTATGATGATTGAAATGTTGATGTTATATATATATATATATATATATATATATATATATATTGTGCTACTATGGATTGACTATTCAAACGAGATAACCTCCCCTGAACTTCACTGAGTTACATTTGGATTATGTTTATATTTGGTTATCCGACACAGTATGTTTGTAGGAAGTAGAAGATCAAAGACGACATGAAAAATGGTGGACTAAAATTCACATGAATCTCCTACATGAATCTCCTTATAGATCATATGAGAAATAAAGAGATGAGTACTCTCTTGGCATAGTAGATACCTTGAGAAGTTTAAAGGTAGAGATCATAAGTTATAAGGTGGATAATGACGCGATCATTCAATCACGGGAAATAATTTCTAGGGTACAGGTAAAACAAGCATAGGTAAATGCAATGATTATTTAGAGTTTATCATATTTGCAGAGATAGGGACAACCACATATCAGTTATGGACATGAGGAAAGGACTAATGGGGTGTATGATAATAGGTCTCATGGAGTACATAGGTCAGACATGGATGATACAGTCAGAGGTGGTAGATGGATGGATACACCTAACAAGAGAGGTAGTGGTTACGGGTTTTATTCTAGTTATATTTCAAATAGACAACATGGTCATCATCATTATCATCCTTATAGGAGGAATGAGAAGCAATGTTTGTTGGATGAGTTTAAGAAAGGAAAGCCTCCTACCTTTGATGGAGAGTTGAAGAAACCAGAAGATGCAGAAGAATGGTTGCTTTGGATGAATAAGTTATTTGTGTTACATGACTATACATAGAATATGAAGGTCGAGATAGCTATTTTCAATATCAAAGGAAAAACAGACATCTCGGGGGAAGATGTGAAGTGTGTTAGAGGTATCAAGACAAAGGAGTTGAGTTGGCACAAGTTCAAAAGACTCTTCAAAAAGAAGTATTTTTCTATGGCTCTTGACAAGTTTTGTTGAATATATGAATGGTTGATAAATGCATGTACTAACAAGTGTTTTTGTGGCTATGTGGAGATGGCATAGAGCTTTCTTGGTGATTCTCAAATTAATATCAGACTATTATCATCATATATGCATTCATGACCTGTAGCTTACATGTTTTCCATATGTTTGACGAAATTTTTAGTATGTCTTAGGAAGTCTTGGTCAAGTTTTTTATTTTAGTTTTAATGTTTAGCCTTGTTGTCATATCATTTATAATTCTAGAAATTCTCCAGTTTTTTTGGGCAGTGGTCTGGAGGATGACCTGGAATTGTGGTTCAAATATTAGTACAACACCCTCTGAATTGGGAAATTTGGGCCACAACTGCACTCTGCCAGTGTTGTGCATGGGGTTGGAGGCCTTCAACCACACCTAGGCCTTGTCATGCATGTGGTTGGGGGTCTAGGTCAGTGAAAAGGATCCCCAACTTAGGGTTTCATTAGGTGGTTCTTTTTCCCCTAAGTGTTTTGTAGCCCTGAGGGGTGTTGTGAATTGTTAGTTTGTAGGCTCAACTTCTTTAACTGGATCTTGGAGTTCAAGTCATGTCATAATAACTATTTGTCTCATGTTTACCTTGGCAAGCCAATGGAATTGGGTAAATGTGGGAGGGTGGTTACAGATGTAGTATGAACCCCTTCATTAAATCAAATATTGTAAAAGTTGGTTTGAAATAGGAAAAAATACCACTAAATAAACAAACTAAAATGGAAACTTAACCATCTCCATAAACAAGAAAGTAGGAAGAAGCTTATGAAGATACAGAATATATGGATGCTAAATATATTTTGGAAAATATAGAAATTCTACAACAAACACTGAGAATATCTACACGAGAGAAATTCTCCTAAAAGGTATATTGATTTTACTTCATCTACTGTTTTAGTTCCTCACTATAGGGAACCTTCTTGTTATCAAGAAGCCATAGATGATATTGATAATGTTAAATGGAAGTTTCCAATGAAAAAATAGATTTATGCCTTAGAGAAAAACAAACTTTGGACCTGATGGAACTTCCAAAAAGAGATAAAAAAAAAAAATTTGGGTGTAAGGGGCTCTTCAAATTGAAGAAAGTGTTAGTTTATGTAGCTCAGATAGGTGTTCTAGTCTCATATTGTAGCTATGAGGCTAAGGAACACATTTTATCCAATACATATAAAAATTTTCAAAGGAAAAGGCATTAGTTAGAATTAATTAGCCAGTTTATTAATTTTCCTACGTCTAACTTTGGGAAATCCTTTAATAACCTACACACGTGGGTCTGTGGTCACTAAAACATGTGTTGAGGTATTGCAATATCCAAAGAGAGTGCATTGGATAGTGGAATTACATGTGTTGAGGTATTTTCTTAGAACTATCAAGTATGGGATCATATATGCTCGAGGTTATGGTGTCAGGTTGGTTAGATATATTGTTGTAGACTGGGTAATAGTGGATCAGAAGATTACTTTAGGGTGTTGCTTCAGCATGGAATCAAGGGTTGTTTCTTGGTACAAAAATAAGCAGAAGTCCATGGCACTAAGTTCTACATAGGCATAATATATAACAGTGAGCATGACTATGAGTGAGGCTATTTGGATTCAGAAGCTTCCAGTAGCCTTGTTTGGTTAGAGGATTGAGACTACAAAGATACATTGCGATAATTAAAGTTGCATTAGTTCGTTAGAGAATCTAGTGTTTCACAACAAGTTCAAGCATATATACATCATATACCACTTTTTCAGGGATTGTGTGAAGTGCAAGATTGTTCAGTTATAGTATATAACCACATATGAGCTGGTAGTAGATATATGATGAAGGATTTCGGGAATGTGAGATTCGTCTTCTTCAAATGTAGCTCGGACAAGTGTTCTAGTCTCAAATAGTGTCTATGAGGCTAAGAAACACATTTTCTCCAATACCTAAGGAAGGTTTCTAAGGAAAAGGCCTTAATTATAATTTATTAGCTAGTTTATTAATTTTCCTAAGTCTAACTTTGGGAAATGGCTTAATTAACGATAATTAATTAAGGTGAATCAATTTTCCTCTAGATACCTTGGGAAAAGTCATGAGAAGGGGTCAATATGATCTTAGCCATAATTGAGATTAGATCATGGTCGTTGATTCATCAACAAGTGATTATAAGAGGAAATTGATCGGAACTTGGAGAATATATCGGCGAGAGACCAAGACATAGTGTTTCAGTGAGAGAAATGATGCGAAGGAAACAAAGGGACACTAGAAACACGGGTTTCAGCAAGATAAATTGAGATATTTCTGGAGGAAATATTCACCATATTCCAGCATTTCAGTAGAAAGAAATAAAGGTCAAATTATTTTGTAGTGATCACATTAGCCATTGCAGATAGTTGGGGAGCAATTTGATTTATAGTTGTTAGAGATAGGTACTGGAGGAGGTGTGAGTTACTTAGAAAATTGCAGGAGGCTGAGATCATTGTTAGAAAAAATTTCCAAAGGAAATGAGAGTTCCAGAAAGGGTTCTGTGCATTTCCATATTTATGAGTGTGAGTTGCAAGCAAGGAGTGCAAATTTCATAGAGAAGGTCGTGTGGTTTTGCATAAGGAAACTTTGTGTTTCCAGATCAATTTTTCTAGCGGATAAAATTAATGGAGTTTTGCCAGTTTTAGGAAATTAGTTGATTTACTCTTTAATTTGCTGAAGAATAATAATAAATGCTCATCTACCGAACTGGTTTTCCCTCTGGTTTTTTTTTTCTAGGGATATCAGTCAAAAATATTGGTGTTCATTATTTGTGTTTGTCTGCATTAATTTTCCCAGTTCTTGTGGCTATTTATTTTCAGTGAAGTTGCAGTAGTGTTTTATTTATTATTTACCGCAATTATTTTTCAGAAGACAAATAATATAAATTGATAAATGAATAATAACCATTAATTGCAACAATTTAAAAATTTCACAGAAAGACAGTGGGTGGGTCTACAATATGAAAATTGTGGAGCTTTTTAAGACATAGTTGGAGGAAATTTTATCTTTCGAAACCAAACCCATCTCACCATCTAGAATACATAATCAACTTAAGAGAGATTTTGGTTGGCAACTTTAGTTTTTGTTTTAGACTAGTTTTATTTACTAGCTTTATTTTCTATATTTCATCTTAAATAGCTAGTTTTTACCTTGAAACTTTGATCAATCGAGTTATATTTTCAACCATTGATTATTATACTACATTTGAGATTTATTTCCATATGTATCTCATAGTATATTGAGTATTATTGTTGCAAATATGTGTTACTTTTTTGTTGCTATATAACAAATATGTTGATTTTTCAAGGTTTCGAGCGCTCTCCAAGTAAATATTTTATATTGGAACTCAATAAATAGATTCTATATTGATTATACTTGCTGATTTTTCACATTTGAGTCTAAAAAAAAATATTTTTCCCACTACACTAAGTTTAAAGTTATTGCTTGATTTTTTTTAGGCATAGTACCCAATGGGATTTGATCCCTTAACCTCACATGATCAATTTCCAACGTGTTGAAAATTATGTTTTTTTGTTGATAAAAGGAATGCGAGTGATCCTAAAGGATCTACATAACATCTCCTAGCCTCTCCACCCGTAGATCTTTGATCTACACTATTAAGGCAATGTTTGAGTAATTTTTTTTTAGGGGGATTTGTTGTTGTTCTTGCATTTTCTGCATATTTTACAATTTATAGACCCATGACAACAGAAAAAATAACACTAGAAACCCTATAACCGACACTTAAATCAGAAAAATAACTTCATATTTGGTTTTTATATTTTTAATACACTCATTTTGACTATTCATATTGTTATATTTATGAGTTTGAGTGTCATATATTAATGGTAACACGTATTTTCTGCATATTTTTACGTAGTAAGCAACAAAACAACAAGAAATCAATTCCTCCAAATCATCGATATACACCATTCAAAGCATAAATTAGAGTTATCTTGGGTGGTTGGGTAGAATGGTTGTTATCTTCCCCACCTAGGTTCAAATCCTCGCTAGTGACGTGATGAGCTATAATGCCTTGATAAATATTGTTGTAATGGATTTCGAGCCTTGTGAATGTTGAATTTTGTAACTATGGTCAATCTTCATAATGAATATATTTATCATTTATGTATTTATCATAAGCATTTTCTTCATTCTTGTGTCAAAAATAAATTATAAGGCATTGTCTTCATGACCTTATCAAAAACGGGAATTTGATTTTTTGAATTTGAATATTTAACACCACAGGATGCGATGTTTTCCTACATTATGATCAAGTCACCTTTGCCTGAAAAGGAACGTATTCGAACCCCATCTAGTGCATATAAATATATCATTTGATCTCCACTCCAAGGGAAATTTGGATCACACATAATGAAGTACGTTTATGATCTCTGGAGCAAAGAAGATAAGGAGAAGAAGGATGGATTGAAGATGAAGAAAAGTTCCATATGAATAAGGCACTCACACATGTGACTGTACCAGGCTGAAGTTTCCTCTGGAATCATTTGTGGTGAAGTATGATGTTAAGCCGAGTTTTTATGTAGAAGAGAGGCTAAATTTCGACCTCTATTTCAAACTTAAACCAAGTTGTTGGAGGAGCTCCTTGTGGAAATTTTTGTGGATGTTGACTTGCCATCTCATGGGTTGTCTTGCGCTATCATATTGCTAGTCATTTTGATCTTGAATTTAATGTCTCTCTTCTTGATTTGATTCTATAAGGAAAGGATTGTTGGGTTCCCCGCCCCCCACCCAATGTGGTTTTTCCTAGGGTAAAAATATTGTATTCTTACGTGGATGTCTCTCGATGATTCTTTAGCATTTTGTTTTACTGTTGATATTAATTTATGCAATTACCTTATGATGGAAAATATCACAAGAAAATAACTAACCTAATGGAAATAATAAGAAGTATTTATCATTTTAGAGGATGCCCAAAAAGTTCAACATGGAGGCAGAGCTATGGTGAAGGAGGAACCTTGAAAAAGATGCCATTCTCTAGACTTAATTTGTTATCTAGACCTAGTTCAAGAATAGGTTGAAATCATCTAATGTTAAAAACATAAATATGTTGTATACAAGGAGTATGTTAATATTCCATAATATTTCATGTTACAGTAAGGGAAAAAATTTCTCAGAACCATAGGCCAAAGCCCTAAACCTCAGATGAAGATATAAAAAACCTCAGCCTACTCTTATTAAGGCCAAAAATATCATATCTGAGGAATATTAGTCTAAGGGTTATCTCAGCAAATGGTAAAATCATCCTTCAATTGTTTTCTTGTTCACCATGAAGCTCAAAGTCTTTCAGGATTCTTAAGTCAGATTGCAGAAGACCAAGAAGGCCCCGGGACAAATGATACAAGGCCAAACTACTTTGTTAAATGACCTCAAATCATCCTCTATCTAAATCTCAACACTTTTTACAAGGTTCTAGTAATCTCAGGAAATATGAAAGATCTCAAGAGAATGAGCAAGCCAATATTTATTTTTATTTTTGCTACAAAATTTGACTTTAAGCCAAGAAGCCCCATTCATAGCATATGTCCATATTTTACCATTGAAAGTTGAAGATGATATTTGCAAAAGGAAGTTTGATTCAATGAAGCATACAACTTGATCTGACATTAGATCGTTGGTCGGATTTCTGTACATAATTTGTACAAAAAGGAAGAACCACCGAAGTCTTATCTAAAGGAGCGAGTTTTGTTCTATGCTAAACAGTTCCCTATCAAGCCTATGATTTGGTTAAAGGAATATGAAATTCCTTATGAAATGAACGCAGGGTAAAAGTCATTTTCTAAGGTCAAATTCCATTAAATGACATAATCATGAAATAAAGGGTGAAAGTATATTTTAGATTAAACAGTTATGGTTGAAGTGATGAAGATACATATTGATGAGATAGTCATGATTGACAAGAATTCCAGTGAGATATCTTCCACAATGATATTTTTCTGAAGTAGTCATTGATCTCAATGATATTTATCAATGAATACAAAGCATAGATATGCTTGGAAGAATCTATGTCAAAGAATTTTATTATATATCTTTTTGAAGTTATTAATATATCCAATATGCATTGAAGAATGAAAATACATGAGAGAATTTTTTTTTTGGAAATGTTTCCTTTCAAATCATATGTAGATCCTTAAAGAATACTTTGAGTTCAATTATTGATGTAGCATATAAATTATCTTGATGTATTCAAGTATGAAATGGGGAACCTGTATGAGAAATTGAAAAAAAGATCTAATACCCTATACTACAGTTATATATTTCGCGTGCATTTGAAAATGTAGCTCAATAAGGCTTGAAGAAAGTTTGAGAAACTACTCAATCATGCAATCAATATAAGGTATGATATTTTCCAAAATGTTTGAAAATTTGAGAAATACCACCTTGATATAATAATATTGAAATGAAGAAGAGGTTGTGTCATTTTTCAAGATTAAAAGTTCGCTTAAGAAAGATGACTTATTTTCAAAACTTGATGTGTAGGCTTGTAAACCCTAGAAAGATAAAATAAAGGTCTAGGGTTTATGGTTAAAACCCTAGGATTGAACCCAAATAAATGATTCTGCTAAAAGAAGAAACCTTAACCCTAGAAAGGAGGGTATGACATCATAATGAGGGCAAGGATGATATGGTGGCAATGGATGCACTAAAACTAAGATCAAGAGGGATTTGACTTTCTTCTCATAAGATAAGTATTTTGTATCTCTCTTTTGTAGTTATTACTATTATAGATTTTACTAGTAGTTACTCTCTTGTCTTTATATCTCATCATTTGTTGCAAGTGTTATTCCATGGATTCCTAGTGAATATATTGTTAAAGGTTTCCTGAAGTTGGAAGAAACATTGGAAGAATGAAGAAAAGCATGTGAAAAGAGGATTTTTTTTTTAATGATTTATTCTGAGAGATATTGCAAACATTTTTGTATGCATTGATATATTATGAAAAGAAGTTAGTGATGAATTTCAAAAAAACGTATGAATATATGAAAAGAAGTATAAAAGAAAAGGATTACCTCACTAAGAGGGAGAAAATTGTGAAGGGACATCTTGTAAGAAAAAAGGCCTTGTTCAGCCTCCTCTGATTCGATACACTTGGATTGGTGGGTCAAGGCTGATCCTATATGATTTGTCTACTAACAAAAGCAGAGGAGCTCATGTTTTAGAGGGAATCACATTAACCAAAATATTTTCTCCATAGAAGTCAAGGAACCCTTATTTTTAGCTTCATAGGGAGTTGAGCTCTGAATTTGAAGTGAAGTATTTTGATAGTTGATGCACTTCAATGGAATCAATGGTAGAGGGAGAAAACTAGATTACCAAAGTTGGATATGTTTTAGTTTGAGAGGGATCACCCATTCAGGTAACTGGAAAGAAACTATGATGAAGGGAGCCAATTTGTTCATGGTTGAGCAAAGATAATGTTGCTCAACATAAATTGGAGTACCATGATGGTACAACTGTTCATGGAAAAGTTAGTGATGATATGAGATTTGTGAATTCCAGATGCATATTTTAGATTGGGAAAGAAGTGTTGAAGATAGGAAGAGTTAATGAAGATATTGCTTCAGTTCAGGCTCTATTATTACTTCTTTGGATGAGCTGGAAGCAGACATCTGTTGCACTAAGTGATTGAGTATATTGCAGTTGGTTTGGCAAGTTGAAGCAGTATGGATTTTGAGGCTGGTTGTAGGATTATCTTGATTAGGTACAGGTAATGACCATGATGACATGTCAAAGAAAATTGGGATCAAGTACCACTTCATTCGAGACATGGTGTAGAAGAGAGTAGTGAAACTCCAGTATATCTCCATTGACGAACAAATAGATAATATGCTTACAAAGTCTCTTTCTAGAGGGAACTTTCTGTACTTTCAGGACAAGCTTGAGTTGTGGAGTATGACCCTCTCATTAAGAGGGAGAGCTAATGAGAGTATATTATGAATGGACATTCTCCCTATGTCTTCACGACCTTGGTTGGAGAATGGTCTGATATTATCCCTGTGTATTATGGCCTTGGTTGGAGAAGTTATCCTTGTGTCATTTTTACCTTGGTTGGATAATGATTTGACATATTAGATAACGTCATGAACACACATTCTCCCTCTGTCACCTTGACCTTGGTTTGAATAATGGTCTAGCATAGGATATTCTCCCCATGTCAGTTTGACCTTGGTTGGAGAATAGTCCTAGAGGCCGCTCAGATGAGCAGGAGCCTCCTAGCATCATGCTCAAATCTCTTTCTAGAGTGAGATTGTTTATAAATAATGAGGCCTTTGGAGTTTCACTTAGACTATTTCTATGGTTGTTTAATGGTGAATCATGATTATGTTGTTGAAAATAATAGCAAGAAAGGGTTCCTTGATTTGTGCCTTAGTAAAAGGAGCCACATTGAGTTTTTCCTTGAGCATGCGCGAATTCCTATGAGTTCGAAGCTAATTCCTATAAGTTAGGACAATTTCCTATAATTTAGGATTTGTTCCTAAAATTTAGGATGACTTATGAGGCAGTTAACTAATAGGCTGAAGTGGAAGGCTCAATTTAGTGTTTTCTAGTGCAACTTAACTGTTGAATCAAACACGCATGAGTTCCAAGTCTAAATTTGGGTAGATTGAGTTACATGAGTCAATTAGACTCACTTAAATCACTCAATCACCATTTTGACTTTCCACAAATAACAACTTGCTAATTTTAGTCATTCGAATTGCATTTAAAGGAGGAATGAAGGCATAATTTATCATTGCCTTGTGAGCACGAATTGGTGAGACAAGACAATAGAGCTCACAATCTTATGAGAATATTACATAGGTTTATGTGTGGAGCTTGTGAGAGAAAGGTGTGCCAAGAGAAGCTTGTTTGCATTATTGGAGAGAGAATTTTCCTTGGGAATTGTGCAAGAGTTTAGGAGCATTCTATGCGCAAGAATTTAGACAGAAATCAAGTAGGATCAAGATTCTTGCAAGGGTTTTAGGCTTAGGAAAATTAGAGAGAACAAGGGTGTGCTCTAGTGAAACTATTTGTTTGAGTAAGAGATATATTGCTCAAATTTCCTCAATTAACTTCTAAATCAAGCAAATGATTTTCCCAATTGGGTTCCCTAGAAAAAATATTGTGTTTTTCTACTGTGTGACTATGGATTTTTTTTGTTCCCATTCCGCTGAAAATTTTAGTAGAGAAATCTTGTGTTTATATGAAAAAATATATATTTCAGATTGTTCATATTAACAAATCAAAATTTCATGGATTTTATACATGGTAAAAGAGCATGGATCAGAATAAAGATAACACATATAAGGGAAAATTCATCATAGTGAAGAGGCATATGGTATGAGGTAGCCACAAGCACTTGAGGAGCTATTTCAGGTGCAGCGAAGGAGAAATAAGTGTCTCTGTTGAAGTATTAACATGGTCGAGTTAAGGGCATATTGCAAGCATTGTAGAAGGCATATTTGTGCGTTGTTTTGTGGGGGATTTATCAATTACACAGGCTGAGATTTTTTCTGTGTAAACTAAAAGGAGGGTCGAGCCCTATAGCCTCTGGTTTGGAGGGGTTGATAGGCCTGGACAAGTGACCGAACAATCCTACAGTCCAACGCATAGAGAAGGCTTGTAGAAGGAGGAAAACCACAGGTTCCTGAGGGAGTTTTGGACCAGGTTTAAGGGAGCTATCATGGACATTCACTAGCCCTAACCGGAGAGTCTAAGCTTCAAAATTAGATGCATAGGCTGAGTTTATTTGGTGACATAAGTAATCGTCCATACCAAATGTATGTTTTTATTCTTCTAAGGTTGATGTTTTTTCCTAAGTGTTTGAGTCCATATTTAGGAAATTTTTGGTGGAGATCTTAAGTATTGTTTGGAGGGCAGTTAGAAGGTGTCTTTGGTGCCTTAAGTCCAACATTTGAGAAGGACATCAAATATGGTTGGACTGGTAGAATTTTTGCAGCTCGGGGTTGATCCTTGAAGGGAAAAAAGAATCAACCAATAGGGCTTAGTATTCAACCCTAGTTCAATGTGTAGATATGGAATTCTACAATGAGAGTGGGCATCTTCCATTACCCTAAGCCTTGTATTTTGTGGAGAAGAAGTGTGGTAAGTAGTGGGAAGGTTGAAGACCCTATGTGTTGGCATCCTTCATGATGGAAAAAGGAGTAGTTGGAGGGCAGATTTTTTGGGCCAAATATTAGCGACCTAATGGAGTTGGATATTCATGCCTTAAGAGGGAGCAACCTTGAGCAACAAGGTAGTAATTTCTCATGATAGAGAAGTGATGCACTCACGGAGAATGGTGAGAAATAAAATGTCTTTAAATAAGGTTTTGTAGAAGAAATCAAGGAAGTATTCTAGTTTAGAGGGAGTAGTTGCAACAACGAAGAACGTGATAGTGTTGGAGACAGATCTAGGTGGACGAGGTTCTTCTAGGAACACATTCCTTGCTAAGAGTGGGTATTGAAAATAATAGAGATAAAGGGTTCCTTGATTTATGCCTTAATCGAAGGAACCACAATGAGTTTTTCCTTCAGCATGCATGAGTTCCTATGAGTTAGGAGCTAATTTCTATAAGTTAGGATGAATTCCTATAATTTAGGATTTGTTCCTAAAAGTTAGGATGAGTTATGAGGCAGTTAAATAATAGGCTGATGTGTAAGGCTCAATTTACTATTTTCTAGTGTGAGTTAGTTGTGGAAGCAAACATGTGTGAGTTCCAAGTCTAAATTTGGGCAGATCGAGTTAAATGATTCAGTTAGACTCACTTAATCACCAGTTTGAATTTCCAGAAATAACAACTTGATAATTTTACCCAATCAAATTTCCTTTAGAAGGAGGAACGGAGGCACAATTTGATCATTGTCTTGTGAGCACAAGTTGGTGAGACAAGACAATAGATAAACTCATGGTTTTCTGAGAAGATTACACAGGTTATGTGTGGAGCCAGTGAGAGAAAGGTGTGCCAAGAGAAGCTTGTGTGCATTATTGGAGAGAGGAATTTCCTTGGGAATTGCGCAAGGGTTTAGGGTCAACCTCCGTGCAAGGATTTAGAAGGAAATCAAAGAGAAAGATCAAGATTCTTGCAAGGGTTTTAGGCTTAGCACAAACAAAGAGAAAACAGGTGTTCTCTAGTGAAACTATTTTGTTTTTGTAAGAGATCTATTGCTCAAATTTCTTCAATAAAATTCTCAATCAAGTAGAAGGTTTTACTAGTTGGGTTCCCTAGAATATTTTTTTGTGTTTTGCTACTGTGTGACTGTGATTTATTTATTTTCCTATTCCGCTGCAAATTTTAGTAAAGATGGAAAAAAATATATATTTCAGATTGTTCATATTAGCAGATCTAAATTTCATGAATTTTCTACATATATTGATGTTGGTGATTATGATATTGATGATTATGCTTATCTTACTCTTGATCCTTCCTTATCGAATTGTCAACTTGAGAACATCTTGATAGTCATTATGAATACCTCCCTAGTTATGAGGGAGTTTTGAATGTTGTAAATATTTTTATTCTTCATAATGGATATTATTATCATTTATGTATTTATTATAAGAATGTTCTTCATGATTGTGTCAAAAAGAATTTATAAGGCAGGTTCTTCATGACCTTATAAAAAATGGGAATTTGAATTTGAATATTTGACACCAGAAGTTACCAAGTTGGCCTACCTTATGATCAATTTATCTCTACCCCAAAATGCATCTATTCAAACCCCATCCTGTGCATATAAATAGACCGTCTGATCTCCATCACAAGCGAAATTCAAATCATACATAGTGAAGTAAATTTCTGATATCTAGAACAAATAATAAAAGTAGAAGAGGACGAATAGAAGATGAAGAAGGCACTTGCATGTATGATTGTACTAGGATGAAGTTTCATGTGGAATCATCTGTGGTGAATTATGAGGTTAGGTCAAGTTTTTCTATAGAATAGATAGGAAAAAATTCAACTTCTATTGCAGACCTAAACCGCGTTGTTGGAGTAGTTCTTTATGAACATTTTTATGGAGGTTGACTTGGCATCTTGTGGTTGTCTTGGGTTGTCATCTTGCTAAGTCAGTTTCATCTTGAATTTGATGTCTCTCTTGTTGATTTGATTCAATAAGTGAAGGATTGATAGGTTTTTCCCCCATATGGGTTTTCCCATGGTAAAACTATTGTGTTCTTGTGTGGTTGTCTCTTTATGCTCTTACAAGATTTTGTTTTACTATTGATATTCATCTATGTAATTGATTTATGATGGAAAATATCACAAGCAACTAATTAACCTAATGGAAATCATAAGAAGTAATTATCAATTTAGAGGATGCCCAAAAAATTCAACAATTAATTCTCAAGTGAGTATACATGTGTGTTATCCAGGTACAACCAACATCACTCTAACCCTTAGGGTGAGAGGGAGGTTGATTTCTTTCCATAGATAAAAAAAAAATACCCCATTCAAAGCACTGTCTGTATTGATTTGGGTGAAGTATCAAATGGAAATTCTCCCATAGCCTTTCTGGAAGAAGTTGGACTTAAAGAGTGGGGATTCGGGCCAAGGTGATAGTAAAATCTCATCCTATGTGTGACAATCATAGTGCATTGCTAGGACCTTAACAACCCTACTAGTTCGGTAAATAATAGATCCACACTCAAGAAAATTGTATAAACATGCTTACAAATTCAATATTGTTAGAGAAGTTGTGGTTGTGTTTGGTTTATCTTGGCTTACAAAAGAGGTGATGAATATGCTTGGGAATGGTATCATATAAATTTTTTTTAAGGTGGATATTGTTAGAATGTAACAAAGTTACCAATTTACCAATAATTTGACCAAGTTATTGTTTTTTTAGAGGTCGTATTTAGTGTTGATTTTTATGCTCATTTTGAAAAGTGGTGATGTAACATCAACTATTTTAATTTCAAGGTTAAAATTTCAACAGTGTTAACCATGGCATTAAATACCAAATATAATGACAACAAAAGACATGAAAAAACACTTTGAAATGCAAAAGTGGTGATATAGCATCACCCATTTTTTAGAGTGAAAATTCAAACATTTTTCAACCATGGAATTAAACACCAAATATCATGACTATAAAATATTTTTACACCTTGAAATGTGAAAGTGGTGATACATTGTCACCCCCCCTCCCCCACCTCCTAGTCTCCGATTTTTTAGGGTGAAAATTCAAACAATTTTCAACTATGGAATTAAAGAGAAAATATCATGACTATGAAAACTTTAAAAATCAACACCTAAAGTTTGTCTTTTTTTTGTTTTCTTATTTTTTTTAAATGTTTTTTTTTTAAAAGTCTTTTTCAAATTTGTTTAATTTTTATTTTATTTTGAAGTTTTAATTATGAATTCTCGGATGAAGTGCCTATATTTCAAAGCGGAGGGCGGAATATGAGACATGGTAGCACACCCCCATAACCATATCTTTATGACCCTCCACACATCGATGCACTGCCTCTTGTGGACTTATGGATGGTCAACTGATCTCATGCTCAATTACGCTAAAAACATTGAACACCTGTAGCCATTATAGGGTTGTCAAATCTTGGATCATATGGTTTTTATTATCCTCCTCATTTATCTCATGCCTCTCCCCTCCGCACTAAGACTCTCATCTAGAGCGTATGAACATAATTTTTCTTCGTCTGCAACTTCCTCTGTTGAGAATTAGGAAGGGCAGTGTTTAATTTAATTCTCTACTTTGATAATTACTTGTGAACTTACTATTCTTACTTATGTAATTTTTTTAGTTATCTTATTAGGTATTTTGTCAAGTCAATTATCAAAAACACAAGGGACAAAAATTTAGGCTATTCAAGCCAGGGCCAAAACCTCTCCCTCTTGGAGAGGAAAACCCGCAAGAAATTATTCTTATAGACTTTCAGTTGACAAGTACCATGACCATGACTCAAACCCTTGACCTATGTATGCCTCCAAGACATTGTCACTGCTTCTTTCTTGACTCCTTAGGCTGATCCTTCTTTTCTGCACCATCTTGCACTAGGACTAGAGAGATGTGTCTCTAGTTGTCTTCTTCCTTCTTTCTGCACTGTTCTGAAATTGTAGCCTAGAGAAACTCGGTCTCTATTCAACAGTATTTAACACAGCAAACTTGACCTCCAATAATATTCTTTTAAGTGACTTCTCCCTTCAGCCTCCTTCCAGCACCTTGTTCCACTTAATGACAACCCTGAGATCTGCACTGTAATTGTAGACTAGTATGAAAAACACAGAGATATATGAGTTCCTTTATTTACTAATATATCTTCTTTATTCGATCCAAAAAACAACCATAACCTCGCACTTTTATTGTAGACAAGTGATCTCAAACTTGTCCTTTTATTCGTACCTTTTACAGTCCTGAAATTCCTGCAACTCGATCCGAAATTTTCAGACAAATCTGAATCTTCCTTTGCTTTTCTGTGTAGTATACAAAGGTATATATAGTTGATCCTCTCTGTAAATTAGAAAACCTGTCATTTAGTTATGGAGCTGACTTGATAGAGGGTATATAAGCTGACTTGCAGAGGATATTTTCCAGTGTATTGAAGGTTGTCTTGAAGAGTATATACATCATGTATTTCGCCATTCTTGAGCCATATTGTTGAGCTACTTTGACAAATTCTTTGAGGCATACTTCATTGACTTGAATCTTCATATACATGACTCTTAATTAGTAAATTTATGACATGATGAAAAATCCCTAAAAGACATCAAGAAGAAGTATTTTGACCTATAATAAAAACATTTCTCATGAAACCCATGAAATAGGCATAACAAAAATGCATTTTTTTATCTTTTTCTTCTTCATTACATAAATACATAATTACATAGTTAATATGAAGACCGAACCTAGTTACAGTTTCCAACACTCCCTCTTAAATAGGGAGGTATTAATAATGGTACATGGTCACTTTCAATATAAATAATCTCATAAGAATAATTGGATTGGTAATCAAATCTGTATAGCATCATATCAACCAACATTTTCCTAGTGCAAGGCCTTGACTAACAACCCCATATATCAAGGAGACAATGGGCTACAATGTTGGTGAGACACATGACTTATAGACACCATAGTCATTATATCTCAAATGTACATACTTCACCCGGGTGTTCCCAGAGTATGACCTTCTTGGACTATTCTTCTCTTGGGTAGCTAGCCCTCAAAGAATATCGGTCCCTGGCTACTCTTAACTTGAATGCCCTGTCTCATTCTCAAATAGTATCAGATGCCAGATGATTACCCAATCCTCCATTCTGTCTACCTAGTTGAAGACCAAAATGATGTGTCTATCTCTCCCTCTCAGCCAGGGAGGACCTAGAATGTACTCATTCCTAGGAATGTACTTAAGCTCATTCTCAGGAATTACCAAGTTTATTCCAAGTAAGAAACTTACCACCTAGCTCCCTCTTAACCAGGGACCTGCAGTAGCAATGGTGAGCACCCACATGCTCATGAATAATTCCTCCCCTTGATGTCATGGATTCTGATATTGAGGAAACTTAAACTTTAGCTTCATAGGGCACATATCATCCATCACTTTCATCCATGAGTCATGCCATCTACCATAAAGTGATTCATCAATATTTCTTATCTGGTCCACCTTTATTTCATGTTGCTTTCCTTCGAGCCATCTCCCAAGGATCTTACATCCTTCCACATGGTTGAAATCTCTGCATAAACTTATCGAGATAAACATATACATAATAATTTTAAATCAAAAGTTACCTCAGTGATGAATCTTTCACCATGAAATCTTCCTGTAGGCATCGACATCGTTTATTTAGATTGACACATATCCTAAATATATGTATTGTCAAAAGTCTTATTCTTTACTAGACTTCTATCAGAGTCTACATATCTTCCCAAGAGATCTCTTAGTCACATCTTTTGGGATTCCAGATGATAACCGCCTCTTGACATGGTTACACTTCATGATCTCTTTCTTTCTATCTCCACGCAATTTTACTTAATTCCCAGGAACTTCCAGTATTAAGTTCTTGTTTGTATATAACCACCTCATATTCCATATGAGGACATATTATGTTGATTTCATCTGTTATTGGAAACCAATGTATCTAAAGATATTTTCCTTTCTTTGATCATAGTTATAAAGGTAGAAGTCCATCATATGCAACCATATGACATGACTTCACAACATCCAGTGTTAGCATATATATACCTTATATTATCAAATTGAGTCATCCTACAACAATTTCCTTAGAATGAAGAAATTTATTCTCTTGACCTGCTTCATCAATGTCTCATCATATCCTAATCCCAAAATTCTGCAAGATAGAATTCCTGATTAAACCTTTTGCTTTCCTTTATAACTAGTGAATCCAAGGGGGACTCCATTAGAAAGTTCCAACACCTATTTCATAGATGACCCTTGGTCTATATGACTATCTTTCATCAATGTTGTTATTAGTGAGGAGCCACTTCTTCTAAGACAAGTGCTCCTTCCATGCTTCTATCATGATGCTAAATATAACCTGCTTCCTATCATACTATTTTACAACCATTAACATATATCACTTAAATAGGAAAATGATCTCAATCATAATAGATATCTTTCGCTTCTTCTTTCTTAGATTTATTTTCATCAGGTTCTTCCCTTTCATCTGTGACATGGGATTCTTCCTTTTTCCTCTTGCCTTCCTAGATTTAGGACAATCCATTTTATAATTCCCAAGTTCATTACATCCAAAGCAATGTACCTTGACCATATTTCTTCTTTTATTCTAAGGACCAAACTAACTGAATCTTCCTTTCTTCCTAGACATGGCTGCAAAGGCTTGATTCCCTTCACTTGATCTTGTATCAGCTTTGGCTTTCAATCTTGTTTCCTCTATTTTACATAGAGACCATATATACTGGAATGGTGTTGCTTCTTCCTTCCCGTATAAGCTTGAAGTGAAGCTTCCCCATTATTCTGGTAGAGCATTCAACACCATTGTAGTCATCTCACTATCAGACATTACTTCTCCCAATTCTTGCAGATGGTCTCGTATTTCAGAAATCTGAATAAAATATGTAGTGATTCCTTCCTCTCTTGGAAATTTCATCTTGTGTAGTACTTGTCTCAGAGAGATTACTTCAATTGCAGTACTCACAGAGAAAAAATCCACCAATTTCTCATAAAATTATTTTGCAGTTTCCAGTTTTGATACATAGGGTATCAGTGAGTCGTTAATGGATTCTATGAGAATCCTCTGGGCTCTGATTTCTCCTTTCATGTGCTTGGCATGAGTTGGAGCATCTTCTTTTGAGGGTTGAATTGTGGATCCTTTGATGTATCCCATAACTTCATCTTCGATTAGATTCAAATATGTCCTCTTCTTTCATGTGCTAAAGTTTGATGACCCAACCAATTTGTTGCTCTCTTTGCAATAAGTCATTTTGATAGATTTAGATGAGGTCATAGAGATACTTACTTGAGTAGAGTGACTTCCTCCTTCTATCAACTTCCTTGATGATGAATATTATGACAAGAACTCCTTCTTAGATTGTATTGTTCAAAGTAGGCGACCTTGAATCCTTAATGCTAAAGGATGTCTTCAAAATGATGATATCTGAATCAAAGGTGTTGGATAATGTTGAATGGTGCTTGATGATGTGGCTTCCAACAATGTCGTCAATGTCATAAATATTTGATGGCAAGAGATTATCTCCTTGATGAGTATAACCTTTGAAGGTATTCTTGAAATGGCTTGATAATATTTATGCAAACTAATTTGACTTTCCAATGCAAATTTTGACCTTGACTTTGATTCTTGTTTCCTTGAGTGTCTCCTTGTCAAGTAGCCCTTGTCTTTAGCACCTTAGCTTTGATACGACGTTGAGAATTAGGAAGGGCAGTGTTTATTTTAATTCTCTACTTTGATAATTACTTGTGAACTTACTCTTCTTACTTATGCCTTTTATTTCATTAGATTATTACGTATTTCATCAAGTCAATTATAAAAAACACAAGGGACAAAAATTTAGGCTATTCAAGCCAAGGCCAAAACCTCTCCCTCTTGGAGAGGAAAACCCGCAAGGAATTCTTCTTATAGACTTTCACTTGAAAAGTAACATGACCATGAATCAGACCCTTAACCTATGTATGCCTCCAATACCTTCTCACTGCTTCTTCCTTGACTCCTTAGGTCGATCCTTCTTTTCTGCATCATCTTGCACCGTCTTGCACAAGGACTAGAGAGCTCGATCTCTAGCTGTATTCTTCCTTCTTTTTGCACTGTTCTACACTTGTAACATAGAGAAACTCGGTCTCTATTCAATAGTATTTAACACAGTAAATTTGACCTCCAATAATATTATTTTAAGTGACTTCTCCCTTCGGCCTCCTTCCAACACCTTGTTCCACTTAATGACAGCCCTGAGATCCACACTTTAATTGTATACTAGTCCAAAAAACATAGAGATATCTAAGCTCCTTTATTTACTGATTTGTCTCCTTTTTTCGATCCAAACAACAACCCTAACCTCGCATTTTATTGTAGACAAGTGATCTCAGACTTGTCCTTTTATTCGTACCTTTTACAGTCCTGAAATTCCTACAACTCAGTCCGAAAGTTTCAGACAAATCCGAATATGTCAATGTTTTTCTGTGCATTATACAAGGGTATATATAGTTGATCCTGTCTGTAAATTAGCCGACCTATCATTTAGTTATGGAGCTAAATTGATAGAGGGTATATAAGCCAACTTGTAGAGGATATTTTCCAATGTATTGAAGGTTGTCTTGAAGAGTATATACATCATGTATTTCACCATTCTTGAGCCATATTGTTGAGCTACTTCGATAAGGTCTTTAACGAATAATTCATTGACTTGACTCTTCATATACATGATTCTTAATTAGTACATTTATGACAAGATGAAAAATCCCTAAAAGACATCAAGAATAAGTCTTTTGACGTATAATAAAAACGTTTCTCATGAAACCCATGAAGCAAGCATAACAAAAATACATTTTATTATATTTGTCTTCTTCATTACATAAATACATAATTACATAGTCAATATGAAGACTGGACCTAGTTACAGTTTCCAACATCCTCTGCGTACCTTGGAAATATAATTTGCGAGCACTGGCTGACCCGCTATTATGAGCCTTGGCCAAGACCTATTTTTCCACTCTTGATATTCAATTGTAGTTCCATAATTGGCAGATCTACTCCCCCCAATTGGAGACTGAAGTGTTCCTTCCAATTGATATTATGTCATACAAGCCTGGCATTGTTGTTTCTTTATCTATGTCAAATTGTTATTCATGCAAAAAATTTTGATTCAGGTCCTTGATGCATAACAACAAATAATATTTATGGGCATTGGGCCTCCACAGTGGGAACCTTGGTCATCTATGGTTTACATCCCACTCATTTCCTAGTCTATATTGATTCATTTATTCATATTACTTGTTTTCCTCTGCCCATATTCTCTGTTGGGACATATCTCACCTAGCTCTTGGGGCATTTCTTTTTGTAAATATGCATGTGTTTATATATGGGAGGCTTTTTGTTAGGAGTGGGATTCTCAGGGTCACTCTTGTTCCCACCATCATTTGGAGGAATCAACTTCCAAGTTTCAGGATCTCACCCTAATCCCCATCCAAGAAGAGATAAGTCACATGGAATGCGAGGGAGCCTTCGTGCAACAAAAACTTTTGGACTCTAAGGTTCTCGCCACACTGGTTGTTTGGGTGTCAGATGTTAGACACACACGCAATCGCTTTAACTAATACATGTACACATTTGAATTATACTGACACCTGAAGATCCTCCTTGGATGAATTTTGATGGACCAGTTTGAGAATAGAGAAGACATCCTACACTATTTGGAACATCTACATCATCACTTGAGATACTTGGACCAACGCTTGTAGCAGATTAAGCAACACCTAGGTATTGCTCCATCGGTAAGCAATGGCCCAGTAATAATGAAGACCCTATTCAGAGCGACTGGCACACAATATGATCTATCTACTTTTCTTATGCCATGTTCCATATTATTTTTCATTTTTATCTTAAAATATGTCCCAACGACCTATCGAGCATGTTTTTTAGTTCATATATCATCCTCTTAATCTTTTTGAATAATTTAATATTCGATGCCTCTCTTTGAAAAATTCACTTTTGGCTATGGTCTGGTCTTCCAAGTTAAAGATCGACCTAAGATATCTAGCACATCTATGTACATTCCAATTTAGAACAATTATATAATATTCACCCCACAAAAAAATAATAAAATAAAATAAAATTACAAATTAATTGATAGTATAGTCTTGACTATTGGTATCATAGGAAAACAACAAGCATAAAACCAATAATCAAGCTGAATATTTGGCACTTTGGAAAGTAGTGGAGCTTACTATAAATAAAGGAAATAAAATAATGACAGTACGTTTGTTCTTAAATTTTTCCTGACTCAGAACCTCTTAAGAACGCATTCGTTGAGGATTTTGACAACCCTCCCACTTTAGGTGCCTGTACACCACAGGGGGTATTCCCTAGATGAAATTGCATAGATTTTCAACATGCGAATAGGATAGGAACAAATATTGATTAAAGGGCATTTTAGTAATTAAATGGTATAACAGAAGGAGCTTAAAACCACACTATCAATGATTCATGACACATCCCATACATCAAAGATGAAATATTCAAATATAACAATCAAGAAAACAACAAAGATAAAAAAAAAAAGGAAAAAAAGGTGAATATATATATATATATATATATATATATATATAAGCTTAAGATACAAGAAATATTTCGATGTCAGAACAAAATGCCGTTGTAGAAAGTACAATCGATCTTTCGTTTCAAGATTATTCTGACAAGTACAAGTCATAAAATAATAGTATATATTAAAACAATAATATCACAGACAATAAAATTGGAATCGAAAAGGAGTATTCTAATCAATTTAGTGTAAAACTTATTTCGTAAACAGAAGAATGATAATTTAAACTGGAAAAAAAAAAAAAAAAAACACGCAACACCTCTAAACTTTATTCAACATACGAATGAATTTCAGTTCCAGAGGCATGCTCACGGAAATTTAACTTCAATTGAAATACTCAATACTTCAATTACTTGATACTGATAATAAATATTTGAACACTAGGCAACAAAATTAAATAGATGTTATAAAATACGAAACAAGTCTGACATTCATAACATGATAATACTGTTGTAACCACACATAAAAGAAAATTGATTCAACAAGGATGCATGAACATGTCATTAAATCAAGAACAAATATGTGTATCCTGTATGTGCAAATCCAATAACATAAAAAAAGTCATGTTATCGACCCCCTCTGAGCGAGAAACAAGGTCTTAAATAAAATTTTACAAAATAACCATTCAGTGTAACTGTCTTTAACTTAACGATATTAAAATAAAATGAATTTAATTAAAATTAAATAGATAAATAAAACTCCTATGAATTCTTGTGTGCTTTTACAATCAGTTTGGATGCTTTTGGCCTTTTAGACATGGCAACAAGCAATTAAATCTCAGATCCATACATTTTCTCCATAAGCATATGATGAGTGTTCAATGATCCTCAACCCAGTCTTCTAATTGATCTGTAAGTGATTGCATTGGCTACACTGGTTGGAATTCTTGTGTATTGGAAGCAACTTGTTCTAGGATGATACATCGGTTCAAGTTCCTCTTCACTTATGCGATGTTATCCTAGTCAACAGGGGCTAGCCAGGGTTCATTCTTGTACTTGGTTACTGCTATTATTAACTTTAATCTGATTTGATAACGGGTCGCAAAGATATTTTCGATTGAATTGTCTATTCCAACCAATATAGTAAAATCCCCGCATAGGGCGTTGATCACTAAATGAGGTAAAATAGTTTTTCACTATTGAATAATAGACAACTGAGGTGCTACGCTGTCGCCTTCAACTTATCACATAACTCCTCCTATGAAATTAACCAATTGTTCTTTCCCCAAAAGGAAGGAACTTTGAATTTACTGGGATAATTCCAATCATTTATGAAACTTTAAATCTCTTTGCTAGCTTTTTCAAATTCCTCTTTCATGAGAAGCTTAGAATTATGTTGCTCTTTTATCATACATAAGGAGAAAATGCACCCAACCCTTTTAAGAAGATTCATCTGAGCCAAAGTATCATCTTTGAGGGTGTTGATTAAGTCAATAAGATGATATACATATCTCAACCTTTCTTCAAGTGCGAAAGAAGTGTTTTTAACCTCCAAATTAGCATTCTTCATTATTCCCTTCTCGCAGTATGACATAATTGATACATAATATTTCATTGTCGAAACTTCTGGTTAATTTATCTCCATATTCCTCCCTTTTCTTAGATGAGAACTTGTCCTCTGGTAGCAATTACTTTGATTACTTCTTGTAGGGACTTTACTTCATCTTGCTTCTCTTTAAGGGTATTCTTTATCTGCTCAATCATTGCATTTCTGTGTTGCACCCATGCTTCCTCAATTTTCTTAGCCTGCTTCTTTTCCATCTTCACTTTGTTTAACTCTTGCTCTAATTGTGAAACTTTCAATTGTCAGAATTTTGGTTTTTTTTAGTATTTGATAATTTAGGAGTGGCGAGAGCTTTTTCAACAATAGCTTTGTATTTTTTAATTTTTAAAAGGTGTTTTTTTTCTTTCACTGTGAATTTTTAATATCCCAAATCTGGAACAACTACACTATTGGGAATATCTCAAGATATTACCAATGTGGAGATCCAACAATACATGAACATGACTGGAAATAGCAATGAATAAAATCAACTTCAGAAAATACAATAAGATCTCATAGCCATCTTATAAATAATATGGTAGCAGCAAGTGTACAATATCTTGAGGAAATGATCACTCAAGCTTAGGTAAATACATCATCAAAGACACGAGTACAATAATCATGTAATACACTGCTACATATGATAAGCCAAGCTATGACTGCACAGTCTATGAAGGGGAACTGCTGAAAAATAATTTCAATACATGGATACAACAATATATAGCTCAAATAAAGAAGGGGGAGCAATATCTCAACCCCTGGAAACTACAATACACAATCCTTAAAAGGATTGGCTGAAATATAAACAAAATGGCAATTCTGCAGAAATGTCGGAGTTGCTGGGTAGCAGCTGCAACTCAGAAACTGGAAATGGATGTAGATGGCTGATGATGCTGCAAATGATGGTTGAATCTCATCTAAAGGATCTCTCATGTGAAAGGCTGATCCAATCCCTAAAGATCTCACCCTCCAAAATAGTGGAGCAAGTCCCCACTACAATTGCACTCAGAAATAACACAGTCTAGAGAAGGGACTGCGTTGTTGGTGAAGGGAAGTGCTTGGCCTGATGCCAATTATCTGCAATAAGCTCAGTAATATCCCTCACTAACCTCCCAGAGGAATAGAAGCTCCCTCCTCTAAAAGACGAGCCAAGGAAATGGTGTTGTGGAGTCCCCACTACAACACTCTGCAACACAAGGTTATCCTACTTTAGGAATAATGATGTGACTGAAGGAGGTGGCTTTGGCCTCGAGCCAAGAAATGTGGAGAGTGAAGAACAATACCTCAAGAGACCTCTCAAGAAGGAGAAGGAATCCTAAACAGGAAATCCCTCGGCAATTCTTGCTAAACAACAGAAGAATGCACAATGCCTGATAGACAATTAAATCAATAAACCAATTCATGAATAACAATGGCTGCCTTGCCCTCCTTTTCAACAAGTGAAAGCTCTCTCTCCATGGGTCCCACTCATTAGGGTTTCCTCCACCAAATATCCTCTTCCTCATGTAGAAATTATATAATTGATATGTTATATGTCTAATATTCTCCTGATCATACACTATTTGACTTCATGCACAATACAGAATCTATTCCACCATTGATCATCATATGCGGAAATTAAATCAATTACATGCACACATTAAAACCATAAAAATTCACACACATTAACACAGTGATTTATGGGAAAGCTTAAAGCTGAAAACCCCAACTATCTTTATAATATATGTCATAGAGATCATGTAACAATCATAATACAAAGCTTATCACAAGCTCTCAGTATCTCCAATTGCTACACACTAATCAGGTCCTGATCTAGAAAATCCATGCACCGATCCACTGCC
Organism: Pinus albicaulis; assembly: GCA_034641835.2. Classification (NCBI taxonomy): domain Eukaryota; kingdom Viridiplantae; phylum Streptophyta; class Pinopsida; order Pinales; family Pinaceae; genus Pinus; species Pinus albicaulis. The sequence goes on from CM076576.1 coordinate 931,101,494, forward strand.
ACTTGATAGCCTGCCTCTACTGTGAAATCCCTGCTAAATATGGGCTCTGAATGAACTCAAAACCACCTGGCTTGCACTGCGCAATCCTCATTGGCAACTCCATCAATGTGTGGTGAAAACTCATGCACCAGTATAGTCACAACTGATAGTCACACTGCTCTTTCACCTACCTCTCCATTGGTATCCACTGAAATTGTCCATGCACTGTAGTTAACTGATGTATTCTTCAGTTGATTAATTAGTTAATAATTAGTGAATTAACTAATAATTAATTCACACCACTCTCACTAGTGTATCAATCAGTTAGACTAGATACAACTAGCTCAACTGTGTCTAACTGAGTTAAACTGAACACAACTCCACCAACTACTTCTAAAACTCCACCAAACTCGGTCACATGAGTTCTAACTGAAGTCTCCATGCAATAGCTCCACTTAACCCTCAGGAATAGCATAATTCCTTCTGTCAGCTCCTGTGCCACATCTTTGCACTTAATTGAAGTGCTCCAAGAGAATAAGATAATGTTTAGAGTCCAAATATTATTAAGAGCTAATAATATTCGACATATCTATTTTTAGACTGGCAATCTAAAATGGATTCTGCCCAGTATGTCTAAAAATAGAAGTCCATCTATTTTTCCAACTTTTCCAACCATCCACAAATAGCATCCTGCAACTCATAAAATATGATCGACATGTCTAAAAATAGACTTTGCGCCAAAAATAGCCTGCGGTCCACTTAGTGAAGGCGACTTATTTTCACTAATCTCATCATCTTGTTGCAATCTCAACACTCCCTCTCAACAAGATAGGGATTATCTGCCACCCCGATCTTGCCTCTATGGTATTCTAATTTTCTCCTGGTGAGCGCCTTCGTCAAGATATCAGCATCCTGATCCTCCGTAGGAATGTAAGAAAGTAACATGATCATCCGATGCACACAATCTCTGATATGATGGTACCGGATGTCAATATGTTTAGATATATCATGAAATACTAGATTAACCAAGAGTTTAAAGCAACTCTGATTATCACAATATATCACAATAGGATCTAAGTGTGAACCGAACAACCCGACCAGGATCTTCCTCATCCATATAGCCTCGCATGCAGCCATCATTGTTGCCATGTACTCGGCCTCCGCTGAACTGAGTGCCACAAATCTCTACTTCCTGCTGTACCAAGAAACTGTTGTTGACCCGATACTGAAAATCCCTCCAGATGTGCTCTTTCTTTCTGTTGGGCTCCCTGCCCAATCTGCATCTGTGAAGCCATGCAGCCTCAACTCATCCTCCTGTCTATACCAAAGTCCATATCCTGATGTGCCTCTGAGATATCTCAATACATGCTTCCCTGCCTTCCAAAAGAGCTTGGTAGGATTAACCATAGCTTGTGAAAGCTGGTTAATAGCATAGCATATGTCAGGTCGTGTATTGACTAGATACATAAACGACCCCACCAATTGTCGGTAAATAGTGGCATCCACTACATCTGCTGATGTAGCATCCTCTTTCCTCCAACCACCAAGAAAAGGAGTGTCGATAGGCTTGCAGCCTTGCATGTTTAACTTCTCCAGTATCTCCCGGGCATACTTTCCTTGAGACACAAACAATCCATCACTGCACTTCCAAATTTCCAATCCCAGGAAATAATGAAGGAGGCCCAAGTGCTTCATCTCAAATTCCTTTGCAAGATCAACCTTGCAAGAGAGTATCAATTGTTCATCACCGGTCAGTATCAAATCATCTACATAAAGTACAATGATCAGCAAATTACCCTAAACCACTATCTGGTACAGGATGGGATCCGCCTCGCTCTTGGTAAAACCAAGCCTGGTAAAATAACTGTTGATCCATGTGTACCAAGCACGAGGTGCTTGTTTCAGCCCATATAGCACTCTTTTGAGCCTGCACACATGCGACTCACTGCTGAAGATCTCGAAACCTTCGGGCTACTCTATGTACACCTCCTCCTCAATGACTCCGTTGAGGAACGCATTCTTCACATCCATCTGATGAATGTGCCACCCCATCTGCGCTGAGAGAGCTAGGATGCTCCGTATGGAAGAATACCTTGCGACAGGTGCAAAGGTTTCTTCATAGTCGATCCCCTCAATCTGTGAGAAGCCCCGGGCAACAAATCTTGCCTTGTACTTCTCGACGCTCCCGTCAGCTGCTTGCTTCACTTTGTAGATCCATCTCGAACCTACCACTGATTTCCCTTCCGGCCTTGGGACAATCTCCCATGCACTATTTTTGACAATCGAATCATACTCTTCCACCATGGCATCTACCCATGCGGGATCCTCCACAGCTTCCTCGAAAGAGGATGGCTCTGTCACGATACACTTGCTCATAAGAGCCATGTATCCAGTATACCGGTCAGGTGACTGTCTCTGTCTGCATTGTGATGTAGGTGCTCCTACAACCTTCTCTACATCTTGAGCCAGTCGCTCAGCTTCTGTAGTGCGCTTCCGCCCTCTGATGGTTGGCGCTGCATGAGTGGTCTCTTCCACTCCATGAACCTCCTCTTATGGCTGATCCACATCCTGAGGCTCATCCTTAGGAACTAATAGCTCCTCATCTGCATGCAAGTGTAGCTCCCTCTCAAGCGAACACTTCATGGCTTTCTCCTCATGAAATTTGATATCCCATCGCACAACAGTCTTCCGACTGTCTGGCAAATACACACGATAGTTGTGGGGTGTTTCTGTGTACCCCAAAAATATCCCAACCTCTGCAGTTGGCTCCAGCTTCTTCCTAGCATCCTTCATCACATGAATGTAAACATGTGAGCCAAAAATCTTCAAATGAGAAATATCAGGCCTCTTACCAGAAAACGCCTCCTCGGGTGTACTCATGCCAAGTATCCTATGAGGACAATGGTTTTGCACATAAACTACAGTGTTGCATGCCTCAGCCCAAAAGTGTATGGGAAGGCCCTGATCATGCAACATCACCCATGCAGCACCCACAATCGTTCTGTTCTTTCGCTCCGCGACCCCATTCTGCTGTGGGTTATGAGGCGCTATGAGCTCTCTTCGAATTCCTTCTGCGCTGCAAAAGTCCTTGAATTCACCAGAGATGAATTCACCACCATTGTCGCTCCTAAGAGCCTTCACCTGCTTCCCCGACTCTTTCTCCACTAGTGCCTTGAACTCATAGAACTTTGAGAATGTCTTGCTCTTCTTCTGCATGAATAAGATCCAGCACTTCCGAGAAAAGTCATCAACAAATATCACATAGTACATGTGCTTTGCTGTCGAAGCTATTGAGAAAGGTCCACACACGTCTGTGTGAATTCTCTCAAGGATCGTCGTGGCATGACTATCCTTCTCGTGAAAGGTGGCTTTCACAAATTTTCCCAAAGTACATCCCTTGCACTGATCTGACTATGCAAGTGTACCTTTGGGAAGCCCGACAGAAATCTGCTACAAAATTTTTAAAGCACCATGGTGAAGATGGCCCAATCTCCTGTGCCATAGCTCACCCTCATCCTGGCTCACCACTCCTTCTGCCTTGCCTACCATTGTTGCGCAGCCATCTACCTGCAACTGATAAAGGTTCTTAACTTGAACCCCTATCCTCCAGGTTTCACCAGGTTCCTTACTGCGCAGGAAATCCTTTCCCTCGCTTTAAGACAACATCATATCCCTTGTCTTCCAACATAGCCACCGAGATCAGATTCTTCTTCAATCCTGGAACATGAATAACATCCTTCAATATGAAAGGTTTACCAGACTCCCTCTCAAAGGAAATGGTCCCGATACTAGTCGCATTGTATCTACCATCATCGCCCATCTCGATGTGCACTCCAAGATCCTTCTCATCCAGATCACTGAAAAAATATTTGTCTCCGGTCATATGAAAAGATGCACCACTGTCAAGAAACCACACTGAACCCATCACACTTGAGACCAAGCATGCGATCAGCTAAAAATCCAGCTCAAACTGCGAGGCTAAGGCCTCTCCAGTTGCAGATCCAGTAGCCTGCTTATTTTCCTTATTCTGTGGAAAATTAGTGGCGTAATGTCTGTGTTGGTGATTGAGAAGTATTCTTCTTGATCTTCCCCTTCCTTGCTTTGGCAGCCAAAGCGCAATTTTATTCATCTTCATTCTTCGATGAAGATCCATCCCTGGTACTCCGCCTTATCTCCTCCTACAAAAGATCCGACCAAAGTAGCTCCCATCCCGGCAGTTTATCCCGACCATTGACAGAGTCCTCATAGGAATGCCAACTCTTAGGAAGCCCAAGGAGAGCCAAGATCACCAAGTCCTTTTCATCTATAGTAACCCCCACACTTCCCAGCTCATCCCTGCATTGGAAAAACTTCGTGAGGTACTTAGGTATACTCTCGCCCTTCTCCATTTTTATTTTCTTGAGCTTATCCTTGAGCGCCAACTTCCTCTGGTCGCTCTTGCTTTGGAACAAGTCTGTCAAAGCTTTCCACATCAAGAATGGAGAATATTTACCATGAAGGCTAGAAACTATGTGATCCTTCACACCTTCCAACAGAATCCTTCGACATTTTTTTGTCTTCTTTTTCCATGCGTCAAGTGCGGCAGCATTGCTAGAAGCAGGTTTTGGAATTTTTGCATCTATGAACTCCTTCAACCCATTATCCTCCAGCACTTCCTCCATCCTGTCCTTCCATGCAATATAATTTTATCTTCCCTCAAGGGCATACTCCAATCCCAATCCGTTGAAAGACATCGCAACTTCGACACCAACAAAACACTACTGCAAATTCGAATTCGACCAGCACAAAACTCAACCGCTTTAATGCTTTGCAATTGTTCCAATGATCAATATCGCTCTGATACCATGTAGAAATTATATAATTGATATGTTATATGTCTAATATTCTCCTGATCATACACTATTTGACTTCATGCACAATACAGAATCTATTCCACCATTGATCATCATATGCGGAAATTAAATCAATTGCATGCACACATTAAAACCATAAAAATTCACACGCATTAACACAGTGATTTATGGGAAAGATTAAAGCTGAAAACCCCCAAATATATGTATAATATATGTCATAGAGATCATGTAACAATCATAATACAAATCTTATCACGAGCTCTCAGTATCTCCAATCGCTACACACTAATCAGGTCCTGATCTAGCAAATCCATGCATCGATCCACTGCCACCTGCTAGCCTGCCTCTACTGCACAATCCCTACTAAATATGGGCTCTGAATGAACTCGAAACCACCTGGATTGCACTGCGCAATCCTCATTGGCATCTCCATCAATGTGTGGTGCAAACTCATGCACCAGTATAGTCACAATTGATAGTCACACTGCTCTTTCACCTACCTCTCCACTGGTCTCCACTGAAACTGTCCATGCACTGTAGTTAATCGATGTATTCATTTGACACGAGCGACAATTAGTGAATTAATTATTAACTAATTCACCACTACTATAAAAATAATCGGGCGGACTAGATACAATCTAGTCAACTCGTGTCTAATCGAGCAACCGAACACAACCCACTAAATACTTCTACAACCCAATAAACTCGTCACATGAGTTATAAACCTAATTCTCCATTCAATAGCTCCATCAACCCCTTAGGAATAGCATACCCCCGTCGCCTTCAGCTACATCCGTGCACTGCACTTAACTGAAGTGCTCGAAGAGAATAAGATAATGTTTATAGTCCAAATATTATTAAGAGCTAATAATATTCGACATATCTATTTTTAGACTGGCAATCGAAAAATAGATTCCGCCCAATATGTCTAAAAATAGAAGTCCATCTATTTTTCCAACTTGACCAACCATCCACAAATAGCATCCTGCAACTCATAGAATATGATCGACATGTCTAAAGACTTTGCTTAAAATACCTCACACTTAGTGAAGGCAATCTCTTTCAATAAGCTCATCATCTTGCTGCAATCTCAACACCTCATTCACACCGCATCGTTCTCTCCAAAGTGATCCCTCTCTCCTATGCGCCGTTGTTGACTTGGTCAAACCTAACCTTGTCTTCATGCATTTTCCCCTTTTCACACTTGAGGGTGAAAAATAAAGCTACTCTGATGATCCCTTTCTCATTATGAGAGATTTTATTCATGTCTTCAATAATAATGGGTTCCCTTACCCATTTATTAAGCTTATAGGTGATAAAAACAAAATTTTAATATTCCATTTAGTTGTGTGCTAAAATGGGAAAATTACAATCCTCCCCTCCCAAATGTTGCTTGTCCTCAAGAAACTGCAAGGATAGAACTGGAAAATCTCCACCCAAGGCATGGAGTCTGAAATTTGTTGAGGAACATCTTCCCCAAGTGGATCCTCCATCCCCCAAGCAATCTTCCATACAAAATGAGTTACCTCCCAACATGGCAACTCTTGAAAATCACCTTGCACCATTGGCTCCTGCAATGTAGGTGGGCTGCAAATCTGATCTTGGTAGACAAAATAGCCTACCCCACGCTATCATCCTCTCCACTTAGGATAAGTTTAGAGTATATACTGATCTTGGGCTGCAATAATGTTGCCCTCCAGTGGCAAGATGAAGACTATACCTCCAAGGGTCTCTTCCCCAGCGTTATGAAACATGTTGTCCCAAATCATCTCATATGTGAAGAATTGGAAGTCACCATCAAATGGCATCCAATCAATCATATGGCTCACCTCAAATGGAAAAAAATGTATTGCTGTAGTGGCCACATATCCTCTCATGCTCCCATTAGTACATGCAATGCAAATAATGTGGGAGATCTCTCCCCCAAAGGACACATTCAGCCAATGTGCCATTCCCCCAATCATGCTCTCAATAAATATAAAGACAACAACAACATAATGAACCATAATGAGAGCCATGCTTGCTATCATGTGTGGCAAGGGAGAAGGACAATGGTCCCTCAATTGTAACCAATGCAGTTTGACCCTCAACTGCAAAAGAGTGTGACAAAAAGTGTGGCCTTTCAACCACTTGCTTGTTTTCCCACTCTCCTCAAATGTATGGAGAAAGTGAATGATGTATGTTGCAAGGTGAGCATGTCCTCCAAAATACATTTCCTCCCCAATTCCTCCTAGGGAGTGGTCACCAATAGTACTCATGGCCTCAAGTAGACCATGGGGTCTAGCAAAAATAATGCTCCTCCTTGGAGCAACATCCTGTACATATATGGTTAAGGGATGAATATACAAATCATCATGCAAATAAACAATACCCTTACCATAAGTTCTGCTCATGCAAATGGAGTGGCTTGAAAATGAGTCTCCTCCAATCCTCAGAGAGAAAAGAGGTGGTTGTGCTAACTCCTCCAAAGATTTATGTATCTCCTCCATCTGCACATGATCTATGCATCTCCTCCTATGTTGATCTGTCAATATCATGCAAGAAAGATGATCCTGGGAGTACTCCACCAACAACTAGGAGCTCCAACATGGATCTATCCTCCATAGTGACAGCGCTGATGATTCCTCATGAAGGACATCTGTCATATGGTCATCTCCTTCTTTGACAGCTCCCATGCCAAAGATGCAAGTTGGAAGGTTGCTATCCTTCCCCTGCTGCTTCTACCGCAGCACAGAATCTGAAATGAGAGTGGGTGAAAATGATGTTGAGAGAATTTCTCTCTCCCCCTTGGGTCTACCCAAGACTCTCAGCGCTGTGAGGTTATCTCCCAAGGTCTCCACTCGTCTGAAATCAATGAATGGTGCCTCAACATGTGAAGCATCCCTCCTCCTCTACTGGTCCAGTGGTCTCCCCGGTAAAATGTCTCCATGCAATGAGACATCCTCAACAAGAGATGACTGAATATATGAATGGAGAAAGATCTACATGCTTCCATTGCGCAATCCAATCACCTTCTCAGGTGTATCAACCTCCAGAAATGAATAGGTATGTGTACTCCTTATCTCATGATGCTGGGTCTTCTCCCTATCTCCTCCTTATTTCTCCAAGGTTCCACACCTCTTCAACAATGGCACATGAATTGTGCCTTGATCTCCATACATGAGATCCTGGGGACTTCCTTGCAAAGATGCAAGAATCCCTCTACCTGGAGCAAGAGCTCCTCCTTCCTCTGCATGAAGCACTAGATAATCTCTAAATGGCATAACGATGTTGCCCTCAGCCTCCTCAACATAAGTGGGCAACCATCCAACAGTGTTGCTACAAATATGGAATCTCTCCCAAGGTGGAAGTAATTCCCAATCATCAAAGGCCAATTAGTATCCCATTTTCACCATGATAGTGCCATCTCCTACTCCTACAACATCATACAAGAAATCAGAGCAATTTTTCCCTTGCTCTCCGAAGAACAACCCAAGCAACAAAATTTCTTTCTACTTTCTCATGCTCTCATCATACAAGACATGTGATGAAGACATAGTGAATGATATGAATGTTGCATCATCACTATGCATCCATACTCTTTGCTGCTCCATGATGCCAGCATCCTGCCACATCTTCTCCATCCTTATACCCTTGGAAAGAATGTATGTCAAGTGATGGCCAAACTCCTTCAAGAGTAACCAGCGCAGCCAAGCCTCCTGCTGCCCAGTATCATAAATCTGCAAGTAGCTTACCAACTTCTTGCTCATCATCCACATCCACTCAATCAATTGTGGATGTCTCCTTCCATCCTTCATCTTGGTACTCCTCCCATGAGGGCTACCATCATCCCAAATCAGATTCCTGCATTTCATGGGATCTTGAAATGCAATCTTCCCGAGGATAGATTTGACCCTATGAGGATCCAAATAGGTGGTAGGCAAAAACCTCCCATCATGATGTGTATGGTTCAAGGAATGTCCAACACAGTCATGAGAGATGTTATCCATCCAAATATGTCCTCCATCTTCTATCTATTTTTGTGAGAAGGGAAGAACCTCCTCAAACTATTGAAGAATCTTGCACTCCATGATGTGTGGGAGTGGACCTCCATCGAAATCTCTCTTGGAGATCTCCTCCTCATGCATGGTCCTCCTTGGATCTGATGCCAGTAGAAGTCTCTCTTTGAGTTGTGGCATGCTCATTGAGAGAGTGTCATCTAGAGAGGAGAAAGAGATTCTTATCTCCAGATGTCTACTCCTTCTCACTGCTTCCTCCATGGCTTCCTGAATGAACCTGCTCTTTGAGTGCTCACATGAGGAATGATTCCTCTTTTCTCCGTCATCGCTTTCGTATAGCGCAGTGCTATTCTGATGCTCTAGGTCAACTACATGCAATGATGTAGACCCATCCAAAGTGTTTTCTGAAATGACAAGAGATGGATTTTTAATCATACCTTGGTGAAATGTGGAAGCTCCTTGCAGGGTTGCAAGAGTTTCCTCCTCATAAGTGTTGGCCTCCCAAACTGTTGAAGATGAAGGCTGCTCCTCCATGGACTCAATAGCGCTGGTACGTGCCTCATTAGTTGGTGGTAAGGGCTCCTCCCTCATTTTTCCAAATCTTATGATCATTCTTTGAGAAAACTCAGCAAGAGTTAAAACCCTTGCATGGCTTAGATGGTTGATCCACCAAATCTTTGCTTCAACTTCAAGGTGCAGCACTGCAACTTTTACAGCCTCTCTGTCTACTATAGGATGTAGTAGGAATAAAGCCTCTAGCTTCTTCACCCAAACCTCTGCTGCACATGTGAGTGATCCATCAAATGTGGACAATAGAAATCTATTGCCTCTCATCATCCCATAGCTGTGGGGTCTTCTTTCTTCATTCTGCAGAATAAAGTGTGGAAAAGCTAGAGTCTCTTGGAAGGCTCTAGGTTTAGCTCGGTATTCAGCAAGGTACTCACTTAGAATTTCGAATTCCAAGTTTTCTTCATGCTTCTGGTCTTCTTCTCTGCGAGAGTAGGAAGTGCATGGTCCTTCCTCTTCCCTTTCTTCAATCTGCTTGACCTCCTTGGAGAGGTCTCCTCTGGATCTGAAAATAGATGAGAGTAAAATCATCTTCTTCATCATCTTGATCTTCTTTGGCTGAGACTCACAGGCTGAGCCAGAGGTCATGCTTTGATACCACTGTAATATCCCAAATCTAGAACAACTACACTATTGGGAATATCTCAAGATATTACCAATGTGGAGATCCAGCAATACATGAACATGAATGGAAATAGCAGTGAATAACATCAAATTAAAAAAATACAATAAGATCTCATAGCCATCTTATAAATAATATGGTAGCAGAAATTGTACAAGATCTTGAGGAAATGATCACTCAAGCTTAGGCAAATCCATCATCAAAGACACAAGTACAATAATCATGTAATACACTGCTAAATATGATAAGCCAAGCTATGATTGCGCAGTCTATGAAGGGGAACTGCTGCAAAATAATTTCAATACATGGATACAACAATATATATCTCAAATAAAGAAGGGGGGGCAATATCTCAACCCCTGGAAACTACAATACACAATCCTTAAAAGGATTGGCTGAAATATACACAAAATGGAAATTCTACAGAAATGTCGGAGTTGCTGGGTAGCAGCTGCAACTCAGAAACTGGAAATGGATGTAGATAGTTGATGATGTTGTGAATTATGGCTGAATCTCATCCAAAGGATCTATCAGGTGAAAGGCTGATCCAATCCCTGAAGATCTCACCCTCCAAAATAGTGGAGCAAGTCCCCACTACAATTGCACTCAGAAATAATGCAGTCTAGAGAAGGGACTGCGTTGTTGGTGAAGGGAAGTGCTTGGAATGATGCCAATGATCTGTAATAAGCTTAGGAATATCCCTCACTAACCTCCCAAAGTAAAATAATCTCCCTCCTCTAAAATATGAGCCAAGGAAATGGTGTTGTGGAGTCCCCACTGCAACACCCTGCAACACAAGGTTATCCTGCTTTAGGAATAACGTTGTGACTGAAGGAGGTGGCTTTGGTCTTGAGCCAAGAAATGTGGAGAGTGAAGAAAAATCCCTCAAGAGGCCTCTCAAGAAGGATAAGGAGTCCTAAACAGTAAATACCCCGACAATTCTTTCTAAACAGTAGAAGAATGCACAATGCCTAAATAGACAATGAAATCAATAAACCAATTCATGAATAACAATGGCTACCTTGCCCTCCTTTCAAACAAGTGAAAGCTCTCTCTCCATGGGTCCCACTCATTAGGGTTTCCTCCACCAAATATCCTCTTCCTCATTCACACTACGATGTCTTCCAAAGTGATCCACTCCTCCTATGGCAGTGTTGTTGACTTGGTCAAAACTGACCTTGTCTTCATGCATTTGCCCCTTTTCACACTTGAGGGTGAAAAATAAAGCTACTCTAATGATCCCTTCTCATTATGAGGGATTTTATTCATGTCTTCAATAATAATGGGTTCCCCTACCCATTTATTAAGCTGCTAGGTGATAAAAACAAAATTTTAATATTCCATTTAGTTGTGTGCTAAAATGGGAATATTATAGAATTCTTCTCTCAGGCCTTCCAATTGTGCATGCTTTTCACTAAATTATTTATGTTTAGCCTGTAAGGAAGCCTGTATCTCCTGAAATTGGTTCTTTATCTCTTCTTTCCTTTCAAAATCATGAATGAGGACGTTGGCGTCATAATCCAAAATCTTTGCAATCGCTTGTAGGCTCTTAATTTATTTTTCCTTTTCTTCCAATAGCTTTTAAGAGGAAGTGACTTCTTTGGGCTACCCAGAATTTCTGACTATATTGTCTTCCAATTCTTTGATTCTATGGGATATTGTCCTTAAATCCACTCATGCGATATGTAGTTGTTCAAAAAAAAATCCAACATAGCTTGCTTCTTTCTATTGCTAGCAGTAGAATCTAATAATCGCTGAGCTACTATTTCACTCGTTTGTATGTGCCAATTTACCATGTCAAAATATGATACTTTTCCAAGGTTAATAGCCATGGAAGAAGCGCAAGAACCCACTATTTGTTGGTTTTCGTTCACTTTCGGTTACACAATTGTGAGGTTAAATGTATTAGCTTTGAAATCTGTCAATGAAATGAATCTTGACCTGAAAGTTGGAGTCATTTCATGCAACATTAAATTTTCCACCATCTGGGCTAGTTGAGGCAACAACATTAACTTTGTGCCCATAGTATGGGTTGAATTTTCCCCATAAAAATTGTGTCTGACATCGAGTGCTTACATTCCTGAGTCCCTTGGTTGGGATTCATAGAAGATCTGTTGCATTTTTCTACTAATTGTTCTACCATTTTCTCAAAAGCTTTAGTATCTATGTCTTGGCCTTCTTTGGGATTTACACAACGTTGGGCTCCTTCTAACTCTAAGGTATATGAATTTCTTTTGATCATAGGAGGTAATGTGGTCAAAGGGTTTAGTAGATCCCATGTCAGAAATGTGAACTTCCGTTGGTATCAGAGCTTGCTTGCATGTTTCCCTGGCACTTGTTTGTGCATGGCTCAATGTTGCAGACATTGCATTACTACCTGAATGTGGCCACTAGGTGGAGAGAGAGTATTCGCCAATTTCTCCATCTTAACTCTGCTTTCATGAGTATAGGTTCAAAGTCATGCCCGCTTTCTTAGTTCAGAAATTATTCTGAGATTTTCATAATGCCAATAGATATCATGCATTAAGTCAAATAAAATCATTTCATTTTCAATCAAGTCAACAACATTTTTATTTTTAGCAATAAGAAAATGAATGGAATAGGGATAACTAAACAATGTTACCTTTTTCTTAGAAGCAAAATGAAACTCATTAACCATAATTATTTGTCTCAAAAGTTCACAAGCAAAAATCAAAGGTGTAATAAACTTAAAGGGTTCCTTGTCGAAACCATAGAGCCTAATCATGAAATATTCTGGGTAGAGGAACCAACTTTATATGTTGTCTTCCTTAGTGAGTCGCAATAACCTTATATGTTCATCAAAATCCTATCTAGGGTCTCCCCGAGTAATTTAACCCTTAAATAAAAAGAAAATTGATCGATATATTGAGTATAAGCATCAAGAGCATGCCCCAGATAAATCAAATCAGTCAACTAGTAAATCTCCGCTTCTTTTTCATCCCCATCCTGAATAGTCGTTGATGAGCTCCATCATTAGACATATTTGGAGGGGTTAATAGTCACCTTTTTGCCTTCTTAGATCTATTTTTCTTGTGTTTTTATTATTATTTGGTTTTATGATGCTAGTATAGGTGGTGATTAAGGCTAACATACTCGGAGTGTCTAATATGAGGTTGAGTGAAGAAAATAATGAGTTATTAAGCATTTTTATAAGGATTTTATCATAAAGAATTGGAGGAGCGAACTCAATCTTTGTTTACTTGGATTCAAGTGGACTCAATCACCCCAAATATTCTCTCCAGCAATTCGAGTTCCAGGGGCAGCCAAGTAACTCAAAGAGGAGTGAACTCAATCTTTGTTTACTTGGAGTCAAGTAGACTCAATCACCCCAAAGATTCTCTCCAGCAGTTCGAGTTCTAGAGGCAGCCAAGCAACTCAAAGAGGAGTGCACTCGATATTTGTTTACTCAGAGTCAAGTGCACTCAATCACTATTTTCTAGGGAGCTATTGGTAGCTGCCCTTAAGAATAAATAGAGCAAAGCTAGAGCTAGGAGGGGGATTCTAGTCGATTCTAGTTGGAACTTTCTTGCAAGCTATTGAGCTTTTTATTATTTTACTCAGTGATCAAACTTTCAGAAATGTATGACTTTATTCTTTTATGATATGAGCATATTGATTTCATTTTACTGATTTAAGTTTCAGAGAGCTAGGCTCGTTGGTTAGGGCCCAATCCATGTGCCTCAACCTCTTTGTTGTATTTGTTCTCTACTTTATGTCATTCAATTAGTTCTTCTTCTGCTAGTTTCATTGTTGTTTAGTTTTTCTTTTAGTGTGCTGATGTAGTTTTTCATTTTCTTATGAGAGTAATAAAATAGAGGAAAACCAAAAATCTGTGGATCTAGCCCCCCTTATCATCTCTGTCAATAGGGCTCGAGGAGGGCGAACCTTCCCACAGACCCAAAAACTTATTTCTGTTCACTATTTCTGAGATTAAAAGTAGAGTTGCATTACCATTTTCAACCTTCCTTTTTGTATTGCATTTTCACACATTTTCCTATTTTTTGTGCATAGACCAGCATAGTTGTTTGCAATAATTAGTGATAAATACCCAGAGCAGATCCATGGTGCTTTCTCGCTTCATTTTCCATCTTTGTACTCACAACCTGAGCATTGTTGTTACGCCCTCCATTCCCTCTTTTTCTCCGCTTATTTTAACTACCTCACCCACATTTTTCCCCTAAAAGCACTTAAACCCTTCAGCCCGCCTTATTCCTTTGTTTCTATTGGTCACAATTGCCTTACTCATTTTAACGTAAAAATGCTTGAAAAACCATCAAAGTTTGACCTCCGCCTTTCCTCCTCGAACTTCCCGCTACCGTACATCGCAAATCACATAACGCAGTGTTTAGTTTCTTCCTTTAACACTTACTGCTCCTATCTGTCGATTGTGATATTGCAATATCGCATATCACACTTCGCACCTTTTCCCTTTTTCTTTAAGACTTACCACTTCCAAATGTCGATTGTGATATTGCACTCGCACTCCACCACTGGTCCCACTGCCACATCATCTGTTGCATCGCACATCGCACTTCGCATCGTTTTCCCTTCTTTTAAGACTTACCGCTATCCCTCCAACTTTGTGATATTGCGATTACAATATCGCACTTCACACTTCGCAACTTTTACCAAATCGCAACCTTTACCACATCGCAAATCTCTCATCCCAACTTTTTCCCTTTTATTTTAAGACTTTCCGCTCCTATCTACTGATTGCGATATTGCGATCGCGCTCCGCCACGTCACCCGTTGCAAATCGCAATTCGCAACCTTTTCCCTTTTATTTTAAGACCTACCACTCTTTTGTCGATTGCGATATTGCGATATCACATATCGCAGACCGCAAACTTTTCCCTTTTCGCATTTCGCACATCACAGCGTTTAGCCCGCCGCACTTTGCACTTCACAACTTTTGCTCCATCACATCTCTGCCATCGCACTTTTCAAATTATTCCACTATGAAGCATTTTTGCGCTACAATAAAGTTTTAATCAGGTTTAAAACCTCTCTTTCCACTTCTAATCCTTGTTTCATGTTTTAAGCCCTCCATTAGCCTCTTTAGCCCTTTTCTTCCTCCAAGCTACAAATCAAAACTTTTTCAATTAGAATTAAGTCATGGATAGCTTAGCTGCATGGATAGAAGCATGGTAGATAGACCATAGGATAAGTAGAGTGCATTTAGCCGTTTGGCCAAGTTAAGTGTGGTTTAGAATTAGCTTCCTTCCTACCATTTATTTTCAACAATTTAATTTAGTTTCTTTTTGTCATTTCCTTTCTGCACATTAAATTAGTTCCCTTTCCATCATTTATTTCTACAAATTAAGTAGTTTCCTTTCTGTCATTTCCTTCCAGCAATTTACTTCTTTTTCTTATCATACTTTAAGAAATAGCACCCTTCCATAAAGCAGAAGAGGATGACATGAACAAAATGCATCTGTTGTGTATATAGCACTGTCACCTCCAAGTTTGTACGAACCCCGGGTTGATAAAGTAAAGTAGGGCAGCCCCTAGGAGTTGCAACACTCTTGGTGCAATACTAGGGCACACTAGTCGTGAGGAGCTCAGTGGAAAAGAAGTAAGAAAGATAATTAAATAAAACTAAATGAATGAGGTATGTTGACAATATTTGAACGAAATAGTAGTTGTAAGGTCGATCATGATAGCTCTAGCCAAATATTTCATAAAATTAATCACCATTTTGTCGGGATTCTAATTTGGATGGCTATGAAAACAACCTCATCAACCTTTGAATTTCCCACTAAGCCAAAGATAATAATAAGTAGTGATGTCAAATTTTTATATAAAGTATTGAGTGAACTAGTAGGGAGAGGAAACTCTAATTTCTGGCTGAGGTTAGGGCCTTTGAGAATTTGAATTTATCTTATTCTTCCCTCATAATAAACTCTTGGTCAAGCCCTTTATCAGTAATGTCAATTTTAGAAGCTGGTAAACAGAGCGTTTTGGAAAGGATGTCCTCATTGATTTCAAGGAAGACTTGATAGTCTATAGGAGAAACAATAGTTTTAGGTTTGAGGTCGAAATACTTGGCTAGGAGGATAGAATCTGGGTTGAAATGCACAGAGGGGAGTGCAGAAGTTAAAACCCCAGAGTGAATAAGAGATTGATCGTCTTGGGAGCCACCTAAGGGAGAATTTAGGTTTCTTTTCAAGGTAAAGACGTCCATGATGTAAATTTGAGATTGATCATCTTGGGAGCCACCTAAGGGAGAATTTAGGTTTCTTTTCAAGGTAAAGATGTCCATGATGTAAATTTGGGTGTCCCTGATACCAACTAACTCATTAATAAAATTTTGTTTGGAAAATTCTTCCAACATCTCACTTTTCTCATAATTGTGCCAATAGAAAAAATATAAAACAAAGTTTGGGTGGACGGGGAAGTACTTACCTTGTGAAAACGATAATGGATTGAGCCTAGTTCCCTGGTTTTTGCAGAAACGACACCCTTTATGATGCTTATAATACCTAATTACATGCATAAACAATGGTTGTGAAGGAGAATAAAGTGAAAAGCTAGCTGAGGATGGATATTAATTAGGGACTGATCATGTTTAATGATTTTTGACACCTGTCAAAAACTCATTCATTCACTAAAAAAACGAGACTAGGTCCAATCCATCGGGCGCAACAAATGGGTTAATGCTTGTGCATGGGCTCAATGGCCAAGTGAACCATTGATCGTACTAGTGGTGGATGACTTACATCTCAAAGGGTGGAAATGGGGATGCTAATGCGCTTGCAACTTTGCGCCTGATGTAATAGATGATTGTTAGATGGATGGGAGACGAATGGACATGATGCATCAGGGATAAGGTAGGCACTTATCATTCGATTATTTTGGTGCCCGATGACAGATCAAGGTCTTCGATTTGGTAAAAACTCATAGGATCATTGAGAATGAGAAGGTGGGCTCATATTATCATATTAATAGATCTCACCATAACATATGCAACTTGCAGCCCACCGAATGGTTGTGGGCCATCGATGATTTAAAGAGACGCAATCCGACTTTGAAGTTTCCCCTATGCTAATTTGACCCAACTATTTAACTATTACTCACGAAAAGATTTAAATGCATAAATTTATTTTAAAAGGTATGAATGGGTATCATACTTAGGAGTAGGGGAAGTTTAGGTTATAAAATGGTTTTAGGAGATTCAATGATTGTCATAAGGAAAGTTTTCAAATTAAAGGCCAAGAGAGGCTTCTCCAATTCCACAATTTTAAACAATATTTCTTTGTAGTTGGATAAATTTGAGGAGAATGATTTCTATCATATATATAAACATTGAAATGTGGTTGCGAATAAACTTGCCAATCACAGGGTAATGTTGAGGCAAGGAATATTTGAAATAAATAAAAACTAGAGAATTATCTCTCCTCTCTCACGAGGTGCATTCTTTTGTTCTGAAATGAAACACTGGGCCATCTTGGCCATCCTTGAAAAGTGGCCAAATTGATGTGTTTGAATTCCTATCCAATGGATGTGATGTTGGCCCCGAGCTCTACACATGGCGTAGGTTGTTTTCGTGCACTAGCGCATGGAGGCAGGGTGTACAACATTCTCAGCTCCTAAATTACAAGACTGAGTCGACTCAACAAATGGAAAAGGAATAATATAGGATTTAAATGGGATGTGAACTTGTACATCGTGTCGTGGATCCGATATCAAATATTTTGTGTTTTGGCCTTAAATGCAAATCTTTGCAGTCCAGGTCGAGGCTTTAATACGATTGCAATTCCAATCCATTATGCAGGGGTCAAGATTCAGGCAGATTTGAAATTTAATCCTTAGGCTTTGGGCATCATCACCTTTGGATTCATGAGGTGCCATCATATATATAGGGGATCCATGAGGATGTTTTTATAGTTTCAGTAGCCATGAGGATTCCCCTAGGTTCAGAAAGAGGAGTTTTAAAAGGAAGGAATTGTCAGGTTCTGAAGAGTTTGATGCGGAGAAAGGCCAAGAGTGTCGAAGGCAGTCTGTGGAAAACTCGTTCAAGGAAGTAATGGGGAAGATACAAATCTCTAGTAGAATATTGGAGTTGGTGGAGAAAGAAAAGGAATCCAAGTTATAGTTATTATAAAAATGTTGTGAATTAATGTAGATAAAAATGGATAAAAAGCTGGCAAGTTTTGAGGTCGAACTATTAATTTCAAAGCTTCAAGTCAATGGGGATGCCCCATCGACTGGTGAATATGATGTCATTCAAAATGAAGTAGAGG
Organism: Pinus albicaulis; assembly: GCA_034641835.2. NCBI lineage: Eukaryota > Viridiplantae > Streptophyta > Pinopsida > Pinales > Pinaceae > Pinus > Pinus albicaulis. The sequence goes on from CM076576.1 coordinate 931,119,777, forward strand.
CAGGAAACTTAAGCGACTGAGGCTCGAGATGCTAAAGCGCATGGATACAACACAACCCGCGAACTTGAAGAAAATTTGATAGCCATTTCAAAAGTTGGGCCCTCTGGGATTTTTTAAATTTATAATGTTTTTTATGTATTGTAAGTATGCACTATGTTTGGGGGTGTTTTGAAGAATTTATGAAAGGTACTAATGTAAAATTGTAATACAAAAAGCCCGCAGAGGCTGTTAATTTTGGCAGCTTAGGGAAAATTCCCTCTTTTGGACAATCTTCCTCATCAAGGAAGACCCCTACTAGCCCTTGGAAGAATTTAATTTGGGTAAGGAAAAATATATTTTAAAATTGAAACCCCCATGTGCACAAAAATGACAGGTCGACCCGAAAGGAAATTGGACACCCTTGGATGGATATAAATACAAGTCAAGTGACCCTCATTTGGAGATCATCGATCATTCTTCTTTCTTTGGTTTGGCTCGCACAGGTCTGAGGTAGTTCACAGAGATTAGTTCGTACAGGTTCGAAATTGCAAGGTCCGAAGCTCACACGTGTGATTAGGGTTTTTATTTCTTAGCTGCAGTGATGCTACATGGTATTTTCGGTCGTAACCGCGGGCACGCAAACTCATGAGTGTGGTTGGAGGGTTTTAGTCACACACACATCTCTCTCTCCATGCGGTTGGAACTTAGGGTTTGATTTTGACAGTTGACCGCAATTAACCACATATTCCGACAATTGATGATAGTTGACTGCAGGCTTCTGAATCATGGTTTTGATTATTAACATTGTTGGGTTCATCTATTGCATGTTGTTTAGTTTATTTTGTTGGATAGTTTTGTGGTGGAAGATTGGATCATTGTAGTCTCTCTTTGTTGAAGCATTCAATGACAATCTAATAAGAAGAATAATTTGAAAGGGTTTCCCCTCTTGTGGGGTTTTACCCTAGTTTTCAACCAATCTTGGTGCCTCTATGTGTGAATGTCTTTCTTCTATTGTTCCTTTATGTTTTGTTGCATTGATTATAGTATTGTTCTTTCAATATAATTGCATATGTTGTTGAATAATTTTATGACGTTGTGGGGTGAATTCAATGGGTAAATGCTGAAATGCAATTTTTTGAAGTGAAGAACAATATAACCATAAGAAAAAATAACAGAGGCAAGAAAATTATGGTGTGGATATACTTGAATATTGAAGCCTCTTATATCACTAAAGCATGTAAATGGTTATGGTCATGCAACCAAATTTTTTAATATAAATATTATCCATTTCATTTAAATAAAATGAAGGAAAACAATTAATTAAAAAGGAAAAAACATCAAAATACAAAATTGAAAAATTAAAATTAAAATTAAAAACAAAACTAATTTTTACTTTTCAAAATTCAAAAAATACAATCCAAAAAACCTTTAAAAAATTAAAATAATAAGGATAATAATACTATAATTCAAAAAATTTAAAATAAAGATTCAAAGCCCACCCGGCATAGAATAGAAGGTGATGGGGTGTATTGGTAAGTCACTTTGTGATGTGGAGGTCACCGATTAGTGGGCAAAAATATAGTGATTTTAAGGGCTGGTATGGCCTAGGCAGGGTGCGATTCCAGGGTGATTTTGACATGTTAAATGCCCCGAGTCACACTTTCCAAAGCTAAAAATAAGCCCTATAATCATATGTGGAGGACACAAAAAAACTTGACAAATTTTTTTTCAAAACTAAGAAAAAAAAACTTATATTAAAATTATATATATATTTGTGTGTGTGTGTGACAACAAAATGTATGGGTTGGTGTTATTTATTTTTAATTACTTTCGATATGGATTTTAATTTTTTTTCAATATTTTTTTTATTTATAATTTTCTTTACCATTTAAAAATATATATATTATTTTGATTTTTATTTCCTTTAATAATTTATTTTTTTACTTTATTTTTTTTAATATATTTTTTTGCTTATTTTTTTAAGATATAAATCCCATCTCCTAAGCGTTTTCAATAAGAATGGTTATAGCAAAGTTCAATGTCTTAGAGCTTTTCAAAAAGCAGGAAAAGGTCATTTGAATAAGAAAGATCCTTGCGATTGGTTATCTGGAGTTCACCTTCCGTTTATTCAAGGTACTACTGATAAAATTGCTAGGATCCTTAGGAGACATAATATCTCCTCGACCTTCAAGCCCCTCTGCACCATTCAGAGTTCGCTGAGATCGGTTAAGGACCCAGTTTTCCCTAAAGAGGGTAAGGGTGTTTACTTGATTCCTTGCTCATGTGGGACGCCCTACACTGGTGAAACTGGTCGTTCCATTAATCAAAGGATTTATGAACATGTTGCTGACCTTAGGCATGGTATATCTCGCTCCTCTACCTTAGCAAAGCACACTGAAAAGAAAAATCATCACATTTGCATTGAAAATGCTAAGGTGATCGCGAGGGTTGACCATTTCCACCACTGTAAATTAAGCGAAGCCTTAGAAATTGAAAAGAGACCAGTAAACCTTAACAGGAATGATGGGTGGAGTGTTAGCAAATGTTGGATTCCTATCCTTCACTCTTAGTTGTTGTTTCTTCCTGCCCAATTTTTAATAATAATAATTATTATTTTTTAATTTTTTTCCATTATATATATATATATATATATATATGTTTTTTTTTTTCTTCAAAATTTTGTGGTTCTTTCTAATTATAATATTTATTGATATATAACATATCGAAACATCTAGAAATTAGTATTTATCTTATTAAATTTTATTATTAAGCAAAAATAGATATTATTAAGTATAATAATAATAATAATAATATAGTATAATTATCCCAGGATGCAGGTGATATGATGTGCACGTATGAAGATGTTCCCTCCCACGTTCGAGCTGATGAAGACCTGCAACGCATGCCTTCACCTGAAGTGGAACCACCTCCCTGCAATAATTCATATGAGGTGACAGAGGTACGTGATTATGACGACACGCAAGCCAAAAACCACCCTAAGTGGCCCCTCTCCACTGCAATAATTTGAATGAGCTCCTAGATGGTTATGACTCACTGCCATAACATGAAGCACATGAAAACACATGAGAACTGTCGCAAAATTTAGCTGCGAGTGTGTAACAATAATGTACAGCATCTACGCTTGTGCCACAGGTCTACAAAAGGGGAAGCCCCTTCGTAAAGTGGTATTCACAGTTTTCTCATTGTGGCTCACAATGCCCACTTAGCCTTTCTTCCTCAATTTCATCCCACCTGCGCGCTCCACCGACTGCGTAGCCTCCACGTTGTGCACTTCCCTGTCTGTGCGCCTCCCTTTGACCCCCCTTGCCTTGTCAGTTTCTCCCGACTGCGCACTCTCAGCATCAAGCTCCCCCAGCTGCGCAACCCCCTGCCCATTAACTCACTGTTGCACACTCCCTGTCTTTGCTCCAAGTATCTTCTTTATACCTCTCAGCCCCCAATTTCCATTTTGCTGCACTATCCCATGGCTCCGCGACTGTGCTAAAGGACAATCAAAGGCGGCCAAAGAGGCGCTTTCCTGGGATGCTATCAGCGCGGGCCCGATAACCTTTTGGAGTCCTTTGAGGGATCCTCTTATGGAATTCATGCCAGGGATGCCCCTCAAACCCCTGCGCACAACCAAGAAGGGGAGACCCCTGTTTAGGAAATGCAAAGAGGCAGAAGTGGACCCAATAAATCCACTATAGTGCACCAGGAGCACCCATGCTGCGGAAAAACAAGCCTCTTCTTGTTCAAGAGATAGTGGAGGATGACACCGACGTATGGATCATGGACTTGGAGGGCACCTGGATGCGTGTACCAGATGTTGAGTACTCAGTCTCTCCCATTCTCTACGCACCTGCTTTCATGCCTCCGTGCCGACCTACTACTGAGGAGGAGGCCATAACGCAGGAGTATGTTTCCAGAATCGAGGAGGAGGACCCAGACACTGAGAATGATGCAGAAACACCATGACTATGCGGTCAGTCAGCTTTTTTTAGTTTTCTGTTATTTCAGCTCTTATCACGTAACTTTTACTTTCATAAGTGCTACGACACGTTTTGTAATTTCCTGTTTCATGTTATTATAGGGCTGGTTTCCTCTAAGGAAGCAACCCCATACTTGCGCTACTTTGAAAACAATGAAGGACAAGATTGGTTAAGCACAACTTACCAACTCAGCTTGTAGCATATGTAATGTTTTATTTCAAATCAATATAGTTTAGCCTAACTCAACAATATATATATATACTACTACTACTCATTATTTTTTGGTTAAACAATCAGTATCTTATTTTCCTTTATTTAGTTAAAAATTAAAAGTAATAAATTAATTAATTAATTAAATTAATTAATAAAATAATAATAATCGTAATTTATTTGTTTTTTAAATTTATTATTCTCCTTATTTGAGTCAAACTAGCCGTTTTATAATGACTAGTTGGAGTGTCCCTTTATCTTTTTAAACTGGTAAACTGATCAGATTTTTCATCTTGTCCTGATGATGAACCACACTAGCTAGTTCGAAACACATCGACAAAATATTCTTGGATGTGATTATCACCGAAAGATTTTTATACATTTTATGGATCACAGAAGCAAAATTCCTAACAACGATATATATCTTTTTATTATAATTTTCTTAATATATATATATATATATATATATATATATATATATATATATATATATATATATATATATATATATATATATATATAAGTTTTTTTAATTACTTTAAAATGGTTGTTGTTTTTTTTTTCAAGTGTATTTATTTAATTATTTCATTTGAATTTTTTTAATGAAAAAATTGGCTACATTTCACATATCATCTTTTTAATAAGATTTTGTTTATAATGTTAATAGCACAATTAAAAAAATCTTCTAATTTTAAAGTGCTATTTCAAATAATAAATTAAAAATGTTTAAATTTTCATCCTAAAAAATGAGATGATGTTGCATGGCCACTTTTGTATTTCAGAATGTTTTCTCATCATTTTTGTACTGATGATATTTATTTTTTACTGCTATAGTTTGAATTTCCACCCTAAAAAATAAAAAATAAAATGACGTTGCATTACCACTTTTGCATTTTGAAGTGTTTTTCATATATTTCCTCCTCGTGATATTCGATTTTAATACTATGGTTGAAAATATTAAAATTAAAATTAATCTATCGAAAAAATCATTTGGGTAGTTTGTATGATGGTATTGGTGTACAAACATTGTGGTAGTTTATATAATAAATATAATGATGTGAATTCATGGAAGAATTCTTATAACACTATCGGAATTTTACCACATAAATATTTGTATTATTAATTCAATTTTTTTTATAAAAATTATTAAAGTGTTTATAAAATTGAATATTTTAAAAATTAAAAATTAATTTTTAAAATCTAAATTCTTATTTTGTAATTGGTAGATATATAAAATGTGATTAATTTTATTTATGTTTAAATAAAATTATTAATGTGTGAATGTTTTTACAGTTATATACATAATATAAATTTGAATTTCTGGAATTATTATGATTGAAGAGCCCGACATTTTGAGTGAACACTTCACCCATCAAACACTAAGTTTCTTCCTCCTGAAGATAAATGAAATATTCACCCGAAACAAACTCTTCAATTATATTACACATGATTCCAAAAATTCAAACTTACAAAAAATAATTATTTATTGTGGCAACATGCCAAAGAATGCAGCTCTCCGTCAAATTCTGAGTAGAGTGGACCAATATGCAAAGCTGGTTGGTGGGATTGAGTATTATCACATTCTAAGAAATAACAACAAATTGGCAGACTTTCAGGGAAACGAGGTAGTCAACAGAGAAATCGGATAGGCCAGCATTGACGAACACATCACAGCAATTCCCATCCCATGATGGCTCATGCCCATCTTCATTATGGATTTCCGCTCCCTCAAAGGACATAATCTTCTAAGCTATGGTCTGACTCAATTCTCTGAGCGCACTTATAATCAAATCCATGATATTTAGAAGTGGATATCATCGAATCCTCTTAGGATCTTCTACAATATTTTCCAGTGTATCCTTTCTCAGAATTTTATTCTCCTTCCTGTGAACTCTCTGTGCAGTGGCGCTCTCCTCCTTTTATATACGCCTCCTAACTCTCTAATAGATCCACCTACACTCTCTGTTTTTCCCCTTTGGAAGCCTTTTCTCTCATATGGTTAGCACAATCCATTGCATCTTGATCCCATTATGTCTCTCCCTTTCGGCGAAATCCCTCTCTGTTTTGTATCTCCTATTTGGCTCTTTCGTATTTGCAGCTCTTTGCCCCTGATTTGGGCAGTCGACCTTCGCTCTCCTCCCCATCTCCTTCATCGTTGTCACTGCTCCTCTCCCTTCACCAGAATTCACCTTCCTTATCTCTCTTATTCACCTCCAACATTATTCTTGAGCATCATCTTCATTTTTCTATCTCCTTGGTCTCTAAGGCACTCCCTTCAATCATCTGAAATCTCAGCTACCATCTCCAAAGTTGCGCCCTTCTTTCCACTGAATAAAGGCAGCAAATCCCTTACCTTCCCTCAACATATGAATATGGATCCCTCCTATGAGAAGAGTCAGCCCTGTTCCTTTTGTAAATCTCATAAAGTAGTCATAGAGCAATTGAAGAACCAAATGATCCAGAACACGGCTCACACCAAAGAAGAAATTGCATTCATTCGACAACAATGGTCTACAATCAGCAAGGACTTGATGGATGTTTAAAATCATTGTACCCACTTTGAAGGGACCATTCTCTATCTGCAGGACATTCTCACTAAAAGTTCTGAGCGCAGCTCCAACTCTCTAGATTGTGGAAGTGGCCACAGGGAGAGTGAAAATACTGTCAACAAGTGACACCTCTCCACTCCTGGTCCTCTCAGCTCAGTCCATTGTTTATTAGGATTTAATATAGTTTATCATGAAAACAAAATGTATCATTTTGCTTAATTATTTTGTCAGAATCTATATTCTAAATGTGATAGCCTCTATAGCTGAAAGGCATGTAAGAAGTAGCAGTAGTTGCAATGTAACAACAGTCAAGCACTCCCAGCAATTAGATCTGTTTTGTAAGCTGAGAGGAGTGAGCATGTATTGAGGAAGTCCCTCTTCCTCCCCTTTTAACACAGTTACCGATGAAACGGGAACTATTACCTCAAAACGGGAACTCTAAAAAAAAAACATCAAAAAACCATGAAAAAAAACTCGAAAATGAAAAGTTGTATTCTGGAATAACCCTTTTCGGGGTAAATTTTCAACGTTTGTAAAAAATGCAAGTAAAAGCCAATTTTTTTGGGTGCAAAAAACACTATGAAAATGAAACATTGTATTGTGGAATAACCCAATTTTTTTTCGGAGTAAATTTTCGACATTTTGAAAAATAGAAGTAAAAGCCAATTTTTTTTTTGTGTAGAAACCATCCCGGAAACAGAAAGTGATATTAAAAAAAAAAGAAAAAAAGAAAAAAAAAATTAAAATAATTACAAAAAGAACAAACTTCATTATATCTTTTTAAATTCAAACATTAAAAAAAAACATAAAATTTAAGAAACAAAAATAAAATTTAAAAAATAAAGAACATTTTAAAGACTAAAATTTAAAAATATATAGAAATAAAACAAAAAACAAAAAAACAAAAAAAACAAAAAAAAAAATTAAATTTAAAAAAATTAAATATACAAATTAAATTTAAAAACAAAAAGAAAATATTTATTAAATTAAAAAAAAAAATTAATTTAAAAAAAAAAAAAATAAAAAATAAAAAAAAAAAAAAAAAAAATTATTAAATTTTAATAAATTTAAAACTTAAAAAAAAAAAAAAATATATATATATATATATATATATATATTTATTGTTCAAATGAAAAATTAAAAAATTAAAAATTAATTAAAAATAAAAATGAAAAATAAAATATAATAAAAATATTAAATTTTAAAAACAAATAAATTATAAAAAATAAATTAAATTTAAATTATAAAAAAATTATATATATATATATATATATATATATATATATATATATATATATATATTAAAAATACAAATTTAGATTTTATTAAATTAAAAAAATAAAAAATAAAAAATAAAAAAAACTAATATTAAAATAACAAATTAAATTTAAAAACAAAAATATTAAATTTTAATAAATAAATGGATAAACAAATAAATTTTGAAATAAAAAATAAATTTGAAATATAAAACAAAATAAAGAAAACATTGTTAAAATGAAAATTTTAAAAAGTTTAAAAATCAATTAAAAATGGAAAGAAAAAATAAATAAATAAATAAAAATGAAAAACAAATTAATTTAAAAAAAAAACAAGTTTAATTTTAAAAAATAAAAAAATAAACTTAATTTAAAATACACCAGTTTAATTTAAATAAAAAATATAAAATTTTATATAATTAAAATAAAATATTAAATTTTAATTTAAAAAAAAAAAAAAATTATAAAATTAAATTTAAAAGCTTAATATAAAATTTAACAATAAAAAAAAATATATGAAAAAGTTATTTAAAAAAAAAAAAAAAAAATCAATTAAATTTTAAAATAATAATAATAATAATAATTAATAAATAAATAAATTTTGATTTTGCATTAGGAAAGGGTGGCGCCGCCCAGGTGGCGGCGGAGGCCGGCCACTGGGCGCGCGGGGAGGCTACAACGGCCGCTGAGCAAGTGAGGAGGCTGCAAGCAGCCACCCGCCCGTCCAGCGGCCAGCCTCTGCCGCCACCCTTTGCCAATGCAAAAATAATAATAATTATTATTATTATTTAAATTTCATATATATATATTTTAATTTATATATATTTTAATTTAACTTAATATTGTATTTTAATTTTTTAATTTGTATTTTTATTATTATATTTAATATTTGTTTTTTATTTATTTTTATTTTATTTTTTTGAATTTCAAAAAAAATATTTTTTGTTTTTGTTTTAATTCAATTTTTGTATTTTAAATTTAAATTTTTTTAATATATATATATATATATTAATTTAATATTTTTAGATTAATTATTTTTTAAAATTTAAAATTTAAAATTTATTTATTAAATTCATTAAATTTTAATTTAATTTTTTTTTTAAATCTTTTATTTTATTTATTTATTTCATTTTTAAATTTTATAAATGGTTTAATTAAAAAATTAAAAAAAAACATTAAATTTATATATGTATTTGTTTTATAATTATTTGCAAATGTTTTTTTTATTATTTTTTGTTTTTTAATGATAGTTTTTATATTTTATATTTTATATTTTAATTTTCTTTTTCAATTTTAAATTTATTTTTTTATTTTTTTTATTTTTTATTTATTTATTTTTTTTTAAATTTTAAAATTTGTATTTATTATTATTATTATTATTATTGTAATTTAAATTTTTAAATTTAAATTATTTTTTATTTTTGTATTTTAATTTTAATTTTGTAATTTTAATTATTTTAAAATTTTCTTTTTTTTAATTATATGGTTTTTTTTAATAACTTAGAAAAAAAAAATGTTTTTGATGTGTTAATTTATTTATTTTTTTTCAATTTTTGTTTTTTTTTCTTTAAATTATGTGTTTTTTTTTTCTCATTTCTTTCAATATAATTTTCGAATATTTTTTTTTTTTTTTTTTCTTTAAATTGTGTGTGTGTGTGTTTTTTTTTTCTTCTCATTTCTTTCAATATAATTTTCAAATATTTTTTGTTTTTTTTGTTTTTGTTTTATTATTTTTGTTTAAATTTTTTATTTTTACAAGTTAATTTTGTTTTTTTTACATTTTTATTGTTTATATATATATATATATATATATATATATATATATTATCTGAGTTTTGTTTGTCATGTTTTTCTTATTTTATTTTTATGTTTTATTACCAACATGAAAATCGCCACTGTAAAAAAGGTTGATGCTGCATCAATACGTTTCAAATTAACATGAAAATCACTAACATTTTAAAACAAATATTCATGCTTCATAAATAAAAATATTAAAGTGTCAAAAATATGCACACCAAAAAAACTGGTGATTCTGCATCACCACTTTTCAAAATCGGGTGTTTTTTGCTACCAAAAAAAAGTAGGTACCAATTCAGTTACCAATTTGATCAGTAACCATGTTTTTTCTGATAAATATATTATAACCGAACTTGTGTGAAAAAAATAATAATGAAGATTTGTAATAATAATAGGAAAAATATTATTTATATTTATGTATAATTTAAATGTGAATATGTTTGTTATTAATATATTTTTATTTTCATTAAAGATGTGTTTATTTTGGAATAGAGTTGTCAGAATTTTTGATTTAATTATCAATAATTAATAGATGAATGGTAAAAATTTAACCTTTACACAATATTCAAGGATATTTTTAGTAGTAGTTAAGATACAAAGTTGATATTTATTTTTAACATAGTTATACCCTTTTTGTATTTCAATTTAATTTAAAAAATGCTATAAAGTTAAATTCGCATTATTTTGAGCATCAAATGAGTTATGATTTTTTGGGCATGTGGTATTATAATGAAATCTATTTATAAGCTAAACATTTAAATAGTAAAATTAGGATGAATCTCCATAATTAAGAATTTTTTTACATATTTATATATCTATGTTTAACTCATATATTATATTTTTATAATTAATAATAATAACAATAATTTAAAGGTTGCAGAGCTCGAACCAACAATGGCGGGATGGGTCAGGGATGACGGTCAACACCTTCTGCTTCTGTGGCTACACTGATTCGGGTTGTGGGTATTCTGCTGAGGCACGCAGCCTCGAGTTCTGATTTTTATTCTATCTCTATTATGCGGTGGGTATTTTTTATTTTCACACCCCATATTGTGGTTATCCCGTCCGTCTGGTTTTGTTTTTACATCCGCTTCACATATCTCGCCTTCTTTCACTCTGGGTTTCGCGTGAGTGGAGGTTTCTCCCAGCTGGAACGGGGGTCTTTTAACTGTCTTGACAGTCACTCTCCCTACCCCAATAGCCCGACTACAGGGGCCTCTTTATTTCTCTTCACATTTGCTTGACCCCAGTTGTTTGTTCCCATCCAATCGTTTTGCATCTTGGACCTCGGAACATGGTGTTTTTGGCGCGAACGTGGTTTTACTACTTGAACGAGGGTTTCACTGTGCGCTTGAAAATGATGGATGATGAAGTGGATTACTCATCGGACCACCTGGAACCTTTTCAAATCTGGGTTGGCTATGACTCTTATAGGACATCTGGAGCGACTGCTGAGGTGGACTTGGGCAACAAGGATGCGGTGGCGATGGAAATCGAGGAATCATCCATGCCGCAATACACGTTGGAGGAAACAACTCCGATCTCTAAAACGGTATGCACGGAACCCATATTACCCCCCATGGCATCTCCTGCATATTCCATTCCATCGCCTTATGTATTAAGGTTATGGGAACAACAAGCGCAGGAGACTTTGGACGAACTAGGTAAGTTTGAGATAGGGCTGCATTTTGTGTGTGGTCCTCAGGGAGAAACCCTCGGTTTCGAGCAACTTGAACTCAATCAGGGGGAACCACTTCCCAATAGTCTTCCGGGATAGGCGGTGCCGACCACGGTTACAGATTCCAGGTGTTTTGAGGGCATTCCATATATTTCTCCCTCGTACGATCATCCCAAGACCTCAGACTCGGACGACAACCCTAAAGCGAATGGTGTAAGGAGGGACAGGGTCTCTAACAAGGGAAAAAAGAAGCACTGGTGCACCAAGAGTAGAGCTGGAAGAAGAGACCTCATCTTTGGGCAAGGTGTCGGCATGGAGAATCTGGAACACACCTCCCATATTGTACTGGTGGGAAGAGTCAGGGGTAGGAACTACACCACCGCTAGACTCAAAATTTGGACGATAGAGATTTCGGGCAAATATTTGGTGCAGATTCCGGGGGTCCTAACCATGAACCGGGGCTAGTTTGCGCTCATATTTTCTCAACCAGACATGGCAGACTGTGTCCTCACAAAATACTGGTACATAGAGATGACCCCAGTATTACTAAAGAGATGGACTCCCCTCTTCAACTTGAACAAGGAGAAGTCTAGAACTGGTCCGATATGGGTCCGACTGCTGGCATTACCCTTACATATCTGGAATGAAGAAGCACTTCAATTCATTGTGAAGACCTGGGAATCTATTTGGATCATGATCGCTCCTACCTCGAGACTGGCAACATTTTTGTGACTCAGATTCTCATTCATCTAGACACGTGGGATGGACTTGTCGAGGCTTTCAACCTCCATGTAAACGATATGGTATGTGTACATATTCTTGATTATGAAGGGGTTCCCTTCGGGTGCAAGCTCTGCCATGAGGTGGGGCACTTGTACAAGGAGTGTCCTCTCATCATTTTAGCCACTGCTCCAGCGAAAGTATTGGTACATGAAGAGAATCAAATGGAGTGGGGGGGGTGGAGGAGACACGGGCACATGCCTCGAGGTCAGCTACTCTTGCTCAAGGATCTCCTACTGTCGATTCATCGATTCCTTCTTCTCAACCGACCGCACATCACTGCTCCGTCCATAGATTGGAGGAGGACTGCAAACCTATCTCAGGTACTAATCTCCCAACATCCCTTTCGATTTCATCTGCTTTGCATTGTAATACTTCCTTTGCTTTGTCTTCTGCACCCCCATCTATAAATATTAGCAATTGTAATCTGGGTCCCCTAAGCTGTCCTGTTGCATCTGCTCCTCCTACTGTCTCCTGGCCAGACCCCCACACCATTGTTGGTGACACCTCTGCCCTCTCTCTACCAGATTCAGGTCCATCTACAGGACATCGATATAATCTCAGATCACTTGCCCGACCCATTGACCCTCTTGATTTCGGACTCGGAGTAGACTCTGGTTTTTATAATCCTAAAGCCTTGAGGGGTCGACCCTCTTCCATTACCAAAGCTATTAGAAATTCTAGCCTAGAGGTCGCGGTTAACACTCAACACTTTATTGATCGGGTTCTTAGAGAAAAGAACAACAGGGGTGGTGGTGAACCATGATCTGCCTCTCCCTAAACTGCCGAGGGTTGGCTAGTCCTGATAAAAAACTAGCACTCAAACAACTTTTGGCACGTGTTCATGTGGATGCCCTCTTCCTTCAGGAAACTTTGGGCGATGGTATCAATGTTGCAAACTTTTTGTCTACGCTGCTCCCCGAATGGTTGTTTCAGACTATTGATGGCCGGGTGTGATCTGGTGGTTGTGTGGTGGGAATTAACAACAGATAGGCCTTGATTCATACCTAAGAAACTACCTACTTGGAGGAATAGAAGGATAGCGGAGGTTGCATTGGCCAGAAGACTTGATCGTTTCCTGATCAAGGCCTCTTTGGTTGAGAAACTTGAAAAAGCTCATCAATGGGTCGGGAATCGGGGCTCCTTGGACCACTCTCCAATTTACCTTGAATTTCAGTTGGGCCAACTAAAACTTCGTTCCCCCTTCAAGTTTAATTCCAACTGGCTTGATGAGCCTGATTTTCACACTATGGTCAAAGTGAATGGCAGCATTGTGAACAATGCCCTGATATGGAGCATGTTCGTGTTCTATACAACAATCTGGCTAGACTAAAGTCTCATACCGTCAGTTGAGCCAGAAGTGAGAAAAAAAGAGAGAGTATTTATCATACATTGAGAATGAATTGAGGAGTATGTCTGGTTCGGATGGGCTCGGATATCAAACTACCGAGAATAAGGATCGACTTATCACTCTAGAATTGGAGAAATCCAAAATCCTTAGGATCCAGGAGGAGGAATGGAGGCTCAAGAGCAGGGCCATCTGGCTACAAGCTAGAGATGAGAATACAAGATTCTTTCAACAATGTGCCAAAGGCAGAAGGATCATAAATACTATCTGGGACCTCAAGGACTTGCATGGAAGAATGTCTCACACTCACTCCCAGCTTGCAGATATGGGAATAAATCACTTCTCTAATCAATATAGGGATCCGGGGATTGCTAATATATTTAAAATCATGCAGATTGTGCGATCCATGCAAAAATTTGTGGAGGAGGATAATATGGAGGATATGGATGGTCTGGTCACCATGGGTGAGATTGAGGGGGCTCTGAAATGGTTTAAAAAAGACAAAAGCCTCGACCTTGATGGGTGGCCTATTGAATTTTACCTTACCTTTTTCGACCTCATTAGCAGGGATCTCCTTCATGTCATTGAAGCCAGCATGATATCAGGCCAGATTTACGATGGTTTTAATTCTACCTTCATCGCCCTCATCCCTAAAATTGATAAACCCCTATCTTTCAATGACTATCGACCGATTTCTCTATGCAATTGCGTCTATAAGATTATAGCCAAGATTATTGCTAACCGCATCAATCCTATTCTCTCGCGGCACATAGCCAGAGAAAAAATTGCATTTCTCAACCATAGGCAAATCCATGAAGCAATTGGTATTGCGCAAGAGGCTTTACACTCCATCAAACTCAGGAGCACCAAATTCAATATCCTCAAAATTGACCTTGCAAAAGCATTTGACTGTGTCAATTGGAGTTATCTACAACTCATTCTTATACATATAGGCTTCCCACACTCCTTCACTAATTGGATTATGGGATGTATCTCTAATGCCTCGTTCAACATTCTTATAAATGGTGCAGCAACTGACTTTTTCCATGCAGGTCTGGGGCTTAGGCAAGGATGCCCGCTCTCTCCTTTACTATTCTTATTAATTATGGAAGGGCTAACCACTCTTCTGGCAAAAGCTAAAGAAGACAGTTCTATTCATGGTGTCAGAATTGCAAATTTTGTACAACTGACCCATCTGTTGTTCGTGGATGATGTTCTTATATTTCTTGATGGCACTCCTCATGACAACATTAATTTCTTGAATTTACTCAACTTGTTTTGTAAAGCTACTAGTATGGATCCTAACAACATTAAATCCACCATCAAGTTGGTGCAATGCACAGACTTTGAAAGCAGACAAGCCCTGACACTCTTCAATTTCGCTCGTATAGAGTTGGAAGATGGCATCAAGTACCTTGGTTTTCGCTTAAAACCAAATAATTATCGCATCAATGACTGGAACTAGCTCATTGCAAAAGTGGAGCGCAGAGTCAATATTTGGCAGCAAAGATGGCTCTCCAAGGCTGACAGGCTAGTACTTATCAAATATGTTCTTGAAGCTATTCCATTGTACTGGATGGCCCTAGCTTGGATCCCTAAAGGAGTTACAGCTAGAATCCAACAAATCTGTAGGCGCTTCCTTTGGAGAGGTAAATAGGATGGACGCATCTATGCTTGGATCTCATGGAGCAAGATTGCTAAACCAAAAGGTTGGGGAGGTTGGGTACTTAAAGACCTTAAGCTATTTGCCTCAACTTTGGCATCCAAAATGGGATGGAACCTCATCACCAGCAATAGTCTATGGCAGGAAGTCACATATTTCAAATACATTGCTCCCAAAACAACCATGGACTGGATCAGAGGTCGCATCCAACCATCCCCAAGCACTTTGATCGTTTGGAAGGCCATCACTCTATCTATTCAGCTCATTAAAAAAGGTTTGGTCTGGCGCATTGGTTCAGGTGAGCAAGTTAAAATTGGCATTGATGCTTGGTCGGGCAGTGGCTAGGAATACCATCTACCGGTGGGCATGAGGCAGCATCTGGCCTGGTATGGAAACCTTTTCATCTCTCATATTGATGATCCACTGAACACTACTTGGGAATCTCAGGCATGGAAGTCGGCTCACGAGCTTGCCATCCCCGTGGAGTGGTGGCATATCTGGAACTGGTTTATAAGAGCACTCAGGGCATCTAACATTAGACTGACCGACCAGGAAGATGAATTACTTTGGGCCATTGCCCCCAGCGGAAGATATACACCAAAGGTTGGGTATTTAACTCTTTGTGAATCACTGGAGCCACAGCTGAAACTTTGGTGGTGGAAACACTTATGGAAACTGAAAGCGCCCCTCAAATCCAAGTTATTCATGTGGTGCATCCTTACCAATTGTACTCCCACAGAGGAAAATCTCATCAAGAGGGATATCCATGGACCCTCTAGATGCAGTCTATGTCACATGCAGGCCGAGGATGTAAACCATTTGTTTCTAGAATGTCCTGCATGTATGCACCTTTGGCACCTTACGACATCATATTTGGGTTGTACACTCTCTTGGCATGGCACCTCTATTACATTGGCTTGGAACGACTGGTGGCAGGCTTCTACTAGACCAAAGGATCGCAACATCCCGCTCCTCATTGCTTGGGAGCTTTAGCTAGCCAGAAATCAGGCCATATTTCTGGGCAAGGTTGTAGATTGGGACAAAATTTGCAGGCATATCTCTTATATCTTCCATCTCATTCCCAACGATGACCCGCCATCTCACAACTGTATCATCATCCCTGAAGCAATTGATAGATCCATCCCATGGGCATATTTCGATGGCTCATCTAATGTGACCAGATGTGGTGGCAGGGTTGTACTCTACTTATCAGACACACACTGCTTCCATCTCAAGATGGGACTTGGACCTAATACCAACAATTATGCCAAACTTAACAGCCTCATACTCCTCCTCCTGTTTTCCCGCGAGAAAAGTTGCAACATACTTCAGATCTTTGGGGACTCTCAAATAATTGTTAATTGGTTTAATCTTGCGGCACAATGTCATGCACACATTCTTAGATCATTATTGGATGATGTCTTATATTTAAAATCTCTTTTTGATTTTATATCTGTTACATATATTTACATGCAGAGGAACCAAGTGGCTGACAAATTATCCAAAGAAGCCTTGCAGCTAGCATGGGGCAGATGGCACATTTTTTAACATGGCGGTCTACAGGAGTACCAAAACTATCACCGACCATTCATTGAAGGAATGGCAGATCCAGGGGTAGTTTAGATACATACTACACATTTTTGGTTATTTGGATATTTTGTGATGGGTTTCTACATCTTTTTTATTTATGTACATATATCTGTATTTATTTTTATTTGCTACTGCACTTACTAGACATTGATGTTGGTGGATTTTGACTCTACAGAGTATTTGGTTCCTACCTGGTCCTTGCATAGATGAATTATGTTGATGATGCAATATGTAATTTTCTTCTTTAATGAAAAATTGAGACTTTTTTCCTTGGAAAAAGGAATAATTTAAAATAAAGTTATAATTTACTTAATTTCTACCCTTTTTTTAGGCAATTTGAAATATATTATGAGGTAAGCTTTTTGATATCTACCAATATAGATCCATGTTAACCTATGGATGCTTGATAGAGCCGGAGTTAACATAAATCTATGTTGGTGTTGTGTGTGAGAACTCAATGCGAAGCATGTTAGACATAAAAGTTAATAAAATGCTTTAACAATAATTTTCTTTTTTTCATTTGTCCTATTTCTCTAGATAGATATTTACATTGATTTTTTTAGTATTAATATTTTGTAAATGTTGTCAAAGTATCTTAGCTCAAGTGGTTTGATGAATGATTAGTTTCACAACTATGTGAGTTCAAGTCTCTGGAGGCATGTTGTCACTGAGTCATTTGTGGCATTAATGAAATAGTTGTATTTGGTGTAACAATGACACTGATTCTCGTTTTGATTAAAAAGAAATTTAAATTTTTCATAATTCTCACATTTAAAAAATTACAAATCTCTCTTATACCTTGAATTATAAAACACCTATGGATAAAAAGAATTACATGTCTTCTTTATCTTACAAATCTCCCTCATACCCTCAATTAGAAAGCACCTATATGATAATGAAATATTTACATATATTTTTTATCTTACAAATCTCCCTTATACCCTCAATTAGAAAGCACCTATATGATAATGAAATATTTCATTTATAACTTAGTTTGATTTTTTTTTAATATTTTTAAATGTCAGCTCCATATTAAGAAATAAGAATTAAGTATTAAATAATCTATACATCACAGTCATAATCAAAAGTGAAAATATAAGAATTTTTTTTATTTCACTTTATCTTTTTATATAAATTTGATATAAATTATGTTACTATTGAAATATTTTATTTCTGCTCAATATTAAAATAACACTGCCTTCAAAATAGTTTTTTTGTGATTAATATATATTTTTTAAATATCACATGTCATTAGAACACAAAATGAATTACACATTTACTTCACACTCTTTGGATGACAAGTGTAATGAAGGAATTACACATCTCCATCATACTAAAAAATAAAACAATTACATTTTTTCACTTTCTATTATTTTATCTCTCTACAAAGTTGAGGTAAAATTAAAGTGGAAATAGAGTTATTCCTCATAGAATCAGCTCCAGGGATCGCGCTGCTGGAGACCTAGGCGCAGGCGCCCCGAACCCTGCTTCAGCAGCCTCTGCTATTCGTTTCCGGTTGCATGGCCCCTCCGGAGGACATCCTGGAGGCAACTGCTCCTCCTGATCACACTTCGGCCTTTTCAGCGTTGATCAACTCGTTGAATCCGCCTCGACCGAGGCCTGCAATCTCCAAGTTTGTCAAAAAAAATGGATGGGATTTAGGAAGTCTCTCTGCCTCCTGCGATCCCTCAAATGGCTACTCTCTCCCCCGCTAAGAAAGGTCTCATTGGACAACTCATAGGCATCTGGCCCTCGCCAAAGACAGTCCAAAAATGGGTGGAACGCAATTGGATCAACAAGATCAAAGGGAAAATATCAATCAGATTCTGTGGTAGGGGATTTTACACATTCCACTTTGACACAAATGAAGAGAAAGACCTAATATTCAGGAACATGCCATATTTCATGGATATCAGAGGGCTTTATTTAAACAAATGGACTCTAGACTTCGATTTAGAGCTTGACATCCCCATTGTTGTCCCAGTTTGGGTTCGTCTTCCACATCTCCCTCTCCAATGTTAGGGAGACGATTCAGTAAGAGCAATTGGGAATGTAGTTGGAAAATTTATTGACAAAAGCGAACCGAAGGATAACATGCAAGCTTGTGCAAAAATCTGTGTTGAGGTAGATCTGGGGAAAGGACTTTCGGAGGCGATCAAGCTAAAGGTGGACAACTAGACTCATATTGAGCACCTGGACTATGAACAACTTCCCTTCAAGTCTAAGGTATGCCATGAATATGGTCATTTCGCTATTAAATGTACAAAATTCAATGAGGTTGAAAATTTAGACCCCGAAGCACAATGGGAAGTTATAAAAAAGAAGAAGTTTGTGCCAAACCCTAGAAACAATGGTGCTCCATCCGCCCATCCACCCCCTCATTCTGCCAACCCCTCCATTCATTCTCATCCAGATCTTTCTCTAAACTCTATTCAAACCCCTGATCCTCCCTTTATTTCTTCCAACCCCTTCTCCTCCCTCGCCTCCTCTGAAGAGATCCTCCCCAACCCTCCATCCCCTCTCCCCATCCAGACCCCATCCTTCAGCCCTTCCCTTCCAAGTCATGTCCTCCATCTTCCTCAGCAGAGCCTTCATCAACTCGGATTGTCATCAGGAACGCAGCTAAGGAGCAAGGGGTTGTTTTGGAAACTCTCAAAAAAACAGGCCCTGGAAGAAAGTCAGCCAAACATCATCGAGATGAAGCAGCACAAAAGGATATTGATCTTGGGACGCAACACCCAATAGAAACCTTCATTGGAGGGCTAATAAGTAAAGAACTCAATCAACATGAACCAAAAGGGAAGATAGGGTCTCAACTTGCATTCTTGAAATAATGAAAGCATTCACTTGGAATTGTAGGGGATTAGGGCACCCCTCTAAAAATATTGCCCTAACAAACCCTTTTCAATCAAGAAAAGCCTGACATAGTTCTCCTCCAAGAAACCAAACAAGGAGAAAAAGACATGGGGAATATTATAAGTAAAATGAGGAATTACACGGGCACCATGGTGGAATTTAGAGGTGCTTTGGGAGGAATAGCCACTATTTGGAACCAGAATACTTGGAAGCAGTTGGCAGTTGTAAAGACTCATGACTGGATTAAAGTCAAACTACAGAACATGCAAGAGGATTTTATGATAATTGTGTACAATATATATGGGCCAAACCATTACAGCGACAAAGAATTATGTTGGAGTACCTTGAAAACTGACATAGACATTGAGGACAATCTTAATGTCATCATTGGAGGGGATCTAAATTTGATCCTGCATGTCAACGAAAAAAGATGAGGCGACTTTAACCTTAATCCTTCAAGAGAGCAGTTGGAAACAATTATTCAAGATCATGACCTGGTGGACATCATTCCTAAAAACCGAAAATTTACTTGGAGCAATAGAAGAATCAGGGTTGGAAACATAATGGAAAGGCTTGATCGATTTCTTGTTGTTGTTCCTCTCATTTCTCATTTTTCTGTTGCAACCTCCACCATTCTGCCATGTTCTGCCTCTGATCATTATCCCGTCTCCCTTGTCTTCAGTGATCAGTCCTCCCTTGGGCCTCTCCCTTTTCGATTCAATCCACTTTGGAGTGATATATTAGAAGCTAGACAGATAGTGAATTGCACATGGAAGCAACACATAGAGGGTTCCCCAATGCACATTTGGGAGACCAAGCTGAAGCTGGTGCACATCGCTCTCAAAGGATGGGAAAAACTCCATTATGGAGAACCAGACAAACTCAGAAATGACACCAAGAGAACGCTGGAAACTATCCAAATAGACATCGACACTCATGGAACGAGCAAAGAAAAGCATGATAAGGAAAAAGAGCTTTATTGGAACTTTTACAAAGCAAATGGAAAAGAAGAGGAAAAATGGAGGCTCAAATCGAGAAATCTCTGGTTGCACGCCGGGGATAAAAACACCTCATTTTTCCACAAACAAGCCATTGTCATAATGTCAAGGAATAATATCACAGCTATAACAGATGATGAAGGAAATATGCACACAGATCAATAGACTATTAAATCAGCTGCTCATAGCCATTACAAAAATCTCCTAACAAAAACTGCAGAGCTGGAGGACTACAGTAACTTCTTGGCTCATACGCCCAATCTGATCACGGATGAGATCAATTCCTCCCTCATCAAATAAATTGAAGAGGCTGAAATCCTCAATGCAATATGGACTCTCCACCCTGACAAGTCACCAAGTCCAAATGGTTTCACCATTAGTATTTTTAGGACCTTCTGGGATGTCATTAAAAAATATCTCACCAAAATGATCTAATGGGTTCAAAGAAAAAAGAAGACCAGGGGATTCACAAACTCAACATTCCTTACTCTCATTCTCAAAGAGAACCGGCCCTCTTCCTTTTCTAGATTCAGGCCTATTTCCCTTTGCAACTCATCGTACAAAATCATTACCAAAATCCTTGCCACCCGTCACAAAGTTCACCTCCCGAACCTCATCTCCAACAATCAAGGAGGTTTTACCTCCAATAAACAAATCACTGACTCTATTCTATTGGTCCAAGTAGCCATCCATTCTAGCATGATGAGATCAGAGAAAGGATTTATTCTGAAACTTGATCTAGCAAATGCGTTTGACAGAGTGAGACACTCCTTCCTCCTCTCGGTTCTCCAAAAAATGGGATTTGAAGCAGATTTCATATCTCTCATCTATGCCTGCATATCCAAACCTTGGATATTTCCCTTAGTCAATGGAAGACTTGGAAATGACGTTCAATCCTCCCGAGGCCTTAGACAAGGCTGCCCTTTATCTCCCTTCCTCTTCATTCTTATGGCAGAGTCTTTCAACAAGGCCTTGGATTACAAGCACAGAGTTGGGCTAATCACGGGTATCAAATTTAGCAACGGAGTCAAAAACATGAATCACTCTCAGTTTGTTGATGATACCCTCTTGATGGGAGGAGCCACCAGCATTATAGCTCAGAGATTTAAACCGCTTCTTGACAAGTTTATGCACTATTATGGAGGGCAGATAAACTACCATAAAAGTTGTATCTATGGGTGGAATGCAACAATCAACACCATCCACAATATAGCTCAAATCTTTGGGGTCTCCTACAAGTGGAACTGGACTCAATTTAATTATCTTGGGATGTCTGTCAGTGCAAGTCCGTTGAAAACTGAGGTTTGGAATATCACCATCGACACACTGAAAAAGAAAGTTCAACAATTGGGGTCATCTTGGCTCCATCTGGCTAGGCGCATAATCCTCTTAAAAGTTGTACTCTTTGCCTTGCCTCTGTATCATTTTTCCCTGCTTCAAGCTCCCATCAGCATTCAACACAAAATTGAAGCAACTTTGAGACAATTCTTATGGCTAAGGAGGTAAAAAGGAGAAGAAGAAATTCAACTTGGTCAAATGGAGACAGGGTACCCAAAATTATGAAAATAGTGGACTTGCAATTTGTATCCCTAAGCTGTTGAATATTGCTTTTGGGGGGGAAATAGTATGGCGCCTAATAACGGGACAACAAACTTGGTGGAAGCAAGTGTTGGAGTCAAAATAACTCTCCACTACAAGGCAAAATCTTTTAGATCAGACTATTCCCAATAGAACTTGCTCATGAATTTGGGCTCTATGTAAAAAATCCATTCCTTTCATCAACAACAACATCTCCAAAGTTCAGCAGGGAGGATGCAGCATAAATATTTGGGAGGATAAAATTATGGGGCAGCCCACTCTCTTAAACAACCCAAGCATATTGCACATTCAAAATTATCTCTGAGATCAAGGGATAAATACTTTGGAGGAAATTTCCAGCTGGGAAGAGAGCTCCAACATCTGGAATAGCTGGACCTTCCCAATTATGCCACCCCTCGAAAATGATCAAGCAATTTTGAAAGGAATGCTCCATGGCGCAGCACCTCTGTCAAAAGGCAAAGAAGATAGCTTCAGATGGAATCCTTCTGGATCTCCCTACACTGTTAAAGACGAGTACGAGTCTCTCCTCAAAGAGCAATTCCCCACTCCTCCTTGGGCAATCTGGAAACTAGTTTGGAAATCAAAAGCGCTCCCAAAGGTCAAAATCTTCATCTGGATCTTGCTCAAAGGGAAGACATTAACCGTTGAAAACTTTTAAAAAAGAGGCATCCATGGTGCTTCCAAATGCCCTCTATGCCTCAAGGCCGAAGAGACGATATTTCACCTTTTTGTTGGGTGCCCCTTTGCCAATCAGTGTTGGCATTCTCTTACGAATCCCTTCCAGATTGATATAGGTGCAATCAGCTCGGTCTCAAACCATATTACCAATTGGAAAAAGAGCTACCCAAGGGGCAAAAAGAACAAGAATGTAGCCAAAAGAGTCTGGGACACCCTCCCCTATGTCTTGTTGTGGAACATTTGGATTACTAGAAACAAGGCTATCTTCCAAGATCAAAAACCTTGCATAAGGAAAGTCCAAAGTAAGACTTGGAGTTTTACTATTGGGACCATCATTTCCAAAAATAACAGCCACCTTAATCTCAATGACCTGTAGGCTGAAGAAAGAATCTTCCTTGGCAGTGCTCTTGACAATCCTTTGATGTACAACAAAACTCCAGTCAACCAATTTTCCCACAAGCATTAGTGGAAGATCAAACTCAAAGAGAAAGAGTTTATTAAGTGGCTTGACGGCCTCAAAAGGCCCGCGTTCTTCTTTGATGGTGCTTCGAAGGCAAAGCTGGGGATAACAGGGGCAGGAGGCTTCATTATGGATGGGCAAGGCTGCATTGTGGCTTCCTTCGATTGGGGGCTTGGCTGTTTGTCAAACAATAGAGCTAAAGCTTACGCTTTGTTGAAAGGCCTCCAAATCATTAAGAATCTTAAAATGCAAAAGGTTATGGTATTTGGTGACTCTACAATTATCATAAACATGATGAAAAATTCAACGCAGACCCCAACATAGCTCTAAGAGGACTTATTGACAGATGTTGCATCCTGAGTAAGGATATTGAAGATCTCTCCTTTCATGTTCTCAGGACAAATAATAGGAAAGCAGATACCCTAGCTAACAAAGCTTGTAGCAGACCAGTCGGTCAACTCCTTTTCCAAGAAGGCATAACCATTTCTCCCTTGCCATGATACATCTCCCACGTGTAATCTCTACCTGCCCGATTCTCTGCGCCTCTTCGATCCTGTCAGGGCAGCACTATCACTCCCAAATCTCTTTCAACAACATTCTCGTGACCTTATCTCTTCGTGAATCTCGCCTTGCCTCTCATCCCAATCCGTCTGCTACCCATGCCTCCTCTATTTATTCAACTCCTGTCTTCACTATGAAACATCAGACATGCAAATGTGATTGCTATGCGTTCTCCAATCTCCATACTCTTCTACGTTCTATGATCTTTCGAATTCGCCCTCTCAGGCCTTGCCTCCCTGGGCACCTATTTGCTGAGAATCCCTTTGGACATTCCCATTCTGATTTGTTGAATCCTTGTAGCCTTTTCTCTCGCCTTACTTCCTCTCTCCCGCAATCTGTCTACTTCTGCATCAATCTCGTCTCATCCACTTTGCCTATCTTCCAGCAGTGCAGAGTTTTCAACAAAAATTCCACCTCCATCAGTGCGATGTTTGCATCCCTTCATAGACAATTTGTGACCTACTTGCCATTCGAATTCTCACTCAATTACTAGCAATCCTAACCTCTCCTCCCTTTGATATAATGAGGAATGAAAACTGTTTTCATTGTGCCAATCTTCACACTGAGATGGAGCTGATAAGAGGTCAGTTAAAGATTATGGAAGAGAAACATCAAGTCGACACTGCCTTCCTTCAACATCAAGCACAATCCTTTCAGGAGCAACTAAGGGGAGCCACTAACCGTTGTGCTCACATGGAAAAATCCTTGCAAATATTGTGCTACATGCTAGACAAGCATTCAACACCTAGCTCCAGCTCAAACAATGTCACCACTTGCAATCTTGGCAATAATCAAGACAACATTGATGCTTCTAATGGTCGGCAAATCAACAAAGACTAATCCTCACTCCTCCATCTTTCTCTTCTGATCATGTCATTTAAGTTTGCACTTATGTTATCGCAGTTTGTTAAAATATATCAAGACTCTGTTATGCAGTATAGTAGTAATAGTCGTCACAAAGGAGGCTCGGTATTTTGCCACATCACCCCTACATGGTTATCCACTCCATCATCCGAATGTAACAAGGAATTCCTTCCCCTCCTTTTTTTTTGAATATAATATAGCAACCGAATTAGTTAAAGAAAAAAAAAAAGTAAAAAAAAAATAGAAATTAAAGTATTTTATTTATGGCCTAGATTGAAAGATTTTTTGTTATTACTATTTTGTAATTTGTTAGTGTAAATATTAATTTATTACTTTTAAATGTAAGGTTACTGGACAACATCTCCCCATACAATCCCCATACAAAGCTATAGAGTCTTTTTCAACATTGCAGCCTGTTGGTGTTTACCAGCCATTTAATTTATATAGCTGTGCTAGTGTACCCATATTATCAAAGTACATGCATGGTTACTGTCGCAATTATGTCAAATATGAAGCATCATGCTCCACTAAGTAAAAGAACAGTGTATTTCCATCATGTAAACATTTCCTTTATAAGTATGTTTGCATTTCCTGGTAAATCGTTTGATGCTATGTCAGCAATATTCACACATATGGAGACGTCTGGTGCAAAATTATATAGGCAGTAATTAAGCAAATAGGAAAAATAATATGGGACACACATACATTTTATCACTTCTAGCTGAAAATGGTGATTTTTATCTTATCATTGGTTTTGTATCCAGAATGCACAATATGAATGAAGCACGCAACCTTAGACTCGGACATATGGGCCGCAGATACATTTTATCACTACTAACTGAAAATGGTGATTTCTATCTTAGTTTTGGTTTTGTATCCAGAATGTAGAATATAAATGAAGGACACAACTTTAGACTCAGAGTGCAAGTTCTGCAGTTTTATACAATATCGTTCAGGTTAACCTTCATACAATTAGATAATAGCCACCTAAAAAGAACTCCCATATAACAAAAGAAAAGCAAACCCTGAAATACTCAACCTTCATTTCCGGGGCAAATTGAAAGACTATAAAACCACAACCATGAGGAAGCATCTAGTACGTCTCCAACGAAATCTAATAAAATAAAATAAAGTAGAAAACTTTCCCAAAAAATTTCCCCTCCCTAGCATTTTACCTTTACACAAAGCCTGGGAAAAATGATTATTTTTTGTGGGAAAAACAGCCTATTTACTGAGAAGTCTAAGCCCTGCAGCTTTTCCATTTTCCCTTACTCGAAAATGTGCCTAAAATATCGTATGCAAAGCCCTTACATACATTAAAGCTACATGTTAAAGACTTGGCGAAGTTATAAAAATCTTGACCTGAGAGAAATGGAAATGGATCTACTGAACATTGCCTCCCTAACACTTTACATTTACAAAGCCTTGGGAAAAAGGACTTTTTCTTTTTGTGAAAAAACAGGCCATTTACTAGGAAGTCTTAGCCCTGCAGTTTTCCCACTTTCTCTTACTCGAATATGTGCCTAAGATATCATATGACAAAGCCCTTACATGTATTAAAACTACAGAGTGCAGCTACATGTTGAAGATTAGTGAAGGTATACAAATTTTGACCCAGAAAAAATATAAATGGATCTACTGAACTTTTATCTCATCCATTTTTTAGTTATAATACTCGCAAGAGATCACAAACCATTAAAATAAGTAGTCTTGCCTAAAGGAGAGAAAAGGAAAATGCTTGAATTACTAGCCCAAGAATCCCAAATTTTCTCTATAATAAAAAAATTGCGTACGGAGTTCTGACCATTTCTCATTATTGTAAATAGAGATTTCATGGTAAGAATAGCTACAAATATACAAAACCAATAGAGTTTTAAAAGCCACTTCCCAGATAGTAAATATGCTATAGGCTTACCAAACAAGCTCTTGCAAGAAACTTGATCATAAACAAAATCCGGGGTCCAAAAGGGAAGTAAGGTCTGACCAGCACAATGTTAGACAGTCTATCGTCCCATGCGTTTCATAATTTTTGCTATCATAATGGTATTTAAAGACAGATTTCTGTTGCCAAAATAACAGAGCAAAATGGTGTAATCAAGTGGAATAATAGATCCATTTTGCAGATGGTTAAATGCAAGATGAAAAGGAATCGTCTAAATGATCCATTCTGGATTGAAACAATTCATATGGCAATGTTTTTGTTGAATTGAAGTCCCACAGAAGCAGTTTGTGGTAAGACACTTTACGAAGCTTGGTCCAAAGATAAATCAGAGGTAACAGATTTAAAAGTTTTTGATTGCTTGCAATAAACACATGTTCCAAATACAGATAAACATAAATTGGAAGACAAAAATAGGAAATGCATATTCATTGGATATGACAGTAAATTAAATGCACACAAGTTATATGGTTGAGTAAATAGGAAAGTTGTATAAGTAGAGGATGCAATTTTTTGATGAGAAAACAACGTACAAACATCTAAATGTACAGTTGAAGTTTTGGATATTGACAATGAAGAGCTTGAATTCAGAACTCCAGTCACATCTAGAAGAAGAAGTGGAGAAAAATGTAGAGTTGGAGTTAAAAGGGCATGATAGAAGTCCGTCAAATAGTTCTCAAAAAACTTCAAAATAAGCTTCTTTGACACCTTCTAATACAGAAAATCAACTTTGGAATGTGAGATATGGTCATCTTGACTATTTTTGTTTAAAGTTGCTTCACAAACATAATTTAATAAATGATAACAATGAAACAAAAGCAACAGGTGCTTGGCTTAATCCATAGATTTTCGTGGTCCTATAAGAATCCAATCCCTAGAAAGAGCTAAATACTTTGCAACATTTATTGATGATCTTTGAGGAAAATGTGTATATTTTTTGAAGAATAAATGTGATACTTTGTAACTTTTACGAAATTCAAGAATATAGTTGAAAATGGAAGAGGTCAACATCTTAAAGTATTCAGGGGTGACAGAGGAGCTGAGCGTGAACTCCATGCATTTCATGATTTTTTCTATCATAATGGTATTCAAAGATAGGGTTATGTTTACCAAAACATCCAACAAAATGGTTCGTCAGAATAGAATAATTGATCCATTATCGAGACGATCAGATTCATGGTAAAAGGGTGTCATTTAAGTGATCAGTTTTAAGTTGAAAAAGTTCAAACAACAGTATTTTTGTTGAAACAATGTCCCACAAAGGAAGTTCATGCCACATGGTAAGACATCTTACGGAGCTTGGTCAGGAAAGAAACCAAATGTAACAAATTTCAAAGTCTTTGGTTGTTTGGCATATGCACATGTTCTAATTTCTAAACAAAAATATATATAAATTGGAAGTCAAAAGTAGGAATTATTAGATATTGTATTAAATTGAATGCATACAAATTATACGATCTAGCAAATAGGAAGGTTGTTATAAGTAGATATGCATTTTTTTATGAGAAACCGCAACATGTTCAAACATTCCAATGGAAAGGTGAAGTTTTGTAGATTGACAGCAAGAAACTTAAACTCAAAACACCAATCAGATATAGGAGACAGAGAAGAGAAGATGACAGACAAAAGGAGAAAGAAAAGTTATGTTGGAGTTAGAAGGACAAGATAGTAGTCATAGTTTTCAAAAAAGTACTATAAAAAGGATAAGTTCAAGAAATCTCAATGGATGTTAGGAGTCGCGCAAAATGAAATGAACATTTGGGGAGGGTGTTCGACATTATAATGCTTATTTTATCTGAGTAATAGATGTTATGTGTAAGAGTACTCTCGTAATGTCATAAAGTGAGGAATAACTCGTATGTAATAAATAACCCTTAAGCTAATGTATTAAGTAAATTAGGTTAGCAGTTTCTATGGAGAATGATGGAACTTGATAGATATATATACAAAAACATTCTATGTGATTTTGAAACATATTGATATAATACATCTCTCTTTCCATCTCACACTTGTCTCTTTACATACTCTCCATGTTATAATTTAACAACAGTATCTTGATCACTATACCTGGAGGCTGGTACCATATACCTTTTAGCAAAACCCCAGTCATGTAACTGCATTCAATATATGTAAAATGTATTCCATAAAATAGAAAGTTACATTAAAATCCCAAGAATGATACATTCCACTTGTCACCATAATTGTAAAATAGGGAAAAAGGTTTGATAACCGATCAGTAATTTATCTTTACAGAAAGCCAACTATTTATAGGGAAGACTGTGTTCTGCAGCTTTCCCATTTCCCCTTCAAACCAGCATAAGGTATTATGTGACAAAGCTCTTGCAAATATAAAAACTGCACGGTGCAGATATATGTTAAAGCTTTGTGAATGTATATAAATCCTGACCCAGAAGAAATGGAAATGGAAACGTTACACTTTATCTCATCCATCTTTGAGTTACAATATTTGCAAGGGATCCCGAACCTGGTAAGTAGTTTTTTGACTAAAATATTCTGTCATGGATACTTGATGAAAGGACCATCCACTCCCATGCCATTCCTCCTAGCCATGTTTTATAACCGAAACACACAAAAAAAAAACTCTTAAACGAGCTGCATTGATTCACTCGTCTCGCCCAGCATCATGGTCAACCATCACCTCCTTATGTGACCTTATAACTAGGAAACCTGGGCATGTAGAGATCTCTATGTGATAGAAGCTCTCTTTCTCCAGTGAATCCTGATGAGAAACTTCCTTCGATATCAGACAATTAGAAATCCTGGTAAGCTGGATCCCTTAGGTGTTTGAGAATTTGATTCAGTAGCGATTCATAATTCCAAACACAAGAATAATTCCCTCGCTATGAATGCACAAATTAAGAATAACGCTAAGCCTTAGCCCTTTGTATCATTACAGTCCTGATTCCATGATATATCAATATCATGACTAGATATTCAATAAATAAATTTACAAAAAAATATTACCAGAACAAAGAAAAAGCTTGCTTTCAAATGACTTCCTTAAAAGAGAGGCAAGGCTATCTGGTTTTGCAATCAAAACATGTTGCCTCTGTTGTAACTATAAAAGAAGAGAAGCAAGTTAATCTGAGCTTGCTAGGTAATCGTGGCCACAGATTGCGAACATAACATTATCACAAACATATGACCTTCTTCTCTGCTATTATAACTATATGAAAAAGTGCAAAAGGATGAGTTGGATGGAGCCTCCTGTTTCAAATATGCATATGCATAAGCAGATATTGTTTCTTTCTCCTGCTCAGTGACAAAGATATTGTAAGTCTGATTCTCTGCCACCCAGTATGGTATATTATTAATCACCCATTGACATCAGAAGTGTAACAAGCTCCTGGCGTGCCTGCTGCAATGATCCCAACGGCTTTGATCTTGGAACATCCAAATGAGGAAGTTACCCTTCATGGCACATAATCTAGCATACTCAAAACACCCATAGGCACCAAAATCCTAATTGCAATTACACCAAACCACTTAATGAAAGCAAACCCAAGTTACTCCAAACCTTTCAACACATCTCCTCTCCATGTAACCTTATATCACAGCAAAAAATAGAGAGGTTATGGCGGATATAGCAGCTTACATTGCAACTGCCGAAGTGCGCATTCAACGCCCATGACTTGTTACCAGAAGGAATAAGGAAGAACTAAACCCTAGATCTCTTAGAGGATGGCGAACCTAATTGACAAAAAAGAAGGGATCCTATGCGGACGGCCCATATAAGCCATTCCAGCGACCTTGTAATTCCGGAGGACTTTGATCATATTTGTTAACTAAACTGAGCATCTGCTTTCTCTTTATAAGAAGAAATACAACCAATGCCACTTGAAGCAAGCTGACTATCACCACGAACAGGTACCCCACTGTCCTGCCGTATTTCAGATTTCTCTTATTGCCGTTTAACCTAGGATTATTGAATCTTGGACCTTTTATAAAGATAGGGAGACGGTGAGATTGAGGACGAGGAGGGTTCTTACTAGGAGTTTCGCTGCCAGATTCTGGCGCTGGCACTGGTGCGGGTGTTGGTGCTGGTGCAGGCGCATACGCTGGCGACGGAAAACTGGAACCACCCGTGTTGGCTTCCACAGATTTGGCCGGAAAAAGTATCACTGGAATTACCTCGAAATATCGTGCACCGCCTGCTGTTTCTCCGGATTCCAACCCTGGATGTCCTGCCAATGCGAAGAACCCTTCCAGAGTACACGCTGTCCAGAGCACCAAAAGGCCCGTGAGCCGGATGAAATTTACCGTCGTAGTCATGACCTTCTTCCTTCTTACCATTCTGCTTATTTCAATGTGAGGAATTTAATGAAAAAGGGTTCCCAGCGGATCTGACAGCGGCCGCCGCAATAGGAGGAGGAGGATGTTGATTCGGCACAATACGAAAGTTCGGGAGGAGGAGGGCTATGATGGCCTAATTATTCGTTTTGCTGTTTCCATTTCCATGTACATTGTCGCCCTGAATTAGAAGCAACATAACCTACAGGGTGGATAGAGCTGGGAATTCAATTCTCACACACAACAAGCAACGTCGCGTCCCTGCTGTAATGGATAACGGATCCGACGGCTTCGCATCCGCCACGTCTAAAGAGAGGATTAAGCGATCTGACCACCACGTTCTATCTGGCGTACGATGACCTGGATCCACCACAATTTGCTCCTCACGCCTTCCATGACCCCCTTCCCACTTCAGCAAGCTCACCCTCCCCCTCTCGCTGGGCGGAGGTTCGAAACTCCTTGAGCAGATTCTTCAAATCCTTGCACTCCGCCTCCACAAATGGCCTCGTACATAGTTTGGTTGCTTTGTCGCTTCCCTGCCCTTGCTTTGTCCCTTAGCACAACAAGGCAACAATCGTCCTTTACCTACATGAGTGCACTGCAATTGAAAATACAAATATGCAGAAACATTTCTTAGATTTTACCCTTTTTTTTAAATGTATTATAATGATTTTGATTTTTATTATATGACACGTTATTTTTATTTTTATTTTTAATGTGTCGGCAAAATATACTTAGCTTTTAGAATTAGCTAACTGATGATGAATCACTTGTTGGTTTGAAATGTGTCGGCAAAATATACTACTTACATGTGATTATCACCATCATGAACCACACTAACTAGTGCCAAAGGCCTAAGAAAAATTTGATAGAGATGTGATTATTACCGAAAGACTTTATATACATTTTATAGATCCGAAAGCATAATTCCTAATAATTCTAAAATCTTTTAAAGTATATGTTTTAATTAATGTAATTATATTATTTAAATACTTAAATGTTAGTGATAAATTTTCAACAAATTATTGAAAAAAATAGTTAGCATGGCACTCAAAGAACTTATGGAATTTGGTATTCATGATAAATGAGAATACTTCCTAAGACACTTCTTAGGAATAGGTTTCGTTTTCAAATTCTTAAACATTAGTTTGCAAAAAAAAAAACAATTTACACATATTATATTTAAGTATTATATTTCATATTTATTGTCATATTATTTGGAAAGAAAAAACACTAAAATACAATAATTAAATAATATTTTCAAATTAATTCGCAAAAAAAATTAATTTACACATATTATATTTCATATTTAATGTCATATTATTTGGAAAGAGAAAACATTAACATAGAATAATTAAATAATATTTTCAAATTATCTAAAAGGGAGGATCAAGTAATGTATATCTTGTAATCGTGTATTTTCATTTTTTTTAATTTGTAACTAGGTTGAACATAGGCAAGTCTATCATGTCTATTGGATGGAAGAAAAATCTACCCATAGTGAGATGCTATCACTAAAATTTTGTGAAGTTTGGTCAAGCTTGGATGCCTCTTGGGATAGTTTAATTTCTCCAAAGTGGCTTCCATCCTCAACCCTTCTCCAAGAGGTTTAGAGACTAAACCCCACTCAAGCCAACTAGCCTACACCTCATAGGTATTTTATAATAACAATAATTCGAAATATTTCTTTTTTCATTTTAGTAAATAAAAGCATATTTTTCATGTATTGAGTGCTTGATGGGCATGTTAGACAAGTTGCACAAGTGCAACGTTGTTTTGCTATGCTACTTGCCACACATTGGACAATTGATGGTACAAGTTGTGCGAGCTTAGTGGGGGAAGTTAATGGTAAGGACATGCCTAAGCTAGACAGAGGTATTTTTCCATTGGAGCATTATTAACATAATACAATTAGCTTAAGCTAAAATAATGTTTGAAACTAGTGTAATAAGCATTACATGAATGTGGTTTGTCCTATGGATTCGACTCCTCGTGTCTCACAACAGACGAAGAATAAAATTAATCTCACAATTTGAAAGCATGATCAAGTGCAACGACTCTCTCTCTGGACATTGGTTCATTCTAGATGGTCATAGTATCAGTGAGTTGTTAATTCTATTTATGTGCATGGCTTCTCACACATCTCGTTGATGGTGTTAGAGTCCTGTAATTTACAGTATCACAAGGTGACTGATTATTGCTTACATTTTTTTACTGAAAATAATATTCCATGACTATCATTTATTTTCAGAGAAAGAAAGGGAACTCTTGACTGTAAAGAGCTTCAAAGGAATCAATCTGCCTCTCCCTCGAGTAGAAGGAAGGAAGTGTTGTTGATAAGGTGTGATGGGGTTCAAACTTCATTTCTGCCCTCGTTCCATTTCATTTCATTCACCCTCTTTGCCCCCCTCATTTCCTCCATATTCTGAAATGCTCTGAATCACATTCAAACCCCAAAACCCACATGTATAATCTTTGGGACTTATTGCTTTATAAACCCTTTTATGTTAAAGTCCGCGATACTATTGTCATAGCTCCGCCCACCCACTAGCAGTCGTGTTTTAACACATAAACCTTACCTTTTCCACTTTTTTCCTTATATTGCTACCTTACCTTTTTCCATCGCATATCATTGGTTTCGTTTACCATCCACTTCCTTATTCCCCGATTGCGATTAAAGTGGGACCATCCCTCCACATCACCCTTTTCTTCTGCACCCTCCATCGCAGATCGCATATTATAGACCTTTCACATCGCAACTAAAACTTAAAAACCGCAATCGTCGACTTGCGATGTATCGCATCACATTTGTTTCAACTTACCTTTGAAATGCCCATAATCTATTTGGTTTAACTTCTGATGTAGCGGTTGGCCCACCACAACTTTTCTCACCCCCCCGAACTTCTAAACTTTAACCATGGGGGTGGGGGAGGAGAGGGGGAGGGTCCGAAATGGGTGGTATCGCTTACCCCCTCCCCGCTATGTGTCGCCCTTTCTCTATTTCGCACCCCCTTCTATATTACCGCTTACCACCTAATACCCCCTCCGAAAATTTGTTTTCGCTCGCCTCCAAACCGCCATCGCATTCATTTGACCATTATCATTGTTTTTGCGCCATGTCCACCGTCATCCCTTCAGGTCCGAGCTTCTACGGTTTGCACGTTGTTTTATGAAGAAAAAGGGCTAAAAACACGGCGTAAAGGACTTGTAATAGACTGAGCCCCAACAAAGGAGTAAAATTCAAGACAAGGCTGAAAGTCACAAGGAAAAAGACACAGAAGGTCAAGTCGGGCATTGATGCGGAGATGTAACAACAGAGACAAAAGGGGCAGCAAAGCACATCAGCACTAGCATCCATAAATTAAAGTAGTCAGTGTTGCACCAGACTTAATTACCCAACATCGATCTTTTTGAAGGCAGGACCATATGTCAGGGCCATCAAAGCGTTTAGATCCATAAATAGCTGCTCAAAATTAATTTTACAGGCGATATGTCATCAGAGATCTTTTTCCCAAGCCTTGCGTGGCCATGCCTATTTAATTTCAGTTGTTTTGTTTGTAATAAATGCAGTTTGACCCAAGTAGATTAGGGCAGCCAACTCAAGTTTTCTATAAATATTGTATGCATTAGCAGTATGAAAGGAGGCCCATAAGGGAAAAACCATTATAATAGACTCATTCTGTTGTAAGCACTCTCTTTTGGATGAATGAAGGACTATGTGGTTTTCCAGATTCTTGTGTTATGCTCTATGGTTAAGTATTTTCCCATGTAATTTGTTATTCTCCTACTTGCTCATATTGTTTGCTTTTCTTAACTGCGATAGAAAATTTTATGTAGGATTTACCATAGGGTACCCTGCATAGTCTTGAAACAGTTCATTATGTTTTCTTCTGAGACCAGAATGTAGAATTCAGAGATGTTCTGCTCTACATTCCTGTTGAACCTTAATCTCCTCCTCTATTCCATTTCACAAGTTGTTAAGATCCATTGACATGGCTATCTTTCTTGGTTGCACTTGACCTCAGTTATTCATTCATCTGAATTTGTTCACACTTGTGTGACTCCATAGCCCAATGGCCCTCTTCTGCTGCCTCAACCAAACATCTTCAAACAAACCTATGCACTAATAGCTAGCCTAAAATGCCCCTATAAACAAAGTTATATCTAACATAGATAGCCCTCTCTGAGTCCAGAAGGCTAGGTCCTAGATTCCAAAGTTGGTTTGATGTTTCCCTCTGTAGTTCTGTCTTCAGCCTTCATAATTACAGAGTGGTAACATATTGGCGACTCCATTGGGGACGGAATTTATCTTCCTCAGAAAGCACATCAAAGTTCAGATCTGATTACTGGTGGTGGAGAGTGACAAGACACAGGAAGGTTGCATCATTCACCTGGCGACTCCATGATTCAAAGAACCTAGCTTTTGTGCATTCATGGCGACTCCACAACATGCTAATCAGAGTTCCTGCTGAACAAAATGACAAGGTTTGTGGCAGACCTTCTATCTAATGAAGTTTTAAATACATTCAGGAATCAGTTATCAGAATTTCAGCTTGATGAATATTTTCTAGCAGCTGTCTTTCTCATTTTAAAGTCAAGAAAATTTAATCTTGAAGCTAAAAAATGTTTTCTGGAGATAGTTGTTGAAAGATATGAAACTGGTATTGAAATTTTGAATTTTCAAATTCAGTCATATAATTTCCGAGATCCTAAATAATTCTTGGAAAATCTTCCTTCCCCTAAGTAAGAGGAAATTGTACTACCTCTTGACTTACATATTGAGGATGATTGTGCTTTCAAGTCCCAGACTGAAGATGTGTTTTCAAGGTTTAATTTTGGGGATACAACTGATCAACTAGTCATTGAAAGCCTAGAAGCAGGTATTATACATCATGCTTTAATTGATCCTATAACAGAGTATCATGCTTTAATTGATCCTATAACAAAGTATATGAAGGTTCTTTTTTGTTCAAGTTTTCAACCATGTATTCTCTATAAAGATCAAATACATCAGCAGTTTCCATTACATAATATAACTTTTGTTATGAGGACACATAATCAAGTTATATCGCTGATTGTTCTGACAAACAATCAAGTTGTCCATCTGTTTCTGCTGCTACTTGACTGGTTGCACTAGCATTATTGTATCATTTAGAACAACAACAATTTCAATAGAGTAGGGTAGGTTGGTGTGAAAATAAGCTCAGTACTTTGAGCATATTTCCAGTTCTAGCTTCAGATTGCTTCCCAGTTTTCAGTGCAAGTATTTTCTAGACTTGAGTTTGCAGAGAGTGTTAATTTTGAACTGAGCTTGCTCAGCCACAGAGTTTTTAGTATTAGAAATGGGATCAGCCCAATGGATCATGCCACTAGTCCATAGTGTTCTTGACACCTCCTGAAGGAACTGCCATCCCCAGCTGGAGCCACTGTTAGAGTCCTGTAATTTACAGTATCACAAGGTGACTGATTATTGCTTATATTTTTTACTGAAAATAATATTTTATGGCTATCATTTATTTTGAGAGAAAGAAAGGGAACTCCTGACTGTAAAGAGCTTCATAGGAATCAATCTACCTCTCCAACTAGTAGAAGGAAGGAAGTGTTGCTGATAAGGTGTGATGGGAATCAAACTTCATGTATGCCCTCATTCCATTTCATTTCATTCACCCTCTTTGCCCCCCTCATTTCCTCCATATTCTGAAATTCTCTGAATCCCATTCAAACCCCAAAATCCACATGTATAATCTTTGGGACTTATTGCTTTATAAACCCTTTTATGTTAAAGTCTGCAATACTATTGTCATAGCTCTGTCCACCCACTATCAGTCGTGTTTTAACACATAAACCTTACATTTTCCTCTTTTTCGCTTTATATTGCTACCTTACCTTTTTCCATCACATATCATTGGTTTCGTTTACCATCTGCTTCCTTATTCCTTGATTGTGATTAAAGTGGGACCATCCCTCCACGTCACCCTTTTCTTCCCCACCCTCCATCGCAGATTGCATATTATAGACCTTTCACATCGCAATTAAAACTTAAAAACTGTGATCGCCGACTTGCGATGTATCGCATCGCATTTGTTTCAATTTACCTTTGAAATGCCCACAATCTATTTGGTTTAACTTGTGACGCGGCGGTTGGCCCACCACAGCATTTCGCACCCCCCTCAGCTTCCAAACTTTAACCATGGGAGGAGGGGGGGGGGGGGGTTCCGAAATGGGTGGTATCACTTACCCCTCCCCGCTACGTTTCACCCTTCCACTATTTCGCACCCCCTTCTATATTACCGCTTACCACCTACCCCCTCCGAAAATTTGTTTTCACTCGCCTCCAAACCGCCACCGCATTCATTTGACCACTATCACTATTGCTGCATCACGTCCACTGTCATCCCTTCAAGTCTAAGCTTCTATAGTTTGCACGTTGTTTTATGAAGAAAAAGGGCTCAAAACATGGTGTAAAGGACTTGTAATAGACTGAGCCCCGACAAAGGAGAAAAAGGAAGGACGAGGTTGAATGTCACAAGGAAAAAGACAGAGAAGGTTGAGTCGAGCATTGATGCGGAGATGTAACAACAGAGACTAAAGGGGCAGCAAAGCACATCAGCACCAGCATCCATAAATCAAAGTAGCCAGTGCTGCACCAGACTTAATTACCCAACGTTGATCTTTTGGAAGGTAGGACCATATGTCAGGGCCATCAAAGCATTTAGATCCATAAAGAGCTGCTCAAAATTAATTTTAAAGACGATATGTCGTTAGAGATATTTTGCCCAACCTTGCGTGGCCATGCCTGTTTAATTTCAGTTGTTTTGTAATAATTGGAGTTTGACCCAAGTAGATTAGGGCAACCGACTCAAGTTTTCTATAAATATTGTATGCATTAATAGTATGAAAGGAGGCCCATAAGGGAAAAACCATTGTAATAGACTCATTCTGTTGAAAGCACTCTCTTTTGGATGAATGACGGATTATGCGGTTTTCCAGATTCTTGTGTTATGCCCTGTGGTGAAGTATTTTCCCATGTAATTTGTTATTCTCTGGTTTGCTCATACTGTTTGCTTTTATTAACTGCAGATATAAACTTTTGTGTAGGATTTACCATAGGGTACCCTCCATAGTCTTGAAAAATTCATTATGTTTTCTTCTGAGACTAGAATGTAGAATTCAGAGATGTTCTGCTCTACATTCTTGTTGAACCTTAATCTCCTCCTCTATTCCATTTCACAAGTTGTTAAGATCCATTGACATGGCTAGCTTGCCTGGTTGCAC
Source organism: Pinus albicaulis (assembly GCA_034641835.2). Lineage (NCBI taxonomy): Eukaryota > Viridiplantae > Streptophyta > Pinopsida > Pinales > Pinaceae > Pinus > Pinus albicaulis. The sequence continues at coordinate 931,158,157 of CM076576.1, forward strand.
CTAACTTCAGTTATTCATTCATCTGAATTTGACTCCATAGCCCAATGGCCCTCTTCTGTTGCCTCAACCAAACATCTTCAAACAAACCTATGCACTAATAGCTAGCCTAAAATGCCCCTGTAAACAAAGTTATATCTAACAGAGAGAGCCCTCTCTAAGTCCAGGAAGGCTAGGTCCTGGATTCCAATGTTGGTTTGATGTTTCCCTCCGTAGTTTTGTCTTCAGCCTTCAGAATTACAGAGTGGCAACAGAGGGAAGGCCCCTAATTGTTGAACCAAGGTGAAGAGTGACGTCGCTACTACAACTACTACTTTTGAGACATTGACTCCATCTGCCATTCAAAAACCTATCAAGGGCATTGAAGAGGATCTCAAGGTATAGAAAGCCTATAGGGATAATGAGGATGTCCATCATTTAGCAAAGGAATTGTCCCTGAATTAGGCATTTTTCATACACAGGACACCAAATTATTCTAAATAGTGGAATTCTATTAGCACACTAAAACCTTCGTTGCACATGTATAATATCCCATTTTTCCTCCTTGGAAAATTTGTAATTAAAATTTTTAAAAACTATGGATGGATATTTATTTTTTTGTGATACTAATCACAATGAGATAGATATACCATGGTGTTATAAACACTATAAATGCTTTTACTTCTGCAATTAATACAAGCGCCAAGAGGGATCAAATATCTTTTCACTGTAAAATAGGTTTGTATCTCAAGAGATTTGATCCCTCTCGACGCTTGATAGATCCAAGGTTAAGATGGATCTAGGTTGACTTATTATTAATATGATTACATCGGTATAATCCCTAACTACCATTAAGTGCATCCAAGAAAAGAAAAAAGAAAAAGAGACAAAGATAAATCTAATATTAAAAAGAGATTACTCAATGATGAGGGAAACAATCAAATCTAATTTTGCTTATAAAATGAAAATATGATATAATATTGAAAATTTATTGGATAATTTATGGAAATATAAATAAATTCGTTCACATATATATCTAGAAGGACATGTGGTGTGTTGTAATTATGTGGTACCATGAGTCACTTGGCACCACATGTCCACGAGTCAACTCAACATAGCGTAAAAATAATGTAATATAATTTCATCACAAAGCGTAATGTAAATTAAATAGTTTAACCTAGATATATATCGTTACAATTGTCTATGTATTTCAAGAATAACGATTACAACATTGTTATTAAAATATTTGTATTTTTTTTTTTTGGGTCAAAGAAGTGTTCTTGCAGGAGGAAAAAAATGTAAATTATTTCACATGTAACACACTTGGAAATTAATTATTGAAACACAAAGCAGGAAGTCTATATCAGCTCCTTTCTCACAAACAAAATTCCACTTCGCATTGTTTGATGCTTACCATAGAACCAATGTTGAGCTATTTTTATATCTTGTTTATACATAATAATTATATCGATTTTGATTTTTAATCATGGTCAATATTAACATTAAATTAAATTTGTTAAATGTTAAATGTTAAACATTTACGTCTACACATCTACCCTGATTTTTAATTAAGGCCAACATTGATTAAATTTATTTATTAAATGTTAAACGTGAAACATTTACGTCTAAACATCTACCCCTATATTGGGCTATAGAGCGCCTCTCAATGCAAAAATCATGATGACCAAGATCAACATACATGAGTGCCTATAGGGTCTATTATACCACAAGTGAGGAAAGGTAAAGAAGTCTAGGAGATTTATTTCTTGTTGCTTCTATCTATCATACCTTATCACCTTCACCTTATTTAAGCTATGAGTAGAAGAGAAAACCAATTCCTAGAGTGAAACCATCAGTCCTATACTTTAGGAAGGTGCCTCCCTACATTCTTGGAACAAGAAGAAGAAGTGGGGTGGGACTTCTTGTTAGGGACAGGTGCATGGAAACAAATTGAATGGGGAGAAGGAGATTGAGAGGGAGACAATAAAAGAGAAACTTTAGAGGCTAGAAGAGCAGAAAACAAAGTTTCGTGAACATATAGATTAGAAAACCCTAAAAATAAGTAAATATACTTATTGAAAGAGCTAGGGAACAAGGAAAATCCGCAATTTTTTTTGTGACATTAGCTAGACCTTCCTGTGTCCTCACTTAAAAAAATAAGAAGGGGAAATTCTTAGACTGTGAAAAACAAAGAAGGGGGTGTTTTTTTATGTTGTAAGAGGTAAGTAATGTAGGTACTCAGAGTTTCTTTTTATTTTGCAAACTTGGTAGCGAAAATTGCCCTAGTTGAGTTTCGTATAAGATGAACCCATAACTCATTTCCTACTTCGCCCTAGTGGTATCATAGCTTGGCTAGGGGGTGTAGTTCTACAGTAAACTACTTGAGGTTAAGTGGAAATCACTTCATTTGTTTGGTTTTGTTGGTCATATACTTGGCATTCAAATAAACCCTTTGTCCCTATATGCAATTTCATTATTTGTTTGTACTTGGGTTATAGAAATTTTTTGGTTTATGAAAAAAGAATGAAAGGTTTTTGAAATTTAGTTCTTGTAAAAAAAAAAAATGTTTCCTTGTTCTCATTCCAAGGGTTGGAAATGTTTGATCTATAGAAGTGTTCACATTAAATTAAGTGAAATGCATATTACATGCCTTAACATTTTCTTTTACGTACTCTAGGAATGGTATTGTATGTGCCATTTTGAAAATTATATAACTATTTACAGAAGTTTACAAAACCTCAATTAGCTAAATTGATAAACCACTTGTTTTTTTAATTTCTTAAACTTTGTCTTTTAGGCTTTGAGTTTTGGCCCTAGCCCCTGGTCATATGGGTCGACGAGAGGGTGACCATGGGCTTAACTAAAAATGGGCTAAAGAGAAAATCTAACAATTTTCATTTATGTTGGTTATTGAGAATCTTCCTAGTCATTTCACATAATTCAAATATTTGGAAGATTTGGAATCTTTCAACTTTCCCTGTCCATCATTTATGAGGACTCTTTCTTGTCCTTTGACAAAATCCAAATATCTGGGAATTCTAGTAATCCAGGGAATGGAAAAATTTCTTGAATCGAATGCTAAAAACTCACAATGTACGAATGTTAGAAAATTAATCAGAAACCCATAAATGGCTTCTGAAGGCTGGAACCTATTTCAACGAAGATCGAAAAACATGCATTTTGAGGCCAAAATTATTGAAATTGGAGAAGTTTTTTTCTTGGTTAAACCTTTGAGTGGAACCTGAAGGTGGAATATTGATAATTCAACAATCCTCTATTTATCTAGCTCTAAAATTCCAAAATTTCGTAACTTCATTAAATTACATCTCTTAGAAAACCAAAATCTGGATGCCAATGGGGTAGACTATGTGGGGATCACATGAAACCATGTAAGGAGGACCCCACGTAACCCATAATGTGACATGTCATTAATGATGTGGCAGCATAGATAGGTTGGATGACATGGAATGCCGATGTGGCATGCCAAATTGGTGTACTTATGTGGCATTATAGTGTGAAAGCACTGATGTAACTGCCTATGTGGCCTTTGTTGTGGCACACAACATGGAAACCAGAAAATCGTGATCCATAAATTTAGAAAAATGGACATTTTATGTTTTTTCGAATCCATATGTTTTTGGATATCTAGAAGCCTAAATATCTAAAAGAGCACTAAGGTGGCACGATGACAATGTGGCATGGAGGTTTGACATTTTTGAGGTGTTGGCCGTGTGGCAGTCATAGAGGCAGAGTTAATGTGGAATTTGGAAATCTAGAAGTTTGTAATATCTCCTTCCTAACCAGTGGAGTCAGTGGATCTATAGCCCATCAGTTGGTTCCCATAGGCTATAAGGTTAGGGTTAGGGAACCTTGGAGGCAATTAATCTAGCAATTTGGCAGTGTTTTATGGTCAGTTGATATCTCATCGAGATTATGAGTAAGATGCCTTTTTCTTGAATGATTTCGGGATAGTTTTCCAATACTTACTATTTTTAACAAGTCAATTTCAAGCACTGATTGGGTCAACTGGCAGGGTTACTATTTTTAGTATTATCTATGGGTTTAGTTTTGATGACTATCTCAACATTTGATATAGTGTGGTGGTTTTAAATAAAATAATGATAAGCTATTATTAATAAAGTTAAATCAAATATTTAACTTTATCATTGTTTTAATAATTTTAATGAAGGGACTATAAGGACCAATAATAAAGTGAAAGTTGTTTTATTAAAAAAAAAGAATGAGGCCTTTAGTTGAGAGACTAAAAGTGATTTTATTTAGTTCTGCGTGGCTTGAAGAAGAGGGTTGAACTTCTTGGGAGAGTTATAAAAGACATTTTGGGGAGTCCATTTCATATGTTGGTTTTGATATTTGATATTGCAATTTTCTAGAAGGTATTACTTCTTGGCTTGTGAGGACAAAACCTCTTGTAGGCGACATTCCCCATGTTAATGAGAGATATAATTTGGAGAATATCTTGGTGATTTCACACATATATCACAATTGGGATTCATTGTTGGTTTAATATCTATAGCCTAGAGTATTGCTACTATAATAATGTTGCTACAATGATTTTGCATATTTCAATTCAATAATTATGCATTTCCAGATTTAATGGGCATGCTTGAATTGTGTTTTTAAATCATTTTGGTTATCTAAGTATTGTTCCTTTTTATCATACTTTGTATTGCCAACTCTAAAAATAAATATGAGTTATAATAGTTTGTGATTTTTCCTAAATATTGCTATTTTTTGAGTCATTATATTACTGCCAATACTATCATTCTCAAACAAATCTTCTGCATATCACTCTTTTCTATAAACACATTTAGACCAAAAAAAGGTGTATGTTACAATGGTATCAAAGCAGTGCATCCTGCCATCCTAAAGGGTTCAATATGATAGTGTAGTGACATGTAAGGATTTGACCAACAACCTTATACACACCATTACAATACTCGTAGAAACATGTTTGCTATAAATTTGGCTATATATAGAAAAATAAAGTGTAGTTAAGGGATAAAATATAGGTAATATGGGTGATAGAGACCCTGGAAATCAAAATATTGAAGAATATTTTTTGAATTTGTTGGATGCCATGGTTAGAGGGAAATAAGTTGCAAAGAAAAGAGCCCAAGCATAAATTCAATGGTTGGAATTTTTGACACAACTAATGGCTAGACAAATAGGAGTTAATATTTGTGGTAACAATGCAAATATTAGATAAGAATTCAACACAAGATTTGGTTGAGAAGGTTGATAGCTATTTCCAACTCAACCCAATTCTAGAGGAAGAGGCCATCAAATATGTAGCTATACGCCTTGATGGAATAATGCATGAGTGGTGGCATCATGGGATGATCAACATGGGACATGACAAGATCGCTTAATATGTAGATTTTATAAGGAGGGTGATCAATAGATTTGATAATTTGAAGGATCTGGAGTTGCATTTCAAATAGTTGGCACAACTTAAGTGATGGGGGTTAGTTGACACTTATCTTGCAAATGTATAGATGCTTGAAGTGCTAGTCACCAATATTTCATAAAGAAGACTAATGGTTCTATTCATGGATGGTTTGATAGAAACTTTGAGAGGTTGGATTTAAGGCCCTCATATCCGCCTACCTTGCAGGAAGCCATCAAAAAATCAAGGGACATGGAGGCTTCTAATTCTAGAAACAAGTTTCAGTCCAAAGGATTCACACAAAAGAGGGAGAAAAAAAATCAAAGAGGATCACAACAACTATGAAATTATTCTAACAAGTCAAGTAGTGAGCAGCTAAATGACCTCAGAAGGAAGAAGTTTTGTTTCCATTATAGATAGCCATGGGACCCCTCATATAGATGTAGTTTGAAAACAAAAGCTATGTAGTTAGAGTATTTTTTGCTAAAGAATTTGCATAAAAAAAATCAGATCAAAAATAGGATTCAAAGAATAGTGATGAGGAGGACACTTTGAAGAAGTGTCTCGAGATGATAGGGCCATAGCACAACTCTCTAGTGCACAAAAGGAAAACACATTCAAGGTAAGAGGTGTAGTAGAGTGGTAGTGAGTTGTTTCTTTAATTGATATAGGGGTAACTTGTAATGTCATTGAAGAAAGGATTATGACTAAGACGGGTTTGTAAATGGAAGAACATAGTAGTTTTAAGGTGATGATAGCTAATGGGTATAAGATTCCATGTACTCATAAGATTTCAAATCTAAGTATACAATTGGGTGATTATCAGTTGCAAGATGAATTTTATGTGGTAGACATGGGGGGACAATGATGTTATTCTTGGCATGGCATGGATGATTTCCCTTGTGGAGTTCTCTTTCGACGTACATAAGTTGGAAATGAAGTGATGATCAAAGTAGGAAAGTAGTACTCCTAGGAATTTTAAATGGAGGGCTTAGAGTAGTATCGTTTCAGAGGATGGAAATGCTAATCATACATGTCCAGGTAGAGTAGGTAGTAGAGTGTCTCATCATGCCAACAGTTCCTACAATGTCGTACCAGCAAAATAATGGTTTCTATCTTGATATTCAGGGGTTGTTATACAAACATAGCAAAGTTTTTGGGAGTATCCCTTAATCAAACATGTCATTGAACCTAATGAAGGAGACAAACCAATGATCACTGCTTCTTACCAACATTCTAAGAGGCACAAAGATGAAATAGAAAAGGAAACTAAGGAGTTACTGGAGACAAGGTACAGACAATGATGTTATTCTTGGCATGGCATGGATGATTTACCTTGTGGAGTTCTCTTTCGATGTACATAAGTTCAAAATGAAGTTTGATAATCAAAGTAGGAAAGTAGTACTCCTAGGAATTTTAAATGGAGGGCCTAGAGTAGTATCGTTTCAGGGGATGGAAATGCTAATCATACATGACCAGGTAGAGTAGGCAGTAGAGTGTCTCATCATGCCAACAATTCCTACAATGTCGTACCAACAAAATAATGGTTTCTATCTTGATCTTCAGGGGTTGCTATACAAACATAGCAAAGTTTTTGGGAGTATCCCTTAAGGAGTTTCTCTTGATAAGAGAATCGAGCATGTCATTGAACCTGATGAAGGAGACAAACCAATGATCACTTCTCCTTACCAACATTCTAAGAGGCACAAAGATGAAATAGAAAAGGAAACTAAGGAGTTACTTGAGACAAGGTACATGACACCCAACAAAATTCCTTTCACATTAGCAATAATGTTGGTAAAAAATAAGGATGAACCAATGTGGATGTGCATTGATTACATGGCCATGAACATAAAGATGATCTAAAATAGGTATCCATTCCCAATGATAAATGAGTTGGTTAATGAGTTGTATGGGGCATGATACTTTGATTTGAGGTCAAGGTATCATCAAATTTAGATGAGAGGAGAGGATATCGGGAAGATTTCTTTCAAATGTCATTTTGGGAATTTCAAGTTTTTGGTAATTCCCTTTGAATTGGTGAATGCTCCAAACACTTTTCAAAGTTGTACGAATGAGGTGTTTTGGAGACAGTTGAGGAAATTTGTTTTAATATTCTTTGATGGCATCTTGATTTTTAGTTAGAAGTGGGTGAAGCACATGCAATATCTTGAGGAGGTATTGAGCACATTAAAATTTGAGTCTCTATATGCTAAGGAGCCTAAATTCCACTTTGGGATGACATAAATTCTTTATATTGGTCATATCATGAGTGCAGAGGGAGTAAGAGTAGGTCCTAAGAAGATCAAAGTTAATCTAGAATGGACTACACCTACAAATCTCACCTAAATTAAGGGATTCTTTGGTCTTTGTGGTTTCTATATGATATTTGTTAAGGGAATTTCACAAAATACAACATTGCTTATAGATTACTAAGAAGGGGGCCTTTGATTTATCTGATTAAACATAAAGTGTTTTGAGCACTTCAAGCAGGTGATGTCCACATGCCCTATGTTGGCAATACCAATTTTCTCCAGACCCTTTGAGTTGGAGTGTGATAATTTGGGAGATGGGATAAAACTTGTTATGATGTAGGATAATCACTCCATTACTTTTGAGAGAAGAAAATTAAGATCTGTTGAGATGAGTTACTAAGTTTATCATAGAGTGATGTTGGGCGTTATGCATGCCTTAGCTAAATTCAGATCATACCAGTTGGGGGTAATTTTATCATAAAAATGGATCATAAAAGCATCAAATATTTCATGAAACAAAAGGATATAAATGATAGGCAACAAAAGTGGGCCATTAGATCATAGACATATGATTTTGAAAATGTATATCTCAATGGGGAAAAGAATGCAGTTACTGATGCACTTTCCAAGAGACGTCACATATGTTCATTGGTGGAGATTTATGCTAATTGGAGCGGGATAGTTAAAGCATAGTATGCCAAAAATTCATGGGCAACATGAGTTATGGAAGGCACAATTCATGATGATAGATATACAATGGTAAATGATTCTATCATGTATAAGGGTATAATTTATTTGGTGCCTTGTTCATAACTTAAGGTAAAGATATTGAGGACATTTCAGTATGCACCTATGGGTGGTCACCTGGATTTCTTTAAAACATATAGGAAGATTTGAGGTAGATTCACATGGAAAGGAATTAATATTGGAGTCCTTAACTATATCAGAGAGTGCCCTACTTTCCCACAAAACAAGAATGAGAATATTCATCTAGTTGGCTTTCTTCGACCCCTACCCATTCCTAATAAAAAATAGGAATCTAACTCTATGGATTTCATCATAGGGATACCTAAGGTACCAGGTAAGTATTGCATCTATGTGGTGGTTAACAAGTTGAATAAGCTTGCACACTTATTTTCCATTTTAGTGACTTATATAATGATAGAGATAGTTGACTTGTTTTTTATATATATTTTCATGTTGCACATGATCCCCAAGAATATTGTTAGTGATAGGGAAAATAAGTTCCTAAGTATGTTTTGGCAAGACCTCTTTGGATTGAGTGGGACTTAGCTCACTCCTATCACTAGCTACCACCCACAGATAGAAGGAAAAATGGAGATAGTTAAAAAATGGGTGGAGTGTATATTAGTAACTACATTTCTGGACAATACAGAGCTTGGATCAAATGCTACACCTTGGTGAGTATTTCTATAATACTACTTGTCACATGTCTATCAAGATGTCACCATTCCTGGATTTATATGGTTATGAGGCTCCCAACTTCATAGATCTAATGTTTTGGGATAGTGGAGTGCCTAAGGAAAAGGACTTATGACAAGAGAGTTAGGACATCATGAAGTCACAGAAGGAAAATTTGCTACAAGCACGTAATCAATAGAAGTTGTATGATGATCAACATCAGATATAGCATAGTTTTGAGGTTTAGACATTGTTTATTTGAGATTGCAACCTTATATTTAGTCCAATCTCAAGAAGAGTGGAGTAGAGAACCTCAAGTCTAGGTTTTATGGACCATTCAAATTATCTCGGAGGGTTGGAGAAGTTTCCTATGAACTTGAGCTATCGACCAAAAAATCATAATGTATTTCATGTATCCAAGATAAAAAAGGCACTTGGTCATAACATGGTTCCCTCATTTTATTTTCCACCATTAGATGAGGAGGGGAAGTTGATATTGATTCCAGAGGCCATAATGTATACTAGAGATGAGACTCTTCGTAAGAGGGTCATTAAATAATTTCTAGTCAAATGTAAGAAATTTCCAATAGAGGATGCCACATGAGAAAATGGACATATATTACAACATTTAGAGCCGGTATTGCTTGAAGACATAAATTTTTAGGAAGGGAAGATTGTAATGTACCCTTCCTAACCAATGGAGTTGGTGGACCTCTAGCCTAGTAGTTGGTTTTGTAGGCTATTAGGTTAGGGAATCTTAAGGAATTTGATCTAGCAGTTTGGAAGTGTTTGATGGTGAGTTGAGATATTGTCGTGATTATGAGAAAGATGCCTTTTTTGGAATGATTTTCAGATAGTTTTCCAATACTTACTATTTTTAGTAAGTCAGTTTTTGAGCACTGAATGGGTCAGTTGGAAGGGATACTATTTTAATATTATAGATGAGTGCAGTTTTGATGAATATCTCAACATTTTATATAGTTTGTTGGTTTAAAATAAAATAATAATAAGTCATTAATTAATAAAGTTAAATCAGAGGTTTAAATTTATCGTTATTTTAATATTTTTAATGAAGGGACTATAAGGGCTAGTTATAAAGTGAAAGATGTTTTATGTGTAAAAAAGGAATGAGGCCTTTAATTGTGAGACTAAAGTGATTTTGTTTAGTCCCGCATGGCTTAAAGAAGAGGGTTGAACTTCTTGGAGAGTTATAAAAGCAAATTTGTGTAGTTCATAAATTTGTTTGATATTTTCCATTTTTTGGTGGAGATTATTACTTCTTGGTTTGTGAGGAGGAAACCCCTTGTAGATGACATCCTCCACATTATCGAGAGATATAATCTTAATAATTTTGGTGATTTCACACATATATCAAAGTTACGCTTTGTTTTTGGTTTGATATCTATAGTTTAGAGCACATTTGAGGATATTTGTGGCTACGAAAAGGATTTTAGAGCTTGCTACAATAATGATTTAATGGGTTAAATCGTTTTTATTATCTGGGTATCGTTCATTTTGATTATAAATTGTAATATGAACTCCAAAAACAAATGTTGAAAAAATGTAGTAAGAAAGGCTCAATTTGACTTTAGCCTTAGTTAAAATGAGTAAGTCAAATTTCCACATTAGAGGACAACTTGGAGGCAGTTAAATAGTGTGACATGGATCTTGTCACACAGTTAGCTCAGTAAATTCAAGTTAGTTGGCTTGGAGTGCAGTCATGCATGTGCGATTGCTAAATTTTAGTAATCCAGTTCAATTATTTTCAGTTAATTGACCTCTAACTATTGATAGAGTCAGTTGAAGGCGAGTTTTGCAGTGGGATAATAGTATAACTCAGAGATCTGTCAGTTAACTGATCAATTAGCCCAAAATAGATAATGTGTGCAAGGAATTTGAATTCCTTAGTTGAAGTGGAGATGACAAGGCAATGTAACATGAGTTGTATACTAGTTTGAGTGTACATGTGTTGAATGAGGTTAGGAGATCAATATTTGGGAATTGCGCAATCAATTAGGAGGAAATTCCTATATTTTATAGGCTAATTTCCTCAGGAATTACATCAGGAAATAGGAGTCTAGATGAGAAAATAATTAGCTAAGCTTTTGCCAGAGTTTCTCATTCAGTAGAGAGAATAGTTATTCTTTTGCAAGTTGTGCTCAGAGTTGGAGAAAGAAGTTGTAATAGTTTATCTATTGAACTGATTAATGCAAAGAGGCTTGAGGGGTTTTTCTAGTTCGGTTCCCTTAGAAATTATTGTGTACTTGTGGTTTTTCTTTTTGCATGTTGTTCTAAATTGTGATTTCCATTCCATAGATCAATAGAGTAGAATTGTGTCCCTTGTTTTTCAGCTTAAAATATTGAGCAGTTGCAATTTATATCAATTTTATACATGGTATTAGAGCCCTGAAGTCACATTAGAACCAATATTTTGAAATCTTCTCTATGGAATTTCGAATTTGTAGCTTTAGTGCAACAATTTTTCTTTAGGATCAGGATAATGTCTTTCAACAAACCAAGATTGGAGTATGCCCTGCAGGGTAGCTCAAATTTCATAGCATGGAAGCAGTGCTTGATGATAATGGTGTGTTATAATATATTAAAATTGATATTGCAAAACCCTAATAGTCTAATGCACAACAATTAACACAATGGAAGAAGGATGTTGCTAAGGTTAGGAGAATTCTTCTGGAAGGTGTGAACGACCATGTGGTCTCAAATATCCATGGAAAAGAGACATCGTTTTATATGTGGAAGACACTGACTGAACTATTAAAAAATAACAGTGACCATATAAAATTGGCCCTGAAAGAAAAAATTCAAAACATTAGAACGCAAAATAATGATACTGTTCCACAATATCTCTCTAGATTTACACAAGTTCAAGATGAGCTTGGAGGGGTTGGGGTGAATGTTGCATAAGATTACCTACTGAGTCTATCTCTTCTAGGCCTTCCAAAATCCCAACACAACTACCAAGAATCTGTGAATGGAAGGGAGAAATTACCAAATTGGAAAAGTTTGTGGTCCGATTTGGTTCAAGAAGGATTTAATAGAAATACCAAAGATGGAACTTCATCTAGAGCATAGGATGAAGAAAAATTTTCCTTGTTTTGAAAGTGTAAGAGAGGAAAGAAGAACCCAAGAAAACCTAAATCCAGCCAAAATAATGGCAAGAAGAAAGACTTGAGCAAGATAAAATGCTTTCATTGCCATGAATTCAGGCACTATGCAACAAAGTGTCTGCACAAGAAGTCTACCAAGAAGGCTTCAGGAGAAGTAGGAGGTGAAGCATTGGCTTCAAAATTCTAATTAGACTTCAGTCTAATAGCATGCATGGCCAACATTGTTATGGGGAGTGTGTGGTACCTTGATTTTGGTGCGTCATTCCATATGACAAGGTGCAAGGAGTTTTTAGTAGCTTGGAGGAGAAGGATCTCCAGATGCATATCGAAATGGGGGATGATGGGAGGTACAATGCTAATGGAATTGGCACTTTCACCTTTGAGAGGGAGAAAGACTCTTCTCTTCACCTCAAAGATGTTATGCTTGTACCTGGGCTGAAGAAGAACTTGATCTCTGTAGCAGTTTTGGAGGATCCTTACTATGATGTTATTTTAAGTAAAGGGAAAGCCTTTATGAGACACATAGCTATTAGGAAAGTGTAGCAGATCAGGGTTTGATTCAAGAACCTTTACAAGCTTGAGTTGCACTGCATTTAGCAATAAGGCTGAAAAAGTGTAGAGTCGATATGTTGGAGAACTATGGCACAATATATTATGTCATCTACACCATGGTGTCATAAAAATCATGCAACAAATTACCATCAGTCTCCCTAAAGGCTCCCTTGACCAACAATATGTATGCAAGGGTTGAAAATTGGGGAAATATGTCAAATCCACTTTCCATGACTGAGATATCATAGCAAATGCAATCTTAGAGTGAGTCCACTCTGATGTTTGTGGACCCTTTTCTACATCCTCTACATTAAAACATAAGTACTATGTCATTTTTATTGATGATTTATATAGAAAATGATAGATCTTCTTCATATGGAAGAAAGATGAAGTTTTCTCAAAATTTGTTGAATTAAAGGCATTAGTTGAGAAGGAGTCTGGGAAGAAGGTGAAGGCTCTCAAGAGCGACAATTAAGGTGAATTTGTTTCACGTGCCCTCAAGGATTTCTGCACCAAAGAAGGTATTCGAAGAGAACTGATATCACCCCATAAACCAAAACAGAATGGGGTAGCTGAAAGGAATAACATAAGCATAGTTGGAGCATCAAGGGTCGTGTTTCATGATCAGGGGTTGTAATTTCATCTATGGGCAGAGGCATGCAACACCACAGTCTACTTGCAGAACCAAAGTCCTCATAGAATGGTACGATCATACCAGAGGAAAATTTATATAGGAGAAAGCCTGATGTATAACATTTCATATTTTTAGAGCTTCAGTTTATTGTCACGTCTCCAAGGATCCAAGGAAAAAACTTGAGCCTACAACAAAGTTGGGAGTTTTTGTAGGATACACCGAAACTCCACAAAATTATCAAGTGTATTTACCTTCATTGAGGATGACAATTGTGAGGAGGGATTTCAAGTTCGATGAGGAGAAGGATATGAGATGAAATTTGGAACGAGATCTAAGTATCCCACTAGAGCAGGAGCTTCTAGCCCCAAAGGAGGAGCCTTAAGAGGTTATGGAGCAGATACATGCAAAGGAGCAGATAGGAGGCCAAGTGGAGGCACCCACTCAACCAAAATATTCCAGAGAGGCGAGAAAGAGAAATAGAGTTGAAGCTGATAGATTGTTGTAGGATGCAAGGGAGAATGTGGGAGCCCCCACATCACAACGCAGTCAGAGGAGGTCACCTGATAGGTACACTGGTTACATGGATCTCATGAAAAATCTCATTGAGGTAAAGCCTTCTTCAATTGAGGAAGCAATTTCTTAACTTGTTTGGGTTGATGCCATGGTGGAAGAATATGAATCCATCATGAAGAACAATGTATGGTAGTGGTGTCGAGATCATAAGGGAAATCAGTGGTTGGTTCCATATGGATCTACAAAGTCAAGCATGCAACTGATGGGATCATTAAGAAGTACAAGGCCATATTTGTGGCCAAAGGATTCTATTAGGTAGAGGGAGTGGATTATGAGGAAATTTTTGCACCAGTTGCAATATATTCCTCAATCAGATCCATTTTAGCATTAGCTATGCAGATGGGGTGGTAAATACATTAGATGGATGTGAATACTGCCTTTGTCAATGGTGTTGTTGAAGAGTAAATTCACATAGAGAAACTAGAAGAATTGAGACATATAATTAGGAGTCACATGTGTGCAGAATCAAGAGAGAATTGTATGGTCTCAAACAGGCACCCCGAGCATGGTACACTCAGATCGACAGTTATCTCAGTGGATTGGGCTTCACCAAAGTGAAGCAGATGCAAACCTATATCACATTGTGGTAGATGAAAAGTTGCTTATTCTTTTTTTGTATGTTGATGATTTAATATTGACAGGTGATGAGCAGTTGATCCACTCTTGCAAAGAGGATGTTGCAAGGGAATTTGAAATGAAAAACATGGGTTTAATACATTACTTCCTCATGTTGTAAGTATGGCAAGGTGATGGTGAATTGTTTGTGTCTCAGGGGAAGTATGCCTCTAAAATACTTCATATATTTCACATGGATAATTGTAATCCAATGGAAACACCTATAGCTACAAACTAGAGGAAGGAGAATGCCACTTCAAGTGAAGAGGTTGATGCTACCATGTTGAAAATGCAACAAGATGATGGAGCTTAGTGAAATGAAGTCGCCTTCACTAAGTGGGCCCGCAGGCTATTTTTGGCGCAAAGTCTATTTTTAGACATATGGAGCATGGTCTAGGAGTTGCAGTATGCTATTCTTGGATGATTGGTCGAGTTGGTAAAAATAGATGGACCTCTATTTTTAGACATACAAGTCGAAGTCTATTTTTAGACTGCCTGTCTAAAAATAGGTCAGTCAAATATTATTAGCCCTTAATAATATTTGGACTCTAAACTTCAGTTTATTCTCTTACAACACTTTAGTTGGAGCTACGGATGTGGCTCATGCATCTGACAGAAGGAATTACGCTATTCCTTGAGGTTTGGTGAGCTCATGCATGGTTGACTTCAGTTAGGACTTCAGTGGCATAGTTTGGTGGAGTTGATGAGACAGTTGGTGGAGTTGTGTTCGGTTTAACTTAGTTGAACTAGTTGTGATTAGTTTAACTAGCTAATCAACTAGTAATGAGGGGAGTGAATTAAATATTATTTAATTCACTAATTATTAACTCATTATTCAACTCAAGAACACATCAGTTCACTACAGTGCATGGACAGTTCAGTGGAGACCAGTGGAAGAGGTAGATGAAAGGGTGAGTTTGCTATTAGTTGCGACAACAGTTGTGCATGAGTTTTGCACAAGCATTGGAGGAGATTTCCAATGATGATTGCGCAGTTGGAGCCAGTGAGATTCGAACTTGGATCTCTCATTAGACCAGCCTTGATTGCGCAATAGAGGCAGGCAATTAGTGGATGAGTTTTGAACCTGTGACTTGTTCAAAACCGAGCTAGTTTGTGTGTAACTTTATGAGATAGTACTGAGTACTTGTGAGGAGTATTGTGCTATGTACTGTTACATGTTCTCTCCATATAATATACAAAATAGCTGAGGGGTTTTCAGCTATAAGCTTTCCCCATTACATATTGTGTTTATGTGCGCATGCGACCGTTTCTATTTCCGCAAATTGATGATTGATTGTAGAAGAGATTATGTGTTGCATATGAATTCGAATTAGTATGTGATCAGGATAATCTCGGTGGATAAATCTTCATTATTCAGCAAATTTCTACATACCATTTACATGAAGCTTGTGGGGTCTTTAATGTATCTTGTGAAAACAAGACCCAACATGTGCTATGCAGTAAATCAACCGAGTGAAGCTATGGTTAGGCTTACCAAGTTGTATGGGAAGGAAGCAAAGCATGTATTACAATACCTCAGGGGCACTATCGAGTATGTATTATGGTACAAGATGATAAAGGGAGTGAAGCTTCAATGCTTCACCGATGTAGATTGGGCATGGAGTCCATTAGACATGAAAAGTACTTTAGGTGCTATCTTTAGTGTTGGGTCCACAATTATTTCTTGGCACAACAAGAAGCAGAGGTTTGTGGTGCTCAACTCAACATAGGCTGAATACATGGCTGCAAGTCAAGCAACATGTGAGGCCATATGGATGAGGAAAATACTTGTGGGTATTTTCAATCATGAGATGGATCCTATAGTGATATATTGTAATAATCAGAGTTGCATTAAGCTCTTTGAGAATCTAGTATTTCATGATAGGACAAAGTACATTGATATCTGGTATCATCTTTTGTGGCATTGTGTGCAAAGGAGAATTATGTTGCTACAATACATTCTAACTAAGGTGTAAGATGTTGACATATTGAAAAAGACATTGTCAAGAGGTAAATTTGAATTCCATAGGTGTAGGATAGGGGTGGTGAAAAATCCCTTTCTTGCTAAGAGGGAGTGTTGAAAAACTGTATTAAGAAAGGCTCAATTTGACTTTAGCCTAAGTCAAATTAAGTAAATCGAATTTCCACATCAGTGGGACAACTTGGAGGCAGTTAACTAGTGTGACATTGATCTTGTTACTCAGTTAGCTCAGTAAATTCGAGTTAGTGGGCTTGGATTTCAATCATGCATGTGTAATTTGTAAATTTTAGCTAGTTCAATTATTTTTAGTTGTATTCAGTTAAATGGCCTCTAACTATTGATAGAGTCAGCTGAAGGTTAGGTGTGCAGTGGGACAATAGTCTAACTTAGAGATATTTCAATTAATTAATTAATCAACCCAAAGTAGCTAATGCATGGAAGGAATTCGAATTCGTCAGCTGAAGTGTAGATGGCAAGGGAGTGTAACATGAGTTGTCTACTAGTTTGAGTGTACAATTGTTGCCTGCGGTCAGGAGATCAATCCTTGGGAATTGTGCAATCAATTAGGAGGAAATTCCTATATTTTAGGGGCTAATTTCCTCAGGAATTGCGCAAGGAAATAAGAGGCTATATGAGAAAATAATTGTCTAAGTGTTTGCAAGAGTTTCTCATTCAGTAAAGAGAATAATCATTCTTTTGTAGGTTGTGCTTAGAGTCGGAGCAAGCAATTGTAATAGTTTCTCTATTCAACTGATTAATGCAAAGAGGCCTAAGGGGTTTTTCCCTGTTGGGTTCCCATAGAAATCACTATGTAATTGTGGTTTTTATTGTTGCATGTCTATGCAAGTTATTCTAAATTGTGATTTTTATTCCGCAGATCAGTAGAGTAGAATTGTGTATCTTGTTTTTCAGTTTGAAATCTTGAGCAATTGCAATTTCTATCAAGTTTCTACAATAAATTGAGTTATAATAATTTGCAGATTTTTATAAATACTATTATTTTCTAAGTTATTTCATTGTTGTCATTACTATCATTGTCAAAAAAATCTCTTGCACATCTCTCTCTTCTATAAATGCATTCAAATAGAAAACCAAAAAAACAAGGGTGTATGTTAAAAATTTCGTCTTTTGTTTCTATTGGATTTACTTGAAACTTATTGATGCAGATGCTTTGGATATCCAAAAATTTGACGAGTTGACTAAGTGCCTTGTTAGAACAAAAGAATTCAAAAAAATTAGAGAAGGCCAAGGGGAAAAAGACTCTGATTTGGATATGACATGGCATGATGAGGTGTCTGACCTACAAACATGGCACTATTTTGTGGTGACATATGGGAAAAACTACCATGTGTCAATGGTATGGTATGTTAATGTGGCTTAGTTAATCGACTCTTCTGATGGCCATAACTTTGTGTCTAGAGTTCATAATTTGATAAATTTACATCGTTGGAAAGCCCTTGACGAGTATAAAATGTTGATGGCCTCAAATAAGAGGTTAAAATCATTTAAGGAAGAGGAATGTTATATTTCCATTTGTTAAGGTAGCCTAAAGAATTACGACCGAATTATAAAAACGAGACCTCAACAAACTATCATTTATTATCTTCCATTTTCAAAAAATTTATTTGGATATAACCTTTTTATTGTTAAGAATTTTTAAGAATTGGGATGTGTTACAACATGCCCTACTTGTGAAGGAGAATAACCATTAAGAAATTTGGCAAAGGTGGTATGTGGAATCACTTTTTTATTACCCTATGCCCCTGGTTAGTGTGGAGAAATGGAAGGGTGTTCCCAATAGAGTTGACTGAGACCTCAAAGGACTCATCGTGATACACCTCACCATGGATGTTGTTAATGAGTTGTACTTGATCTTAATCCCAAGCTTTCATTGCAATGGTTTTTACTTTTGATATCACTTGTTATGGTTTTATTTACTTCATAAAGCCTTTTATATAGTATTTTGTTATGCTAGATTTGGTTTCTTCTATAGTGGATCTATTTAATTTTATTTATGGATATATGTTATTATTCTACAACTCTCAAATTTAGTATGATATGGTTTTCCTTAGAGATAGATCAAAGTATTTTTTTATAACCTTTTTAAATTAAAAAAGAAAAGAAAAATTAAAACTATTTTTTAATAATAATAAAATAAATTTAAACAAATATAACTTTTAAATTATAATTATGTACTTTATTTTCCTAAAATAATAATAAAAAACAGTAAAAAAACAACCAAAATGTAAAAGCATTATATATAACTTACATATATGACACACTTTAATCTTGTTTGATTTTAATGCCCATTATTTATAAGTGTTACCTAATATCCTTGATCATGCTCTCTTGATTTAAACTGAATTTGGCAACAATGCACTAATATTATATGGAGTAACTTATAGGGGTTGGGATTTAATAAATTAAAAATGGGTGTATTTGCTTTATAATTTAAATTATTAGTTTGATGATTTGAATTTATTAAAAAATATTATATTATAATTTTAAAAAAATGAAGTCGGTTTATTTTTACTTTTAAGTTTAATTATTATTTTTAATTAGAAAAAATATTAATTTAATATAAAATAATTTGATTATCATTTATCTTAGATTTTATATTGATGAAGAAAATGTTTTATAGACATTAATATTGTTTAAAAAAATTATATAATCTATTTAATGAAAAATATAATGTAAATGATAATTTAGGGTGACTGAGATTATCACAATTAAAATGATCATAAACTCTAATATATTTATATAAAGAGATAATATATATTTATATAAAAGTATGAAACAACAATTTTACTCAACGATATTATCTTTTTGCAAAGATTAAGTGGGGAGGTTTGTTCCCCACACGTCTTGTGCTCCAGTCCACGGTAAGACTATGTATCCCTGAGAGTTGTTCCAAGCACGATCATTTAGTTGAAAAAAAAAAAAAAAGATTAAAGAAAATAGGTGAAGTCGGAGGTTGTGATTTTTGGAGTTTCTAATTAATAATTCATAATATTTTTAATCGACGGTGATATAGAAAGATAATGGCAAATGTAAGATTTTTATGGGAAGGGTTGTTAGATTGTAGGTTTTTTTTTTGAGAATTTTCATTATCCAAAAGACCTACAATTTAATTAGGGTTATCTTAGATGGTTAGGTGGAATAATTATTACCCTTCCACCTAGGTTCAAATTTGATGGAATGATTGTTACCCTTCCCACCTAGGTTCAAATCTTTGTTAGTAACATGATGAGCTTTGATGTTTTAATGATTATTATTGTAATGACTTTGAGCCTAAGAAAACCACTCTTAAGTGAGTATAATTGTGGGCTAGCCACAAAAGAAGATGATATAATATATCATAATTGAAAGTGGTTATAACTATTATAAATGAAAAGTACAATTTTTACTTAAAATATTTGTAAGAAGAAATATAATTTATATAAAAATAGGGATGTATGATTATGATCAATAATGTTTTTTTTAAAAACTTAATTATTATGATTTTTTAACGGTAATTAAGAAATTGGTAATTTTGGAGGATTGTTATGGGAAAGACCTAAGATGAATCATGATGATTACCATTATTCACCTCAATATCAAGATATCCACTATTCATCTCAATATTAAGAAATTGAAATTTTCCTACCCTTTAGATTTATAGGAATTACTTGTCACAATTTTCAACAAGTTCAAATTTTTACCACACATTTTCAGAAAATAAAACCTAATAAAAAAAACTTTAAACTTACTAAATACCACTTAAACTATTATCCTTTAACCATAACATTATTCAAATTTAACATATAATTTTTTTTATTAAATTTATATTTTAAAATTTTTTAACCAATTTAAAAATTCCAAACCCTTTTAAATTACATTTATGAATAAATTAATCTATATCGTTTAAATGATCAATCTTAATATTATACTTTCAATAAAATATAAACAAATAAACTAATTAATATAAAATTAAGTTTGTGTTTGTTCGAAACATATTGAACTAATACCTCCAAATAATTTGGAGCAAAGAACATGCATGCGACTCTTTCAACCACTCATTTTCATTCTCAATTATTTGAGATAAAAGAATAATCTTGATCCATTTTAATAAATAAGAATACACAATTTATATAATTGACGTACGAAAGATAAGCATAAATCACATTTTAATAAACAAGAATTCACATTTATATAATTGACGTATGAATGATAATTATAAATCACACTTTCATTTTGTTTAAGTATTTTATATGTAGATAAATGTCTTTTGTATTAATTACATTATTAAGATTTGGTTGACTTTTTGAATCATCCGATGTGGTTATGGATTATGATACAAATTATCCAGTCATGGGAGGAGATGAAAGTCCAGCGGAAGATTCCTTGTGATTTATCCGTTAGACTGCGACCTCATGACATCCACTATCCAACAGGGTTTTTTGATGGGGCAACACAAAATGACAAGTGTGGCTGTGGGGCATGGTTGATGATTAATCCCTTATGCCATTACAAGATCCATTCATTCGGAGGCCATGGGACCAATACTAGGGTGAAGATATTGGCTTTATGGGGTCCCCTTTGGTTCACCAAACAACTTTACATTGACACAATATGGATATTTGGGGACTCAGAGATCTTGATCGATCATCTCAACCATAAAATTCAGTTGGCTCCTATTCAGTTATCTTCGTGGATTGATCGGATCAACGAATTGGTAAGAACCTTCTCCTGCATTACATTCACACATATTTATAGGGAGAAAAACATGACAACTGACCGGTTATCGAAAAAAGGTCTTAGGGGTACTTATGGGGAGATGCACTATGAAATTTCAAAGGCAACTGGTACAGGGGAAAGGGGTACTGTCAAATTCTTCTAATCATTAGAAATTGGCAAAGTTTTCGATAACATAAAGAAAATTTTGGCACAAAGATAGATGTGGGTGAATACATTATGACTGTTTTGGATAATATTTCAGGTAAATGCATTTTGGTATGGAGACTTTATACTGCTTTTTGAACAGCTGAGAAGACAACAACAACAGGTGCTTAAGAACTAAAGGAAGAAGGATGTATTGAAGAAGAATTATGGGAGTACAAAATAGTTTTTGTTTATGAATGGTGGTTTGATCCTTTTATTGTGGTGACCACACCGGAAATTACATAATTTCACATGTTTTTGTATATTTACATTGAGAACACTTTAAGACTATATTGTAAGAAACACTTTGGACATATATACCAGATGTTTTTTTCTGTTGGAAAAAAAAAAAAAAATGTGAAGAAGGAAATCCATCTCAAAAAATAAATAGTAAGGCTGCATCATTGCCTGATAATAGCTGTTAAAACTAGCCGTTAAAATTAACCATTAAAAACTAGCTGTTATTTGACTAGGTTAGTTAATTAGTTAGAATATTAAAAGTTCTTTTTTATATTCTAACTCATTACCCTTTCTCCCCCTTTTTATATTAATTTTATAATTCATTTTTTTTATTAAATTATTATATTATTCATTGACCTTTTTAAAAATTAAAAATATTTTAAAAACTTTTAATGTTCTAACTAATTAACTAACCTAGTCAAATAACGGCTAGTTTTAGCAACTATCATCGGGCAATGATGCAGCCTTACTATTTATTCTTTGAGATCAATTTCCTTCTTCACCTTGTCCCGAGGATGAACCACATTAGATGGTTTGAAACGTCGACCAAATCCTAATGATGTGATTAATCCGAAAGACATTTACCAAATCCTAATGATGTAATTAATCCGAAAGACATTTATTTACATTATGGATCACAAAAGTCTTAGATCTAATATTCTATATGTTTTAGAACCCCAACTCTATGTGGGTAGTACCTTGATGTTCTTGATTATGCTTATGATTGATTGCACATAGAAAGATATATTGGTACTCAAATTGCCTAATATTCATCAAAATTCAATAACAATTGAAATTGTAAATGGTGTAGTTAAAATTTCGTTTTATTTTCAAATTACAAAATTGTAATTAATAAATGTTGAGATTACATATTTTTTAATCAATTTAAATTAGGTGTTTGTAAAAAAATAAAAATAAAAATTGATATGAGTGATAATCCAAAGTGCTAATTATTCCGCACCCTATGTAAGTTAGAAAATAAATTCTCTATAAATTATTATAACTAGCACAACCACATTATTAAATGTAGTTAATATATGTTGTAAGTATCAATTTAATATAAGCTATATTATAAATATTATTAACATTATATATATATATTTATTTATTTTTTTATTTTTTTCTGAATATGGCTACTTCTATATTGATACAAAAATAGTGTTACATAGAGACCGAAGCCTCGAGAGTTCCAGCCTATTGCTGCGGCATTCTTGCTTTACAAGCTGGTAATTGATCATCAAAACATTTAGGAGGTAGACCATGAGAGCTTTGAAGAGCAGTGATACTGTCTGTTCCTAACAAGTGACTGACATCTATGACTGGAAATTGAACAGACCTTGACAGTATGACTCCTGTGGAGTAAGCCAGAGTGGCAAGATTTTTACAATTTCGTACCATAACAAAAACAAAAGTGACAGTTCTAGAACCTGTGACTAAAGCAAGGACTTGGACATATTGCAGAATATAACTCCCACGCAGGGGAGACCGTCCATGAAACAAAAGAGAAACCATAAGAACAGTAGCAGAATTAAGCAGATGCATAAAACTGTAGATGAACACCTTCAGGCCGATGAAAACCAAAACTCGGGAGCGCAAACCTGGAACCACGTTACTGAGCAGAGGGAGGATCTTCCTCGACAATGAGGCAGCCGAATTTGTAAGGATCCTCATCTTCAGGAGGAGGATCATCCTGGCGCTCAGGACCGCCATCATTTGGAGCCGAAGGATTTGCCTGAAAGCCCAAGTTGGCTGCTTTGCCAGAAGAAACATTCTGCCGGATATCCGCCTGAGGATTGCTGTGCTCTGCCTCCGCTATGGGCTCCAGAGAAGCCTCCGTGGAGGCGCGAACCTGGTCCGAAGAAACCTGTTCAGAGGGGGCTGCCCGAAGGTCAATGGTAACCGTTGCAAGGAGAGAGGTGTTGTTAACGCTGCAGGGGAAATGAAAACGGGCATGGTGAGAATGCGCCCTAGAAGACAAGCGAAAGTGCCCAGCGGGATTAAAACGATTCCGACCCCTTCCTCGACCTCTTCGCGGAGCAGGAAGACGGACAGGTCCGAATTCAGAAGAATAAGACGAAGAATCGGAGTTGGAGGGAGAGGATCTGCTGATGGCACGCCTAATGGCACCCCCACGCCTGCAACGCATTCTCGGGCGTAAGCGGGGCATGGTTTGATGGATAGGGGGAACAGCAAGAGCGGGATAAACTTGCTGGCGACTGGAATCAGAGAAGAACATGCGCGGAAGGTTGCAGGAGGCGCAATTAGAGAAATGGAGGCCTGGCAGTATATCTATACAGCAGTTTAAAACGCAACGAGACCCTGTGCTGGTGCGTGAGCTGCGCTCAGCAGCAGGAGGGGTGCAGCAAACGCGGAGGGGATTAACACACAAGAAATTTCCAGAGCTCGCCATCGCTGAAGTAGAAATGAGCTGGTATCGGGGAGAGAGCTCCCATAAATCTGCATTGAAGAGCCGGACGGTGGCATTTAAGTTCAAGAGCATGCGAGGATGGGTGGCGGTGGTGGTGAGCCACGCGCCAACCCACCTGACCATCTGCTCACCATTAATCACCGAGACCACCCGCATCCGGGATTTATTAGTATTAATATTAATATTAATATCATTTATCTTCTTTTTTTTTAACACTTAGCTTATATTAATCAATCTGTTAAATGGGTTAGTACCCATCATCCACTGATTTCTAGAATTGTTAAAAAGACATGCTTCTTCTATCCTACCTATGATCAACTATACTTATGATAGCATTAATCTCTTAAATTTTCCAAAAGTACCACATAATATTACATATTTACAAAAAAAATTAATAAAAGAGATACTTAAACCAAACTCTACATTCCTGCAAGACCATTTTCATCTATTGCATTGTCTTCTTCATCCGACATCTGCTTTGTCTCCTCGGTAGCTAGCTGATTCACTGGCTCGCTTGGTTGTTCTTCAACCTGCAAAAAAGGGTTCTGCAGTCCACAGACCTCTTTAAGAATGCCAATGGTAGCTGATTCTACTGCCACATTAATTCCATCAGCCTTGGAGTCCATATTTTCTAACTTTGAAGCCAAATCCCCCATCGATAGCTGAAGTCTCTCCAAGTCTTCTCACATCTCCTCCAACTGCTGGTGAGAAATGGGAGCGCGCATCAATCACGATACACACCTCATACTTATCGTAATTGACCGATCCATTCTCTTGCGAATCCAAACTATGGACCATCTCAACGTTTCCAATGTCTTCATGATGTGGAGAAACCATGGAATCAAACAATCAGAGTGTCACCTTTATCATGTGCAACTCCATCTTTATTATTCTCCATTTATAACTGGGTGTGTCTCCAATTGCCTTACCAGCGACCATCAAATTACACTGAATGCACCTGAACCTGATATGCCTGCTCAAATCACCTAAACTCTGCAAGATATACTTTACCTTCTGCTCCAGTATGTCACATTTACTCTTCAAAATCTGAACAGAGATATCTATCATATGGGATTTAGGATGACATACTGAAACTACATGTAGGATGACATATTTTGTCCTTGGGCATGACGAAATCCTTCTTCTTCTTCTACTTGGATGAGCACTTAACCAAGATCGAGAGCCGATGTTCCAGAGGAATGATTACCATCACATTAACCTTGTTAATTAATTGCATGGCAGGTCTTGAGGCCCATTTACACTGATTTGACATAAAACTTATTTCTCTCTCTAAACTATTCCATTCGAATTTTATGGAATATAATGAAAGGAAGGAACACCTCGATCCTGGAGAAACACTCCTTGTTCCAATTTGAGCCCTTTATTGGCTTGCTCGTCAACAATATGGTTGTTCCCTCTTTTGATATGGGAGAAGGATGTGTGATCAGATTTTTGGTCTTGTCTCCTATTTCGATGGTATAGGGGAGACTGATCTTTCTAGCATTCTTTATCTCAGTAGAATTTTTGGATTATCATACTTTATTGGTTTGCTGGTCAACAATATGGTTGTTCCTTCTTTTGATATGGGAGAAGGATATGTGATCAGATTTTTGGTCTAGTCTCCTATTTCGGTGGTCTACGGGAGGCTGATCTTTCTCAGAGCATTCTTTATCTTAGTAGAATTTTTGGATTATCATCATTGAATCAGTCATTACAACTAGTAGGTGAATTTTCTTTGCTAAAGCAATCTTCAAACCTTGCTATAAAACAAGCGAGTAGTCTTTAGAGTAGTTTTTAGTGAGACTTTTTGAAGGCTTTTAGGACGGTGTAATTTCTCTAAATTCCCACAGGAATTTATTGAAAAGAGAAGTTTGATTGCTAACTTTGCACAATTGAAGTGCCCTAGAGGTTTTTGAGGGTGCTATATCCATATAGAGTCAAAAAACCAGTTTGAATAACAAAAACCAAGATTTTACCTCAAAATTTTTCACTGACACCTGAAACTTCAAAAAGTCACACTAAAGACAACTCCTAAAACAAGTACTTTAGCTTGATTATTAGTGAATCTCCTTAACCCCAAATGAATTTAATCTCAATTTCTTCATTGAAACTATAAATTACCGCTCCTACTCCTGCCTCCCCTTATCTTAATTATATTAATAAATTAATAATAATGAAATTATTAATAAATGTTATTAATTTTAATTTTAAAAATTAAAACCTAAAGCTTAATATTACAAACACCTTTATAAAACTAATATTATAAACAACCCTAATATTATAAGATTATATAACGCATCATGAAATATCACCACGCTGTTCTATTTGCAACGGTGATACATTGTCAATCTTGTCAAATTACTTTTCGATCACAAATGGAAAAGGCCTCATCTCCTATGCCAAGAACCCCAAGATCATCTTTATATGTTCTACTACTTTGTTACAAAATCTCTTGCTCGCTCATTTTTGACGAGTATTTCATAAGTTAAAAAAAGGAAAAATATTGTGAAGTTGGCTTATGGGCTATCCAATAATTATAAATAATCTATTAACATATTTTAAAAAGGTTGTTAGTAAATTTCACTACGTAGGATTTCAATTTTATAAATTAATTATATCTCAAATATATTTATTTAATTAATATGGAAAATAACAAATTGGAATATCACAATAAAATAATGAAACAAATACATAAATTTTGTGATCAGATGTAAATTAATAATAATTAAAGGAAGAACGAATAATATTCATTAGTAATTTTTTTGTATGATCAATTTACACCAAAGTTAAATAATTCGACATTATCAATAAAATAAATTCAAAATATATATGTTTTCTAGAGAATTTCTTTATCAAATTTGATTCATGAACTAGTCATAGCGTCAAAGTGTGGGCGTGCACTCAATTTCCAGAGCGACGCTAAATAAATCACCAACGTATATTTCAATAAAAAAATATTTGGCCAACCACGTTACATAAATTATTTTTTAATAAATTAACCACACGAGCGGACTAAAGAAACTGAAAAACAATTCACAAACCCTTCATACTATCCGTTCAATCATGTATTAGACGAAGAATATTTCCAAATTATCAAATCTCGACCATTCATAATTTAAATATTTGAAATTCCTCAAGCCCAATTTCAATATAGGCCACACCTACGACATAACTAGCAAATGAAATTTCTCATGGGCATACAACATACAACATACTTTATGGAGTGTGATATAGATTTTAATAGTTGACAGGGATAAGAGTCGTGTTGACGGTCTTGGAAATATGTCGACCAAGGGGGTCTCCCCGATGTGAAGTCCCACTCAAACCTCACATCGTTTGGAGTAGGAGCCCCATTTAGAGCATCATCTCGACCACCATAACTTTAAGGTTTGCCTTAGCTGCCATAAATAATATAAGAGAATATGCACATAACCTTTGAAATCAACAAGTAAGTTGACACTGTGAAATATCAATTGCAATGTGTAAAAGGAGACTTTAACGAGAGGGAAATAAGAGTGAGTATCTAGAAATAAAGTAATAGTACAATCCTAAGAGAGACACACGAGAACAAGGAAATATTTGTTAATTATCTAGTGAAATAGTTCACGTAGACACAATGATCATCAACGCAAATAAAACACTCACTCAACAAGATAAGTACCAAAGCCAATGAAGTAGTTCAATTACTTTAGTACATATGAACATAACATATACTGCAAACATGTAAAGAATAGTATTACAATATTCACGATACTTGCATGAAATTGTGTTGGCTCAACGATCTTCTGATGATTAAGTGAAAGATCCAAGTACACAATTACAATGGCAAGCCGCTAGCTCTAGTAGTGGAACATTAAGTCACTTCTTGCTTCTCCAAGGAATGATCTTCTCTCCTATGCCAAGCTAGAGAAGCCAAGGCTAGCTCTCCAAAGTATATGACTCCAAAAGCACTTTGCTTGAGTTATGAGCGTGTATTTATAACAAGAGAAATGACCTTTGATATCCTCATGACTCTTGATCTTCCATCATGACTATTGGACTTCCAGGTGAACCTTGAACTTCTATAAGAATCTTGGACTTTTCCTGGTGGCTCTTTAGTATACATGTGACATTTCATATTCCACATGTGACTCTTGGACTTCCACACATTTACATATTTGTCATTTTTGGAAATACATAATTACACTCCACATCATGTGGCAAGAACCATCAACACATATGACATTGTGATGACACTTGAACAAGCCAGAACTTGGCATTGATGACATCAAACTTCTTGATGATGTGGCATGGCCAAGTTACTCTTCTTGCTACTTTGAATTGATATCTTCATGGATGATCTTGCATGTGCTTCATCTTCATCCTCCACGAGGCTGATTGATATGGAATCTTTATGTGATCTTGATCTTTAACCTTCTATTGTGATCTTATGTCCCTTTATCTTCTTTCTTGATGATCTATTCATGATTCTAGCTTCACAAGTTTTTTTGTGCATGATCTCCTAAGAATCCTCCTTAAGAATCATCGTGTCATATCAAGATTCAGTACATGTATATGGAATTCACACACGATAATATGACATCAATACGAAAATATCCTAGCCTATCTAATTTTCCATTCCATGCATTGAACGATCCATAACAAGGTACTGGGCTGAGGGGGAGGCTCATGGATTTCACAATGCGCATTTCTAGGAGGAAAGAGTGAAGCCCTGGGGACTTTAGTTGCATAATGCACTGTATCTGGGGGTAAGAGAAGGAATATTTCACAGTTGAGGGAGTTAAGGAGACAACGATGAGGGATTTCTCACTAAAACTGCGCAGTGCACAGTTCTAGGAGACATGAACGCACAAGATTACACATGTAATAACCATGGTTAAAAAATTCATGTAAAAATATAAGACCAAGGTCATGGGACATGTATTCCAAGCTGAATGGTGGGAAAAACATCCTAGTGGGTGTTCATTTGGTTTATTATGGCTAAAGGAAATTGACAAAGGCAATGGAAAAGGCTTTGGAAAGGCATGAGACATTAATTGGAATTTTATTTATGAAAATAAAGGAAAATAGGAGAAAAGGGAGGTGAATGATAATAGGTTGCATGTGAGGAGGAAAATAAAGGAAAATAATGGAAATTGAAGAAAATAGAGGCCTCATTGATAAAAAGGCCTCTAAGGATTAGTGGGGAAGATTTTGGCTCAATTTTTTTGTCATTTCTATGGTGGAACTCTCTTCTATTCTCTCTCTCATACTCTTGGACACTTAGAGTTTCTTGGAGCACTCTTGGAGGAGTGTGGCATACTTAGGATTTGGAGCAAGAAGGCAAAGGAAAGGCAGGAAAGTGCAAGAGGACATTGGGATCAACAACTGCTGCTAGATTTCTATGCAGGTATCTAGTTTCATGTATGGTTTCCTTGCTAGTTTTGGCATGCATGGTACATGCATGTGGTTTCTTGGTTATGATGTGTCATTGGCATGGAGGATTGCTCGGATTGATAATGGTTTTTCCTAGCCTTACCATTTCCTAGATAGCCATGGTATTGTGGGTTCATTTCATTGTGTTTTTTTTCTAGTTGGTTATCATGTGCCTTTGGCTGTGGGTTGAGTTATTAGTTCTTGGAAGCCTTGGTTGGAAAAACACTCTGGAAACCATTGGTGGGTTGAGTTACTAGTCCTAGAGGCCTTGGTTGGAAAATTGATCTGGAATCATGTCGGCAGGTGTGGGTTGAGTTACTAGTTCCGAAAGCCCTGGTTGGAACAAACACTTTGGAGCCCTGGACAACTTGGGTAGAGACCAATTTGGTGATGGTTAGTGATGTTCAACCATGAGGTGGAATCACTAGTTGAGAGTTGAGGTGTTTTGGCCTCTGGAAGCCTTAGTTTGGTTTTGATTGATGATTTTTATGAGATCCCACATTCATGCTTGGAATGTGGCATAGGGGTGACTAGATGAAGAGAGATTTGGCTCAGTCATGTCTATGTTTAGGTGAAGCATGAATTCCCAGACTTGGTTTCATTTTACTTATGGAAATAAGAGAGCTAATCCTATTTTATTGATGGGTAAATATGCTTGAGATTATGTGGCTTAAATGGTTGTTCTATGCTTGTCATTTCTGTTGTTTATATGGTAGTTATGAATGTGTTCTATGTCAGTAATGATGTATGGCTCTCATCATGTTTTGATTTGTAACTGAATGAACAATATATCTATGACCAAATAGATGATAATGCAGTTAATGTGATGAGGCCACAATTCTTATTAGTGATTCTCAGATAAGTATGAGACCCTTATGCTCAGGTATGTTGTTTAAACATGTAGATTACATATTTGTGAAATGTTTGACAAAATGTATGTCATGGCTAGTAGGGGTCCAATCAAGTACTTGTTCAAGTGTTTAGTTTTACATCATCATTCCACTGTTATCTTTTAGTTCTAAAGGTGTCATGGAGTTATGGGTAGTTACCTAGGCTCTGAGCCTGAAAAATTGGCACAAAAATCGGGGTTACAGGCTCAGAACTATTGGGAAAAGGCCCCAGTCACATGCATGCCATGCTGTGCGTGTGACTGGAGGGTCCAAGTTGCACTCTTGCCCATGTAAAGGGATATATTGGGGGATTTATGCATCAAAATTTCATTTTGATGCAGGTGATGGCCACTTGGAATGTTGGGATGGCTCCTGGGTGTCCTTTAGCATGGGCAGGAGGTTGAATCATATCATAGTAACTCTTCGTCACATGTTTATCCCCATTGGCATGTTACTTGGTTAGATGTGGGAGGAAGGAGTTACAAAGTGATATTGGAGCAGGGTTTCGTTCTCTTTGGGTGGTTCCCGGTTTCCAATCTATTTGTGTGATATCTGATACTACAAAGAGGTATCAGAACATTGTTCAAAACTTGGACTAGATGGGTGGAATGTGTTTTTCGTGCATACATGTCAATTGCATATGTGTTTCTTATGCTTGTCGTCTATGTGCTTGTTGCATATGCATGTCGTTGGTCATAGTTACAGTGGTTTCACCATGTGAAATTTGTTGGTGTTGTTGATTGGATGTGGTCATCATGAATGCATGTCAGTGTATATATGTTGTTAGGCATGCATTGTCATGGTTAAGACTGTTATCCATGAGGCCATTGTATGCATTTTAGGTCATCATGATGTTTTTGGTATGTTATGATGCTGACGTGTTGGTTGAGATAGAGTAGGAGATGCATATTATCAAATTGAGGTTGTGACACTAGACTTTGGGGTAAGAGCATATCGTCATACATGTATTGTATGTTTGGCATGCATGTATGTTGGTTAATGGTTGTTATAAGAATTAGGGTTATGTACATGTTTGTTAGTCTATTATTGTTGTGGTTACATGTATGATAGATGTTAGTGAATTAGTGTGGTCATATGCACGTGTCGAATAGTCATGAATGATAGTAACTTGTTTTTATATGCATTGTTGTTGTTTTATGTTAGT
Organism: Pinus albicaulis; assembly: GCA_034641835.2. Taxonomy (NCBI): domain Eukaryota; kingdom Viridiplantae; phylum Streptophyta; class Pinopsida; order Pinales; family Pinaceae; genus Pinus; species Pinus albicaulis. The sequence goes on from CM076576.1 coordinate 931,189,755, forward strand.
TAACTTGATGATTATGTTTTATATTGTGGTTGAGTATGTTATATGTTAACTCGTTGTTGTTATATGTTAGTTAACTTGATGATTAGGGTTATTGCATTAAGATATTGATGTTATATTTATCATGCTAATTTGGATTGGCCTGTGCAGTTGGTTAGGGTTATGACATTCAGGTATGAGTCAAACTAATTATGATAGTGTGTTGTACTAATCTAGATTGATTGTGCATATGTGATTTATGACAATTGTTTGTGAGTTTATGATGTGAACATGTTAGCTAGTTACTGTTATGGATAACATGACCTTATTCATGTTTGAGTTGATTTGTTGTGAAGTTATATTGTGCTAATATAGATTGATTATGCAGACAAGACAACCTCCCCTAAGATACATTAAAGAAAAGAACCCCTAAGATACATTAAGGTATGAGTTTTCTTATGCAATTTATTTGGTGTTTGAATGTTTGCTTATGTATTTTATTTGGTGTTTGAGTGTTTGGTGTCTATTATGTCATCTATTTTTCGTTTGAATATTTTATTATTTGCATGATATGAGCACATGTCTATTCCCTTGACAGTAAATTCTCAAGGGAAATGGAGTAATGTTGCTGTGAATTACAAGCTATACAAAGGAATTAGAAAGGCATAACCCTTGACTATCTTCCCTACTGATGTTTTATTAGGAACAAAAGAGTTGAAATGTGAAAATTATATAAGCCTGAGAATGCTTGATTTATTGTTAATCCCTAAAAGATATTGAAAATGAATAAATGAGTAAAATTAGTTAGCTATTGAAGTAGGAAATGTTATGGCACAAGTTTTAATTGATATGACTAATAGTTGACATGTGAATGAAATTCTGAATTAGGAAAAGGTGCAAGTTTCTTAAAAAATTTGGTATTAAATATCACTTTTTGAAGTGGTTTTTTAGAAAAGGAAGTGCCTTCTTATGAAAAATGACAAGAGAATGCAAGGAAAAAGGAGGATCCTTGAGAATCCCCGAGGAGGCAGCTCAATTGGCAAGTTCTATGAAAATGAAGTGTTATGTAGCAAGATATTTGAGGTTCAAATCTCCCCAACTTACCCATATTTTTGGAAGAGGGTAGGAACCTAAAGGTTATAGTGGTAGTGGTTAGAATCAACCCCATGTCACGCGAGTATGAAAGCAAGCCAATTTTTTATTCCTCTAGTCACAAAAAAAAATGATGAGCCTTGAGAAGTCATCAATGAAGTTGCATAGTAATGGAAACCATGTAAATATATAAATTTTATATACTACAATAGTTGGTAAGCTAAAGGATGGGTAAGAATTCCTTCAAATTGAATTTTTATTTTTGAAATAATTTCAATTGAATGCGTATATTGCATGAATTCTGAAGAAGGGTATGGTTAAGGTAGAATACTACTAACACATAATATTAGGTAAAATCTTAGAAATATGTGTGAGTTATCTTGATGGACAACAATAAGTGAAGTGAGTGATCTTCTCATAGGTTAAACAAATTTATGTTTGGGAGTACATGATGCAAACAAGCTGCAATATAATGAGAATACACGCGGAACTTCTTACTGGAGGGTCTCGCAACACTTTTTACCAATCAGAAGTGAATCACACTTAGCAAATTTAATACTTAACTTAGTGGTTAACCCCTATTCCATGCGATCTGCGATCACATCACATCACATCACGTACAAAACAACATACCATGTGATGGTCTTAACACTAAACTCTAAACTTTGCGATTTTCGAAATTGCTCCCGTTGCAATTTGATCTCCGTCGTTGGTCTTTGTAGAATCAGATGGTCCAGACTTGTTTTTGCCGATATATTTTGCATTGCAAGTTAAATAAATTATCGTGTGAAGTCTTAACCACAATCACTAAAATTTGCGATATGCGAAGTCTTCACGGGTTGAGATGTGATTTCCCACCGTTTATTTGTGCAAGATCTAATGATCCTCGCTGGTACTTGAACATTCGATTGACCTTATGTTGTGCGATTAATGCGATATTCAACAAAGAAAAAAAGCAGTTTAAAAAAGATAGCCAAATTAAAATACAAACCACTTGGAATTAAATCAGAAATGAAATTACACAGAGCCAAGCCCTTAGATGGCTGGATTTTATATTTCCTTTGCTCTCTATTCGCTCCTCTCTCACTCTTCTCTCACACCTATTCCACACCTCATTCTCTCAACTATTCATATATATATATATATATATATATATATACCTGAACACAGTTCTTCTCATCTTTTATTAACTTTATTTTTGAACCATTTTAACAAACAAATGCTACCCTATCCTCATGATCTAATATTTTTGGCTTAATCTCCTCTCAGGGAGAAACCAATTGCTATTTTATTCCTAATTAATTTAGCAATTCAAAATATACTAAATCCTCCCATTTAAAACTAAATAAAATATTAATAATCAATGTTTCTCCACCTCTTGTTAGCACAACATGTGAACACACAATCACATTGCTGGCTAAATCTGGATGCTGTTGAATCAGACCCTCGGGGAAGAAAAGATTGATCCATCAATGTTTGTGGATCTACATTAAACTTATATAACTCTGCTGTTGTCATCCAAATGACATCTTCCACTGGGTTTCCTTTCCATTTGACTAGATACTGATAATAGGTTTGTCCTTTGATCTTCTTTGTTGCTCTTTTCTCCAGAATGGCTTCCACTTCTTTCTTTGCTGTCTTTGGCATCTATTCCTTCCAATTCAAAGTTTGGTCCTCCTCTTCTTTAAATTCTTCTTGTAGTTCTTTCTCTGTTCCTTTGTATGGGTACAAATATGAAATATTAAAGATGGGTGATATCCCAATTCCTGCTGGTAATTAAATCTCATATGCATTTGAGGAAAAATTCCTCAAAATTCTACATGGCCCTATATTTTTCATTTTTAGTTTGTTATAAGTCCCAACTGGAAACCTTTCCTTCCTTAGATAAACCATGAATAAATCATCTGCTTGAAACTCCCTTTCAGTCCTCTTCATATCATCTCTTTGTTTATATTTTTGAGTGTTTTTCTGTAAGCTCTGCTTGACATCTTCTTGTAACTTTTGTATATGTTCTGCAAATTCTTCAGCTTTTGCACTCCTTGTCTCTTGTTTGCTCAAATATCTAAGTTCATACACCCCTCTTGGATGCATCCCAAAAACAATCTGAAATGGACTCATTCCAGTACTCCGATTAGGAGTATCATTATAGGCAAAATCAACTTGAGCAAGTGCTAAGTCCCATTGCTTTGGTTTTTTTTAAACCAAACTCATTAATATATTTCCCAGGCTCTTGTTCACCACTTCAGTTTGTCCATCTGTCTGAGGATGATATTTGAACTAAAATTGAGGTTTTTACCTAGCTTCTTCCATAGAGTCCTCCATAAGTGTCCTACAAACTTTGTATCCCTGTCTGAAACAATACTCATAGGCATTCCATGTAATCTTATACCTTCAGAGAAAAACAAATTAGCGATGTGAGTTGCATCACTAGTTTTTTTACAAGCAATAAAATGAGCCATTTTAGAAAACCTATCTATGACAACATAGATAGAATCATGTCCTCTCTGAGTCTTTGGTAAACCAAAAAAAAATCCATGCTGAGAGCATCCCAAGGTCTATTGGGTATTGGAAATGGCTGATATAATCCAGTGTTTTGGCTTCTTCCTTTTCCTGTTGACAAATCCTGCACTTCTCAACAAAATTTTTGATATTAGTTTGAATTTTCGGCCAATAATAAAAAGCACTTACTTGAGAAAATGTTTTATCCTATCCAAAGTGTCCAGACAGTCCTCCACTGTGTTTTTCCTTAATCAGATTTTCCCTCATGGAACACTTAGGTATACACAGTTTATTATTCTTGAACAACAATCCTCCTTGAATCAAGTAATCTAACCACTGGCTTCTATTATGAATCACTAGATTCTTAACAACTACATATATTTCTTTGAAATATATGTCTTCCTCATACATGTCAATCATCTCTTCAAACCCAAAAATGCCAATGTTCAATTCCTGCATAACCAAATTTACTCTGCTTAACGCATCAACAACTTTGTTTGACTTACCACTTGTATGTTTGATTAAAAAGGTAAAACTCTGCAAAAAATCCACCCTCTTTGCATGATTTTGGTTCAACTTCGGCTGATTATTTATGAAGTGTAGTGCATGGTTATCTGAATACAACACAAATTCTTTGGGCAACAAATAATGCCTCCATTTGTTCAAAGCCTGCACAGTAGCATAGAACTCCTTATCATAGGATGAATACTTCTTCTTGGCCTCATGTAACTTTTCAATGAAATAAGCTATCAGTCTCCGCTCTTGACTCAAGACAGCTCCAATTGCTATCCCATTGGCATCAGTCTCAACTTGGAATATTTTATCAAAATTTGGCAAGGCCAAAACGAGTCTTTCAGTGATCTTCTTTTTCAACAACTTGAAATTCCAATCTGTTGCTTCTGTCCATTTAAATGGCTGGTTTCTCTCCTTTATTGTTTCAATTATTGGTGCACAGATCTGACTAAAACCTCTTATAAAAATTCTGTAAAGACTTGCAAGACCATGAAAACTCCTTACCTCAAATACACTTCTCGGAGTTGGCCAATCCAGTATTACCTGAATCTTTTTTGGGTCCATATTCAAGCCTTCTTATGAGACTATAAATCCCAAGTAAATGAGCTCCTTCTTCATGAAACTACAATTCTTCAAATTTATGAGCAACTTCTCCTTTTGCAAATTACTTAACACCCGCTTGACATGCTCCAAATGCTCCTCCTTACTCTGACTGAAAATCAGAATGTCATCAAGATAGACTATCACAAAATTTCCTGCATACTCTTTCAAAACCTCATTCATTAGTCTCATAAATGTGCTTGCTGCATTAGTAAGCCCAAAAGGCATCACTAACCACTCATACAATCCACTGTTGGTATTAAAAGTAGTATTCCATTCATCTCCTTCTCTAATCCTTATTTGATGGTATCCACTCTTCAGATCTATTTTAGTAAAATACTTTGACCCACTTAAACAATCCATCAAATCATCTATGCGTGGAAATGGAAATCTATACAAGATAGTGATCTTGTTTATGGCTCTGGAATCACTATACATGCGCCACTCACCTCCTTTCTTTGGACTAAGCACGACTGGTACTGCACATGGACTAAGACTTTCTTTGATTAGTCCTTTATCTAATAGCTCCCGTACTTGTCTTCCAACTTCTTCATTCTCCCGAGGGGTCATTCTATATGCTGCTTTGTTTGGTAAACTTGCACCAAGTATTAAATCTATGTGATGACTGATACTTCTGATTGGTGGAAATTTACTTGGTAATTCATCAACAACTATATCAACATAATCATCTAACAAATTTTTAATTTCCACAGGCATATTGTCTAAATTTGTAGAAGTCAGAATTACCTTGGGTTTACCCACAACAACAAAATGCATTGCTTTCTCCTTTTAGTCTTCCTGCAACAATTCCTTTCCATTAATCAACATAACATTATTCTTAGTTGTTCCTTTATCTACGTCATCCTTCAAAGGTAACAATGTGTGCATCTTTTAATCCTTCTCTATGGTGTAGTTATTCCTTTTGCCATCATGAATGGATTTTCTGTCAAATTGCCAAGGTCTTCCCAACAATACATGGCACATGTCCATTGGCATCACATCATACAATATGACATCCTTATATGTACCGATCTGTATCTCTACTTTGCACTATTCTGTCACCAAAATTTGATGTCCCTTCTGTAGCCATGACACTTTGTAAGGAGTGGGGTGTACCATCTTACTCAACCCCAATTTCTCAACCATCTCTGTGGAAACAAGATTATCAGTGCTTCCACTTTCAATCACAACTTTGCAACACTTTTATTTACACTTGCATATAGTTCTGAATAAACTCTGTTGGGGTTCCCATGTTTTGGCAAGGTTGGCAATACCAAAAGATGAGACAACATAGAACCACTTTCAGACCTTAGGATCTAGCCCTCCTAGGTCCAGAGAGGGATCTCTCTATGATTATCAAAGGATATATGTCTTTGGAGTTCTAAATTGTGATTTTAGGCTAGTTATAGGCTCAAGGTTGTTTGTTTGATTGTTTGAGTTTGGTTGTTGAGAATCAAGAAGGAAGGTTTCATCACAAGACAAGGATGGGTAAAGAAGGAAGCTAGGCAAAGGTAGATAACTCAGGGAACATCAAGGCCATTGGGCAATGGAGTCAAGAAAGGATTTACTTATGTTCAATGTGTAAGCTTCAGTTGGGCTAGTCATCTAGAGCATTTGGATCTCAAAGACTGATTGGTGGGATGGAACATTAAGGAATGAGAATGAAGGATGGAGAACCATCTGATTCCGTCTATAGATCAGGCCAGAGGTCATCTAACTCCAGGCCTGCTTGGACAAAACCATAGGCAACACAAGGTATCTTGAAAAGGTTTATATGGAAGGGGTAGGTTATGAAGAGGCAGCAACAGGCTTTACACCTCCCAATGTTCCTAACCTCTTTCAATTAAATCTTAACAAAAACATCTGAACATTGATCCTATTAACTTGCACATCAGAGAGCAGGCAATAATCATCCACTACACTGGTTTAGTCAATTAAAAAACAATATTCAGATACACATATGAGCAGAAAACATTAAAGACTGAGAGAGCTAGGACATAAGGTACCTAACAAGGGTAAATCTTATGTCATGCGTTCAGATGCCAGTCAGAAGAACATGAAATGAAATGGAAATAAACGCAGAGATGAGAAAAACATCACCAACTGCTGTAGATCAGGATCCAATGAAAACTGCTTATCATGTTAAACACAATACCAATCAGGTACATCACTGCCCAAAGCTTTTACATTCAGCCTGAATACATCATATTTCTCAGCCTATCATACAATCATTACACAGAGAATTTGGCTCGGGACAAAAATGCTTGCAATTCACTGATAATGCATCAACAACCATTACAATGATATCCTTCTGTGCTTTATAGCAGAAGAGACACAGAGGACCGACTGAGGAGGTAGGTGAATTTTAAATGTTACATTTAAACGCATCAATGAATGCAAGGCCGAGGCCCATTCCGCTTGATACGCTGTATATTTAATCTTTGTCACCTCCCTTGTGCAATAGAGATCTGCTTCGGATATGATTTGACCTTTTGGCTGTAGTACTCCAGGTGATTTGAACAAAATGAAAGAAACTGCTGAGAGGTCTGCCTCATAGATGTTAGATTGTTTTGAACTATAGCTGGGACGAAAAACTCCTTCAGGGACACGTCGCATAATAAAGACTGTATGGGAGACCTGTCCTTTATGGAAAAACATTCTGCTGATAAGAAAACCTTGATATTACCTCTTATTGATGTTCAGGATCTCCAGATCGATCCTCAGGGTCTTCAAAATGATGCTTTGCCTCTTTAAACCTCTGTTTCAGAGCTCAAGATCTTCGTTGATGTGCACTAATCCCCCTGCTCTGTACTGAAACTCCTTGCTGCTTCATTACTGCCTCTGTCGAGTTAGTCTTGAGCTTTAAATGGTGCCGGCATGATTTTCGGCATTTGAACTCTGCTTTCCATTAATGTGAGTCCTGACGGCCCCATTCCTTGACTTTCCTGATGGTACTGGCTCATTAGATTTGATCCTGACTGCGCCGCTTGCCATTGAGGTAGTACATTGAACAGTGGCGGTCTCATCTCCTAGAAACTCTGCAACACAGCGAACTTATGAAGAAAACAGTGGACGGAGTAATGAATGCGGGGTGGACGAAATGGTGGTGCGGCGGTGGCAGAAACAACGCTATCATGTAAAAGAACGATGAAAATTCAGTGGAGTGGTGGAATGCGCGGACAATAGGGTTTGGTAGAAGTATGCAGCGAAGACCGTTGGATTCAGGCCTGGAGATGAAGATTGACGACGGAGATTGACCGGCGTAACAACACATGAAACGAACAAAAAACAAACAAAATGCATGAAATGCGACGGGGACGAATGTAAGAGTGGGACCCAGCGGAGGCGGAGGGCGATTAGATCTGAGCCGTTAGATCCCAGATCCAATGGACGGTCAGGATCAAATCGGAGGATCGCAATCGGGGGGGCAGGGGTGACACATTCAAAAAGTTCTGATTGCGATCGGGGCGATGTTGCGATTGAGCGATGACCGTCGATCTGGGGGAGGAATGGACGACGGAGATGAAATTGGAAGGGAAACAGAAGGACTTGCGATTGGGTTCATCGGAGGAATGGAGCGATTAGTGCGATGACCGTTGGATCGGAGGGGAAAGGACGGCCCAGATTGAATCGGAAGACATAGAGAAGGACTTGCGATCAGCGATCGGGCAGAGGATGCGATTGAGCGCTGGCCGTTAGATCTGAAGGCCAGATCAACGGCTCAGATGTAATCGGAGGGGCAGTGCGATCGGGGGATCGGGAATTGCGATGACCGTCAGATCTGCGGGAGGATGGACGGCTAGGATTAAATCGGGAGATCGCAATCGGGAGATCGGAAGACAAGGTCACGATTGATCGGAGGGCGCATACAACATGTTGCGATTGCGATGGAGCAATTGGCGCTGGACCGTCGATCTGCAGGAGGAATCAACGGTGGAGAACGCGATCGGAGGACTGTAATCGGGGCGGCATTGCTGCGACTTGCGATTGCGATCGGACAGGGGATTGGCGATTGAGCGATGACCGTTGATCGTGGGAAGGATGAACGGCCCTGATTGAATCAGGAGATCGTAATCGGGGGCAGGAAGATAAGACTTGCGATTGATCGGGGGTCGGGGTGGAAGACTTGCGATTAGCACTCCGCCGTCGATCTTTACGACAAATCAACGGATCAAAACACGTCGCGAGACTTGGTTAATAAAACAGTCGCATCGGGGATTTTCAATGATGCACGGGAATTTCACCCGCCCGAAGCTCCGATTGCGATTAGCGCTTGGGGCTTTAAGCGCTTGGTCCCAGCGCCCGGCCATGTGGGGAAGTGGTTTGAAAGGGGCTTGCGGAAAAGGGGCTTAGACCTATAATAAGGTCGGAAAGTGGGTTTTGGCCCATTTCAATGTAATTTGAGGGCTGGGGAAAGGTAACGATAGAGGAATAAGGGAGGATAATGGCCACCAAAGGGGTAAGGGTAGAATTTAAAGGGGAACTTGGGGGGATTTGAGAGGTAAGAAGGGAAATAGAAGAGGAAGAAAAGGGGGATAAAATGGAGGCTAATTGGGGATGAAATAAGAAGGGAAAGGGGGCCTTTGGGCATTTGTTCATGGCAGAGAGGCTTTATAAGGGAAATCAGCAGAGGGGATACTATCAAAGGGCAAAGGCACAAGGAGGCTTCAAGGAGACTGTGTTTTCAGAAGAAATGCATTCCTTGAAGGCTCAAAAACAATTTAGCCCCCTATTTGTTTGTCAAAAATTTCATAGGGGGGCTAACAGACTCTTCCTCTGCATTGGCTCATTTGCTTCCTTCTCTGCCTTAAGAAATACTCTTTTGAGCAATAAAGACTCTCCTACCTCAGGTGGTTCTTCTTTTCCTGAGACCTGAGGATTTTCTTCCTTTGCTTCAACTACATTCACATTTCACTGATTTGTTGGTTTGTTATTAGGACAATACCATGATCCGTTTCCCCATTCTCCACATGTGTAGCACCAAATTTCTCTTCCTCAGCCTCAGCCTCTAGGGGAAAATCTCCCTCTACCAAAGTCTCCTCTCTATGGCAGTTTGCTACTTGAACCTCCTATTTCATTCTGAGAGTGCCGAAATCTTGATTTTAACGTTCCTCTTCCTCTTGCTGGACTTTTACCTCTATTCCTCTGACTTTTCTTCCTCAACATTTTATCCTCTACCTTCAAAGTTGCTTGGTAGGCATCCTCAATTGTCTTCGGACTCAACAAACTGATTTCATCCTGTATGTCATACCTTAAACCATTGATGTATCTGGCTAATTTCTCCATATATATCATCTTCAGCATGTGCTGCTCTAATGATCAGATTGTAAAACTCCTTGACAATAATTCCTTTCTGCCTCAAATTCTGCAATTGCTCGAAAAGATTCAATTGATAGTCCTTTGGCATAAACTTATTCTTCAACTTCCTTATCATTTAATCCCACTGCTTGATCTTAGGCTTTCCTTTTCTAACTCTAGATGTCTATAGTTCATCCCACCAGATAGATGCATGGCCCTTCAACTTGGTAGCTACATTCTTTACCTTCTTCTTAGCTTCGATCTCTTCCAAGTCGAAATAATTATCCATTGAACTGATCCAATCCATCAATTCATCCACATTAAGGTTCCCCTCGTATGAAGGAATCTCAATTCTTGGTTTCCCACTAACCTTTGCTAATATCTTGTAAACTTTAGCTGCCTTGTCTTCTACCGCTTCTTCTTCATAACTTTAATACTTAACTTAGTGGTTAACCCCTATTCCATGCGATCTGCGATCACATCACATCGCATACAAAATAACTTACCATGCGACGACTTTAACACTAAACTCTAAACTTTACGATTTGTGAAATCGCTCCCGGTGCGATTTGATCTCTGCCATTGGTCTTTGTAGAATCGGACCACCCACACTTGTTTTCATTGATATGCTTCGCTTCCAAAGTTAAATAACTTATCGTGCGAAGTCTTAACTACAATCACTAAAATCTGAGATATGTGAAGTCTTCACGAGTTGAGATGTGATTTCCCACCGTTGATTTGTGCAAGATCTAACCGTCCTCGTTACTGCTTGCACGTCCGATTGGCCTTATGCTGTGCGATTAATGCGATATTCAACAGAGAAATAAAAAACAGACAATTTAAACAAGATAGCCAAATTAAAATACAAACCATTTGGAATTAAATCATAAATGAAATTACCCAGAGCCAAGCCCTTGGATGGCTAGATTTTACATTTTCTTTTCTCTTTGTTCACTCCTCTCTCACTCTTCTCTCGCACCTATTCCACACCTCCTTCTCACACCTATTCATGCATATATATATCTAACTTAACGCGGTTCTTCTCGTATTTTATTAGATTTTTGTTTGAACCACTCTAACAAACAAATGCTAACTTATCCTCATGATCTAATATTTTTGTCTTAATCTCCTCGCAGGGAGAAACCAATTTCTATTTTATTCCTAATTAATTTAGCAAATAAAAATAGACTAACTCCTCCCATTTAAAACTAAATAAAATATTAATATCAATGTTTCTCCACCTCTTGTTAGCCACAACATGTGAACACACAATAACATTGCTGGCTAAATCTGGATGCTCCTGCATCAGTACATGGAAAGAATGATTGTTGATATTTAAGAAAAAAAAATTGATTATTGAAGCAATTGGTATAAATCTGTCACTCCCATAGAAAGTAAAGTGGGAAAAATGATTGCAAATGAATTATGAGATGGATATCTCAATGGAGAGAGTGAACATGAAACTCTTATCCTTAAGTAATTTGATTTGCTAGCATGCAGAGTTTAATTGTTATATATACTCTTTGGAATGAGTGTGATGATATTGAATGATTCGATAAAGCAATTTTGTTTCCTTTCAATTTTCATAATATGTAGTTGAACATGATCGAATCACTGACTATTTGAATGGTTTTGAAGGCCAATTTAGTGACTATTGTGATGTTATGTTCAAAGGATTATATGCATGCGAAATTAATATTGTTTGGCCAAGTAGGATGCATATTGTAAGAATAATTACTTGAGTATGACATGGAATGTAAGTCATTAATAAAGGCTACAAATATTAATACGTTCAAGGAGCCAAATATCATGAGAAGAGTCTCATGTTTGTTAGATAATGAATCTATCCAAGAAGGAATATATATAGAGCTTGTGAAGTAGAGGTCCCATGAACAAGGTAACAATAGTGACATTGGAACCCCATGAGAATTAGACCATGTTAGAGCAAGCCAAAGGAATGCCTTGGTTCTAAGAATCCATGAGTAATGACATATAAACTATGTTAGATCAAGACAGATGGATTCCTTGACTATAAGACTCTAATGGTCTCTTTAATATTCCTATGAAGGAATACCTTGGTCAGGTAGATCACTCAAGGAAGGGGATTTCCTGAATCCAAAAAGTTGAATAATTGAAAATAAGAGGACACTTAAATGGACCAACTATGAAAAATTTATATTTCATGCTCACTAGGATCACACATGTGAAAGGGTATGTTTGATACAAGTAGTGAGCTAAAATTATTACTTGTGGAAGCTTTATAGACTAAAGGAAAACTGTATAGATAAGTTTTGATTTAAAATTTCATTTGTTGAAGTGCATGCAGTTTTCTGGAAATTAATATCCTCTATAGAAAACTCAATAGTTGTATTTGAAAATGGTTGTAACACATATATACAATTTGTTTCTAATGTAGGAATTTAATGAAATTCCATAATTTTGAAGGTGATCAAAATGTGAAGAAAAATACCATGGATGAAGCACAAAGAAAGAAAAAGGACGCGAATAATGATGCTAATATGCAAGGTTAATTATGTTGGTGCAACTGAAAAAGGAGTAGTCTACATACTGCTACAACGAATAAAAGACACTTGAAATGGTGAAATGGCATTTAGGATGACACTTGAATTGGTGTGAATACTAACAATGGTGTTCCTTTAGGGGGGAGGGGATTTTAACACCCCGACATTTAATCCCGCAATGATATAGTAATTAGAATTAATTATGTTAGTGATCCATGCAAGGGAAAGTAAATGTAAATGGGCCAAAATATTTGTAATTATATTTTAATAAAAACTAATGAATAGGTGGAGCCTTGAACCTTGATATGGACCATCAAAAGGCATGAAAGGGAGGGAATCCAACAAGAGATATTTGGGGCAGTTTCCTCTTTGACCCTGAATTTATTGTTCTAATTTCTTATTTGGTGGTTGAGCTATCTAACTATTAGTGGTAGTTATGATAAGAATGGGGGAAGTGGTACCAAATTGCTCCAAAGGTATGGGCCATGTACTCATTCTAGAGAATTTAGATACCACACCATCTAGGGAAAAGGGCCCAAATTCTCATGATTGGCAATGTATGATTCAGAGAAGCATCATGGGGGTGGTAAAACAAAGAGAAGACAAAAGAACAAGAAATCGACAAGAACATAGAAGCACTCTTGGGGGTGTGAAAACAAAGAGAAGACAAAAGAACAAACAATCAACAATAACATAGAAGCACTTGCGGGGGTGTAAGATAAGGACATAGAAATAAAGAGGAGGCTCTCACGTGGATTAAAAACCATGTGCATGAATTTAGTTTTCTTGGTTTGGTGAGAAAATTTTGTAGTAGAGTCTTTAACTAGCTAGAATTTCCAAGGATTTTTTCTAAAATGTGCACAAAATCACAGAAGCGAAGCACCCAAGGAATATTAACATAGATAAAATATCCCTTCATGTTATGTAGTCCTGGCGTGGCCAATTACTAAGCAATATTGTTAAACTATGCACAAAAATCTCAAAAGAGAAGCAATACCGAGGGACTATTCACTTAGAGGAGGGATCCATTTGTGTTGTGCATGCCCATTATATCCACGCTATGAATGGGAAACAAGCCCTATATTAGTAAGATGTAAGACCTCATATTGATTTACGTGCGGATGAATGAGAATTTCCTTCATCCTTACATCACTAAAAGCCCAAGAGAGAAATGACTCAAAGCATTTTGGTAGGATTTAGGCTCAGTGGTAGTTTAAGAAAGATGAGTTTGACTAGACGAGGGAAAATGTTATTCATGAATCTAGCCTATAATCCCAAGTGAAAAAATCCCTCATATATTCTTGGCTTGGCTTGTGGGTGGCCAAATATAAGAAATATACAATATAATTGAGACTATGGTGGGGTGGAACATGGATCACACTTCATTAGCTGTAGGAAATTTATTTTTATCAGATAAGAACCCTTATGGAATTCAAATTTATAATGTAAATCATGTTCAATAAAACATAAATGACGATGTTTAATAGTTTATATTTGCATGTATACATACCGATTAGATATATTGGCTTATGTGATGCCTAGGTATAATGGTTTTATAAAATTCATATGCATATTTTTTTATCCTTAATGCACTCTTATGTTGTGCTTTCTAGAGAATAGAAATGATGGATTGGTATGGGTTATTGTTAATGTATAGGGATGTCCAGACCTTTATCAAATAAGAATTTATAGCTAAGAATATAGGGGAGGTCATCCCATCAGTATCATGGATAGACATGATAGATGAATGGTTGTAAAAGCCTTTTAGAGAGTCTAAAATTGGGAGCACGATATGTGTAATATAGGCCAGAGAAGATCTACTTCTACTGTGGTGATCATAAGGTATTTTTATGATATTAACTTATATGCAAGAGTGAATATTTGATTGCAAAAAGGGAGATGCAAGGGAAGGAGTCTTCTCAGAACATCTAAGTAAAAGTGCTATAGAGTTCACTAAAGAAATATTGAACTCTTGAAACTATGACCCCATTGAATATCTAGGCATTGATTATTTGCTTCCAAGAAATGTGGGATCAGAGGTTGGAATGTAAGTTATCATACATAGCGAGTATTAGGCATCACGAAGCCCTTCAAACAATATTTAGTGCTAAACCACTGATACTAATGGTCCCCAATAAATCTGTTGGCTAATAGATATGGAAAGTGAAAGATATGTAAAGTGTCATGATATCAAGCCTCATGCTATTGGGTATCGTATGTTAAGATATTGAGAGGTTAGTATTGAGAGGTAAAACACTAACTATTGGGGATTCCTCTTGATACTGATATAAAATAATAGATTCATATGTGGCATGTAAGATGGAAAGCCTGTGTGGTGTGATGATAGATCTTGGGTGGTGTGGAATGCTAATGAGGTGCTAACTTTACGTTCTAATGTGGAAATATGGCATATCAATATGACATGGATCATAGTGAGTATTAATTCTAAGGTGCTAGCTAGGTGATATTTGAGGTAGAGGTGACGTGGACTTCATGATATTGGGATATCAAAATATTGGATGTAAAGGATTCAACTAGTTAGAAATCAAGCTATTAGGTGTTGGGTGTTGAGTAATGATTTGAGTGAGAACCATCGAAATCCGTCGATACTAATGAATATTGATACATTTTTCAATTAAGAGGGACTATTCCCATTGGTTGATGTCCATCTATTAGGTTGAGTGAGCATTATGAGTGGATTTTTATCATTTTACAGTGGCTTAGTGACCTAATGGGATAAAACACCGGTGGACAAAAAAGTGGAGTGGTGGAAATTGACTAACCATTATTGGATCAGAGTAAGATCAAAGAAGAAGGAAATCAAGAAGATTAACTTGGTGGTATTTTTCCAATGGTTGTGTGGCTGAGAAGACAATCAACAAAATTTGTTGGGCTGATGTGGTAGCTAACATGGATTTAAAAGATGGTGACTTTGTTAGGTACCTATATTACTAGTGTAGTCCCTTATTTTTGTTACTTTAGCCCCCTTATGGTTATAGTTGTACCCCTGTAACCCCCATATTGTCATTATTGTGCCCTTACATTATTATTGTTAGGTTGGCTAGGATTATGTTATGACCCCATGGAATCCTATATATAGAAAGGAGGTTTTGTCATTTGTATCATCCAAGAATTGTTCATTTATGTAATATAAATGAGGTTGCCCCATTTAAGTGGCTTATTTCTAAGGCGTTGATCTCTCTTTTCTTCTATTTTTGGAGCTGGTTTCATAACATTTGGTATTAGAGCTTTGTATTCTAGGGTTTTGCTGCTCCAAATAGGTCATCGTGGAATTGTCACTATATTTTTTTTTCTACAAAGGTTCAAAATCTGAATGTTTTATCATGCGAAGCCAAAATCTCGAGGAACTTCGTGTAAAAACTTCAGATCTTGGTTCGCAATATATTTGGAGATATTATCTGTGTAAGTTAGGGTTTTTACAGGCTCCCAAATTTCATCTAAAAGAGGTGATCTTGGGAAAATCGTCATAACTCTCTCTCTGAGCATCAGATTGGAATTTTGTAAGAAGTAGCTGAAAGTACACAAACTCTAGTTTCCTCTGTATCAATTTAAGAGCCGAAGGAGGAAACAATGACACGTGGCACACCGTACAAGTTCGCTCTACTGAACTAGTCCATAATTAGGTCATTGTGGGAGATTGGGCATAACTTTGTCTTAAAGAATCCAAATCAGGTCAAACCTATGGCATTCAAAATAAGATTCAGAGGGCTACTACAGGATCTGATTTTAGATATTCAAAATCCTAAATCACAGAGATAATTCAGTTTCAATATCGAGCTCCTCAAAAGAAAGAAAAAGCTGTGTATTTTTTTCAAAATGCATAAGTCTTGTTTGAAAAATTAGTTTGATGTGATTCCAAGGGCATATTGAAGCATATATATCAGTATTGGGTTCTAAAATCCCCCCTAAAAAGAATCCAAAACCCATTAAGCCCTCAGAATAATCTCCTATGACTAATGAAGATGAAGAAGTGCAACATGATATATCAAAATTAAAAGAGCAAGTGCACCAAATTTCGCTCTCGCAAAGAGCAACAAAAAATGAAATGGAAGTTTTGAAGAAAGGCGTGGAAGAAAATATGGATGGTTTGAAGAAGGGAGTGGAAGCTAATATGGATGGTTTGAAGAAAGGCGTGGAATCTATTATAGAGGGTTTGAAGAAAGGCGTGGAAGCTAAGATGGATGGTTTGAAGAATGGCATGGAAGAAATGGAAGAAAAAATGAAAGACAACATGGAAGACATGAAGAATGATCTAAAAGAAGACATGGAAGGTTTGAAAAAATTGATACAAGACATGATTCCAAATGGTAAAAAGATAGTAGAGGAAACTCATGATGAGAACAAAATAAACGTTAATCGTGATTTCATGAACTCTAATCTTGGATCAAAGACCCACCATTTTTCAAAGACTGATATGAGGAAGTTTGATGGCAAGGATCCCGTAACATGGATACTACATATGGATCAATATTTTGATCTCAATAATTTGAAAAACACCCAAAAGTTACACCTTGCAACTTTATATTTAGAGCAAAATACATTTGTATGGTATCGATGACTTTTCTCCCGTAAAAAAATTGTCACTTGGTCAATTTTTATGGAGGAACTGATATAAAATTATGAGGATACAAATAGAAACACCTTCTTTAGCCAATTGATAAATCTCAAACAAAAGGGTTCAGTGGTGGAGCACATTGAGGACTTCCAAAAGTTGAATATAAGGGTAGTTGATATACCATAGGAACACATGATTTATGTCTTCACAGGGACTTTAAAGGATAACATCCAATATGAGGTTCTCCTTTGGGAAACTAATTCATTGGAGAAGGCATTCACGTTGGCAAGAAAAATTGAATGTAAAATTATGGCGACAAGGAAGCCTACCACTCACATCTATAAAGATGGAAGTGTTGCTACTCCTAGAATTCCACAACCTACAAGGTTGACACCACAATAATTGGAAGAAAAAAGAGCAAAAGGGCTTTTCTATAGTTGTGATAGAAAATACACTAAAGGTCATAAGTGTGTTGAGAATAAATTATTTTACATAGATTGTGAAGAGGAGGAAGAAAATGAACAAGAAAATTCAAAAGAAGAGGATATACACCAAGAACAAACCCTAGAGAAAGAATAAATGAGTCTGACCATATCCTGTAATAGTGTTGATTGATTCGGGTAGTACCCATAATTTTATTCATTGTAAGGTAGCCAAGGAATTGAATTGCTTCCTATACCCAACACCAGAGTGTCAAGTGATGGTTGCAAATGGAGGAACTATAAATTTCTCTAGAAAATGGCATAATATCAAGCTAACCATGGGGGAATATGTATTGAATAATCCAATTCTTTCCATTCCAATGGGAGGTGTTGATGTTGTACTAGGAGTACAATGGTTACAATCTTTGGGGACACTATATTTTAATTTTCAAGAACTTTTCTTGAAATTTTTTTCAGAAGGAAAGGAATTTGAATTACGAGGTATCGCAGGAAATTCGAGAAAGATAATAAGCTCTAATGTCATGACAAAGTCTGAAGAAAGAACAGCGAGGCATAATTGCACAACTATTCTCACTAGAAGTTCCAACATCAAAATCATCTATTTCTCCAGATCTCCAAAAAGTCTTGGACAATCATTCCAAGGTGTTTGAAACTCCCAAAGGACTCCCACCTATTCGTGATCATGATCATGCTATTCATTTGATTCCAGGAAGTGTTCCTCCAAACATCAGGCCTTACAGATATCCTTATGTCTAAAAGAGAGAAATTTAACGTATGATTGCATAAATGTTAGAGGCTGGTATAATTCAACCTAGTCAAAGTTCTTTCTCTGCTCCGGTACTATTGGTGCACAAGAAGGATGGATCATGGCACATGTGTCCGGATTATAGGGAGATGAATAAGCTCACTATTAAAGATAAATTTCCCATTCCCATGATTAATGAGTTATTGGATGAATTACATGGAGAAATTTATTTTACCAAATTGGATCTTCGTTCAGGATATCACCAAATTAGAATGAAGACTGAAGCTATTCCGAAAACAACATTTTGAACTCATGAGGGTTATTATGAATTTTTGGTCATGCCTTTTGGCCTTACCAATGCACCTTCTACATTTCAAGGGTTGATGAATTCCATTTTCAAACCCTTCCTTAGAAAATTTGTGTTGGTATTTTTTGATGATATACTAATATACAACAGGTCTTGGAAGGATCATGTTCAACATATTGACAGGGTGCTCAAACTATTGGAGGAGAAACAATTATATGAAAAAAACCTCCAAATTTTTCTTTTGAGTACAAGAGGTGGGATATCTGGGTCATATTGTATCTCATGAGGGTGTTAAGGTAGACCCTAACAAAATTAAAGCCATTAAGGAATGGAAAGTCCCCACAACCATAAAGCAGTTGCGAGGATTTCTCGGGTTAAAAGGGTATTATCTCAAGTTTTTTAATAATTATGGGAGAATAGCATCCCCTCTAACAACATTATTTAAGAAAGACACATTTTCATGGACTCTTGAAGCAACTAAGGCCTTTGAACATCTTAAAGAGGCAATGTGGCTAGCACCGGTCTTAGCTACGCCAGACTTTAGAAAATCCTTTATTGTGGAATGTGATGCCTCATGAAATGGAATTGGTGTTGTTTTAATGCAAGAAGGAAGACCCATTTCTTTTGAAAGTCATCCAATCAAAGGAAAGTATTTACAGAAAGCTATTTATGAGAAGGAAATGTTGGCAATACTACATGCACTAAAGAAATGGCAACCTTACCTAATGGGAAGACACTTCAAGGTAAAAACTGATCATTATCGTCTTAAATACTTTTTGGAACAAAGACTATCTTCAGAAGAGTAGCAAAAATGGCTCACAAAGATGTTGGGTTATGACTTTGTAATCATCTACAAAAAAGGGAAGCTAAATGTTGTTGCAGATGCACTCTCAAGAAAAGATGAAGAGGTGGAAGCATTGCTTTGTGCCATTTCTATTATCCAACTAGATTGGATAACCGAAGCAAGGGATGAATGGAAAAAGGATGAAGAAGTGTGGACACTCATTCAAAAGTTGCAACAAGATCCTAGTACATATGATACATTTAGTTGGAAAAATGATTCCTTACGGTACAAAGGTCGTTTATATCTTTGTAAGAATTCCCAACTAAAACAAAATATTCTTTTGGAATTTCACACTTCTCCCTTAGGAGGAAACTCAGGAATTTTAAAAACATACCACAAGGTGAAGAAAGATTTTTTTTGGGATGGCCTTAAATTTGATATTCAAAATTTTGTGGTGGAATTTTTGGTTTGCCAGCAAAATAAAGTTGAGACAATTAAGACCCTGGGTCTTCTACAACCTTTATCCATTCCAAGTAAACGTTGGGGGGAGATTTCAATGGATTTTATCACATTTTTACCTAATTTTTAAGGAAAGAGTGTCATCATGGTGGTAGTTTGTTGGGTATGTGTTATATTCTTTCCATGACTAGTCACGCGCGCCAGAGGGGGGGGGGGGTGATAACCTCCCCTGTACGTTGTGGCGGGCGGAGCAGGGGGGTGGCAGCCCCCCCTGTTCGGGGTCTGGGGTAGTGCCCGAGAAAAGAAAATTTTGGACCTTATTTTTCAGTGGGCGGACCCGCCCATGGTTTTTTGCATGGGTTTGCACATGGTTTCAGGGAATGATGGTTTTCAGCCCTTGGTATTTTATAGATCTGGTCAAGGGAACTACAGTTATGTTCTAATCCAGGGTTAATGGATCGGGGTTTATGTATGCTTAGGCATGTATATATATGTGTTGTAACACTAAAAGGAATATAATGAAAAATCAAGTTGGTCGTCCCGATTAGGGATCCAAGGGAAAATCGCTGTGTTTATCTGTTTTATGTTTTATGCTCTCGCTATTGTTTATTTTCTTTTTTAAAGATTCAATTGTAGATAATTTCTGTACAGGGTTAAAACCTACATAGTTGATAGAATTACCAAGTATGCACACTTTTGTGCATTATCTCATCCATTTAAAGAAAGTACATTTGCTACTAAATTTATGGAAACAACTCAAAACCTAGATGGAAACCCAAAGATTATTGTAAGCAACATAGATCCCATTTTTACTGGAAATTTTTGGACAAAATTATTTTCTTTTTTGGGTACTCAACTACCTCATATCTTGCCTTATCATCCTCAATTCGATGGGTAAATTGAGATAGTGAACAAATATTTGGAAGGATATCTTCATTTTTTTGAATTTGATAAACAAATACAATGGGTCAAGTGGTTACCTATGGCTGAATGGTGGTATAACACTTCCTTCCATACTGCAAAAAAAATGACCCCATTTATGGCACTTCATGGATATCATCCACTGTCCATCACATCATATTTAAGAGAAAATTCTAAGGTTCAAGCAGTGGAAGATCACATCGAGCATCAACAACAAGTTCTCCAACTCTTAAAGGATAACCTAAATTTGGCACAAAATCAAATGAAACAACAAGAAGATCAACATCGGAATGAGAGAAGTTTTGATGTAGGAGACTGGGTATTTTTACAGCTACAACCATACAAACAAATGTCCCTCAAGCAAGCTAAGAAGGATAATAAATTATCGCCAAAGTACTATGGTCCTTACAGGGTGTTGCAAAAGATTAGTACTATGGCATACAAATTAGAGCTTCCTGCTTCTTCTCGAGTGCATCCAATTTTCCATGTTTCATGCTTAAAGAAGGTTATAGGTGACGAAATTCTAGTT
Source organism: Pinus albicaulis (assembly GCA_034641835.2). Taxonomy (NCBI): domain Eukaryota; kingdom Viridiplantae; phylum Streptophyta; class Pinopsida; order Pinales; family Pinaceae; genus Pinus; species Pinus albicaulis. Next base: position 931,211,019 of record CM076576.1, read on the forward strand.
CAAATAATATTTCCAGGACTTGATGAGGAAGGAAAAATCATATTGGAACCTAAAGCAATCACAGAAACAAGAACTCGACAGCTACGAAATCGATAAATTTTAGAGTACCTCATCAAGTGGAAGAATTTACCCATTGAAGATTCTACATGGGAGGTTGAGAATTTTATATAAAAGCATCCAGATCTACTTAAACGTTGAGGACAACACTTTTTTGAAGGAGAGGGGCATGTTAGGTCCCTATATTACTAGTGTAGTCCCTTATTGTTGTTAGTGTAGCCCCCTTATGGTTATTGTTGTACCCCTGTAACCCCCATATTGTTATTATTGTGCCCTTATGTTATTATTTTTAGGCCGGCTAGGATTATATTGTGACCCCATGGAATCCTATATATAGAAAGGAGTTTTTGTAATTTGTATCATCCCAGAATTGTTCATTTATGAAATGTAAAGGAGGTTTCCCCCTCGAAGTGGCTTATTTATAAGGCGTTGATCTCTCTTTTTTTCTATTTTTGGAGCTGGTTTCATAACAGATTCTTGAGAACAAGGATTGCCACGTGAATTCCAAGTGGTATGGTACAAATGATGGTTTGGCACTTGGAGGACACTCCTCAAATGGGAATAAATTTGTGCCTAGAACTCAAAATGAGATGAAATTTATATTGTTGGAAATATCTTGACTAGAATAATATTATGGAAAATTTAGAAATGATTTTTGAGGTGGTTGAACGAAGAGAAATTTGAATAACCCTGCTTCCTTAAGGTGACTTAGGAGGTTGTGTCTAGATACCTTGCAACCTTAATTAGGCATTGAGGAGTTGGACATGTTATAATATTTAAAAATAAAATAAAATAAATACTTTATATATATATATATATATATATATATATATATATATATATATAGAGAGAGAGAGAGAGAGAGAGAGAGAGAGAGAGAGAGAGAGAGTATATTATTATTATATATATAGTTGTTTGTGACTTGTGAGACTAGTATATAACTAAGAAATCACCACACATAAGTATCTAGGTTATCAAAATCATTTAGGAATGGTACCTAGCCTTGGTCATGCCAACCCTTAACATGGATAGGTCTTTTGTACCCATGGGGTTTCCAATAGGAAACATTCACATAAGGAGTTCCTTAATAGAACACCCTAAGCATCCCCTCACCAACTAGTTTTTATCTTGTACATTTAAATTATTGAAAAAATGAAATAAATTAAAATGATCACAAATTAAAGTAAATTAATATTGATTATATTAAATATTCTTAAATAACATATGTGTTCTATTTTATTTCCATTTAAAAGTATCATTAATATATGTTCAATAATATCCTTATTAAGTTTTTTTGTTTTGTTTTGTAAGTCGATAATTTCTATTAAGTCATTTCAAAAGTACATTATGAGAAGCTTGGTTGGAAACTACTTCTAGCCTCATTCCTACATAAATTTTTGGCTAGAATGTAGTAGAAAAAAAAAACATTGACAACAAAAAAGGAAACTAATAGGCCTTATGTAGATATCCCAAACTAACCAAAAGAGTCCAAGAACCAAAAATACAACTAACAGTGATCCTTGATAAACTATACTACCCGTATCTAGACATATGTTTCATTTCTAGGAAGCAGAGGAGGACGAAAGGATTCTTACATGCGAGGTTCCATTTGTGCCATCCTGACTTTGAACTAGTTTAGCCATTCCTAGATCCTTTTGTAAACAAGACAAAGAGAGAACAACCTATCCATCATGTGCCATTGATTGTGTTAAAGTTTTTTCATCAAGGCGATAACCTAGTTATGGTTGTCATGATAGTATCGAGCTAGTTTCTCCACCAATAAGGTGAAATAATGAATCTGGGCTTCTAGAGAGTCAAAAGGAGGGGGTAAATCTACTCTCCCTAGTGAATTGACAAGCTATTGATCCACCTCTTCACCAATATCCCGATGTTTTGCATGATGGACAATTCCTTGGCCCCGAGGTCCTATTCCCATGCGAGAACATCCTTGCTAATGTTGCATATTCCTCCAAATTACTATCCCACACAACTATCGTGGAACCTCACACCAAAAATTCCAATTACTGGGAAGATCCCAAGAAGCCTCCCTAGTTAAAAAAATAAAAAAAAATGTATGTTGAGTAAGACATAAGAATGGCCACCCATGCAAAAATGACCACCTTTCGTCCTCCTGATTGGGCGAAGCCCATGATAGCCTACACCAAACCCCCACCACCAGAGATGCAACCACCATCAAACTACCTTAATCTATAGGAAGCTCCTAGTCCCATAAACCAGAAACAACCATCCTGAGACACATGACCCATCGTTATTCTAGTCCACCAAAGATTAATTAATAAAAGGGTGTTTAACACAATCCACTATTGGGTTGTCGCCACCTCTGGAAACCTATTCAAAAAACACCAGGAACCTAGTGAAACCCTCTACCAAGATAATACTAGACCACCCAAGAAACACATATTCAACATCACAAACAAACAGGCATGAAAATTTTACTCGTGAGAAATCATTGCTGGAGACCTTAAGAGCCAACACAATAGCAACCTGCCTTGCTTTGAGTCCAAAATTCTGAGCTTACCCTCTACCCGAACCCAAGTATCAAACAATTATACCCTATACTATCACTAGGACAGATGCAACACCATACTCGCTGGATTTGTTGAGCAAATTAGTATTATTTGAGTGAGGGGCAGGGGATAACTGAGACATATAGCCACCCTATAATCCCAAAGATGTATATACGACCATAATCTTACCGCCCATCCCGTGAAACCAAAAAATTATACTAGTGACCGAGAAAGCACTAAATATACACATAAGGAACTCTAGAACCTTCATCTCTTACTCGCCAACTCAGTCTTCCTTGACATGCTTCGTCGTATTGAATGTCATGTGGGGTAGGGATTTTATGCCTCCCATTGTGCCTAAGATTCATTCATTACCACCCCATCATGGAGAATTTATCACTCTTGAGAATGTTTTCCAAGTGCTTGATATCCATTGTGCCCATAGGGGGAGGCCATTGAGTAGCGAAGTCTAGGTTGGATTCATGATTCCCCCATTTCGCCAACCAATTAACCACTTGGTTTCCTAATTTCCTTGTCTGAGTGGTAATGACATAAGGAAAATAAATAATTAGATCATGTAACCTTGAAATCCTAACATTACATGTGCCAAATTTTGACCACTTTAGAGATAGGGGAACCATTAATCAAATTTTAAATGACATTGATCACAAATTGCGAGTCCACCGTGACTTGGATCTTGGCCAACACCAACCTTCTAGCCAATAAAATACCATTTTACATCACAATAAACCCACAATAACTAGGAAGTAGACCCATAGGACTACCTGAGGAGTCCTTAAGAACACCCCCAAGCCCTGCCGACCTAGGATTACCTTTAGAAGACCTGAAAAATTTTAATTTAACAAAACCTTCTAGAGGGAATATGAAGCATGAAGGGGAAAAATTCTTCGCTCTAGCTGGTGTAGGAAAAATTATGTTCCATCATTACCTAGGAGAGATCCATATTGATTAGAATTTAGGCTTCCTCTCCTTTAGATTTCCATCATCTACCGTCCATTTCTCTACTAAAATCATTTCCTGCACATTATCCATTGTAGTTTTAAAAACTACATGAGGTGAATATATTTGATATCTAAAGATAATTTTGTTTCCTTCCTTCCAAAGGTTCCAAAGAAGGAAGCCAGGGACTAAGCCAAGCACAATTAACCCCCATGTTTTTGAAAAGATACCCCCTCCAATGTTCAATGGTTTCCCAAAGACTATTATGTGAGCGATCCAAATATCTAAATGTGCTTCACACCTTATCCAAAAATACTTCCACCTCTGCACACATATTAAACAAGTATTCCATACTCTCCTCTTGATGTTAACACAAAGGGCACCGAGATGTCCCAATAAAACCTTTCCTCTGAAGATGATCCCAGGTTAGAAGATCCTGATGACCAATGAGCCAAAGGAAATGCGAGACTTTTGGCCAAAATCCGGAGGTCCAAATCTTTCTCCATGGAGGCTCTTGAGGAATCACCACATGAACCATTACTAAAACATAAGCTTCCTTGATTATGAAAATTCCCAATGTCTTATATCCCCATCATAGTCTGTCACTATCCTCTGCTATATGGATTCTCTTATCCAAGAGGGCATGCTAAAATATTAACCAGTTTTGGATATCTCATACTTGTAGGAATTTACAGGGTAAGTTCCTTAGATCAAACACCACAAGTCACTGCTCACAAACAGATCATAGATCAGTGAACCAATATTTGACATGGTTAAAACCCTCAAAGAGGGAAACAATCCATGGCCCGAGCCAACACGACCACTTCAGGAAATTTATTAATATAAATAAAGAAAATTAACATAAGCTTCTCTCATAAACAATTACCGGAAAAATGACCCTCCATGCTCTTTAAATAGAGATTATGGACCAATCGAGTGCTAAGCCACAGATCAAATGTCGGTAATATCGAGGAGAGAATGAACCATCAAATTACTACATATCATGACTGTCAGATTATAGGTTACAAATGTACATATTAAAGAAACACACTTTACCTAAATCTATGCTAGACCAAGTTATACTTAACTATGTCCTATGTGTCTAAATATCCTAACATCCCCCCTTAAGAACAACTTGGAATAGGATTGAAGGATTTACAAAGGTGACACAATATGAGACTATTTCCTATGTGTTGGAATATCCTAACATCCCCCCTTAAGAACAATTTGGGATAGGATTGAAGGATTTACAAAGGTTGTTAGAAAATTATATATTACAGAGCAATGCAACACATAAAATATGCGGAAAACACAAGCACACAAAACACATAAAACCAGAGAGACACAGATATACGTGGTTCACCCAGTTTGGGCTACGTCCACCCCGAACAACCATTCCTTCCTTTCTATTATCCAACAAAATAAAGAAATACAACCTATAGTAGATCCACTGTAATATCCTCTATTCTCTCTCACAGTCTCCCTATTTGTTTCTCGCTCTAAGAATACACATACAATACATAGCCGCAATACAATACCCTCATACAAGTGAGGGGTTGCCTTCTAGGGAAAAAAACCCTAAACTAAACATAACTTCTACCGTCAGATCATCTGCCTAATGAATGGCCCAGATTGACTAGAAATTACTATACTTTTACAAGGAAATTTTACATATGTTTTTACCTTCGAGGGCGCTACCCCCGAAATCCCCCACCAGGGGGGGGGCTCCATAAAGACGCAGCCGCCCCCCCACCAAGCTGACCCCTCAAGCAGCGTTTAATTATGGGCGGCGTTGCCGCCCCATTAAGGTACAGGGGTCCAACGATGTGATATAAAATAAACAAGATAATCAGGCTCGACACCCAACAAAGGTGACATAATAGGAGAAGGAAGGAGGCTTTAGAGCCTATCCCCCCTTAATGATAACTTTCCTGAACTCTAAGCATAGATATAAGTTTGGTAAAATTCACTTCTGTGAGAGCCTTTGTAAAGATATCAACAACTTGATCATTGGTTGAACAATACTGTACTTCAAGAACATGATCATGAATGCGCTTTTTGATGAAGTGTATGTGTATCTCAATGTGTTTCATGCACTAATGTTGAACTGGATCTTTGCATAGCTTAATGGCACTCTTATTATCACACCAAAGTGTAATTGGATGCTGTTGATGAAGACCAAATTCAGACAGGATCTGACAAAGCCACAGGGCTTCCTTGCTAGATTCAACTACACCACGATATTCTACTTCTGTCGAAGAAAGGGAGATGGCACTTTTTTTCTTACAAGACCATGTAATAGGTCATGAACCAAGAGTGAATACATAACCTGCAGTAGAATTTCGGTCATTAGGGTCACCATCCCAATCAGAATCAGTGAAACCAATCAACAATGAAGATGCTCCTACAATGTAATGAGTCCTGAAATGAACTGTAACTTGAATATATTGAAGTATCTTTTAGCTGCTTTCCAGTGACTTTCATGAGGTTGGTGCATAAACCGAGCAACAAGACCGACGACAAAGGAAAGATCAGGATGGGTATGGCTTAGATACAGAAGTTTACCAACAAGTTGACGGTATAAGGTAGCATCAACTTCAGGGGAAGTGCAAGTGACTGAAATCTTGACTCTAGACTGAAAGGGAGAAGGGTATGGCTTACAATCTTCCATGTGAAAGTGGCGTAGAAGATCACATGCATACTTGGACTGAGAAAGGGTAATACCTTCTTTGGATTTCAAGACTTGAAGACGAAGGAAATAATGCAAGTTTCCTAAGTCTGTCATTTCAAATTTATTTTTGAGGCTATAATTCACATGGTTTATATGGTTGGGATCGCTACTAGTAAGGATAATATCCTTAACATAAAGAACAAGGATTATTAAGGACTTACCCACTTTCTTGGTGTAGACAGTGTTGTCAAAGTGACATCTAGAAAAGCCATTATCTAAGAGAAAGCTATCCATTTTGGCATACCAAGCCCGAGGAACTTGTTTGAGACCATAGAGAGACTTCCTAAGGTGAAAAACAAGGCTAGAGTCATTTTGGATAAAGCCAAGGGGCTATTCCATGTAGATTTCTTCATGCAAATCCCCATGTAAGAAGGTGGAGGCAAAAAGGGAAAGAACAAGGCAAATATAATTCATTTTGGCAATAGGGGAGAAGATTTCGGTATAGTCAATGCCTTCAACTTGTGAAAATCCTTTAGCAACAAGACGAGCTTTATGTTTATCCACTTTTCCATCTGGTCCAAACTTTGTTCTGTAAACCCATTTGCATATAACAAGTTTTCTTCCCTTTGGAAGAGGAAAAAGATCCCAAGTATCGTTTTCCAATAAGGAATGATATTCTTCATTCATAGCTTCATCCCAATCTGGATGACTTGAAGCTTATTTAAAGGTGTCTGGATCATGATTTTCTAGAACTTGATCCAATAAGGAAGAGGCTCTTTTGAACTGAGAACGTGTATGACGTTGATCTCCAAGGTCACCTGCTACATCCCGAGTAGAGCAGACCCATTTTGGAAGTTGTGGAGCTGAAGGAAGATCTTGACCCTCGCTATTATCATCCTAACTAGAAGGAATGCTGTAAAAAATAGAAGATATAGAGAGAGGTGGCACATATGTCAAATCAGGTTCGCAGGCCAAAGGTGGCACACCCGCCGAACTAGGCTTACATATCGATATATCTTGATCAAATTTTACATATCTTCTAATGATTACATTTTTGGATTTGGATTGAATAAGTCTATATCCTTTGACATCTTCAGAATATCCAACAAAAATTCATTTTTCACTCTTAGGTTCTAAGGATTTATGTTTCGCATCTGGAATATGGGCCCAAGCTTCACTTCCAAAAACAAAAAAGTGACTTACAATTGGTTTTATTGAGCTCCAGGATTCTTCTAGAGTGATATTCCTTAAAACCTTAGTAGGAGTGCGATTTACTATGTAATTTGCACAATTAATTGCTTCTGCCCAAAAATTAAGACTAAGTCCTTTAGATTGAAGCATGCAATTAGCCATTTCTTTTAGAGTGAGATTATTCCTTTCAGCTACACCATTTTGTTATGGAGTATATAGAACAATATGTTGCAATTGAATGCCATGCTCAGTGCAAAAGTGGATAAATTTGTTGTTAACATATTCTCCTCCATTGTCAGATCTTAACTTAAGAATGTGATGTCCATATTGTTTCTCAAAAAAGGCCTTAAAGGCCAAGAACATGTTAAAAAATTCACTCTTGAGTTTTAAGAAGTATACAAAGCACGTCTGGAAAAATCATCAATGAAATTTAAGAATTACTTGTAGCCAGAGAAAGAAAAAACAGGAAGTGGACCACATAAATCACTGTGCACAAGCTGCAAAGGGGCTAAAGCATGCCAAGAGGCACGTTTGTCAAAACTATCTTGATGATGCTTTTTGAGTACACATCCGGAAAAAACACCATCTCGACAAGATACCATAGGAAAACCTGTTACCATATTTTCTTTACATGGAGTTTGAAGAGAGTGATAGCTTAAGTGACCAAATTGCTCATGCCAAAGTTTTCTCACTTCATCATTATGAGCAACAAAAATGGAGGGAACACATGATGACCCAAAGTTGTCAAACTTATACAACCTTGTGGAATCATCTACAATGGCAGTAGCTAAAATATGTCTTGGATCTCTTAGTTCCTTAATTACAACATCATGAGGTGAGAATACTACTGTTTTCCCTTCACCTGAATGAGTTATATGATAAACAGATAGAAGGTTGCAGGACAAGGTAGGAGCACATAATACATCATTAAAATGACCATTATATAGATGAATGGTTCCAGACCCTACAACACTAAGAGATCTATCATCACCAACATAAATGTTTTTGGTGTTACAATCATTTAAAGAATAAAACATGGCTTTATTTTTGGCCATGTGGTAAGAGGCTCCAGAATCATTGAGACACTCATGAGAATGAGAAGAAGAAGATACATTCAATGCATAACCAGATTACAACCATAAGCAAAAAGTTCCATTCCTGAAGATGAAGTTGAAGAGTTCTCCAAATTGATATTGTGCTTCTTGATTGCTGCTTCTAAGGCTTCCATCTTCTTAAAACATTTTGACTCTATGTGGCCATCACGATTAAAAAAGTTGCAATGTTTATCTGTCTTCTTCACTTTTGATTTATTTTCCTTATCAATTTATTGAGTTTCTTTATCAGTTTGCAGCTGAAATTGCTTAAGACCCTTGTTTGGTTTAGGACCATTATTTTTAGGATGCTTCTTTTTAGGATTCTTTGGATATCGTTTCTGTTGGGCTGTTAAGGCTTTCTTAGAAGAGTTTCCAGAATTAATAAGACCAAGGTTTAAGAGTTTTTCTTGTTCAATTATCAAATAATCACAAAAGGCATCAAAATAGGGGGACTTGTAGGTTTTTCCTTGAGAAATGAGGGCTTCACTAGTGGAATGGAAGGTGGAATCAAATACAGAGTATGCAGGGCCAAACTTAGCAAGAATGGAATAGATAAGGCTACCATTTTCATTTTTGACCTTACAAACTTCTAAAAGAAGTCTAAGGGTCTTAAATTTGTACAAAAAATATTCAATAGAGGAGAAATTATTGGGGTCCAAGGTTAACAACTCATTTTCAAGATGGTGGGATCTTATTTCATTTTTAATTCCAAAAACAATATTTAGATTTTTCATAGCTTCAACAGGGGAGTCAATTTCTTGGATATGAAATCTAAGATCTTGAGGAATGGACATTTATATGAACCCTCGTGCTTGATCTTGTTTATTTTCCCATCTGGCGACTTTATCTCCATCGATAGGTTTAGATTCTTGTCCTGTGGCTATTCTATAAAGCCCTTTACTTCTAAGTAAGTCTACCATGTAGGATAGCCATTGGAAATAATTGGTGTTGTTAAGAATAAACAGGCATGCACTTTCCATTTAAAAAAAAAAAACTGAAGCCGACAAGGTTGAAACTAACTGCTTCAATGGAAATATCTCAAAAAATTAGGCCGTTTAAAAAAAACATCTTCCGGATGAAGAAGTTATGCCTTTTTGAAAAAAAGTTGTAGTAAATGCCGAGTAGTTACGTGATATGCTGAAAGTTGATTATGAAGTTGTACTCCCCCCCTCCCTTTTCCAAACTTAATATAATAATCTCACTTTAAAAAAAAACTACTTTAGGTGACCCACTTTTATAAATAAGTGAGAGTCACTTTTACAATGTTTTTTTTAAATAAAACCCTTAAAAAAAAATCAACTTGCCAAAAAGCTTCTTATGAAAAAGTAACTTAACAAAAAGCTTTTTAGAAAAAGAAGCTTGACAAAGAGACTTGAACCCAAGACCTCTATTCTCATAAAATAAATTTACACCAAGTGAACTAGTAAAATGGTTCTATAATTGTTTGAAAGGAGGAATAATTAATTTTTTTTGTTTTTGCAAAAAAAACAACAATCCGTGAAAAAAAAAATACAACCCTTATGGCAGAATGTTAGATTTGCAGTTAGTCCTACCGGAAACTATCTATTTTTCTTGCTATTTCTAATTTTTCGAGATCACACAAAGTTGCGAGGAAAGAGCATACATAGCAGAATCCCGTCTTCCTGTTTCTTATTTGCCGTGATCGCACACAACACAGAGCAAAGAGAATACACAAAGAAGAGGGTACAAATATGAAAATAAAAAAAACTGTAAACTGAAATAAATGGAGAGATTAATAACTGTAAAACACAGAGATAGTAAAATTGCAAAAAAATTCTTTATACCTCTAGATCTAAAATGAGATAACTTGGGCAACCAAAAACCTTTTTGCATGAAACGAAAGGGGTTCCTCAATGTAATAGAAGCTCCAGACACAACAGAGCAGTTCTCCCGGCTCGAAAGTGGTCATAAATAGTAGATTTAGAAAACTACAATCGCATGCCGTCAAACCGACTTCGTATTTGGATCAACAACGAATGCGGCCCTCAAAACAACTCTGGTACCATGTAGGAATTTACAGGGTAATTTCCTTAGATTAAACAACAAAGGTAACTGCTCACAAATATATCGCATATCAGTACACCAGTATTTGACATGGTTAAAACCCTAAAAGAGAGAAACAGTCCACGACTTGAGCCAACGCGGCCACTTCAGACAATTTATTAATATAAAGAAAGAAAATTTACATAAGCTTATCTCATAAATGGATATCAAACAAATGAACCTCCGTGCTCTTTAAATAGAGATCATGGACCAATCCGGTGTTAAGCCACGGCTCAAGTGTCAGTAATATCGATGAGAGAATGAACCGTCAGATCACTACATATTGTGAGCGTCGAATTATAAGTTACAAATGTACATAGTAAAGAAACACACTTTACCTAACTCTACGCTAGACGAAGTTATACTTAACTATTTACTATGTGTCAGAATATCCTAACATCCCCCCTTAAGAAAAAAATGGGATATGATTGAAGGATTTACGAAGGTGACACAATAGGAGACTATTTCCTATGTGTCAGAATATCCTAACACTACTTTTGGCCAATTTTCCATTGTTTTTCATTCCCGCTAAGAGGAATGGGGGTTAGGGCCTCTCCAAAAATCCACCTCTCATGATGCATCTTGAGCTATTGAATAATCCTAGATTGGCCAAATTTCCTTGAGTATGTCTAAATGTGGCATATGCTGCCATGAATCCTCCTAAAATTGACTGATTTACCATCTCATATCTCCCAAAATAATTAGTCCTGAATTATATATCTATTTTTTTGTGCCAGATTCCATAAGGGGGAACCTAAAGGGTACTCCTCTGCTCAAATTTTCTCATCCTTGGATCAACCCCGACTATAGTTCCTATCCCAAATACATTCCATAATTAGAACCTCCCTATAACTAGTGCCACCACAGCTTCACTCCCATCACATTGTTGAGTGCTTGCAGGTTCTACAAGCCAAGGTCCCCTCCCCATTTCGGGAGACAAAGATTCTCTCACAAAACTGACACCCATTTCCTAGTGAGGTTATCCCCCTACCACAAGAATTTATGAAATAGAGAGATAATTTATTTCTATACACATTTAAGAGATGGGAGAACTGATAATTGGTACATCGGTATTATTTGCAGGATGACTTTTAGCAATGTAGCACATCCTACAATATTCAATGATCTAAACATCCAATTTTCGAAGCACTTTGAGATTTTTCTACTTACCTCTTTCCAACAACTCATCCTCAAGGGGTTTGATACGAGGGGGATGCCTAGGTATTTATTCGGCAAGGTACCCACTAAAAAACCTAGAGTTTGAGCCAAATTCCATTAGATATGCTTGGGAGTGTTAAAAAAGTAAATGTTGGATTTATCTACATTGATCAACATACTAGATGCATATTTAAAATTAGAGATGATAATGTCCAGTACTCTCGTTTCTTGTAGTGTCAGTTCTCCAAAGAGCATGTTATTATCCACAAACTGTTGATGTGTCATAGGAAAATCATGTCCCAGAATCATAATACCTCTTAGATGACCCGACTGGACAACAACTTTTATGTATCTCCCTATACATTTGGTGGAGATGATGAAAATAAAAGGAGAGAGTAGATCACCCTTCTTGATACCATGAGAAGAGTTGAATGTATTCATGGGAGAGACATTAAGAAAAATAGAGAATAAAGGAGTGGACACTAGTCACCTTATCCAACAGATCCATGTAGCTAAGAATCCAAAATTTTGCAATATTCTTGTGAGGAAGCTCTAGTTCAGCAAGTCATATGCCTTGGAAAGATCCAATTTGACTAGAATCCCAAATTTTTTCTTTGCTTTAGCGTGTGGATAATCTCATGAGTGGTCATAATGCCATCCAAAATCTGTCTAACCTCCACAAAACTAGTTTTCTTAGGGCTTATTATGATTTTCAAAAGGGGTTTCAATCTCCTTACATAATCAATGATATGGGATATTATACACCTCATTGCACAATGAAATGGGTATGAACCCACTTGGATCACAAGTTTTTTTTTTTTTTGGAATTGACATAAAAAATGTTACATTTAAACCAAACCATACGTGCTGCATACACCGAGATTCCTGTACCAAAACATGGATTTCCTTACCAAGAAACTGCCAGCATGCTTTAAATAAATCAATGGTGAAACCATCTGGCCCTAGTGCTTTATTATTGGGAGTCTCCTTCATTTCATCCTCCACCTCCTTAAAAGAAATTTATCACATGGGATCCTCATCCTGTTCTAGGGTGATTACATGAGGAATGAAATTGTTCACCTGGTTAATAACTTTAGATCTATCCTGATCCACTTAAGAGAGCATGTCCTGATAGAAGGACACCAACTCCTCTTCCATATCACTATGCCCGATGAGGTGATTCCCATCCCGAGACATTAGTGATAAAATATGGTTATGGTGATGATGTTTAATCATGGAATGATTAAATAACTTTGTATTGCACTCCCCCTCCCTTAACCATTGTATGCGAGAATTTTGCTACTAGAGAACTTCCTCTTGTTTGCAATGAAATTCTAATTCATGAGTTATATTCCCTTCCTCCTCAACCAGGGTCTCAGTTCTTCCCCCCACTATGATTATACTTCGAATCTCCTCCATACTCGCCTCCAATTTCTTTTTATCTACAAATATGTTCCCAAATTCATCTTAGTTCCATGATTTTATTCTTAACTTTATCTCCTTTAATTTTCTATGTAAAACTTACATTAAACTACCCTATTGCATTGAAATAGCCTACCATGATTATTCTAGCTTGTTGACAAAGACTTGATTTTGGATCCAAAACCTCTCAAAGTGGAATGATTTGTTCCAAGGTGCGGTTTTCAAACTGATCTCTAGCTTGATTAACCAATGATCAAATCCTAAGCTAGGAAGGATCATTGCTTCTACAAACAAGTCTCAGGATGAGGTTTATTCAAAGAGAAGGAACCAATCTAGGCAATAATCCACCTGGTGTTGACATCCCCTCCTATTATTCTAGGAATGGATACCATTTCATATTTCCACTTCCACAAGTAAAATATCATGGATGACCTCTCAGAATAAGGATGCCACTAGTTCTAGCCTCCTATTCCCACCCCTTTTCTGCTCCAAAATTTGAATCATATTGACATCACCATCGATTATCTAACACTCACGTTGAAGAGAATTCATGATCCATCTTAGATCTGATAATAACTTCTCCTTATGTTTGTGAACAAAGGGGCGATAAACCATCGAAAAACTAACCCATTCCTTGGATCCTAAAAATACGAAAGGGACTATAGAGAATGTTGGGGGTCACTAGCCAAACTTGAAAAGCTATTTTCATGGGGTCCCACTCCACTACTACTACTCAAGCATTCCCATGTGCATCTATTTCCATTACCTCTCTTTCACACAAGCATTTGTGTACAATATCTACTAGCTTCTGACTAGAGACTTTTGTTTCCTATAGCAACACTATGTCAGGTTTCTTCTGATATATATTTGTGTTTATAAACCTTAGCTTTCCATTATTGTTTAGCCCCCAAATATTCCAGGAGACCAATCTCATTGGGAAGTTAAAGAAATGCATTGGTAACATTCCATAATTCGACTCATTTTACGATATTTTAACAGGTATTCACTCTCTTCTTTGAGTGCATCCTTAAAGGATTTTATGCCCCTTTTTCCCTTTTCAAGAACAAGGGGTCCATTTTGGTGTGTAATTTGAGATCCATTGTTTTTCTTTGATATGGTTGGTCGTGAATCTCCTTCCATATTGGCATAGTTTTTCCACCATTGACCATACAGGAGGATAAAATGTTGGAGCTGATTTACGGGGATTTCATGTGCATATGCTCATGTACAAGTGTAGAATAATTCCTGCATGATCCACTCATTTGATCCTAGTTTATTCTATTTGTCTTCAACTTCCAAAATCTTGCTTGTACGGGTCAATACTTCCTTAAGCTTTCAATCTTCCTCTAGATCCTCAGGAGCTTTTTGTTTATGATTTATTTTCTCCAATTATTTTATGCTCGGCTTCCCTAATTCCATTAATTGAATATCCTAGTTATAAATTTGGCTTGTGAATTCTCCCATTATTTCAAGTTGTTCCAAGATTATAAACTGACTATCCCCGAGGTACATCATCTCCTGAATTTTTGGTGTACTCTAGGAAGGTGGAGCTATTTGGATATAGGTAGATTTACCCCTTTTAGATCCCACAGTTTGGAATCCTTATACATATCCCAAGTATTTATTCCTCTAGGCCTAAATTAGAGTAAGAGAACAATCTCTAATGAGATTTCCATACTCATGGCATCGTCGAAATTTAAATAACACATGCTCATAGTCGAGTGACTGAGTCCATACCAATTCTTGGTATTCCAGTTTAATAGATATTGAAAATGGTTTTGATATGTTTATATACACACAAATACATGCAAATGAAGCATGATATATCATTTTGGTGATATTATAAATATTTACAAAATCACCGATCACATTTCCCATTCCTTCTAGAATGTCAAGTTCCCAAAATTCCTCTAGTAGAGAAAAGAGACCGGCCCAAACCAGAGATGCTAAGAATTGTTCTTTCTCCAGATTGTGACATTCTTCCCAAAACCTCATGAAGAGACCAACATTACTCATAAAATACGTTCCATTCTCAAAAACCCTCTTTTGATCCTCCGGATATGCAAAAAAATACCGAAAAAAACCCTTATCTCTTAGGCGTAGTTCCACCGATCCCTTTAGATTCCATTTTAACTGTATCCACTTCATTATATCCTTTACCTTCAGCTAGATTCCCATGAAATTATAGATCAAGGCATGACCCTTTATAAACTTCAACGATTTATCCAACCAATTATTTGGTATCACATATCTCAGATCCATTGTTGCTTTTGGTAGGCACCACCCTTTCATTTTCATTTTCTTTTGATATCCCAACACCAAGGTTTCCTCTGAAGCATTGCCACCAGACGAGGAGCTTATGTTACAAACCACTTCCTTCTAGGAACCTATCATGATATTGAGGTAGGAGGGGGTTTCGACCCTCCTCAAGGGGCCACTCATTAGGTCGATCATGTTTCAAGAGTTGAAAAAGAATACCCATCCAAATGAGATGCTGTTGGCATTAACTGCCAGCTTCTGTCTTTAGAACATTTTGAAGAAAGTACCAAACTCTAATAGAGCCCCAATTTACCATCCTTAGTTTATTGACTTGAACTAACCCATGAAATAAAAATCTAAACCAACTAAAATTGTATTAAAAAAAAACTCACCTTTTAATTTCAATTTTTTTAAGCAATATAATTAAAATAAGAATGATTCAAAACTAATACATAAAAATAACTTTGTAATTTCAAAATTTTTATAAAACATCGAAATTAAAATACCGTTGAATGCACATGATGAATAAGTTTGAATATAAATGTATACTAGTGATTGTTTAAGAACTTTTGAAATGCATTTTTTTTTCGTAACCAAAGGAATTGACAACGAGGTTGGGCTAGTACTTGCGTCACACAAGGTAAACTTTGATTGCTACCACTGTACTTCTGGGGCCTACGACCTAAACTCATATTCGTAGACTTGGTTACTTCCAGGGTATTTGAACCTTGGATTTCTTCATTTACATAATACTTTATATCATGATGGTCACCAATTTGTGCTACTCCCTGAGGACTTAAAATGCATTATTTTGTAATTTTTTAATATTAAAAAAAACACTAGAGACAATTATATTTAATCATCTAAAAATACATTTTCAACTAATATGAAGCTTAGTAAGAACAAGAACAACTTAGTCTAGTAAGGGAAAAGAGTTACCGACCAAGAAATGTTGTTAAAGAAAGTTATTCTATGGCTAAGTTTGGCAACAATGATGGTAATTTTCTCTCTCTATCTATATCTTTCCATATAATATAAGAATTATGCGCTAAAGAAAAAACAAATAAATAAATATTTACTCTGCATCATCTCTCGTGTTTGTGAGTCATATTTTTCTAACTCTAAGCACTAGGTCAAAATTTAGTTTTAGTAAAAATTATATTTGTTATAAACATTGAGCATATGGTTTGTCATAATATCATCGAGCATATATTGAGAAAATCCCAATTGAATCCCTCCAAAACAGTCTATTAGTTGAAACATAAATATGCTATGTAACTAAAAATTTATTCACATTAGGCCTTCCATTAGCCTAGAAGCTAAATTGGCCATAAAGATAAGGAAAATTCCCCCCATCATATAGAGGCTAGGATAAATCATCAACCCAACTTCTCAAGAATATATCACACTTCATTGCAACAAATACATTTGGAATTGTAAGGTCCCCTTGATAGGCAAAGGATTTCCACTTGTAACATGGGAGATATCACCTAATAAGGTTATGTATTAGACCCATATTTGTTGGTATGGTGATACTCACTAGAATATAGGTTTTGTTTACCTATACTAATCTAACATAAGAATTGATAAAAATTAATTTAAACTAGGGAAAATAGATGACCTAAAAATGTTTACAAGTAAATGTTACCTAATCTATAGAAAATGTTGGTTTTTGGATATGCGTGTGTAATCCAACAAGTTACAACATGAGTGAGGGAAAGATTACCAAAATGAAAGCCTATAAGAGAATTGAAATTGTTTGGGGTAGTAATCCTTGTGACTGATATGTAGGCCCAATCAACCACTTGCAAAGTGTGTGCTCTGGCAAGAGAACTTAAAAAATTGTATTTTATATATTTTTGGGGGTCTATTTACATGCAATCTTTAATCTAATTTGCAGAAATTTAAACTATCTCGAAAATGAGAGAAAGCTTCAACACTTACAAGGTGAGTATCATATTTTGAAAGATGGATGTATCCAGAAACTCAGAACAAAGATGAAAACTTTAAATAATTCAATGAAACAATTGCATATCTTTTTTTAAAGAAAAGAGAGATGTATTCCAATATCTAATTACATGAAGTAATTAAATAAATATGAGCTCTTGAGAATGGAAAAGAAAATATGCATATAAGGAAATCATATCACATACAATACTTTATCAACACAGAGACATTTGCTGAATGACTCCCCAATCTTAAAAAATTACGTACAATGTTTGACAAAAAATATCAGTTTTTATTGCAGTACAATGATTTCCGATGCCTTCGCCAATGAAAAGGTTTGTATAAATAATAAAAAATAAGAGATATCTACTAGTTTTTGAAAGTTAAAAATTCTTTGACTTTTTTAAGAGGATTTTCTTGCATACTAAATGCAATTGGATGTCTCACTATCTTCATTCGTGGATGAATTTTGCTCCATTTGTTGCTAGTTTTCCTCCATATGTTGAGAAATATGTCTTGAATTTTCAGCTAGATGCAAGGGATTTTCTTCCCTATATTCTCCTTAAAATATTGACCCATTAACTGTATATATTAGATATCTGAGGCAAGTAAATAGTAATACTATTTTTTATACCAATCTAACATTGACCCATATGCTTCATAATATATATTTTCTTTCTTCTATACTTCATGCATTCATAGGAAAATTGGAAGAATTTGTTGGATCTCTTTGCCACTTCACTCAGTTATTTGAAAATTTCACAGCTTAGCTTCTTTGTTATCATTAATTACTTGGGTGAAAATAGTAAGAGGTAATACCTCCTTAATTCCCCCAAGATGAAGCATATTAAATTCCTCAATAACATCTAATTCACTTTCCCAGATTAAATCACACCAATCATATGACTCTTTGATCCATTCCTTGATGATGTGGAAATTATATTTTTCTTGATCTAAGGATATCTACATCATCTTTTTTTCTTCCTCATAACGTTTACCAAAACCTTCTGAATTCTCTTTATTATTCCACATGATAACTTTATCAAACTTGTTGAGTATTACATCATTGTCCTGCATTTGAACATCAATATGATCTATAAGGTTGAGAAATTTGTGATACAAATTATAAGTTTTATGTTTTTTATTGAAAAATTTGAGTTCTACTTGCTTAAGTCGATTGTTAAAACAATGGCTTGATATTTTAACACTTTAACCTTCACACGTTCTTTCTCTAGTTGTTCTATTTGTACTTCTAGAGGATTGACACGAGCTTGAAAAGTTGCAGATAGAGTTTGAGACTAAATATCAAACTCTTCTTATAATATTGGCAACCTATGGAATGTGAACTAGCCTCAGGTCTTCTATTTGTTTAGCATGTTTTGTCTCATCCTCAGCAAACTTCTTCGTAGATTGCTCCTTTATTTGAATATTTTCATCTCGATGTTTTTTCTCAATTTCTACCATAAATATAGAAGATCCTTCTCATAGATTTTTGGAATGGGATTTCCATTCCTTATCCTAAGTGATCCTGTCTTTTCAACTTAACTTCCAACTCATTGATTTTGTTTTGGTGTTTTTTATAGATCTTCAATAACTCATGGACTGACTAGTTATTGGCTGAAGCAAAAGTCGAAAGGGTTGATGATGTGTCCATAGCCCTACCTTTTGGATCACCTATATATTTCCATGCCATTACTAATGATAATAATAATATCCTAGAGACAGTATTGTCTCTTTAACAAGTTATAATTCATCAACATTAATGAAAAGTGGGGAAATTTGTAGTACTGGTTTCCAGGGGAGTCATTGTGACTCTTAGACACATTACCTAAGTGATTTGTGTAGAGATAATTGGGGTTTGAGAAAAATATTGTGCTTGATACATTTGTTGAGTGTTAGAAATTAACTGATCAACATATTTTGGTGCCTTTTTTGTTTTCCTTGATGATTCCTCTGTTTCCCATGATGTTTTTACCTTTTGAGCAATTTATCGCTTCCCTTGACTTTGATCTTTAATTGAAGATTTATCTTACATTTCTTATTACTCTTTCTACTCCTGTTGTTGTTGTTGTTCATTTTATTTATATTCTTTCTCATGTTTCTCTTACTTATTCTCAATGAAAAAGATTATTATTGACCAAATTTGTTTGCTCAAGCTTATCATTTTGAGTTCCTATTCCTTAACCAGGTTTTTGAGTTTGTGAAATCTAAATTCCTTTAGGCTCATTAGTATTATCAATTAAGGATAATCATATACCTTCTCTTATTTGTAGCTTAGCTATAGGAACACCAAAGGCCTTACTCCTTTGCTTAAGGAAAAAAGTTTATTTCTCCTTGAGGGTCTGAAGACATTTTTTCTCCTCTTGGATCATCTGGCATAAAATTTTGAATCCAACTTGATCAAAAGAATGATTTTTTTTGAAAAAAGAATCACATCATCGTTCTTGATGTACATATTATTTAAAGTACATCACTAACTTAAGATGTAAATTAACAATGCCATGTGGATCAACTCTTAAAAAGGAAGTGAATGCAACCAAATGTTTTTAAGTCCATTTTCCTCAACTACTACATGAACTTTGTCTTTAAGAGTCTAGTGGCCAATCTCGATAGGAAAATTTAGCCATAGTTTCTTTGAACTTTTGTGTAGTATTTTTGTGATACCATGAAGGGATGTTTGATAGGATATTTACCTCACAATAATCCTATCAAGAATGAATATGGGTAACACATGAGGACCAACCTCACATCCACAAATTTTAAAATGAGAAAACCCTCTTCAACAAATCAGTCTCCAATTCCCTATAACATTAATTGAATTTATTTACTCATTTTAGGAGTAGAATTTCCAAAAAAGACTTAAAAATACAACATCATATTATCAAAAATATCATAAAAATGGTTTTTACATTGACTTTCCTAGAGAATAGAACAAAATTGATGAATATGTTGAGTGTTAAGAGACCAATTCCATTTCAATAATGGAAAAGGGACAAAGGCTATTACGACGTCCATTAAATAGGCTAACATGTAAAAGCATGGGCTAAACCTTGGTGGAGATGTCTGTGCCATCTTAGTAGTATCTGATAGATTTTGAGGCAAAATATTTGCCCAATTAAATATTTTAGATTGATTCATGATTCCATGGAATAAAGGAACCCATTCTAACTTGAAATGTTCAGGGTCTAGCTCCTTATAAAGTCTAGACAACAGTTTAACCACATATGCACAAGGATTCTTGAATTGTCTAATTGAGTAGTGCGTACTTGATTTAGCCTTAAAGCATATATAATCATCTACCCAATCCATTATGCATCTATTTAAGTCAACTTTCTCTTCTTTCAACACTCTTTGCTTAAAATTAATCATATATTCTCTATTAAGGTAAATCTTAGGAAGACTCAAGTTATACATTCTTTGTAAATCCTTAAGCCTCCATGAAGCTATACGTTTATTGGAGTCAACTATAATTGAGCAAGTTTTAACATGAGCATGGGGATAACCCAACTTACCATTTCATAATTAAAAGCATGGTAAGCCTAGTCGCAACCTTATGTAGCTCTATTATTTTGTTGCTTATAAAAATTCCCAAGTCATAACTAGAATCTTCTTTTAATCCACTTCCTTCCCGATGTCTCCCATTGTCATTTTCAAAAAAGTCATACATTTCTTCCCAAAACATAGTTTTTATATTTAGTATTTAAAAAAAAATTAAATTAGGGTTCTGTTCCTTGAAGAGATTAGCTTTCGGTGCTACTACTTTCAACTTGGCCTTGATATTATGAATAATATACTTAGTTGCTTTATAATTCTTCACATGTGCAAAAAAACAATGATAATGAGTGGAAGATTTTGTCATGAATTTCAAAATGAAAACATAATTTAGCTCGAAAACATACTTACTAGAGCTTATGTGCTTTAGAAATTAGATTTCCTTTGTAAATCCTAAATATTTTTCAGACAAAGTAATGCAACACAACAAATTTCAAGCAAAAATAAATATTTATTTGTGAAGGGAAATTTTCTCTGAGTTTTATAATAACATGCAATGTTTCCCGAGAAATTTAATAGGTTATAATAACATGCAATGTTTTTAGCTCCTGAATTTTCATTAATGTGTGTCGCTTTCAAATTTATTAACTAACTATCTTTTCAGAATGCATATCCGTGGATCTGGTCATTCGTACTCGCAGTGGGTTTAACATTTCTTGTACGTTGAATCCGGCTAAAAACTAAATACGTAGTCTAAAAAGCAGTATTTTGGCTCAGAATTCGGCAAAGATTTTGGAAAAATCTTTTAAAGATTTTATCAGAAACTTGTTTACAGTTGTTACAGTTTAGTATTTTGAGTGCTCTAAGGGTTTTTGATAGTGCTGAATCCATTTCCACTATCAAAAATAGATTTCAAATATCAAAAATAGATTCCAAACACTCCAACAACTTATTTTTTGAATTTTAGTTAACCGGATTCCACAAAAAAACTACCGTCCAAACTATTCCACTACCTGAATAAACAACTTCAAAACTGAATAGCCTCATTATAAAAAAATACATTTTTTAATTCATTAAAAAATCAGTTTAAAACTACATGAAAAGGGTAAATTTATAAAACTTAGTGCACCATCTGATCATCTGGGTATCTAGATATGCAAAAGTGCAAGCACTCTACATATCTGGGATACTAGATAGCTTTTATTGAAAATGAAAACAAAGACCAAAAATAAATGCTAATTCTGAAATTTAAATAGAACTACATTATTCTATTTGGTTATCTGGACAACAGGGAATTTTGGGGTGGAATTGGTGAACACCAATGCTTTTTTGGTCTGAATTCTATATATATGAAACATTTAAATTTCCGAAATAACACAAAACAATAAAATAATAGGGTTTTAAGAGAAACAACCTTTAAAAGGGATATTTGGATTTAAAAATGAATGTTTCATTTGAATACCAGATATGCAAACTAAAAGGGATTTAGAATATGGTTTCAATTCATAAAATAATTCAAAATGATTTTACATTTAAATTTAGGTGAAAATCATAAAAATAAAATCAAAATTTCAAATCATTTCATTTTTATAAAAAAAATTAACGAAGGGTAATTATTATTTACAAAAAATAATAGTAAATAATTAGAAATTTCAATCAAAATTGAAAATTTAAAAGGGTCCCTATTTTTAAAAATGGGGATTGTTGTAGAGCTCACAATAAGTCCTTGGGTGGTAATTTTAAATTCTCCTACTTCCATGGCTTATTAATAATGTAAATTTCAGTCTATGCTATTATTTATGTGGTCATAATATAGGTAGTCAGATAAATTGATAACAAGTTCAACTATTAACGTTCTCATGCCAATTTTTTGTATTTGTTAAATATAGGTTGGAGAGGACCATTCATGTGAATAAAAAAATTTTTGTTTAACAATTTTTGCACTTGAGATTATGCACGACATCACGCCCACTTTCAACTACATGAACATAGGGAAAAATAAAATGAAGCAACTAGAAACACACAACCTACAACCACAAAAAAATATACAATGTATTGGTGAGGTAGCTATACATATGGTAAAAAAACCTGACTACGAAAAACAACAAACACTATATCCATGAGGAAGTTATATAGATGACATTTCATTTTGGAAAACAACGACAAGCTTATGAACTTATTGTCCAATATAATTGTTAAAAAATATTTTTTTACTGTATTTAAAAATAACTATTTTTTATTTTCAAAATTAAATATTAAATAGAAAATGAATGAAAATAAAATTACACATTGATTGCTATAGTCCTACTTCAGCAAGGCCTAATAAGAGGTAAATTTTTGACATTATATCACAATCCTAGTATAATTTCTATTTTTTTAAACCATGTCTAAGATATTTCTAAACACAAACAAAATTCTAGAATCATACTGGAATGGATAAATTTGATTTATTTTAATATGTTTTTATGACATTTATTTGTGAAAATTTTAGTTCATGTGGCATAAATTAAATGGGGCTATATATCGCAGTTAAATCCCCAAAAATAGAGTGCCAAGGATATTCTTGTGGTAGGTTTCAAATGTAATAGCCACAAATTATTTCAATAAACATTGGAAATTTTCATTTACTTAGAGTCTATGTGTTAAAATTGGACAACTAGGTCCAAACTCCATGTTGTGATGCTCAGATGAAGATACCAATATTTTTATTGAGTTCCTCTTTCGGAGAGGTGTAAGATCGATATAAAATTGATCTTAATCTGATGAGCGGAACATTTATTTTGAATTTATTTTTAATAATTTCAAATATGTGCAGGTTGGCCTTAAGGTTTTACACCCCCAGCAAATGTGTCACACACCTCAATAATGGATATATATATATATATATATATATAATCAACGTTGGAGAGCATTTCACTCACTCTCATCACACACATCTCCTCCTCTGATTGGATACGAGCATCTGAGAAGCAATTCTCACGTGGGAAAAAGGACGAAGTTGCTAAAGCTGGAAAAAGGACGAAATTTCTGCAGTTAGGGTTTCTAGGAAAGTTTGACCAGTGTTGACTTTGGTCAACGCATGGTTCGAATTGGCTGAAATTTGGTGGAGAGTTCGATTTTTGAAGGCCGTACTCATTGGCACAAAAATCGAGGTCAAAAGGTTGATCGAAGTTGGAGCTACGTTGACTTTATTGCGGTTGCCCTGCGTTGACTTTTTTGGGGTTGGCTTTGAGTTGAGTGGGTGACTGATTTGAGGACTGTTGTGACACATTCTGGGTTGGCCGACCAAGAAGACTTTGTTTGTTGAAGCATCCTGCTAACCGCCGTAACGCGCCAACACATTCTTCTGTTTCTGGTTTGTCTTCTATAGATCCACTGGTAGGTTCTATCAACATTTTACTTAACTGTTTATGTGATTGTTGTAATAACAAGTAAAGTTGCATCAAGCATAGAACATCTACATAAAATTACATGGTATCAGAGCTGAGGTGAAGACAAGCCCTATTTGTAGCAATCACCGGAAAGGATAATGGGTTCCACAAGCTATAGCTTCAAGGAGGAAGACAATTTGACTGGGAAGGATGACTTCCATGCTTGGAACATGATATTGGATCTCAAATTGGAAGACCAAGATGTCATGGACTATGTGCAGGGTAAAATCCAAGAACCTCCATCCACTGCTACTGCTGCTGCCAAAACAAAGTATAAGAAGGGGGAGAT
This sequence comes from Pinus albicaulis, assembly GCA_034641835.2. Classification (NCBI taxonomy): domain Eukaryota; kingdom Viridiplantae; phylum Streptophyta; class Pinopsida; order Pinales; family Pinaceae; genus Pinus; species Pinus albicaulis. Next base: position 931,235,582 of record CM076576.1, read on the forward strand.
CAAAGCAAAGCTGATGATCAGGGAATCCATTCATAAAAGTCTGGTGGCCTACATCTTTGAGTTGGGCACATCCAAAGAGATGTATGATAAATTGATCCTCATGTTCAAGGCCAACAATGCGAATCAAGTACTATTCTTCAAGAATCAATTGAAGAATATAAAGAAATGCAGGGATGAGTTTGTCCAATCATACTTTCTGAAGCTGACTGAAATCAAGAACAATCTGCTAGCTATTGGGGAGACAATAGCTGATTGAGAGATGGTACTCACCGCACTTGGAGGGCTCTCATCTGAATGGCATGTGTTCAACACTACCATTCTAAATAATAATGTGATACCTGACTTTGACGAAGTACTGTCAAGATGCGTTCAAGAAGAATCAAGAATGAAGGAGTATGGAAATGGAGGAAATGCTACATACATTGCTCATTCTAGAAAGAAGAACTCTGGTGGTCCGAAGAATAAGGGAAAAGCAGGGGCCCAAGGAAAGAAGGGCAAGTGTTTCACTTGTCATAGGCCTGGTCACTATGCTAGAGAATGTCCTTTCAAGAAGGATTCTCCTGATAGTGATGACAACAACAACAACCGAAGGAATGGCAATCAAAGGAGCTGTTAACCATCAATAAATTTTGATTGAGCAAATGATGGCTAAAATAAGTCTAAACCTTCAAGAGATTGTTTTTATGAAAAACTGCTCATTCTTGAAGTCTTATGATGTTATTTATCCTTGAGACTAACCTTCACTGTTGTTTCACTATAAAACCCTCAAGGACCTTGCTGTTTATGAAGAAAAATGTCTTTTATGGCCTATTTCCATCTTCTTCTCCTTCAATTTTACCCTCAAATTCCCCCTCATATCATTTATTTTTCCTTTATAACACCTTCTTTCCCTCCACTTGACCTCCAGAAGTGTCAAAGTCCTCCTTTCTGGTTTATCGGAACCCTTGTTTGGCTTAAAAATCCTTTTAAAGAAGCCTAAAACATAGTCCTTTAACATTTGGGTTATTAAGCCCCTAGAACTTAAGCTTAGCTCCTCTCTTCACCATACAACCAAGCCCCATAACCAAGAGCTTTAAGGACTAAGCTCCTTCAACACCGCTCCTGGTCACTCATCTCTCCATATACCCCAGTTTCGCACTTGGCGCTAAGCCCTCTCTTTCCTCCCCGATCCCTTTTTCTTTTATATTTTCTTTTCATTATTTGAAAAGCTCGCGGTTCACCTTGGAATGTTCATCTAAACAGATCAACGACCATCGCGCCCTTTTCTCCTATCCCCCTTTCGTCCAAATCCTATCATTTACTCACCCTTGCGAGTGAATCCTATTCGCTGATCCATTTGATCTACCGGTCCGCATTAAACCCGATGACTCAGTTCTGCCGGGGCCTACCATCCACCATATACAAACACCCACCCAATCTACTTATGACACCTGTCCTCCACTCCAACGACTCATCGCGCAACTTTTCATCGTGCTTATTCCGCATCGTTGGATCTGGAGCCTCCGATCCAACGGTTGACGACGCATATTGCAAAATTTATGTGCCCAAAGCTTAACGCTTCAAAATTTTGCGAAACCGGTGGTATAAAAAAAGACAGGTGTCAAGTGATGTATGGAATCGCATTACCTTCGGGCAAAACCACTTATTGCCTTTTCGTTGTGCGATAACCACCCGTGGTATTGTCAAAACCACTTTTGCCCAGATCACACCAAAAACAGTTTAAACTGTATTTTTCCCTCGTCTTTCTCCACAGGACTTCTTCGCCTGCATAATCACCCCTCCTCTGCATTTCTCCTTCGCTCCAACCAGCCTCCGAAGCAGTCTAACTTCTAAACGCAGGATTTATCTAAATGTTTGTTTCATGTTGCAGGTTTCAGGGACGCTGGTATGAAAATCCATCCCACAGTCATGATGAGGTGACTGAGGGCAAAGGATGACGATCCTCAGGCCAGTATTCACGAAGAAAAGGGAATCCACAGGGTTCAAAATCATGGTTCGACTCGTGCCTCATGAGCATTGGTTATACCATGAAACCCTCGACGTACCCATACACCTGCACACCACCAATGCAGTGATAAAGGATTAAGGAATATTAGTGCACCATTGAAGGTAAAGGGATTATGCATAAAGACTGAGGATCAAAAGATCTAAACTCGATACCTAAAGATAAAACACAGATTAAAGGTAGATCAATGTTTAAAGCCACAAAAAAGACAGGTCAAACAAAAGAGCCTCTGAATGCCACATCATCGAGGCCATAACTCTTCAACTACCATCTGCAGATCTATTCTTGCAAAAGAATGCACAATGAATGCACAGTCAGAGATCTTTTGCCAAAGACAACTCAAAATTTATGATTAGCCTACTAAATCCCCCAAAGTCAACAATAATAACTGAGGTTGATGAAACTTAATGTAAAAACCATTAAAACAGAAATGAGCACACAAAATTTTCCCCCTTAGGCCTCCCAAAGGTCAAGGCACCATTACTCTGTATTAATTGAACTAATGAACCCTTCCTACACTCCACCTCCTCATTCTTCTATAAATACTACTGTAGAAGACATTATAGAGGTTGGTCTTTGGATATCTGTTGCATGTAAATAGTTTTCTGAAGCTGCTGTAGCCCTGTTTGTAATTGAAGATACATAAGCTGAGATGAGAAGTTTGAAGCTGTAGAGACCCATTGGACTTGATGATTGTAACTGGTTTGAACATCAAATACAAATAACTGATTTATGGGATCTTGGTCTATGTCAATGGTGATGTGTTTCTCACTGTAAAATTGTTATTTTCTTTTTGTTTTCATTCTGTCCACTTTTCTCGGATAAAGAACAACAAATATAGATTAGGATTTACTTCTGAAGTACCCTAAATCTCACTGAAAATCTTTATCCTTTATTTTTTTTGCTGATTGTTTATTTAAATATGATTCAATAGAGTATAACCAGTGAAGTGTTGGTGAGCCCATGTTTCCTGAGTACAACTTGAGACATTGTCTTTGAATGTTCTTGATAAGTTTTCTAATTAAAGCTGAGCTAGAGAAGTTTATGGTTAGCCCTGTCCTCTGGTTCCTTCTCCAATAGTTGCTTTGAAGAGTTCCCTTAAAAGTATGTTGAAAGCAGGCTAGTTTAAAAGTACTTACCTGATCTTAGACTACTTTTGTGTTTATCATGAATGTCTTTCCTTGGAATATGCTGAAAGCAAGATAAGTTAAAAGTCTTTACTTGATCTTAAGCTATTCTACGTTTTTAAATGTTTTCTCTTGAAAGTACATCGAAAGTAGGCTAGTTTAAAAGTACTTACATGATCTTAGATTATTTTGTGTTTTTCCTTAAGTGCATGCCAAAAGCAGGATAGTTTCAAAGTACTTACTTGATCTTAGGTTGCTCTTTGTTTCTTCATCTGTTTGATTTCCCCCACTCCATTTCTTATTGTCTCATTCCATAAAATAAACTTAAAGAGATCCTTTGACATAGATGACTTGCCCCATAGACCACTCTTGAGCCTTGTTGTTTCAATTAAACCCTATTGTGACTCCATATCCCAATGGATTAATGCTGCACCTTGTCTGTCTTATCAGTTGAAACATTTCTTCACCTACTCACATCTTCACCCTTCATAAATATTTCCTTCATCTTCATTATATCTTTGCCCAACCAAAACAAACAACAACCCTTGTTCTTCATAACTAGCCTAAAATCACACTTCAAGCCTTAAATATCATATCTTTAAACACATACATAGAGAGATCCCTCTCTGAATCTAGGATGGCTAGGTCTTTAGATTCCAAAGCGGTTTTGATGTAGGCTCTGCAACGTTTTTACTTGCCAATCTTGCAAACTACGAAGACACCAACATATTGGCGACCATACTGGGGAACTCTCTGAGTAAAATCCTTAAAACTAAACACTTAGTGTTCAGTACAATATAAGTAGCTTTATTCAAGCACTACCAAGCATGTTGGTAATCATGATAGGACTTGTCTGAATCAGTGACAATCGAAGTACTTCTTAGGATTCTTACAGACCCTTATCAAACCTTGGAGAAATTAGCTAATTAAGCTACAGAGTAAACTCTGTTTGTCTCATCACCGTAGCTAAGTGCTTAAACAGATTTAGGACACTCTCATAAACCACAGGATTGTAAAAACTCAGAAAACCCAAAAATATTTCAGATTGGTATTCAAACCCTTTAATGGTGGCGGACCATAAAACATTTTACCTTCTAAAGCTAAAAATTTCCACCTGGTGACTCCACAATCCTGAATAGACCTAAAGACTCCACTGGGAAACCCATTACTATCATAACATCATACAAACTCAGTTAAGGAAACTCCAATGATTGAGTTGTCATGTTAGAAGATCAGTTAGCCTAACAAAGGTTGTCATATTTGGGAAAAATTTTCTTATCATTGGGTCTGAAAACATAGCATAATGGCTTCTAGAAGAGTTCATATTAGAGCCTATCCTGACCCAAACCCTCCCGAGATAGTTGAAAATTTGGAAAGTATACTTAGGAAATCTCCTAAAGCCAAAACTTCAGCTGTTGTCAGGCCAGTCCATAGAGCTAATTCTCTTCCTGAAAACCTTATAGCTCTACAAGATTCACAAGTTGACTTAAGAAACCCACTCAGAACTAGGTCACTTGATGATATAGATCATATAGACTTTGAGTCCCCACCTTCATCCCAACATAAAGGTGAACATCCTGATAGCAGAGAAACCAACCCTCTTGATTTCCATATCATTCATAATTTTGGTTCCTCTCATCCTAGATATGCTCAACAGTCTCTTGCTGGTCCATCCACTTCTGTTATCCATACACCCACTGTTCAAACCACACCATTCCTTCAACCCCTTCCCATCTCACATCCTCCACCTGTAAACCCCCCATTTCTCCCACAAACTCCTATCATGGCAACATGGTATGCCCCTTTTGTCCTTCCTTTACCTTTAGTCAATCTGCCATAGGACTATCAATCCAAGATACCATTATATGATGCCAGTGGTGCTACTACTGCATCACAACATGTGGATAAGATGAATGACTATTTTGACAGAAATGAGATTGATGATGAAACTGTCAAACTCAGATTTTTTTCTCAAAGCTTAGGGGGAGAAGCAAGAAAATGGTTTAAAGGCTTAACCCCTCACAGTATCAATGACCTCCAAAATCTCCATCAGTCATTCCTAAACAAATGGGAAGTTAGAAAAAACCCTCTCCAAATACTTTCGGACTACAATAACCTCAAAAGAAACAATGGGGAAAGTGTTCAAAATTATTGAACTAGGTTCAATAGTGTTTATAATGCCCTACCCCCAGACTTGAAACCTCCACAAGGCTCAGCCTTGGCCAAATTTCCCGAAGGATTTGATCCTGAAATGGCCTATCAGCTAAGAGAAAGAGACCCCTTGACTTTAGAATATATGCAGAAGGGAGCCTTAGCTGTCGAAGTGAATTTGATTGAGAAAAGAGCTAGGATGAGGAAAGAGAAGAAAGTATCATTTAGGGAGGAAAGTGCACCCTCCACATCTAGCTCTAAAATGGAAAGAATGATGGAGGAAATGATGAAGAAAATGAGCATACTTGAGAGAGCACAATCTAGAGAAAAACAATTAGGCCCCCCAAAACAGAAATCAATCTCAAAATCAAAATCAGAACTTTAGGAGAAATCAACCTCAAAACAGACAAAGAGAGAATGATCAGCAAATCAGACCTCCTTTATAAGAAAATTATGTTAATGAGGATGAAGAAACCAATGAAAAAATAGAGGATGACAACATGAATATGTTGGGAGTAAGTAATGAGGATTCTGATCTCATTTATGAAAGAAAACAAGGTATATATACACCTTAGAATGACAGAAGGCCACAAACTGACTATTATGATCACTACTCTGAAAATTCCATCATAGGGTCACCTAGACAGTATGACCTCAGAAGTAAAAAGAATCAAGAAACTCCCAAGAACAAGACCTCTGAAAAATCTACCGAAAACAACCTTGAAAATATACCCAAAAGGACAATAGAAAATCACAGAACAGTGGCTGTAAATTCTAATTTAAACAAAGGGAAAAATGCTCAAACCAATGAAAAACATAGTACTAACCCCAGTAGCACTAGCACCTCAGCTAATGCTCCTGAAAAAACCATTCTAACTGTTGTAAATAATAAAAATCAGCAAGCTAATTTTGCTGATGAAATAATGACTAAGAAGGCTGAATTAAACAGGTTGAAAAACCAGATCCCCTTTAGGCTAGAAAATGAAATATCCAAAATCAAAATCTCTGTCCCACTCACTGAGTTAGCCACTCAAAATGTGTATAGAGGACAAATTTTGAAGGCTTTGAACATAGAAGATATTCATGACACAGTCAACTTAAATGATGGCACCCCATAACTAATTTTTGGACCAAAAATTGAAGGGAAATTTCAAGAAGGAATCACCCCTCCTTTCTACATCAGCTTAAACATTCATGATAATATTTTACACAATGCCATGCTTGATTTAGGAGCATCACACAACCTCATGCCCAAGGTGATAATGGAAATATTAGGCTTAGAGGTAACTAGACCCTACAAAGATTTATATTCCTTTGATTCAAGTAGGGTGAGATGCCTGGGCCTAATAAAGGATCCGTGTGTTAACTTAGCCCAAATACCAACCAAGAGTTTAGTGATGGACATTGTAGTGGCTGATATACCCCCCAAATATGGCATGCTCCTTTCAAGATCATGGGGTGCTAAGTTACAAGGTACAATGCAGATGGATATGACTTATGCCACCATCCCTGTCTTCAATCAACCTAGAAGACTCTATAGGGAAACACACATGAAATACATGGTGAGTAACCAAGAAAGACCAGAGAATTCTCCTCTCTATTACATTCACACTGACCTTGACTCTTTCATTCTTTTTAATGATGATATTCATAAAGAGCAAGACCTAATCAGGGAAAAAACATCAAATGCTGTGATCACTTCACTTTCAAACATACCCACAGCCATTGATGAAGAGGAAAACAGAGAAGAAATTAAAAAATAGTCTGCTGATTTAGAAATTCATAGCAAACAGATTAGAGGTCTTGAGGTCCGAAATAGTCATACAAATAACACAGATCATGAAAGTCAAGAAGTAAAACCTCAAAACATTGAAAACCTTAAAGAAAAAAACTCAGGAAAACGTAGTGCATACCCTAGTTCAGAACAAAATGAGGAAGAATGCAGAGAGGATAGCAATGAAATAAATCATAAATCTGAAGACAGTCCTCTTTGGAACATGAATTTTGATGGGTCTTGCACTAAAAATGATGCAGGAGCTGGCATATGGCTACACAACACTGAAAATAATCATGTTGAGGGGCATTCCTTTAAATTGAACTTTCAATGTACCAACAACATAACTGAGTATGAAGCTCTCCTTTTAGGCCTGCATTTGTTGAAAAAGTTAGGGGCCAAAAGGACAAAATTTCATGGGGATTCTGAATTGATTATTAGGCAAGTAAATGGGGAATATAAAGCTAATCATCCCAAACTTAGAGCCTATAGAGATGATGCCATTGCTAAAAACATTTGATGAATTCCAACTTATCTTTGTCCCAAGAAACCAAAATTTCCTTGCCAATGGTTTAGCCTTTGCTGCTATAACTTGTCTTACACCTTATGAAATCAACCAATGCACCACCCAAGTAAAATTTAGGCCAGTTGTCCCAGAAATGAAAAATACTGGCAATTTTTCGAGGGAGATAAACAAATAGAAGACTTCTTACAGTCCAAAAATGAATTTGAGATATCAAACCCAGATTCTGATTATGATAAAGACTATCCTATTGAAGAAAATCCACTTACTAAAGAAGAAAAGTCTCCTGAAATTGCATAAATAAATCTGTCAACAAATGAAATTCAACATGTAACAGAAAATAGCACAGAACTAGAAAATCAAGATTCAGAAGTGCTGCAATCTAAAGACCAAAGCTTGCCAAAGGGTCTGGTCCCCTTAGAAGAATTATTTGACTTGAATGATGTGGCTAAAAATCCAAAGCTGGTACCCATAGAATCTGAAGTGGAAGAATGCAATATAGGAAGTGAGGAAAAGCCCAAAACAATCAAAATATCTAAAACACTACCAGCTCACATTAAACTGAAATATATTGAACTGTTTAAAGAATTTTCTGATGTGTTTGCCTGGAGCTATGAAGATCTAAAGTCCTATGATATAGAAATAATTCAGCATAAGATACCCTTCAAAGAAAATAAAAAACCTTTTAAACAAAATTTGCGCAGAATCAACCCTGTTCAATTACCTCTGGTAGAGAAAGAAATTAGAAAAATGTATGAGGCTGGAATTATTGTCCCCGTTAGATACTCAGAGTGGGTGTCTAATCTTGTATCAGTTAGGAAGAAAACATGAGAGATAATACTTTGTATTGATTTTAGAAACTTAAACAAAGCCTCATTGAAGGAAAACTATCCTTTGCCCAAAATGGATCATATTTTACAAAAGGTAGTTGGGTCCAAAAGAATTTCTTTGTTAGATGGCTTCTCAGGTTACAATCAAATTTTGGTACATCCTGCTGATCAACTTAAAACAACTTTTACTACATCCTGGGGTACTTTCATGTATTTGAAAATGCATTTTGGTTTAATGAATGCTGGTGCCACATTTCAGAGAGCCATGGATATTGCATTTTCAAAAGAAATAGGTTCATTATAATTTACCTTGATGATATAATTGTTTATTCCAAAACAGATGAAGAACACCTTTTACACTTGAGAAAAGTCTTTGAAAAGTGCAGAAAATTTGGACTGTCCTTAAACCCAAAAAAAACATTGTTTGGTCTCCAAAAAGGCAAACTTCTTGGGCATATCATATCAGAAGAAGGGATAAGGATAGACCCAAAAAGGATTGATGGCATATTGCAAATCAGCCATCCCCGAAACATCAAGGAACTTCAGTATTTCATTGGAAAGATTAGTTTCTTGAGAAGGTTGATACCAAATTTAACTGAACTCCTTAGAAACATAACAAACATACTTAAAAAGGAAGAAGGAGTTAAATGGACCTTAGAAGCAAAGAAGTCATTTGAACTGGTAAAACAAGCACTCACCAAAACACCAGTTCTTATCAGTCCTGATTTTTCAAAAGATTTCTTTATCTTTTCATTTGCATCAGAACACACAGTAGCTGCTGTCCTATTACAAAAAAAATTGAATGGACAAGAACAACCTATTGCATTTTTCAGCAAGGCATTAAGAGATGCATCTATGAAGTATAACATAATGGAAAAACAAGCCCGTGCCTTAGTCAAATCCTTAAAATACTTCAAAGTTTACATTTTACACTCTCACATAATAGCATTTGTGCCTCATTCAGTTGTGAAAGACATATTGACCCAAGATCCAGATGGAAAAAGAGGAAAGTGGATTGCTGTGATTTTAGAGTATGACTTAGAAATCAAGCCCACTAAACTCATAAAGGGTCAAGGACTAGCAAAACTGATGGCTGAATCCAAATTTCAAGCTCTTGATATAAACATGTTTAATACATTAGATGAACAGGAGGAGTTTTTAACTCCAATTATTGAAGATCATTTTTAAATTCATCTTGGTATGCTGACATTTTGTATGTTTTGCTCAATCTAAATGTCCCTTCTAGTTGGTCCAAAACAAAGGCAAGATTTTTAAAGTTAAAAGATGTAAATTACTGCATTTTGGATAAATGTTTATATTGGAAAAATGCTAGTGGATTATTGCTTAAATGTTTGCCTGAGAATGATGCAAATAAGATCAAGCACGAGTTTCATGAAGGAGAATGTGGAGGCCACCTCTACTGGAAATCAACTGCTAATAAAATCCTTAGAGCTGGTTATTACTGGCCCACTCTCTTTCAAGATGTCCATAAGATGATTATTGCCTGTCATAAATGCCAAATCTTTGAAGGCAAAAGAAAAATTCTTCCCTTACCTCTGCAGCCAATCACTGTTCGGTGTTGAAGCTCCTTTTCAACAGTGGGGTCTAGACTTCATTGGGGAAATCCATCCTCCCTCATTTGCCCAACATAGATGGATCCTCACAGCAACGGATTATTTTACTAAGTGGATAGAAGCCATCCCATCTATGAATGCCACTGAATCAGTCATCATCTCATTCCTTGAAAACCATATACTTTCCAGATTTGGCTGTCCTAGAAAGATCATCACTGATAATGCTGCTGCATTTGGGTCTAAGAAAATGGTAGAATTCTGTCACAAGTATCAGATCATATTGGGTCATTCCATAGCTTATTACCCTCAAGGTAATGGGCTTGCAAAATCATCAAATAAAAGTCTAGTTAACATTATCAAGAAGTTGCTGGAAGATAACAAGAAATCATGGCATAATAAGCTAGTACATGCTTTATGGGCAGACAGGTTGACAGTGAAAAATTCAATTGGGATGTCCCCCTACCAGCTAGTTTATGGAACTGATGCAATATTTCTAACCAATTTAGGAGTGCCAGTCATGAAGCTGATCCATGAAGTACAGTATGAAGATGATGATGTGACCAGAAGAATAAACCAAACTATACATATACAACAAACCAGGGAGGAAGTATACATTAGAGCACATCAACTACAAGAAAACATCAAGAAGCTGTTTGACAAAAGATCTAAGGCAAGTGATTTCAAAATTGGTGATAAAGTTTTGAAATTGGATTCAAGAAGAGAATATAAGGGCAAACATGGAAAATTTGATAACTTATGGCAAGGCCCTTATCTTAGCCAATCTGATATTGGAAACAATGCATTTTTTCTGCAAGATTAGGATGGAGCTGAATACTTTGGAGGTCCTATTAATGGCAGGGTTCTCAAACATTATTTCTATTGACTGATATTTTAATTTCAAGGCTCTTTATCCATTGTATATAACATTGCTTTTTCAAAATTGAAGAAAGAGAAAAAACAAAAAAAGTAGAAAAAGAAAAAGAGGGCAGAATAAAACAAGAAAGGTACAACCCCATACAAAAAAAGGAGAAAAGAAAATATGAAAGTGTGCAAGCTCAAATGCCACTACCAAAAAAATACTGCTATTTTGGTCATACAACCTAATCATGACTAAGATAGCTTTCAATTTTTCTACTGATAGACTAGTGAAGAAGATTTTCCAAACTGTTCAATCTTGGCTTATCAGTAGATTATATTAGGATAGAAAACAATGGTTCAAACAATCTGAAAATTTGAACCTGTAAGATTGATAAAAGATTGGTTCTAATATGCTCAACCAAGAGAAAAGAAAAGAACAACTCAAATAGAATAAAACCAGAGCTGAAATAAAGGATGAAGGATGTTTTATATTTTCCAGATTTCAAGCCTTCATATTTTTGTTTTGAATTTCTGCAAATAAAGTCTGTGTGCAGCTTGTACATTCAGCCATAGACATCATGGCAAATTAGACAGCCTAATCGTGATTTGACTATGTTTAAATTTATGTTTTAGAAAATAGAGAATAGAATCTATCAGTCAGTCCAATCCTGGCAGATAGTAGCTTAGGTAGAGAATTTATGAGTTCAACAGTCTAATCTAGACTCATGGAAGAAATAAGGGTAGACTTAGACTAGTTTTTCCTGTTTTCAAAAGAATAAAATGTTGATGTTCAAGGTTTGTAAGTCCAAATGCACCTGCTGAAGAAAAAAGGTTAGGAAGTAGGCTATGTAGGTAGTGGTTTGGGAAACAACTTTGTTTAATGTAAAATACTGATCATCTTTCAAGGCTGCATGATCAAAGGGGAAGTTATAATGGATAAGGCACAGGTCTACATCCCAGAGATCAAATTCTGAAGATTCTTGACACCTCCAAGGAGCTGCCATCCCCAAGTGGAGCCACTATTAGCCATCAGTAAAATTTGATTGAGAAAATGATGGCTAAAATAAGTCTTAAACCTTCAAGAGATTTTTTTTTATGAAAAACTGCTCATTCTTGAAGTCTTATGATGTTATTTATCCTTGAGATTAACCTTCACTGCTGTTTCACTATAAAACCCTCAAGGACCTTGTTGTTTATGAAGAAAACTGTCTTTTATGGCCTATTTCCATCTTCTTCTCCTCCATTTTTACCCTTAGATTCCCCCTCATATCATTTATTTTTCCTTTATAACACCTTCTTTCCCTCCACTTGACCTCCGGAAGTGTCAAAATCCTCCTTTCTAGTTTATCGGAACCCTTGTTTGGCTTAAAAATCCCTTTTAAAGAAGCCTAAAAATAGTCCTTTAACATTTGGGTTATTAAGCCCCCGAGAGCTTAAGCTCAGCCCCTCTCTTCACCATACAACCAAGCCCCATAACCAAGCGCTTTAAGGACTAAGCTCCTTCAACACCGCTCCTGGTCACTCATCTCTCCATATGCCCCAGTTTCGCACTCGACGCTAAGCCCTCTCTTTCCTCCCCGATCCCTTTTTCTTTTATATTTTCTTTTCATTATTTGAAAAGCTCGTGGTTCACCTTGGACCGTTCATCTAAACATATCAATGGCCATCGCGCCCTTTTATCCTATCCCCCTTTCTTCCAAATCCTATCATTTACTCACCCTTGCGAGTGAATCCTATTCGTCGAACCATTTGATCTAACGGTCCGCATTAAACCCAATGACCCAGTTCTGCAGGGGCCTACCATCCACCATATACAAACGCCTACCCAATCTAATTATGACACCTAGCCTCCACTCCAACGACTCATCGCGCAACTTTTTCATTGCGCTCATTCCGCATCGTTGGATCTGGAGCCTCCGATCCAACGATTGACAATGTATATCGCAAAATTTCTGTGCCCAAGGTTTAATGCTTAAAAATTTTGCAAAACCGGCGGTACCAAAAAAGAAAGGTGTCAAGTGATGTATGGAATCGCATTACCTTCGGGCAAAACCACTTACTGCCTTTTTTTCGTGCGATAACCACCCGTGGTATTGTCAAAACCACTTTTTCCCAGATCGCACCAAAAACAGTTTAAACTGTATTTTTCGCCGTCTTTCTCCATAACACCTCTCCGCATGCATAATCACCCCTCTTCTGCATCGCTCCTCCGCTCTGCCCAGCCTCCGAAGCAGTCTAACCTCTAAACGCAAGATTTATCTAAATGCTTGTTTCATGTTGCAGGTTTCATGGACGATGATCTGAAAAGCCATCCCACAGTCATGATGAGGTGACCGAGGGCAAAGGATGACGATCCTTAGGCCAGTATTCACGAAGAACGGGGAGTCCACAGGGTTCAAAATCATGGTTCGACTCGTGCCTCATGAGCATTGGTTATACCATGAAACCCTCAACGTACCAATACACCTGCACACCACCAACGTAGTGATAAAGGATTAAGGAATGTAAGTGCACCAATGAAGTTAAAGGGATTATGAATAAAGACCGAGGATCAAAAGATCTAAACCCGATACCTAAAGATAAAACACAGATTAAAGGCAGATCAATGTTTAAAGCCACAAAAAATACATGTCAAACAAAAGAGCCTTTGAATGCCACATCATTGAGGCCATAAATCTTCAACTGCCATTTGTAGATCTATTCTTGCAAAAGAATGCACAATGAATGCATAGTCAGAGATATTTTTCCAAAGACAGCTCAAAATTTATGATCAGCCTACTAAAGCCCCCAAAGTCAACAATAATAACTGAGGTTGATGAAACTTAATGTAAAAATCATTAAAACAGAAATGAGCAAACAAAATCTTCCCCCTTAGGCCTCCCAAAGATCAAGGCACCATTACTTTGTATTAATTGAACTAATCAACCCTTCGTACACTCCACCTCCTCATTCTTCTATAAATACTGCTGTAGAAGACATTATAGAGGTTGGTCTTTGGATATCTGTTGCATGTAAATAGTTTTCTAAAGATGTTGTAGCCATGTTTGTAATTGAAGATACATAAGCTGAGATGAGAAGTTTGAAGCTGTAGAGACCCATTAGACTTGATGATTGTAACTAATTTGAACATCAAATACAAATAACTGATTTATGGGATCCTGGTCTATGTAAATGGTGATGTGTTTCTCATTGTAAAATTGTTATTTTCTTATTGTTTTCATTCTATCCACTTTTCTCTGATAAAGAACAACAAATATAGATTAGGATTTACTTCTGAAGTATCCTAAATCTCACTGAAAATCTTTATCCTTTATGTTTTCTGCTGATTGTTTATTTAAATATGATTCAATAGAGTATAAACAGTGAAGTGTTGGTGAGCCCATGTTTCCTGAGTACAACTTGAGACATTGTCTTTGAATGTTCTTGATAAGTTTGCTAATTAAAGCTGAGCTAGAGAAGTTTATGGTTAGCCCTGTCCTCTAATTCCTTCTCCAACAGTTGCTTTGAAGAGTTCCCTTAGGAGTATCTTGAAAGCATGCTAGTTTAAAAGTACTTATCTGATCTTAGACTACTTTTTTGTTTATCATGAATGTCTTTCCTTGGAATATGCTGAAAGTAGGCTAAGTTAAAAGTCTTTACTTGATCTTAAGCTATTCTGTGTTTTTAAATTTTTTCTCTTGAAAGTACATCGAAAGCAGACTAGTTTAAAAGTACTTATCTGATCTTAGATTATTTTGTGTTTTTCCTTAAGTGCATGCCAAAAGCAGGATAATTTCAAAGTAATTACTTGATCTTAGGTTGCTATTTTTTTCTTCATCTGTTTGATTTCCCCCACTCCATTTCTTATTGTCTCATTCCATAAAATCAACTTAAAGAGATTCTTTGACATAGATGACTTGCCCCATGGACCACTCTTGAACCTTGTTGTTTCAATTAAACCCTATTGTGACTCCATAGCCCAATGGATTGATGCTGCACCTTGCCTGTCTTATCAGTTGAACCATTTCTTCACCTACTCACATCTTCACCCTTCATAAATATTTCCTTCATCTTCATCATATCCTTGCCCAACCAAAATAAACAACAACCCTTGTTCTTCATAACTAGCCTAAAATCACACTTTAAGCCTTAAAGATCATATCTTTAAACACATACATAGAGAGATCCCTCTTTGAATCTAGGATGGCTAGGTCCTTAGATTCCAAAGTGGTTTTGATGTAGGCTCTATAGCATTTGTACTTGCCAATCTTGCAAACTACGGAGACACCAACAAGAACAACAGGTTGAAGGGAAAAAGGAAGGCCTCCTCCGGCAGAAATGATCAACCTTTCAAAAGGTAAAGAAACTCCAGGTACGAGGAATCACATGTTGTTGATAAAAGAAATGAATACATTCTTGTATCTGCCCTCTCTGTTACATCCCCACCCGACACTATGGATGTCTGGTTGATAGATAGTGGTGCCTCAAGGCATATCACTGGGTTCAAGGAAGCACTTACTGATATGATTGAGAAGGATACTAATATGGAAATTATCCTTGGAGATAATTCCACATATCCCGTAAAAGGGACAGGGAATGTGACCCTCCACTTGTCTCAAGGTCAAGTCCTTCACTTGCAGGATGTACTCTATGTACCAAATTTGAAGAAGAACCTTGTGTCTATATCGGACATGGAAGAAAAAGGTTTCAATGTGGCATTCACTAATGGAAAGGTGCTCATGTGGAAGAAGAGATTTAAGGAAGCTATCTCGATTGGGTTTAGAGTTTATACACTCTACCAGGTTGGAGGAAGTCCGCTGGGAGAAATGACATGTGATACTATTCGATAGACTGAACTATGGCACCGAAGGTTTGGCCACCTTCACTACAAAGCCCTTCCCGAAGCAAGGAAGGTGCTGACAGGGATGCCCGAGTTTCCAAATAATCATGAAGGTGTATGTAAGGGTTTTGCTAAAGGAAAGCATACAAGGGGACCTTTCCCCTCTAGTGTCACAAATACATCTGATATCTTGGAATTGATCCATTTTGATCTATCTGGTATGCTGCCTGTGACATCCTTGGGAGGATGTTCATATTATATGACATTCATAGATGACTTCTCTCGCAAAACCTGGATATAATTCTTAAAGAAGAAGGATGAGGCTTTCATGTGGTTTCGTACATTCAAAGCCTTGGTGGAAAATATGACAGGGTAAAAGATCAAGATGTTGAGAACTGATAATGGCACTGAATATGAGTCAAATGAGTTCAAGGACTTTTGCAGAGAATCTGGCATTAAGAGGGAGACCACAACTGTCTATACTCCCGAGAAAAATGGTGTTTCTGAATGAAAGAACTGGACCATTGTGGAAGCTGCTCGTGCCATGCTATGTGACCAAGGTCTACCGAAGTTTCTATGGGGAGAAGCTTCGAACACTGCCATGTACATACAAAACCGATGCCAACATTCCGCTTTAGAATCCAAAATTCCCGAAGAGGTTTTCTCTGGTAAGAATCCTGATGTCTCACATTTTAGAGTTTTTGGATGTACCGTCTACTTTCATGTGCTGAAAGAAAAGAGGAGCAAGTTGGATGCTTTTGGGAAGAAAGGAATGTTTGTGGGCTATAGTGAAACTTCGAAGGCCTATAGAGTCTATATGCCTGGTCAAAAGGAAGTGGAGATATGCCACAATGTCACCTTTGACGAAGATACTTCCCTGAGGAAAGTATTCAATCTTTCGAGATCTGAGGAAGATAAGGAAACAAGGCTTGGAAATCAAGAGGAACCAAAGGATGAAACAACGCTTGATGTTGAAGGACCGATGGACCCGATTGATCCACATCCTTCACTAGGAAAGAGACCATCATGGCTCAAGGACACTCTCGAGGATGCTGAGGGACATGCTGCACCAAGGGGGACATTCCGTGAAAGCAAGAAGTTGAATAGATACCAAGGGTATCTAGAAGCCATGAGTACTATTGTACAATCTGAGCCTGGATCCTTTGAGGAAGTTGTAAAGCATCAAGTCTAGAATGATTCTATGCACGAAGAGTATGAGTCCATTATGAAGAATGATGTCTGGGATGTGGTTCCAAGACCAAAGGAAAAAGAGTTGTCACCTCGAAATGGCTCTACAAGATCAAGCATGGATCTGATGGAAGTGCTGAAAAGTTCAAGGCAAGATTCGTTACCTGTGGCTTCTCTCAAAAGGAAGGCATAGATTATGATGACATATTTGCACCTGTGGCCCGATATACCACCATTCGATCTATTATAGCCCTTGCTGCTACAAAAAGATGGAGTCTTCATCAGATGGATGTGAAGACTGCATTTCTGCATGGTGCGATAAAGGAAGAGGTATATGTGGAGCAACCTTTGGGGTTTGAAGTCCAGGATTGGGACACCCATGTCTGCAGGTTGAAGAAGGCCCTCTATGGGCTGAAGCAAGCACCCAGATCTTGGTATGAAAGAATAGATAGCTACTTGATGAAGCTAGGCTTCACTCGAAGTAATGTTGATCCAAACCTTTACTTCAAGGTTGTCAAGGGAAAGCCTCTCATCCTGGTGCTGTATGTGGATGACCTCTTCCTGACAGGTGCTGACCCTCTCATTCATCAGTGCAAGAGGGAGCTCACTGCTGAGTTCGAGATGAAGGACCTAGAACTGATGCACTACTTCCTAGGTTTGGAGGTTTGGCAGAGACCTGGCGAGATTTTCCTTTCTCAAGGAAAATACATTGTGAAGCTTCTGGAAAGATTTGGTATGGTGGAATGCAAGTCTGTGTCAACACCAATGGAACTCAAATTCAAGAAGTTGAGTGGCAGCGCTGCTGGGCCTGTATTTTGAAATCCTACTGAGTATCGTTAACTCGTAGGGGCCCTGATGTTCTTAGTGAACACTCATCCAGATATATGTTTTGCAGTGAACACTTTGAGTCAACAGATGGTTGAGCCTCATCACTTTCACTGGGTTGGTGCCAGGAATATTCTGAGATACCTTCGGGGCACGATAAACCATGGGCTGAGATACACTGCCGGGAGCGTGACAATCCTTGGATATACTAATGTCGATTGGGCTGGCAGTGTGGTGAATCGTCAGAGCACATCAGGATGCTACTTCAATCTTGGTTCTGCTTCGATCTCATGGATGAGCAGGAAGCAGAAGTCGGTGGCTTTGAGCACCGCAGAGGCTGAATACATTGCAGCAAGTATGGCCTGTTGTGAAGTAGTTTGGTTGCGAAAGATCTTCAGTGAGCTGTTCAGACATGTGATAGATACCACTGTGATACTCTGTGATAACCAGAGTGGGATTCACTTGTCCGAGAATCCAGTGTTCCACAATCGGTCAAGCATATTGATATCAGGTACCACTTTATCCGGGATATGGTACAGTGAGGCGCCGTAAGGCTCGATCATATAGGAACTGATGAGAAAGTCGCGGATATTCTCACAAAGCCCCTCCGGAAGGTCAAGTTCCTAACCTTCTGTGAGAGTCTTGGTATCATGGAACGACCCTATGATGTGGGTCCTGTTGGACGATGAGCTCTGGGAGCTCTAGGGGGCTTTGGGGATAGCTTCTTGGAGCTATAAGCACTCACGGGGCTAGGCTTGCTGAACCTTGTAGTGCTTCTGCCCCACCGTTATGATGTTTGAGTTGGTTCACCTCTCATTATCTGTGCCCCGTATGCATCCTACCCATTGAGTTCAGGGCTCATGGGAAGTACTCATTTGGCCAATGAGGTGGGAAAAGCTAGAGAATCGTAGCAAATACTGATGGACGCATCAGATATTTTCGTACTCTCTATATAGGATGGCACGTTCCAACCACTTGATCTGGGATCAAGTATAGTGAGGTTTCAGACCTCTAACTGACTTCGAGTCAGGTAAACCAACTTCGGGTTGGTATGAGACTCTTTGTGAGTCTGATAGAGATTTCGGACCTCTGGGTTGAATCTGTCAGCCAGGGGATGATGTCTTTGTGACTGATCCACTTCTGTTCTGAAATAAAGAGGCCAACAAAGCAAGTTACAGCGGGATGACGCACGATGTTTGTTTACACAGGTGGATGGAGTTCTCCCTAGTTGAGAGGGAGTGTTAAAATTGGAAAACTAGGTCCAAAATCCATGTTGTGATGATCATATGAAGATACCAATATTTTTATTGGGTTCCTCTTTCGGAGAGGTGTAAGATCGATATAAAATTGATCTTAATCTGATGAGTGGAACATTTATTTTGAATTTATTTTTAATAATTTCAAATATGTGCAGGTTGGCCTTAAGGTTTTACACCCCCAGAAAATGTGTCACACACCTCAATGATGGATATATATACAGTCAACGTTGGAGAGCATTTCACTCACTCTCATCACACACATCTCCTCCTCTGATTGGATATGAGCATCTAAGAAGCAGTTCTCACGTGGGAAAAAGGACGAAGTTGCTAAAGATGGAAAAAAGGATGAATTGATTTGGGTTGACTTTTCTGGGGTTGAATTTGATTTGGTTGGGTAACTGATTTGAGGACTGTTGTGACACATTATGGGTTTTCCGACCAAGAATAATTTGTTGGTTGAAGCATCCTGCTGACTGCCGTAACGCACCAACACATTCTTCTGTTTTTGGTTTGTCTTCTATAGATCCACTGGTATGTTCTATCAACATTTTACTTAATTGTTTATGTGATTGCTGTAATAAAAAGTAAAGTTTCATCAAGCATAGAACATCTACATAAAATTACACTATGTGTCCAAGTGTGCCACCTCATATGCTTCAACTTTCCTCATCTTATATGACAAATTGAACATGAATTTAAAGAAAATATCTTTTATTTAGACTTCTCATTTTTTTACTTGTTATTTTTTAATTTTGAAATTACCTTTTTATTTTGAAATATAATAGTTTCAATCCCACCTAAACCTAGGTGGTAAGTGCAACATCTCGTGCAAACATCACGCCACACCTCCTACCCCCACCCAAACTATGTGATGAATGCTTTAATTTTCCAATAGAGGTATATTATTTTTTCTCATCGTTTTGGTGATTTCATGTAATGAATTGACTTACAAATCAAAGCACATATTCTAAAAAAAGTATCAAAAAATGCAATGCTCAAATTTTTAAAGCTAAACTTTGGGTGATAAGGATATCCAATTTGTTATTGTAGTTAAGGACAAGGAAAAATATACTAAAATTTCCCTATAAACCTATAAGAACTATATAAAATATGACACAAATAACGATTGAAGATTGTGTTGGTGTAACCTTGTTCCAAATGAGATCCATATTACAAAGAGTGGGAAGGAATGCATTATTGTAGGGAAAATTCCATCTTAGGTATATGCATAAGATCTCTTACAATTATGGACACCACATAAATAAACACCACAAGAAAAAGAAGGCACACCACTATTGATATTGGGACCGTTGGCAAGGTCAATACCTTGAGAGGAGGACATTATCATATAAACATAAGGAGCTAGAACCGAATGCTTATTATCAGATTTGAAATGACTTTGGTGTATGTAATGCCTCATAAAGCACCTCTATCTCATTACTGTTATACATGTAGGATTATTCGAAACACATACACAATTAAGAGTGTCAAATGTGGAGTAAAACACCATCATAGGGATATCCTACTCTAGTAAATAAATGCCACAAGGCATGGCACCAGAACTAGTGACAATGTTAGTGCCAAACATAGGGAGGATGCTATCATATCAAGCCAGGTACTTGCACTCCAAACTACACTTCTAGATGGTAAATTTTTTGATAGAGGTAATACCTCATAAACCACCTATATCAAAATTTACATCCATGCACAATTATTCAAAATGTACACAAATGTGATGCATGAAGACTATTGAAAAAGTAAAACGATTTAGCGAGATGTTGTTACAGTTGTTACTTTGAAAACCACACATTAAATAACACAATATTGACATGTAAGGAGATCAACCACGTGATAATTAGATAAAATTTTCAAATGACATGAATTAATTGACTCAACATTGATGTGAATTATTAAATTTATAGAGTTCAAGGGAGAACACAAAAAATTGTGGAATTTATTTGGATATTGCATCCTTTCAAAGAAGCAAATTAAAGCAAATATAAGCTCAAATTTCAACTATCCCTACAATTACACATTCCAAAAGTATTAATAGAGTTAAGTTATCATTTGTATAGGAACTAAATTATGGGGATCAAATGAAAAAAAATATGCAATAATTAGAAAATAAAATAAAATAGATAAGAGTTTAATTCAATGTAAGCAATCTATCAAGCATGAAGCAAAATGCCATGAGTTTGTCAATGTGCTAAAAAAATGACTTCATATTCAATCCAAGTAAATGTGAGATGTCGATTTAATTTGTTAATATATTCACATGTTTGCATTTTGGTATTGTCATTCCATCTAGACCTTCAACCATAACATAATAATAACACATGGTGACACAACTTGGGAATTCCTTGTCACTAGCTATGCTCAGTAGGAAAACTTTAATGGACTATAGAGTTTAGTTATCTTTTAAAGAATAAAAAATGAGTTTTGAAAATGACAAAATTAAGTAGTCAATATAATTTATAATGAATAAACTAGACATTATATTTTAACATATTGTAAACAAGTCGACCAACTTGAACCAAAGGCCATGGATTTGGAAATATACAAAAAAATTGTAACAACCCACTTTTCTTAACCTAATTTTTTTACAATATAAATATTTTCATAAAAGAATTATGGGCTGAGTTAAGGGACACATATTCTAGAGCATGAGGAGGGAAATTTCTTGGGACACTAGTTTGCTTGCTGCAGGAAAAATCAGAGTTGTGTGACGACTAGTGAAGGCTGGTTGTTGTGATTTAATGGCCTGACATTCCTGTGAATTTAGGTAGCTACAAAAAGGACAAGGCCCGCACTTTCCTTGAGAGATTGGGACAAGGCAAAAGGAAGAGAATTTATTGAGCATGGGGTTTCGAAGGCATCGGGAGAGAAACAAGGAGGTCAACACAACATGGAGTATCGTCTCGAGAAAAGAGTGAGAGAGAGAATACATGGGAAAAAAAGAAAAGAGCTAGAGGAACATGGGGGTGAAGCACCACCATTATCAGAGGAAGAGTAGAGAAAGCGTAGCAGCAAGCAAAGAAATAGAAACACAATAATATCAAAGAAGATAGAAAAAATAAAACACAATAGTAGTAGTTGAGAAAAAGCACAAAAACAAGGGAAGAGACCACGTTCGGTTGGAAAAGGGTTAGGGAGGAAATTTCTTCTAGGTGGGGAATAAATTACCTCTCAAGTCCCCAATAGCCAAAGGGTGGAGATGGTGATTCTCAGTAAATCCTAAAGAGTTGGGGTGGAGGAATTATTCCTGGAAAAAGTTTTGGGGAATTTCTGGTTGACTTCCTTGCTATGTGCTTGATATTGTCGTGTTCTAAAGTCTCCAAGTTGGGTGGGGACTGTGAGTCTCTATGTTCCTTGTTATTTTTTTGCTTGCAAATCAGTTGGAGGGTGGAGGTGGAGAGGCCTTTGGATTCCTTGAAGTAACTGACGATTGTTTTCAATAAGAAAAAGACCCCCCAGTCTCTGGAATCTAGCTCAGGGGTGATATAAACAACTGAGGACTGGATGCAACTATCTATGGTTGGGTGGAGAGTCATAGTCCTAGACTCAGTTGCCCAGAACTCATAAGATACATTTTTCTCATGTATTTCCTATGTCAATGAATGAGCCCTGTATTTCTGATTTGAAAATTTTTCATTAGTATAGGAGACATAGTAATGTAACTCTTATTTATATAATTGAGTAGCATGTTGTGTTATTGTTTTAAAGGCACCGTGATAACGTGTGAGAAAAATGACTAAGAATGAAATTATTTAGCATGATATTTCTTCTTCCTTATTCCAATATGCTGAATAAGTTGATTTCAAGCTTGCATTGCATGGTGGTGTTGCAATGTGGAATATGGAGGATTTCCCCTCATTTTATTCTTATTGACTTGGTGTTTTATATGAGGGTCCTCTTCAAGCTTTCAATAATGCATTCCTTACTGTTGGATTATGTTTGTCATGTTGATGTTGCACTTGTGCATGACTGGTTCATGGTTTCCTATAATAGAGAGGAAATGATGTTTTTATGCAGATTACTCATAAATGTGGTTTTACATGATGATCCCAGGTACGTAATTTGAATATAAATTCTCATCTTGATATTGTTTGTAAGAAGAATTGTTGATATTGTTGTGCTTGAAATCCTTAAAGTTCTGAAGCATTTTTCTTTAGTACCATGGTTTCACAACAATGCCTCCTTACATGAATTTAAATGCAAATGCCTTAATGTTATTGCATGAGGTATGGTTGGTTTTATCGAGCCTGAAGGTTTAAAAGTTGTGATGGATGGTCTTTATTATATGCATTGGTACTTAGATTCCTTCATGTAAAGTTATGTAGGTAAATACATCCATGTGAGTGCAAGGAGCACTTGTTAAGAGGATTGTGGGTTTTGTATCCTCATACCATTATATAATTGCTTAAAGGAATTTATAAATCTCTTTGCGTGAGAAGAAGATATGAAATATAGTGATTTTATGCCAAAGGGTCAATTAAGCCTCTATGTATGGCTGAGAGATTGATGGAACTGGTGATTGACATTCACTATGTCAACACTGAGTGTATCTTGTGTGTAAGACTATTAGCATTATGGTTGTGTGCTTAAGTTGCATAGAATCAAATAAACCCTTTACTAAAACAAAGAGAAAAAAAAGGAACACGACGATCATAAGTATAACTAAATTGAACACAATAGTGACATAAATCATATGGGAAACATATGTCTATGTAGATTATAAAATACATTGATGCAATTTAATCCTATAATAATCCCATGACATGATGAGGCAAAAATGCTCAAAAGCATAGAGAAAAACAAGAATTCCATTAATATGTGTAAAAGCTATGTAATAAATGTGGACTTACTGCTCAAAGGAACCACAAACTCTTGTGCACTTTTCATTCTCCATTTAATCAAGCCTAGACCCAATGGATCACACAATTGGCCTAATGAGAATGGCTTGTTAGGATCCTTAAGGCCCAAGAGGTTCTCCCTTAAAAATAGGTCCTTGTTGATGTTTGGATGTCTCTTAAAACTGAAAAATTTCATTTCCATCCATATCAATAGTGTATGGTAGATGTTTCAAATTAGATTTCTATACATAAAATTACCAATGCTTATTCCAAATATGTAATGAAAGTAGCATACTCTAGTATAAACCTTGAAAAAGACTTCTTATGACACCAATTTATAAACGTAAGGGAAAACATAGTGCAATCAATAAGCATTGAGGTAAACATTTATTCTCCACCTAGACCTGTATGAATCCATCTTCTTTTTTCCAAATTTGAAGGGTGAAAGTACCTTTCACTTGTAAGTTACTTAGTCCATCATCACACTTGAGGATTGCATTAAGCTTTTATTCAATAGTTATTGTGATAGGGTATTGATCTAGAATTATGCATGCACACACCAAAATGCATATATACACATAAACACAAAGATGTAGAAAAAATAAATCTTCCTTTCATTAATATCAAAGAACTGAAAAATGCTTACATACAAAATGGAAATAAACTAGCTCGGACGATGGTAACTATCTCTGAGAAGAGATGTGGTGGCTACATTCCTCTAAAATATCTTACAATGAGGCTCAAGGGTTTTTTTATTATTGAACAACAAAGGGAAACCCTAACCATAGGATATGGAACGAAAAGAGTTTGTGGGCCACATTGGGGTTAGTTGGGTAGCCAAATTCCTGGGGTCGTGACTTGGTCATATGATCTCCATTTGGCGCATATGATACCTCGTTAGAAAGTTCTCTCCGAGTACTACAGGATTTGTGACAAACCCCTACTTATGATTATTGGCCTATTGCGAACCTAAAAAAACACCATTTATGGGGTCAATACAGCTCCGGAAGTTTAGGACCTGAAAAAATACTAAAAATATTAAATGATGCTATGATCAAGGAAAATGATGAAACCAAATCAAGGTCTAGGTGGAATAAGCAGGTGGCCACCAATATCCACCTGTATCAGGTCTATCATTGTTGGAAGGGATTATTTTGATTACACAACAAATAGTTGCATATCCTCACTAATCACTTCTCCTTCTACTTTAGAGAATTAAAAAATGGTATATTTTTTGTGTCATCCCTATTTGCATGCCTATATATTTAGAAGGAACAATGGCAGGTGTGGATGCCTAACCTCAACCACAAACCATAGTTCATAATTTTCTCATTTGAATATAGGTTTATAAAGCAATAACCAACATAAATAATGCTAACTTTGTTTCATTGGCAGCTTGAATATTCATGAGATACCATGTGCTACAGATGATATATCTCCAAGATAGTTATTGTAAACAAAAATAACGTTGCATTTATTCATATCTTTTAGAGATCCTCCTTCCACAATTCTTTTAAGTTCTAATCTGTCTAGCTAACATGGGAAATGATGTGTAGCTATAACATCAAAGACATATTTATACTACATGTGGTGAAATCCTTAGACATATTATTAAGGTGGCTACAGTTAAGGTTCTAGAGAAACCATCATCCATAGACCTAATAGACATATGATAATGAAATATTTGACATAATAAGATATTTTATGCTTGATTTTAATAAATATTTCTTAAGGTTAGTTAAAATACACATTTGACACCTTAAAAAACACATAGTTGAAAAATGTAAGCATTTAACTCAATATTTAAGATCCTAATCTAGTAAAATACTTGAAATTCTAGATATTATAAATTTATTACTATGAATTAGCTATTCCAATTAGACACTAATATTCTTTCCCCAAAAACAAAAATAGAAATAGGAGAAGCAACATAATGTAACCCATAGGAGGAGGGACGAGAAGTCACAAATGTACATTTGAAGAACCATTAAACTCATTGTTAGTGTCAGCCTTTGCAGCCTTCCTCCAGTGATCAAACATGCTCTTACAAAGTGATTTTAAGGTGTCGAGGTCAAATTTTGTCATTTCAGTGAGTCTTCAAGTAAAATTTGGTCACTAGGTATTAGGTCTAGGGTGTGCTTTCACTTTTTTCAAAGTTGTCCAAATGTCGGTCAATGTCACCATTCAGCTGAGTGTACCATCATTCAGAGGGTTTTCATCATCATGTCAAGTTCCACTGGGTCATTTTACACCTTGTTCATGCTTCAGTTGTGCCTTGGTAAGGTTCATTTCCCTCTCCTAGGGTTTTGAAGGTAATTTCTCGTGGATGGTCAAATCATCAGAAAAACTTGTATTCTGATGTTCATACACCTTCCCCTATCCTTAATGTACCTTGTTAAACACTTCCCATCGCTGAGATCCCCCAAATTCCTCATTTTTGCACAAACCCTAGTTTCTTGCTACAACTTGGCAATTTTCTAGGCTAGGCCTGTGTTTTGCCCTTTTGGACCCCTTCCCCTCACTCAATCCCTCAAATTCCACTTTCCCCTACTTCCTAAAATCCCTCCCTACTTCCCAAAATTTTCTCAAGAATTTAGAAGCCCCTTATCCCCTTCATTTCGCTTCATTTAGACAAATCCCTTGTTCCACACATTGGGATAGATTTTACTCCAATGATGTTTCCGAGCAATAAAAGATGAATTTGGGAAAACTGAGAGAGGTTTTTGTCCAAAACATGCCAAATAAGAAAAAATCCTTCACTTTTTACACAGGTGTCATAGTTTTAGAGAAATGTCAAAAATACAGTTGCCTCAGGAGAATTGAATGCACCTATGAAGTGACCTTGGGAAAATCAAGATTTCTCCTAGCCTGGTTGGCCAAATGACTTGCTTGATGAGTCAAATGATAACTAGACACAAAGATATTTCCAATGAGCTATCATGAGATCAATTTGGAGTTGAGTAAGACCTTCAAAAGTTGATTGCAACAGCACTCTGCCTTGAGGCAGCCTCATTCTGCTCATTTTGACCAGTATTGGGAGATTTGATTTTTGACAGGGTAAATGAACTCCAAATTGAAAAATCCCACTTCGGTTGGAAATTAGACTCAAAGATATTTCCAACGAGCTATCACACGCCCAATTTAGACACCGGGAAGGCCTCAAAAAGCCTCTTGAAAAATGCGTTATTTATGGCATGGCGCATTGGGTTGGTGCGCGGCGCATTGGGCTGATACTCCAGTTTTCTCATTGCCTTCAACGAAATCCAAAATTTCTTGGCTCCTCTGCTCCAAATAAGTCAATCGTCTTGTAATTTTCCATTGATCAGTTTTTGGTGTGGTTTCAAAGACTGGTTGAAGAACTTGAATGCTAAACTACAAACCCTATCCTCTTATTAAAGCTGCTCCTTAGGGTTGTGTTTTGGTGCCAAAGACTCCTTTTCCCCTTCACCTTGTTGATTCCTTCCCTCACCTTAAACCCATCATCCCTATTAATCCCCTGTTCCTCTACATCCCAAATCACTTATTTCTAAAGTCCTATGTTCCTATCCCTAAACCCTACCATTCCCTATTACTCTCCCTTTCCCATATCATTTCCAAGATTCCCAAAATCTCCAAACCCCACATTCCCCAAACATAATCAAGTGACTGTATTCACATTATAAACTTCACTTGGTTGAACCATACTTTTCCCACAGTCCACTATACTCACTCTCCTTATTTACCACAGTCCCTTCCTATACAGTCCCTTCCTACTTGGCATATTTTGGCGATTGGAGACAAAGACACCAAGTTCTCATTTCTCATTCTCAAAAAACCAAACATACACTTGGCATAGAATTTCAACACCATGGAGGCGGACATCGACACATCATACAACAGAGACAATGATTCCACCACTGAAACTGCATGCACCAGGAGGGCACTGAAACGACAGAAAAGGGAGGATAGATCTGAATCTTGGCCGAAGCTTCTTTGGCTGAGCATGGTACTTGATTATGAACCTCCAGCCCAAATTTCAAGTAATTTGGAGAAATTTTTTTCAATTTTGAAATTTTTGGTCACAAAACAGATTTTCCTGCCCGACGCGTCGCGCCACCTCATGCGCGCTTATGATTGGGACATATTCTGGAGGAAAAATTAATATTTTTGGGTTTTTTATGATAAATTATGCATTTTCAGGAATGGCCGAAGAATTTCATCAAATTCTGGGTTGCCTAAAGGGCCAAAAACACCTTGAAAATGGCCTTTCTGCCACTTTTTGCACTAGCAGGAACCAGTCTTGGGAGATTTGATTTTTGACAAGGAAAATGAACTCCAAAATGAAAAATTCCACTTGGTTTGGATAGTAGACATCCAGGGCTTTCCAACGAGCTATCATTAGCTCAATTTGGACTTCGGGAAGTGCCTCAAAAACAGGCTCAAAGTGGCGCGACGCATTGAGTTTTTGGGTGCGGCGCATAGAGGATTTTGGCCCAATTTTGACTCTTCAGCTCAGAAATTCGCCCAGTTTGACTAGTTTCACTTTTGGATGTAATTATTGATCTATCTTGATGTAATTTTATGGCTATGATGTAATTTTGGCTCATATTTACTTGTTCTATAGGATTCATTCACTAAAAAGTGAAAATTAAGTGAATGGATCAGTTTCCTAGCATATAGAGGCAAGTTGTTTGGCTGCCTAGATTTTAGTTCCATGTTTAGAGTTGGTTGAAAAAACTCCTAGAAGGATGAGCTCGACCCCTAGAGGCATGGGAAGGGGTTAGGATGGTCTATATTATGTATTTTCTGAGTCATTTTCAGGGTTGGACTCTTGGGAAAAGTTTGGCACTCCATTGTATATCCATTTTTAGTTTTTGCAAAGGAAAGACTAGAGTTTTGCAGCACTTGTTGGGATCCTTGTGGTTTCTGAGTTTTGATGATGTTCTTCTCATGTTATTGTAAGTTTCATTAATGTTATATGTATGCCATTTCCCTTCTCTTTACTTCTGAATTAAACAAATGAGTAACTAAGGTAGAATTCATTAGTTTGCGGGTGCTCTGCCTTAAAATTTTGTTTAGTTTCATATGTTTTCATCGGTTTGAAGAGGATCCTTGCATCTCCTTGCCCTCTTTAGCTCCTCAGCAGTCTTTTATATCCATTCATTGAATCGAAGACATCAAAGTCACTGCCTTCCCTGCCCCAACTTGAACTATGCAAGAATTTGGCCTCATCCCCAAGCCCAAAATTGTTTTTCCATTTTTCCAACAAAAACCCTTAAAAAATCATTTCAAACTCCTTGATTAATATACCTAGCCTAAAATTAGCACTCATTTCAGTCATCTCAAGGCCTATTGATACATTTTTCCTGAGATTTACCCGGAGAGAGCCCTCTCCTGTTCTGGTAGGGCTAGCTACCAGACTGAGCGTGGTTTGGTGTTACCCTGAATCCCGCCTTCTTTTAGCCTGAGGTGGATTTGGGCAATAACACTCATGATATAAGTTATCCACCATAGAATACTATTATTTTAGGGAAGTTCTCTATTGAGACTAAATCATTACACTTGCCATTATACACCAAAACATCGGTTTCGCATAAATTTTTGAAGATAGTAGTTGTGACTCACTTGGTCATAACCCTTTGAGATGTCACAGAATCCCAATTAAAATGAAATTTGAACATTAGATTGGAAATATGCATATGTCAACATCCACCTTTTTAAAAATAGAAGAAGAAGAGTATTAATATAGACTAAATCCCAACATAGGGATATAATAGCATGCAACATCAAGGAAATAACAACCACAAGAAAAAAATGGGTCAAAAGAAGTGGAACATAAATCACTAGGGATGTTAGTTTAGAAATGAGGGAGAGTTTTATCACATAAATGAGGGAACTTACAAAAAAAAAAAAAAAAAACAATCAAACTAGCTTCTAAATTAGCAAAAAATTAAATATGGATAAGCATCATATAAACATATTTTATATCAAAATTGTTATACTTTTATAATTTATTCACAAAATGCACAATTAGAAACACCAAATATAGAATCACACAACTCTCAATAATTTCTAAAAAAAAAAAACTTATCATGTTATTTTAATTTAATGATTTTTTTTTTTTTTTAACCCATCTAAATTTAATGGATTTTTTTTTTTATACCCATCCAAAACTCCATATAGAGATTTAAAAGTGCATTCATCATAACATAAATTTGGGTGATGTACCCAATAAAATATACCCTGAAACCAAAGCAAGGTCCAATAAAGTAAGTTAAAATGATAAATGTAAACATGTTATAGCAAACAAATTTATGGAGTTTTTCAACAAGGAAAAAAAATGAAGAAGAATAGGGTTGCATATACTTGAGCAAAAGAACTTGAATTTGTAGATGAAATCAAAACATTTCCATTGTCATCATCGCTGAGCATGATAAGCACCTTTGAGTGGAACGCAACTGGATGGACAAGATCAAAGGTAAAATATCTATCAGATTCTGTGGCAGGGGATTTTACACCTTCCACTTTGAGACAAAGGAAGACAAAAACCTGATCTTCAGGAACGGGCCATATTTTATGGATACCAGGGGGCTTTACCTAAAAAAATGGACACAAGACTTCAATCTGGAGCTCGACGTTCCCAATGCTGTCCCAGTTCGGTCCGTCTTCCACATCTTCCTCTTCACTACTGGGGGGATGATTCTTTAAGAGCGATTGGGAATTTTGTCAATAATTTTATTGACAGAAGTGAGCCGAAGGACAATATGAAAGTTTGCGCAAGAATCTGCATAGAGGTAGACCTGGGGAAAGGAATTCTGGAGGAGATCAAGCTAAAGGTGGACAATTGGACTCATATCCAGCAACGAGACTACGGACAACTTCCCTTCAAGTGTAAGGTATGCCACGAATACAGTCATTTCGCTAATAGATGCACAAAAGTAATTGAGGTTGAAAATACTAACCTTGAAGCACAATGGGAAGTTATAAAAAAGAAGTCCGACCCAAATCCTAGAAACACTGGTGTTCCATCCTCCCATCCATCCTCCCATTCTGTTAGCCCCAACATTCAACCTCATCCGAAACCCTCTCCAAAATCCCTCCAATCCCCTGATCCCCCCCTTACCTCTTCCAACCACTTCTCCTCCTTGGCCTCTTTGGAAGAGGATCCTACTTAGCCTTCCATCCCATATCCCTCTCCTGATTCCCTTCTCCAGCCCTCCCCCTCCAAGTCATGTCCTCCTTGCTCCTCAACTGAGCCATCATCAGTTCAGATTGTCACCAGAAATGCAGCTAAGGAGCTAGATTCAGTTTTGGAAACCTAAAAAAAAACAGGCCCTGGAAGAAAATTAGCCAAACACCATCGAGATGAAGTAGCTCATAAAGACATTGCTCTCGGAACAAAACACCCAATAGAAACCTTCATTAGAGGGTTGATTAGCAAAGATCACAATCAACATGAAACAATAGGGAAGATAGGGTCTCAACCTGCATTCCTAAAATAATAAAAGCATTCACTTGGAACTATAGGGATTAGGGAACCCCTCTAAAAACAATGCCCTAAGAGATCTCTTCAAACAAGAAAAGCCTGACATAGGTCTCCTGCAAGAAACCAAGCAAGGAGAAAAAGATATGGGGAATATCATAAACATAATTAGAAATTATACGGGCACCATGGTGGAATCCAGAGGTGCTTTGGGAGGAATAGCCACTATCTGGAATCAGAATACATGGAAACAACTGACAATTGTAAAGGTTCATGACTGGATTAAAGTCATATTATAAAACATGCATGAGGATGTTGTGATTATAGTCTACAATATTTATGGTCCAAATCATTCCAGAGACAAAGAAGTTTGTTGGAACACTTTAAAAACTGATATTGAAAGTGAGGACAATGTCAATGCCATCATTGGTGGGGATCTTAATTTGGTTCTGCATTCCAATGAAAAAAGAGGGGGTACTTTCAACCCTGATCCTTCAAGAGAACAGTTGGAAACAATTATATAGGAACACGAACTGGTGGACATCATTCCAAAATATCGAATTTTCACGTGGAGCAATAGAAGAATTGGGCCTGGGAATATTATGGAAAGGCTTGAACGTTTTCTAGTTTTTTATCCCCTCATCTCTTACTTCTCTGTTGTAACCTCCACCGTACTGCCATGCTTGGCCTCAAACCATTATCCTGTCACCCTTGTCTTTGGTGAACAGTCCTCCCTCGGGCCTCTTCCTTTTCGCTACAACCCGCTTTGGAGCGACATTCCTGAAGCTATACACATAGTTAAAATCATTTGGCAACATCATGTCGAGGGTTCTCTAATGCACATCTAGGAGACAAAGCAAAATCATGCGCACTACTCTAAAAGGATGGGAAAAATATCACTATAGAGAACTGGACATAATCAAACAAGACACCAAGAGAAGGCTAGAAGCAATTCAAAAAGACATAGACACTCAAGGGGTGAATAAAGAAAAGCATGAACAGGAAAAAGAGATTTACTGGACCTTGTATAGCGCAAATAGAAAAGAAGAGGAAAAATGGAGACTCAAATCGAGGAATATTTGGCTCCAAGCTGGCGATAAAAACTCCTCATTTTTCCACAAGCAAGCCATTGTCAGAATGTCTAGAAACAATATTACAACCATAACGAATGAAGAAGGTAATATGCACACAGAGTAGGAGGCAATAAAATCAGCTTCTCATAGCCATTATAAAAGCCTTCTATCTGAAACCATGGAGTTGGAGGACTATAGTGATTTCTTGGTCCACACGCATAAAATGATTACTGAAGAGATTATCTCCTCTCTAACCAAGGACATTGAAGAGGCTTAAATTCTCAAAGCAATCTGGACTCTCCAGCCTGACCAAGCATCGGGCTCGGATGGATTTACCATTAGCTTTTATCAAACCTTATGGGATGTCATTAAAAAATACCTCATCAAAATGATCCTATGGGTTCAAAGGAAAAAATATATTTGGGGATTCACAAACTCAACATTCCTTTATCTCATTCCCAAAGAGACATGCCCCTCCACCTTCTCCAGATTCAGGCCCATATCTAGTTGCAATTCATCTTACAAAATCATCACCAAAATCCTTGCCACCCGTATCAAAGATTTCCTCCCCAATCTTATCTCTGAAAATCAAGGTGGTTTCATCTCTTGTAGGCAAATATTTGATTCCATTTTAATGGTCCAAGAAGCCATTCACTCTAGCATGATGAGATTGGAGAAGGGATTTATCCTAAAACTTGATCTAGCCAATGCCTTCGACAGAGTGAGGCACTCCTTTCTCCTCTCCGTTATTCAGAAAATGGGATTTGAAGCAGACTTCATATCCCTCATTTATGCTTGCATATCCAATCCCTGGATCTCCCCTCCAGTCAATGGAAGTCCTGGAAATTATTTCCAATCGTCTAGAGGTCTTAGACAGGGCTGCCCCTTATCTCTGTTTCTCTTCATTCTCTTGGAAAAATATTTCAACAGGGTTTTTGATCACAATCACAGAGTTGGACCAATCACAGGTATCAAATTTAGCAATGGAGTAAAAACCATGAATCATTCTCAATTTGTTGAAGATACCCTCTTGATGGGAGGAGCCAATAGCATTATAGCCAAGATATTTAAAACACTTCTTGAAAAATTTATGCACTACTCTAGAGGGCATATAAACTATCATAAAATATGCATTTATGGGTGGAATGCAACAATGAACACCATCCATTGTATAGCTCAAATATTTGGGGTACCTTACAAGTGGAATTGGACTCATTTTAATTATCTTGGGATGCCTGTCAACATAGGACAGTTGAGAACTAAAGTATGGAGCATCACCATCGACAAGATGAAAAAGAAAGTCCAACAATGGGGATCCTCATGGCTCAATCTGGCTGGGCGCATGATCCTCTTAAAAGCTGTCCTTTCTGCCTTGCCTCTGTATCATTTTTTGTTGATGCAGGCTCCCATTAGCATTCAACATAAAATGGAAGCAAATCTAATACAATTCTTATGGCAAGGTGGAAAAATTGAGAAGAATAAATTCAATTTGGTCAAATGGAGGCAGGTAACTCAAAATTATGAAAATGGTGGACTTGCCATCCACATACCCAAACTATTGAACATTGCCTTTGGTGGGAAAATAGTGTGGCGCCATATTACTGGAAAAAAATATTGGTGGAAGCAAGTGCTGGAAAAAAAATACCTTTCTACCACAAGGCAAAACCTTTTAGATCAAGCCATCCCCAACACACCTTGCTCTCGAATCTGGGTTCTTTGCAAAAACTCCATTCCCTTCATTTGTAACAACATCTCCAAAGTTCCGCAGGGAGGTCACAACATAAACATTTGGGAGGACAAAATAATGGGCCATCCCCCTCTCTTAAACAACGCAAGCACTCTACGCATTCAAACATATCTTTTAGAGCATGTGATTAACACTCTGGAGCAAATATCCAGTTGGGATGAGAGCACCAGCAACTGGAATGGTTGGACCTTCCCAAAATTTCCTTCTCACCTTGAGAATGACAAATATTCTTTGAAAAGAATGCTCCATGGCGTAACTCCTCTTTCAAAAGACAAAGAGGACAATTTTAGATGGGACCCTTCTGGGTCATCCTACACTTTAAAAGTAGGGTATGATACTCTTCATAAAGAGAATTTTCCCACTCCTCCTTGGGCAAACTGGAAACAATTCTGGAAAACAGAAGCGCTCCCAAATATTAAAATCTTTATTTGTACCTTGACCAAATGGAAGATCCTGACAGCTGACAACTTAAAAAAAAGAGGCATCCAGGGTGCATATAGATGCCCCCTTTGCCTCATGTCTGAGGAGACGATCTTCCACCTTTTCATTGAGTGCTCCCCTCACGGATCCCTTCCAGGTTGAGATGGGTGCAAACAACTCGGTATTTGAATTGATTGCTAACTGGAAAAAGAGCTACCCTTGGGGAAAATAGAAGAAGAACGTGGCCAAAAGAGTTTGGGACACTCTTCCCCATGTTCTGCTGTGGAACATTTGGCTTATGAGGAATAAGGCTACCTTTCAAGATCATAAACCTTGCATCAAGAAAGTGCAGAGTAAGGCATGGAGCCTCACTATTAAGACCATTTTTTCCAAAAATGACAGTCACCTCAAAATCAATGATCTGCAGGCTGAAGAAAGAAATCTCCTCAGAAGATCTCTTGACACTCCTTTGAAGTACAAAAAAATTATTGCCATCCAATTGCCCCACCAGGATCAATGGAAGATCAAACTCAAAGAAAAAGAGTTTATTGAGTGACTTGATGGAATCAAAAGGCCTGCGCTCTTCTTTGACGGTGCCTCAAAGGCAAACCCAGGAATAGCAGGAGCGGGAGGTTACATTATGGATGGGCAGGGAAATAGCAGTGCTACCTTCAAATGGGTGTTAGGGGGCTTGTCAAATAATGGAGCGGAAGCATACGCCCTATTGAAAGGCCTCCAAATCATAAAGAGACTTAAGATTCAAAGGGTCATGGTCTTTTGTGATTCAACAATAATCATTAACATGATGAAAAAATCAGCACATACCCCCAACATTGCTCTTAGTAGACTGATCAGAAGGTGTCAAACCTTGAATAAGGATATTGGAGACCTCACATTCTATCATATTCTCAGGTCTAACAATAAGAAAGATGACTCATTGGCCAACAATGCATGCTGCAGACCCTCAGGTCAACTCCTTTCCTAAGATAACATCTCCTTCTCTCCTTTGCCATGATTTTTCACGTCTGCATGATCTCTGTCTGCCTGATGCTCCGTGCCTTTAGGATCTCTTCAGGGTAGGTTTTCCATGCCAATACCCATCACTGCATTACTCCCATGATCTTATCTTCCTGGGAATCACACCCTCCTTCATTTGTCAGTCCGTATGCTACCCCCTCCTACTCTTTAAATTCTGCTTTCATCTTCTTAGCTAAACACCAGATGTGCTTAGCCCATAGCTCAACACCCTCTGATCCTGATGCTCCCCTTCGCTCAGTGAATCATAAAATCCGCTCTCCCTGCCCTTTTCATATCGAGCTCTTATTCATTGCTGCTTTGCTGCGCAATTCCCTCTCTGAATCACTGAATCTTCATTTTTCTACGCTCCACCTTTCTTTTTGCCTCTCTGTCTCTTTTATTCTCCCGTAGCTCGTTGACACCCGCAAAAATCCAGACTCCTATTAATCATTTTATTTCTAG
The DNA here is from genome assembly GCA_034641835.2 of Pinus albicaulis. Taxonomy (NCBI): domain Eukaryota; kingdom Viridiplantae; phylum Streptophyta; class Pinopsida; order Pinales; family Pinaceae; genus Pinus; species Pinus albicaulis. The sequence goes on from CM076576.1 coordinate 931,271,549, forward strand.
CTGTGCAGTGTTGCCTTTAGATTTCCTGCTCCCAAAAACACACATTTCATATTCTCTCACTATCAAGCAATGCCACTGTTGCCTCTCAAATTATTCTTTACACAACAGTAGCTCTGTCCTTTCCTCTCTTTAAAATCATGAGGAAAGAGAATTGTTTTCACTGTGCTGATCTAAAAGTTGAGATGGAGCTGATAAGAGCACAATTAAGAATAATAGAGGAAAAACATCAGGTAGACCCCAGATTCCTTCCACATCAATCACAATCCCTCCAGGAGCAGCTGAGGGGAGCTAATAATCGTTGTGGTCACATTGAATAATCCCTGGAGATCCTACGTTACATGGTGGAAAAGAAATCTTCTCCTAGTTCAAGCTCCAAAAATGTCCCCAACGCCAATCCAAGCAACAATCGAGGAAACGCTGACACTTCAAATGGTCGACAAAGCAACAATAACTAATCTTCACTCCTCCATCTTCCTCAACTATTATCATGTCATTTAAATTTGCTTCTATGTTATCTCAGTTTGTTAGGATCTATCATGAATCAGATATGTAGCATAGTAGTAATAGTCATCTTAAAGGAGGCACGATATTTTTCCACATCACCCCCCCTTCTTCGCTACTCCTTCACTTGAATGTAACAGGGATCTCTATCCCCACTTTTTTGGATTATAAATAGTAACCGAATTTGTCAAAAAAAAAAAAATTATATTAGGAAAATCATTTGGCATTTATATTAATAACTTGAGCCACACCTTATATTTTTATCCATTATTCTAAACTCAAAGAACAACCTATATTCTTCTCCACCATCCTAAACTTAAAATAATAGTTAAATTTTGTTTTTTCAGAAACTAAACTTTTATATTAAACAATGGCCTACTGTATTGGAATCACTATAAATTTAACAGAGGAAAAAACTTCTTTGATGATGTACCTCAATATTCAATTATTCATCTCAACAATTTATTCTTCGTAATATATAATCTTACACTACATTTAAGACATTATACTCTTTGCAAGATATTAACAAAAGTCTCCATGGTGGGTGAACATAAGCTAAGGGCCAATTGCAAAATAAATGGAGGGTAGTGGCCCTCTCCACTTGGTAGAAGCATGTAGTCAAGACACATGCACTATCCACATGAATGTGTTAGTAATCATTAGGTTTAAGTGTTAGCTTGGTTTCGTATGGTCATGATACTCCAATCCAAAGGGAATCATTGCACTCAAGGGAGGTCAAATGGAAAAGCATATATGGTGGACATAGGGAACATCATTTGGTATTGGTTTATGAGGATATAGGAAAGTGAAAACATTGACCTTTTCCAAAAATAATACTATTTGATGTCTTCTCTTATCTTAGATTTTGCGGATATGATTTCACTTGTATTGTAAGTAAATTACTCATGGTCAATTTATTTTTAAATGTAATTGTGATTTCCTATCTTTGGATGTTAAATGGATTAGCTGCTTGCTAGTTTTATCTTGAGGAATTTCATCTTTTGGGTCTCTTCCTAGTCTATTATTTACCATATTCATCTAACTCTAGTTTAGTCTAGATCCCCTTGTAGCTTCACTATTATAGATTACCTTCTTTGTGTGGTTTATTGTATGGTTTTTTTCTCTCTACATTTTAGCTTATATTGGCTTAATTACCTCATTTTGTAAAATATAGTTCATCTGGGTTGAGCACTACCTGGGTTGTAGGATCTCAATTCCTTGTCCCTAATTTTAAAGCTTCTCATCAATAATGAAAAGCCTCGAGTCCACTCCAGGAATAATTTTTGTGGTCAACTACTAATCCTAATACTGCTTCAATTAAAATGTTATTTAAGATTACTTCTTTCTTTTTACTTTTTTCAATTTTGTGTTCTCCCTTGAGGTAGATGAGTTTCAATAAGGGGTTTTATGAGGATCCAATTGGAGGAATTCTATTCGAGTCCCTTTTCTTTGAATTTCTTCATACTTATATTTTCTTCTTTGTTTGGTTATCTCATCCTATCTCAAAAGCTTGTATTGGATTTGGTATGCTGGTGGGTGGTTTTTGTGTTTAGGATAAATGCTAGTCTCTAGGTACACATTTTTTGTCTCATTTAATGGAAATTTGTATTAAGTATTTTCCTATGTTGGGTAGTATGTACTCTTCTTTTAATTTACACTAGGTTTGTTGGGATGTCTATACTCTTCTTTTAATATCCGCTAAGTTCCTCCCTTTTTACTGTTTCAAGCCTTGAGGAAGAGGTTGTCATAGGATAAGAGGTCATTGCATTAACAATGGTCCTTCAACCTTTTAGGTCTAAACAATAGTGGAGCACGTGGCATAAGTCTACTACAATAACCCCCATATAAAAATCAAAAAGGAAATTAAGAAAGTTGAGAGGGAAGGAAAAATTGAGTGCATGTTTATAGAAAATAAATAGGTATTGGAGCATATCAACAATTGGATTTTTGATACAAGAAGTACAAGAAAAAGGTACACCAAATATATGCAAACAATGGAAATTTATTAACAACTCAAAACCATAATGAGAAAAGTATTGGTGGAGCAATTGGAGGAGCAACATGAGATTTTAGTATGCCTAGTTGAGGTTCAGCCACAAATAAGAAATTTGGACACCCAAATGACAACAATGGAAATAAATATTGCCAATCTAGAATTTATAGACATGTATAAGGATATAGGTGCACCTGTTACAATCAAGGTGGATTATCCCACTAAATATCTTTTGTTTATAGAAATTTTCACTGATTAGAGAACTTTTGAGGTCTAAAATGGGCCTCCTAAGAAAAATGTACAACCAAAATAAACTTTATAAGAACCAATAGGATTCAAAATGATGATGTAAATCATGGGGGATGATTCACCATTTTTGGGGTAAAAAAGTAAAAAGATTAAAAATAATAAAATAATAAAACTACTTGTTCAACTTGTATTTTCAACTTATCTCCCTAAGGGTTTACTCAAATTTCAAGCAGGAGTACTCGTTGGATGAAAAATTTAATTCCTCATCCAAGGAGTACCCATGTTGCATACTTTGAATGAACCATGCTACATGAAAAATGAGAAATACATGAAAAATGTGATTGCAATCACGTTTTTAATGTATTTCTCATTTTTTGTGTAGCAGGGTCCATCAAAAGTATGCAAAATGGGTACTCCTTGGATGAGGAATCAAATTTTGCATCCAACGAGTGTTCTTGCTTGAAATTTGAGTAAACCCTGTAGAAATTTAATACAATAACATGTATATTAGCGGACTCCCCTAATCTAACAATTAAATACACTGTTAAATACATAATCCCTCTACTCAATTCTTTGCGGAAATTAAATCGCCAATTGCAAAACACATGAAGAAAAATCAAGCGCACATAACAAGATGTTTTACCGGGAAAGCTTAAAGCTAAAATACCCCAACTATCATATATTATGTATATCATGGAATCATGAAACAATCTCATACAAAGCTCAGCTCATAGAGCTCTAAGTACAATATACAATCGTCTCACACTGTCATGCAGAAATTTGCATATCTATGCACCAATTTCTTGCCTCCTGACAGCCTGCCTCCACTGTGCAATCCCCGATGAAGAAGATCCCTGAATGAATTTGATCTTGCCTTGCTTTGACTGTGCAATTCTCATTGGAAACTCCAACGTGTGTGTAGATGCATTGAATGCATCACTATAGTCACAACTGATAGTCAAACACACCCTTTCACCTATCTCTCCACTGGGTCTCCACTGGATCTGACATGCAAGTAGTTAACTGCTGTATTTTTTCAGTTGCAAGTAAGACACTACTTGTTAATTAATTAACTAATTAATTCACTCATCTTTCACTAGTGCATATTTAGTTACAACTAGCACATCTGAGTTTAACTCACTTAACTGAGATAAACTAAATAACAACTCCCATAACTACTCTTCCAACTCTGTTACAACTCTGCCACAATCAGTTATAAAAAATTCCGTCATGCATGAGTCACCAACCAACCTTTTAATGCGTAATTCCTTTAGCTAACTGGTTTGCCACATCAGTTAACTGAAATCGAGTGCTCCAAGAGAATAAGTTATTATTTATTGTCTGATTATCATTAAGGGCTAATAATAATCGACATGTATTCTATTTTTAGATTTGCGATCTATAAATAGACTTTGCCCATCTTCTAAAAATAGAAACTCATCTAAAGATAGAATTTTCTCAACCATCTAGAATCAACATCTTGCTAATTTTAGAATATGCTCACCATTATAAAAATAGACATACACCTAAAAATAGCCTGTGGGCCCCACCTAGTGAAGGTGCTTAATTTTTACTAGGATCATTATCTTGTTGAATCTCAACAAACCCATAGGGAGATAAGTTGAAAATATGAGTTGAAAAAGTTGTTTTTTCTTTTTCCCCTCTAGAATTTGATGATGTAATCTATTCTTATTTTATTATTTCCACTATTATTTTTATAATTTCCCAAGGAGGCCCATTTTAGACCTCAAAATTCCCCTAATTTGAAATTTGTATTATTTTAATGATACTTGAAGATAGAAAAGGCTCTCAAGCCTATTTAATAGGTACTAATATGTTTAGTAGGAAGCATATAGTATGTTTTTTTATCAGTTTAAGGCATTTTATATAGAAAAAAGAGGTAATGATGTGTTTTTGGTCTACTTTACCATAAGCCAGTAAGCATAATAATACTTTCTTATGTTATTATTTTTTATATGATATAGTACGAATCACTTTCCTAGCTTATAAAAAATAAAGATATTAATAGAATAGCAAAAGGAGATCAAAATAAAAGAGGATGCAAATTAGGAGGATAATAGAACATCAAAGCTATTTTATGCTCCTAAAAATTACCTCTTTTATTATTCAACTAAAATAGGCATTTCATAACTAGCTAATTCTATTTTGCAAAGAGTATGTTGAAATGAGATATGGAAAACTTGACTATGAAAAAGTGGATGTAAGATACAATAATATGTATGGATGAAGAAATTTGAAAATGAGGAGCGAAAAAATGTGTATGTGCAATTTCAAAATCCCAAATAAAATAAAGCCACAATATTTAACTCCTCCATTTGAAACCATTCCTTAAAAAATTAGTAAACTTGTAATTTACAATTCAATGAAACCTATGAGATTGTGAAGGAAATGAAACAAATTTTGCAATCACATAATGTAATGAGGGAAATAATGACTACTTGCAAGGAGATAAAATTCTATGAAATAATGATCATGGTTACCTACCCGTGCACACGTTCAGGATGTAATGAGAAAGGTAATTTGTATGAATCCATATGCCCTCTATTCTAGTACCCAACTTAGTTCCTAGGCTTGAATTTTGTGTTGTTGTAACTTATGGCCTACAAAGACTATGGTAGCTAGAGAAAAATAGATTAAAAGAAAGAAGAAATTGGGGAGAGGAAACAATGGTATTTTCCTTTATCACTACTACGTTGGGTGAAGAAACCAAGTGCTAAATAATGTCAAGGCCTTGAAGCTTCTAAGCTTTTGTTCTCTACCAATGTCAAGCATTAGTTTTAGCAAGGAATTTTTTGAAACATGATCAGAGGAAATCAGAGGTAAATGTATGACTCATTTTGAATTTTAACAATGAAAGAACACAACATTAGAAGTATCTTGTGCAATGTTGTCCCCATGGAATTGAATGATGCTCTCTAAACTGTTAATTAAGAGATATCTTGAAATCATGTGGAAGGGTATTTTACAAGTTAACGAAGAAAGGAAATTGAATAAATTAATTGAGATTTCCATGGATGGTGACATGGGATGCACCTTAGTGTTATGCAGGGATAGATGTCCATGGGGCACAATGGGATGCACCTTAGTATTATGAAGGGATAGATGTCCATGGGTCATAATGGGATGCACCTTAGTGTCATACATGGATGGATGGTTTTTATCAATCAATATTAACCAATATGTCAGAGCCTTAAAATAGTGTATCACATGCTTGCAATGGTATTAATTATATTACTGCAGGGAATAATGAATCATGTTCCTTGCAGTGGTCTTAATTATGTTGATAGAAATTCCATATTTTGGAATAGGGGTTCCAAATTAAATATTTTATGATTAAAAATTAATAGGTGGATGTCAAAAATATAAAATCATTTAAGTATGCTTTGTTTTAAAAAAGAATAGAGGGTTGAGATTGATAAAAAACCTGAACCTTAATCATTTTCCCTTTTTTATTTTTTCCGTTTTAAATTTAAAATAAGTTCTATTTTGTGTTCACTTCTTTACAAGGTGTCACCCTCTTCACCAGGTGTCACTTTCTCTAACCTCTAGATGGTGATACATGCTCCCTTTTCTCTACCCATGCAGAGGAGTGTGTATTTCACTCTCTTGCCTAACTATGATATCTATGGTTGTGTGCATTACAATTCTTCACTAGGTAGTATCTTCCTCCATCCTCGATGGATAGTGCACTTGCTCCATTTCCTATACACATGCAGATGAGTGATCATGCCACTCTCTAGCCTTACTAATGAATCTATGGTTGTGCTTCCTATCCTAACACTTCTATGTTTGTGCTAAAATCATAAATAGTAGCATCATAATACCAAACCCATTGATCACCATATAACTATTCTATACATAGCTTCTAAAATTTTATATTGCTTTTGAAAGCTCTACATATATATTTTGCATATATTTATATATATTATTCATCCCAGTTCTGTAAATCCTTGATTTCCCAACTTCTAGATAGCTACATATAGATTATGTTGGATCACTAACATTTTGGATATTTTAGTGTAAATCACACAAAAAGGATTTCAAGGAAAAAAAGATTTAGTTCCTCCTCTGTAAATAGATTGGGAAAATATATTCTTATATGGAGGGCTCAGAATGTGGACAATATTCATTTTTATGTCTACGTTTCGAGTCTAGAACAAGACTCATCATCAGGATAAAACGTACCAAGATGAGAGCCAATGAAGGTATATAAATACAAGAAGGAAAAATTGAAGGGAAGAGTAGAGTCGACCAACACAATACGATAAATGAATTAAGAGAGATATATATATATATATATATATATATATATATATATATATATATCCTTTATTCAATTTTATTTAATCATTATTTATTTGAATAATTTTATTTTAATGATAAAAAAGAGAAATCAAATATATCCAAATCTTAATAAAATTAGTTTTTATGTTATAAGTTCTAAATTTATTAATTACAATTATAAATTTACATGTTATTAGTATTAATAATACCATTATTTTAAATTATCATATAATAATGCAATTAATATTAATAATGATGGGGAGGAATATGAATTAATTAAATTATTAGAACAAAGAAAAAGAGGGTGCCTAAGGGTCCTAATTAATAAAACCAAATTACTAATATTAATTATAATATTAACTAGTAATGGATTAACCTATTACTAATCATATTATTGATTAATATTAATAATAAGGTTTATAATTAAAATTTGGATTAGGTTTGTGGATGATACCAGTGTCAATTAGCCACATGGCGATGAGGAGCTAAAAATATTCCTAGACCACCTTAATAGCATATCCAAAGATATTCAATTTACAATGGAAGGTGAGGAAAACAACTACATCCCATTCCTTTATATTCTCATCATAAGAAATAGAGATGGATCTCTTGGACACAAAGTGTTCATAAAGAAAGAGCATACTGACAATTACCTTCACGTTGATCCACACCACTACCCCTCTCAAAATATGGGGGTTCTTATTTCACATGAGCTTTCAGAATATCAGACGACAATCATGTGGAAGAAGACATTGAATATTTAAAAATGGAATTCTTAGACTTGGGGTATAACAATAAAGACACCATTAAGGAAATTCAAAGGGCCAAATCCAGAAATAAAAGAAATTCACCTGATGAGTCCCCAACTGCTAAAGCATATATTCCATATATTCAGGGAGTCACTGACAAGGTGGCTAAGTTTTTGGAAAATAAGGACATTAGAACCTCTTTCAAGCCTCTAATGACCATCAGACAAAGGATGAAATATGTCAAAGACAAACTTGAGCACCTCCAATAGAAAGGTGTTTACAAAATTAAATGCTCCTATGAGGATTGCTATATTGGAGAAACATGCAAGACTTTCAAGATTAGGCTTAAAGAAAATGGCGCTGACATTAGAAATGGAAGAATTATAACCTTGGCTTTGGTTGAACACTCCAATAAAACTTGTCACCACATTTGTCTTGAAGACAATGAGGTCATTGCCATTGAAAAACATCATTTCAAGCGTAAATTTCGTGAAGCTCTTAAAATCATCAAACACCCTCACAACCTCAATAGGGATGGGGGTTTGGAGGTTAGCAGAAATTGGATCCCCTTTCTCACCTGCTCTATGGAATAAAGTACCACCTTCCCTATAAGCCTCCTCAACCCGGTTATTTCATTTTCCCCTATCCTTTCACCTTACCCCATTGTCCTTTTTAGTTGATCATATTTCCCTGTCATATCCCTTACATCAAGGTGCGCATAATCCTCCTCCCTCCCCCTTCACATTGCTCATTACATCCTCTTCTAAATCTCATTACTTTCCTTCATCTCTTTCCTTTTCTCCATTTCCCCTTCACTTCATTCTATATCCTCATCACCATTTTATTCTTCTTATTAGTAATAACCCTCTAAAATCATATCTTTATTAACCTAACTTTTAATAATAATTAAGAATTCAAGACTTTCTTTTAAATTACTAAACCTCTACATAAATTTCTAATAATTAAGAAATAATTTTTCTAATAATTAAGAAATTAGATTTTAAACCTTATTATTAATATTAATCAATAAATATGATTAGTAATAGGTTAATATATTACTAGTTAATATTATAATTAATATTAATATTTAGATTTTAAACCTTATTATTAATATTAATCAATAAATATGATTAGTAATAGGTTAACCTATTACTAATTAATATTAGTATTTTGGTTTTATTAATTAGGCCCCTTAGGCACACTCTTTTTCTTTGTTCTAATAATTTAATTAATTCATATTCTTCCTCATCATTATTAATATTAATTGCATTATTATATGCTAATTTTATTTATGGTATTATTAATACTAATAACATGTAAATTTATAATTGTAATGATTAAATTTAGAACTTGTAACATAAAAATTAATTTTATTAAGAATGGGATATATTTTGATTTCTCTTTTTTATCATTAAAATAAAATTATTCAAATTAATAATGATTAAATAAAATTGAATAAAGGTTATTATATATATATATATATATATATAAAATTATCTTAATTCATTTATTGTATTGTGCTGGTGAGCTCTTCTCTTCCCTTCATTTTTTCCACCTTCTATTTATATACCTTGATTGAATCTTTTCTTGGTAGGTTTTTTCCTGATGATGAGTCTTGTTTTAGACTCGAAACGTAGACATAAAAATGAAGACTATGGACATTCTGAGCCTTACATCAAAAAATCTACACCACATAAACCTCCAAAATATATATATATTCCATTTATGCTTCAATGATCACATGTGAATTCAATAAACTAGAACCATAAACATTAATACTAGACATTAGAAGTGATTAATAGAGAATAAAATAGAGACTAAAATAATTAATAGAGTAAAATAAAACCAAAGAGTTTTGATTTATAAAAATTTAATCTTATGCATACTATTGGATAACTCTTAATAGGTTTTTCAAATATCTTCTACAAATCCTGGATTGCTCAACTTGAATCTATACATATAGGTTTCATTGGATAACTCACAGCTTAGATTGGTGAGTGTAAATCACACAAAAGATTTCAATGAAAAAAACATCAATCCTTCCTTGGAAACTAAATTGGGAATATATATGTCACATGAGCTTAAAAAATACAAAAAATAGAGAACTACAGAAGAAAATAGTTTCATAAAAGAAAGAAAAATATAGTACAATAGGAATGACATTGAATAGTTTCAAGAAATAAAGAAAAATAACATAGAATAGTTTCATTAGAATAGTTCCAATAGTTTCTATACTTATAATAGTTTCAATACTTTCATTAGTTTCAAAACATTTGATAGCTTTCATATTGAGTATCACATATGTCCATTTATCCCTACCTGTCATTCAACTTGGCTTAGTTAGATTGTTGGCTTGCCTTGATTTCCATGTCCTTACATGTCACTTGTCTCATTTCCCATGTGTTTCTACTTAGATATGTTTCTAATATGATTTCCACAAGCTCAATAGCATTGGAAAAACTCATCACAATCATGACAACTACAAACCATCGAGAGGCCATACTCTTGCATTCATGATTTTATTAAGAGAAACTTAAAAGGAAAAAAATAGACATCATGGAACATAAATTTCATTGAAACAATGAGCTAATGTAAGTTTTAACCCTGTATAGATAATACTTGCAAACAAATTATTAAAACTAAAATAAAATATACAATGGGAATCATAGAAAATATACACATATTTTTCTCCTGAAACATAAAATTGGGAAAACTAGATTGATTTTACATTATGCTCTTTTACCATGTGATAATACATTATATAAATTTAGTAGCATTCATAAACCCCCAATCCATTAACCTAGGATTAGAATATAACCATTGTTCCTTTGATCAGATCTACAAAACCACAATGTGCTTGAAAATTGCTAATAATAAAAACCATTGAAGACATATGCAAAAGACCATCGATTTTTTTTTCTCAGGGAACTACCCCGAACCCCAAACAAGGGGGGTTAGTGCCTGTTGTGTGACCCCCATGCTGCGCCTGATGCATCTATATTTCACATGTGACTAATCGTGCAAAGTATATAACACTTACCCAATAATTCAATGCCTTGGCTATCTTCCATTTCACATAGTTCATGGTTTGTAAACATTGGAATGTTATTTTTCAAAGTTCTCTTTTCTTGTATGGTTGTAATCAATGTCGAATTGATGAATACTTTTGAATCTTGGTTCAACCATTCCATAATTAAAAGTGTCATTTTAGTAACTCTTATGTTAATGATAGAGGTCACATGTCTTGTTTTCTTCTTCCTTTTATAGATTCAAGATACACGATGGAGTGTACAATTGGACAAAATATTTTGTTATATATGCCTATATGCTACTCCCATTCAAAGAATTATTTTGTAGTTAATCCTTTTACAAAGTCCCTTAAAAATATTGGATCTATATGGGTTAGCGATTGGAGCTTCTTTTATCTATTAGAAAAAATTTAGTTCACGAAAAATTGATTGGGTTCTCCTTAGACATATTTATAAAAACATGCAACTATACTTTTTTCATTTGTAGTAGCATTAATATTTTGTGGAGACCAATATAACTTATATATGGTGGCACTAATCCCCATAGGATGTTGTATTATAAAAAGGAAATGGTTGTATTTAGACATAGATAATGATGATTCAGCCTCTTATCAGTACAATATTTATTGGTCAGATGTTTTTAAAAATTAATGGAGTTTTTAGTTTGTTCCTACCATTGACATACAATGTACATCATTGAAATTGTAAGAAATAATCAACATATTTGTTTCATCAACGATCATTTCAACTTTGTTTGGTCAATTGAAGAATTTGACACTTTTGAAATTTTATCAAGCTTACAATGGTTGACGATTAGACTATTTTGGAGATGACCAAGGATTCAAATGTCACTTGTTGTATGACCTTTCTACATATATTAATAATAAATTATTTGGCTATATATTGTTTCACATAGTTCATCGGATAGAACCTATGTACATTACATAGAAGTTCCATCCACGTTATATGATTTTCTGACTGGATTATGTATCCCATCAATTATTGATACCATATCCATGTTAGAGAAATCTGGGTTTCAGTTTCCATCACTTGAACACTGCAATGATCTTATTTAAAGTGGAAATGTATTTCACTTATTTCAAGTCCAAATTCAATTGATGACACAACACTATCCCCTATGGATATTATGGATTAGGATTTAAATAATCAATATTTGCAATAAACCATGGTCAAACATGTCATAATTGTTTTATAAGTGCTTATTTGTTATGTGTGTGTGTGTGATCCGAAGGACCTTCGCACATGAAAAGATCTTGGCGCCATGTTGATTTGAAGTTGGTGACAAGTATTTAAGTGGGTGAATTTATGTTTATGCATTTAATTATGCATTTTATTAAACCCATGCATTATTGATATAAATTAATATTTCTGAGAGAAATTTGTCTCACATTATTCATTAATGTAATTAGGGAAATTGGTTTTATGTGAGAAACCACCTCACACCAATTCTCTATTCTTTCTCAATTATAGGTTGAGATAATCAAGGGCATGGTTGGAAAGTCTTTAGGTGGTTTTAAGACTTTTCCATTATTGAACTCGAGATTTTTGGAGGTCCTACTTTCATGGATTTTGTTTTTCCTTCCTTGTAGTTAGGCCCTACAATTGTGGGTCTTGTAATTAATGCTCTTTGTTGGAGAGTGGGTGAGGAAAAATATATATATATTCCTTATGTAAGCCATGAGAGGAGGAGAAGACAGGAGATAATTCTTAGCCATTGAGAGCCATAGTGCTTGGCTAATTCTCGGCCAGAGAGCTTGAATGTAAGAAAGCTTAATTTTACGAAGGAATATAGAGGATTTGCATTCCAATTGAAGCAGATCCAGAGATGTATCCCTAGTGATATGGAGGGGTAAACTCCGTTACCAATTGGTTGTCTCTCTCTTATGTGTTTTGTGCTTCTTGATTATGTGCAGCTCATTTAATTATGTTTATGTGGACTAACATGCTCATTTAAGCCTGTATAAGCTATAGTCAATTAAAAGATCTTGGTACCGTACATATGGTTAGAGTAGTACTTGAATTATGATCGGATCAAGTGGTATTGGAGCAAGTGACTGCTTTGGAGGATGGGCAAAGGAGCGAAGCACACTGAAAGACTCCAAGAGTTGCGAGAGATAAATGAAAGCCTTCAAGCCAAAAATTCAGAATTGTGAAGATTATTGCTCGATAAGCAGGAGCTTTAGGAGATGCTACAAGCCAAAGAGGAGATATTTTCTAAATAATAGAAGATTGAGACGATGGAGGCTACATCTCAAACTAAGGTATATGTTGTCACTTCATGTTCTGTTCTCTCTCAATATGAAATTAATGTTGGCATGAAAATCCCCACAAAGCTGGGGTATAGCGAAGGTGGACTTGGCATGAATGGCCAAGGAATCACTCAGCCATTGGAGGTTGTACCAAGATAACCATTTGCTGGTTTGGGTTATGGACATGAAGAGAAAGGAGAATGCTCAAAGGTAGTTGAAGAAAAAACCATCTCTTCATCACCTGATTCCAAGAAGGGAATTAAGCCACCTAGTCCTCATTAGTTCAAGGACAAGTCAAGAAGGTATGAAAATCATCCAAATTCTTCTTTTACATATAAGAGAAGTGATCGCTTCCATAGATATTCTAATCGTGATGTAGTTAAGAATCATACAAAGAAAGAGTGGGTTAAGAAGACAGATATGCCCATAAGAAGGGAGACTAAGAGAAATGAGAACCTTCTGAATCCTCCTATCATGAAGACACAATTGAATGTGAAACGACATAATTTCTGCAGTTTCTGCAAAATCAGTGGCCTTTGGGAGAATAAGTGTTGGAAGTTTCACTTCGAAATTAACCACAAGTCAAGCAGACATATGGTGAAAAAACTCGTGAATAAGGAGGCTCCATCCACCATTAAAAAAGCACGATTAGGAGAAGAAAGTGCTTGGTGCTGGTTTGGTAAGAAGTTAATGTTTTTCTGCAAGTTATATTTCTGCTCTTTTGCAAAATATCAAGTTTTATGGGGGCAGGTATCCCTCTTTTGATGGAAAATGCTAAAAAATTACCCGACTCTGAATCAAAAAATAACGGCACCATAGCGAAGAGCTCGACAAGAGGAATCCACTAGCACTTGAATCGCGTCAAACATCCTCTAGATGGAAAATTTATTGTGACTTGAAGGATCAGTGCACCTTGCTGTGTGCTCATGGTTATATGAATGCATCAAAACTGTACAGTGCAGAGCAATATGGTAGCATGTAATGAACAAACAAAGAGTGTCCGAATTGCGTTTATTGTCTTCTTTTATTGTTCAATCATATAGGAGTTTCACAACAAGCACAGATGCATCGAAAGCTTTGGCGAATGCCGAGCTTGATGTAATTGTGGGTGTCGAAAATGCCAGGTTGCAGGCAATATCCACCAACCAGGTCACAACGAACAGTTGGGTTAACAACAATGTTTTCCCCTATTCCAATATCAAATACATTGTAGTGGGCAACGAGGTTTTTCCAGATATGCCAAACGTGTTGTTTCTTGTCAGTGCCATTAGAAACATTCGAATTGCGATTAAAAATGCCAATCTACATAATAGGGTCAAGGTCTCCTCTCACGCCCTAACTGTTTTGGGGAATAGCAACCTGCCTTCCCAAGGAGTATTCAGAGATGATTTGACGAAAATAATGAGGCCTATACTCAAATTTATGTCAACTAACGAAGCTCCTGATCAATTTCTATGCGTACATTGCCTACATGGGCTACCAAGAGGAAATTTCTCTGGACTACACTCTCTTCAAGTCCAAGTCTCCAGTGGTGAAAGACGGAGATCACAACTACACCAACTTGTTTGATGCCATTCTGGATTCTATTTTCTCTGCAATTGAAGCCTTGGGATATCCCAAAGTCTCGATCGTTGTTTCTGAAAGAGGATGGCCTTCTGCTGATGCGGATGTGGCCACAGTTGATAATGCTCAGTACTTGTCATGATGAATAAATTGAATCAATTTACTGGCTTCAGTGATCCGATATATGCAGAAGCATATGTTACAATTAATTAATATGATATCGTCCTTGATGGACAGTAATAAATGACACAAAGGATACGTTGAAGAATCTTTGCCTGAAATTGGCTACCATGGGCGATTTTAAACTGGTAGAACACCCACAAAATCATACTTTAGCACCAGAATTGAGCTAAGAATGTGGACGAGGAAGCACCAATTATTGCAACGATTTACAACAGTTTATGCCTACAAAGACACATGGAAACAAGGGGAAGATTGTGCGGCAGATTTGGTGGCGTATGTTGGAACGGGGCTCCCTAAGCTGCAAATTTTGTATATTTTTGTATTAATTAGTCTAACGCAGGGGTTTTGGGGCGAGTCAAAGCCCTGAATGAATTGTAATGTGATCTGAAAATGAACTGAGTTACTTAGTTCTATTTCAGAGATTGAATGTAGGGGCATTTACTGGATATGTCACCCTTAAAGAAAGGATGAGATCCAGAGGCTACCTGGCCCTCTACAGACTCTGTCTATAGAAATTTATAGAGATTAACACTCAGGTTCTAAAAATGCGGAAATTGCCCTAAAATATTTCCTAGTCCTTGTACAAAATGTGAATGGCAGTATTACCGAACAATTATTATATGCATTAACTGTTTAGACATGAAATAATATATGTATGTTTAGATTTAATAATTTCACATCAATCACATAAGCAATACCATAAGAAAAGAAGTTTGTGATGGAGTTCGTCCCTCCTGGACTACGTCTCCGGGTCTGCCTCAGAAATGTGCGTCCGTTGTATTCTTTAAGCCAAGAGAAATATGCTACAATGAATCATCAGTTGCAGTACTGATGTTGTAGATATGGACCATCCCTTGAATAGGCTAATTGATAAAAAATCTTTTCTTTGAACAATTAAGAAAAGACGTGGATGATTTGCACACTAAAAAGCTGAGGAACTGAAGCTTTATGGACCTTTGACTGGATGGTGGCTCAAAGAGTTTTAGAAAGTCGAAGTTGATCTCGTCAATTATCAATGTACTTCGATACTAAATTTATGCAAGTAGGATGGCCTTTGCTCCTTCAATAAACCTGCAACAAGAAACTCTCCACCAATTATAGCTTTTGCCTTCTTAAGAGAGCCTACTTTTTCTTGAAGTAGGGAAAACTCTCCTCAACACTCCTCTCTTGAGGTCTCTCTTTCTCAAAGTGACATCTTCGAGTCTTTTTATAAAAAAGACAAATTTTAAAGATTTAGACTTCCTCCTTAATCTTTGATTCATTCTAATCATAAAGGTTCATGCCTTCCTTAGTGTCACTTAGATTATAAGGGATTTGTTTTTAATGATTGGATAACATGCATATCCATTTGCAAACCAATTTAGGCTTCATGATAAAATTTTTCATGAATTAATGGCTGGATCTCGAATGCTTCAGAGCCACATCTGAAATAAGTTGAGAAATCATTTATGATAAGGGATCGAATCCCTATCTTACACATACACCTAGGGATTAATATTTCCAACCTTAGAGCTGACATTAAATTGGAAAACCCATATTTGAACCATATATTAAAATGTTTATCCGTAGAGTTATCTAACCGGGCGGAGGAGAAGCCTGTGGCATGTGATCAGGCGGCATGCGTGACGATATTTACTCCGGCGGTCATGGTATCTAACCCCGACGGTTTCGGTACACCTGTCATATGGCATATCCATCACGGGTTCTAACATCTGGCAGTCTCTAGAACTTTGACACCAGGTTCTGCTCCCGATACTGTCTTTTGACACGCTGCTTGAAACCCATTCATATGTTTATCTGATGCAGTTTGAGATCAATCAACTGCAAACCTGCCACATGAAACCCCAACGCAGTTTACCTCTGCGGTTTGGACAACTGTTACATTAAATCTAGCGGTCATCCAACTTTCCGCTGCGGTCAGGAACTAACACTGTGGTGTTTTAACATAACCTAAACCATTGAAATATTTTTATGCCCGACATCCGAACCCTGTTTACAAAGGTTTATGGCAATGTTTAAAAACCCGAACCTTTGAATAAAGGTTTTACATCATCTTTTGAACCTTATATTAAGGTTTATGAAAAGGTTTAAATATAGTGCTAGGACTTTTAGACTTAGACATGGTATTAAACCCAACCTCCGAACCTTTTTACAAAGGTTTATGAACTTTGCGCTATCATTTAGTTTAAGTCTAGGTATTTTCACTTGACACATTAGACTTTAGGACTTTTATTGATATTTAGTCCTAGGAATAGACTTAGGTCTTGACAAAGTGTGTTTTCATTTGACACTGATGTCTTAGCGCTAGTCCGTAGGACTTAAACCTAGGACTTAAGATTTAAACTTAGTCCTTTTTACCTTAGGATCTTTTTTATCCAATAAGGTTTACAAAGCGGACTACCAAAATTTTGACCTTTACATTTAAGACTTAGGATAAGTTTTATTACATAAGTATTTTGAAAAACTTGTTGTTTTTGTTGCAGGTCAACTTGAAGATGTCTTGATTGGCGCTTTTGAAACATATTTGCTGGTGTCGAAACTGAAGTTGATGTCGATCGATGTCGAACATTTGAACTCACAAATTTGATGACCATCTTGGTCAATTATTACATAATCGACAATTACCAAATTCAAAATGACCATTTTGGTTGTTTGGGTAATTTTGATAAAATTTTAATAATCTAAAATTGGATCACACCTCCCAACTAAAAGAACTTTTGGTTCTCCAAAAGTTTTATTATAATGCTTTTTAAAAAAAAATTCAATTCTAGAATAATCTTTACAAGAAAAAATTTCAAGCATAAGGCATAAAATCTGCCCAATTCCATTCAGCATTGGATTTTTCTCAAGCAGGTGACTTGGATTCTTCCTAGGCTGCTGGTGTCGACGCTGTTTCTCTTAGAAGTATTAGACAATTATCTTTGACATGCCCTGGAAGTTTGCAGTTTTGAAAAACTTTATTTCTCGTACTTGATGAGTTTCCAGAGTTGCTTGCTGATTGGAACGAAATTGATTCTGCACGTTTCTTTACCTGCAGTGCCTTATCATTCTCTGAAGGCTGAATTTTTGTTGCTCCAATTTGTTTGCCGTAAGCCTTTTGCTTCCAACATTGTTCCACACCATGCCAAGGACTCTTACATAACATACATGGATAGATCCTCTTGACTGTTTCAATTACCCAATTTTGGTAAAATAAATCACTATCAGAATCATTACTGTTAGAGGATTGAGGTTTCTTACCTTTTCTATCCTGGAGCTTCTCTGTTAACAGTTCTGGATGTTTTTACCAACATCGGTCAGCGATGTGACCAAGCTTTCCACAATAGTCACATTTTATCACATCAAATCCTAGATCCATATTATTAGGTCTCTCTTGTACCATGATAGGTAGAAGTCTCCCTTGTTCATTTCTTCCCAAGCCTTTACGTTCTTGGTATCCCATGGCTTTCATTATGGATAAGCCTTTTCTTTCAGGAACCACACTTGGTTTCTGACTGGAAACTTATTTAGATTCTAAATCACTTTCTGGTGATATCAATGAATCAAAATCGTCTTCTGCTTGCGATTTAGAAAAGGAGCCTATGGCCTCCCTTGCTGACTTTGGCGAGGAAGAAAGAGAAGAACTATTTTGAGGAGAAAGTGTAGGATTTTTTCCATTGAAAGCTGCATCTTTCATAAGAGGACTGCTTCCTCTTTTATTTCTCTTCAATTCTTCTAATTCCGATCGCAAACTTTTTTTGTCGCTTTCAAGTGCTTCCACAATTCTTCGCAATGCAGCATTCTCCTTCCTATATTTCAGATTGAACTCTTCGAGTTCCCTTAGATTTGATAGCTGTCGAGTGTTCTTTCCCATCTTGTACCTGCAAAGAACTAGCTGCTTCGATACCACTTGATCTGAAAATGACCTGAGTTACTTAGTTCTATTTCAGAGATCGATTGTAGGGGCATTTACTAGATATGTCGCCCTTAAAGAAAGGATGAGATCCAGAGGCAACCTGGCCCTCTACAGACTTTGTCTCTAGAAATTTATAGAGATTAACACTCAGGTTCTTAAAATGCGGAAATTGCCCTAAAATCTTTCCTAGTCCTTGTACAAAATGTGAACGGCAGTATTAACGAACATTTATTATATGCATTAACTGTTTAGACATGAAATAATCTATGTATGTTTAGATTTAATAATTTCACATCAATCACATAAGAAATACCATAAGACAAGAAGTTTGTGATGGAGTTCATCCCTCCTGGACTACGTCTCCAGGTCCGCCTCAGAAATGTGCGTCTGTTGTATTCTTTAAGCCAAGAGAAATATGCTACAATGAATCATCAGTTGCACTACTGATGTTGCAGATATGGACCATCCCTTGAATAGGCTAACTGATACAAACTCTTTTCTTTGAACAATTAAGAAAATACGTGGATGATTTGCACACTAAAAAACTGAGGAACTGGAGCTTTATGGACCTTTGACTGGATGGTGGCTGAAAGAGTTTTAGAAAGTTGAAGTTGATATCTTCAATCATCAACGCACTTCGATGTTGAATTTATGCAAGTAGGATGGCCTTTGCTCCTTCAATAAACCTGCAACGAGAAACTCTCCACCAATTATATCTTCTGCCTTATTAAGAGTGCCTACTTTTTCTTGAAGTAGGGAAAACTCTCCTCAACACTCCTCTCTTGAGGTCTCTCTTTCTCAAAGTGACATCTTCGAGTCTTTTTATAACAAAGACAAATTTTAAATATTTAGACTTCCTCCTTAATATTTGATTCATTCGAATCATAAAGGTTCATGCCTTCCTTAGTGTCACTCAGATTATAAGGGATTTGTTTTTAATGATTGGATAACATGCATATCCATTTGCAAACCAATTTAGGCTTCATGATAAACTTTTTCATGACTTGATGGCTGGATATCGAATGCTTCGAAGCCACATCTGAAATAAGTTGAGAAATCATTTATGATAATGGATCAAATCCCTATCTTACACATACACCTAGGGATTAATATTTCCAACCTTAGCGCTGACATTAAATTGGAAAACCTATATTTGAACCATTTATTAAAATGTTTCTCCGTAGAGTTATCTAACCGAGCGGAGGAGAAGCCTGTGGCATGTGATCAAGCGGCGGGTGCGACAGTCTTTACTTCGGAGGTCATGGTATCTAACCTCGACGGTTCCGATACCCCTGTCATATGGAATATCCATCACGGGTTCTAACATCTGGCAGTCTCTGGAACTTTGACACCAGGTTCTGCTCCCGATACTGTCTTTTGACATGCAGCTTGAAACCTGTTCATATGTTTATCTGATGCGGTTTGAGATCTATCAACTGCAAACCTATCACATGAAAACCCGACGCAGTTTACCTCTGCGGTTTTGACAACTGTTACATTAAATCCTGCGGTTATCCAAATTTTCGCTGCAGTCAGGAACTAACACTGTGGTGTTTTAACATAACCCGAACCATTGAAATATGTTTATGCCCGACATCCGAACCCTGTTTACAAAGGTTTATGGCAATGTTTAAAAACCCAAACCTTTGAATAAAGGTTTTACATCATCTTTCAAACCTTATATTAAGGTTTATGAAAAGGTTTAAATATAGTGCTAGGACTTTTAGACTTTGACATGGTATTAAACCCAACCTCCGAACCTTTTTACAAAGGTTTATGAACTTTGCACTATCATTTAGTTTAAGTCTAGGTATTTTCATTTGACACATTAGACTTTAGGACTTTGATTGATATTTAGTCCTAGGAATAGACTTAGGTCTTGAAAAAGTGTGTTTTCATTTGACACTAATGTCTTAGCGCTAGTCCTTAGGACTTAAACCTAGGACTTAAGATTTAAACTTAGTCCTTTTTACCTTAGAATATTTTTTATCCAATAAGGTTTATAAAGCAGACTACCAACATTTTGACCTTTACATTTAACACTTAGGATAAGTTTTATTACATAAGTCTTTTGACAAACTTGTTGTTTTTGTCGCAGGTCAACTTGAAGATGTCTTGATTGGCGCTTTTGAAACATATTTGCTGGTGTCAAAACTGAAGTTGATGTAGATTGATGTAAAAAATTTGAACTCACAAATTTGATGACCATATTAGTCAATTATTACATAATCGAAAATTACCAAATTCCAAATGACCATCTTGGTTGTTTGGGTAATTTTGATACAATTTTAATAATCTAAAATTGGATCACACCTCCCAACTAAAAGAAATTTTGGTTCTCCAAAATTTTTATTACAATGCTTTTGAAAAACAAATTCAATTCTAGAATAATCTTTACAAGAAAACATTTCAAGCATAAGGCATAAAATCTGCCCAATTCCATTCAGCATTGGATTGTTCTCCAGCAGGTGACTTGGATTCTTCCTGGGATGCTGGTGTCAATGTTGTTTCTCTTGGAAGTATTGGACAATTATCTTTGACATGCCCTGGCAGTTTGTAGTTTTGACAAACTTTCTTTCTCGTAGTTGATGAGTTTCCAGAGTTGCTTGCTGATTTGAACGAAATTGATTCTACACGTTTCTTTACCTGCAGTGCCTTATCATTCTTTGAAGGCTGACTTTTTGTTGCTTCAATTTGTTTGCCATAAGCCTTTTGCTTCCAACATTGTTCCACACAATGCCAAGGAATCTTACAGAACGTACATGGATAGACCCTCTTGACTGTTTCAATTACCCAATTTTGGTAAAATAAATCACTATCAGAATCATTACTGTTAGAGGATTGAGGTTTCGTACCTTTTCTATCCTGGAGCTTCTCTGGTAATATTTCTGGATGTTTTTACCAACATCGGTCAGCAATGTGACCAAGCTTTCCGCAATAGTCACATTTTATCACATCAAATCCTAGACCCATATTCTTAGGTCTCTCTTGTACCGTGATAGGTAGAAGTCTCCCTTGTTCATTTCTTCCCAAGCCTTTACCTTCTTGGTATCCCATCGATTTCATCATGGATAAGCCTTTTCTTTCAGGAACCACACTTGGTTTCTGACTGGAAACTTCTTCAGATTTTGAATCACTTTCCGGTGATATCAACGAATCAACATTGTCTTCTGCTTGCGATTTATAAAAGGGGCCTATGGCCTCCCTTGCTGACTTTGGCGAGGAAGAAAGAGAAGAACTACTTTGAGGAGAAAGTGTAGGCTTTTTTCCATTGAAAGCTGCATCTTTCATAAGAGGAATACTTCCTCTTTTATTTCTCTTCAATTCTTCTAATTCTGATTGCAAACTTTGTTTGTCGCTTTCAAGCATTTCCACTATTCTTCGCAATGCAACATTCTCCTGCCTATATTGCAGATTGAACTCTTTGAGTTCCCTTAGCTTTGACAGCTGTCGAGTGTTCTTTCCCATCTTGTACCTGCAAATAACTAGCTGCTCCGATACCACTTGATCTGAAAATGACCTGAGTTACTTAGTTCTATTTCAGAGATTGACTATAGGGGCATTTACTGGATATGTCACCCTTAAAGAAAGGATGAGATCCAGAGGCCACATAGCCCTCTACAGACTCTGTCTATAGAAATTTATAGAGATTAACACTCAGGTTCTTAAAATGCGGAAATTGCCCTAAAATCTTTCCTAGTCCTTGTACAAAATGTGAATGGTAGTACTACCGAACAGTTATTATATGCATTAACTGTTTAGACATGAAATAATCTATGTATTTTTAGATTTAATAATTTCACATCAATCACATAAGCAATACCATAAGACAAGAATTTTGTGACAGAGTTCGTCCCTCTTGGACTATGTCTCCAGGTCCGCCTCAGAAATGTGCGTCCGTTGTATTCTTTAAGCCAAGAGAAATGTGCTACAATGAATCATCAGTTGCATTACTGATGTTGCAGATATGGAACATCCCTTGAATAGACTAACTAATACAAAATCTTTTCTTTCAACAATTAAGAAAAGACGTGGATGATTTGCACACTAAAAAACTGAGGAACTGAAGCTTTATGGACCTTTGACTGGATGGTGGCTGAAAGAGTTTTAGAAAGTCGAAGTTGATCTTGTCAATCATCAACGTACTTCGATACTGACTTTATGAAAGTAGGATGGCCTTTTCTCCTTCAATAAACTTGCAACAAGAAACTCTCCATGTTGTGAAACCAACTCCAAAAATAGAAGAAAAGAGATATCAATGCCTTAGAAATAAGCCACTTCGAGGGGGAAACCTCCAATACATTACATTAATGAATAATACTTGGATGATACAAATTACAAAGCCTCCTTTCTATATATAGGAGTCCATGGGGCCATAATGCAATCCTAGTGGGGCCAAAATGTAATCCTAGCCGACCTAACAATAATAATTTAAGGGCACAATAATAACAATATGGGGGTTACAAGGGTACAATAATAACAATAAGGGGGTTAAACTAACAACAATAAGGGACTATACTAGTAATATAGGGACCCAACATGCACCTCTGTTTCAAAAAAGTGTTGTCCTCAACGCTTGAGTAGCTCTGGGTGCTTCTGTATAAAATTCTCATCCTCCCATGTAGAATCTTTAGTGGGTAAGTTCTTCCACTTGATGAGATACTCTGAAATTGATCGATTCCGTAGCTGTCGAGTTCTTGTTTCCATGACCGCTTCAAGTTCCAATATGATTTTTCCTTCCTCATCAAGTTCTGGCAATATTGTTTGAACTGGAAGATTTTCACCTATAACCTTCTTTAAGCATGAAACATGGAAAACCGGATGCACTCGTGAAGAAGCAGGAAGCTCCAATTTGTATGCCATAGTACCAATCTTTTGCAACACCTTGTAAGGACCATAGTACTTTGGCAATAATTTTTTATCCTTCTTAGCTTGCTTGAGGGACATTTGTTTGTATGGTTGTAGCCGTAAAATACCCAGTCTCCTACATCAAAAATTCTCTCGTTGCGATGTTGATCTGCCTGTTGTTTCATTCGATTTAGTGCCAAATTAAGGTTATCCTTTAAGAGTTGGAGAACTTCTTGTTGATGCTCGATGTGATCTTCCATTGCTTGAACCTTCAAATTTTCTCTTAAAGATGATGTGATGGATGGTGGATGATATCCATAAAGTGCCATAAATGGGGTCATTTTTTCTGCAGTATGGAAGGAAGTGTTATACCACCATTCAGCGAGAGGTAACCACTTGACTCATTGTGTTTGTTTATCAGATACAAAACAACGAAGATATCATTCCAAAAATTTATTTACTATCTCAGTTTGACCATCAGATTGAGGATGATAAGATGAGCTATGAGCTAATCGAGTACCCAAACAAGAAAATAACTCCGTCCAAAAATTTCCAGTAAAAATGGGATCTCTGTCGCTCACAATAACCCTTGGGCTTCCATGTAGCTTTTGAATTCTGTCCATAAATGTAGTAGCAACTGTACTTGCTTTAAATAGATGAGATAATGCACAAAAGTGTGCATACTTGGTAAGTCTATCAACTACCACCATGATGACACTCTTTCCTTCGGACTTAGGTAAACCCGTGATAAAATCCATTGAAATCTCCTCCCAACGTTGACTTGGAATGGATAAAGGTTGTAGAAGTCCCGGGGTCTTAATTGTCTCAACTTTATTCTGCTGGCAAACCAAACATTCCACCACAAAATTTTGAATACTAGATTTAAGGCCATCCCAAAAAAATTCTTTCTTCACCCTGTGGTAAGTTTTTAAAAAT
Source organism: Pinus albicaulis (assembly GCA_034641835.2). Taxonomy (NCBI): domain Eukaryota; kingdom Viridiplantae; phylum Streptophyta; class Pinopsida; order Pinales; family Pinaceae; genus Pinus; species Pinus albicaulis. Next base: position 931,296,070 of record CM076576.1, read on the forward strand.
CCTGAGTGTCCTCCTAAAGGAGAAGTGTGCAATTCCAGAAGAATATTTTGTTTTAGCTGGGAATTCTTACAAAGATATAAGCGATCTTTGTACCATAAGGAATCATTTTTCCAACTAAATGTATCAGATGTACTAGGATCTTGCCGCAACTTTTGAATGAGTGTCCATACATCTTTGTCCTTCTTCCATTCATCTCTTGCTTCGGTTATCCAATCTGGTTGGATAATAGAAATGGCACAAAGCAACGCTTCCACCTCTTCATTCTTTCTTGAGAGTGCATCTGCAACAACATTAAGCTTTCCTTTTTTGTAGATTATTTCAAAGTCATAACTCAACATCTTTGTGACCCATTTTTGCTGCTCTTCTGAAGATAGTCTTTGTTCCAAAAAGTGTTTAAGACTATCATGATCAATTTTTACCTTGAAGTGTCTTCCCATTAGGTAAGTTCTCCATTTCTTTAGTGCATGCAACATTGCTAACATTTCCTTCTCATAAATAGGTTTCTGTAAATACTTTCCTTTGATTGGATGACTTTCAAAAGCAATGGGTCTTCCTTCTTGCATTAAAACAACACCAATTCCATTTCCTGAGGCATCACATTCCACAATAAAGGTTTTTGTGAAGTCTGGTGTAGCTAAGACCGATGCTAGGCACATTGCCTCTTTAAGACGTTCAAAGGCCTTAGTTGCTTCAGGAGTCCATGAAAATGCATCTTTCTTCAATAATGTTTTTAGAGGTGCTGCTATTCTCCCATAATTCTTAACAAACTTGCGATAATACCCTGTTAACCCGATAAATCCTCGCAACTTCTTTATGGTTGTGGGGACTTTCCATTCCTTAATGGCTTTAATTTTGTTAGGGTCTACTTTAACACCCTCGTGAGATACAATATGACCCAGATATTCCACCTCTTGTACTCCAAAGAAACATTTGGATGTTTTTGCATATAATTGTTTCTCCTGCAATATTTTGAGCACCCCGTCAACATGTTCAACATGATCCTTCCAAGACTTGCTATAGATTAGCATATCATCAAAAAATACGAGCACAAATTTTCTAAGGAAGGGTTTGAAAATGGAATTCATCAACCCTTGAAATGTAGAAGGTGCATTGGTAAGGCCAAAAGGCATGACCAAAAATTCATAATGACCCTCATGAGTTCGAAATGTTATTTTTGGAATATCTTCAGTCTTCATTCTAATTTGATGATATCTTGAACGAAGATCCAACTTGGTAAAATAAATTGGTCCATGTAATTCATCCAACAATTCATCAATCACAGGAATGGGAAATTTATCTTTAATGGTGAGCTTATTGAGCTCCCTATAATCTGGACACATTCGCCATGATCCATCCTTCTTGTGTACCAATACTACATGAGCAGAGAAAGAACTTTGACTAGGTTGAATTATACCCGCCTCTAACATTTCTGCAATCATATGTTCAATTTCGCTCTTTTGGACGTAAGGATATCTATAAGGCCCGATGTTTGGAGGAACACTTCCTGGAATCAAATGAATAGCATGATCATGATCACGAATAGGTGGGAGTCCTTTGGGAGTTTCAAACACCTTGGAATTATTGTCCAAGACTTGTTGGAGATCTGCAGAAATAGATGATTTTGATGTTGGAACTTCTAGTGAGCATAATTGTGCAATTACGCCTCGCTGTTCTTTCTTTAGAAGCTTTGTCATGACATTAGAGCTTATTATCCTTCCTGGCTTCCCTGCAATACCCCGTAATTCGAATTCCTTTCCTTCTGAAGAAAATTTCAAGAAAAGTTCTTGAAAATTAAAAGCTACCGTCCCCAAAGATTGTAACCATTGTACTCCTAGTACAACATCAGCACCTCCCATAGGAATGGCAAGCATTGGACTAGTCAATACATATTCCCCCATGGTTAGCTTGATATTATGGCATTTTCCAGAGCAATCTATAGTTCCTCCATTTGCAACCATCACTTGACATTCTGGTGCTGGGTATAGGAAACAATTTAATTCCTTGGCTACCTTACAATGAATAAAATTATGGGTGCTACCCGAATCAATCAACACTATTACCTTTTTCTTCTTGATATGTCCTTCTATCTTGAGAGTTTGAGGAGTGGTAATTCCTGCCAATGCATTACACGATATGGTCGGACTCATTTCTTCCTCTTCTAGGGCTGGTTCGTGGTGTATATCCTCTTCTTGTTCATTTTCTTCTTCCTCTTCACAATCTATGTAAAATAATTTCTTCTCAGCACACTTATGACCTTTAGTGTATTTTCTATCACAACTCTAGAAAAGCCCTTTTGCTCTTTTTTCTTCTAATTGTTGTGGTGTTAACCTTGTAGGTTGTGGAAATCTAGGCGTAGCAACACTTCCTTCTTTATAGAAGTGAGTGGTAGGCTTCCTTGTCGCCATAATTTTACATTCAATTTTTCTTGCCAACTTGAGTGCCTTCTCCAATGAATCAGGTTCCAAAATGCTAACTTCATGTTGGATGTTATCCTTTAAAGTACCTATGAAGAGATCAATCCCGTGTTCCTCTGGAATATCAGTTACCCTTATATTCAATTTTTGGAAGTCCTCAATGTGCTCCCCCACTAAGCCCTTTTGTTTGACATTTATCAATTGGCTAAAGAAGGTGTTGCTCTTTGTATCCTCATAATATGCTATCATTTCCTCCATAAAAATTGACCAAGTGACAATTTTTTTAAAGGAGCAAAGCCATCGATACCATACAAATGTATTTTGTTCTAAATGTAAAGTTGCAATGCGTACCTTTTATGTGTTTTTCACATTATGGAGATCAAAATATTGCTCCATCTGTAGTATCCATGTTACAGGATCCTTTCCATCAAACTTCCTCATATCCATTTTTGGAATATGGTGGTTCTTCCCGCCAACATTAGAGTTTATGAACTCATGATTAACATTTATTTTTTTCTCATCATGAGTTTCCTCTACTATCTTTTCACCATTAGGAAACATTTCTTGCATCAACTTTGTCAAACCTTCCATGTCTGCTTTTAGATCATTCTTCATGTTTTCCATGTTGTCTTTCATTTTTTCATCGATCTTAGCTTCCATGTCATCCATCTTAGATTCCATGCCATCTATCTTAGATTCCACGCCTTTCTTCAAACCATCCATCTTCGCTTCCACGCCTTTCTTCAAAACATCCATTTCATTTTTTGTTGCTCTTTGCGAGAGCAAAATTTGGTGCACTTGCTCTTGTAATTTTGATAGATCATGTTGCAATTCTTCATCTTCATGAGTCATAGTAGAGCCTTCTGAAGGCTTAATGGGTGTTGAATTATTTTTATGGGGAATTTTTTTAAAACCAAATACTGATATATATTCTACAATATGCCCTTGGAATCAATTCAAATTGATTCTTCAAACAAGACTTATGCAATTCGTAAAACAATACACACCTTTTTCTTGCTTTCGAGGAGATTGATATTGAAATTCGATTAAATTTGTGATTGCAGCTCTTCAATATCTGAAATTTGGCACTGAGGTAGCCTTCTGAATTATCTTTTGAATGCCACAGGTCTGACTTGATTTGGATTCTCCAAGGCAAAGTTATGTCCAATCTCCCATAATGACCTAATTATGGACTGGTTTAGTAGAGAAAACTTGTACGACTTGCCACGTGTTACTGTTTTGTCTTTTAGCTCTGAAATTGATAGAAAAGAAACTAAATTTTGTGTAATTGTGACCTATTTTTACAGCACTCCAATCCGATGCTCAGAGAGAGAGTTATGAAGATTTTCCCACGATTAGCTCTTTGAGATGAAATTCAAGAGCCTGAAAAAGCACTACCTTCCACAGATCATATCTCAGAAAATATTGCGAACCAAGCTCTGAAATGTTTCGAAAAGTTTCCTCATGATATCAGCTTCGTGCCCTAAAAATTTCAGATTCTGAACCTTCGTAGAAAAAACATTATAGCGCAAATGCCACGATGACTTGTTTAGATTAAATTGAGGAGCCTGCAAAAATACCTACTTCCACAGATCATATCTCCGAAAATATTGCGAACCAAGCTCTGAAATTTTTTGACGATGTTCCTCAGGATTTTGGTTTTTCACCCTAAACATTTCAGCTTCTGAAACTTCATAGAAAATTTTTTATAGCGAAAATGCCACGATGACTTGTTTGGAGCAGTGAAACCCTATAATCCAAAGCTCTGATACCAAATGTTGTGAAACCAGCTCCAAAAATAGAAGAAAAGAGATATCAACACCTTAGAAATAAGCCACTTCGAGGGGAAACCTCCAATACATTACATTAATGAATAATTCTTGGATGATACAAATTACAAAACCTCCTTTCTATATATAGGCGTCCATGGGGCCATAATGTAATCCTAGTGGGGCCACAATGTAATCCTAGCCGACCTAACAATAATAATTTAAGGGCACAATAATAACAATATGGGGGTTACAGGGGTACAATAATAACAATAAGGGGGTTACACTAACAACAATAAGGGACTATACTAGTAATATAGGGACCTAACACTCCAATTATATATTCTGCCTTCTTAAGAGTGCCTACGTTTTCTTGAAGTAGGGAAAAATCTCCTCAACACTCCTCTCTTGAGGTCTCTCTTTCTCAAAGTGACATCTTCGAGTCTTTTTATAAAAAAGACAAATTTTAAATATTTATACTTCCTCCTTAATCTTTGATTCATTCGAATCATAAAGGTTCATGCCTTCCTTAGTGTCACTTAGATTATAAGGGATTTGTTTTTAATGATTGGATAACATGCATATCCATTTTCAAACCAATTTAGGCTTCATGATAAAAATTTTCATGACTTGATGGCTGGATCTCGAATGCTTTGAAGCCACATCTAAGATAAGTTGAGAAGTCATTTATGATAAGGGATCGAATCCCTATCTTACACATACACCTAGGGATTAATATTTCCAACCTTAGCGTTGACATTAAATTGGAAAACCCATATTTGAACCACATATTAAAATGTTTATCCACAGAGTTATCTAACCGGGCGGAGGAGAAGCCTGTAGCATGTGATCAAGCGGCAGGTGCGACGGTATTTACTCTAGCGGTCATGATCTCTAACCCCGACGGTTCCGATACACCTGTCATATGGCATATCCATCACGGGTTCTAACATCTGGCAGTCTCTGGAACTTTGACACCATGTTCCGCTCTCGATATTGTGTTTTGACACACGGCTTGAAACCTGTTCATATGTTTATCTGATGTGGTTTTTGATCTATCAACTGCAAACCTGTCACATGAAACCCTGACGTAGTTTACCTCTGTAGTTTGGAAAATTGTTACATCAAATATTGTGGTCATCCAACTTTCCACTGCGGTTAGGAACTAACATTATGGTGTTTTAACATAACCCGAACCATTGAAATATGTTTATGCCCGACATCCAAACCCTGTTTACAAAGGTTTATGAAATGTTTAAAAACCAAAACCTTTGAATAAAGGTTTTACATCATATTTCGAACCTTATATTAAGGTTTACTCGCTAGGAATTTTAGATTTAGACATGGTATTAAACCCAACCTCTGAACCTTTTTACAAAGGTTTATGAAATTTGCGCTATCATTTAGTTTAAGTCTAGGTATTTTCATTTGGCACCTTAGAATTTAGGACTTTGATTGATATTTAGTCCTAGGAATAGACTTAGGTTTGACAAAGTGTGTTTTCAATTGACACTAATGTCTTAGCGCTAGTCCTTAGGACTTAAGATTTAAACTTAGTCCTTTTTACCTTAGGATCTTTTTTATCTAATAAGGTTTACAAAGCAGACTACCAATATTTTGAACTTTACATTTAAGACTTAGGATAAGTTTTATTACATTAGTCTTTTGACAAACTTGTTTTTTTTGTTGCAGGTCAAATTGAAGATCTCTTGATTGGGGCTTTTGAAACATATTTGCTGGTGTCGAAACTGAAGTTGATGTCGATCGATGTTGAAAATTTGAACTCACAAATTTGATGACCATCTTGGTCAATTATTACATAATCGAAAATTACCAAATTCCAAATGACCATCTTGGTTGTTTGGGTAATTTCGATACAATTTTAATAATCTAAAATTGGATCATAATGGGTCAAAGGGTAGACCTAGAGTCCGCAAACCATGGTTTGCGGACCACAGGATAGCGTAGGCTACATCGATATAAATAGATGAATAGTTTGAGTCTAGAGGTAGGCATGAATTAAGGCTGATGGTACATGCTAACTGTTAGATCTGTTTTGGGTTGTTTTGGGTAAGGAATCCTGCTAGCTGTGTACGCGAAGATCCTCATTCCTGCTGTGTGCGGACCCCGCTAGGCTATGTGCGGGCGATGGTTTTGGTTGTAAGTGGATTTTTGGATATTAATGTATGCAAAATATATTTGAAGTACCTTTGTGCTATTTGGATCTATCGTGTTTACTGTTGATGCGAATCTATGGTGTTTGTTTAAGCTATGAATATATCTATGTTATTTGTTTGTGCTACGAATGTATCTATAGCCACGTTTATGATATTATGTGCTAGTAATTACTGATACACACGTGGATGCGAAGGTATTGACTAGATCTGTGAATGGTAATAGCTCTGTTATGGTTAATAACTGATTATGTTGTCAAAAGCCTGCGAATTGACTTGCTCTATGCGAATTCGATAAGTTGTGAACGCAGATCTGCCTTAATTAGTTACTCTCTCCCAGGGTGTAGAAACCTGGTTCCAGCACCCTCCCATACTACTTCGAGTGAGATCTTGGCCTGCGAAAGTGGGTCATTGCCGAAAGGGCTAGTAGTATAGGGGTTTGTTGGAAAACCTTAATCTCCGAACTTAGGTCAGGACCCCTCAAGCCAAAAAATGGTTTTGTTGCTGGGATTGGGAGCATTTTGAGAGTGAGATCAGGTAATTCCAAGAGAACGTTGGAGACCCGAGAAGCTAGAAATTGAAAACTAGTTCGAAAGACAGATTTAGAAATTTTCTATAAAAGAGAATCACAACATGAAGCTGATAGCTGAGAAGTGGAAGAATAAGTACATTTTTACTGAAGTATACAAAATTTTCTTTGTAACATTTGCACACGAGATACAAGAGTGGCTAGCCAGGCTCGTAGACTTCCATATGTGTTGGAAGGACGAGCGGGTCACATAGTGGAATCTAGAATTGATCCATAGTTGGAAAGCGCTGAAAACACCATCACCCGTACGGTAGATCACTGGGTGGATAGCGTGTTGGGAGGATTTGTGACGGAATTCACAGTTGATCAGTTCATATCCTATTCTGAAGTAGAGCGAAGGTTCTTCAAAGGTTTCTGGGGTAATTTCTGGAAAACATTGCCTTTGTTCGTCAAAATTTTATTAGGCGAAAAAGGCATTTTGTGCAGCCATATAGAGTGAATGACCTCTGAACTGGGAGAGAGTACCACACGAAGTCGTAAGTACTACTGAACTAATCAAGAAGGAGATAGATCCATCTACAGTCCATTAAGAGAATCGGCTGTGCAGAGTCCTCCAGCTACACCATTTTCAAGTCAGCATAAGGGTAAGAACTCATCCACACCTCTGCCGCCACCAGAAGAAGATATGGCCACCCACATGAAGCTGCCCACTTTCAAGGGTGTAGGGGATGAAGACATGGACTGATTTTGGTTTGTTGCAGAGTCAATATGGAATGCACAGAATGTGGCTTCTGACATTGTAAAGAGAGCATAGCTATCCCCCGCCTTTGAAGGAAGGGCCTTGGATTGGTATATGGGGTACACGGGACAGCACACAGATCCATCTATTCAAGAGATTAAGACAACATTAGAACAACATTTTCAGAAGCCTAGTTCCTACTCACAGATAGTGGTTGACTTGAAATACTTTAAACAGGGACCCACCAAATCAGTATGGGAGGTTGATCAGCGGTTAAAGAAGGTCATTAGAGATGGCGAATTTCAGTACGATGATAGGTAGCACAAGGAATGGTTTATCGCTATGTTTTTTCCTCACCTGCGCAGACCTATGGGTCAGCAGTCAATTGCAATGCAAGAGAAGGCCTTGGAAATTTCTATGAAACCAGAAGCTGCACCGAGGGACAATGCTCAGTTTAGGGTACAATAGATACAGGGACAACTGGAGGCAATGCATATTGAAATCCAGAATCTACGAAAAGACCGAGGGAAATAGGCTATTCCAGACATATGGTGCATAAGATGCAAGGTATCCAGTCATACCAAGGATCAATGTCCTCTGCTGGAAGATTACATGCAGGCTAGGGGACCCGGCCCACTACGCCCTAAGAAAGCTGCGGGGCCAAGTAGCCCAACGTTATTGTGCGTTGATTGTCGAGTTGCTAGGCTACATGATACTAACCATTGTCCCCGTCTCGGTGCTTATGTCCCATAATTGAAGCAACAATGGTGTCGATTTTTCTCCTCTGTGGGGCATGACGAGTATAATTCTCGAACCTATGACTTGATGATAGATCGAGGAAACCTATACAAGGTACAGGCTGAACCTTCTTCACCAATGTCTCCCTTGAACAGAGGAGGCTCCCCAGTGAGGGGCAGGAGGGGGGAAGAGGCGGAGGTGCAGGTCAAGGAAGAGGACAATTGATTTGTTACAACTGTGGAGAAATAGGGCACTTTGCAAGGGACTGTCCAAACCCTGCGAGACAATCTTGCCGATATTGTCGACAACTAGACCACGTGATTGAAGACTATCCAATTCTGTTAGCAAAAATGCAGGAAAAACAACAGACACCTACACAGAATGTGCAGAGGGTTAAGGCTAAACCATGTGATGGAGGACCAAGCATTAATGTCATAACGCGCAATGGCCTGGCTATTGGGGTGCTGAGGAGAAAGTCGCAGCTGAATCTCTCATCCAAAAAGTAGCTGTCAAGTAGGAAATCTTAGACTTGCAGAAGGAGAAAGAAACCTTCATCGTAGACCACAATGACTTTGTGAAGGATGAGGCACCTACTTCCAAGGCTCCATTAAACCCACGAATGGATAATGAAGTTAAACCATTCCTACAAGCATGTATGAAGTTGCTACGCAACCGGAAGGCGGTGGAAAATCTTCAAGCTCTAATAGACAGCTGTACAAAAATAACTAACCCTCCCCCGGAGGTCAGGGATGTGCACAAAATTTACGAGCATAAAAAAAGCATTAGCCGGGAGATGTAGCTAACGACGCAGATTGGTGACTATGAAATGGATCGGGTTATCTTGGACTTGGGGTCAGATGTGAACGTACTGCCCAAGCAAACTTGGCACCAGATGGGAGAGCCTAAGTTGGAATGGTCTACTATCCAGCTGCGTATGGCTAACCAACAGAAGATCATACCATTGGGGAGGTGGTCAAAAATTATGGTAGATATCGCAGGAGTTAAGGTATGCGCTGACTTTGAGGTCATTCAGATTGTGGAAGATGCAGACCCCTATCTTGTGCTTCTAGGGTTGGATTGGGCTATCGATATGGGAGGCATTATCAATGTAAATAAAATAAGCATGGTCTTTGAGAATGAGGGTACGAGGGTGATAGTCCCGCTGGGCCCTGCGAAAGGTGAGCGGTATACAGAACCCATGCGTGAAGAAGAGGATATGGATCACATCTCTAAATTAACTGCTCGGGACGAGGATTGGATCAATCCTATGGCTGATGGTGTACTTTGATGGGAAAAGGACAACGAATTTTTCTCTGACTCTAATGGGGAGATTGAAAATTGGCAGAATCGGCTACATGATGTATCTGCACTGCGATGTCTTAGGATCACAAAGAAATTCTGGTGTATTTCCTCAGAGGTAAGAGAACTTCCCTACTTTGATGGTTCTAGTAGCATTAAGGAGTTTTTGTGCACCTTTGAAGCTAAAGTCCCAAGGGAAAGAAGGCTATGGGCCCTTAATCCAGCCATACGCGCAACTCCCGCGAGGTGATGGGACACGCATAAGGGGGAATTCCAGCATTAGGAAAAATTCTGCGACATGATGATCTTACGGTTTAAACCCCTGAATCACCTGCGTGTAAAGACTTTATTGGGGCCAAGGGACTTGTGTGAGCACTTGTCCGCATGGATGGAAGAGTGGGGTGAAAGAACTACAGAGGAATGGGTCCATCTGTTTATTCATGCCTTGGGGCCAATCCTGACCGCATATTATTTAGAAGCAGAATTACACCAACGCACCCGCCACTGGGAAACCCTGAAGGACGAGTTCATAGGGACATTCGGGTTGATAGGAGGAACGGATGCACTCAGAGAAGCTCTACAGGATATTGATGCCTTAGTATTTGATGAATCACACCCTTGCGCAACACATGGGGCACCAACATGGGAAACACAAATTCAGGATATTGTCAACTGTCGTAATTTATCAATAGAGGAGTGCGATGAAGACCCGCAAAATGTCTCTATCGCAGAATCAGAGGGGGAGCGCGCAGTTGTTGGACCGCCACTACAAACCGTTGATGTCACTAAGCCTCTGAAGCTGCGAGAAGTCAACATTGGGACGAAGGCGTAGCCTAAGTTAGCTAAAATATGGGACTATTGGGATGATGATATTCTGGGAAAAGTTGCATAACTCCTCACAGAATACCAAGACTTATTCTTGACACAATTTTCGGAACTCAAAGGGATTATAGGGGACCTAGGAGTCATGCACATCACTTTAAAACCAGATGCGTGCGCTGTGAAGTAGTGCCCTTATCGGTTGAACCCCAAGTACAAAAAAAAATTCGAGGAAGAAATCGACAAAATGCTCGCCGCAGGTATCATCGAATCGGTCGAATAGTCAGATTGGGTAAGTCCTATGGTGGTTCAGGAGAAAAATACTAAGGGAGAGATACAGATCTGTGTTGACCTGCGCAAATTTAATGATGCTTGCGTGCATGACCCCTTTCCTATGCCATTCTCAGATGAAATCCTTGATAGCGTGGGGGGGGGGAGGCAGGAGGCATACTCGTTCACTGATGGGTTATCGGGCTATCATCAAATCAGGATCGCACCTGAGGATCATAGCAAGACCACGTTCGCTACTAAATGGGGTTCATTTCAATACACCGTTATGCCATTTGGACTCAAGAATGCCCTTGCCAAGTTTTCGCGGGTATGGGCCTATCAAACCACCTGCAAGAAGTTGATTGGGAAGACACCGTTTAGGATGGTTTATGGCAAGGAGGCCATTATACCCATGGAGTATATTGTTCCTAGCCTGCGCATCGCCACCTTTACGAACATATCAGAGCCATATATCATGGAGGAGCATTTAGCGTAGCTTGTGGCTTTGGAGGAAGACCGTTTCATTGCTAATTTCCATCAGCAGGTTCAGAAGGCTCGGGATAAGGCATGGCATGATCGACATATTCAGAAAAAGAAATTTGCAGAGGCAAAATTGGTCCTACTGTATGATAGCCAGTTTACGAAACACCCGGGGAAGTTTCGTCAGCACTGGCTAGGTCCCTATATGGTGAAAGAAATCACGGATGGAGGAGCTGTTCGGCTAGCCACACTGCGCAGCGATATGATACCAAGATATGTCAATGGAATCTGGATCAAATCATATCGGATCAAATGACTATATGGCTGGAGTATTTGTATGGGGCGAAATACGCGCACAAAGGGAGGCAATGGCAGGCAGGACCATTGTATGCGCAGAGATCGATCGCAGGTTTGGAGACCCGGAGAGGTGCACTGGGAGCGCAGGGGTGTGTTCAAAGTGCAGCAGGTGCGCTGGGAGCGTAGGTGTGTGTTCAGAGTGCACCAGGTGTTCTGGGAGCGTAGGGGTGCACTGGGTGCTTAAGAGGTGCGAAAAATAGCCGTTGGAACAGTAAAATTAGGTAAAAAAAAAATTTACCATTGAAAGGAGTGGGTGGCCGACAATTATTGAGGCGATTTCCAAAGATTTTTTACCGTTTACTTGATGGTAAATTCCAGATAAGTTTCACCCAACTATTGGTTGATCTCCAAGGCTATAAAAGCATAAGGATAGCTCAGAATAGGGTTCCGTGTATCTTGAGAAATTGGTGTTTTGTACGAGTCTGTGACTATTGCGCCTTGTTCATGTCTGAGCGTGCATCCCCCTTAGATAGTAGCCACCCTGAGTTCATTTTTCACGCTGGAATGACTATATCTAATCCCATAAAATCTTCTTAGACTGTGGCCTTGACGGAGAGAGAACTTGAGGAAGTGCTGGAAGTTCACCCTGAAGTGGAGGAGGTTATGTCCACACCAAGTCGGGGGAAGAAGAAGGAGAAAGAAAAGGCGCAAGGGTCGGGGAAACCTGCGAAATGGGCTGGGGTAAAGCCTCGCACCCCTCCTCAAAATGTGAAGTCCCCGCGAGCGGTGCCCCATGCACGTTCACCTAACCCGTTGAAGAGACCCCTGTCCGCTCAAGAAGAGGCCCATATTGCTGAACCGATCAACTAGCTACCGCCCTATGTTCGGCCACGCAGGCCCTCGACACACACGCCTAAGAATCTCAATGGCCTGCATGCCTATCTGCAAATGCCACTGACTTTGGGTGAGGTCCCCATCATTGGAGAACCCTTTGGAAACTCCATGAGGTAAAATTCGATGACCATGACCTGGCCAATTAGGAGGCCTTCCCCGAATTGGCACTAGAAATATATCTTGAAAGGCTATTGGAAGATGATGGGATAAAAATAGTCCCCATGCCATGGGTGCGTGGATTAGCTGGCTTCGGGCTCTTAAACTTGCTGAGGATGCCTTATTTTGGCTACTACAATATCACAGAATGACTTGTGTGCAATCTGCTTGCCCTGGTCCATGATGGCAGCTTGTGGATCCAGGATCGAATCCCCATTGATGTCGCACTTATTCACCATATTACTGGTCTCCCTATGAAAGGGCCAGACCCTACGTTGCACGTCGGCAAAAAGGATGAGCAAAATATCACTGAAAAGGTGCATGAGGATTGCCATGTGGAGCGGAATACTCGGGGGTTCATGAACAGCACCATCAGTGACCCCGGTGAGCAGATGGGTACCTTGTTGCTGGCATGCAAGATGATGCACAAATTCTAGGCTGCCACCGTCCCTGCGTACGTAATTCAGCTGGTGGGCCGATGCGAAAAGGGGGCATGCTTCAATTGGTCCCAGTTCCTGTGAAATGAATTTCTGGCAAATGTACGCGAAACCCAGGATCAAGGACGAGCATTCTGCTACTCCTAGTTGCTGCTTCTCATCGTGTTGGTCGCATGGGAAGCCCCTGAAAATTTGGTCCTCCTTGAGCTCACCCCCGATATGTGCAAGGGGGCACGATACGCGAAATTTTGGGACTCAAAGGACATGCAACGTATTGAGGAAAATCAAGTCTTCTGGGTCCTATTTCAGAGTGGGCTCGTAGCAGCGATCAACTCCCGACCACACTTGTCGCCAGCAGTTTATGATAAATACAAAGCATAACAACATTTCAAGTGACCATGCATAATGTACAAATTAGAGGCCGTAAGGATCCAGCATGGGTCTCACTCCCATACATGGTTATTGACGAGGACATTGATCGCCTAATTGCCACTTGGCCTCCACATTGGAAGCTTGGATTTAAATCTGGTTCGAAGGACACCGCCGGGACGAGCACCACCAAAGTAACCAGAGGAAAGGGCAAGGGTACTGGGCAGGAAGTGGACCCGAGATCACAGAAGGGTTCGCAGCAGGGCAAGAGCACTAAGAAGGGCGCAGAACCAACATCATAGAAAGATTTGCAGCAAGATCTGGGCGCCGAAGGTATGGATGCGGGAGGTGCTGACTCCCCTCAAGGTACGAAGTAGAAGGATGACCATGTTAAAGGGCCACAGAATAAGCAACGAGCTCAACGGATAGAACGTGACATAGGAGTTATGTTGACAGAAGAAGACCTAGAGCAGATCGCAGATGCGGTCACCTTGGCTGTAGAAGAAAAATGGTTGGCCCTGGAAGAAAAAAATAAAGCCACAATCGAGACACTCTAGGCTAAGCTCCAGGCCCTGTAGCTAAAGATTTATACCTTGCAAACAAGTATGATACAGGAAAGGTCGACCCCAGTAACAAGCAGTGCAGTCGTCAGTACGCTAAAAAGCCGCCTCTGCCCTCTTCCGGGCACAACGCTCATGCTGAGTCCACCCGACTTAGGAGCGCAAGTCCAGGCCTGCGTAGAGGTGCAACTGGATCTAGCCTGCCTGCTGCATGAACCATTGTGGATCCTTCACGCATCCCTGTTCGACGATGTTCAACATAGATACCGGCAAGTGCACCAGCAGCTCAGTGCAGTTGAGCAAACAATTGAAGAAAAGACTGCTGAGGTATCCTAGGCACAGGTTGCATGTACCCTCGCTGCTGCGCAGCAGATAGAGCTGGAACACCTAATCACTAGCTCTGCACAGATGTCACAGAAGAAATCCAAGATTTTTCCACCCCCCAGGCCAAGATTTAGGGGCTTGTTGCAACGTTAAAAGCTTCAAGGACTAAGATCCAAGCGGTCAGAATAGAGATGGAATAACAGATTGCGGCCTTACAAGCCAAATTGCAGCCAGAAATGCCACCGAAGGTAAGAGCCCAACAAGCTGCGCTGGTTACAGAGGCCACTAATGTCATTACAGGTTAGATTGCTGAGGGTGTCGAACTGTTGGAAACAACTATGCAACTATGGACCAAGGTGAAGTGCGACCCTCTCCTGTGCGAAATCAACCAAGAACTGCGCCAGAAGGAAGAAGAGTTTGAGCAGCTGGAAGCCACTATGCCTACTTTGATCCTTGCTCAATGATTGGCACGACTACGTACCGGCCACACCCTTTTAGATGACATTGAAGAGCTCCGCCAGAAAAAGAGGGCTCTTAGCAACCGCCTTAAGCCTTGGGCTGATGAAGCCCTCAAGCTCTCTCAGGACATCGATGTCACCATTAAACAAATTAACCAGACTTTGGAGAGTGCCACCGCTGCTATCGAAGGCCCAACTTCACAGAAGTTGGTGAATATTGCTCAGAATGCTGCTGCGCAAATTGAAGGAGTGTTTCCCCCACTGGTTGATGCGATTAGGCTATTGCAGGCATTGGTGGAGAACCCACAGCCACAATGACTTGGGACGAGTCATAAGATTGTGTTTGGGGCCTGTTGGAATGGGGCTCCCTAAGCTGTGAATTTTGTATATTTTTGTATTAATTAGTCTAACACAGAGATTTTGGGGCGGGTCAAAGCCCCGAATGGATTGCAATGGGTCAAAGGGTATAGACCTAGAGTCCACAAACCATGGTTTTCGGACCACAGGATAGTGGAGGCTACATCGATATAAATAGATGAATAGTTTGAGTCTAGAGGTAGGCATGAATTAAGAATGATGTTACGTGCAAACTGTTAGATTTGTTTTGGGTTGTTTTTGGTAAGGACTCCTGCTGGCTGTGTGCGTGGAGATCCTCAGTCCTGTTGTGTACGGACCCCGCTAGGATGTGTGCGCAGGCTGTTTTTGCTTGTAAGTGGATTTTTGGATATTAATGTATGCAGAATATAGTTGAAGTACCTTTGTGCTATCTGGATCTATCGTGTTTACTGTTGATGCGAATCTATGGTGTTTGTTTAAGCTGCGAATATATCTGTGTTATTTGTTTGTGCTACGAATGTATCTGTAGCTGCATTTATGATATTATGTGCTAGTAATTACTGATACACACGTGGATGTGAAGGTATTGAATAGATACGTGAATGGTAATAGCTATCTTATGGTTAATAACTGATTATGCTGTCAAAATCCTGAGAATATACTTGCTCTGTGCGAATTCGATAAGTTGTGAATGCAGATCTGCCTTAATTACCTACTCTCTCCCAGGGTGTGGAAACCTGGTTCCAACACCCTCCCATGCTACTTCGGGTGAGACCTTGGCCTGCAAAAGTGGGTCATTTTCGAAAGGGCTAGTAGTATAGGGGTTTGTTGGCAAACCTTAATCTCTGAACCTAGGTCAGGACCCCTCAATCTAACAACATTTTTCCATGATTCTATCACCAGACTGCGGATTTTGTGGGCTTTATATTATAATGGTTGTATAGGTGATTGGTCGGCCTCATTTTTCGGTGCCCGCCCTCGTGGTTCTGGTGCTATCGTAATGGAAGATGGAGGAAAAGTTAGTTGGATCGCTCCTGATTCTCCAAAGTCAAAATAGGCGTTGTTGATTCAAGAAAGCCACCTCAGATAACACCTTTGACTCTTCAGTCTACAAAGAACTGACATTTCTTCCAAGTTCAAAAATGTAAGGAAGATTCCGAACACAAGAACGCTGAGAAAATGCTGTTTTGTTCACATCATGCTCATCCTGTTTGAAATGTTTGACATGCATATGAGGTAAGATATCTCCCTACGCGTATTCCACTATGGGCATTGGCATTGCGATTAGGTATGTATCCAGAAGATCGCAGATCGATGTTTCTGTATCTTGTGTGATGTTTGACCACTTCTCATTAAATTCATTGGCTGCCTCCTTGTGTGCCTCTTCTGGCACTTGCACATTATCAAAGAGAATTTCGGGAAACTTTTATGAAAGTAGAAATTGTGCCATGTGAGCTTTAGTAACTCCATAAAATTCTCCTCTTCTTCCTGTCTTTACAGAGCTTCACTCCATTCGAATTGGTCTGTTGAGCTATGACTTTAGGTTTCTTGCACACGCTGGTTGTTGGAGAATAGCTACGTGGTTGCAAGCCTTTGCAGTATTCAAATGCGCTGCTCCAAACATTTAGTTCCGAGCTTGATTACCATAGATTTAGGATACCCTCAGAATTACTAAATGTTGAGATGGACGAAAAATTCTGTTTCCATAGATAAACCAGGTTTAGTATGGAAGGTTTTAAACCAAAATGAGTGGGAAAGTGGGAAGATTTTATCAGATCACAATATACACGTAAAAGAGAGTGGGCGATGGAGGCCAACAGGCAGCTGGTCACGGACGGGCTGAACCTGACTTCTGAGTTGGCATCTGCAGACAGACCTTTGGAACTTAGAAGCTCAACGGTCTGAATCTAGTTTGTCGGCCTCTTAACGACAACTTTCATTCAATTTCTTCGTACTGTGCTTGTTGTCTGTTCCATTAGGGACACCTAATATTTATTTTAATCCTGAGACCTCAATTATGACCCTGAACTCAATTACAACCTTGAATTGTGCAGATCTAACTCCAGAGGCAATGTTAACCAAATTGGGTTGTTGGTGGTGTGATAAAAGGGAGACGGTGGTGCCCTGATTGCGGTTAAAGGAAAAATCATTGATTGAGTATACTTTGATATGCTATAAGGTAAGAAGGCTTCCTTCCTTCTAATGTCCATGGAGCTCATGCATAGAGCAGGGTGTTTGGACTTGGTTGTTTTTACCACCTATAGGTGCACTTTTGAAGAAGAGGCAATTTCCTTGATTTTTATTTATTATATATGCCCATTATTTTCCGTATGCACTCCATGCACAACAGAATATGAATAATGATAATAAACTCCACTATTTGCACAACTACCCATGGAAATAACCCAACGTGGGTCTAGCATTTGATCAGAATTGCTATCTATTAAGATATGCGATGGAGACTTCTTCATGTACTATTAAGACAGGCGATGGAGACTTCTTCATGTACAATTGGAGAAACTTGCAGGATGCTAGTCTACAAATGGATGCATCGTATGTAGCATCTCTCCTTATGGTGTATAGACATAAATGGGTAATTAAAAGGGCGTTTTATTTGATTTTTTAAAACTTTTCCCCATTCCTAGAAAATGAAAGGGGCACTTTCATAATGCATTTTGTAATGGGGGGAATTTTTTTTCTTTTCACCATTAATGCATTTGAATGATGTGGGACATACACATGTTAAAAGGCATTTTAAACACTGTGTGTTTTTTTTCCTTTGTACACATGTTTGGCACATTAAATTTCTTTGTCTTTCCATGTAAAAGAGCCATAGTAGGCATCATATTTTTGCATCGAAAATTTGGCATGTAAATTGCTGAATGCTATGTAAAAGGCCATAGTTGACACCATGAAATTCATGATGTAAAGTTGATTATAAAGCATTGTAAAAGGATTTTTTAGCCACCCTTATGTGAGGGAGATTGAGAGGCATATTTTTACGCATTAAGCCTTGTTGGCCTCTTTGTAATCAGGTTGAATGAGGAGATTTCCTAAGCGATTTTGGCATGTAAACTTGACCAATGAACTCTTGGAAAGTGTTCCAAAAGATGTAAATAGGTATGATTAGCTACAAGTTGCAAATTTTGGCAGGTGTGGGCTTTTGAATTTTGATTCTGAAGGACCGCGGTGAAGGAATCTTGAAGGAATGTGCATTTTTCAGGCATTTGTGTTACAACAGTTGCAGGTGTTCGCATTATGTTCCAATTCCGAGGAACGTCAGGTGAAGGAGTCATGATGGAATGTGCCTTTCAGAGAAATTTCATATAGTTGAGTTGATTGAAGCTGATACTTTTGGAGACCAAAAGTTTCTTTGTGGGGAGGTGTGATCCGGAAGGACCTTCGCACATGAAAAGAGCTTGGCGCCATGTTGATTTGAAGTTGGTGACAAGTATTTAAGTAGGTGAAATTATGTTTATGCATTTTATTAAACCCATGCATTATTGATATAAATTAATATTTGTGAGAGAAATTTGTCTCACATTATTCATTAATGTAATTCGGGAAATTGGTTTTATGTGAGAAACCACCTCACACCAATTCTCTATTATTTCTCAATTATAGGTTGAGGGAATCAAGGGCATGGTTGGAAAGTCTTTAGGTGGTTTTAAGACTTTTCCACTATTGAACCTGAGATTGTTGGAGGTCCTAATTTCATGGACTTTGTTTTTCCTTCCTTGTAGTTAGGCCCTATAATTGTGGGTATTGTAATTAATGTTCTTTGTTGGAAAGTGGGTGAGGAAAAATATATATATATATATTCCTTATGTAAGCCATGGGAGGAGGAGAAGACAGGAAAGAATACTTAGCCATTAAGAGCCATAGTGCTTGGCTAATTCTTGGCCAGAGAGCTTGAATGTAAGAAAGCTTAGTTTTACGAAGGAATATAGAGGATTTGCATTCCAATTGAAGCAGATCCAGAGATGTATCCCTAGTGATATGGAGGGGTAAACTCCGTTACCAATTGGTTGTCTCTCTCTTATGTGTTTTGTGCTTCTTGATTATGTGCAGTTCATTTAATTATGTTTACGTGGACTAACATGCTCATTTAAGCCTATATAAGCCATAGTCAATTAAAAGATCTTGGTACCATACACGATGGTTAGAGTAGTACTCGACTCCTGATCAGATCAATGTGTGTGTGTGTGTTATCAAATATTCCACTATCATTTCAATTCACCCATTATTTTCTCTCTTTTGTTATTTAAACCTATTGTGAGATGGAATAATCCACTTCACTTCCATTTTCATTTCACTTTTTCACATGTTACATTCTCTATTATAATTCATTGAAGTTGCATTTAATTTTCAATTAGAAAAAATTGAGATATGAACTAATCCACTTCATTGTTATTTTCATTTCAATTTTGTACATGTTCCATTATCTATTATAATGTATTGAAATATTGATGAAACATTTATTCTACAATGTATTATACTTTTGGACATCAAAGTATGCAAAACATCCACAATGATGGCATTCAATAATTAGAACCACATTAGATTTTTGGTGATAGTAATATGCTTGGAAAAAAGGTTGACAATTTGCAACCTTTTGTTGGCAATGTTGTATATTCTTTTCACCATCCTCATTCTAGAGAGATTGTTCTCCCCCTTATAGAATCATTCCATAATGTATCTCTTGGAACAACAAAGGTACTTTAGACATCATTCTTCATTGTTTTTGTAGAATTGGATCTTATTATATTGATTATCTAATCCACGTTTTATTTTATTTTTGTTTGTAGAACACTATTCAAATGAATATCTTGTTAGATAAAATAATGCCCATAGTCAACTAGGATGGCCTAATTGCCTTCCTCCAAATGAACATGGACCATATAAATAACAAGAAAATGCAATTTTTTTATGTTTTTATTTTTCTCTTTATTTTAATTTTAAACCTCTCATCTTAGGCATGCTTTTGTTTCTTATCAACAATTCAAATATTTTATATGCAGAACATGGTTCATTGCGAACAATTTATGGAAAGACAAACCATAAAATTTATGGGTATAATGTTCAAAGTAATGGATCCATTCAACTAGATGCTTCACATCATGCTTAGCCTAGATTTATTATTTATAGAATAAATGAAATTACTTTCCTTCATTTTGGTATAGACATGATTGAATTTCACATAAATTTCTAGTCGAATATTGATAACCTCTCTATTGTCCAAAAGTGTGAGGTTTTCCATGAATCTTCTCTTGGTATATGGGTTCTTAGAGGATTTAAAGGAATTTTTTTATAAAAATGTAAGAGTGAGTGAGGTTCTCATCGATTCTCTTGTTTCAATAACGTGGATCCTAGAAAACAAGTTCATGTTCTAAGAGTGCTTACCCAAGTTAAAGAGATACTAAAAGAACGGGTTAGTCCTCTATTGTAAGTGACACATGTTCATGGTGGGAAATATAAATATGTTTTCCACACAACTATATTCCCACAATATTTATCAATGACTACACAAAATCCCCCACTACGTGTTGAACAACTTTATTTCCTAATTGTGAGGAGACACGGTTCCCACTCCAAATATTTTGAATGTTATATCAAGAGAGAATGAGTGATGGATGCATTACTTTTCAAAATTTGAAACGATAAAAATTATAGGGATGTTTAAATTGACATGGATTGAATTGTTTCTCTCCTAAATAGATTCTTGTTAGCACAAAAAGTGGTATATTCTTGCATGTTGTTGTAATGCTCCATGGGATGTTTTTAATGTGTCAATATTATTCATAGATGAGAAAGGGAGAAATAAATATGGGCCTACACATAATGATGATAGTTAAATGTTCACAATATTGATCCGACAATGTCGCAAGCTAATTTTGATTGTCAATTGGTTATTTCTTGATAAAAAATCATGAATTATTTTGCAAAGTATTATTAAAAAACCAAAAATGGGTTATAAATTTATCCAAATATGATAAAATAATTTTTAAATGAAAGTGGATGTGAAGATCTACTTTGTGTGTATGCAGAAGGATCCTTGTAGAAACACTTGCAAATTGTGACATTATAGCATAAGAAACCTACCATATGTTGTTGAAGCTACCTCTTGTTGTGTGTAGTCACAATTTTTTTCCCTTCAAGAAATTATCAAGGGATTCTTATCAATTTTCATACCAAAATAGGCTGTTATGAAACTAGCTCACAAAATAGAAGAAAAGAGAGATCAATGACTTATAAATCAACCTCTTTGAGGGGGAAACATTTACATTACATAATGAACAATTCTTGGATGATACAAATGAAAAAAACTCATTTCTATATATAGGAGTCCATGGGGTCACAATATAGTCCTTGCTGACATAACAATAATAATGTAAGGGCACAAAAATAACAATAGTGGCTTTTGGACTAGACAACACAATGGAGAGTGACGATATTAGGGTTCTTTGTTCTGGGTTTCTCACTTGCACCGCGGCGGCCTTGGGCTCCAAGAACGGGTGGTCAAGCATTGACATACCTCTGCAACAAAGCAGACAAAGGAGATAAGAGACCCCCATAGATCTAGATCCCTCTCAAACCAGCTCGGACCCAGGGTTTCCACCGGTCCTATTGCTACCCACACCCAGTCACGAAGGAAATGCAACTACCAAGGTTGGGATGGGTGTTTTACTGGGTGAAGCCCCTAGCACGGTTGCTTCAGAAGGCCATGAAGATGCTGGAACTAGACCCCATCGCGATGATCTAAGCTAAATTTCCTGGCCAGGATTTGGTGGGTATGGATGCGGCTCTCGTGAGACGGTGGCGTTTGGGCCGCACAACCCTCTTCCCCTACTAGTGGCTATGGGTCTCCATTGCTGGAACATGTACAGGGTCACATATGGCTACCTCACGCGATTGGGTCTTGCCTGGTCCCCTCTACTCCAATTGATGGTACTTACCCCAGGGACCTTGAGGCATCCTCAACACAAATGGAGTCCGCCATTGCAGAAGAACCCATAATAGATTCTGGCGGGAGATTACAAAATGAAAACAACAACCACAGACCAGGTAAACATAAACAGATTTCAAATTTTCATTAAAACCCATGTTGGGAAAAATATAGTTTTATGGACAGAGGAAATAGAATAGGTGATATATATCAAAATGAAAATCACACAAGCTCATGGATACCCAGTGCCATTGCAATCACTGATACATGAAAGCAGAGCACTTCAACACTACAGAACCATAAATGATTACTCCATAACCTCTAATTCCACCATTATATCAACCTATGGCTGCGAGGAGGAGGAATAGGGGACCGGGGAAAAACAAAAAACTTTGGTGGAGAAAGGGAGGCAGTATCTCAAAACAGAATCACAATAATACAAGGCCTTCCTTCAAGAAAATACTATAGGGGAACAAAAACAACTGCCCCTATAGAACCAAAGGGCAATACCCCCAAGCCCTACGTAGTAAAACAACTGAATCATACTCCTAAACTGGCCATAGATATACCTGATATTGATGATAATCGAAACAAATTTCAGGAACAAGAACTTATATGCCGCTTCATTAGCTTCTGGCCCAAACCAATGGACCTTTTTCAATGGATATTCAAAAACTGGACCTTGGAGTGCGAAATACACCTATGCTCAAAAGGATTCTTTATAGTTAAATTTCAACATTCATAAATCATAGACTACATTCTCCAGGAGGGTCTGTGGTTGTGGGGTTCGACGGGTCTTTACATCACCCCATGGTTCCTGGACTTTGATGCTAATACTATGGTTGTTTCCATAATTCCGGTCTGGGTCAGACTATACGATATTCCCTTACATTTCTGGAGTGACAAAGTCCTTCAAATTATTGGGAATGTCATTGGGCGATACATCAAAATAGATACACAACGAATGGAGGAGAGAATATTCACCTTTGCACGTATTTGTGTCAAAGTAGATCTCAGTAAGGACTTCCAGAAAGCATACAGTTGGTACATAAATAGCAAAAATGGATGCAACACATAGATTATGAAAACATATCCTTCTGATGCAGAATCTGCAAACAGACCGATCATCTAAAAAATACATGTCCTGAAGAAAAAGAAAGATACTTGAAAAAAGAAGAGGGTCGGGAAACCACCCAAAGGATGGAAATTTTCCCCATGTGACTCAGAGGAGGAGATAGAAGAAGAAGAGGAAGTACCCAATACAGATGGGAACAAAAAGTCAATAGTTATCTCGGATGCACAAGAAAAAGAAACACATGATCTATTTGAACTACAAACACAACATGACCCACCCACAAAAGACCCAGTTGTACCAGACAGAGGTGGGAACAAAAGGCATCATTCATCATACACCTCCAACTCAGAAAAGGACGTTAGAGCAACTACAGTTGAAAATCAGCTCGCCCTTGTCTCTTCCACGTGATCTCAAGGAGCATGGCGGAAGGTGGAAAAAAAGAAAGGGAGAAAAACTTAGTTTTTATCCCCATTGTATATTAATGATCTTTGCTTGTAATTCTTGAACACCAGTCTAGGCTAGTTGTTGGTCTTTTATCTACTGATGCAACATGTAATTTTGTTTCTTATAATAAAATTATGATTTTTCGTGGGGAAAAAAACAATAGTGTCTTTTTATGGGGCACAATAATAACAATATGGGGGCTACATGGGTACAAAAATAACAATAAAGGGGCTACACTAACAACAATAAGGGACTACACTAGTAATATAAGGACCTAACATGCCCCTCTCCCTCAAAAAAGTGTTTTCCTCAACGCTTGAGTAGTTTTGGATGCTTTTATATAAAATTCTCATCCTCCCATGTGGAATCTTCAGTGGCTAAGTTCTTCCACTTGATGAGATACTCTGAAATTGATTGATTTCGTAGCTGTCGAGTTCTTGTTTCCGTGATTTCTTCAGGTTACAATATGATTTTTCCTTCCTCGTCAAGTTATGGAAATATTGTTTGAACTAGAATTTTGTCACCTATAACCCTCTTTAAGCATGAAACATGGAAAACTGGGTGCACTTGAGATTAAGTAGGAAGCTCCAATTTGTATGCCATAGTACCAATCTTTTGCAACACCTTGTAAGGACCTTAGTACTTTAGCGATAATTTACTATCCTTCTTAGCTTGCTTGAGGGACATTTTTTTTTTATGGTTGTAGCCGTAAAAATACACAGTCTCCTACATCAAAAATTCTCTCGCTGCGATGTTGATTTTCCTGTTGTTTCATTCAATTTTGTGCCAAATTTAGGTTATCCTTTAAGAGTTGGAGAACTTGTTGTTGATGCTCAATGTGATCTTCCACTGCTTGAACCTTAGAATTTTCTCTTAAATATGATGTGATGGACAGTGTATGATATCCATAAAATGCCATAAATGGGGTCATTTTTGCTGCATTATGGAAGGAAGTGTTATACCACCATTTAGCCAGACGCATGACACATTGTGTTTGTTTATCAGATACAAAACAACGTTCATATATCCTTCCAAACATTTGTTCACTATCTCAGTTTTCCCATCGGATTGATGATGATAAGATGAGCTATGAGCCCGTTGAGTACCCAAACAAGAAAATAATTCCATCCAAAAATTTCCGGTAAAAATGGGATTTCTGTCGCTTACAATAATATTTGGGTTTCCATGTAGCTTTTGAATTGTTTCCATAAGTGCAGTAGCAACTATACTTTCTTTAAATGGATGCGATAATGCACAAAAGTGTGCATACTTGGTAATTCTATCAACTACCACCATAATGACATTCTTTCCTTCAGACTTAGGTAAACCTGTGATAAAATACATTAAAACCTCCTCCCAACGTTGACTTGGAATGGATAAAGGATGTAGAAGACCCAAGGTCTTAATTTCCTCAACTTTATTTTGTTGGCAAACCAAACATTCCGCTACAAACTTTTAAATATCAGATTTAAGGTCATCCAAAAAAAAATCTTTCTTCACCCTATGGTAAGTTTTTAAAAATCCTGAGTGTCCTCCTAAGGGAGAGGTGTGCAATTCCAAAATAATATTTTGTTTTAGTTGGGAATTATGACAAAGATATAAGTGATCTTTGTACCATAAGGAATCATTTTTCCAACTAAATGTGTCATATGTACTAGGATCTTGCTACAACTTTTGAATGAGTTTCCACTCTTCTTCATCATTTTTCTGTTCATCCCTTGCTTCGATTATCCAATATGGTTGGATAATAGAAATGGCACAAAGAAATTCTTCCGCCTCTTCATCCTTTCTTGAGAGTGCATCTACAACAAAATTTAGCTTCCCTTTTTTGTAGATGATTTCAAAGTCATAACCCAACATCTTTGTGACCCATTTTTTATACTCTTCTGAAGATAGTCTTTGTTCCAAAAAGTATTTAAGACTATCATGATAAGTTTTTACCTTTAAGTGTCTTCCCATTAGGTAAGGTTGCCATTTATTTAGTCAATGTAGTATTGCAAACATTTCCTTCTCATAAATGTATTTCTGTAAATACTTTCCTTTGATTGGACGAATTTCAAAGAAATGGGTCTTCCTTCTTGCATTAAAACAACACCAATTCCATTTCTTGAGGCATCACATTCCACAATAAAGTTTTTTGTGAAGTCTGGCATAGCTAAGTTCAGTTTTAGGCACATTTCATCTTTTAGATGTTCAAATGCCTTAGTTGCTTCAAGAGTCCATGAAAATACATATTTCTTCAATAATGTTGTTAGAGGTGCTGCTATTCTCCCATAATTCTTAACAAGCTTGCGATAATACCCTGTTAACCTAAGAAATCCTTGCAACTACTTTATGGTTGTGGGGACTTTACATTCCTTAATGGCTTTAATTTTTTTAGGGTCTACCTTAACACCCTCGTGAGATACAATATGACCCAGATATTCCACCTCTTGTACTCCAAAGAAACATTTGGATGTTTTTGCATATAATTGTTTCTCCTGCAATAGTTTGAGCACCCTGTCAACATGTTCAACATGATCCTTCCAAGACCTACTATAGATTAGTATATCATCAAAAATACTAGCACAAATTTTCTAAGGAAGGGTTTGAAAATGGAATTCATCAACCCTTGAAATGTAGAAGGTGCATTGGTAAGGCCAAAAGGCATGACCAAAAATTCATAATGACCCTCATGAGTTCGAAATGTTTTTTTCGGAATATCTTCAATCTTTATTCTAATTTTATGATATCCTAAACAAAAATCCAACTTGGTAAAATAAATTGGTCCATGTAATTCATCCAATAATTCATCAATCACAGGAATGGGAAATTTATCTTTAATAGTGAGCTTATTGAGCTCCCTATAATCCAGAAAAATGCACCATGGTCCATCCTTCTTGTGCACCGATACTACTAGAGCAAAGAAATAACTTTTAATAGGTTGAATTATACCAACCTCTAACATTTCTGCAATCATACGTTTAATTTTTATCTTTTGGACATAAGGATATCTGCCAAAGGCCTGATGTTTAGAGGAACACTTCCTGGAATCAAATGAATAGCATGATCATGATCACGAATAGGTGGGAGTCCTTTGGGAGTTTCAAACAACTTGGAAGGATTTTCCAAGACTTTTTGGAGATATGGAGAAAGAAATGATTTTGATGTTGGAACTTATAGTGAGCATAATTGTGCAATGACGCCTCATTGTTTTTTCTTCAGAATATTTTTCATGAAATTAGAGCTTATTATCTTTCTTATCTTCCATGTGATACCCCATAATTCAACTTCCTTTCCTTCCAGAAAAAAAATTCAAGAAAATTTCTTGAAAATTAAAAGCTACCGTCCCCAAAGTTTGTAACCATTGTACTCCTAGTACAACATCAAAAACTCCCATTAGAATGGAAAGCATTGGACTATTCAATACATATTCCCCCATGGTTAGCTTCATATTATGGAATTTTTGAGAGAAATTTATAGTTCCTCCATTTTCAACAATCACTTGACACTTTGGTGCTGGGTATAGGAAGCAATTCAATTCCTTGGCTAGCTTACAATGAATAAAATTATGGGTACTACCCGAATCAATCAACACTATTACCTTTTCCTTCTTGATATGTCCTTCTATCTTGAGAGTTTGAGGAGTGGTAATTGCTACCAATGCACTACAGGATATGGTCAGACTCATTTCTTCTTTCTCTAGGGTTGGTTCCTGGTGTATATGCTCTTCTTTTGAAGTTTCTTGTTCATTTTCTTCCTCCTCTTCACAATCTATGTAAAATAATTTCTTATCATCACACCTATGACCTTTAGTGTATTTTATATCACACCTGTAGCAAATCCATTTTGCTCTTTTTTCTTCCAATTGTTGTGGTGTCAACCTTGTAGGATGTGGAAGTATAGGAGTAGCGAAACTTCCATCTTTATAGATGTGAGTGATAGGCTTCCTTGTCGCCATAATTTTATATTCAATTTTTCTTGCCAACATGAATGCCTTCTCCAATGAATTAGGTTCCCCAAGGCAAACCTCATGTTGGATGTTATCCTTTAAAATCCCAATGGCGACATCAATCTCGTGTTCCTCTGGAATATCAACTACCCTTATATTAAATTTTTGGAAGTCCTCAATGTGCTCCACCACTGAAACCTTTTGTTTGACATTTATCAATTGGCGAAAGAAGTTGTGGCTCTTTGTATCCTCATAATGTGCTATCATTTCCTTTGTAAAAATTGACCAAGTGATAATTTTTACAGGAACAAAGCCATCGATACCATACAAATGTATATTTTTCTAAATATGAAGTTGCATGCATACATTTTTTGTGTTTTTAACATTATTGAGATCAAAATATTGCTCCATCTGTAGTATCCATGTTATGGGATCCTTGAAATCAAACTTCCTCATATCGATCTTTGGAATATGGTGGGTCTTAAATCCAACATTAAAGTTTATGAAATCACAAATAAAATTTATTTATTTTCTCATTATGAGTTTCCTCTACTATATTTTCACCATTAGGAATAATTTCTTGTATCAACTTTGTCAAACCTTCCTTCAAACCTTCCATGTTTGCTTTTAGATCATTCTTCATGTCTTCCATGTTGTCTTTCATTTTTTCTTCCATGTAATCCATCTTAGCTTCCATGCCATTCTTCATACCATCCATGTTAGCTTCTGCACCTTTCTTCAAACCATCCATCTTAGCTTCCAATCATTTCTTCAAAAATTCCATTTTATTTTTTTTTACTCTTTGTGAGAGCGAAATTTGTTGCACTTGCTCTTGTAATTTTGATATATCATGTTGCACTTATTCCTCTTCATGAGTCATAGTGGAGCCTTCTTAGGGATTAGTGGGTGTTGAATTATTTCTAAGGGTAATTTTAGAACCAAATACTGATATATATGCTTCAATATGCCCTTGGAATCACTTTAAACTGATTTTTCAAACAAGACTTATGCAATTTGAAAAAAAATAATGCACACCTTTTTCTTGATTTTGAGGAGCTTGATATTGAAATTGATGTATCTCTGTAATTTTAGATCCTTGAGATTTTATCTTCAGTCCTTTAGTAGACCTCTGAATCTTCTTTCCAATTCCATAGGTCTGACCTGATTTGGATTCTTCAAATCAAATTTATGCCCAATCTCCCACAATGAACTAATTATGGACTGGTTCAGTAGAGTGAACTTGTATGGAATGCCACGTGTCACTGTTTCCTCATTCAGCTCTGAAATTGATAAAAAAGAAACTACAATCCATTTGATTTCGGCCACTTTTTACAGAATTCCAATTCGATGCTCAGAGAGAGAGTTATGAATATTTTCCCAAGGTCACTTCTTTGAGCTGAAATTCAAGAGCTTGTGAAAACCCTAATTTCCAGAGATCATATCTCCGAAAATATTGTGAACCAAGTTCTAAAATTTTACAAAAAATTCTTCAAGATTTATTCACAAATGGTTCTTTTTTTAGCTCCTAAACCTTCGTAGAAAAAGTGTTATTGCGAAAATTCCATGATGACGTGTTTGAAGCACCGAAACCATAGAATCCAAAGCTCTAATACCAAATGTTATGAATCCAGCTAAAAAAATAGAATAAAAGAGATATACATGACTTATAAATCAGCCTCTTCGAGGGGGAAACCTCCTTTAATTTACATAAATGAACAATTCTTGGATGATACAAATGAAAAAACCTGCTTTCTATATATAAGAGTGCAGGGGGTCACAATATAATCCTAGCCGGCCTAACAATAATAATGTAAGGGAACAAAAATGACAATAGTGGATTTTTATGGGGCACAATAATAACAATATGGGGGGCTATAGGGGTACAATAATAACAATAAAGGGGCTACACTAACGACAATAAGGGACTACACTAGTAATATAGGGACCTAACATAGGCTTGTTCAATTATATCAAGGTTGACTTGATTTTATAAAACATTTTCCTATGAAGAAACAAAAATATCTTAGACAGTTGTTGCCCAACATAAGAAAGAGCCATGGAAGCATAGATATTTCAATACCATTGTTTTAGTTTGGCATCAATCTATTCTACTTCCAATCAAGGTTTGGAAGAGTTTGAAAAATTTTGCTAGATTGAATTTCTTTTGAATAAACCATTTCATAAAATTCCATTCGATATAGGCCTTTCACATGAAATGATAATTGAAAATTGCAATATATCGACCATGACATGTTGATTGAGCTCTTTTTTTCATATGAAAATGCTAAATATGATTCTGATTCCCTTAAACAAGAATTCAATGTTGAAGAATATTTTGAAGAGTGACAAATTTTGTCTCATAGAATACCTCCAAATAATGTCAATGTTTTTATCCTTGACAATATTGGTCGAAAGAAATTAAATATAGATTATAATTGGGAGAAAACAATGTTCTTAATTAGAAGGTGCTCTTTTTTATAAATCAATTGGGATCACATTTATGCCACTCATTTGAATATGAAAATTGTGATCCTCTTAAAATGAGTATTCAAGGAACAATTGGCATTGGGAAGACTTTTCTTATCCACTATATTTCTCATTCTATTTCTTCTTCAGCAGGTAATGGTATTAATCCATTGATATCATTCACTTTAAATGGTATTGGTGCTTGTAATATACACGTGAAAAAAATTCACTTTGCTATGTAACTTCTAATTAAAGATATGAGACCACTACATGGCTAATTTGTAGTAATACTTGAGAATAACTAAGGCATATTGATTATGTCTTGATTGATGAAATGAACTTTATAGGTTCAAGGTTACTCATATAGATAGATTCTCATTATAAGAATCATTTCTAGATAAAAAAACTATTCCTTTTGGTGGTAGATCCATCATTATTGAGGGTGACCTTAGTCAATTACCTCATTTTTCCAGAGAAAAAATCAAACTTTTCATATTACCATAAAAATTTACTTTGTACATGCATTTAAGCATTTCTTGGTATGAGTGATAGCCCTCCAAAGTTACGGGCGTGTTACAACCCATCTCAAAAATAGCCACCCATGTTGTTAAGCATGGTGATGAGTGATAATAAATCCTTCCCAGCCATAGGGGAAAAAACACCAAAATACAGTAGACAAAGAAAACCATCTCCAAAACCTGTTCCCGGGCCTCCTCTTATGAGGAAAAACCAACCCAAATAGAAACCGTTGTGGAGAGGAATGTAGAAACATAATTTTTTTACATTTATATCAAAATATGAGTTTTTGGGAGTATCTAGAAACATATAGTTTTTTTGCATGAGAAAAAACTAAGAACATATTGCTACTGAGTGTTAAAAGCTGAAACATAGGCTAGAAAAAGATATCTAGACAAAAGGAAGGCAATCTGTATCCACAGAGCCTTCCGGCCCTATTTCTCGAATCCTCCAGCTGCCCAAATCCTACTGTACACCCTCCTTAGAAAGGAAGTCTGCAACGGTGTTTCGTTCCCTGTAAATGTGACGTACAACAATGTAAGTAAAACGACCCTTCAGTAACCACAACTCTTCAATAATAGGACTTAATATATAATTTTGACAAACAAATTTCTTGTTGAACCATTTGATGATGTTAAGTGAATCCCCAAAAATCTGGAATGAAGTTATCCCTAAGTGGGTAAGCCAAAAAAGGAGGAAATGTAGTGCTTTGATCTCTGCATAATTATTTGTCCCCTGTCCAAGACCATAAGAAGGCTCCATTCTCTTACCTTGAATTAGATGAATAACTAGGCTAGCCCCACAAACGTTCTTGGGATTGGAGGCACTATCAAAGTATTACCAAGGGATGTCTCCCCTTATTTTCTCGGGGATGACAATTCTAACCTTTGATTTTATGTTTTGATAGGGCAATAGATCAAATATGGCTGCACTTTCCATAGCGAAAATGTTGGTTTGAGGGGTCTTGACCTAGGTTTAGATTTAAGGTTTACCAACAAACCCCTGTACTACTCACCCTTTCGGCAATGGCCTGCTTGCGCAGGTCAAGTTATCACCCGAAGTAGTATGGGAGGGTGCTGGAACCAGGTTTTCACACCTTGAGAGAGAGAAAGTTAATTAAAGTGGGTCCCTTAAGATCTAGCAGGCTTGCGCTGGAGAAGCCCTAACCCAGAAACCCTTAACAATATTTTTCTAAATAACTTGTGCGAAGCTCATAAACCATAAGTTAACCGATGATAAGGTGTAATAAGACAAAAAAAAACTAGATCTAATCATTTGTTACCCTTTTAAAGCATCGCATCCACGTGCGCACCAACTAATAATAGTATTTAGTAAACATACATAATCTCAGAAATCACAGATAGTGCAGCTAATAACATCACATAGAAATACTCAAATATCAACAAAATGGTCTTCTCATTCATTAATATTCAAATTCCACTTACAGACTCTTACCAGCCAGCGCACACAGCCAGCAGGGTCCTCACACAACAGGACTTAGGGTCTCCATACACATAGCCACCAAGATCCCTTACCCAGATAATCTACACAACATATCCAAAGTTCGTATCCGGACTTAATTCAAACTTAAACCTACTTCTAGACTTGATTTGTCCATCTATTTATATTATATTAGCCTGCGCTACACTATGGTTCACAAACCATGGTTTGTGGACTCTTGGTCTACCCTTTGACCCATTACAATTCATTAGGGGCTTTGAAGTGCCCTAAAACCCTTGCACTAGACTAAAATATTACAAAATATTACAAAATTGCATCAAAATTGCGGTTAGGGGACCCCGCTCCAACAAGCCCACAACACAATCTTGTGACTCATCCCGAGTCATAGCAGTAGTGCGGTCTTCATCTTAGCTTGGAGCTACTCAACTGCGGCAGAAAACGGGGGTAGGACGCCTTCACTCTGCGCGGCTTCATTCTGCACAATTTCGACCAAATTTTGTGAAGTCGATCGTTCACTAGCTATAGTGACGCTATCCAAGGTCTGTTTCAGCTACTTTACGACCGCGTCTAAGTCATACGAAATATTAAGTGCTTCATCCTGCCATGGCTTCAGAAGGTCACCGAGGACCTCCTTCTTGTGGCAGAGCTCCTTGATTTCATCTCTGAGAGTGTGGCTGGTACGAAGACATGCTAAGCGCTTTGTTGCCACGAGGGTGGGCATGGTAGCTTCCATCTGCTCAAAATCCTGCTCTTTCTGGCACAACTCCTGGTTGAACTGTCGGAGGAGGGGATCGTGCTGCATTGTTGACCATAGTCCCATAGCAGTATCTAACAATTCTGAACCCTTGGTGATATGTGCTGAAATGCTGCTTGTGGCTTCCTTTACCAGTGCGGCTTGCTGGGTGCGCACTTCGAGAGGGGTTTCTGGCTGTAGCTTGGCTTGTAGTGCAGCAATTTTTTGCTCCAGGTATGCTTTGAAAGCTTGTACTTCTGTCTTGGATGCCTTCAACACAGCCACCAAGCCTCAACCTTGGCCTGCGGCGCAGCAGAGACAGGAATCACTTCTAGCATGTCTTCACATAATCGGTCGATTAGGTGCTCTAACTCTGCTTGCTGCGCAAATGCCATGATCTGTGCTGCCCGAGCTTGGGTGGATTCAATAACTTTGGCCGTAATTGTCTACTCGGCCTCACTGAGTTGGTGCTACTCCCAAAATTCTCTATTCTGAAGCTCGACAGAGATGAACAAGTGGAGAGCGTGTAGCTACCCACTCGTTATTCTTGCAATATCAAGTCCGACTTCTCTTCATGCTTGGAATTGTGTGCATAGGGTTGGTGGTTTGATTGTCCATGCAGCGCCTCGGAAGGGTAAAATTATACTCTTAGTGGTTGTGATGACGGTTGTAGTTGGCAGGCTCGCTTGAATCAGCCTTTCCTCGTTCACGCTTTCTTGAAGGGTGTCTGATTTGAGTTGGAGCAGCTGCAACCCGATCTGGAAAGCCTCCAGCGCCACCTTCTGCTACTCTTCTAGAGCAGTCCATCGATCCTCGGAGGTAGTAGAAATGACGTCTGCGATCTTGTCGAGATCTTATTCTGTTAGCGTAACGTCCGCATCTCCTCCGGTCTTGTCGGAATTTCGCTTCTTTCACTTCCCATTGGGAGGTTCACCGGTGTGCTTTGTTCCGCGTGGGGACTCCTCGCGCTCCCCACCAAGTCCTTCAGTATTTGCATCCTACTGAGGCTCTTTTTCCATCCCCTTGGTGGCATCGTTGGAGGTTTCCTTGGTTGTTGTTTTCTCAGTGGAGCGCACCTCAGTATCCTTCGCTGTGCTCGACGGGACAATATCCTTTGGCACTACATCCTTGCCAGAGGTGCCCGCTGTGACCGGGGTAGAGGATTTAATGCCAATTTTCCATGCAGGCAGCCATATGGCGATGAGTTGGTCAATCTCTGCTTCGGTGGTCATATATGGGAGATTGTACCACACAGGATCTTTTCGTGCCTTGATCTGCACATTGTGCATGGTGACATGAAAGTCGATGATTTACTTGTACTTCTCATATACTGCGGGTGACAAGCACAGCCTGGAATGGATCGCCGCTGCCAGCACACGATCGAATAGCACCCAAAACACCTTATTCTCCTCAATGCGCTTTGAATCCTTGGAGTCTCACAAGTTTGCGTACCGTGCACCTTCACAGACATTGGGCTCGAGCTCAGGGAGAACTACATCATCAGGTGTCTCCCACGCGATCAGGGTGAGAAATACAGTAGCCAGGAGTAACAAAAGACCTTTCCATGGTCTTGCGCCTCACACACATTGTCCAAGAACTCGTCGCAGAGGTCTTGTGACCAGTTGTAGCAGACCCCCTTGTTGCACCGTCCTACCAGCTGAATACCATAGGCAGGAATGGCTAATGCCCTACACTTACGCATCATCTTACATGTGAGCAATGAGTTCCCATGCGCACTCCTGTGTCAGCAATGGTATCTACTATGAATCCACGCTTGTCGCAGTCGACCTTGTATTTTTCTCGAACTTCATCTACCACCTTCTGCTCGTATTTCTTGCCAAATCCCTTTATGGGCAGGCCGGTGATCCTATGAATCAGCGCGACGTCAATTTGGATGTGGCCCTGGATCCATAAGCATCCATCATGGATCAATGCAAGCAGCTGGCGCACAACCAAGTTCTTAGTATCATATCTCCCAAAATGGGGGATGCGCAGCAAATTCAGGATGTCAGAGGCCTATAGCCCGTGTGCCCATGGCATTGGTTCCACCTTCGGTACATTTTCATACAACACCCGCTCAAGATATAGTTCTAGGGCCAGATTCGGGAAGGTGTATTCATTCGCCAAGTCATGGTCATCAAATTTGATGAGGGGAGGCTACCGAACATATCCCTAATGAAAGGGACCTCCTGCAAGACCAACGATATTTGCAAGTATTCTCGGATAACATCTACATTCTTGGGAGTGTGCACCGTCGGCTTCCTTGGATTAGCATATGATGGTAGCCATGAGAGCGGAGCCACCAGTAGAGATTCTTCCTGGGCTGTCATATGGTGCTTCAAAGGATTGGGCGAGTGCACTTGAGGCACTTGCCGAGCGAAATGCAAAATCCTGGAGGAGGTGCGTGGCTTCACCGAAGCCCACTTCATGGCTTTCACCTTCTCCTTATCCTTTCCTTGTTCCTTACCTTTCTCCTTCCCCTTTCATTTTCCCTTGGCCGGTGTGGAAATGACCTCTTCTACGTCGGGAGTTACTTCAAACACATCTTCAGACCCAATTTCAGCGAAGGCCGTAATGGGCGACAACTCAGCAGGGTTAGAAGCAATAGTCGTTGCACAAAATATATATTCAAGGTTGCTACTGTCAGAAGGGGTAGCTCGCCTAGAAATACATATGGTGTGATCACCAAACACACAAAATTCGTAGCAAAGAACAAGGCGTAAGAAATTCAGAGAGAAAAGGAACCGATTATGACCTGCACCCCTTCCTTTATAGGCCTTCATGAGTAAAAACTGTTGGATTTGCATTAAATGTGACTTACCATCGAGGAAACGGTAAAAAATCCTCCAATATCATTTCATTAATTTCCAAATACCCGCTCCATCCAACGGTAAAATCACTTTTTCACCCAATTTTACTATTCCAACGACCAGTTTTTCTAGTTGCACACTACCCCTGCGCCTCTGTCGCACCTTTCCATGCATTCTCACCTATGCACTACCACTACGCACCTGTCTCACCTTACTTTGCCTTCCCTTCCTAGTGCGTGCAACACTCGTGATACAGATACTTCGGCAATATAGTCATTTGGTAGGCACTGGGTTGTCCCTGTAAGATTTCAGACGACTTCCATTAACGTACCCAGGCAGGTAATCTCTGCATAGTGTAGCCAAAATTATTGCACCACAATCTGTAATCTATTTTACTATATAAGGACCCAACAAGTGCTTACAAAATTTCCCTGGGTGGTGCGCAAGCTGACTTTCATAAAGAAGCACCAATTCGTCTTCCTTGAACACCTTCTGTCAGATGTGCCGATCATGCCAAGGTTTTTCTCGTGCCTTCTGTACCTGCTGATGAAATTTAGCAATGAACTGATCCTCTTCCAAGGCGACCAACTGCGCCAAGCATTCATCCATGATGTCAGGTTCCACCATGTTTGTAAAAGCTGCAATGCGAAGGATGGGGACGATATATTCCATGGGCATGATGGCCTCCTTCCCATAGACCATCCTGAAAGGAGTTTTTCTAGTCAGCTTCTTGCATGTAGTCCTGTAGGCCCAGAGCACCGAGGGGATGTGCACATCCCAATCACTTCGATTAAAATTCCAATTTTTTTTTGAAAGCCTCTACCGCCCCATGAGCCTGTGGTTGATATGGGGTACTCTTCACATGGTGGATCTGAAATTATTCTGTCAAAGCTTCAGTAGTTTCATTAACAAAATGTGTACCTCCATCGCTCATAAGGATCTTTGGGAAGCCAAACCTGGTCAGAATATGCTCAAAGATGAAGTGCACAATGGTATCTACAGTACAATCCTTCACAACCTTCTCTTCTGCCCATATGGTCACATAATAAGTGGTAGTAATGATGTAACATGCGCCAGTCTTCTTTCCCGGGGGATTGATTGGTCCTACAAAGTCTATGGCCCATTTTTTGAACACTTGCAAAGCCATCTACAGTTGCAGGGGCATCTTGTCTCTGTGCAAAGGTTTCCCTATTCATTGGCATGCATCACAGGCTCGAAAATATGCATGTGCATCGCTATGTAATGTGGGCCACCACAACCCAGCCCTCAGCACCTTCTATGCAGTGGATTTTCCTGCATAGTGGCCTCCTGCCACCCCTCCATGAGCCTCAGCCAAGATAGCTTGTCTCTCATGTTCTAATACATACCTTCGCAATACCTCATCTGATCCCAACTTGTATAATTGTCTCGCAATTAGAGTGAAATCAGCTGCGTGGGCCACCAAATCCTTTTTCTATTGCACTGAATATTCTTTAGGTGCCATCCTCGTGGTTAAGAATTCAATAATGTCTGCAAAGTGTTCATCCACTACCTTGATAGCAAAAAGTTGTGCATCGGGTAATCCTTCTTCCAGACTAGTTGGCTCTTCCCCACTCTCAGTCTAAGACAAGTGATCTGGTCTGACATTCATTCTCCCGAGCTTCACAATTATTTCAAAATCATACTTCTGAAATAGCAGTAACCATCTACAAATATTCCCCCCAACACAATCTTATTGGCCAGGTATTTTAAAGCTAAATGATCAGTGAACATATTAAAGTGCCCTACCAATAGATAGTGCATGTATTTCTGCTGGGCATACACCATTGCCAATCCTTCTCGTTCAGTAGAAGAATAGTTGCACTCTGCGCCAGAGACTTTCCTACTAGAGAACAAAACCAGATGATCAATGTCTCCTTCACCTAGCTGTGCTAAGACAACTCCTAGGGCTATTCCCGATGCATCCACATGTACATGAAAGACCTTCGCCGAGTTTGGAAATATGAGAATAGGTGCAGTGACCATATTTGATTTTAGCAGCTTAAAAATCTTCTGACATTCCTTATCCTAGAAAAATGGTACATCCTTATTTAGCAGCTTCTCCATTGGCGCAATGATCAGGGTGTACCCTTGAATAAACTTCCTATAGTAGCCTGTGTGCCCTAAGATGGAGCGCAATTGTTTCTCAATGGTGGGGACTGCTAAATTGATCATAATCGAAATCTTGGTTGGGTCAACCATAAATCCCTGCTGACATTCAACGTGTCCCAAAAAAATCCCAAATGGTATGCAAAATATGCACTTCTTGAGGTTCAACGAAATCTGGTGTTTTCTGCAAGTATCCAACATCATGTGCAAGCTCGACACATGCTTCTTTACTAATCCAAATATTGTCAAATCATCAAAATAGACCTCCAAAAACTTATGGATGAATTATTTGAATACTGCTACAACTATGAGCGAGAAAATGGCAGGGGTATTCTTTAGTCCAAACAACATAACAGTGTATTGGAAGGAGCCCCATTCAGTTGCAAAGGTTGTCTTGCTGCGATCTTCTGGTGCAATTCTGATCAAATGGTACCCTAAAAACCCATTAGTGAATGAGTATGATTCCTGATCTCCCAAATTATTGAGGATTTCATCAGAGAATTGCATAGGGAAAGGATCATGTACGCATGCATCATTCAACTTGCGAAAATATACGCAGATCCTTATCTCTCCTTTGGTTTTATTTTCTTGAACTACCATAGGGCTTACCCAATCAGACTATTCTACCGGGTCAATGATACCTACAACCACCATATTATCTATTTCCTCCTTGACTTTCTGCTTATACTTAGGGTTCAACCGATAGGGTTGCTCCTTGATAGGACGTGCGTCCAACTTTAAGGTGATTCTCATGACACCCAGATCTCCTACAATTCCTTTGAGCTCAGAGAACTTTGTAGGAAATAGGTCCTTATA
This sequence comes from Pinus albicaulis, assembly GCA_034641835.2. NCBI lineage: Eukaryota > Viridiplantae > Streptophyta > Pinopsida > Pinales > Pinaceae > Pinus > Pinus albicaulis. The sequence goes on from CM076576.1 coordinate 931,334,457, forward strand.
TTCAGTCAACAGCTCTGCAATATTTCCAGTAGTATCATTGTCCCAGTAATCCCTAATTTTGGCCAACTTGGGCCACTTTTCTGTCCCAATGTTGACTTCCTTCAACTTTAATGGTTTGGTCACATCTACTTCCTGCAATAGGGGTCCTGAAACTGCATGCTCTCCTTTCGAATCCAGGATAGTAATATTTCTGGGATCCTCATCATAGTCTTCCACAGAAAAATTTAAACAGTTAACAATATCCTGCATCTGTGCATCCCAAGCTGGCGCAACACATTCTGTTTGAGGGGAATATTCATCAAAGACAGGAGCATCTATGTCTTGCAGGGCTTCATCCAATTTCTTTGTCCCTCCAACTAACTCGAATGTCACCCTAAAATTCTCTATCATGGTGCCCCAGTGGCAAGTGTGCTGGTGTAGCTCGACATCTAAGTACCAAGTGGTGGGGATTGGTCCTAAGGCATGAATAAACATATGGAACCACTCATTCCAAGTCCTTTCATTCCATACCTCCATCTACGTAGCCATGTTCTTGCCCGGGTCCCCACGGCCAGAAAAGAGATCCATGGGAGGTTTGAATGGAGGTTAAAATTGTAGGATCATCATTTTTCAGCACTCCTCCCAGTCATGAAAAGCCCCCTTATGGGTTTCCCACCACCACGCAGGGGTCACGCGCATAGCCAAATCAAGTGCCCAAAATCTCCGTTCTTTAGGGAAAACTGCTTCAAATGCTTTAAGAAGTTCCTTAACACTACAAGAACCATCAAATTAGGGAAGTTCTCTTACCACTGAGGAGATGCATCAGAAGCTCTTTTTGATCTTCAGGCACCGCAACGCAGATATGTCATGCAACTGGTTCTGCCAATTTTCTATCTCCCCATCCAAGTTTGAGAGACATGTGCTGTCTTTCTCCCAACACAACATGCCATCAGTTGTAGGGTTGATCCAATCATCGTCCCGGGCAGTCAGTTTGTAAATATGGTCAACATCCTCCTCCTCATGCACCGGTTCTGTATATCGTTCTCCTTCTGCTGGATCCAAGGAGGCTATTACACGTGTACCATCATTCTGGAAGACCATGCTTCTCCTTTTCAAATTGATGATACCTCCCATGTCAATAGCCCAATCCAGACCTAAGAGCACAGGGTAAGGGTCTGCATCATCCAAAATTTGGATTACTTCGAAATCTGCACATACTTTAACTCCCGCAATGTCTACCACAACCTTTGGTAGCCTGCCTAATGGAATTATCTTCTGCTGGTTAGCCATACGTAACTAAATAGTGGACCACTCTAGCTTGGGTTCTCCCATCGTTTTCCAGGTTTGTTTGGGTAGGACATTGGCATCAGATCCCAGATCAAGGATGACTTGTTCCATTTCATAGTCTCCAATCTACACAATCATACACATCTCCTGACCAGTCCTTTTTTTGTTCTTATAAATCTTGTTCATAGCTTTAACCTCCGTTCGGGAGGAATCCTTTTCTGCGCATCTGTCTATTAATGCTTGGAGATTCTCCACCACCTTATGATTGCACAATAACTTCATAAATGCCTGAAGGAATGACTTAACTACTTCATCTACTTTCGGATCCACTGAAGTCCTTGAGGTGGATGCTTTGTCCTTAGAAAAATCCTTCCTAGCTTAAATGAAGGTCTCTTTCTCCTTTTTTAGGTCTAGGTTCTCCTTCTTGTCATAGGCCTTTCAGATTAGCAGTTAGGCCACAAATGTTTCCTCAGCTCCTCCAGTGGAAATGCCATAACGCGTAATTACATTGACACTGGGCCCATCATCGCGCGGTTCCGCCTTAAACCATTGTACATTTTGCATTGCCGTCTATTGTTTCTCTTGCATCTTCATTATCAGCACATGAAAATATTCAATTACATAATCGAACTATCTGCAATACCTGTAGGATTGGAGGGCAGGGTTTGGGTAGTCTCTTGCATAATGTCCAACGTCCCCATAGTTGTAGAAAATTAGTTGCCCTCTTCCTCGACCTGCGCCTCCACCTCTCCCTCCTCCCTGTCCTCTTATAGGGGATCCTCCTCACCCAGAGGGAGATACTTGCAATGAAGGGTCAGCCTGCACCATGTATAGGTTTCTCCTACCTATCATCAGGTCGAATGTTTTTCATTTATGCATGGTCGCGACCCACTGATGAGCAGAATCTGCACCACTGTTGCTTCAGTTCTGGGACATAGGCGCCTAATCTTTGGCAGTGGTATATATCATGTCTTCCTTCTACCTGATGGTTAGCACACCACAACATGGGGGTACTTGGTCCAACAATATCTCTAGGTCATAATGGACTTGTTCCCCTAGCCTGCATATAATCTGACAGCAAAATTCAATGATCCTTAGTGTAGCCTGATACCCTGCGGCGTATGCACCAGACATCCACACTGGCTTCTTTACCCCGATCCCTTATTATATTATGAATTTCTAAGTGCATCACCTCTAACTGGCTTTTGATCTAGAGCACCCCAAATTGAGCATCATCCCTTGGCATAACTTCTAGCTTCATGGAAATCTCCAGGGCCTCCTCCTGTGAATCAATCTTTTGCGGGCCCATAGGTCCATGCAGATGTGGTATTAGCATGGAAATGAACCACTTATTATACTGCTTTTCCTCATAGAAAAATCCTCCATCACTGATGACTTTCTTCAGCCGTTGGTCAACTTCCCAAATAGACTCCATAGGTCCCTGCTTAATATCTTTCAGCTCTATTACACATTGAGCATAGGACTTAGGCTTTCAGAATTGCTACTTCAAAGCATCCTTAATCTCCTGTATTGTAGGATTGGCATGCTGAGCAATGTATCCCATGAACCAATCTAGAGCCCACCCTTCAAAGGCTATTGATAATTGCGCTCTTTTTACATCATCATTATTAACGTTCTGCGTGGTCCATACCGAATCTCCCATGAACTAGAATCGATCTATATACTCGTCCCCCACACCCTTAAAGGTGGGTAACTTCATGTGCACAACCATATCGTCTACAGGTGGTGGTGGAGGTGGGGTAGGATAATTCTTACCCTTGCGCGAGTTCAATAGTGGCGTAGCCGTGGGATTTGTCTCTACGTCTGCAACCTTGCCTTGGTTGAGATCAGGTGAATCCCTTAGAGGACTGTACACCGATCTATCCCCTTCTTGATTAACCCGGTAGTATTTACCACTTCAAGTGGTGATTCAACTCTAGTCGGAGGTCATTCACTTGGTGTGACTGCACATGACACCCTTTTCACACAATAACATCTTAATAAGCAGCATAAATGTTTGCAAGAACTTACCCCTAAATCCCTTGAAAAACCTTCGCTCTACTTCAGAATATGACACAAGATGATCAACTACAAACTCAGTTACAAACCCACCCAAAATACTATCAACCCAGTGATCTACAGTTCGGGTGATCTGGTTATCAGCCTTCTCCAACTGTTGGATCAACTACGTGACCTGATCGTCCTTCCAACAGGTTTGGAATTTTTCTAACCTCGCTAGCCATTCCTGCAGTTCATGTGTGAAGGTTACAAAGAAAATTTAGTGTACTGTTTGGTCAATTTAGTGTGTCTTAAATTGCTGCATTTAATTGTCAATCCGGGAATCGTAAGCTGATGAAGTGCGGCGCACTATATGTGCAAGATAACCTCTTTCTTAACTTTTTGTCGTTTATGGTCTTTCTAAGGTGAAATGGAAATTCTAAAGTGAAAAACAAGTTTGGTTATAATTGTTCAAGGAAGTGATGTCCCCTATAATGATTTACCAATCTCGAAACTTTAAAAGCAAATTGAAATTACAAATGACAAAAGAAAGTAAACTGCTGAAATGGAAAGTGCTGTTAATCTAATGAATCAAAACAAGAAACTAGTGAATATGAAAACTAAACTATTCTTGCCGCCAACTGAACACAAAAGAAACTACGCTTATGGAAATTCAAAGTTGCAATGAAAGAAATCTAAACCAGATTACATCAATTCATTTTCTGACCCTTCATCATTAGACCAGCTATGACTTGTGGAAGTAATCATAAACAACTTGTGTAACTGATATTTAATTTGCAGAAAGTAAACTAATACTAAACCATACACACATGATTCAATCCCTCGCCATCAGTCCAGCTGTGGCTTTCGGAGGAAATTGAAGATGTCATACATGATTCAATATATCTAAGTTTGCAGAAAAGAAACTAATACTAAACTACACACTTCATCATGCAGCCCCTCACCATCAGTCCAGCTGTGGCTTTCGGAGGAAACTGAAGACGCTATGAGCAGCTTAATATATCTAATTTTGCAGAAAGGAAACTAATACTAAACTACACATCTCATCATGTAGCCCCTCACCATCAGTCCAGCTGTGGCTTTCGGAGGTAGCTGAAGACACTATGAGTAGCTTAATATGTCTAATTTTAACTACTGAATCAGATAAACAAAACTGAAGTGCACAAAACAAAACTGAAGTTAAACAAAGACTGTGAAAGAAAACTAGCGGCAGAATAATATCATTTTCATATCATTAGCAAAAATACTATGAAAATGCCCCGGGCTGTCTACCTAAAACCTGCACAAGAAAACTGATCAGTATTTTAACAATCATAAAAACATAAAAGACAGGAATGCAATGGAAATTACAGAAATGTATGAACAGAAATAAAACAACTATGAAATATGAACATGTAATGAGTTATGATACAATGACTGCTTAAAGAAATGAAATGAAAAATAAATACATTAATACATAGAACCTCGGTTGAGCAGGGGCCCTCTACGCAGCTCTGGTATGATCTTCAAACACGAATTAAGTTATGAAACAGAGTTTTTCACATTAAAAAGAAAGTCATTACAGGCTGGTGGTATTACGGCTCAAGGCAGCGTAATCACCACATAACAGAGTACGCACATCAACTTAACAAATATATCAACTAACAACTATCAACTCACATTCACTAACTCTACGTGCGTATGCAAACGCTCTTTATAAAGCAATAAAATGTAACTGTCTCCTGAAGTTTATGATAGCAGCCAGCACGTAGACCACTAAGGCCACAGATTTAGGAGTATGGCCATGTTGGAAAATGGATCTATGGAAGGTGGGCGCTTAAATTCAACTCCAGAACTTTGCACAGATGTCAATTAACCTCCGTAAGCTTGGAAACGGCCGTATGGATGTTTCTATGCCACGAAACAGAGTCCAGCCAACATAGAACTCCACAGTTGACTTCCACGTGGATGGCTTTGACCGCGGCTTTCCTTGACGAATTTACTTGAACCAATAGGACACGAACCATGTCCTTGTCATTCCTAGCCCGCCCATGTGGCTCGTTTCCTTCGTTGACACCTGTAACATTGATTTCCACAAAATAGCTGCGGAAAGTTGCAGCGGCTGCGGAAAGTGACAAGTTTCCGCAACTGTATGAACAAAATCTAAATCAAATAGAAAACACACAAACATAATTAAAAACCATGTTAGATACCCTTTTGCACATGATATTTGACAATTTTGGAGGTTTAGGTGAGTGAAAGAGATATGGAAAAGTGTGAGGAAGAGAGACAAATTCGGGACTCAACATACCCCCACTGTGAAGGTGTTGCATGTCCTCATGCAACCAAAATTTTGACACTCTTTATTCAATTCATGTGCCTTGATACTTCAGCCAACACATCTAACCCCCTTCTCTTCTTCTTCGGTACTGCCATCATTCTGGGTTTCTTCATGAGGCACCTGAATTTGATATTCACAAGTGTTCTGCTCAATTTTTGGCATTTCCTTTTTAGCTTCTTATTTTTCTTTTGCCAAATACCCAAATGTAACATAGTATTGTCATGGATAATCTTGTCCAGTTTGCCTTGCTCTTTGAGTGTTTCATTTTCATTTTTGATATGCCGATTCAAAAGCTCAAGCTCAAAAATCTCCTGTTTTAATGACTGAACCAAATTATCCTGCAATGTAGGAGGCTGAATAGAAGAGGTGTGTGGACCTGTGGCTGCCTTCTCCAGGGATTCTATATAGTCATAGACCTCCTGCTGTTTGGGGTCTACTTCCGGTGTCTTTTTCATTGGACTGTCCTCAAAATGCTGCAAGGGAGAATTATGTTCAAAATTTGGCTGAGGAGAACTTTCATCAATATTGTGCTGAGAATAAGATGGAGTACGCTCATTGTCTGATTGGGAGTGAAAGGAGTCAGGTTCACTAACTGACTGAAATGGACTATGGTCAGTTGGAGACTGTTCATATGTCTCTTCACCCAAATCAATGAAATGAGGACCTCTAATTTGTGTTTTTCTCAGTTTTCCCTTAAGCCTGCTGCTTCTCCTCACATGCTGTGGTACTCTACCCTTTTGTTCTTGTTTTCCTGTTTTTGCCTTTTTGGATAGAGATGACTGTTTTTGAAGAAAAATTAATTTCTCAGATAGAATTTGGTGATCTTCTTCTTCAGAAGAAGAAGTTTTATGGACAGCCTCAACAATTTCTTTCCCTTTTGATATTATTGGCTTCTTAATTTTGATTTCCTTCTTCTTCCTTTTTACCAATCTCTCTTCTCTATCATTTTTCTTCATAGTAATAGTAGAAGTATCTTGGATTTCATCTACTGTTCTTTTCCTTCTACTTCTTTTTGCTGTGCTAGCTGCGGGAACTTTCTGTGTAGGGGCAACTTGGGTTTCAACATCCATTTTCTTTCTTCTACTCCTTCTAATTGGATTACCTTCAGGAATTTCCTGAGGTTCTTCAAAGAAGTTTCTTACTAAGAATTGTTCCCATGTATCTTTTCTTTCTTTTAGCTCCTTTTGAATCAAAATTTTTATAAGCCCATGATGATATAAATGAGGCTCTACATCTCCTAGGTGTTTTTGCACAGTCACAACCATTTTCTTCAAGCTATTGAATAGGAAATAAGGAAGATTGAGAGTTTGGTTTTCAAGGAAATTCATCAATATCCTAATATGATACATGTACATAGAGCCAAAGCGGCCTTCACATGTGATAAATTTCTGAACAATGAGTAATAAAGTGGCCCATTCATCTTTTATTGCATGCACCGGAATTCCTCTTTTGAAAACAGTGATATCCATACCTTGATTTCGGAGGATTGTTCTCCATGCCTCATCACTGATACTTTTGTTTTTGAACCACCGTTCTCCTTCCCGAAGAAGCTCTGTTGCTGCTGCTATTGATGCTTCATTAACCAAAAATTTGAGGTCTCCCACTTCTGCTTCCGAGCCATCAAATGATCTTGCAAACGCTTTGGTAATTTCTCTGTGGTAACCCCGGAATTTCTGAATAAAACGCAACCATTTAGCTTTTCTCAACATCTCTTTTGCTTGTGGAAATCCCTCTATGAACTTCGGTCCTTCCGGCTCTGCCCTTAATAATTTTCCCATTTTACTTCTCTGTGCTTCACAGCTTGCCTCTGTGAGGGTTTTAAGCGGAAGTGGAACGATGGAATACACGGAGTCGAGCACAATGCCGTGGGGATGTTATCACAAAACGGAAATGAGCACCATACACAGAATGGAATAAGACTGTGGGTGAATATACGAGAATGAGAGTGAGTAAAAGGAACGGAATGGAGTGAAACAGGGAATGAGAATGAGTAGAGTGAGGTTTTGTAAACACGACAGAGAAACGACAAAGAAGTTAACAAAGCATAATGCATTCAGCCGTATTTTGAATTTTTGGTGGCTGTTTCATAAATATGAACACGTTTCAATCAATGATTATGGAGTTATGCGGCTTGTAAGAATCCTTTGTCAACTCAAATACGTATCATTATCTTCGGTGGGCTATTTGAACATGAGTAAGAGTCGGAATTTCAATAATGAAGCCGTTTGTGAATAAATGCAAGAGGATAACATAGAGATCGTGGAAGGTTACGGACTGTCAATATAATCATTGCGCGTTATGGGTAGAGCTCATAGTTTAGAATTACATAAAAATGTGTCTTTTATACTATTTCAAATAAACTTTATTCATACCTTTGGAATCCTTGCTTTTGCCCTTGGTCTTCAACTGATTGATCTTCATTAGTGTCTTGAATGTCCCATTGATCCTCTCCTGCATTTTATTTCATGATTTTATGAAAACAACAACTAATTGTACATTCTTTTTGAAAACAGAGTAGTAGCAGCTGCGGAATCTGCTTCTGGCTGCGGAAACTGGAGTCAGCTGCGGAAACAGATGTCAGCTGCGGAAACTGACACAGCTATTACTTGGCTGAAATAGAAATGAACAAATGACAAATGACCAGATGGAAATGGTCATAAAAAGATTTTAATTGATGGAATGGATGAGATGAAGTGGAATGAAGTGAAATGAAATGAAATGAAGTGAAATGAAATGGAGTGGGTGGTGAGATAAAATGAAATAAAAGACAGAATTTTTTTTTGGAAAATATAGAGTGTCAGGTGTCCCTGATTTTCACCCCATATTTTCTGTATAAGACTGCCAATCAATGATTGGTTTTCAGGCTTATACCATTTTTTTTTTCTTCTCTTTTTTTTAATTTTTTTTTTCTTTTTCTTTTTTTTTTTTCTTTTTTTTAACTTGAAAAACAAAAACTAGCTTGGTAGAGAAGAAGGATTCTTCTGTACCAGCCTGATTGCAGAACTTTCTTGAAACAACTTGACAAAATCGTCTTTAGAGAGTGGCTTATGATAAACTTTCAATCTATGGCCATTCACTAAAAGAGGAGTTTGAAACTCATCAATGGTCTTGATTCTTACAGCTCCATTGTTAAAGACCTTGTCAATCTCATATGGCCCAAGCCAATGAGTCTGAAATTTCCCTCGAAAGTCTTTAAACTTGGAGTCAAATAACAATGCCCAATCTCCTTCTTGAAACTTCTTCTCTTTGATATATTTGTCATGCCACTTAGTTCTTTGATATTGAACTAGATCGGTTCTTAGAATTGCTTCTTGTCTGATCTCTTCTAGCTCATTCAATTGCTCCATTCTATGCTTTTGAGCTTCTGATAAGTCCATTCCCAACTGAACTGCTATCTTGAAGGTCTTGACTTGGAACTCAATGGGGAACAAGACTTCTTTCCCATAAACAAGTTCATAGGGAGAATGTCCCGTTGTATTCCTCCATGTAGTTCTGTAGGCCCACAAGGCTTCTGGAAGCCTTTCTGCCCAATCTCTTCTATGTAGATGAACAGTTTTGGTGATGATACTTTCAAGAACTTTGTTTGTGGACTCCACTTTACCATTTGCTTGTGGATGGTAAGGAGTAGATCTTCTGTGCTTGATTTTGTATTCTTCCATCAACTTCTCCACCAAATTTGATGTGAATTGGCTCCCCTGATCTGTTACAATTTATCTTGGAACACCAAAGCGAGTAAAAATATCCTCATAAAGAAAATGAACAACTGAATTTTCAGTAGCAGATACTAATGCTTTAGCTTCTACCCATTTAGTAACATAATCAATGCAAACCAATATATACTTCTTTTGCTTCGATGGTGGATTAATTGGTCCAATGAAATCTAAAGCCCATTTTTCAAAGGGTTCAATGAGTACCTGTGTTTGCAATGGCATTTCATTTGAAAGGGTAGGTTTCCCTACTCTTTGGCAGCTATCACACCTTTTGACATATTGTTTTGCATCTTTCAAGAGAGAAGGCCAATAATATCCCAAGGAAAGGATTTTATAGGCCGTCCTTTTGTCCGCAAAGTGTCCGCCGCATGGTTCATCATGACATGCCTTAAGAATATCAGGCATTTCATCTTCCCCGACACATCTTCTGATCACAAGATCTGGCCCTGTTTTAAACAATTCGTTAGAAATCCATGAATATCTTGAACTCTCCTGAATAATTTTTCGTTTTTCTCTTTGAAATAAATGTGAAGGTAGTTTCCCTGTAACCAAATAGTTAGCAATATCTGCATACCAAGGGGTCTTAATAGTTACTGCAAACAAATATTCATCAGGAAACTTATCTTCTACAGGAGAATCTTCTTTAGTATTTGGAATTCTAGACAAGAAATCAGCTACTGTATTCTGTTTTCCTGGTCTATCTAACACAGTAATATTGAATTCTTGCAAAAGTAAAAGCCATCTTGTCACTCTGCCATTAGCAACAGGTTTGTTCATTAAATATCTAATTGCAGAATGGTCAGTATGAATAAAAGTTTCATAGCCTGTTATGTAATGTCTAAACTTATTAATTGCATGAACAACAGCTAAGAACTCTTTTTCAGTCACAGTATAGTTCAACTCCGTGGGAGTCAAATTTTTACTGGTGTAATAAATGGCATAAGGAATTAAATATTTTTGACCCAACACAGCTCCAAGAGCTGTATCTGAAGCATCTGTAGAAATATGGAAAGGAAGTTTCCAATTTGGTCCTCTCAAGATAGGTGCTTCAGATATTCTTGTTTTCAAAGTTTCAAAAGCGGATTGACAATCAGGATCCCATTTAAATTCACAGTGTTTTGTAAGCAACTTGAAGAGTGGAGATGTTATTTTAGTGAAGTTCTCTATAAATCTTCTATAGTAACCAGTAAAACCTAGAAAACTTCTAACATCTCTTTGACAATTTGGAATAGGCAACTTGGAGATGACTTCAACTTTTGATCTATCAACTTTAATTCCATCTCCCGAAATATGATGTCCTAAAACAATCCCTTCAGTAAACATCATAAAGCATTTTTCATGGCTTAATGAAAGGTTTGTTTCTTTACATCTTATGAGAACTTTTTCCAAATTTTCTAATGCCTCTTCAAATGAATAACCATAAACTGTAAAATCATCCATATAAACCTCTACACAATCATGGATTAGATCAGAAAAAATTCCTAGTACTGCTCTTTGGAATGTTGCTGGTGCATTACATAACCCAAAAGGAAGCACTCCGTAGGCAAAAGTTCCCCATGGACAAGTAAATGTGGTCTTATCTTGATCTTCAGGTGCTACCTGAATTTGATTATAGCCACTAAAACCATCCAAAAATGAAAAGTACTTTTTACCTGCTAATGTATCTAATACCCGATCAATAAAAGGCAAAGGAAAGTGATCCTTCAAAGTTGCTTTGTTCAACTCCCTGTAATCAATGCATACTCTCCATTTACCATTCTTTTTAGGTACTATAACCAAAGGAGAAACCCATCGGCTATCCGAAATTGGATAAATGAAGTTTACATTGAGAAGTTTTTGGAGCTCTTCTTTCACTATCTCCCTAAGATTTGGATTCATCCTTCTTTGAGGTTGTCTGATTGGTCTACCGTTTTCCTCAATATAGATATGATGGATGCAAGTCTTAGGATCAATACCCTTCATGTCAGTATACTCCCATGCAAATGCAGTAGAATGTTTTTGCAAGATTCTGGTTAGTTCTTCTTGTTGTGACTTCTCCAGATGTTTGTTGATATTTAATGTCTTTTCTGGAAAAATCTCAAAAACAGAATTACCAAATTCTTCCATAGAGTGAAGAGACATTTGTCTTGATGATAAATATTCTATGTCAGATTCCAACTGAAATTGTGTGGGGTCATATTCTGAAGTTATCTCAAAATTTTCTAATGTGTTCAGAATTTGACTATCCTCACTAATCTCAGAAATGGTAAAGACAGGCTGTATAGTGTTCTCATCATCGACCCATTCATTGTCTCCTATTTCTGTAATTGCTCTTGCGGGAGGATACAAATTGAATTTCTTTGTCGAATTACCATTAGAAATGTACATGTCCCCAGATCTACAACTAATAAAAGCATCAGCTGTGGCCAGCCAAGGTCTTCCTAAGATAATTGGATGTCCTCCTAGATTGCTTTTGGGAGTCAAAATCATAAAGTCTACCGGATATTCCCAAGAATCTAAGGAGACTGAAATATCTTCTAATACACCATCTGGTTTAATAACCGATCGATCTGCAAGTTGCAATAAAGTAGGTGTAAAAAGAAGGTTAGGAAGTTTTAACTGTTCCATAGTCTGTCTACTCATAATGTTGATAGCAGCTCCTAAGTCAATCAATGTGTTTGGAATTTCTATCCCATTTATATGTGTCTTGACAATTGGACTTCCAGGATCTACATACTTCTGCATGGCAATTTTTCCCATCATAATGTCTGCAATCTTTCCTACCAGGTGGATTCTTCTTGTGTCCTTTAGCTTTCTTCCCGGTCTTTTGAAACTCAACTCCTTTATGGTTTTTGCTAGAATAGGAATTTCTCGAATGGCTTGTAGCAATGGAATCTTGATACAAACATTCTTCAATTCATCTAGAAAGTCATAGTTAGGCAACAAAATTTGTTTTTCCACCCCCTTATCAATTTGTAGTCTTTCCGGAAAAGGAGGTGTAGATGAAGATACAAGTTGCTCAACTATAGGAGTTGTGGATGCTAGCTTTTCTTTTTCTTTTTGAATTTTTGAATTTTGAAGAGATTCTTCCTCAGAACCCTTATTGACTTGAAGAGAGTCCTCCTCAGAGGTATCTTGCTCTTGAATGTCTATAGAAGGTTTTTCTAAAACTCTACCAGATCCGAGTTGTACATCGTTGAGAGGAACAATCATATAGGTAGGAAATTGTTGTCCTTCTACCATATAAGTATTCTGAGGATTCTTATTGTTAGGATTTGGCAGTGGCTGAGCTGGAAGTTGATTTGTCTTTTGTTGGTATGGGAGCATGAGTTGAGGATTTGTATTTTTTTGAGAAGGTTGATGTTGTGGAAATGGCAATGAAAGTTGTTGTGGATTTTGGCTTGGAAATTGTGGAGCTTGTTGGTTTTGAAAAGATGGAGGATATTGATAAAATTGAGCAAATCTCCCATAAGGATTTTGCATCCCTTGTACCCATGGCTGATATGAGTTTCGATGTTGGGGCCAAGGTTGTTGCCAAGGAGTCCAATTTGGTGGGGTTTGAAGATTCATAGGGTTATTAAACCCTTGAGATTGTTGTCCCTGCCAAGGTCTCCTTGCGACAAAACAGAGAGATTCTATTGAATTTGGATCTTCTTGAAAAACAACTTTGAGTCTAGGGATTGAAGGACAATCCTTGATTTCATGATTTTCTGAGCAAATCATACATGTTTCTACAACTTTTGCATCCAAGGGACATTCCCTTAAAGCATGTTTCTTTCTACATTTCGTACAAAAGATGGCTAAAGCATCTGTTTCTGCTTTCTGCTTGTTTTGGATTTTAAGGGTGTCTAGTTGTTCACTAAGACCCCCTAAGATATCAGTTTTAAACTCATCAAGCATATTACCAATCTCTGCCCTACTTACTGATCCAGTTGCAGATTTGTTAGCCCTAATAAGAGAAGAATCTCTAGGCCCTTTTCCAGTTTTAGATCTTCCCCTTGAGAATTGGATACATAGTTCTGTTATATCATGAAATGGGAGTTGAGAAATGTCTCCTTTACCCATCATGTTTAAAATGTCTATCCATTCATCTCTAATGGTTTTTAATAGGAGGGCTTTCAAGGTTTCATTATCTAAGTTGCTCATCTTTGCTCTTTTCAAGTTGTATTGAAATCTTTCAATTAAGTCTTCCAAATTTTCATCTTCTTTTTGCATCATTTTGAATACCTCATCCTTATGATTGGTGGGCATACAATAGTCCAAGTATATATCCAAAATTTTTTGTTTCATATCATTCCAAGTCCTGATAGATTGAGTGGCTAATCCCATGAACCATTTCAAAGCAGATCCCTTCAAAGTTGAAGGAAACAGTTTGAGTTTTTGAGAATCTTCCATATAGTCATAAGTTCGGCACACTACTTCAAACTCAAACAGAAATGTTTCAGGATCTTCACTTCATAATCCATAAAAGTTAGGGAGAACAGATGGTGAAATATTTTTCATTGTTGCATGAGTTTCCTCATCAACTATAGGGAATCCAAGAAAATCGTCCCTATTTCTACCATTATTTCCTTCACCATTGTTATCTTCATTATCTCCTCCTCCTCTACCTCCACCTCTATTTATTACTTCCTCCGCCATGATAGTTTCTTTAGAGTCCTTATAGTCCTCTAGTTCTTCTATCAAGGAAGGATGAGAGAAAGTTTCTTTGTTTTCTAAGTAGGCTTTAGTAAGTGGTGTAGGAGAATCCTCTAATTCAGCTGTTCTTTGGCTTCCAAAAATCTTAAGGCTAGGGGTAGATGATGGTGAATCTGGTCTATGCCTTGAAGAAGATGGAGTTGTGAAAATCGAACTCTTGGCTTTAGCTATAAACCTTCCCCTAGAATCTCTTGCTCTATGCATGTCATTTTTATATATTTTTTTAATAAAAGTTGGGCTAATAATTCTCTTTCTGATCTTCCAGATCACACTAGGTGCAAGAAGAGAGCATACTTAAGAAATTACTAAACCAATAACTCTCTTTTCTGATCCTCCAGATCACACTAGGTGCAAGAGGAGAGCATACTTCAAGAAGTTATCAATTTTTCCCTTCTTTTATGATTTTATGTGTTTTTTTTTTAAGAAATTGGCTACCTAGTTACACTTCCCCGGCAACGGCGCCAAAATGTTTGGTCAATTTAGTGTGTCCTAAATTGCTGCATTTAATTGTCAATCCGAGAATCGTAAGCTGATGAAGTGCGGCGCACTATATGTGCAAGATAACCTCTTTCTTAACTTTTTGTCGTTTATGGTCTTTCTAAGGTGAAATGGAAATTCTAAAGTGAAAAAAAACAAGTTTGGTTATAATTTTTCAAGGAAGTGATATCCCCTATAATGATTTACCAATCTCGAAACTTTAAAAGCAAATTGAAATTACAAATGACAAAAGAAAGTAAACTGCTGAAATGGAAAGTGCTGTTAATCTAATGAATCAAAACAAGAAACTAGTGAATATGAAAACTAAACTATTCTTGCTGCCAACCGAACACAAAAGAAACTACGCTTATGGAAATTCAAAATTGCAATGAAAGAAATCTAAATCAGATTACATCAATTCATTTTCTGACCCTTCATCATTAGACCAGCTATGACTTGCGGAAGTAATCATAAACAACTTGTGTAACTAATATTTAATTTGCAGAAAGTAAACTAATACTAAACCATACATACATGATTCAATCCCTCGCCATCAGTCCAGCTGTGGCTTTCGGAGGCAATTGAAGATGTCATACATGATTCAATATATCTAAGTTTGCGGAAAAGAAACTAATACTAAACTACACACCTCATCATGCAGCCCCTCACCATCAATCCAGCTGTGGCTTTCGGAGGAAACTGAAGACGCTATGAGCAGCTTAATATATCTAATTTTGCAGAAAGGAAACTAATACTAAACTACACATCTCATCATGCAGCCCCTCACCATCAGTCCAGCTGTGGCTTTTGGAGGTAGCTGAAGACACTATGAGTAGCTTAATATGTCTAATTTTAACTACTGAATCAGATAAACAAAACTGAAGTGCACAAGACAAAACTGAAGTTAAACAAAGACTGTGAAAGAAAACTAGCAGCAAAATAATATCAGTTTCATATCATTAGCAAAATACTATGAAAATGCCCCGGGCTGTCTACCTAAAACCTGCACAAGAAAACTGATCAGTGATTTAACAATCATAAAAACATAAAAGACAGGAATGCAATGGAAATTACAGAAATGTATGAACATAAATAAAACAACTATGAAATATGAACATGTAATGAGTTATGATACAATGACTGTTTAAAGAAATGAAATGAAAAATATATACATTAATACACAGAACCTCGGCTGAGCAGGGGCCCTCTACGCAGCTCTGGTATGATCTTCAAACACGAATTAAGTTAGGAAACAGAGTTTTTCACATTAAAAAGAAAGTCATTACAGGCTGGTGGTATTACGGCTCAAGGCAGCGTAATCACCACATAACAGAGTACGCACATCAACTTAACAGATATATCAACTAACAACTATTAACTCACATTCACTAACTCTACGTGCGTATGCAAATGCTCTTTATAAAGCAATAAAATGTAACTGTCTCCTGAAGTTTATGATAGCAGCCAGCACGTAGACCACTAAGGCCACGGATTTAGGAGTATGGCCATGTTGGAAAACGGATCTATGGAAGGTGGGCGCTTAAATTCAACTCCAGAACTTTGCACAGATGTCAATTAACCTTCGTAAGCTTGGAAACGGCCGTATGGATGTTTCTATGCCACGAAACAGAGTCCAGCCGACATAGAACTCCACAGTTGACTTCCACGTGGATGGCTTTGACCGCGGCTTTCCTTGACGAATTTCATTTAACCAATAGGACACGAACCATGTCCTTGTCATTCCTAGCCTGCCCATGTGGCTCGTTTCCTTCGTTGACACCTGTAACATTGATTTCCACAAAATAGCTGCGGAAAGTTGCAGCGGCTGCGCAAAGTGACAAGTTTCCGCAGCTGTATGAACAAAATCTAAATCAAATAGAAAACACACAAACATAATTAAAAACCATGTTAGATACCCTTTTGCACATGATATTTGACAATTTTGGAGGTTTAGGTGAGTGAAAGAGATATGGAAAAGTGTATGGAAGAGAGACAAATTCGGGATTCAACATACCCCCACTGTGAAGGTGTTGCATGTCCTCATGCAACCAAAATTTTGACACTCTTTATTCAATTCATGTGCCTTGATACTTCAGCCAACACATCTAACCCCCTTCTTTTCTTCTTTGGTACTGCCATCATTCTGGGTTTCTTCATGAGGCACCTGAATTTGATATTCACAAGTGCTCTGCTCAATTTTTGGCATTTCCTTTTTAGCTTCTTATTTTTCTTGTGCCAAATACCCAAATGTAACATAGTATTGTCATGGATAATCTTGTCCAGTTTGCCTTGCTCTTTGAGTGTTTCATTTTCATTTTTGATATGCCGGTTCAAAAGCTCAAGCTCAAAAATCTCCCGTTTTAATGACTGAACCAAGTCATCCTGCAATGTATGAGGCTGAGTAGAAGAGGTACTTGGACTTGTGGCTGCCTTCTCCAGGGATTCTATATAGTCATAGACCTCCTGCTGTTTGGGGTCTACTTCCGGTGTCTTTTTCATTGGACTGTCCTCAAAATGCTGCAAGGGAGAATTATGTTCAAAATTTGGCTGAGGAGAACTTTTATCAATATTTTGCTGAGAATAAGATGGAGTACGCTCATTGTCTGATTGGGAGTGAAAGGAGTCAGGTTCACTAACTGACTGAAATGGACTATGGTCAGTTGGAGACTGTTCAGAGGTCTCTTCACCCAAATCAATGAAATGAGGACCTTTAATTTGTGTTTTTCTCAGTTTTCCCTTAAGCCTGCTGCTTCTCCTCACTTGCTGTGGTACATTACCCTTTGGTTCTTGTTTTCCTGTTTTTGCCTTTTTAGATAGAGATGACTGTTTTTGAAGAAAAATTAATCTCTCAGATAGAATTTGGTGATCTTCTTCTTCAGAAGAAGAAGTTTTATGGACAGCCTCAACAATTTCTTTCCCTTTTGATATTATTGGCTTCTTAATTTTGATTTCCTTCTTCTTCCTTTTTACCAATCTCTCTTCTTTATCATTTTTCTTCATAGTAATAGTAGAAGTATCTTGGATTTCATCTACTGTTCTTTTCCTTCTACTTCTTTTTGCTGTGCTAGCTGCGGGAACTTCCTGTGTAGGAGCAACTTGGGTTTCAACATCCATTTTCTTTCTTCTACTCCTCCTAATTGGATTACCTTCAGGAATTTCCTGAGGTTCTTCAAAGAAGTTTATTACTAAGAATTGTTCCCATGTATCTTTTCTTTCTTTTAGTTCCTTTTCAATCAAAATTTTTATAAGCCCATGATGATATAAATGAGGCTCTACATCTCCTAGGTGTTTTTGCACAGTCACAGCCATTTTCTTCAAGCTATTGAATAGGAAATAAGGAAGATTGAGAGTTTGGTTTTAAAGGAAATTCATCAATATCCTAGTATGATACATGTACATAGAGCCAAAGCGGCCTTCACATGTGATAAATTTCTAAACAATGAGTAATAAAGTGGCCCATTCATCTTTTATTGCATGCACTGGGATTCCTCTTTTGAAAACAGTGATATCCATACCTTGATTTCGGAGGATTGTTCTCCATGCCTCATCACTGATACTTTTGTTTTTTGAACCACCGTTCTCCTTCCTGAAGAAGTTCTGTGGCTGCTGCTATTGATGCTTCATTAACCAAAAACTTGAGGTCTCCCACTTCTGCTTCCGAGCCATCAAATGATCTTGCAAACGCTTTGGTAACTTCTCTGTGGTAACCCCGGAATTTCTGAATAAAACGCAGCCATTTAGCTTTTCTCAACATCTCTTTTGCTTGTGGAAATCCCTCTATGAACTTCGGTCCTTCCGGCTCCGCCCTTAATAATTTTCCCATTTTACTTCTCTGTGCTTCACAGCTTGCCTCTGTGAGGGTTTTAAGCGGAAGTGGAACGATGGAATACACGGAGTCGAGCACACTGCTGTGGGGATGTTATCACAAAACGGAAATGAGCACCATACACAGAATGGAATAAGACTGTGGGTGAATATACGAGAATGAGAGTGAGTAAAAGGAACGGAATGGAGTGAAACAGAGAATGAGAATGAGTAGAGTGAGGTTTTGTAAACACGACAAAGAAACGACAAAGAAGTTAACAAAGCATAATGCATTCAGTCGTATTTTGAATTTTTGGTGGCTGTGTCATAAATATGAACACGTTTCAATCAATGATTATGGAGTTATGCGGCTTGTAAGAGTCCTTTGTCAACTCAAATACGTATCATTATCTTCGGTGGGCTATTTGAACATGAGTAAGAGTCGGAATTTCAATAATGAAGCCGTTTGTGAATAAATTCAAGAGGATAACATAGAGATCGTGGAGGGTTACGGACTGTCAATATAATCATTGCGCGTTATGGGTAGAGCTCATAGTTTAAAATTACATAAAAATGTGTCTTTTATACTATTTGAAATAAACTTTATTCATACCTTTGGAATCCTTGCTTTTGCCCTTGGTCTTCAACTGATTGATCTTCATTAGTGTCTTGAATGTTCCATTGATCCTCTCCTGCATTTTATTTCATGATTTTATGAAAGCAACAACTAACTGTACATTCTTTTTGAAAACAGAGTAGTAGTAGCTGCGGAATCTGCTCCTGGCTGCGGAAACTGGAGTCAGCTGCGGAAACAGATGTCAGCTGCGGAAACTGACACAGCTATTACTTGGCTGAAATAGAAATGAACAAATGACAAATGACCAAGTGGAAATGGTCATAAAAAGATTTTTATTGATGGAATGGATGAAATGAAGTGGAATGAAGTGAAATGAAATGAAATGAAATGAAATGAAGTGGAATGAAATGGAGTGGGTGGTGAGATGAAATGAAATGAAAGACAAATTTTTTTTTTTTGGAAAATATAGAGTGTCAGGTGTCCCTGATTTTCACCCCATATTTTCTGTATAAGACTGCCAATCAATGATTGGTTTTCAGGCTTATACCATTTTTTTCTTCTCTTTTTTTTTTTTTTTTTTTTTCTCTTTTTTTATTTATTTATTTTTTTTTTTTAACTTGAAAAACAAAAACTAGCTTGGTAGAGAAGAAGGATTCTTCTGTACCAGCCTGATTGCAGAACTTTCTTGAAACAACTTCACAAAATCCTCTTTAGAGAGTGGCTTATGATAAACTTTCAATCTATGGCCATTCACTAAAAGAGGAGTTTGAAACTCATCAATGGTCTTGATTCTTACAGCTCCATTGTTAAAGACCTTGTCAATCTCATATGGCCCAAGCCAATGAGTCTGAAATTTCCCTTGAAAGTCTTTAAAGTTGGAGTCAAATAACAATGCCCAATCTCCTTCTTGAAACTTCTTCTCTTTGATATATTTGTCATGCCACTTAGTTCTTTGATATTGAACTAGATCAGTTCTTAGAATTGCTTCTTGTCTGATCTCATCTAGCTCATTCAACCGCTCCATTCTATGCTTTTGGGCTTCTGATAAGTCCATCCCCAACTGAACTGCTATCTTGAAGGTCTTGACTTGGAACTCAATGGGGAGCAAGACTTCTTTCCCATAAACAAGTTCATGGGGAGAATGTCCTGTTGTATTCCTCCATGTAGTTCTGTAGGCCCACAAGGCTTCTGGAAGCCTTTCTGCCCAATCTCTTCTATGTAGATGAACAGTTTTGGTGATGATACTTTCAAGAACTTTGTTTGTGGACTCCACTTGACCATTTGCTTGTGGATGGTAAGGAGTAGATTTTCCGTGCTTGATTTTGTATTCTTCCATCAACTTCTCCACCAAATTTGATGTGAATTGGCTCCCCTGATCTGTTACAATTTCTCTTGGAACACCAAAGCGAGTAAAAATATCCTCATAAAGAAAATGAACAACTGAATTTTCAGTAGCAGATACTAATGGTTTAGCTTCTACCCATTTAGTAACATAATCAATGCAAACCAATATATACTTATTTTGCTTCGATGGTGGATTAATCGGTCCAATGAAATCTAAAGCCCATTTTTCAAAGGGTTCAATGAGTACCTGTGTTTGCAATGGCATTTCATTTGAAAGGGTAGGTTTCCCTACTCTTTGGCAGCTATCACACCTTTTGACATATTGTTTTGCATCTTTGAAGAGAGAAGGCCAATAATATCCCAAGGAAAGGATTTTATAGGCCGTCCTTTTGTCCGCAATGTGTCCGCCGCATGGTTCATCATGACATGCCTTAAGAATATCAGGCATTTCATCTTCCCTGACACATCTTCTGATCACAAGATCTGGCCCTGTTTTAAACAATTCGTTAGAAATCCATGAATATCTTGAACTCTCCTGAATAATTTTTCGTTTTTCTCTTGGAAATAAATGTGAAGGTAGTTTCCCCGTAACCAAATAGTTAGCAATATCTGCATACCAAGGGGTCTTAATAGTTACTGCAAACAAATATTCATCAGGAAACTTATCTTCTACAGGAGAATCTTCTTTAGTATTTTGAATTCTAGACAAGAAATCAGCTACTGTATTCTGTTTTCCTGGTCTATCCAACACAGCAATATTGAATTCTTGCAAAAGTAAAAGCCATCTTGTCACTCTGCCATTAGTAACAGGTTTGTTCATTAAATATCTAATTGCATAATGGTCAGTATGAATAAAAGTTTCATAGCCTGTTATGTAATGTCTAAACTTATTAATTGCATGAACAACAGCTAAGAACTCTTTTTCAGTCACAGTATAATTCAACTCTGTGGGAGTCAAATTTTTACCGGTGTAATAAATGGCATAAGGAATTAAATCTTTTTGACCCAACACAGCTCCAAGAGCTGTATCTGAAGCATCTGTAGAAATATGGAAAGGAAGTTTCCAATTTGGTCCTCTCAAAATAGGTGCTTCAGATATTCTTGTTTTCAAAGTTTCAAAAGCGGATTGACAATCAGGATCCCATTTAAATTCACAGTCTTTTGTAAGCAACTTGAAGAGTGGAGATGCTATTTTAGTGAAGTTTTCTATAAATCTTCTATAGTAACCAGTAAATCCTAAAAAAATTCTAACATCTCTTTGACAAATTGGAATAGGCAACTTGGAGATGACTTCAACTTTTGATCTATCAACTTTAATTCCATCTCCTGAAATATGATGTCCTAAAACAATCCCTTCAGTAAACATCATAAAGCATTTTTCATGGCTTAATGAAAGGTTTGTTTCTTTACATCTTATGAGAAATTTTTCCAAATTTTCCAATGCCTCTTCAAATGAATTACCATAAACTGTAAAATCATCCATATAAACCTCTACACAATCATGGATTAGATCAGAAAAAATTCCTAGTACTGCTCTTTGGAATGTTGCTGGTGCATTACATAACCCAAAAGGAAGCACTCGGTAGGCAAAAGTTTTCCATGGACAAGTAAATGTGGTCTTATCTTGATCTTCAGGTGCTACCTGAATTTGATTATAGCCACTAAAACCATCCAAAAATGAAAAGTAATTTTTACCTGCTAATGTATCTAATACCTGATCAATAAAAGGCAAAGGAAAGTGATCCTTCATAGTTGCTTTGTTCAACTCCCTGTAATCAATGCATACTCTCCATTTACCATTCTTTTTAGGTACTATAACCAAAGGAGAAACCCATCGGCTATCTGAAATTGGATAGATGAAGTTTACATTGAGAAGTTTTTGGAGCTCTTCTTTCACTATCTCTCTAAGATTTGGATTCATCCTTCTTTGAGGTTGTCTGATTGGTCTACTGTTTTCCTCAATATAGATATGATGGATGCAAGTATTAGGATCAATACCCTTCATGTCAGTATACTCCCATGCAAATGCAGTAGAATGTTTTTGCAAGATTCTGGTTAGTTCTTCTTGTTGTGACTTCTCCAGATGTTTATTGATATTCAATGTCTTTTCCGGAAAAATCTCAAAAACAGAATTACCAAATTCTTCCATAGAGTAAAGAGACATTTGTCTTGATGATAAATATTCTATGTCAGATTCCAACTGAAATTGTGTGGGGTCATATTCTGAAGTTATCTCAAAATTTTCTAATGTGTTCAGAATTTGACTATCCTCACTAATCTCAGAAATGGTAAAGACAGGTTGTATTTTGCCCAACCTCCTGCTTACCCTAATGTCGCCCACCCTACCCATTACCCTTATCCATAGCCTGGTGCGCCAGCTCCTCCAGCATATGCGCTTCCTCCTCCCTTGCCTCCTCAACCCCAGCAACAACACCTACATCCCGCTCCAGGGCAAGTATTTGCACAGCAGGGCGCGACTAATCCCCCTTCTTCTCAAAGAAGGCGGAGAGGCAACCAAAACCAATCTTCCCCTGGTACCCGAGGACCCAATTCCGGTGTGGACCCTAGCACCAGCAACCAGCAACAGGGCAGTCAGCCCAAGCCGGACAGGCCGCTTCGCACCAACAAGCCCTGTTCGTGTTGCGGTGTTTTTGGTCATTACACCCACGATTGTCCCCTCTTACCCCAGATGTGGCAGATGTGGGAGTCTCAAGCCACATTGCGCGGACAGCATGCCTCCCCTCATGCTCCACCTAATGTGGCCACTACCCAGCCAGCTGTGTCTACCGATCCTTTCCCTCAGCAAGGATTCGTGGCTACCCAACCACCTGACAATCAGGTAGCTACCCCCCCTTCCCTTTCTGGTTCCTCTGATTACCAGATCCTTATGATGAATTCTGATCCCAACCCCTCCGTCGATCTTCACCTTCAAACTCGGTCTCGCCAGTACCCCAAGCCTCCTGCTCCGTCTGCCCCCGAGCCTCCCTCTTCAGGTTCTATAGAGCCTCTTTCGACATCCAGTGGCCCCTTACACATCCCTCAACCCAAATTTGAGGTTCATCCAAAGATTCCAAAGGGACCATTACGCCGAAATGCTGCTTCCAGCCGAGCCGCTCAGTCGTATAGCATAGTAGATGATTTGGCGCAATCCCCTGCGGCCATTTCCACACTGGAACTCCTCCAGTCGTGCCCTTCCCAAAAGAAGGCTCTACTATCTGCCGTGGGCGCTGTAGATCCTGCTGACGACCAAATGATTGTTTTCGACGCCACTCAATCGGACCACCCTCCCCTCCCTCCTTCCGTCGCCTTCCAAATCCCAGTCAAGATTCGGAACGCCATCATTTCCCGGTGTATAATTGACGAGGGGGCATCCACCTGCGTGATGTTCGCTTCGGTTTGGAAGCAACTCGGATCCCCTGAGCTGGCCCCTTCCACGATCACCCTTAGAGCGTGGGACGGTCATGCCTCCCAGCCCATTGGCTTGTTTCGTAATTGCCCTATCACCCTCGCCGGTAAGACTGTTTGCATTGACATCGAAGTCATTGACGCCCCACTCGACTACAACATTCTTTTGGGGCGGAGCTACACCTATGCTATGTCTGCTGTCCCATCCGCGGTCTTTCGCAAGATGTCTTTCCCCCATAATGGAAAGATAGTCACCATTGACCAGTTGACATATCATGAGCCTCCCTCTCAGACCTCCCTTGAGACCACCATCTCTTCTGTAGCCAACAAGCAAACCGTCGATTCCCTAACCAGTGTCTCCCCCGGCGTTTACAAGGACTCCTCCCTGCTTGGAACTTTTCCTTGTCTTCCCCCTCCTCCTATCCCTGATCCCAGATTGTCAAATGTTTGCATGATGCAATCGTCTCAGGCCACCCTCAAACGGCCTGCTTCGGCTAGTCCGCAACAGCCCCTTTGCCCTCCGCAACCCGCTCCTAGCCATACATCTCTGCCAGTCGGACCTCCTCCTCCTGGCCCCCCTCCTACAGCTGGTATCCCCGAACCCCTTTATCCCCCTGGCTCGGTTCCCCCTGGCCTTAACCATCTCGGAGCCGTACCTCCTGGTCATTTCCCTGCTGGGCAGATCCCTTTCCTCGTTCCCCCTCCCGGCGTATATTCTGTCCCCGTCATGGCCACCCTCTCCCTCCCT
Source organism: Pinus albicaulis (assembly GCA_034641835.2). NCBI lineage: Eukaryota > Viridiplantae > Streptophyta > Pinopsida > Pinales > Pinaceae > Pinus > Pinus albicaulis. The sequence goes on from CM076576.1 coordinate 931,358,804, forward strand.
AACTTGACCTTGGGCATTCCAGTCTGGTACCTTGATCCCCCAGCCGCCACCCCTCCTGGTCACCCCAAACCTTACATGGATTTGACACCGGTTCAACCGGTCCCCCTCGCTTCCTCCGTTGCTACTGTGCCTCCCGCACCTCCACAGGACCCTTCTCCTGTCGTCACGGCACCCCGGAAAAAAGGCAACGCTCGTAAGGGGGCAACCCATCAGGATCAGGCCGCCCCGACAACTCTTACCCCCCCACGACCACCAAAGCCCGCCATTCAATGTGCTTTGTGTGATATCGTCGGTCACGCCACTCACATGTGTCCTGAATTGCCACACCTCAAGCTTCTGGTCAACGAGACATTCCCCGACTCTGATACCCCAGAAGTCTATGTCACTATCCCCGACTCCCTCCCAAAACTCAAACACTTGCGCACAAACCACCCTTGTGCCTTGTGCGATTTTCACGGCCATTACACCCACCTCTGTCCCCGCCTTGACGAGTATCGTTCCTCCTTGGATATGTACCGCCAATTCAAGGCCGCTTCGATCAGACCAGAGAACATTCCTTCCCCCATTTACATTCCGCCTCCCGCTATTAAGCCAACGGAGCCCTCAACCACCATTTTGTACATGTCATCATCCTTGAGAGATAATTCACCGGCCACTCAACCTACCGATCCCCTCCGCTCCTCAGCCGACCTTGGATCTGTTGAGATCGCCCATCTGAGCCCTTCTCCTCATGATGACCCGTCCCCCACCACTACTTCCTCGGGTGTCCCATCTTCCTCCAGTCTTCCTATCTTCCAATCTGATGAAGACATCATGGAAGCCATGACCAACCCCGACTTCCCTGGGATGATATGCACCATCGCGCATATTTCCTCCCACAGCAGTCCCATGACCAATACGCTGTGGAAACCAAAGACTTCATTCCTCATGCAGTCGATTGGTTCAAAAACCCCATCCCTGCACCTGATGCTTTCGAAGAAGGAAACATGGCCAATATCTCGTCTACCATCAAAATTGACATTTTGGTCAAACCAGGAATCGAAGAATACATCACCTTGGGTGCCCAATGCACCCCGGAAGAAATTGAAACTTACACCAAGCTTTTCAAAGAATTCCGCGATATCTTCGCCTGGTCCTATTCTGAAATGCCCGGACTCGATCCTGCCATTGTCGAACATCATATCGACACCTGGCCTGATGCCAAACCAGTCCGACAAAAGATGAGACCCATTCATCCTTCCCGACGTGACGCTATCAAAGTCGAAATCGATAAGCTCAAGCAGGCTGGTTTCATTTACCCCATTGAATACACCACTTGGGTTTCTAACCCCGTTCCTGTTCTCAAGAAACAAGGCACCATTCGTGTCTGCACGGACTTTCGCGATTTGAACAAAGCTTGTCCCAAAGACAACTTCCCCACACCGTTCATCGACCAAATCATTGACGAGTGTGCGGGGCATGAGGTCCTATCCTTCATGGATGGTTTCTCCGGATACAACCAAATTGCTATCCGTCCTGCTGATCAACTAAAAACCGCGTTCATCAGTCCGTGGGGAACTTTTGCTTACCGGGTCATGCCTTTCGGCCTAAAAAACGCCGGCGCCACCTTTCAACGGGCCATGTGTTATTTCTTCCACGACTTAGCTCATATTATACTTGCCTATTTAGACGACCTCACGGCGCGTTCTAAGCATCGGGCGCAACACATACACGATCTGCGCACCATTTTTCTCCGATGTCGCAAGTATAATATCCGCCTTAACCCGTTGAAATGCGTCTTTTGCGTTCCTGCCGGCCGTCTCCTAGGCTTCATCGTGTCTAAGGACGGTATCACTCTTGACCCTTTGAAAGTTCAAGCCATTCTTGAACTCCCCATCCCGCGCACCCTCCGCCAGCTCCAAAGCCTCCAAGGCAAAGCTAATTTTCTTCGTCGGTTCGTCCCTGACTATGCCACCACCGCACACGGGTTCCTTAGACTCCTACGCTCTCACATCCCATTTTTTTGGGATACCCATGCTCACGAGTCTTTCGATGCCCTCAAGCAGGCTCTCACATCTGCTCCCTTAATTCGCCCTCCCGACTTTAATCGAGACTTCATCCTATATATCTCCGCTTCCACCTATTCGGTCGCTGGAGTCCTTATCCAAGAGGATGACCATGGCATCGAGCATGTGATCTACTATGTCAGTAAGAACCTTGTGGGACCCCCTGTCTCCTATTCCTATGACGAGAAATTAGCGCTGGCTGTCGTGTTCTCAGTCCAAAAACTTCGTCATTATATCCTCCTGCGCTCCACCAAGGTTGTGACAAATTCCAACCCTATGGCCTTCCTATTGAGTCGTCGTATACTTACTGGGAAGTACGCCCGTTGGGTCGTTATTCTTCAGGAATTCGACCTTGAATTTGTCACCCCAAAAAGTAAGAAAGGCTTAGCCCTCGCTGAGCTCATTTCTGAATTACCTACCGGATCGCAAGACCCTCCCGTCAATGACGATTTCCCTGATGAACAACTGTTTGCCATTACTTCCGATGACCCGTGGTATGGCGATATTCTTACTTATTTGCGAACCCAAAAGTTCACCCTCCACCTTGACCGTGAGGCTCGCCGACGTATCCGACACCAAGCCCCCCGATACCTTCTTATCGGTGACGACCTCTATCGTCGCGGGGTTGATACGGTCCTTCGTCGTTGCCTCACACACGCTGAAGCTGAACAGGTCCTTAATGCTTGCCATAGCGGCGCTTGCGGTGGCCACCTCTCCGGTCTCGCTACTGCCCAAAAAATAATGCGCGCCGGGTATTTTTGGCCTTCCCTCTTCAGTGATTGCATCGAGGCAGTCAAACACTGTCCCAGCTGCCAACATTTCGCCCCTAAGGCGAGAGCTCCACCAGCTCCCCTCCATCCGGTCATCTCCACTGGTCCCTTTTGTAAATGGGCCATTGACTTTATGGAGTGTCGCCCGCCATCCTCTGGTAGCCACAAGTATATCATCGTGGCGGTCGACTATTTCACCAAATGGGCCGAGGCCATGCCAACGTTCAACAACACGGCAGCTACCGCGGCCCTCTTTTTCTTTAACCATGTTATAGCTCGCTTCGGGGTTCCCAAGCAACTGGTCTCTGATCATGGCAGAAATTTTGAAGATGAGATATGGCGTGAGCTATCCTCACTGTTGGGGAAATTTTGAAGATGACAGTAGCACACCTCATCCCAATGAAGACTCAATATTCTCCTGCTGGCCTTACAATGCATGGTTGAAAGGAACAAAACCCAAGACAACCAGTTCAATATCAGGAGCTATACAAACGTCTGAATTCACTGTTTCTTCTTATGAAACATTCAATTTCCAGGAATGCCACGGTCAATTTTTTCCCATCTTTGCTTTCTGCAGGAGGGTGGCTGGTCACCCAGAAGGCAGGTCTTCTCCACTCATTTGCTACATCTTCCCTGACACTGTCCCTGGGAAAATCACTGATCCCGCCTGGAACGTGCCTCCGAAGACCGCCATATTGCCTTACAAACCATGGAAGCGGCCAAAAAATGCACCAAAGCTCAGTATGACCGAAAAGTCCAGCCTCGCACTTTTCACGAAGGCGACCTTGTTCTAGTCTATGACTAGGCCCATGATGTCCTGGGTCATGGGAAGTTTGACTCATTATGGCTAGGCCCTTACATCATTAGTAAGGATCTTGGCAAAGGGGCATACCTCTTAGAGGATTTTGAAGGTCATCCCCTTCCTAACCCTCGCAATGCACTCTATCTTAAGAAATATTACCCTTAGCATTTCCCCTCAGAAATGCATGTTTTATTTTCTTTTAGATAGCCAGCATCTGTTGTTTCATTTTTTTCCTACTGCACCAGGACCCATTTCGTCCACGCGAAGTTACCTCACCTCCATTTAAAATCGAATTTCCTCACCTACGACACTTGTACTGGGGGCACCATACTGCCCCCTTACTCGTCCATGTTCGTGTCGATTTTCGTCATGAGTTCCCACCTTCAACTCATGCTTTCATGGTCCCCCATTGGGGCCTTTACTGTGTGGCAGCACCATCGAGTCGCCCTTGTTTAGAGCATCCAAGTTGAGTCATCCTTGCATCCATGGAGTCTATACCATGTCCCTTTATACCCCATCATCGCTCTCCATCCTTCATTGCTTGGTCCCTCTCTTGTGTCGCACCTTATGACCTTCAGTCTCACTGTCCCCTGTCCCTTATGATCTTGTGTCAGTCGCTGCCTTTTCATCCATGCTCTTTATGCTCTAACAAGGGAATTCGTCCATTCGCTACTCAGTCCTTCCCATTTCCACTACCATCATTAGTGTCAGTCTGTCCGTCGCTCTATTGTTTTCTCTCGTGCCTTAGTTGAGGATCTCTCATTGCCTCACCTATGGCAGACCTCCTTCTATCGACATCAGCACATTCATTCCAGAAGCAAGGTCTAGAGGGCGGTGTACCTTGGTTCCAGCTTCCACTCTTGTTCGGTGCCTCGGATCAGGCAGGGAGATCTCTCATTTTCCCTGTGACTTGATTGTTTCTCCAGCTCCTTTCAGCATGATCGAGATTCGTATACTTGACAGTCCAGTGACCCAGCAGCAACTCTTGATGATTCCCGGGTGTGTGTGAGATGTCTCAACCCTCATGAGGGGTTGGCCCTGCAGGTAGCCCCCCACATGCCCGGATGACCTCTTCTTTGCAGCCTTTGATGCCGCTCCAGATTTTGATGATGTTGGCCTTAGCCACTTGCAACACCTCTTTGATTTGCATGTATCAGTCAGATTTTGTGAGCCCTTCCCCATTTACAGGGGGCATTTGGGTTGTATTTATCTCATGTACTCAGATATTATTGTACTAGTCCTGGCTGTCATCCCAGGCACAACATGTATGTGAGACTCTTCATTGTATTTTTATCCTGCTCTTGATTATACAACAGAGCTCTTATGGTTCATCCTTGTCACTTTATTGTTTCTCATTCTGTCTTTTTTTTTTCTTCTTTCTTCTGCTGATAAAATCTTCTTTATGATGATTCTGTTATACCTAAGGGAAATTATTCTCAGTATCTGGTTATTTTAACATTATTTGTTCCTTTATTTTCTTCAAGCACCTTTTACTGTTTGTGATTAGAGTTCTGTAGAATATTTCACAGTGCATGTCTTCATCGATATTTGGCTATTCATGGAGGTTATTTTTTAAATGTTTTAATCTTTATTAAGATGGACTCAATTTGATAAGGACAATATCTCATAAATTATGTCTCCATTTTAAAAATTATTAAAACTCTACAACAACAATACAACAAACTTATTATTACTGATTTTCCTCATGGAATAATTAATTAAACCATAATTTAATTATTATTCCCAATCATGTTTAACCCAAAAAAAAAGAAATTAATGAGATAAACCCATAGTTATCTTGTTATTTTCTAGGAATAATTATTTAAATCTTATTTAGATAATATTCCCTGTTAAATATGACCAAATCAACCACCATTAATCAAATAAATCATTATTTATTTGATTATCTCCCAACCACTTCCTTAAAAAGATAAATAAATCATTTATTTATTTATTTTTCACTAATCAAGGGATTTGACCCAAGTCAAACACCCTTTCCCTCCAACAAACAATATAAAAATATTCCGTAAAGGTGGATCTAGATTTGATTAACATTATTTTAATCATGCACCAAGATCTAGAATGACCCAATATTTTGTTATAAATAGGAGGGTTTTCCCCATCATTCTTCACCTTTTGTTGCCTATTAGATCACTCTGGATCTATACACTTGGTCTCATTTCTACCATTTTGCTCCCATTGAGCTCTACTTTCTGCATTGGGTTTTCTACATCTACAAGAGAGAGAAAGCTTAGATCTGAAGTGCTGAGGACTACAAAGAACCCATCCCATTGAGGAGATCTCGATACACCTTCTTGTTTCCTCCCAGGTGCCCTGTAATATAAAAATTCATTCAAAAATCGTGTTCTTGTCTTGTCTGTTGGATGCATGGAGCAAACTCTTTACTTTACTGCTTAATGTATTTCCATTTATAGATATGTTTGTTGCAGCATTTTTACTACTAATCGCAGATCTGAAGATGTTTGGCAGCCTCTATTGTTGTTAGGGCTACTAGTTATGCGTAGCTAAAGTGGTTCTTTTTCGTACACTTCGACGAAGAATTCATACTAACATAAATTGTTCCTTAGATATGTTTTTAGATATAATTGGTTTGAGCCTTTCAGCTATAACCTTGTCTATGATTTTGTATAAGAAATCACAAAGAGAGATAGGGTGAAAATCTCCAAAAGAAGCCAAATTATCCAACTTAGGGATAAGGGAAATAAATGTCAAGTTCAGGGATTCCTGAATGACTCTGTTTACCCGTGATTCTTCCACCACATCAGTTAGTTAATGTCCCATATATTCAAAAAAATGATGGAATAATTCTACTGCCCACCCATCCGACCCTGGGCTTTTTTCCTTCTACATGGCCTTAAGTATTCCTTTCACATCTTCTTTGGAAACCGAGCATATTAGCATGTCATTTTCCTTTTCATCAATGTATCTTGGGAAATGTTGAGCCGCCTTGACTACTTCTACAATTGTTATTTCTATTGGAGCCTTATATAATTTCCTGAAGTAGCTTTTTCCCATTGAGGCCAGATCTTCGAAGGATTTTGCAATTCTATCGTCATCTAACCTCATTCCCCAGATTGTGTTTGAATTATTCGACCCTTAGAGAAGTTGTGGAAAAATTTGGAATTTTAGTATCCAATAGACAACCAAATAGCCCTGCTCTTTTGTCTCCATTGTTCCTCACTGCCCAACAACATCTTTCTTCTTTCCACTTTGAGGCCTTTGATGCCATCCCTTTTCTCCACTATATCATACCCATTGTCTTCAGTACCTTCCAATCTCTCCAAATCCTTCCCAATCCATGATAGTCTAGCCTCCTCTTCTTCTTTCTTTTTCTTTGCCCATTCAATGGTAGTTTTCTTCATCCTTTTAAAATTTTCCAAGAAGGACCTTGTTACATTGTTATGCCCCTCATTATAAAAGGGGATCTAGGTCTTTTTAAAGAGATTGCTATAGGATTCCTCTATTAACCACCCAGGATTGAACTTGAAAGGAGAACTTGACTTTGAGTTCGGCACTTTGAATTCTAAAAGGATGGGATGGTGGTCCAATTCCCCCCCTTCCCCAATCCATTGCCGAATCAGAGGTATGTTTTCCAAAAAGTACTCTTTGATAAAAAAAACGATCCAATCTCTTGGCTACCCTGTCTTCTCCTACTCTTATGTTACGCCAAGTTGGTATCATCTTGAGGGGATATATATCCAACATTTTACCTCCACTAATATTGTAGGAGAAGAAATCTAACAGGGGGTCAGCCCTATAATTTGGTCCCCATGATTTCGACTGACCAATAGAAAAATTTAAGTCCCCTCCAATAATAAGATTTGAGTTGTCCATAAAATATTTCGACCAGAGGTCATTCCAAAAGGGCATATGATCCTAACAGGTCCCATATATTTTTAGGAGGAGAAAGTTTTGACAAAAATCAGGGGAGTAGAATTTTATGGCCAATACCTATTCGAGGCCCCAAGTGTTGATAAGCTTCATTTTTCTGGCCATGAAGCCAATGGAAATACCCCCGGGCCTCCCCTTTGCATGAAGGCAATACAATGACCAACCAGGGCACAAATTTTCTAAAGACTTTTGTATATCTTCTCCTGCTCCCAAATTTTCCTAGAGAATTATGATATCCGGGCCATGATTATCCACCATAGCCTTAAAAGCTAGTTTTTTGGGTTTACTAGCCAACCCTCGACAATTGAATGACAGAAAAATCATTTGGTAACCATGCATGTTGTTTGAACTGCTCTAAGTACCCTTGTAAGAATATGTTGTTTATCATCTGCGGTGTCCAGTTTGGCTCTCGTCTGGGATTTTGAGAGATTTGATTTTCTGCCCCTTTGTTTTTTCCCATGGAGAGGGTCTCCCTTGTTTCCCAAACCTCCAAACACCTCCATCAAGTTGTCCTTCTTGTTTGTAGGTCTGAGATTGTATGGGCTTCTCTCTCCTTCTCGCTTAATTGGTAAAGGGGCCACCGACAGGTCTAGGAGGGGATCCAGGCTCAGGTTAGGAACAGAAGTGATGATGCTATCCAGAGAAGCACTGATGTTGGGTTCAATAGTTTGAGTATAAATTTTGTGTGTGGGACTGGAAGGACCAAGCCCCAGATTCATAGACAATATGTCCGAAACAGTAATAAAAAAAGGAGGGGGATCGAAAGAAGTACCCTCGATCATTGCAGCTAATTTTTCCTTTGGATTGGCCTAAGTCGAAGTCAGTCTAGGTTCCACCTCCATCTCTTGAGCTTGAATGTCCTCATCCTCCATTTGCTGTACCTGTACCCCTTCTACTTCCTTCTGTGAGGAGGGCTTCTCATCTGTCCTACCCTTTGCCTATGAGAATGGGTTGTCCACCAGAAACTGACCCCCTGATTCAGATATATTTTTCCCCTTGCATTTTTTCTTTTTCCTTCTATGAATAGATAGTGGGAATTCCTTTTCCATATGGACATACATATGGCATCTGTGACACCTGAAGGGCAACTGTTCATAATCCAACGCTGGGATGAAATACCAATTACGGTAGTGGAGTTGTATTGCTTCTGATAACCCTTATCTTAGGTTTAATCTCACTAGTATTATGGAAATCCCAAGTTCCCTCATCTGCTTGAACGACATATCAGCCTCCAGGAAGAGACCTAACTCATTCCCAATGTCTCTAAACACGTTCTCAGTCTACAGAGGATGAGGGAGCCCTAGTAGTTTGACCTAGATAGGAAGGTCTACTACCTTCTCACGTTGTGAATCAAAGATAGGGTTCCATATCTTGAACAATATAGGAGCTCGACCGAATCCCCAATTTCGATCTAGTGCCCAGCTGACAGATTCCTTGTTCCTGAACTTGACCATAAACCACCCGTTCATCAGATTGAGCACCTCGAACCGCAGGTTTGGAGCTTCGACCCAAGCCTTTTTCACCCACTCAATGATGTAGCTTGCTGATAGTTGTTGATACAAAAGTGTCCTCATACACATACTTTTATTGCTCATGGAAAATAAATTACATAAAAATTGCAAGAGTTTACAAACGTAAACTTCCACACCTCTGCAATTAGGAAACTAAACTATTTATAAGCTCTATTTCCTAACTTAATTTAGTTATGGACCACTTGGTAAAACAAGAAGTGTCCATTTAAAATAAATGATCTTCTATCCAATCTACTAACTTTATTCCTATTTTATAGCCTAAGATACGACTCTATTCTAGAGACCTATATTTTCTAACAATATTATATTTCTAAGTGTCTCTAATATTTATTAAATATTATAATTTAATAAATATTTTTATCCTAACTTTACATTATTTAATTTATGTATTTTGGATTTATAATTTTCTTATGAGAGAGGCTAACATTGCCCCCTTCAAGGATAAATCCAAAATAAGAACGAGGAACCATCTTCCAAGTTCTCAAGTTGATGCTGAAAAAAACTTCAATCTGAAGAGACCATGAGTCAGCTGTATGTCTAATTCATCTCTGAATTTTGCTTGACAACTCCATCACGTGCCAAGTTGCAAAAGTATACATCTATCCTTTGCGTGAAATCAACATCCTTTGTCCACTAACAAAATTTGTTGAATGCCCACTAGCTGATGATGTCAAAAACAACTCACTGTTGCTTTTGCTATGTTGAAAACTGCTCACTGCTTCTTTGTTGTCGACTGCCCACTGGAAAATTTGTTGATGCCCATTGGCTGTTGAAGTTTCCCACTGGCTACGAAAGCTGCCCACTGGCTTCTTTTGTTTTTTTTGTCGAGACTTTCAGTATGACAACCACCATCAATTTCATTGACATTTACCCCCCTTTGTCAATTGAAAGGAGAGACACTTCTCTGGAAAGTTTTTCTGAACTCCCCCCCTTCAAGTGTTGGAGTTTTACACTGGTGTACTCCCCTGTTCAAATGCATGAGAGTACCATATTATTTTCACTGTCGGCTGCACTATGTGTTATTGTATGCGGTTGTAAAACTGAGACAATATTTTGACTGTCGATGACCATTCCCAAGGATCGATCCATTCATAATGTATCTTCAATCTGGCTGATTGTTGTTGGTTGCGACATTTATCTGAGGAATGATTGGGCTTGCCACAATGGTGATAAGGATGGAGATCAAAACACTGATCTTCCATATGACCTGTTCTTTGACAATGAGAACATGTTGGTTGGACTGCAACTTCGGGTTGTGTGCATTTCTATTTGTCTGCAACTTTCTCAAAACTTGTTGTGGTGATTTGTTCAAGAAATCCTACACTAATGAAATTAATTGGTTTGGAATAATCTGGGATATGCAAGTTGGTGTCATCGTTGACATATCCTAAGCCTCGTTGATTATTGTTACTTTGAATTTCTTCCCATGGCTTGATGATGGGCTTGGAAGAATTTTGAACTGGAACAACTTCGACACTCGAAGCTCTTTGGATGAATGACTTATCATTTGGATGGTTCAAAGACTTGAAAGTATCACTCTTTTCTTGAAACTCATTTCTTTGTAGTTGTGACTCTAGTTGAAGAAACTCAATGGTTTCATTTGTTTGTTGTAGATGCCGTGAAAGATCAGCAAGAGTTTCTTTGCTGATTTGCACCATGTCTTCATCACTTGAGATGATCAAATTGTGAAGAACTTTTATCAGCTTAATGTGTTGTGCCATTTGATCTCTCTCTCTTGAATTCAAGCTTGCTTGTCATAGATGTCTTGCTTTGAACTGTTTCACTTGATTTTGTTACTTGAATGATAGGCTCACTTGCTATGTGGCTTGAATGGTGTGCTCGCTTGATTTGTTTCTTATTGTGCTTTCTTGGAACACTTGCTAGAATTGTAGAATTTTCTTTCCTGAACTCTTGTATTCATGCTCGCTTGACGACGATCGCTTTGCTTGAACACTCACTTTTCTTGCTTGATTACTTCACGTTCACTTGAATGAATACTCAAGCTCGCTTGCTTCAGAATTTGCTGGATCTCTTGCTTGGTGAAACTTGTTTCTCTTGTTTCAAGTTTTTAGGAACTCACGCTCGCTTGATGTAGAGTTCAACTTGCTTGATTGGTGTTAGAGTTGAACTTGTTTGGTTGCTTTGATGGTTGCTGCAATGAACTTCACGCTGGCTCGCTTTATGGTTTGAACTTTGTACTGACTTGATGCAAATTGCTTGAATGAATACTCACGCTCGCTTGTAGGAGATGTGAACTTGTTGCTTGTTTTCTTTAGAGTTAAAACTCATGCACTCACTTGATTTTTCTTAAAGAAAGGGTGTCGAACACTGTCGAAAATGCACCCAAGAAAGCTTACAATGATTTTAATGATTCACTTAAAACAATGAATTCACTTGTCCTCTTAAAAATTCATTAACAATGAATTTTTAATGATTCACTTAAAACAATGAATTTGATTACAAGTTCTTAAATGTATTTGCAAGAACGTTGATGTAGACTTTGCTTTGAAACGTTGGAGTTTCCAAATTCATGAACTTGATTGTATTGAGTGAATTTTCTTGTTGAGGTAGAATGCTGATGTTGAAAACTTTGATTATTTTTTGTAGTGGCGCAAATGCATGTGTTGAGCTTAATTATTCTTCCTTGTAGCTACTTTGTTACAAGTGTTGTGCTTGCTTGCATTGAACTTTATGTGTGTGTTAAATGAGATCATTTATGTGTCAAAACTAGACACAAATCAGAAGCAAAAACATGAAGCATGCACCATCATCAACACACTCTTTGTGTACCTAAGATCCCCTTATTCAATTTCGGGCGGATCTAGGACACAATCACCACAAAAAATATATGCTTTATTAAAATTTGGAGTACATAATCTTGTAGCTTCATAACATCTTCATGGAATCAAAGTTCCAAAACTTTTTGGAAGAACAAATGACTTCAAAAACATACTCAACCTCCTACAATATTAAGCTTTCTTTTGAACACTCCAAATTTACAAAAAATGTGAATCCTTATCACTCCAAAAAATCACTTATTGCTCCAAAATTACAAAACAAAAAATTTCACCTTATTTCGCCAAGTTACAACTCATTACTCCACTTATTACAAGCTTCACCCTTATGAAAAAATAAAAATATTCTCCTATCCAATGCACTTGTCTTCCAAAGACTTGATGACTTAAAAATGAAGATACCCCAATAATGAGTCAAAATTCACCTTGGCACCCATTTCCTTTTTCTTTGCTTAGAATGTTTGGGCACTTACATTTGTAAGCCTTTCATAAAGACATCTCCAATCCCAAAACATAGTTCCATGAAAATCATGAAAAACATATAATATGAGCACTCTCTTTTCAATTTGCTTATGTCACTTAAAAATAAATGAAATAATGTTTTGAAATCAGCATCAAGTGAGCACTGGTTTTCTGGACTTCGTCTTTGGCAAGCACTGGTTCTCTCTTCTCTGGAACCTCTTTGAGCATCCTCTCTACTCCCCTTAGGCTTCAACTCATCTGCACAACTCTGATTTCCATTAAATTATAGAACATAGAGACAATGATCCTTACTGGAAGCTCTATAAGTTACAATTGTCTTTGTAACTCTGTTATTGAACCACAAAATTACCATTCCATTATAGATGTCAATGAAATCATTAAGGAAATCACTGCTCTAAGTGAACGTAAGCATGGGAAGGAAAACACTGTAACAATGGTTGCAATGTTAATAGAGACATTACCAAAAATGGAACCATCGCTGAAGGAAACAAATGCTTCATTTTTGAAGTTGTTACCATTAAACTGTTATCAATGCTTCTCTGCATTGCGGTCATGTACACAACAGGCCTCCACGCTCATTCCCTTGAGACGGTATGAGCCACCTTCAATACACGGTAGGGTTTCCACATAGAACCGCCTTATGAAAACTATGTTTAAATGCCATATGCGGCAATAAAAATTTCTAATGGTCGTGTTTCACTACTGTATGTGGCACACAACCTTCTGACAGTTGGTCTCAATGCTGTATGCGGAAATACACCTTCTAACAGTTGTGTGGCAATGCCGTATGCGGCAACCCCGTATAGTAGGCTTTTGGTCTTTGGTTCATTGCTCCAGTGTGAGATAGTTCAAATGCGGAATGCTCCATGCTGTATGGCTAATCGAATTCTGGACTAGTCTTACTTTGCTGCACCTTTGTTGCACCGCGAACATTAAACCATGGAGCTATTTTGTGCTCATACTTGTTCTCAACAAAAATATTAATACGGATTCAATAATGAGTGCAATCGAAAACTCAGTAATCGATGCAAGACATTTCTCCTCGCATTAAATTTAACACATGAAACACAATGCTCCAATAGCTCGTCAAACTTAATTCAAGAATTCTATCGGCAGTCTCCACAGGAAACTCCACGGCCCTGCAATGAATACTGCAAACTCACAAACTAGCGGTCTCATTCACATGGTTTGCAGGCTTCTACCACCACAAATTTTCCAACAACGAGCTCCACAACGTCCACAACATACTCTCACACGAACCTTCACAACTTCTTGATGCATTATTTATGGAACAATCGACTCCACGATATTCGTTCACCCTAGCTCCGATACCAGATGTTGATAAAGAAGTGTCCTCATACACGTACTTTTATTGATCATGGAAAAGAAATTACATAAAAATTGCAGGAGTTTACAAATGTAAACTTCCACACCTCTGCAATTAGTAAAATAACCTGTTTATAAGCTCTATGTCCTAACTTAATTTAGTTATGGACCACTTGGTAAAACAAGTGTCCATTTAAAATAAATGATCTTCTATCCAATCTACTAACTTTATTCCTATTTTAGAGCCTAAGATAAGACTCTATTCTAGAGACCTATATTTTCTAAAAGTATTATATTTCTAAGTGTCTCTAATATTTATTAAATATTCTAATTTAATAAATATTTTTATCCTAACTTTACATTATTTAATTTATGTATTTTGGATTTATAATTGTCTTATGAAAGAGGCTAACAAAAGCTTCTTTCCTTTGGCTCTCCCCACCAAAGTAAGGTCCGCCGTATCCATATCTCCATTCACTTAAATATCAATACCTAGGATCAAGTTGGGTATTTTATATTTTCTTCTAACCCCTTTGGCTTTCTTCCTTATACTTCTAGAGCTGTCTGAGTCCCTCGCATTTTCCGCATGATGGTTTCCTCCTTGGTTCGGTAAGAGGAATTCTGAAACCAGGCGTTCCCTTCAAGCCTCCTCCCTGATAACGGGTCCCTCTATTCGAGCAATTCACAATGATAATTTTCCATAGAGGTTCCCTTCCCACAACCCTCCAGATCTATCCAGATGGTCCTTGTGGACTCCCTTTCCTCGACTTATTTCCTTTGCGCTTCCTTCTGCAATCAATCATTGATCATTATGCTGTGCTGTTGATTTATTCGTCCTTCCTTCATCTATCGTATCTGCTATACCTCCCTGCCCAGATCCTAGGAGGAATCCCTGTAGTATCTTCTCCCCATCGCCCAGAAATTTTGGGGGTTTGTGCGTCCCCAAACCCTCTGTACTTCCTTCTCTGATTAGTTCCGAGATGAGCCTTCCCTACCCTGTGTTTTGTAGATTATAGGCCTACCCGTGGGGGTTCCAGGAGGAGCAGATGAGCACAATATCCTCCAACCCCCCTGTCCGAATATAAGCCTAACGAAGATCTAAGGGCGGTTCGTAAACCTGATTTTTTAGCGCCGGATCTCCTAACCCTGCAGACCAAGGCTGATTTTCTGTTGATGGTTCAAAATATAATTGATCCCTCCTCTACATAACTCTAGGAGTATCTTCTCTGGAGGATGGCCAGACCTCTGACTCCCTAACCTTCCTCAAGCCTCCTAAAATATAGGATCGCATCGCAGCTGTACCTATGAAGTCCAAGATATTATGGTCTGTTACCTCCATTCCCCACATGTCCAACATGTCTCTAGGCCCAGTATCCACCTCCACACTTTCTGAACCGTTGACCATGGATCCTGCTCCCTTCTTTCGATAATAGTATATAATAGTTCCCCTGAGCACCTTAACCAAAATGTGTGCACCCACTGGAATGTGCGGGTAGTCTCTCTTTCGAGCAGGTAATGGTGAAAAACAAGAAAAGTAACAGTATGGTGAAAGTAAAAACCAAAGATAATTGACTAAAAAAACCCGCGGTTTCTCATCCTCCGTTGAGCTTGAAACGATCATCCCGCCGCCTCGAGAAGCATGACCGTGACTGCCACCCATCCGACCACATGGTACCCACCTACCCTATATGATGATGGGCCCGCTAGGTAGTCCACGCCGCCATAGGTTACCCTGCCGCCTGGTTACATGGCCATTGATGTCAGTGAGCCTCCATACCTCATTGTAGGCCCTAACTGCCCTCCATCGTTGCAGGTTCTAGGGTTTCTCCTCCACCTCCTTTTAGTCAATTACCTCTTGTCAAAGATAAAACATTGTATGGAGGCAATGCAATAGGAAATGTCTTGTGGTAAATCTCAACATTGTTATCACTTTGGATACAATATTCCATTAGTAAAGAAATGATCCAAAACTAAAATTTGAAAAAAAAAAACTAATATAGTAAATGTAGAACCATTTCTTAATGATTGGGATATTCTTGTATCATGTGTTGAAAACACAATGGAACTAATACTCATCTAAAAACAATGAACCCTTTTCTACAACACAATTCTATGAATAAAAAAAAAAATCACAATGTTCTGAATAAATAACGAACAAAAAACAAAATTACAATTTGAAAAAATAATTGAACAAAAAAATGTAAAAAAATATTAGAAAACGAAGATCAACATTTCAATGTAGCAAAAAAAATCACCATCGCAAAGCAACAAATAACAAATTTAATTGCTTGTTCAAGTTGTCTGACAGCTAGATATCCATGATTCAAAAATATTGGAATCCATATTCACCATTTATATGTATGCCTTCACATTATATAGATGTGGCACCCCTAAGACCATGTGTAACCACAATGACAGTGGTTAACCATAATCTATCATAGTTAACTAGAGTTAAACATGAACAAGCACAATAACCTATAGTCAAACATGGTTAAACCATGTCAAGCAAAGGTCAACCGTGGTCAACCACAATGACCCATTATCTATCATGGTTAGCTATAGTTAAACAAGGACGACCATGTACAACGATTACTTCACCATATTTAACCACAGTCAACCATGGTCAACATGGCCAACTATAGTCAACCAAGGGAAACCATGGTCAACTGTTTTCACTAGTGCTCAACATGGTGATCCATGATAAACAACCAACCATATGTGTCATCTATACAATGGTAAACCATAGTCAATTATAATATATGATAAACAACTTTAGTTGAATGTCGACAATAATGGCCACCCACAGGCAACAATTTCTTGACCATAATCCACCCTTGTCAGCCATAACTATACCATATCTATTAACCATAGTAAACCATGGGAAACCATAGTAAATCATGGTCAACTAATCTGTATTCAAATGTATCATACACATTCCCCTTTGTAATTTTATGAGGTTATAGGAGTACACATACCCAACCCCCTAGGATGCCTCAAGGAGACGGGGTTATCAAAATTCAATTTTATTTATTTTAATAATATCAAACCTATTTTTGAGGTCACCATCATCTTCTACTCATCCCAAGCTTTCCAAAAATATAAATTTCATCTCAATTTGTGCTTAAGGAACAAAGTTATGACACAATGTGATGAACTATAATTGGTTTTGACAAAAAATGACATTGCAATATGATGAACAAAAATAATCATTGCAATGAGAAAACAAAAACCAATGTCATAATGTAATGAAAAAATACGCGTTCCACTTTGAAGAACTAAAAACTAATGCCATAGTGTGATGAACAAAAAATAATCTCTCGATGTGATGAGTGAAAATCAACATTACAATGTGACGAACATAAAATCAACATGCCAATGTGATGAACAAGAAATAATGTTGCAATGTGCCAAATAAAATATGTTGTAAATATTATAATAAACCAACATTGCAATTTGATGAACTAAAATCACTGTTGAAATGTGGTCAAATTGAAAAAAAAAATGCAACAAAGAAAAAATGGCATTGCAATTTGAACAACAAAAGTTGACTAGCATGTGACAAACAAAAATCAATGTCACAATGTGATGAAGAAAAATTGACATCACAATTTGAACAACAAAAAACGACATCAAAATGCGATGAAAAAATATAAACGTAAAAATGTAATAAACAAAACCATAGTCAACCATGATCATCCATAGTGAACCATAGTTAACTTGGTTTACCGTTTTCAACCATGGGAAACATTGTTAACCACAATCAACCATAGTTAACCATGGTAAAACATGGTAAACCACAATAATTATGGTCAACCATTTTAATTTATAGTTAGAGATTGACTACCATGGTCAACTACGTTCACCCATGGTCAACTGTGTTCACCCATAGTCAACATTCAAACAAGTTTACCATAGTGAACCATGATTAAACAATTTCAAACATGGCGACCATGATCATACATGGTTAACAATTTCAACCATAACATTATCTTCAACCATGGTAAAACTAACTCAATAATGGTTAAAAATGGTTGTTGTGGTCATCCATGCTCAACCATGGTAGATCATGGTCAACATTGGTCAACTATAGGAAACACAGTCAACCATATTCATAAAAAATTAAATGTTTAAAACCATGGTCAACCATGTGAAGCCATAATCATTCATATTTGACCATATTCAACCATGTGCAAACAAAATAAACTATGGTTAAACATGGTGACCATGATTAACAAGTTAAAGCATAGTCAACAATGTTGAGCCATGGTCAAACCAATTAAACAATGGTGAACCATTGTCACCATCCATATCCATTTTCAATGGTTGAAACCCACAAACAACCATGGTAAAACCTCTCTATCCATTATTAACCATGGTAAACCAATGTCAACCATGTTCAACCACAATCAACCATGTTCAACCCTCATCAATCTTCATCAACCATGGTTAACCCTCATCAACCATTGTCAACCCTCTTTAATGATAATCAACCATATTTAACCATGGTTAACCATATGAAACCACACTCAACCCTCATCTACCATAGTCAACCAAACTTGATCACATTTAGCTATAATAAACCAAATTCAACCATATTCTACTAATCCTCCCCATTCATAACAACCATTAACTAACACAACCACATTAAAAGTGGTTGATATACGTTGATCGACACCATTAATTTTTGAAGGTGAAAAATGGTGTCGATTGATGTATATAAACCACTTTTAATGTGGTTGATATAGCTAAACTATTGCAGGGTGTAAATTGTGGTGAACATTAAGCATCTTTATACGTAGCTTGAATTCTCTTAGTAGAGTGTATACTCATTACCCATAGATAGGAGGAAAATGATTTCTAAAAACAAGTTATTGGGTGCCAATTTTTAGTGTTTATTTTAGTCACATAACTCATATTTTGACTCTATTTTCCTTCCATGACTCTCATACATCATCCATATTTTCTTGAAATCAACCATCTCAGGTAAATTTAACATTTAATTTTTATGATTTCAATTTTGGCAAAGTTTGACATTAAAATTTTTTTTTTAGCAGAAATTACAGGATGTTGCAACTTCCCATAGTAGCTCCAAGATTCTCACTTGTGTAGGGAAAATGGGGGAATTCTGAGATATATATGATGATCCTCAATGTCCAAGGATGGATAAATTCATATCTACCTCATAAAAGAGATTAGTATGTGCCTGGTTATTGATGGTCAAACTAGGCCACTTGTTTAGAAAATCCCCTGTTTTTGGCAAGAAATCAAGACAATTTTGAGTTTTGAGGGATTTTCTTCATATTTTAGGGATCTAAAGGATGAATTTGACCTATTAGCACTATTTTAGTATCTTAGAAACTGATTTGAGCATTTTTAGTCATTTTGGCTACTAAACATCTTGTATAAATATGTGGGACTTAGAAGTAGGAAACATGCCATTTTTGTGAAATATTGCTACTTGATTGAAGTTAATTGATTTGGAGCTTTTTGGAACTATCATTATGATGTGTGGATGATTATTCAAGTATCTTTAACTGGTTTACTATTCAAGTGTGCAAGCGAAGCATGGAGGGCCCCCATTTCCAATCATGTGCACTTAACCTTTAGATGTCAGGTATGATCTTTCAAGTTTGTTGTATTTCGTGTGTGTTTCCGTTTTTATTATGTGAAAAATATTCATTGTTGCTAGGCTTGATAAGTATGTTATGCATCGACCTCTGTAAAAATTTAATACAAAAATATGTATTACCTGGATTCACCCGATCTAACAATTATATGCCACTATTAAATACATAATTTCTTCTACAAAATCTTTGCAGAATTTTAAAACACAATCGACAATCACAATATCATGAAGAAAGATCTATCACACATAACACAGATAATTTATCGGGAAAGCATAAAGCTAAAAACCCCACTATCATATATTATGTCTATATCATCGATCATGAAACAATCTCATACAAATCTCCAATCCAAGAGCTCTCAGTACATCATACAATTGTCTCACACTATCATACAAAAATTGGCAGGTTCCTTAGCTAATTTACTGCCTCCAGACAACCTGCCTCTACTGCACAATCCCATCTGATAGAAATCCCTCAATGAATGGAATCTAGCTTTCCTTGACTGCACAATCCTCATTGGCACATCCAATGTGTGTGTGGTCGCATGTGTGCGACCACTAATGTCACAAATGATAGTCAAACTATCCCTTTCACCTACATCTCATCTGGGTCTCCACTGGGTCTGACATGCATGTAGTTAACAGTAGTAAATATCCAGTTGCAAGTGAGGCCACTGATTATGAATTAATTAATAATTAATTCAGTTTATCTCTCACTAGTGTATCTTCAGTTACAACTAGCACAACTGATTTTAACTCACTTAACTGAGTTAAAATACTTTACAACATTCATAAATACACTTCCAAATATGTTACAACTTCGAATAACTCGGTTACAACTAAGTCCACTTGCATGTCCCACCAACCAACCACTCAACTCAAAATTCCTATAGCTAACTGATTTGCACTTCAGTTAACTATTTCCAAGTGCTCATTGAGAATAGATTATTGTTTATTGTCCAAATAATATTAAGGGATAATAATAGCCGACATGCATCTATAAATAGACATGCAATCTATAAATAGAACTTGCACATACATCTATAAATAGACCTCATGTATAAATAGAATTTTCTCATGCATCTATAAATTGAAATCCACCTAAAAATAGCCTCAAGCTCCATCCTAATGTAGGTGCATAATTTTCACTAGGATCTTCTTGTTGAATCTCAACAACCTCTTGGAAAGGAGTTTAATTTTCTTTCATCTACAACAGTTGAAAATTGTTAAATTGTTCATTTTTGGTAATTTATTCTTATGTTGTTTTCGTTAAAATAACTTGCTAATCTGAAATGTTGTTATGCACTTGAAACATTATGAATCCAACTCTTGTAAGAGAGCTTAAATTTTATTTTCTTACAACATTTTAGATCTCAAGATAGTTTAGAAGCATTTCTAAGTACAAGTGTGTTAGGAATATGGAATTTAAGTTAGTTTCAGAATTAGTCTCTAAAAAATACATTTTGGTGTGCTTATAAGTTCACGAATTCCGGATTGATAATGAAATTAATGATCTGATTTACACCTCTAAATTGGACCAACATTTTTGGCGTTGTTTCCAGGGAAGCACGTTTAGAGACTAGAAGCTTAGTTAATTCATGTAGATTTCTCTTTAAAAAAAAACAAAAGACAAAAACAAATTTTAGTTTCTAGTTTAGTTATGTTTCTTTATGCATAGACAAAGAGATGAAAAGGGTAGATACACAAAGAAAACCCCCCCAACTACTCAACCACTGGTGGGAGCAGGACCACCTACATATGAACTAACTACACCAATTTCTAGAAGACCAACTTTGGAAGAGTTAGAAGAAAAAAAAAATTTAGGGAAAAGGTTAACTCTTATTGAAATACAAACTTTGTTGGCCTATGAAGTAAAGAGGAAACAAACACAAGAGGAAACATATTCTGTAGGAAAACAAGAAGAAACAAGGAAACCAAATTTTCAACCTATCCTTGAACAATTAGAGAAATTTGAAGGAATACAATCTCATATTCTTACTGAAACACTAGAAGAAATATTAGAAAATACTCTTGAGGAAACAACTGAAAAGAAATGGAAGAAGAGGCAGGATGCAATGTACCAGAAGGAGGATTAAGAGGATTAACTCCATAACAATGAAAAGAATATGAAAGACAATGACGAGAATGGGAAAGACCAAGGAAATTAGAAGAGGAAAGAAAAAGAAAAAATGAAAACAAGAGAAGGGAAGATGAAAGAACATAAAATTAGCATGGAGAACAAGAATCCACTTTTGGATTTCTAATCTTGGACACTAGAGAAATTTTGGGAGAAGTGGTAAAAATGAAAAATATTCCACCCTTTGTTTTACCAAATTTCTATGGTATGGCTTCTGAAGATCCTAACTCCTTTTTGTTTGAATTTGATATTTTATGCAGTACCTATGGTTATATTGATGATGCACATAAGCTTCATCTTTTCCCTACTACCCTTAAAAAATCTGCATTAAAATGGTTCATGGGATTAGGTGAACATACTATTGCTAGTTGGGATGACATGAGAAAAATCTTCCTTAATAAATATCAAGCATACTGTAGGTCTAGAGATTCAAAGGATTATATTTTTAGAATGTCTCAGAAAGAGGATGAAAGTTTAGAGGAATATTTAGAAATATTTCTCTATGATTTACAAAAATATAAACATCAATATTTGAATCAAGAAATCATTCTAACAATCTTGTTAAAAGGCTTACTAGATGAGTATCTTGATAAGGAGATATTTCATATTTACCATTTGATGAAATTGCATATTTATGTAAAATATAATCAAGAGGCAGAGCTAAAAATAGAAAAAGATATGTAAATTTTAAAGTTACCAAATCAACAAATGGAAGTATAACAAGAGTTGAACTTGGAAACTTGCTTGAATATTACAAAACTCATCTCTTAAGTACATTAGGAACACAAGTTGATATACTAAAAATAAGAAAGAAACAAGAAGAAAAAATCAAGTATTATAAGTTTTCTATCCTTAATGTAGAAAGAAGTATCCATTGAAAGAATGCCCTTTAGACAATATTCAGTTTTGCAGACTTTGCATAGAAAATCATGCAATTGATGATTGTCCAAACTTGAAGGAACTGCAGGCAACCCAAATGGAAGAAGGTCAAGGAATATAATCTCTTTATTAAGCACCAAGAAGACCTTGGCAGCCATGATTTGTAGGTATCTTACTCAACAATTTTCTTAGAAATTTCCTCAAAATTATCATATCCTGTTCAAAATTTATGGAATACTCCTATGCCTTGGAAGGATTGGCCACCTCAGCAAACCGAAAACAAACCTTCTTAAGGTTGGCGAGGACATGATTATCGAAACCAACCTCCTCAACAATTTTACCAACAAACATATCAACAACCATACTCACATCCATATTAATAGCCATATCAACAAACTTATCAACAATACCAACAATCCTATCCTCAACAACCTCTTCCATATCAAAAATTCTAGAAACCCCAACAAAAAAATGCATTTCATCAACAATCATTACTTGCACCTCTTTTAAACCAATCTCAAGAACTTTATCTACCATCTAACCAACCACCACCCTGAACAACACAATTACCAGCCCAGCCAGTGGAAAAGACAAGTAAAAAAGTAGAAAGGCCAATATATAATGATAAGGAAGGAAACTAATTTCATACATATTCAATCCTTCCTATTCAAGATATTCACTTAAGTTCTGGAAAATTCTTACAAACAAACTCTCCTCTCATCATAGAAGAACAAATAGAATAGGAGAAGAGTCCTGGAAAAGCTAGCACAAAGCATGTACTAAAAGACAATCAAATTCAAAAGAATAAAACAACAATGACTCAAACACCTCCTTTTATAGAAAGGTTAATTGAGAAAAAATATTTAATTTCTCTTCCTGAATTTGATATCTTAGATGAATTGAAATTTTTTTATGTGAAAATTCTTTTATTGCAAGCTATTAAATATATTCCAATCTATACAAATAAAATCAAGAATTATGTATAAATAAAATTGGCAAAAGAAATAAACATCCACCAACAATTCGTGTGATTGGAAAATTAGCTAGCCTCATGCCAAGAAGTAGTACACTTGAAAAATATGTTGATCCAGGAATTCCAATGGTGACAATTACTATAAAAAAAATTTCAGTTTCTAAAAATTTAATTGACTTGGGGGCTGCTATTAATGTGATGAAAAAAGAAACAATGAAATATTTGAATCTTCCAAATATTTGACCAACCACTATAGTTGTGGAACTAGATGATATATCTAAAGTAGTGCCAGAAGGTGTGCTTGAAGATATCATAGTTTCCTTGGATTCTTGGGAGTATCCACTGGAATATTTAGTTCTTCAACCAAAGTCAAATTTAGGAGGACACCCATTAATTATTGGAAGACCTTGGTTGGCCACAGCTAATGCATTCATTGGCTGTAGATCAGGAAGCATGATTATTTCACATGGAAATGAAGGAAAACATATAACACTTTATCCTCTTGCTAAATCACCTTCTTTGTTATCATGGCCTGATGAAACATAACAATAAAAGGAAGAATTAATTCAAACTATCTTAAGCATTAATAAAGATTTTTATTTCAGGGAGGAGAATAATGAGGATTTAATAGATTATTTTGTTTCAGAACCAAATATTTTAGAACATTTAAGAACCGTGCAATACAATGCCTCAAATAATATTCTAGAACAATATTTTCACGAAAATTGCACAATAAATTCTTTAAAAACACCATTTATTGTTATTTTTCCTGTTAATTCAATCACAAATTTTCAAAGTAAAAAAATTGAAATCAGTCCTGAAAAATGTCTTAACATTGGTAACAATTTGGAACCATCACAAGAAGAATAATTGATTTCATTATTAAAGAAATATTCAAAGGCATTTACATGGGATTACACTTATATGCAAGGTATCCATTCTGGAACATGCATTCACCATATTTATAGAGATGATAATTTCAAACCCAGAAGGAAACCTCAACTAAGAATGAACACAATGTTGAAAGAGATAGTTAAGGAATAATTGAAAAAAATATTAAAGGTAAGATTTATATACCCTATCTTTGACAGTAAATGGGTTTCTCCTTTAGTAGTGGTTCCAAAGAAGAATGGGAAGTGGAGAGTCTGTGTATATTAAACAAAATTAAACAAAGAAACTCTTAAAGACCATTTTCCATTACCATTCATAGATCAAGTCTTAGATTCACTAGTTGGGAAAATTTTTTTCTCCTTTCTAGATGGATTTAATGGCTACACTCAAATCGAAATAGCATTAGAAGACCATGACAAAACTACTTTTACATGTCCCTGTGGTACATATGCTTACAATGTGTTACCCTTTGGACTGTGTAATGCACCAACTACTTTTCAAAGAGCAGTTCTAACCATTTTTCCTGATTTAATACATGAATGTGTAGAGGTTTACATAGATGACTTCACTGTGTATGGAAATACTTTTGATGATTGCTTGAAAATTTTGGGAAAAGTTTAATAATATGTATTGAAACAAACTTATCTCTTAACAACAAAAAATGTTTCATGATGTTAACAAAAGGGATAGTGTTGGGTCATGATATTTCCATTTCTAGAATAAAAGTAGATTTGACAAAAATTCAAATTGTTGTAAAATTATCAGAGCCAAAAAATAAAAAAAATATGTAAGAAGTTTTATTGGGTATGCAAGCTTAGGGCTATTATCGGAGATTTATTGAAATTTTAGTAAAAATAACCTTTCCTTATTCAAATTACTTTCAAAATATGTACCATTTCATTTGGATGCTAATTGTCAAGTTGCATTTGAAAATATCAAAGAAAAACTATCTACAACACCTATTCTAAGAGGACCTAATTGGGATTTTCCATTTCACATCTCTACCGATGCATCAAATACTGTAACAGGGGCATCTTTGGGTAAAAAAGAGAATCATATGAATTATGCTATTTATTTTATTAGCAAAAATTTAACCCCTGCAGAATTTAACTACACAGTTACTGAGAAAGAAATTTTCACAGTAGTTCATGTCGTGGATAAATTTAATCATTAAATCACATGTTATGAAGTCTTCATCCATACATATCATTTTTCCATTGGGTATTTGATGAATAAATCCATTAATAATGGAAAAATAACAAAGTGGTTGTGATTGATGCAGGAATTCAACATTACTGTCCTAGATAGACCTGGAAGGGAAAATCAAGTGGCAAATTTTCTATCTTGATTACATACACCTAGTGAGATTATTCCTATCTCAAATAATTTTCTTGATGAAAATTTATTTTCAATATCAATTATAACTCCATGGTATGCTGATATAGATAACTATTTATCAACAGGAAAATTACCTCCACATTTTACATCAAAAGAGAAAATAAAAGTGATTAAAGAAAGTTCTATATACACATGACTTAATGGAGATATTTTCTATATTGGTTATGATCTTATTATTAGGAAATGTGTAAGACACAAAGAGATATTAGAAATTTTAAAATCTTTTTACGACGAACCTTGTGGTGGACATGTTTTTTTTTCGTAAGTTAGGTTATTCTATTAATTCGAGAAACGAAATATTACATATACTACAGGCGTGGTTGGAAAGCCGCACTTAACCAATCCCAGCCTTAGTTGCTCAGTTTCGGGGCTACCTCGCAGGATGAAACCAACCCGAACAAAAATTGAGACACAAAATTACAATATGCGGAGTAGCGCTGATGTATCTAGATAATACAAAATATAAACAAAAAAAAACTGATGGTGGCCTGCTTGACAAAAAACATGGAAGAATTGTGCAGTTGCACAGGCCTCAATATTCATCTTCATCATCACTGTTGGGGACCTCCTCCTCAATGGGGCAAGCGGGTGCCTGCGCAGCCGCTTCCTCTGAATCTGCCATTGGACGTCTAGGTTTGGGAACAGGTGCATAGAGGATGGTGGAATCCGGATCCTCTGCGTCAGGGACACACGTCCAGTTTCCATAAGATTCCATCACCCAGACATCCGATTCATCATCTTCCTCATCCTGAACCCACATCAGATCAGTCTTGCGAGCCAGGGGGTGCGTCTGGTACGCTATGGTGGACTTCCGCGGGTCGCACCTACCTCTCTTCACAACATGCGCAAGATATTCTTCCTCTTGCTTGGGATCGAGTCTCTATCGCAAAAAAATGCCAGAGGAGGAGCCTTCCATCAATTCCAAGCATTTTTCCTTGCCACAGTAATAATGGCCAGCGAGAGCACCTCTTTGAGCACCTCAGATGGTTCTCTGGCGTAATCTAGGGGCCTTTGCACAATGAGGCAGGGGGGAGGCTTCATGGGAAGGGTAAGAAGCAGGGGGAAAAACATCGTCAAGGACCAGGGGGTCGAAAGGGACAGGGAAGTGGTACGAAGACTAGGATGTCATGGCCCAGAGGGGACTGCGTAGTGTAGCACTGAGAATAGGGCTGCGCGACCGTCTAGAATCGGGGAAGTGCCAAACAGAGTTAAAAATAAAGGCATAAGGAAAATACTATGAGTTTCTCGGGGCTGAGCACTCATCATTTTAAAGGGGCTTGGACACATGCAAAGCAGATGGCAATGAGTATGCCTCGTACGCAGCTGCATGCCATGACCGATTTCCTGAGCAAGCTCGAGGGAAGGGGGATGGATGACATACAAATTAGTCATGAAAATAATTTATGGTGATAGTTGCAGAAGGGTACCCTAGATAGGGTGACGTTGTTCCCAATGTCTTATCATCATACCTTATCATGTTTGTCTTGTGCGGATGGCTAACGGTTTGAGGATATGTAGCAGGTGAGGCTCTGTGTAGAAGATCTCCATCCTTCGGGGTTTGAGAGAAATTATTGTCATTCGTGCTAGTTATGTCACCCGCATCCGGGGATTGTGGTGGACATGTTGTAGATAAGAGAACAATAAAAAAAATACTCAATTTGGGGTATAATTAGCCATGCATTTTTAAAGACTCCAAGAAATATGTCAAAATTTGTGACAATTGTCAAAGGATGGGAAGACCATTACCATTTGATGAAATGCCACTGAAGACACAAGTTCTCATAGAACCATTTGAGAAATGGGAACTTGATTTCATCAGTCTTATCAATCCACCATAAAATGGAAACAAGTATAACTTAGTATGTATTGACTATGTGACAAAGTGGGTGGAAGAAAAAGTGTTGCCAAGAGCCACGGAAAAAACAATTGTCAACTTTCTCTTTGAAGAAATTTTTGTAAGATTTGGAGTTCCTAGAGAAACTGTTACTGATCAAGGAACAAAATTTACTTCTAAACTGGTGCATGACATAGAAGAAAAGTAGAAGATCAAGCATAAAAAATATACACCCTATCATCCACAAGAAAATGACCAAGTGGAGTCTACTAATAAAACTTTGGAAGCAATCATGAACAAGAAAATTTGAATTCATAGAAAATATTGGTTAGAAAATATTCATGAGACATTATAGGCATATAGAACCACTTGGAAAAATACAACATGTTTCACTCCTTATCAGCTGGTATATGGTAAACAAGTACTACTCCCTATTGAGTTTCAATTTCATATTTACAAGTTAGAAGTTGATTTAGGGATGGATACAGATGAACCACAAAAATAAAGGATAATGCAGTTGAATCAATTAGATGAGATGAGACAATAAACACAACATACTTTTCTAATTCAACAACAGAGAGAAACCTGACATGATAAATTCATCAAGAAGAAGCAATTTAAAGTAGGTGATCGGAGCCTTATTATTTGATTCAAAATTCAAATACTTTCAAGCCAAATTTACAACTCATTGGCTTGGTCCATATCATATTGAAGAAATTTATGAGAATGGTTTAGTCAAAATCAAGACAATTGATGAAGAAGAAATCTCATTTTTGGTTAATGGGCATAGGCTAAAGCTCTATAACAAGAATATAAACAAAGAAGACTTTTTGCAACAAATTTCACAACAAAATGAGATGGAGGTACTGGGAAAACAAAGTCACGTGTCTATCCTACCTCCCTCTTGAATTAAAAAAATAAAAAATAAAAATAAAAATAAAAAATGGGTTTAGTTGTGAAAACCAGGCAACTGGCACAATATAAACCATAATTCTCATTGGAAAACCATGTAAAATTAGCCAATGAGAATTCAAAAAAAATCTACAATTTAATTTTCAACTTGTCATTTGAATAAATTCAAGTTTTTTTGGCACATTTTCACTTTCAAACATGACTTGAGGACAAGTCAATTCTTAAGTTGAGGGGGGAAGTGCAAATTTATGAGTTTTTCCTTCTTGAGTGTTTTTACAGTTATGGACTATCTTTTGAATAACATCTCAGTTTCTAAGGGACCTGTGATGATTAGAAAAAGATGCCTAAATTTTCAGTTATATAATATTTTGAAGACAGTAAAGGAGTTTCAGAGGGACTTGCAATATTACCTTGAAACATCTTTGGCAGAGGGACATGTAGCCTACTCCAATAGTGAAATCTGAACACACTTCAAGAAATTCATGAGGTCTACAAATCCAGGAAATAACATTTGAAGATAATGGTAACAACTCCAAGTTAAGGAAAATTAGAAGAGCATACATGAAGAAGCTTCTTTAATCAAATCAGCTACAAAAGCATGACCAAGTAAGTAATTGAAAAATCTGTAAGAGAAATTTATTTTTGAAAAAATTTCTTCATTTAAAATTAATGTTGGAGTACCTATTTCCTTTTAATCATTACTTCCCTTTCCATAGCTCTTCATTTCAGTTCAATAAAATTCATCTCATTTTTCCTTAAACATCAAAAATGGGTATACAATTTTTCCAACAAGAACAAGGAGGTATAAAGGTAAATCAGTCACAAATATCAGTTTTAGACGAAGAAAAAAGATGGCTACACCATATAGGGATGTATTCTCTTAAATACATGCATAACAAGGGTCTACATCATGGCATAAAACATGACATTATCAAGGAAGTAAGAATTCTATCAATAGAGGGTGGCCATTCAAGCAAGAAAAATTATTTTTAATGTTGAAACTTCATTTATCAACATATGAGAATTAATTTGGGTGCAAAATGTTTCAAGAAACAATGATATGCACAAGTTTTGAGAAAGAAGTCTATAATTTAAGAAGTTGTCATGGAGTTGATATGGTAAATGACACCTACAGAAATTTCATTATGCTTATTATGTTTAAAAGTGATGGAGAAGTCATATTCAAGTGATACAAATACTCTGTCCTAATTCATTACCTTTTTCCTA
The DNA here is from genome assembly GCA_034641835.2 of Pinus albicaulis. Lineage (NCBI taxonomy): Eukaryota > Viridiplantae > Streptophyta > Pinopsida > Pinales > Pinaceae > Pinus > Pinus albicaulis. Next base: position 931,388,346 of record CM076576.1, read on the forward strand.
GTCCATTTTACTTCATCATTTGACAAGTTATATGGGTACTAAAACCACAACCACAGCCTGAGTAATAAAACCTCATATAACACTCTGGGTACCTTGTAATTATTTTTCTACATGAATTTACCTCTGACTTTGCCACATACCCTTGCCATAATTCGAATCCAGTGGAGATAGGGACTGAGTGAATACATAAACATACTAGGGAGTCATCATTTAAATTTAGACACTCGGCCTTGTCAAAGATGCTCAAGCTTGTCAAAATAGTGCTACGATTTTATGAGGTAAGCTTTATTCACCCAGAATTCCACCCAAATTTCATTCAAAAATGAATTTTGTTGTGTTCACGCAACCATTCAACTGAATTCAATCTCTGTGTTCTCCAACGTTAATCTAAAAGAATAATTACTCTATGAGAATTTAACCTTGGTTGTGTGAAACTTGAATTGTCTTCCAAAGAATATTTACTCCCTCAGAATCAAACAATGGTTGTGTGAAACCTGAGTTGTCTTCCTGTAAATAATTTTATGCCTTTCTCATCATTGAATTTGCCCAAAATTCACCTTTCTCATCACTAAATACACCCAACAGTTAATGAAACATCTTCCACCATAAAATACATGATTTTATGTTGACAAATAAAATTTTCAGACATAAAATCACTTTTGTTTCGCCAAAGCCAAATAGGGTGTTAGAATTTTTGAAAGTACGAATTTGGGGTGATTTAGGTAACTCTCTTTGAGGGAATTTCAAAACCAATACCTTAGAAGAATAATGTATTTGTATTCTCATATGAAGACCATTTTGCTGAAGCAGGGAGGAGTAGAGAGTAAATTTTGAGCCACAAAGAACACTATTTTGAGCTAATCAGTCACAAAGAGCAAAATTTCTCCTTAGATTTAGGTCAACGGGTAAGAAATTTTTACATGAACCCTAAATTGATACAAAATTATGAATCTGGAAACAAAAATTTAGAAATATTTGTGCTTTAAAAAAAAATGTAGATAAAAAAAACATAATGTTAGCAATTGGGGTTTTGAAAAAGAAGGGAATTTTTAGAAAAAATTACAGACACGAGAGAGGTTGTGCTTCTTTCAGAAAATCACCATGGTGTCTAGGGTTGAACCAATAAAATTTTATTCGATATCAATTCATAAGGATTGTCTTGAACTTCTTGAAAAATATCATTCGATTTCATTTCTGGAAAAAAGTGATGGGTCTAATGAGAAGATTTTGTGTGGAATTTGATTCCTCTTTCGATGGTGGGAGGGCCTCTCTCTGCTCCTCCCTGCTTCAGCAAAATGGCCTTTGTATGAGAATACAAATACATTATTCTTTTGAGGTCTTGGTTTTGAAATTACCTCACACAGAGTTACCTAAATCACCCCAAATTTGTATTTTCAAAAATTCTAACACCCTATTTGGCTTTGGCGAAACAAAAGTGATTTTATGTCTAAAATTTTTATTTGTCAACATAAAATCATGTATTTTATGGTGGCAGATGTTGAAACCAGCTCCAAAAGGAGAAGAAAAGAGATATCAACGCCTTAGAAATAAGCCACTTCGAGGGGGAAACCTCCAATACATTACATGAATGAACAATTCTTGGATGATTCAAATTACAAAACCTCCTTTCTATATAAAGGAGTCCATGGGGCCTAATGTAATCCTAGTGGGGCCACAATGTAATCATAGCCGACCTAAAAATAATAATTTAAGGGCACAATAATAATAATATGGGGGTTACAAGGGTACAATAATAACAATAAGGGGGTTACACTAACAATAATAAGGGACTTTACTAGTAATATAGGGACCTAACATGCCACTCTCTTTCAAAAATGTGTTGTCCTCAACACTTGAGTAGCTTTGGGTGCTTCTATATAAAATTCTCATCCTCCCATGGAGAATATTTAGTGGGTAAGTTCGTCCACCTGATGAGATACTCTGAAATTGATCGATTTCGTAGCTGTCGAGTTCTTGTTTCCGTGACCGCTTCAGGTTCCAATATGATTTTTCCTTCCTCATTAAGTTCTGGAAATATTGTTTGAACTGGAATATTTTCACCTATAACCTTCTTTAAGCTTGAAACATGGAAAATTGGATGCACTCGTGAAGAAGCAGGAAGCTCCAATTTGTATGCCATAGTACCAATATTTTGCAACACCTTGTAAGGACCATAGTAATTTGGTGATAATTTATTATCCTTCTTAGCTTTCTTGAGGGAAATTTGTTTGTATGGTTGTAGCCGTAAAAATACCCAGTCTCCTACATCAAAACTTCTCTCACTGCGATGTTGATCTGCCTATTGTTTCATTCGATTTTGTGCCAAATTCAGGTTGTCCTTTAAGAGTTGGATAACTTCTTGTTGATGCTCGATGTGATCTTCCACTGCTTGAACCTTTGAATTTTCTCTTAAAGATGATGTGATGGATGGTGGATGATATCCATAAAGTGCCATAAATGGGGTCATTTTTGCTGCAGTATGGAAGGAAGTGTTATACCACCATTCAGCAAGAGGTAACCACTTGACCCATTGTGTTTGTTTATCGGATACAAAACAACGAAGATATCCTTCCAAACATTTATTTACTATCTCAGTTTGACCATCAGATTGAGGATGATAAGATGAGCTATGAGCTAATTGATTACCCAAACAAGAAAATAACTTCGTCCAAAAATTTCCAGTAAAAATGGGATCTCTGTCGCTCACAATAACCCTTGGGTTTCCATGTAGCTTTTGAATTGTGTCCATAAATGTAGTAGCAACTGTACTTGCTTTAAATGGATGAGATAATGCACAAAATTATGCATAGTTGGTAAGTCTATCAACTACCACTATGATGACACTGTTTCCTTCGAACTTAGGTAAACCTGTGATAAAATCCATTGAAATATCCTCCCAATGTTGACTTGGAATGGATAAAAGTTGTAGAAGACCCGAGGTCTTAATTGTCTCAACTTTATTCTGCTGGAAAACCAAACATTCCGCCACAAAATTTTGAATATCAAATTTAAGGCCATCCCTAAAAAATTCTTTCTTCACCCTGTGGTAAGTTTTTAAAAATCCCGATTGTCCTCCTAAAGGAGAAGTGTGCAATTCCAAAAAGATCTTTTGTTTTAGTTGAGAATTCTTACGAAGATATAAGCGATCTTTGTACCATAAGGAATCATTTTTCCAACTAAATGTATAACTGCAAATTTTGAATGAGTGTCCACACTTCTTCATCCTTCTTCCATTCATCTCTTGCTTCAGTTATCCAATCTGGTTGGATAATAGAAATGGCACAAAGAAATGCTTCCACCTCTTCATTCTTTCTTGAGAGTGCATCTGCAACAACATTTAGCTTCCCTTTTTGTAGATTATTTCAAATTCATAACCCAACATCTTTGTGACCCATTTTTGCTGCTCTTCTGAAGATAGTCTTTGTTCCAAAAAGTGTTTAAGACTATCATGATTAGTTTTTACCTTGAAGTGTCTTCCCATTAGGTAAGTTCGCCATTTCTTTAGTGCATGGAGTATTGCTAACATTTCCTTCTCATAAATAGGTTTTTGTAAATACTTTCCTTTGATTGGACGGCTTTCAAAAGAAATGGGTCTTCCTTCTTGCATTAAAACAATACCAATTCCATTTCCCGAGGCATCACATTCCACAATAAAGGTTTTTGTGAAGTATGGCGTAGCTAAGGCTGGTGCTAGGCACATTGCCTCTTTAAGCTGTTCAAAGGCCTTAGTTGCTTCAGGAGTCCATGCAAATGCATCTTTCTTCAATAATGTTGTTAGAGGCGTTGTATTCTCCCATAATTCTTAACAAAATTTCGATAATACCCTGTTAACCCGAGAAATCTTCGCAACTGCTTTATGGTTGTGGGGACTTTCCATTCCTTAATTGCTTTAATTTTGTTAGGGTCTAACTTAACACTCTCGTGAGATACAATATGACCCAGATATTCCACCTCTTGTACTCCAAAGAAAAATTTGGATGTTTTTTCCTATAATTGTTTCTCCTGCAATAGTTTGAGCACACTGTCAACACGTTGAACATGATCCTTCAAAGACTTGTTGTAGATGAGTATATCATCAAAAAATACTAGCACAAATTTTCTAGGGAAGGGTTTGAAAATGGAATTCATCAACCCTTGAAATATAGAAGGTGCATTGGTAAGGCCAAAAGGCATGAACAAAAATTCATAATGACCCTCATGAGTTCGAAATGCTATTTTTGGAATATCTTCAGTCTTAATTCTAATTTGATGATATCCTAAACGAAGATCCAACTTGGTAAAATAAATTTCTCCATGTAATTCATCCAATAATTCATCAATCACGGGAATGGGAAATTTATCTTTAATGGTGAGCTTATTGAGCTCCCTATAATCCAGACACATGCGCCATGATCCATCTTTCTTGTGTACCAATACTACAGGAGCAGAGAAAGAATTTTGACTAGGTTGAATTATACCCGCCTCTAACATTTCTGCAATCATATGTTCAATTTCTCTCTTTTGGAAATAAGGATATCTATAAGGCCTGATGTTTGGAGCAACACTTCCTGGAATCAAATGAATAGCATGATCATGATCACGAATAGGTGGGAGTCGTTTGGGAGTTTCAAAAACCTTGGAATGACTATCCAAGACTTTTTGAAGATCTGCAGAAATAGATGATTTTGATGTTGGAACTTCTAGTGAGCATAATTGTGCAATTATGCCTCGTTGTTCTTTCTTAGAAGTTTTTTCATGACATTAGAGCTTATTATCTTTCCTGGCTTCCCTGCAATACCCCGTAATTCGACTTCCTTTCCTTATAAAAAAATTTCAAGAAAATTTCTTGAAAATTAAAAGCTACCATCCCCAAAGATTGTAACCATTGTACTCCTAGTACAACATCAGCACCTCCCATAGGAATGGAAAGCATTGGACTATTCAATACATATTTCCCCATGGTTAGCTTGATATTATGGCATTTTCCAGAGCAATTTATAGTTCCTCCATTTGCAACCATCACTTGACATTCTGGTGCTGGGTATAGGAAACAATTCAATTCCTTGGCTACCTTACAATGAATAAAATCATGGGTACTACCTGAATCAATCAACACTATTACCTTTTTCTTCTTGATATGTCCTTCTATCTTGAGATTTTGAGGAGTGGTAATTCCTGCCAATGCATTACACGATATGGTCAGACTCATTTCTTCCTCTTCTTGGGTTGGTTCCTAGAGTATATCCTCTTCTTTTTCATTTTCTTCTTCCTCTTCACAATCTATGTAAAATAATTTCTACTCAACACACTTATGACCTTTAGTGTATTTGCTATCACAATTGTAGCAAAGCCCTTTTTCTCTTTTTTCTTCCAATTGTTGTGGTGTCAACCTTGTAGGTTGTGGAGATCTAGGAGTAGCAACACTTCCGTCTTTATATAAGTGAGTGGTAGGCTTCCTTGTCGCCATAATTTTACATTCAATTTTTCTTGCCAATCTGAATGCCTTCTCCAATGAATCAGGTTCCAAAACGTGAACTTCATGTTGGATGTTATCCTTTAAAGTACCTATGAAGAGATCAATCCTATGTTCCTTTGGAATATCAGTTACCATTATATTAAATTTTTGGAAGTCCTCAATGTGCTCCCCCATTAAACCCTTTTGTTTGAGATTTATCAATTGGCTAAAGAATGTGTTGCTCTTTGTATCCTCATAATGTGCTATCATTTCCTCCGTAAAAATTGACCAAGTGACAATTTTTTTGCGGGAGCAAAGCCATCGATACCATACAAATGTATTTTGTTCTAAATGTAAAGTTTCAATGCGTACCTTTTGTGTGTTTTGCACATTATGGAGATAAAAATATTGCTCCATCTGTAGTTCCATGTTACAGGATCCTTTCCATCAAACTTCCTCATATCCATTTTTGGAATATGGTGGTTCTTCCCACCAACATTAGATTTTATGAAATCACGATTAACATTTATTTTTTTCTCATCATGAGTTTCCTCTATTATATTTTCACCATTAGGAAACATTTCTTGTATCAAATTTGTCAAACCTTCCATGTCTTCTTTTAGATCATTCTTCATTTTTTCCATTTTCTCATCGATCTTAGCTTCCATGTCATCCATATTAGATTCCATGCCAGCTTCCATGCCATCTATCTTAGATTCCATGCCATTCTTCAAACCATCCATATTAGATTCCACGCCTTTCTTCAAACCATCCATCTTAGTTTCCACGCCTTTCTTCAAAACTTCCATGTCATTTTTTGTTGTTCTTGCGAGAGAAAAATTTGTTGCACTTGCTCTTGTAATTTTGATATGGCATGTTGCCATTCTTCGTCTTCATGAGTCATAGTAAAGCCTTATAAAGGATTAATGGGTGTTGAATTCTTTTTATGGGCCATTTTAGAATCCAATATTGATATCTATTCTACAATATTCCCTTGGAATCAATTCAACTTGATTCTTCAAACAAGACTTATGCAATTCGGGAAAAAAAAATAGACACCTTTTACTTGCTTTTGAGGAGCTCTGTATTGAAATTGAATTATATATATAATTGCGGATCCTCAATATCTGAAATTTGGCCTTGTCGTAGCCCTCTGAAGCTTCTTTCAAATGTCACAGGTCTGACCTAATTTGGATTCTTCAAGGCAAAGATATGTTCAATCTCCCACAATGACCCAATTATGGACTGGTTCAGTAGAGCGAACTTGTACGACTTGCCGCCTCTTCCTGTTTCCTCATTTGGATCTGAAATTTATTGACAGGAAACCACAGTATGTGTACTTCCAACCACTTTTCACAACATTCCAATCCGATGCTCAGAGAAAGAGTTATGAATATTTTCCCACGATAACCTCTTTGAGATGAAATTCGGGAGCCCAAAAAATACCTAACTTCCACATATCATATCTCCGAAAATATTGCGAACCAAGCTCTGAAATTTTGCGATGATGTTCCTCAGGATTTCTACTTTTCTCTCCCAAAATTTCAGCTTCTGAATCTTCACAAAAAAAACGTTATAGAAAAAATTCCGCGATGACTTGTTTAGGTTAAATTCAAGAGCCTGCAAAAAGCCCTAACTTCCATAGATCATATCTCTGAAAATGTTACAAACCAAGCTCTGAAATTTTGCGACGATGTTCCTCACAGATTCAGCTCTGCACTATAAAAATTTCAGCTTCTGAACCTTCGTCGAAAAAAATTTATAGCGAAAATGCCACGATGACTAGTTTGGAGCAGCGAAAACCCTAGAATCCAAAGCTCTGATACCAAATGTTGTGAGACCAGCTCCAAAAAGAGAAGAAAAGAGATATGAATGCCTAAAAAATAAGCCACTTCGAGGGGGAAACCTCTAAAACATTACATGAATGAACAATTCTTGGATGATTCAAATTACAAAACCTCCTTTCTATATATAGGAGTTGATGGGGTCCATTGTAATCCTAGTGGGGCCACAATGTAATCCTATCTGACCTAAAAATAATAATTTAAGGGCACAATAATAACAATATGGGGGTTACCCCCCCCCTCCTTTTAGACCTAACACATGATTTTGGTTTTAATAAATGTGTCTCTGTCAGACATAAAATCACTTTTGTTTCGCCAAAGCCAAATAGGGTGTTAGAATTTTTGAAAATACGAATTTGGGGTGATTTAGGTAACTCTCTTTGAGGGAATTTCAAAACCAAGACCTCAGAAGAATAATTTATTTGTTTCTCATACGAAGACCATTTTGCTAAAGCAGGGGGGAGCAGAGAGTAAATTTTTGAGCCACAAAGAACAAAATTTTGAGCTAATCAGTCACAAAGAGAAAAATTTCTCCTCAGATTTAGGTCAACGGGTAAGAAATTTTTACAAGAACCCTAAATTGATACAAAATTATGAATCTGGAAACAAAAATTTAGAAATATTTGTGTTTTTAAAAAAAACGTAGATAAAAAAAACATAATGTTAGCAATTGGGGTTTTGACAAAGAAGGGAATTTTTAGAAAAAATTACAGACACGGGAGAGGTTGTGCTTATTTCATAAAATCACCATGGTTTCTAAGGTTGAACCAATAAAATTTGATTCGATATCAATTCATAAGGATTGTCTTGAACTTCTTGAAAAAAATCATTGATCTGGAAAAAAATGATTGGTATAATGAGAAGATTTTGTGCGGAATTTGATTCCTCTTTCGATGGTGAGAGGGCCTCAGTGGGTAACATAACCATAATTTTTACACCATTTTTTTGGTCATCTAACCTATTATCATTAGGTGAACCCAAGTACACCATGTAAGACCAATTTTAACCTAAGTAAAATTGCTTTCACTATGTGAAATAACTTAGTAAAACGCCTTTATTAAGTTGTTTATGGTCTAAACAGGAAACCCCAAAAGGAAATAATAAAAAAATCTATATTTGTTTATGTTTCTTGGTAATATTTAACCCAAAACAAGGAAATCAATTAAATAAATCCTTATTTATTTGATTATTTCCTAGGAATAAGTTATTTAAATCCTATTTAAATAATATTCCTAGTTAAATTTGACTAAATAATTTATAAATAATTAAATTAATCATTATTTATTTAATTATATTCACACCATTTCCTTAAAATAGTAAATAAATAATTTATTTATTTATAAATAAAGGAATTGACCCAAGTCAAAAATCATTTTCCCTCCAACAAATATAATAAAATATTCCTAAAAGGTGGTTCTAGAATTTGATTAATAATATTTTATTCATGCACCAAGTTCTAGATTGCCCTAATATTTTTTTATAAATAGAAGGGTTTTCCCCATTCATTAGTCACCTTTCATTGCATTAGACCACTCTGGATCTATACACTTGGTCACATTTTTCCATTTTTGCCTTGTGAGCTCCCATCGAGTTCTATGTTCGTCTGGGTTTTCTACACCAAAAAGAGAGAGGAATTTTAGATCTGAAATGCTGAGAATTGTCAAGAACCCATCCCATTGAGGAGAACCGGAAAAAACCTTTCTTGTTTTCCTCTGAGGTGCCCCCTTTTTATATAATATAAAAAATATTCTTTCAAATACATCGTTCTTGTCTTGTCTATTGGATGCATGGAGCCACATTACATTTTTACTGCTTAATGTCTTTTATGCTTAGATCTGGATTTGTGCAGCATTATTTGGATCAACTAATTGAAGACTTAAAGATATTGGCAGTCATACTTGATGTTAGGGCTATTTTTTATGCGTAGCTAAAGTGGTCTTTTACGACAAAAGATTCATACTAACAATTGGCGACTCCACACGGGTTTTCTTTTGCGACTACTGTCGTTTTATATATTCCTGCATATCCAGCTATTTACGATCCTAAGGTTTCTCTTCAGTTTCCTATTTTTCATTTTTTTATGGTGATTTTTACCTCTAAAACCCTCAAACATTAAAATTTTTAACTTCCGTGTGTTTCTGGCCCTATTGCGCAGGTGACAAACATCAACCGCAGCTGAGACGACATTTTTTTCTGAAATCTGCCGCCGAGAGACCCGGATCTGCAGGTCACACTTATCGGTCCAAAAACCGCGACCTGGACCTGAGGACGCACTTTTCTGCCCCAAACCTGCGACCTGGACTGAAAACATGTCAGAACCTGCGACCTGCACTTTTTTCTGCAATTTCCAGCAATTTTTCTGGGTTTATCTGAAGCTTCTGTCAGGGTTTTCCAGCCTCTGTCTCTACCTGTTTAGACCTGTTTCTAATCTGTTTCACTCAAATAAGTGGGAATATTGCCCCTTAGGGCTTTAGTACCCTCCAATTTTTGTGGGCGAGTTTTAGCTGTTTCAGATGTCTGAATTTTCAGAGTTTCATCCTTCTTTTTTTCAGATCTGATACCTCCTTTTCAGATCCCTTTAGATCAGCTCTTATCCCTTTCAAATCACCTCATATAGTTTTGTTTGGGTTTACCTTTAGGGCCACCTCTTCGTCCCTCCTCCCTTTAGCTGATTTCCCCTTTTGTTACAGCAACCTTGCCTCTACTTCTTTGCTGTTCTTTGCACCTCTTTCCAGCAGGCTTATCCTTTAGATCCCTGTCCCTCCCGACCTTAGATCTATCGGCCTCTTTTTTCGTGTGTTTGGACTAGATTTTTTCCCTCTTTTTAGACTAGTTTTGAGAGACCGCCTTCTTGGGTTAGATAGATGCCTTGTTAGCTGTTAATTTTCTGTTATTTCAACATTATATACTGTTATTTGCAGATTTATTTTCAGTTACGCAACACACTTTTTATTTTACTCTCAAAACGTCTGGGTTTAAAAAATTAAAATCAACACACACCACACACTGACCCTAAGTGAAGAATTGCCTGGTTAACATCGCCTGGCAAAGAATTTAAAATCAATTGACCCTACACCTATATGCCCTTGTTTCGACATTGACCTCAATTGATTCTGTCCCTCCTTGCCCTTGTCGGTTTTTCTTCTTCCCGTCATCATTGCGCCCCCAAGGCGCTTATCCAGGAAACTTCTTGGCCTTCACCCTCAGTTTTCGGTTGGTTGACTTCCTCCTTCCCGTTGTCATCGAGTAAGTCCTCCCTCGAGTCCGCACTCTGACTCTTCTTCTAATTGTTCGGGTTCTCCCCCTATTACCTTCACCATGTCCAGTTCAGGACCTAACGCTAGCAACCCCACTGCTGGGTCTGTTACTAGCAGAACCACCACGGGACCTACCTCGACTGCCCCTTTGCTCCCTTATATGGCCAGTCTCAGTCTCCCCGACTTCAATCAGCTGATCAATGATCCTATCCGCCACGATATTAGTTGGCCTGCTATGCCCACCAAGCTCCCATCCGACAGTCCCAAGTTCGAAGGCCTTGCTACTGAAGATCCCTCCAACCATATCCGATCTTTCCATATGTGGTGTTCCTCCAATTCCATTACTGACGACTCCATCCATCTTAGATTGTTCCAATGCACGCTTACCGGCGAAGCTTCTAAATGGTATGTTGACCAGGCCACCTCCTCCCATACCACTTTTGCGACCATTGCCCAAGCCTCTTTATCGTATTTCCAGCTACCTCTCCGATACGACACTGGTACCAAGCTTTTAACTTCTTTCCGTCAATCCTCTTCGACTCGCCTTTCCGCTCATGTCCAGGAATGGCGGCGAAGAAGAAGCTTATGTTGCGCTCCTCTCTTTGAAGATCGGGTTTATATGGACTGGTTCCTTCGCTCTCTTTTACCTCCCATTGGCAAGGATGTTGCCTCCCATTTCCCTCAAACCGAAGAAGCCGCCCTCCAAATAGCCTTGAAATATGACCTTATCTATGCTCAATCTGGTTATGTTTATACCGTCCTTCCTGACCTCCCCAAACCCGGTGGCACTAACGCCCCGGGGGAATCTCACTCTGCTGACGGTATCGTTGGAGCTCTTTCACATACCGTTGCTCAACCTCTTATGGGCTATGGTTTCCCTCCAGGAGGGACCAGCACCTCCAACACTTTTCCCCTCCACGTAGCATGTATCCAGGATACGGTATGCCTCCTCCTTTTACCCACCCTCCTGCTTACCTCAATGTTTCCCACCCTAACCCTTATCCTTACCTACAACCTGGTGTCCCAGCTCCTCCAGCATTTGGACCTCTCCCTCCCTTGCCTTTTCAACCCCTGCAGTCGCACTTACTTCCCCCTCCAGGGCAAGTCTTTGCGTAGCAAGGCGTGACTAATTCTCTTCCTTCTCAAAGAAAGAGGAAAGGAAATCAATCTGCCTCTGGTAATCGTGGACCCAATCCTCCAAGTATTTATTCTCACACCGCTAACCAGCCACAGGGCTCCCAGCCCAAGCTAGATAGGCCTCTTCGCACCAATAAGCCCTGTTCATGTTGCGGTGTTTATGGTCATTACACTCATGACTGTCCTCTATTACCACAGATGCGGAAAATGTGGGAGTCTCAGGCCACCGTGCAGGGACAACATTCTTCCCCTACTGTCCCTTCCAATACGGATACTTCTCAACCCGCTGTGTTTACTGATCCTTTCCCTCAACAAGGATTCGTGGCTACTCAACCACCTCATGCCCCGATAACCACTCAACCTTCCCCTTCTGGTTCCTATGATTACCAGATTCTCATGATGGCCTCTGACCAACCTCTCACCATCGACCTTAACCTTCAAAATCGGTCTCGTCAGTACTCCACGCCTCTCGCTCCGTCTGTCTCCGAGTCCCCATCTTCAGGTCCTACAGATCCTCTGTCGACACCCAATGGTCCCTTGAAAATCCCTCTACCCAAAGCTGAGGTTCATACCAAGATCCCTAAGGGCCCATTACGCCGAAATGCTGCCTCCGGCCGGGCTGCCCATTCATATAGCATAGTAGATGATCTTGCACAATCTCCTGCTGCCATTTCAACATTGGAGCTCCTCCAGTCGTGTCCTTCTCAAAAGAAGGCTCTACTATCTGCTGTGGGTGTTGTAGATCCTGTTGATGACCAATTGATTATTTTCGACGCCCATCAGTCAGACCATCCCCCCCTTCCTGCTTCTGTTGCTTTCCAAATCCCAGTCAAAATCTGAAATGCCAACGTCACTCGGTGTATTTTTGATGAGGGGGCATCTACCTATGTAATGTCCGCTTCGGTTTGGAAAAAAATTGGATCTCCTGAGCTGGCCCCTTCCACAATCACCCTTCGTGCGTGGGATGGCCATGCCTCCCAGCCCATCGACCTTTTCCGTAACTGTCCTATCACCCTTGCAGGCAAGACTGTTTGTGTCGACGTCGAAGTTATCGATGCCCCTCTTGACTATAACATTCTTTTGAGGCATAGCTACACCTATGCCATGTCGGCTGTCCCATTCGCAGTCCACTGCAAGATGTTTTTCCCTCATAATGGAAAGATAGTCACAATTGACCAGTTGACATATCATGAGCCAAAATCTCAGCCTTACCCTGAGTCGATCATCTCTTCCGTAGCCAATAATCCAACTGTCGATTCTTTGACCAGTGTTTCCCCCGGCGTCTACAAAGACTCCTCCTTGCTTGGAACCTTCCCTGGTCTTCCTCCTCTTGTCTCTGATCCCAGCTTCGCGAATGTTTGCATGATGCAATCGTCTCAGGCCGACCTCACGCAGCCCGCTTCGGCTAGTCAGAAACCTCAACCTCGCCCGCTGCCATCTGCTCCTAGCCCTTCGCCATCGCCAACTGGACCTCTTCCTGCTGGCCCTTCCCCTACAGATGGTACCCATGAGCCTCTCTACCCTCCTGAGTCGGTTCCCCCAAGTCTTAACCATCTTGGCGTCGTCCCTCCTGGCCATTACCCCGCTGGTCGGATACCCTTCCTCGCTCCCCCTCCCGGAGTCTATCCAGTACCCATCATGGCCACCCTTTCCCTCCCTAATTTGATCCTAGGCATTCCCATCTGGTACCTTGACTCTCCAGCTGCTACCCCACTAGGTCACCCCAAACCATACCTTGTTTTAACACCAGTTCAACCAGTTCCCGTCGCCATAGTGCCACCCACACCTCAACAGGACCCTTCTCCTGATGTGACAGCTACGGGCAACAAACGAAAAACTCGCAAGGGGGCATCCAAAGACAAGGCCACCACACCTGACCCTACACCTCCTCCACCCGCCAAGCCTTGTGCCTTATGTGATGGTGTCAGTCATGCCACCCATACTTGTCCTGAGTTTCCCCTAATCAACCCATGGTTAAGGTCGCGTTCCCTGAATCTACGGTCCCTGAAATATCTTTTTCTTCCTCGTCTGCCGCCAAGAACCCAAAGACTCTTCGCACCAACAAACCATGTGCTTTGTGTGGTGCCCATGGCCATTATTCTCACCATTTTCCTCACCTCACGCATTACCGAGCCTCTTTAGAGGTCATTCGCGAGTACGAGGTCGAACAAAATCAATCCGCCTCCCCCATCCTTGCTCAGTATGTGTCAGGCTTACTCGAGGATCCCCCCGCTACCATTGACATTCCTCCCCCTGATGTTGAGATGTTGGAACCTACTGCCCCCCTCCTATACCTATCATCATCCGCACGACCCTCAAAGTACATTCCCTTCGAATCCACTCCGTCTGTTTTTCTTGATTCCCCTTCAGCAACATTCTTGGGCTCTACATGCTTTGACCATATTTTTACTTGTTCTTCCGTCAGCCCCCGTGACGCTCCGTATGTATGCCTTTCTTCCCATGCTGATGCTTTAGGTAGCTTTGCAACATCATGTGCTTTCATCGACCTCTCCCTTTCCTCTCATCACCAGGAGGATACCATCCGCGTCTATGATGTCGGTCGTAGCATGAGCTCTCGCTTTTCCTCTCGTCGTTCTCATTCATCACCCTCTAGTCGCTCTATGAGTTCTAGCCATCCTACCCAGACTACTCCCTCCCATAGTAGCCATTTGATTTCTACCCTATACTCATGCTACCCTCATTCTTCTCCTTCCTCCAATTTTTTGTCTTGTGACACTATTCTGCCAGACCTCTCGTCCACACATTATATTGGCTATGCTGATGGGGCCAGTCGCTACTCCCGAAATCTCGCTTCGGCCGCCTGGGCCATCTTTACCCCCTTGCATACCGTCGTTATTTAGAATGGGGTCTGCATTGGTAATGCCACCAATAATTAGGCTGAATATGATGCAGTACGTGGTCTCTTAGCTGATGCCCTATCTCATTGCATCCTCCATCTGTACGTTCATTTAGATTCCCTGCTTCTTGTTTTACAACTCAATGTTGTCTATCGTGTGCATAACCCTATCCTTTTTAGACAATATTTACGAGTGAAACTTTTGATACGTGACTTTAGAATCATTACTTTCAACCATGTACCTAGAAGTCAAAATCACTATGTAGATAGAATTGCAAATCATGTTCTAGACTGGCATTTATCACACACAAGACAATAACATTTCACACCATCAACACAATGAATATACATAATATATATCATATAACAAGTTTTTTAGAGTCCATCTACTCTGAAACATATGACATACCCATAGCATGTTACAAAATCAAAACTACAAAACTGGGGGCAGCACTTGCCCCTACATACACACTAGGGGGCGTCACCTGCCCTACATCTAATCACTCTCTGGAGGATCCCGAGCCAATGGCTTTACTCCCGCAGCTCGTATATCACGCAAACTCTAATCGGCCATCGCCATGCGTCGCATGATACCTCGCCATTCCGAGGGTAGCCCAATACATATCTCTATGTACTGGTCATCTAAATCCTTCCAACCACGCTCCGACACACCGGTCAGCAGCCCCTCACATCTATGACGAATGTCCTCCAACAGAGTGGCCATATCCTCGTTCTGGGCCATTCTTGATCCACTTGCACCTATAGTTCCAGCTGCTACAGGTCGTCCCATATATCTGGCCGGTTTTACTGGAGCTATATCTGCATTCCTAAACAGTATAAGGATCAGTATTGTTGTCGACAGATGTTGTCGCTCCTAGAGACAACCTAGAGTTGCTATAGACCAGTGCCTAGGACATCTTAGCATAGCAAGGAGTGTATAATGTAATGTGTGAAGTTGTCAGCTTCAGCTCACTTGCTATCTTCTGTAAAAGGGAAATATTGATTCAAATGGAACCAAGACCCTCAGAAAGCATTACAGTGAAAGTCATATTACAAGGACAAGATGCAGAGCTCCAATATAAAAGCATCAGATAGTTAAGAGACAATTTACTGTAAAGAGGGCTAATTCAAGTAATATGTCACAGAAATCAAATATCAGAAGGTGTAGGCGGTGAAGGATATTAAGAAGATACTAGTTAACTTTAGACTGATACCTAGATACACAACAGAGCCATATATGGGCTTATCAATCTAAGAATCCATACATGACAAAGGCGTTTTAGAAGCACCCTCCCAAAGAAACTAATATAGCATAAATATGTATGAAATGAATATGGAACAGTATATCATGCATGAGCCATATTTAAAGCACTCGACTGATCCAAGCGTGGGCATCGACTAGGATGAATCCATACCAAAAATCAGTGAGCCACTCGCATTCCAAAACATGATACAAGAGAGATGGATGAAATGAGATATTGTATTAAACACATAAGAGAAGGTTACATACTGTGAAATACCAAAGATCAGAATCCTCTAAAACAGATTGAACTCCTCCTCACTGAGACCCTATGGGCACTGAACCTTCATACAGAAGTTTTTGCAAAATGTATACAAAAGCCTTTCACTGCATAATTTTCTGATGAAATCTGGAACCCTTACAATGTCTTTCTTTTGTGTTTTTATAGACAAAGAAGGAGAAAGCCCTAATAAAGAAGTAGGTGAAAACATTTAATTTGCTTAATTTGAACAAAATGGCGGAAACATTCGTGCCCATACTGTTGAATGACTAGGTAATATTGTCTGTACTTGACAACCTGCTTGCAAAAATAAATGCACTGGGTAGAAAATCTCTTTAGGAACACGGTATAAAGATAAATTTACATGAACATTCTGTCCTTTCCTGAAGAAAATTCGGCCGAAATAAAACCTGGAGGGTATTGTTTTCTTTGCTGGGTACCCTCAGCCTCCTAATCTTTAAATTTGGGCTTGAAACATTGAATGCTGATTGTTGAATTTCTCCATCTTCCACTGATATTCTTTATCTGCACCATTAATATCCCCATCTGCAAAATATTTTTTTTGAATGGCTCCGGAGGGTCTGATAGATTTTGAACCTTGCTATTTTAATGAGAGTCATGTCACGGCAACTACCCAGGGATTTCCTTCATAAATTCTTCCTCTACAAGCTGATCCTTAGATGCATCTTCGACTTCTGTAATGGAGGCAGAGATTAATGGCGATTACTCATCGCTGCAACCTGCAAAACCCACAAACATGTTAAAGACAACCGGACACAGGGACGATGACGTGACGGGATACATGGACATGGTCGTGCAGACTTGTCGAAGTGGTGAAATGGGGCGGGGTCAAATGGAAATGATGCTGCAGACATGGCGGATCGGTGGAATGATGCAGGCTAGCGAAGGCTTTTAACGTAAAACATTAAAATATAACCTATGAACAGGGTGTATGCATGGTGGAGGAAAATACGATGAACACGTGGAGTAAGTGACGTGGGGGGAAACTTGGTCAACAGCCGGTCATATAAATGATCTGGGCCATACGATCACAGGACGAGATGAACGGTCCAAAAAGCGTTGGAGAGCAACAGAGTGGTGGGCCCGGGACATTGTACGCCTAGATTAATATCCATGCAACTTTGAAAAGCGACCACCGTTGGAAGAAGGCCACCAGATCTGACGGCGATGCTGGATTCCGCTGCGTGACTTCAGTCGAACATTAACGCGCGGGGGTAGGCGGTATTGAGGCCGTACTCTTAGACACTTGTCACGCAACGTATGGAATCGCTGGCCCAATGAGGAATACCGCTTGCCCTGGATAAGTGGTGCGGAAAAAACAGGCTGGTTTTTGTAATGGGTGCAGGCGCGGGGACCAAAGGGCACGGACAGGCTGCGGACCATTGATCTCTGGTTTGATCGGACGTTTGAGAATACGGCCGATGGCTTTATGCGGTAAGCACCTTCGGGTTTGGCGTTTGGTCTTGGTCTGAAGTCACATGGGGAACGGAACAAAGGGGCTATAATTGAAAGGGGCTGGGTTCTAAATATGTTTTCAAATGCGAATTTTCGGTCACCTTAGTGCATTTTTGGGATTAATGAGAGAGTAACGATAGGTAGAAAAACATATGATTAGGCCAGACAGAGGGGTTGCGGATGGCTCAAGAGGACTGACTATCAGAATTTAGGCATGATGCTGATATGATCAACATCGGCTCCATCTGGGGATGACACGTTCATCCTTGGGCGTTTCGAGAACTGCGCAGACCTTCCTGATCATCCTTTAAGCTGACTCTATTCTCCAACATTTCTATTTTCACCTGATATTTCATTTTTACACCCATATTATTCAAGGTACAACGAAACTAATATACACTATGGTACATCAGGCTCTCGCTGCCTAAATCAGAACTGGAAAAAGGGCTTTAGAAATTGGCCATTTACAGGGGCATCCAACAAGTCACCCTGTAAATTCTCCAATGTGAACGTGTTATTGCCTCCTTGTTCCACAATTTTAAATGGGCCGAACCAGAGTGGTTCAAACTTGCCATGTTTTCTTTTTTCAGCCCTTCGGACATCCCATCTGAGCACCAAATCTCCAATCTGCAATTTCCTGTCTTTTGCATGTTGATCGAATATGTGTTTCATTTTCTCCTGATATTCTGTTAATCTCCGA
The DNA here is from genome assembly GCA_034641835.2 of Pinus albicaulis. Lineage (NCBI taxonomy): Eukaryota > Viridiplantae > Streptophyta > Pinopsida > Pinales > Pinaceae > Pinus > Pinus albicaulis. The sequence continues at coordinate 931,406,571 of CM076576.1, forward strand.
TTTACTTGCCCTCGTGTTTCCTCTAACTCTACCAGTTGATCGATTCTCCTGACCATATCATCAGGTTCGTCCTGACTTTCTTGCATGAAACGTGCCGCTGGTAAGGCCATCTGCACAAGAAACACTGCTGCTCGTCCATATACCAACTCATATGGAGATTTCCCAGTTGCTCTCTTACTGGTGATTCTATTAGCCCATAGAGAAAATTTCAACTGAGAATCCCAATTCTTCTGATTTTCATTGATAGTCTTCTTCAAGGCCCTCACTAGAGTTTTGTTAGAAGATTCTGCCAAGCCATTCCCCTATGGGTAGTAAGCTGTGGAGTGATTCAATGTAATATTATACTGCTGGTAGAAATTTACAAATTTTTCAGACTTGAAGGCCTGTGCATTATCAGCCACTATTTTAGCAGGGCAGCCAAACCTAGATATTATGTTTTGTTCCATGAACTTTATGATGACAGTGTCAGTAGCATTCCTTGCAGGTATGGCTTCCACTCATTTTGAAAAATAATCTGTGGCTGTAAATATCCACCTATGTTGGCCACTTGAGGGTGGGTGTATCTCACCTATAAAATCTATTCCCCATTGTTGAAATGGCTCATTCACATGAACCGGGATCAGGGGCAGAGCTGCTAACTTTTTCCTTTCAGCAAATTTCTGACATTTATCACATGCTCTAACCCAAGCAAAAACATCTCCAAATAATTTAGGCCAGTAGAAACCAGCCTTTAAGATTTTATGAGCTGTGGCCCTCCAGCTGTAGTGTCCTCCAATGATTCCCTCATGAAATTCGACCATTATACTCTCTATTTCATCCTCTGTGAGGCATAGGAGTAGGATTCCAGAAGGATCTCTCCAATATAGATGCCCATTAGCAACTATGTACTTCTGTGATTTCAGTCTTAAAGCCCTGTACTTTGCTTTATCACAACTTGGAGGACAGCTGAGTGTTAAAAGATATTCAACTATTTATTTGTACCATGGACTAGTAAGATATTTTATATGTGCTTTCTGAGTGGCTACCTCCAGTCCTTGCTGTTCCTTTTCATTCTCAGACTCTCCATTTGCTATCATGGACAAATTTATGCCCAGAGCCTGGTAGTTTGATTCTGATAAGATCCTTGCTAGCCCATGTCCTTTTACCAGCTTATTAGGGCGAATATCCATATCATACTCCTGTATTTTTGCAATCCATCTCCCTCTTTTCCCTTCACTGTCTCCCTGGATAAGAATGTCTTTAACAGCTGTTGTAGGGACAAATGAAGTAGTGTGGGACTGCAAAATGTACATGCGAAATTCTTTGAGGGATTTTACTAGGGCATATGCCTGCTTCTCCAATATATTATATTTCAGTTCTGCATCATGGAGCACCTGACTGAAAAAGGAAATGGGTCACTCATATCCTTCCTCATTTTTCTGTAATATCACTCCAGCTACTGTATGCGGTGACGCAAAGGAAAAGATCATAAAAGGCTTTGCATAATCTGGTCCAGCTAGCACAGGAGCTTCAGCAAGTGCTTGTTTTATCCTGGTGAATGCCTCTCTAGATTTCTGGGACCATTTTACTTCATTATTCTTTTTCAGCATATCAGTTATATGCCTAACTATCTCAACATAGTTAGGAATAAACCTTCTCAGAAAATTGATTCGGCCTAGAAACACCTGCACTTCTTTCTTATTCCTGGGGAGAGAAATACTATTTATAACTTCCACTCTTCTAGGGTCTATACTTACCCCATCTTTAGTTACAATATGCCCCAAAAATTTGCCTTCCTCTAACACAAATAAAGACTTTTGTGGATTAAGAGAAAGACCATACCTTCTGCATTTTTCGAAAGTTCTTCGTAAATGCTCAATGTGTTCAGCATCGTTTTTTGAAAACACTGTAATATCATCAAGGTACACCACCAAAAATTTATCTTGCTCCCCAAAAAAAGCAATGTCCATAGCCCTTTGGAAAGTGGCCCCTGCATTAATCAATCCAAAAGGCATCCTGGCATACATAAATGTGCTCCATAGTGTGGTGACTGTAGTTTTCTTCTGATCTTCTGGAAGTACGACCACCTGATTGTAACCAGAAAAACCATCCATCATTGACATTCTGGAAGCTCCGACCACTTTCTGCAGAATGTGATCCATCTTTGGCAATGGATAGTTGTCTTTTAAGGATGCTCTGTTTAAATTTCAGAAATCCACACACAGCCTTATTTCTCCATTCTTCTTTCGGAGAGGGACCAGATTTTCCACCCATTCAGAATATCTCAAGGGCACAATTATTTTGGCCTTCAACAACTTCTTAATTTCTTTCTCAATAAAGGGAAGCAGCATAGGGTTTATTTGTCTAAGCTTCTACTTATAAGGTTTGGCATCTCCCCTCAGAGGAATTTTATGCTGCATTATACTAATATCAAAATTTTTTAGGTCTTGATTGGACCATGCAAACACATATTTATAAGATTGAAATAATTTCAGGTATTTTTCCTGATACTCCTCTGGGACCTTCTTGGATAACTTTACAATTTTGGGATCAACATTAGTACCCAGATTCAGATCTTCCAGTTGATCTTCCTCCACCACTTTACTAGGCTGCAATGGGACATCATTCTTATCAAATAGTCTTTCTAGAGGCACCAGACCTCTAGGAATGACATTTCCTTTCAGCTGCAGCACTTTACTACCTGCCACTTTCTCTTCCCAATTGTTCTTTGGGACATTCTCAGTCTCCTCTTCTCCAAAGTCATCAATCTCCATATTGGAGAATTCACCTACTATTTCTAGGAATCTCTTCATCTGTTCATCATCTTCAAATACCTGCCAGTGCTTGATATTATCTGGGATTGATGGCCTATAACGTACCTCAAGAGGGGGTTCTGGGGAGGACGGAATGTACTAGCAGCCATAGTAAGGGAGTCTGCCATTCTGTTCTGTTCTCGGGGCATGAACTGAATATTAAATGCTGAGAAGAAGTTCTCCACCATGTCCCACACTTCATTCCTGTATGCCCTCAGCCGAGGGGGCTTGGTTTGACATTGATTCCTAATTTTTCTGACCACCAGCTCAGAGTCTCCCAGGACTTTTAAACATTGTATACCCATGCTCCTGGCTGTTAGTAATCCCAACAACAGTGCTTCATATTCAGCTACATTATTAGTAGCCTCGTATTCCAATTTGAAAGACAGTGGGACCTAGTTACCTGTAGGGAAAATTAATAGTAATCCCGCTCCATTACCTTCTTTATAATTGGCTCCATCAAAATGTAAAGTCCAGATTCCTACTTCATGGTTCTCTGAAGGCAGTTCAGTTTTGACTTGACAGAATGATGGCTCATGAGCATAGTCTTGATCTTCTTCCAGCATTAAGCATGAAAAATCTCCCTCCTTACTGTAGACCGGGGAGTTAACAGACCCATCAGCCTTTGTAACCATCTTGACAAATCTAGTTTCTCTGTATAATCTCCTTTCCTGGCCACCAAAAACAGGGATAGTGGCATAGGTTAAATCCATCTTGAGTGACCCACCAATTTTTGTTCCCCAGGATCTTGACAACAACATGCCAAAACGAGCTGGGATGTCAGCCACCACAATGTCCATTACTATAATTTTTGCGGGAATTTGGGCCAAATTTACCACTAAATCTGTAATCATTCCTAAGCATTTAACTCTTTTGGAATCAAACAAATAGAGGTCTTTGTATGGGCGTGTGATTTGTAGTCCTAGTTTTTCCATGACTGATAGAGGCATAAGATAATGGGAAGCTCCAGAATCTAGCATACAGTTGTGTAATAGTAGGTCATGAATCACTAGAGACACATAAAATGGAGGAGTAGAGGGATCTACCTCCTTGACATGTGGGCCAAATACAACCATGGGTCTTTCTTCTTGGAGGTTAAGACTGTCTGGAATTATTGGTGCTTCAGGAGGAAACAATAGAGAAGTAACTTGAGATTGATATGTAGGTTGTTTCAATAGCTCAGTCAAGGGGACTGGGATTTTGACTTTCTCAAGTTCCTTTTGCATATTAAAAGCAGGAGGGGACTTCTCTATTACAACTTATTTTGACTCTTTATTTTCAGCTGAAGATTTAACTTATTTTGGTACAACTTTCTCATCAGGAGGAGTGACTACTTTTGAAGAAGAAGGAACTTGATCATTAGACTGCAAGGGTTTGTTTAGAGGACCCTTACCTTTGTCCGTGGCTTTCTGCATTGTTGACTCCTTTTGAGAAGATACTTCCTTTTGAAGTGGCTCCTCTTCTTCTTGATCTTGAGTACGAGTTCTCTTCCTGGAAGATCTGAGATCATATTTTCTATTGAAGTGTGCTTGCATAAAATCATTAAACTGTTTGCAATAATGATCAATTTCTGCATCTTCTGTGTCTCTGATATCTTCTTCTTCTTCGTGCAATGGGCATTCTACTTCATCATTGTTTGAGAAAGTGAGGTTCGCCTCTTGTCGTTCATAGGAAGCATATTCAGTGGAGTCATCTACTGGGCCTTCCAGGTATAATGGGTGTGGAACTTGATCCTATTGCTCCTTAGCTTCCCTTGGCAATATTTGCAGGGGTGGCTTTCTATACTGAGGATTGTAACCCCTGTTTGGAGCATTCTGGAAGTTCCTAGAAGCTGAGTTGTTGGTCTCTAATTCAAGCTTGACCAGTTTATTAGAAAAATTCTTAATCATTTTTTTTATTTCCTCAATTCTATCTGAATCCTTATCCTGATTAGAAGTAGATACTTCCTCTTTGCCTCTTCTTCTGGTATCCTTTTCAACTTTCCCTCTTAATTTTACGGTGGAAGAAAAATTTGCTTCCAACTCAAGAGCATCTGACTGAGCATCATTAAGGGTGGCAGGCTTTCTTTCCTTGAAAGAGAAACCAAAATTTGAGTCAAAGGCTGCTATGAAAACAACTTTGGCAGCATTCTGATGAGGCTTCATATTGGCAGGAAGGTTTAGATATAACTTATTAAATCTTTTGATAAATTCTGACACCCCTTCATTATGTTTCTTCTTGAGTGTATTGAACTCAGTAAGACACTGTCCATGATCTTTATTTTCTCCCCATTTCCTGAGAAAGGTAGTTTCCATATCGTCCCAAGTGGTTATTGAACGATTTCCTAATGTTTTGAACCATTTTCTGGCTTCACCGTCCAGGGATTGCACAAATAGTCTCAGGACTACATCCAAATGTTCTACATTAAAGTTCTCTGCAAAAGAGAAAAAGGTCTCAAGGTGTTTCTGAGCATCAATTTCATTTTCCCCAGTGAATCTGGGCAAGATCTTCAAATAATCATGTGGCATATCATTCAACAATTGAGGTAATTCCAGGGGAGCATATTTATTCAAAAAAAAGGCTGGAACATTAGCCATTGGAGGAGGTGGGGGTTGTGCAACAATCTGGTGCACAAATGGAGGAAGAGGCGGAGATGGAGTATGGATAACAATAGGGATATATTGTATAGCGGCCTGAGGCGTAGATGGGAACAGTTCATGGTTAACAGAAGCTACTTCGGTGACTTCTTTAACCTGTTCGACCTCAGGAGTAGGGTGAAGATGAGCTTTAATTCTAGCACCTCCCCTGGGTGGGCTATTTGAGTAATATTCTGTGTCTCTCACAGTGGAGTCAAGATTTTCTACTATAACTTCTTGAGAAGATGAAGATGGGTAATCTTCTTCGGAAAACTCAGGGATTTTAGCACGGACTGATTTCTTTTCTTTCCAACTTCTTCTACGTATAATCTTCTCAGGGTCAAACACTGAAGGTGTCTTTGACTGTGATGTATCTGACCTCAGGTGTGGCTTACGGGGAGCCAGGACTACCAATAGATTTATCAAATAAACAACAGTGGAGTCGCCAAGGTGAGAGATATGCAACTCTTCAACTCTCTGTGCTCACCTGATTAGAGAGTGAATATGATTTGTCGAGGCCCAAGGATAATGATTTTCTTAGTTTCGTTCCCCGGCAACGACGCCAGAAATATGTTGTCGACAGATGTTGTCTCTCCTAGAGACAGCCTAGAGTTGCTATAGACCAGTGCCTAGGACATCTTAGCATAGCAAGGAGTGTATAATGTAATGTGTGAAGTTGTCAGCTTCAGCTCACTTCCTATCTTCTGTAAAAGGGAAATATTGATTCAAATGGAACCAAGACCCTCAGAAATCATTACAGTGAAAGTCATATTACAAGGACAAGATGCAGAGCTCCAATATAAAAGCATCAGACAGTTAAGAGACAATTTACTGTAAAGAGGGCCAGTTCAAGTAATATGTCACAGAAATCAAATATCATAAGGTGTAGGCGGTGAAGGGAATATTAAGAAGATACTAGTTAACTTTAGACTGATACCCAGATACACAACAGAGCCATATATGGGCTTATCAATCGAAGAATCCATACATGACAAAGGCGTTTTAAAAGCACCCTCCCAAAGAAACTAATATAGCAGAAATATGGATGAAATGAATATGGAACAGTATATCATGCATGAGCCATATTTAAAGTGCTCGACTAATCCAAGCGTGGGCATCGACTAGGATGAATCCATACCAAAAATCAGTGAGCCACCGCATTCCAAAACATGATACAAGAGAGATGGATGTAATGAGATATTGTATTAAACACATAAGAGAAGGTTACATACTATGAAATACCAAAGATCAGAATCCTCTAAAACAGATTGAACTCCTCCTCACTGAGACCCTATGGGCACTGAACCTTCATACAAAAGTTTTTGCAAAATGTATACAAAAGCCTTTCACTGCATAATTTTCTGATGAAATCTGGAACCCTTACAATGTCTTTCTTTTGTGTTTTTATAGACGAAGAAGGAGAAAGCCCTAATAAAGAAGTAGGTGAAAACATTTAATTTGCTTAATTTGAACAAAATGGCGGAAACATTCACACCCATACTGTTGAATGACTAGGTAATACTGTCTGTACTTGACAACCTGCTTGCAAAAATAAATGCACTGGGTAGAAAATCTCTTTAGGAACATGGTATAAAGATAAATTCACATGAACATTATGTCCTTTCCTGAAGAAAATTTGGCCGAAATAAAACCTCGAGGGTATTATTTTCTGTGCTGGGTACCCTCGGCCTCCTAATCTTTAAATTTGGGCTTGAAACATTGAATGCTGATTGTTGAATTTCTCCATCTTCCACTGATATTCTTTATCTGCACCATTAATATCCCCATCTGCAAAATATTTGTGGCTCCGGAGGGTCTGATAGATTTTGAACCTTGTTGTTTTAATGAGAGTCATGTCACGGCAACTACCCAGGGCTTTCCTTCATAAATTCTTCCTCTGCAAGCCAATCCTTAGATGCATTTTCGACTTCTGTAATGGAGGCAAATATTAATGGCGATTACTCGTCACTGCAACCTGCAAAACCCACAAACATGTTAAAGACAACCGGACACAGGGACGATGACATGACGGGATACATGGACATGGTCGTGCAGACTTTTCGAAGTGGTGAAATGGGGCGGGGTCAAATGGAAATGATGCTGCAGACATGGCGGATCGGTGGAATGATGCAGGCTGGCGGAGGCTTTTAACGTAAAACATTACAATATAACCTATGAATGGGGTGTATGCATGGTGGAGGAAAATGCGATGAACACGTGGAGTAAGTGACGTGGGGGGAAACTTTGTCAACAGCCGGTCATATAAATGATCTGGGCCATACGATCACAGGACGAGATGAACGGTCCAAAAAGCGTTGGAGAGCGACGAAGTGGCAGACTCGGGACACTGTACGCCTAGATTACTATCTGTGCAACTTTGAAAAGTGACCACCGTTGGATGAAGGCCCCCAGATCTGACAACGATGCTGGATTCCGCTGCGTGACTTCAATCGAACATTAACGCGTGGGGGCGGGCGGTATTGAGGCCGTACTCTGGGACACTTGTCACGCAACATATGGAATTGCTGGCCCAATGAGGAATACCGCTTGCCCTGGATAAGTGGTGCGGAAAAAACAGGTTGGTTTTTGCAATGCGTGCAGGCGCGGGGACCACAAGGCACGGACAGGCTGCAGACCGTTGATCTCTGGTTTGATCGGACATTTGAGAATACGCCCGATGGCTTTATGCGGTAAGCACCTTCGGGTTTGGCATTTGGTCTCGGTCTGCAGTCACATGGGGAACGAAACAAAGGGACTATAATTGAAAGGGGTTGGGTTCTAAATATGTTTTCAAATGCGAATTTTCGGTCACCTTAGTGCATTTTTGGGATTAATGAGAGAGTAACGATAGGTATAAAAATGAATGATTAGGCCAGACATAGGGGTTGCGGATGGCTCAAGAGGACTGACTATCAGAATTTAGGCATGATGCTGATATGATCAACAAGTACCATGAATACTATTCACAAACTTTACAATGCACATAACAAATTAGTTACTTGTCACTTACCATCGGGCCCCCATACTCGATTAGGCAGAAGCGGCAAGTCCGGATCTCCCCAATAACTCATCCCACTATAGGGATATTCGTTTATGTACAATGGCATCTGATCCCAATGGGTGAAGAACTCTAGTCGGAACACCCTTCCGACCACCCCTCCTCCTCCTCTACACAATATTCATCCCCACCGACGCATCCGGGGCTCTCTCGGACCCCCATCGGGTAGCTGTACACGAGGTCGTAAGGTCGGGATCTTCTCAAAAAAGAAGGAACACAATACAGTCCCATAAGCACAATCATGCTTCACTTGCCGCTTAAATAGCGACAGCTGTCGTTTCACCGACACCAACATCATCTGGGCCCACCCATAGTAGGTCCCACCCAACACACTCTCTACAATCATCATCTGCCCTCCAGTGATGTGATGGAACGCCTGGCTGCCCAAGATCCGCAACACTACTGCTGCCACTGCCCGTGTCTCCAACCTCTCTAGATCCCCAATTGATATTCGAGTCCCTTTGACTCGGACACCTGGTCGAAAATGTCGCTCAACGAACTCCATGATGTTACGCCCCCGCAATAACATTGGCTGTGTATTTCCCACCATCCCTAATGGTGGGAGACCAGTCAGGAAATACATATCCTGGACTGTCAGCTCAATCCTGTGCCCCTGCACTATAAACACCTCATGATATGGATCCCAATAACTGATAATCCGGGCAAACAAAGGCTCCCCAGCCCTCATCAAAGGGTTCTCCACAAATTTTAGAATCCCAAATCTAGCCAATGCATGACGGACACCCTGATCCACTTGGATTTCCGTCCGTAATGTACCTAGGTCTCTCTTTCTCCACTTGATCCTTATATCTACCATATCTACACAAAAACATCATCTTTGTCAGTCTACAGATAAGCAAAACTGCATTCACTCACACCAAAACTGAATCTCAGCCCATACTAGCATTGAAAAAACCTCCATCTAACAAGTCGCACTTTTTGGCCAAATCCTGGGCCAGGTCGCACTTTTAAGGCCCAAACCTGCGTCCCAGGTAGTAGTTTTTGCCCCAAAAAGTGTGACCTGTCCGTAATGATGAATTAGGAGTAGTTACTGAGAATTAAGACCCTAATCTGAACTTTGAATCCATCAAAAACAAAGAGTATGATTAGGCCTCTTACCTTCAACTAACGGATTGCGATTCCAACGGTCAGTTTGTCCACTACGATCGCCGCAAGATTTAGGGCCTTCTTTCCTCTCCACATTCACCATAGATACACAAGCAAATGAAAGATTTTGGAGGGAAAATGCCTTATTAGAAGAAAAACCCCTATTTTTTCTTTCGCCCGCTGCGACCAAACTGTAGCCCCGTTTGACACACCATCTGCACCGTTGGAAATCTCTCACCGAGCACTAAAATGGGTATCTGTTAGTTTTTCATGTTTTGATACTTCACCAAGACACATTTTGTCCACGAAGGGTCTATTTACCTCTTCTCTAAATCGAATGTCCCCACTTACAACACTTGTACTTGGGGCACCACTTTGCCTCCTTACTTGTCTTTGTTCGTGTTGATTTTCGTCATGAGATACCCTATTGTAATCATGTTTTTATGGTTCCCCATTGGAAATTTACTGTGTGGCAGCACCATCGCATCGCCCTTTTTTAGAGCATCCAAGTTGAGTCATCATCAGTCATGGACTCCATCTCGCGTCCCTTCGAATCCCGCTATAGTCCTCCATCCTTCATTGCTTGGTCCCTCTCTTGTGTTGCACATTATGGCCTTCAATACCATTTTCCCCTATCCATCATGATATTGTGTCAGTCGCTGCCAAGCCATTCATGCCCTTTATGCTTTAACAAGGGAAGTCATCCATCCGCTACTCAGTATCCCTCATTTCATCATCATCATTAGTGTCTGTCTGTTAGTCGCTCCACTATTTTCTCTCGCGCCTTAGTTAGGGAACCCTTATTTCCTCACCTATGGCGGACCTCCTTCTGTCGACATCAGCTCATTTACTCCAGAAGCCAGGTCCAGAGGGAGGTGTACCTTGGTTCGAGCTCCTGTCCACATGATCGCGATCCGTATACCTGATGATCCAGTGATGCAGCAACAGCTATTGGTGATTCCCGGGTGTGTGTGAGACGTCTCAACCCTCATGAGGGGGTGGCCCTATAGGTAGCCCCCCACATGCCCGGATGAATTCTTCATTTCAAACTTTGATGCAGCTCCTTACATTTGATGATGTCGGCCTCAGCCGCTTGCAGCGCCTTTTTGATTTGCATGTATCAGTCAGATTTTGCGAGCCCTTCCCCTTGTATAGGGGGCATTTGGGCTGTATTTGTATCTCATGTACTAAACTATTATTGTATAAGTCCTGGCTGTTATTCCAGGCACAACATGTATGTGGGATTCATCATTCTATTTTTTGGCTCGTATTTATGCCAACCTGTACTTTATAGTTTGGTTCCTTGTTTACTAGACATACTATTGTTTTGTACTTTGTCTCGGCGGGCATAGGTATGCCTCCCCCGCCACCTTTCGCACAGGTACCACTTCATAAACTAGAGACTTTTTGCACCTGTAAGTCTCGTCTCCTCAGGGTCTAGTCCTTTAGCACATTAGACTACCTTACATTTCTCTCTTTGACTTCCCTCTTGATGTCTAGTGATTGAGTTCTTACAACGTAATTTGGTCATATGATTTGCTCCTAACCCTCATACGTTGGGGGGCAATCTGTTACACCATTTTTTTGGTCATCTAACCTATTATCATTAGATGAACCCAAGTACACCATGTAAGACCAATTTTACCCTAAGTAAAATTGCTTTCACTATGTGAAATAACTTAGTAAAATGCCTTTATTAAGTTTTTTATGGTCTAAACAGGAAACCCCAAAAGGAAATAATAAACAAATCTATATTTTTTTATGTTTTCTGGTCATATTTAACCCAAAACAAGGAAATCAATTAAATAAATCCTTATTTATTTGATTATTTCTGTTGGTATCCCATGTTTTGACAGTTTGGAAAATCAAAAGACAAGGCAACATCAGAACCAATCTTTAGAGTTCCAGGATCTAGTACTTCTGTTCTCAGAGAGGGATCTCTCAAATATTTGTTTGCAAAGGTTTATCTTGTTTGCTTTGGTTATGGATTTTCGACTAGTTATTACGTGCAGATGTTCGTTTGGTTGGGTTGAGTTGATACAGCAGAATATGAAAGGTCTAGGAAAGATAGACAGAAAGAGGAAATATCCGGTTCATTGGGCAATGGAGTCAAAATAAGATCATGACAAACTCTTCAAGGGATATGGGATATCAAAAGGCAAATCTAACTTGGCCACAGGATCCTTTGTTTTAGAATGAGATGGACATTAATGATTTGGAAAAAGAAATTTAATTCTCAACAAAGGGAACTTGAGAAACATGACTTATCAATAAAGAGATATTTGATAGACAGGGCTAACCATAAATTCTACAAACATTCTTTAAGAAAATAATGATTTCAAGACAACTTCTAAAATGAAATCTAAGATTCGGGGAACACCCTATTTCCTCAAAGATCTTATTTTAAAGGATTTAGAAAACATAAAATATTCACTGATAATTGCATTCATAGAAGAGGGAACACCTAAATAACATCTGTGTTTGCAACTATAAAGACCTTCCAAACAACTGTTTAAGCAGGGGCAAAGGGTAAGATCAAAACCGACCTCTTTGGTTAACTTAAGACAATGGTACTTCGAAGGGAGATTTCAATAACGGCTTTCAAGTGATGGCAGACAAGCAGGGAGAACCATAACATGCTGAAACCAACTATTTGAGCTATCAAAGAAATAAACGAGCATGAAGACTAAAGAGAAGTTTTAAAGCCTCTAAAATACTTCAGCAGAAGAAAACATAAAACAGTGAAGGGTGAACAGGTCTAAGGTGCTTCCAGGAGTCATTTCTTAGCCTAAAACTTTCAGCCTACTGTAGTAAGAAATTATGGAACATAATGAAAACAAGGGAAAAAAAAATTTAACAGTTCAGAGCACTTCACCAACAGCCAAGCTCATGGATCCAATGATAGAGCCTTCTCAGGAACAGACATGCAACGGCATCATCAAGACATCCAAGACTCCAAATTATTTTCAACTTCAACAGACTTGTATATTTATTTCAGAGAGTTTCAATATTACAACTTGTGATCAAAAAGCAACCAACCTTCTCATCTTATGAAGAAGTACTTATAGGAAGATGAGCAGGTGAGAACTAACAAAAATATCTCGTGAACCATTAATACAGATTAAATGACTTCTCGGCCTCTTGAGGGGTTCGATGGAGAAGTGTACAGGTGGATCACTGTATTAATGTTTTACAATTAATATCAAAGCTCGGTGGGAGCTTTATTTGACTTTGAGGCCCTATACTCTGTCTGGAGCAACTCTGCAGCTATTTTCTATTACACTCCTTTGGCAGAATTAACTTCTTGGCAGCGCTGGAGGCAGATATTTCCTGAATCAATAACTTCGGCCTCTGTTTGAAAGGTTTGAGGCAACAGGTGGCTCTTTGTAGTAGCTGAGGAATCAATTCGCCTTAGTTGAAGCGGTGGAAACCTTTCTGTCAGCGAAACACTTATGATTTTCTTAAATAGTGTCTAAATTCGGGGAATTAGGTTTTTATAAGCATTCTTAGCCATAATCCCCCAAATCTGTCTTCAATCTTCTGTCCTTCCGCTCTCTGTTCTTTAAAACTTATACTCTTTTAAAATCACATTAAAACGCAGTGTCTTGTCAATGTGCAGAGCCACACCGGGCCTTACGGCATCAATACTCATAGAGCACTGACGAAACATGGAATGGAGCCCCCATGGATGGCTTCTCTTTAATGAAACGAGGGCATGAGAATCGTCATTCCCAGCCCTCGGCATTTCTTCGTGATACAATGGAAAACCTTTTAAAACACCTGCATCAAACATAAAACATTTAAGAAATCCTGCGGATTTTGGTTTAAACTACTTCAGATGGCGGGAAAAAAGCGTAGCCATCGGATAAAAACATCTAACGGTGGAGATCGGCGCAAAACAGAAAAATGAGAGCGGGGAGAAAAAATAAGGCGGGGTGGTTTTGGACCGTCCGATCTGGACACGTGGACGGTCCAGATCTAATCGGAGGATCTCAATCAGGGGTGGCAGAAAAGGGGATGCGATTGAATTTCCAGTGCGATTAAGCGCTGGCCGTTGATCTGTAGATCAGATCGACGGCGGAAAACAAATCGGCGGGTTTTGAAATAGCGGTAAGACTTGCGATCGGAGGGAATAAGGACCGTTGGATAGGCGGGAAATGGACAGCCCAGATTTAATCGGAGGATCGCAATCGGGTAGGTCACACAACAACATGCGATTGAAACTTTGTGATTGAGCCCTTTGCGATTGAGCGCTAGCCGTTGGATCAAGGATTAGATCAACGGTCGGGATTGAATCGGGGATCGGAAATCGGAGCACAAAGAAGAAGGCATGCAATTTGAGTTATGTGATTGCGAAGGAGCGATTGGCGCAGGGCCGTTGGATCGGCGGGACAGATCAACGGTCAAGAATAAATCGGAGGGAGAGTAGGATCGGAAGATCGGAGGTATGGAATGCGATTGATAGGAGGGCACACTTGAAGTATTGCGATTGCGATCGGGCGGGGGGCTGCGATTAGCGCTCCACCGTCAGATCTCCACGGAAGATCAACGGTGCGGAACGCATCACCAAACTTATTGTTATAAATAAATCGCATCGGAGTTTAGACTATTTACAAAGGATTTGTGCACCCGCCCGACTTCTGATCACGATTTAGCGCTTGGGACTTAAGCGCTTGGTCCAGCGCCGGGGCATGTGCGGGGAAGTGGTTTGAAAGGGGCTAGCGGGAGGGGCTTATGCCTATATTAAGGTCGGAAGGTGGGAAGGTCGGAAGGTAGGTTTTGGCCTTTTAAATGGGTGAAAGGCGGGGGAAGGGAACTAAGTGAGGAGAAAAATGGCCAACAAAGGTTAGGGGAAAGATTTTAAAGGGGATTTTGGGGGTTCGGCACAGCTCAACAAGAAGTTTTAAACCATGTTAGGAGGATTTTCACGAATGGAGGGAGAAACTTATGAAAAGTAGGGAAATAATATGGAGAAAAGGTGGAGTAAATGAAGGTTAGTTATGAGTGGGAGAAAGGGGAAAAGTGATGGTTTCTTCAGCAGTTTCTTACAGGAAATCAGAAGAATTAATAGGAACAGTAATGAGGATTTTGGACAGAGGCATGAGGCCTTAAAGAGACTTTAAGAACCAACAATTTTTTAATGATAAAATTTGTTCCTTGGAGGCTCAAAAAGATTTAGCCACCTTTTGGTATAACAAAATATTATAGGTGGCTAACAGTGGCTCTACTTGGGGATGGTGCCTTCTTGAAGGCATCAAGAATTCAGTCTTGATCTCTGGGAGGCTGATTAGTTGCCTCATCCATTGGGCTGTCCTTCTGTGATTGAATGATCTTCTCTAAAAACATATTTGGCAGCCATGAAAACAATGGACCTTTATCAACCAGCTTGCTACCTACCCAATCCTACAGATCTAGCATTTTTTCTTCATCAGAGTGCACTTGGATTGGCAAACTCTTTACACAACATTTTATTCTTTTAAAAAATGGGAAATCTAATCTATTTCTACTCCTTATCTCTCCCTGAACTCAGATTAAACAGTTGAGCTCAGATATTTCTCTACCTAGTCTACTGTCTGTTGGGATTAAACAGTCCAACAAACTTTCATTCTCTAAATTCTACAACAGAAATTTAAAAATAGTCAAGTCAAGATTGAGTTGTTCGACTTGCTATGATCTATGGCATAAAAACAAGCTGCACATAGATTATTATTTGCAGAAACTGAACATCAAAAATTGAAGGCTTAAGATCTGAAAGCTTCTTATTATGGCCTTCTCTCTTCTTTTTATAGCTATGATTTTTCTTTTTCCTGTGAGTTATCTCTTCCTTGATATCTGATTCAGATTTTGAGCAAATTAGAACCAGTTTTTCCTCTTTTATGACTCAGAAAATAAAACAGTTTTGAGTCATCTCTCTTTGGAAACTTTGGTTCAGATTTTGAGTTTGTTTGAACCTTAATTTCTATCCTAATCTATCTACTGATAAGCCAAGATTAAACGGTTTGGCAAATCAAATTCACTACCCTATCAGCAGAAAATTGAAAGCTAATTAGTTAAGATTAAACAGTTTGACTAACTAGAAGTGTGTTTTACGGGAGTGGCCTTTAAGCTTGCACACTTTCAGATTTGTTTCTTTTTTGGTATGGGGCTATACCTTTCTTGTTTTGACAATCTGCCCTCTTTTCATTCTTTCTTTGTTTTTGTATTTTTGAATTCTTGATTTTTCTCCAAAGCAGAAAACAACAACTAACTACATGCTCGGAACTGAGCTTTATTGACATTCCTATCTAACCTATTCTAAACATGGAGTATTTACATATTCATATGATACAAAAGTGCCAATGCAGCCAGCTGAGTAATGTCAAGAAGAAGTAGTAACTCTGGCTGCTTGTCGGAGGTATCCATAGAACATATTGAAGGTTAACCTTCAATGTCAAGGCTATCACAGAAGGTGACAGCTTTTCATGTCTCTGGCTCTTGCAAAGGGTCAATGCTTGATAATTTGAGCCAGTCGGGATTTCCACACACTCTTCCATAGGATCAACAAAGAAAATATGAAGATTCTCTTCCTTTTGATCCTCCACAATTGGTAGATCATCTACTTCTAAGACATCAACTTTGAAGACTATCTCTTCAATATGCAGCTTGGAAGTATCATCATTTTTAACCTGCAAAATAGCAAACAGTGAAATATCTTCTTTCTTTGAATCTATGCTTGCTTCTGATATAAATTTAGGCTCTTTAAATGACAGACTAATATCAGTGAAGGGAGAAGTTTCTTCTTGAGAAGATGATATATCCACAACAGGATAGTCTTCTATTTGTTTTTCTCCTTCATCTTCATCATCCTCTGAACTGGAGGACTCATCATATTTAACGGTGTTGTCCTCTGGTAACCCTGGTATGCTTGTATTCAGTGGATTAATTTGTATGAAGAGGTTATTATATTCTTGAGCAGGGGAGTATTTAAAGGTTTCCTCTTTTTCAAGAGAAAGCTCCTTTTGCTCAAAAATTTCTTTATTGCTCTTCTCTTCACCTTTTGAGTTGAAAGGCTGCTGATTTCCAATTATGTGAAAGCCATTAGTGATGGATTGAAACGGATGTTTTTGGCTTTCAAGCTGGTGATGGTGAAAATGATAACACCAATCAAACGATGGTTGCCCTGCATGATTAGTTTTTTCTTGGAACTCATCATCATCATCATTAGACTGATCGAAATTCGGAAAATCATCTGAATAAACAATTTTGTCAGTCGAACATATTGGGTCATCAGTTTGTTCGTTTAACTGTTCTACAAGTTTATTTTCTATTTCAAGACAACAACATTTAGTAGGAAAATGAGCAGAAGTGTTTTGTTCTAATAAAGAATTGAGGGCTGACTGTTTAGTTAATATCTGATCAATTTCTTCCTCTGTAAAAAGAGAAGGAATTTTCTCTTTGCTTTGGACAGAAGGACAACAGTCCTCTCCCTCTTGTGTTAACTGGTTTTGAGGCTGGATGTCTTATTGAGCCTCTTCTAGGGGATGATTACTTGTGCTCGTAGGGGAATTTTGAGGATTCTCTTCTTTTTCCTGATCTATCTCAATTTCAACCAACACCTCATGATTTTCATGGCAGTCACTTCAACTATAAGGTTCATGAGTTGTTTCAAGCATATTATGAAGATGCCATTGTCTTTTAATAATCTGAAATGATTCGAAACATAAAGGAAGAAACCCTGGTTGTATTGTCTCTTCTCCTTTTTCGGATTTTGTCGGTTCAAAAAGGCTTATGTTTTCCTCAAGGCACTACTTACTATGAGCTTTTGCAATCTAGTTATGGAGTTCTCTTAATGGCATAATACAAGAAATAGGTAGGCAATCAGGAGTTTCCTGACAACCTTCTTCATTGCTCTCATTGTAATCTTGTTCATCATACCTATTTTGTAGTTTTTGGGTTTGCTCTTGATTTGAAAGGAGTATGGGCTGCTCTAGATCATCAATATTTAAATTGGCCTCATGCCTTTTAAATCTTTTCCCAAGTATGTACATCATTTTCTCCATCATGATCAGTAATTTTCCTTTATTAATTTGTCTATAATCTTGCTCATTGTCTAGGTCTTGTAATGGTTGAGTTTTGTATTTAAGGTCACTGTATCTTTTTAACCAGTTCAGAGTCTTCTGCCAGTAGAGTCATTAGGTCTTTTGGGTTTGTGGAGTCGCCAGGTGGAAGATTTTGAAAATTGATGTCCACCAACAACATGATTGGGTTTGTTTAATGCATTCCCAAGGGAGTCTACAAGGACTGGAAGGGTAATAGGCCTACTGGAGGCCAGTGGAGTCACCTAGGTGGAAATTTTTTTAGTTTTTATAAAGATAGAATGTTTTATGGTTCCACCACCATATTTATTATGAAGCCAAACTTGAAATATTTTGGGCTTTTCTGAGTTTATTTTTTTTTTATAGGTTAAGAGAGTGTTCTAAGTCTGATTTTGCACTTAGCTAAGGTGTTCAAACAAACAGAGTTGCTCTTATGGATTGGTAACTGGTTCCTTCAAGGTTTGATAAGGATTTAAAAGGAATCCTAAGGGTTACTTAGTTTGTCACTGATTCAAAAGAGTCCTATCATGATTGCCATTATGTTAGGCAGTGCTTGAAGAAAGTTACTTATGTTATACTGGACCTAAAGTTGAAGGAAAGGTTTCGCAAACCTCTAATCCTCAGCAGGTCCCACCGTGATCGCCATTATGTTGGTATCCCGTGTTTTGACAGTTTGGCAAATCAAAAGACAAGGCAACATCAGAACCAATCTTTAGAGTTCTAGGATCTAGTCCTCCTGTTCTCAGAGAGGGATCTCTCAAATATTTGTTTGCAAAGGTTTATCTTGTTTGCTTTGGTTATGGATTTTAGACTAGTTATTACGTGCAGATGTTTGTTTGGTTGGGTTGAGTTGATACAGCAGAATATGAAAGGTCTAGGAAAGATAGACAGAAAGAAGAAATATCAGGTTCATTGGGCAATGGAGTCAAAATAAGACCATGACAAACTCTTCAAGGGATATGGGATATCAAAGGGAAAATCTAACTTGGCCACAGGATCCTTTGTTTTGGAATGAGATGGACATTAATGATTTAGAAAAAGAAATTTAATTCTCAACAAAGGGAACTTGAAAAACATGACTTAACAATAAAGAGATATTTGATAGACAGGGCTAACCATGAATTCTACAAACATTCTGTAAGCAAATAATGATTTCAAGACAACTTTTAAAATGAAATCTAAGATTCGGGGAACACCCTATTTCCTCAAAGATCTTATTTTAAAGGATTTAGAAAACATAAAAGATTCACTGATAGTTGCATTCATAGAAGAGGGAACACCTAAATAACAATTGTGTTTGCAACTATAAAGACCTTCAAAACAACTGTTTAAGCAGGGGCAAAGGGTAAGATCAAAACCGACCTCTTTGGTTAACTTAAGACGATGGTACTTCGAAGGGAGATTTCAATAACGGCTTTCAAGTGATGGCAGACAAGCAGGGAGAACCATAACATGCTGAAACCAACTATTTGAGCTATCAAGGAAATAAACGAGCATGAAGACTAAAGAGAAGTTTTAAAGCCTCTAAAATACTTCAACAGAGGAAAACATAAAACAGTGAAGGGTGAACGGGTCTAAGGTGCTTCCAGGAGTCATTTCTTAGCCTAAAACTTTCAGCCTATTGTAGTAAGAATTTATGGAACATAATGAAAACAAGGGAAAAAACATTTAACAGTTCAGAGCACTTCACCAACAGCCAAGCTCATGGATCCAGTGATAGAGCCTTCTCAGGAACAGACATGCAACGGCATCATCAAGACATCCAAGACTCCAAATTATTTTCAACTTCAACAGACTTGTATATTTATTTCAGAGAGTTTCAATATTACAACTTGTGATCAAACAACAACCAACCTTCTCATCTTATGCAGAAGTACTTATAGGAAGATGAGGAGGTGAGAACTAACAAAAATATCTCGTGAACCATTAATACAGATTAAATGACTTCTCGGTCTCTTGAGGGGTTCTATGGAGAAGTGTACAGGTGGATCACTGTATTAATGTTTTTCAATTAATATCAAAGCTCAGTGGGAGCTTTATTTGACATTGAGGCTCTATGTTCTGTCCGGAGCAACTCTGCAGCTATTTTCTATTACACTCCTTTGGCAGAATTAACTTCTTGGCAGTGCTGGAGGCAGATATTTCCTGAATCAATAACTTCGGCCTCTGTTTGAAAGGTTTGAGGCAACAGGTGGCTCTTTGTAGTAGCTTAGGAATCAATTCGCCTCAGTTGAAGTGGTGGAAACCTTTCTGTCATCAAAACATTTATGATTTTCTTAAATAGTGTCTAAATTTTGGGAATTAGGTTTTTATAAGCATTCTTAGCCATAATCCCCCAAATCTGTCTTCAATCTTCTGTCCTTCCGCGCTCTGTTCTTTAAAACTTATACTCTTTTAAAATCACGTTAAAACGCAGTGTCTTGTCAATGTGCAGAGCCGCACCGGGCCTTACGACATCAATACTCATAGAGCACTGACGAAACATGGAATGGAGCCCCTGTGGATGGCTTCTCTTTAATGAAACGAGGGCATGAGAATCGTCATTCCCAGCCCTCGGCATTTCTTCGTGATACAATGGAAAACCTTTTAAAACACCTGCATCAAACATAAAACATTTAAGAAATCCTGCGGATTTTGGTTTAAACTGCTTCAGATGGCAGGAAAAAAGCGTAGCCGTCGGATAAAAACATATAACGGTGGAGATCGGCGCAAAACAGAAAAATGAGAGCGGGGAGAAAATATAAGATGGGGTGGTTTTGTACCGTCCGATCTGGACACGTGGACGGTCTAGATCTAATCAGAGGATCTCAATCGGGGGTGGCAGAAAAGGGGATGCGATTGAATTTCCAGTGCGATTAAGCGCTGGCCGTTGATCTGCAAATCAGATCGACGGCAGAAAACGAATCGGCGGGTTTTGAAATAGCGGTAAGACTTGCGATCGAAGGGAATATGGACCGTTGGATAGGCGGGAAATGGACGGCCCAGATTTAATCGGAGGATCGCAATCGGGGAGGTCGCACAACAACATGCGATTGAAACTTTGCGATTGAGCGCTGGCCGTTGGATCAAGGATTAGATCAACGGCCGGGATTGAATCGGGGATCGGAAATCAGAGCACAAAGAAGAAGGCATGCGATTTGAGTTATGTGATTGCGAAGGAGCGATTGGCGCAGGGCTGTTGGATCGGCGGGACAGATCAACAGTCAAGAATAAATCGGAGGGAGAGTAGGATCGGAAGATCGGAGGTATGGACTGCGATTGCGATCGGGCGGGGGGCTGCGATTAGCGCTCCACCGTCAGATCTCCGCGGAAGATCAACGGTGCGGAACGCATCGCCATACTTATTTTTATAAATGAATCGAATCGGAGTTTAGACTATTTACAAAGGATTTGTGCACCCGCCCGACTTCTGATCGCGATTTAGCGCTTGGGACTTAAGCATTTGGTCCCAGCGCCGGGGCATGTGCGGGGAAGTGGTTTGAAAGGGGCTAGCGGGAGGGGCTTATGCCTATATTAAGGTCGGAAGGTGGGTTTTGGCCTTTTTAAATGGAATTTGAAGGCCAAGGAAGGGAACGATAGAGGGGTAAGGGAGGAAAATGGCCAACAAAGGTTAGGGGAAGGATTTTTAAAGGGGATTTTGGGGGTTCGGCACAGCTCAACAAGAAGTTTTAAACCATGTCAGGAGGATTTTCACGAATGGAGGGAGAAACTTATGAAAAGTAGGAAAATAATATGGAGAAAAGGGGGAGTAAATGAAGGTTAGTTATGAGTGGGAGAAAGGGGAAAAATGATGGTTTATTCAGCAGTTTCTTACAGGAAATCAGCAAAATTAATAGGAACAGTAATGAGGATTTTGGACAGAGGCATGAGGCCTTAAAGAGACTTCAAGAGCCAACAATTTTTTAATGATAAAATTTGTTCCTTGGAGGCTCAAAAATATTTAGCCACCTTTTGGTATAACAAAATATTATAGGTGGCTAACAATTTCCTAGGAATAAGTTATTTAAATCCTATTTAAATAATATTCCTAGTTAAATTTGACTAAATCATTTATAAATAATTAAATAAATCATTATTTATTTAATTATATTCCCACCATTTCCTTAAAATAGTAAATAAATCATTTATTTATTTATAAATAAAGGAATTGACCCAAGTCAAAAATCCTTTTCCCTCCAACAAATATAATAAAATATTCCTAAAAGGTGGTTCTAGAATTTGATTAATAATATTTTATTCATGCACCAAGTTCTAGATCGCCCTAATATTTTGTTATAAATAGAAGGGTTTTCCCCATTCATTAGTCACCTTTCATTGCATTAGATCACTCTGGATCTATACACTTGGTCACATTTTTCCATTTTTGCCTTGTGAGCTCCCATTGAGTTCTATGTTCGTCTGGGTTTTCTACACCAACAAGAGAGAGGAATTTTAGATCTGAAATGTTGAGGACTGTCAAGAACCCATCCCATTGAGGAGAACCAGAAAACACCTTTCTTGTTTTCCTCTCAGGTACCCCCTTTTTATATAATATTAAAAATATTCTTTCAAATACATCGTTCTTGTCTTGTATATTGGATGCATGGAGCCACATTACGTTTTTACTGCTTAATGTCTTTTATGCTTAGATCTGGATTTGTGCAGCATTATTTGGATCAACTAATTGCATACTTAAAGATATTGGCAGTCATACTTGATGTTAGGGCTATTTGTTATGCATAGCTAAAGTGGTCTTTTACGACGAAAGATTCATACTAACAATAATAATATCAGAATATATTACAACACATGTGACTATATTACCACATGAAGGGGAAATATATTTTAAAACCAAAGAACGCAAAGACAAATCTTTGACTCCATTTTTACGCAGATCTAGAGCCTCATCTACTAACTGGAAGAAAGGTATTTCAAGAAGTTGGGTAGTTCATCCCTGGGATGAGATGGCCTACATTATTCAGAAATTTATTACATGTGAGGGTTGATTTAGTATAAATATATTTTTTTCATATCAAAATTTTACAACATCTAAAAGGTGGCTGTGAAATTATCATGCCTTATTTTTTACTGCAAATCCTTTCCAAAATGGCTAAAGGAGTTCAAAAATAAGGAAAAAACATGGACAAAAGCCTTTATCATCATGGCCATATCAATATGATTGGGATACATGAATTACAAAAGAATAACCTTTCATGGGATCAATTTGTATTAGATAATAACTTTGAAGTTATGGTAGAAGACTCAAGAGAAGTGTTACACAAAATTTTGTCACTGTCCCTGCAATCCCCATCCCGCACATTGGAGGCTCATTTATGTGACCAAAATAAAGTGTTATGCATTGCAAAGACCATCATTGCACCCCTTGCCATGAGGACAACACTCCTTCTGTTGACAATTTCCTAAACATACCATCAGAAACATATGTTTTTGATTTGGCGTTGGTATCCCATTATGCCCTCGCGCTAATGAGGAAGATTAACACTGGACCCTGTGCCAGCTGGCGCTCTGTCCTAGTTAGCTGCCCGTGCCAACTTGTTTATGGAATTTTTTTTTAAAATAGAGGTGAAGTTTCGATCATAAAAACTTCGTGGGCGAGTCATCTGGAGTGGTTCGACTGAATAACCACGGCCTTCCTCCTTTGGCCTCTTGTTTCCACATTTTGGGGAAACCTCCCAAGGCATAAGGCCTCCCTTCCACTATTTTAGGGATCCCAACCCCCTCCTCTCCCTCTATAAATATAGCCATCTTCCATTGATGAGCTAGGTGAACTAAACATATTGTAGCTGAAACGATGAAGATATTCCTATGCACTTTGCTGGAAGAGATAGAATGGAAGAGACCCTTATTGAGAGAGCTTAGGCTTGTGTCTTCATCCTGTCCGAATTCCTTGACGATTCATCGAGACACACTTCGACTGAACCACGTTGAAGGAGACTACGACGTCAAGGCTCTGGTTGTAACTCTTTCTTCTATTAATACATATACATGACTATTGTCTGGTTCCCATCTTGCGTTAATGTGTTTTATTTGATGTAATATGATTAACCCTCCTTGACTGGTTAGTAATTATGGATGAGATCATTGTTTCGTATGCTTCTCTTTGTGCAGGTATCCAAGCATCGCTGTAGAAGGATCATGACCTGCCAACACAGGAATCAAGAGGCCACCACCACGACAATTTTGTTGAACTCCAGGTAGCTTGATCTACCTTGTCTTTTTCATTCATTAATTAGAAACCTACACTCTAGCTTGTCCCTTTTTTACTTGACCCAATCTAGGGATAGAGGGATCATATCTATCCGTAGAGAGTATTTACCTTCATAAAAAATTGGTGACTCCACTGGGGATGTTGAGTTTGTCGTTTCGCCCTTGTCAAGTCAACTTCAGTCGTTTTCTTTCTTGTCTGTCATTTCTGGCTTGATTGATTGTTTAGAAACCTCTTGTTCAGCTCCAGAGTAACAAGATTGAACTATGTTCATTTTTTTTCCCATTCTCCCATAGATATCAGGCTTGGAACGCTTTTTTTTTAACAGTCACGCCAATTGGCGCATGTTGCTTGTGTTGCAGTTGCGCCAACCCCTGTTTGGCGTGGATTACCACCCTACAGTCGCGCCGAACCCTGTAGGGTTTGGTTTGGCCTCCCTTATGAGTCTTTGGTCAGTTGTGCTTGACTCTAGGTTGTTTTTTGATTTTCAATTGGTCTCTTTGGGATTGTTTTGACTATCGTAGGCTTGCTCTTCTCAGTCGTTCGTCCATTCTCTTATCGGTGCAGTTTATGGCCTTAAGGTTTCTGAGTGTCTTAGCTCACTGAGCCTTCTGATTGGAGGTCGAGTCTTTTTTATTCTTGTCAGTCTCATTTTATGATCAATTGCATTTAAGTCTTTCTAGATCCTTTGAGTGTTTGGTTTGGTTGAATGATCATTTCAATTATCGTTTGATTCTTCTTCTCGCCACTCCGAGCATAGATCACATTGCTTGTTCGGATCGTTTTGAAAGCTTTATCTTTGTTTGGAAAAGTGCATCATTGGTTTGAGTGCATTTTTTTGTTTGTATTACTTTCATTGAATCATTTGGTTTAGCTTTCTACATTGACAATACTCGAAGCTAGTGTTTGTTTTTTTTTTAATGTAATTAGTGCATTGTGTGCTTCATTTCATTGAAAAAAAATGTGTTCTTTCGTTTGCATGAAAAAGGAAAAGTTCACGGAAAATTGGTACACCCTCTTGCTTAGATTTCCTAAGTAGTCATTTCAATATTTTTGTGACTCCTTAAAAAGAGAAGAGATCATCGAGCACTTGTCCTTTCACGCTCGTTTAAAATTGAAAGTGACTAGAGTCATTTTTTGTCTGTTTCTCGATTCTTAAAACATGAAACAACAAAGTCTGGTTTCAATGTTGTAAAATTAACTATCCATGATCATATGGCCATTAAAAGTTTGTTACTTGGTTTGTTTTGTCTTTCCTTAGAATTTGATCTTGAAGCCTTCATTTGGCTATCTCATTTTCATTCATGTGTTGAAAAACTATCACAGTGGCGGAACCACCAATTTCGTCATCTTCTTCATTGCCGCCTAGTGGTAGTCCTTTTCCTGAAGTTTCTTACGAAACCCCTCAGTCCACTAGGTCTGCTGAGTTTTCGCAGCCTATTCTTCTGACTATCTTGCCTCTTACTACCCGATCTCCCCCTAAAGAGTCAGTTGAGTTCAATTGGCCTCCTCCAGGTGCTTGTTCTGGTTTTGGGGATGAGGAATAATTTCCTCCTCTTACTTCGAGATCACAATTTATAGCTGCTGCTATACCCCGTAGTCTTCGTCATCTTTTCGACGATCCTACGGCTTCGTCAGATTTGGATTCTTCGAGTCCTGTTGGCAGTGAAGGAATGCATGTTTCTACAAGGGAATATCATCTTTTCCTAGAAGATCTCCTGCTTGTTTCTGTTCAATATTCTCCTCAATCGGTGTCACTTCCATCTAGTTATCAGACTTTGAGTCAGATTATTTCTGGTGTTGCATCCATAGCACAATCCAGTACATCAACTACCCCAAAGAGTTCGGTCCTCCCTTCATTGGGACTGTCACCTTCGACACTGAGTTCGTCGGTCACCGTTACATCTGACCCTGCCCAACCTACCCTCTGTGTGGCTTCGTCTATGTCGATTTCTATGACTCAGCCATCAGGATCTTTTCACACTCGCAGGTCTATCTTTCTTAATCCCACGTGGCCTATCAATCATGTCCTGAGTAGATCACAAGCTCGTGCTCCGAAGGCTGCACCTGGTAGTGTGGCTACAACTACCCCTATGGTTTCTACCTATATGTTAGATGAGCACATGTTGGACATTCACCGACAATATGATCCTTCTTCAGATGCTCACTCTCCTAAGGCCACGTCTGCTTCTAGTATGACTTTGACTGTCCCTATGATTCCTGGCAGCCTTACTTTCGAAGAGTATTTATTGGTCATTCGGCAGCAGAACTCTTAGGGTTCTCAGTAGCCCCAAGCTCTTTTCAATCCTCTGCATCACTATGATGCATACGGTAACCCTGTCTATTTGCCTCCTTTCAATCCCAACCAAGCTATCTATTTTCCTCCCGCAAATCCTTATCAGACCGTCGTTCATCAAGGACCTTTGTTACAGGGACAACCCTCAAGCTTATAAGGACAACCCTTACAGGGACAACCTTCAATTCAACAGGGACAACCCTTTGGTCCTCAGGGATAACCTTACAGTCCACGAGGTCAACCTTCGGTCCAACAAGGACAACCCTACGATCCTTCAGGTCAGCCTCAACCAGGAACGTCTTATGTTCCTGGGGGAAAATGTATCCACCACAGGGAAAACCTCTTGTACAACAACAACAAACTTATGTTTAGTATGGCCAAAATTTTGTACAACAAGGACAACCCTATGGTCCTGATCTGGGTCAACTTAGTTATCAGGGGCAATCTGGTCCATCACAACCATTGGGCCAGCCTCTTCCACAAGGGCAGCCCAGTGGCCCTCAGTATCGAGGCCAACCTGCTTTGCAAGGGTAGCCTGCCCAACCCCAGGAGCCGATTCTAGCTGCTCAACCAGCTGAGCAGCCAGTTCAACCTACTCAACAACCAGTTCAATCTGTTCAGGAACCTATTCGACTTGCTCAGTAGCTGGTTCAACCAGTTCATTTGACTCAGCAGGGTCCACATTCTCAGTAGCCTACTCAACCTGCTCCGCAGGGTCCACCTGCTCAACCACAAGGCACTTATTACCCTCAAGGTCAATATCAGCTAGTATATAGTGCGCCCCAAGGTTTCACTTATTACCCTCAAAATCAATCCCAGTTGGTGTATAATCAACCTCAAGGTAATGCTTACATTCCATAACGGAATCCATACGTTTCTCACCAAGGACCTCAATGGTATGCTCAGAATCAGTATCCTGGTCCTCAACCCCAGTATCAGAAGAATTATCAGGCTTATAACCCCTATGGTCAGAATCCTCCAAAAACATATGGGGGCAGAAGTTTTCTCAGACTGGGTGGAATGTTAACACAGGTCCTTATCATAGACCTCTGATGCCTTTTAATCCTCAATTACCATTTCTCTCTACGTTGGAACTACCTGATGTGTCAAAGTTAACGAACGATCTGATTCTTCATAACCCGTATTGGACTCCAGTTCCGACTAAGATTCCTAGTGATTGTCCTAAGTTTGAGGGAAAGTCTGAAGAAGACCCCCAAGCACATGTTATGACTTACCACTCATGCTGTTCCTCTAACTCTTAGGTTGACGATTCCATCTGACTCCTTCTTTTCCAACAAACTCTTACTGGTGCTGTTGCAAAGTGGTACATTGAGCTATCTCATGGCATCTTTCAAGACTTCAACTCTCTCTCCATGGAATTCCTTACGCATTTTCAGTTACTGGTTCGCTATGAGACCGAGACACACGTCCTCACATCCTTGAAATAGGACCGAGCTACTCATATCTCGGATCATATTCATGAATGGAGGCATTGTCGTCGCTTGATCAAGTTTGAGATTCCTGATCAGCTTCTGACTGATTGGTTCACTACCTCATTTATCAATCAGATCGTGAAAGACATAGCTGTGGGGGCATGTGTAACTGAGGAACATGCCATTGCTCATGCCCAGTACCTTGATCTTGTGTACTCCCAGTTTGGCATGTTGTACGATATCTTGCCTGATGCCCCTCGACCTAGAACTTATAAAGCACCGACGATCCCATCTGTCGACGGTATTATTGGTTCCGTGTCTTAGACTTCTCAAAAGTCTTATCCTTCAAATCCTGGGAAGAAAAATTCTAATTCTTCTAATGATGCTGCTTCTCAGTCGACTCTGAATCTTGGTAAAACCGCAAAATTCCATGCCATTCAATCCAATCCTGCAGATAAAACTTCCAAAGGGAAAAAGAAGTGTAAAGGTAAGGCCAAAGCCAATACCTCGAAACCAAATTCT
Source organism: Pinus albicaulis (assembly GCA_034641835.2). Taxonomy (NCBI): domain Eukaryota; kingdom Viridiplantae; phylum Streptophyta; class Pinopsida; order Pinales; family Pinaceae; genus Pinus; species Pinus albicaulis. Next base: position 931,434,674 of record CM076576.1, read on the forward strand.
TCAAAACCTTGTGCTGATGATGGTTCACAGTGCAAGCCGTAGTACCCTTGTTTGATTTGTGACGAAGAGCACCACACCAAGGACTGTCCTCAACGGTCTGAAGTGAGCAGATTTCTCAAATCCTCCCAGGGAATTGTGGTTGTTCTTAAAGAGCCTTTTCCATCTTAGTAGACCCAGATGGTAGAGCTACCTCAGTCCTCTTCCCCATTTGGCTCTCAAGTGTTCATGATGAATGGTTCTGCATCCATTTCTATTGCTACTCGATCGAAAGATTATACCGGATCTCATCAGGCAGCGGAGAAGGAGATCGATGATGGTCCTTCTCCTCCGCATGCTTCTGTCCCTCTTCATATTGAAAGGCCCAGTTTTGAGCCCGTTGTACGACCACCTTCTAAAGTTTTACTCCGAAAATCTTCTTACAATCCAAACACCCGTGCCGCGCAACATTATAGTATTGTTGAGGATTTGGCTCAGGCGCCATCTGCGATGTCTGCATTAGAAGTACTTCAGATTTGTCTGTCTCAACGTAAGGATTTGTTATCTGCGATTGGCGGGGATGATCCTACTGATACTAGCCTTCTCGCTTTCTATTTAGATAATTTTGTTCCACAACTTCCGGACCAAATTTCGCTCATTATACAAGTTGTTATTAATGGTCTCGATATCCATTGAGAAGTTGTGGATGAAGGTGCGTCTACGTGTGTCATGTCATCTTCTTAATGGAAAGCCATTGGTTCTCTGACCCTGAATTCATCACCAAATTCCCTTGAAGCATTTATGGAAGGGAATCAAAACCTTTAGGTGTTCTCGCCAGTTTACCGATTACCTTGAAAGGGAAGACAATCAATGTCGAGGTAGAAGTAGTTGACACCAAGCTCAATTACAATCTTCTCCTCTGTCGTAGTTGGACTCATACCATGCTGTACGTTCCTTCCACTCTCTTTTGTGTCCTAAAATTCCCACACGAAGGAAGGATTGTTACTATTGATCAATTGTCATTCTTCACTTCTTCTTCCGAGAACAACGTTCCTTCTGTGGATCAAATTCCTACTCCCTACGAGAGCGTTGGGCCGGATCTCTTCAAAGATCCTGCCCTCATGGGTATTTTTCCTCTTCCTCCACCCAACACTGTTCAGATCAATATGATCTCTTGGTCTGATGACCCATGGATCATCCCTTTTCTTGAAGATATCAATGCCTTTGGAGATTCAATGTCGTTGAGTCCGATCGAGATTGAATATTGTGAACTTATCTCGGCTTCGGAACCTCCGCCTCCTAATCATGCTCCTTTGAGCATGTCTCTTGAAATTTATTCTCAATCCCCTTGGGTACGCAATTTGGATTCACCCGATTCCTTAATATAGATATTTCACTCCGATGGAAACTATGTCTCTAGAGGATTTGCTGTGAGACGATAGTCATCATCGTTCCTTGTTCATGCCTAGCCTCGGGGCCATGTCTATGTGTCTTGAGAGGTTTTCATCTGAGGTTCCTTCTCCTCCGATTCAAATGCATATTCTGAGACATGAAGTTTTTATGAAGGGTAACTTGAGTAATATTACACAAACGATGCCTATCGACATTTCCGTCAAACTGGGAATTGTCGAGAACATCCATATCAGGGTCACTTGTTCTTTAGATGAATTTCAGGTTTATACTAGCCTTTTCCGCGAGTTCCGCGATGTCTTTGCATGGTCCTATGAAGAGATGCTCGACATTGATCCTAGTATAGTGGTGCATGAGATTCCTACCTACCCTGGTTCGAAGCCTGTTTGTCAACGCCTTCGTCCTGTGCACCCTAGAAAGGCTGCCACCATTAACGGTGAAGTTGAAAAACTTCTCAATGCTCTTTTTATTTATCTGATTCCCTTGACAAAATGGGTCTCCAAAATTTTCCCTGTAGATAAGAAATAGGGTACCATTCGGGTCTGTGTTGATTATCGTGACATCAATCGGGCCTATCCTAAGGATAATTATCCTACTCCCTTTATCGATCAAATCATTGACAACTGTGCTGGGAGTGAGATCTTTTCCCTTATGGATGGCTTTTCTGGCTACAACCAAATTAACATTCTCCTGACTGATCAACATAAGATTGCCTTCATCTGTCCTTGGGGTACTTTCGCGTATAAGAAGTTCCCTTTTGGCTTAAAAAAAGCTGGGGCCACTTTTCAACGAACGATATCATATGATTTTCACGATATTAAGCATATCGTTCAGCCTTATTTGGAGGACCTTCCGGCTCATTCAACTAAGCGTGAGGACCATACTGACCATCTTTGTCAGATATTTCTTCGTTGTCGACGCTACAACATTCGGTTAAATCCACACAAGTGCGTCTTCTGCATTGATTCCAGTAGACTCTTAGAGTTTATCGTGTCCAAAGATGGGATTTGCCTCGATCTACTCAAAGTTGAGTCTATCAATAATCTCCCCTCTCCATCTTCATTATGTCAGCTGCAAATTCTATAAGGGAAGGCTAATTTTCTATGACATTTTATACCTAACTATGCCAAAGTGGCTAAAGTATTCACACGATTACTAAAGCAGGGCATCCCATTCCTCTGGGATGGGATCGCTCAGAAGTATTTTGATGCACTGAAGACGTTGCTTGTCAATGCTCCTCTACTGTGTCCTCCGAACTATCATCGCGATTTTTCCTTCTATTTAGTCGCTGCTTTCAGCACGATTGCCATGGTTTTGGTGCAAGATGATGATGACAGTGACGAACATGTTATATACTACCTCTCTCGTAACCTTCTCGATACCGAAACGCACTATGACCATGTCGAGAAGTTAGCGTTAGCTGCAGTTCAAGAAGTTCAACGTTTTTGTCATTATATTCTATGTGTACTGTGACTGTGATTTCCGAATGCAACCCCATGACATATATATTGTCTTGACAATTGCTGGGGGGAAAATACCAAAAGTGGATTTTCATCCTCCAAGAGTTCAATTTGGAATTTAATACTACCAAGTCGAAGAAATCATTAGTCTTTGCCAATCTGATCTGCTCCCTTCCTTCTGACTCTGCTCCGTCTGGTTCTGAAGAATGCATTCCAGATGATATGCATTTTCTGATTAGCTCTCTTGATCCTTGGTACAGTGATATCATCGCATATCTCCAAACTTCTACCTTTAGATCTGAGTTGACGAAGGATGCTCTCCGATGCATCTATCATCAATTGCAACCTTATCGTATATTCGGAGATACAACTAGTACATATGGTCAATTTTCCGACACTTTAGTTCCGACAGTTTTGACGTATTGTCGGAAAGTTCCCAAGTTTTTCTCAATTTTTTAAATCCTGCCAAAAAGCGTCGGAGCAAACGTCGGAAGTGCGACGAACCTCTCTAAACGTCGGTCATGCAACGAAAACGTTGATAACGTCGAAACAACGACGGAGTGTCCAACTGTCGGTCTTGTGAAGAATCACTCCAAACTGTCGGTCTTGCAACGTCTTGTGACGAAAAGCTCCAAACGTCGGTCTTGTGATGAAACGTCTGCCAACGTTGGTATTACGACGAAACGTTGTCAACGTCGGAACAATGAAGAAATCATCCAAAGCGTCGGTCTTGTGATGAACTCGAAACCATCGGTCTTGTGATTCCCTCCAAAACTTCGGACTTTCGACGTTGAACATTTAAACAAGGTGGCATGCCACGTAGCCCCCCTTGGCAGGTTGGTGGAATTAACTGGATAGTCAAATTTCATGAAATAAGGTTTCTAGTGGGATTAAATTGGACATATATATATATATATATATATATATATATATCCTAAAGTTTTCAACATTAATCCGTGGATTCATTTAAATGGAGGATGTGGATATAAAAGTGTGATATTAAGTAGTTGTCATAAATGTATTGAGTTGAATTTTTTATAAAGTTAAATTCATATAATGTTTTTTTTAATATTTGGGTTAATTATTTTCTACTTTCAATGTTTGATATAAAGGGAGGAATTAAATTTATGATTTTAATTTATGAAAAAATTAAGAGATATATTAAACATTATTTTTCTCACTACATATATATTTTTTGAGGTTTAGTGGAGTTTATATGAGAGTGTAAAGAAATAGAGATTCATATAAAATAATACTGAATTTTTCATTTAAATTAATTTTATTCATATTTATATCTTTAAAAGTTTTTTTTTTTTTTTTTTTTTTCAAAAAAAAGAAAATTTAATATTAAATATTTAAAATATTCATTCTATTTATTTTTTTAATTAAATACATCATTTATATTATAGCATAATGAAATCAAATATTCATCATTTGATTAATATATTATAAAATGTTTAAGCATGCACCGAACTAGTTTTGACATCACAACTTATGTGATTGCAAATTCAAAAAACACCTAATAATAATATTATAAGTATATTTTCACTAAATAATATTTATATTAATTTTATACATTTTCTAATCAAATTTTTATTGTGATTGAATAGTGTAAAGAAAGATAAATTTATAAGAAATAATAAAAATGAAGTTATGGTTTCAATCTAAATCAATTTCACTCATGCTTTTCCAATACATTTAAAGGATTTAGTTTTTTAACTTTTTGGAAATAAAAGTGAGAAAGGATGATATTAACCCAAGGAAACGCCCAAGGAAACGCATCCGGGTCAGGTCGGGTTGGGTCATGTCGTGTGAGCGTGCCCAAGGAAACACATTTGGGTCAGGTCATGTGAGGGAGGTCGTATCAAAAATGCTAATTTGTGACCGCCTATGTGTCTTGTGCACGTTCGTGTGACCGATTTTTTGTTTTCTCCACTGTGCCTTCGTTCGGGTGGGTCGGGTTAGGGTGGTTCATGTGAGGGCGCCTAAGGAAACGCGTTCCATTTAGGTCACGCTGTGTGAGGGCGCCCAAGGAAACGCGTTCGGGTCGGTTTGGATCGTGTGAGGGAGGTCATATAAAAAATGCTAAGTTGTGGCCACCCATGTGCCTTGTGCAAGTTCGTGTGACCCGTTTTTTGTTACCTCCCTTGTGCCTAATTCGTTTAGGTTGGTTGGTTCATGTCGTGTGAGGGCCCCCAAGGAAACACGTTTGGGTCGGGTCGGTTCGGGTCGTGTGAGGGTGGTTGTATAAAAAATGCTAATTTTTGACTGCCCGTGTGCCTTGTGGCACACATTCGTGTGACCTGTTTTCCTTTTTCTCCCTTGCGCCTTTGTTCGGGCGGGTCGAGTACGGTCATGTGACAGTGCCCCAGGAAACGTGTTCAGGTCAGGTCTGGTCGTGTGAGGGCACCCGAGGGAACGCGTTCAGGATGGGTCGGGTCACGGGGTTAGGTCATGTGAGGGCACCTAAGGAAACACATTTGGGTCAGGTCGTGTCGTGTGAGGGCACCCAAGGAAACACATTCGGGTCGGGTCAGGTCGGGTCGTGTGAGGGTGACCGTATCAAAAAATCTAAGTTGTGACTGCCCGTGTGCCTTGTGCACGTTTGTACGACCCGTTTTCCATTAGCTCCCTTGTGCCGTGTTTCGGGCGGGTCGGGTCGTGCATGCCGTGTGAGGGTGTCCAAGGAAACACGTTCGGGTCGGGTTGGGTCGTGTGAGGGTGCCCAAGGAAACTCATTCAGGCCATTGGGTGGGGTTGGGTCGTGCGAGGGAGGCCGTATAAAAAAATACTAATTTGTGACCGCTCGTGTCCCTTAATGTGAACGTTCGTGCGACCAGTTTGCCGTTTTCTCCCTTATGCCTTAGTTCAGGCGGGTTGGGTCGTGCCATGTGAAACAAAGTGCCATCTCTCTTTCTTCAACAGAAGCATAGTATCGTGGTGCAGTTGAAGCCAACAAGGAAGCCATGTGGCTTTGTAAGATCCAGTCTGAATTTGGTCTTCATCAGCAGCATCCAACCACACTTCGGTGTGATAATCAGAGTTCCATTCAGCTATGTAAAGATCCAGTTCAACATTAGCGTATGGAACACATTGAAATCCACATACACTTCATCAGAAAGCTCATTCATGATCATGTTCTTGAAGTGCAGTATTGTTTAACCAATGATCAAGTAGCCGATATACTTATGAAGGCTCTCACAAAAGCGAAGTTTACCAAACTTCGATCCATGCTTGGAGTTCAAGAAATTTGTCATTAAGGGGGGATAGGCTCTAATGCCTCCTTCCTTCTCCTATTGCGTCACTTTTGTAAATCCTTCAATCCTATCCCAATTTGTTCTTAAGGGGGGATGTTAGGATATTTCAACACATAGGAAATAGGCTCCTTTTGTGCCACCTTTGTAAATCTTTCAATCCTATCCCAAGTTGTTCTTAAGGGGGGATGTTAGGATATTTTGACACATAGGAAATAGTTAAGAATATCTTCGTCTAGTGTAGAGTTAGGTAAAGTGTGTTTCTTTACCATGTACAATTGTAACTTATAATCCAACCGTCACGATTTGTAGTGATCTGACGGTTATCTCTCACCTCGGTATTAACGACACTTGATCCGTGGCTTGGCACCCGATTGGTCCATGTTCTCTATTTAAAGAGCATGGAGGGTCATTTTTCCGGTAACCATTTATGAGAGAAACATATGTAACTTTTCTTTTTATATTAATAAATTGACTGAAGTGGCCGCGTTGGCTCAGGCCGTGGACTGTTTCCCTCTTTGAGGGTTTCAACCACGTGATTATATTGGTGTACTAATTTGTGATCTATTTGTGAGTGGTGACCTTTGGTTCTTGATCTAAGGAACTTACCCTGTAAATTCCTACAAAAAAAATTCACCCTTCACCCAACCTCCCTATTCCCGCCTGCAAAAAATACACCCTTCGAATCACTATCCTGAACGCGCTACTGTTATGCATGAAAAATCGGGTTGAACCCGACTTGACCCTGTCAAATTGCCCGATGCCCTGCTGAACGCTGAATGCTATTCTGAACGCTCTGCTGTTCTGCACCCAAAATTAGGTTGAACCTGACTTGACCCTGCTGAACTACTTGATGCCCTGCTGAACGCTGAACGCCTGAACATTGAATGTTGAACTGACTGACACCCTGCTGAACCCATGTTAGGTGGAAAAATCCATTTGGCGGACAAGAACGAACTCCCTAGTATCCTAAGGATATCTAGAAACAAATAGACAAATGTAGACCATTATGCTTAAGAATTATTAATTAACTATGGAGAGATGCTCCTACCTGAAGTCCAACACTTATTCGATCTTCAATCCAGTTGCTCCAGAAGATATCGATCTAGCATGTAATATTTGCAATCAAAGACAAGCGAAAGGGATCAAAATCATCTACAATATATGATAATTCAAAAGCAATAATCTATCTTAGTGATCAAGGAATCCAAGAATTAAATTATTAATCAATATTTTTTAAGAAATGTTAACCGAGTTTCATAGTCTTCATTTTTTATATCCGTTCCCTTGTGCCTTCTTTCAGTCGGGCGCGCCGTGTGAGGGCGCCCGCCCAAACACATTCAGGTCGGGTCGGGTCATTTCGTTTGAGGAAGGTCGTATCAAATTTGCTAAGTTGTGATTGCATGGGTGCCTTTTGCACGTTCGTGCGGTCCGTTTACCATTTTCTCCCTTGTGCCTTCGTTCGACGGTCGGGCGCGCCGTGTCAGAGCGCCCGCCCAAATGCGTTCGGGTCGGTTCGTTTCGTTTGAGGGCGCCCGCTAAGACGCGTTCAGGTTGGGTTGGATCGTTTCGTTTGAGGGTGCCTGCCCAAACACATTCGGGTTAGGTCAGTTCATTTCGTTTCATTTGAGGGCGCCTGCCCAAATTCATTCGGGTCGAGTCGGGTCGTTTCGTTTGAGGGCGCCCGCCCAAACGCATTCGGGTCGGGTTGGGTCGTTTTGTTTGAGGGCACCCACCCAAATGCGTTCGAGTTGGGTCGGGTTGTTTCATTTTAGGGCACCTGCCCAAACGTGTTCGGGTTGGGTCAGGTCGTTTCATTTGAGGGCGCCCGCCCAAATGCATTCGGGTCGGGTCGGGTCTTTTCGTTTAAGGGCGCCCATCCAAACTTGTTCGGGTCAGGTCGTTTCTTTTGAGGGCAGCTCGTATCAAATTTGCTAAGTTGTGACCACATTGGTGCCTTGTGCACATTCGTGCGACCCGTTTTCCATTTTCTCCCTTGTGGCTTCGTTCGGTCGGGCATGTCGTGTCACGCCATGTGAGGGTGCTCGCCCAAACGCGTTCGGGTAAGGCTATTTCGATTGAGGGCGCCCGTATGAAATTTTCTAAGTTGTGACTGCACGAGTGCCCTATGCACTTTCGTGCGGCCTATTTTCTGGTTGCTCCCTTGTGCCTTCGTTTAGTCGGGCACGCTGTGTACATGCCCGCCCAAACGCATTCGGGTCAGGTCGTTTCGGTTGAGGGCGCCCGTATCAAATTTGCTAAGTTGTGATCGCACGAGTGCCCTGTGCATCAAATTTGTGTGGCCTGTTTTCTGGTTTCTCCCTAGTTGTGCCTAATTCATTCGGCCGGCCGCACCGTGTGAGGGCGCCTGCCCAAACACGTTTGGGTTGGGGCGAAGCCGCAGCAAGGAAACAGAGTCTGGGTCGAGTCGGGTAAAAACACATTCAGCACTCACCCGTAGGTGGAGTCGGGTTCCTTCCGCAGGGAGCGTGTAGAACAGTGTTCAAGGCAGGGTCGAGTCGGGTTCGTGTAGCGCGTCCGTGTTCAGGATGTACAGAACAATATTTTTTGAAGGCGCGAAGGTCATTCATCAGGGTCGGGCTGGGTCGAACGCGACCCGAATGTGTTCAGGAGACGCGTGCAGGCCGTGAACCCGGTGACCTGCGTGCAGACCGTGACCCCGGTGACCCGCGTGCAGAAACACGTTCAGGGTGTCGAGGGTGTCTGTGACTCGAGTGACCCACTTGAACCAGAATTCGTGCAGAATTCAGAAACATGTTATAAAAGGGAATTTTGGGGTTCCTTTGGATTGTTTGCACTGTCAGGGAGTTGTTAAGGCTAGAGCAAGGTTATACAAGCACATTTTGAAAGAAGCATAAATGGTTTATGCAGGCTTGCTTTTATAATTATTGCATATTGTACATATTTATTGAAACATAATATCGGGCAGACTTATTAATGGGAGTTGCCCCTCCCTAATCCCTTAACCACTAACTCATTATTCAGGTACCTAACCCCTAACTGCGCATAAATCCCCCAGTGAACCCTGTCTCCATCCCTGAACTTTAACCAATAACCTGCCATTATTCGACCCCTAACCCCTAAATGCACCTAAATCCCCTAACCCATAACCCCCAATCCATAAACTGGCCTTAACCACTAACTAATTATCTCCCTAACCCCAATCCCCAATCCCTTAACCACTAAATCATTACTCCCCTAACCCGAAAATGTGCCTAAATCCCCTAACCCCTAAGCCCCCAATCCCTAACCCCTTAACCACATCAATTGTAGGAGTAGGTTGATCTAGTCATCTCATAAGACCTTCACTTTTAAACTCGTGACATAGCACATGCATTCATGGGATTTTAAATAATACCCTCAATTTCCATAGATATTGATAAAGATCTCCCAAAATCATTTTCTTGAATCCCCTCCTAATACATATTTCCTATTAAGGCTCCCTACTTTTATTAAATACCTAATTTTATACTTCCTAATACCTCTAAAGCCTCCCCCCACCCCCCTCCACCGATACACCCAATTATCATTTGCCCATACCTAACCAATGAGAGCACAAGAACACCTATTTCTATAAAAGCACCTATAACTTCTCTTACTTTATTGTCATTTTCCCATACCTAACCAATGAGAACACAAGAACACCTATTTTTATAAAAGCACCTATAATAATTTTGTGGGTTTCTTTAATATCCCTTTAGTTAGTGTGTGCATAGTAGCCAGCTAGATCCTAAAATGATTCCCCTACAACGATAATCCACTAGGTGTATTTGTTCTTAAAAAACTATGCATGGATAGATGTCCCATTTATGGAAAAGTTCCACCAAAATGGTTCCCCCTACCTACCTAGTAACTACATTACATTTATTTCATGACAAGACTACCCTACAACCCACCAAATTTCTATCATATCCTTGAAGTTAACAACAATTTTTTGTTCAAGATATAGCTAGGTTGGAACAAACTTAGCTCTAGAGCTTAGGATATTTTTCCACCTCTAATGTTTATAAAACAATAGATATAAAATTTCTAAAGCATGTGTGAGCCCTTTAAGTATCACCTTTCATATATTGACTCCGTCTTAAACATCATGGAAAATGTCCATAGATGAGTTATCCTTATTAAACCAAATATTTCATTGAAAATAATCATTCATACCATAACATTACTACTTCCCTTTTAACCACATAAAACTTATTTATAAGTTACCATAATTCATCTTTAATATCACATAATTAGATTAAAAAATCAACCAAAATCCTCTCAAATAATAATTTATGAAATAGAAATTCAACAATTTTATACAATTAATAATTTAAATAAATGCCTTAGATCTAACCTGATTAATAATCATTTATAATCAACAATACCACTTATTTACCCAAACCCCTTATTAACCCAAAGAAAAATACTTACACATTTCATTTAATGGAATTTGAGTGGCCTTAAAAAAAAACACGTATTTCATTTCAAAATGTCAAAAATTTTCAAATATGAAAAGTTTTAATTCCCTTGTTATTTTCCCTCCGGTTTCATGGTTTGTCCAGGGTTTGGAGGAAGGATGCGGCCATAGTATCACAAGTTTGGAGGAAGGATGCAGCCATACTATCATAGGTTTGGAGGAAGGATGTAGGAAGTCAAGAAATTGAACCCGAGTGCTTGTTGCAGATCTGCTCTGATACATTTGGTTGAAGTCCGGTGATTTATTTACTTCTATAGAAAGAATATGCTCAAGGTTACCCACATTGTTGGGCGAAAGCCCATCCCAAGCCCTCGATCTCTCTTCACAACTTAAAAATACATATCGACAAGCGCAAAGAGGCACTCAAGAGCCTATATTTTTAGGATTCCACGGAGGCAGAAAAAGCCAAATGCATGGGCGATAATGGCTAGACCAATCTGCTCTGATACATCGGATCTCGACAAGTGCCTTTTCGACCCCAAAATCAATAAAGAAAATAAACAAAAAAGAGAGAATAAATTATTTGACTTCCACAAGAAAATAAAATGTCCTAAAACCATAGGAGGTCAATAGCCAGATGCTCTACCACAGATGGATTGTGCTGACCCAGCTGTACCTAAAAATGCCAGAAACCCTAAACAAATACTTCGAATTGGCATGGAATCCAGGCTTCCGAGAGTCCCAAAGTAAGGAAATTAGATGCAGAGGAAATTGACGTGGACTCAGACTAGCAGGATTAAGGCTCCGTGCCAGAGGATGAGCTTCCATAGGCTACTAAGCCCACTCAAGGCTCCATGCCAGAGGAGAAGCTTCCAGAGGCTAGTAAACCCACTCAAGAGGTGGCTAACTTCATTTCATTTTTATTATTTAATTATATATTTATTAGTTAATAATAAGAACCACTGCAAAAAACATGCACATGAGGGACTTCCGTTGGTTTATGTGCCAGGTCTGAATGACAAATCTAGATAATTTTTTCTCGGTAAGGAATTGATTTATAATGCGAGTTAGACCATAGGACTAATATTTCTCTTTTAATGTTAGATCATTTGCAGGCTTGTTTGTAGCCCAAAGGTTCTAACAAAGCTATAAATATGACTTGTTAGATCCTCTTAAAGAATGATGTATCCCGCATCTACATGGCTAACTTACTTCTATTTTTCATGCATGTCTTGATGTAGCATAGACCAAAAACATGTTCCCTATGAACACATCACTGCATGCCCTTACTTTTTTACTGTAGCAATATGTGCTGATGTTTATGCCTGTAGGTTATGATTTCTCAATAAGTCCCTAACTACTAGATCATATTGTACACGTGCTGCTTAAATGCACAGACAAATGCTACTCCAATCCTAAAAGAATCTTTGCTGCTTGAAAAATTGTGGTGATGTCAATGTCTTCTACTTTTTTAGCTTTGACTGCTAATTGATGGTGATTCCAATACTTTTGTTGCTTTTTAATGACAACAAATATTTGTATGCTAAACTGTCCAAGAGTTAGATGATCAATGCGACTCAAAGACAAATTTCATACTTGTGTTATATTTTTTTCTTAGTTTAGCCTCCTTTCTAGGACGTAATATCACTTTTAATTCACCGATATTTCTACCACTTCAAGTCTCCAGGTGACAGGTTGAAAAACCCAGAAATGGTTTGGCCTGGTTTTGACTTTGGAAATTCGGCCCTCTAGGGTTTCAAAGGACACTTCCGCTGGATAACTTATGCACTGTTGTTGGGTAAATGCTGTGAGATGGCTGAAACAATGATAAAACTTCTGCAACTTCTCCCAACAATCTCTACGGATGAAGGGTTGATCACCTCACTAGATTCCAAGCTAGCAAATTTGGATCCTTCCTCCTCCTCTAAAGCTGCCATTGCTGGATTGCGCAATTTCTGAAGGAGATTGCACTGCTAAGAGAGGAAATAGTATGCCATGATGCTGGATGATGAGATACTTCTTTGGATTACTGAAATACACTCAACGGGGTGAAGGGCTGATCCCCTCACAATATTCCAAGCTGGAATGCTTCGATTCCTTCCACCTTTGAAGCTTCCACTATTGGACTGCAAAATGCTGAAGATGAATACGCTGCCAAAGAGGGGAAAAATCTTGGATTGATTCCAGATAATACAATATTGATCTCAAGCTACTGAAATATACTCACAAGTGAAGGGCTTATCCCCACACGGGATTCCAAGCTGAGATGCTTGGAACTTCCTTCTTCCTCTCAAACCCTACTACTGGAATTCGTAATTCCTGCAGGTGACTGCTACTGCATGGAGGGACAGAATGATGGCCTGATGTCAGATGTTGAACTAATGCTTAGAAATTACCTTTCTTAAGTGGGCACTCGAATTCCCCCGAGGATAAGGGTGGGATTTCCTCTCGGAAACACACATGTGCTAAACAACACAACAGACTTAGCTAAATAGATGAAGCGTGAAGAAATTTGTAAACGAAAATACAATATCAATATTCAAAATGCCCTCTATGGATGCCATCCCTTTCCTTTTATGCTTATGAGCCCTCACACCCTTGGCCCCACACAATAATGATGATGCACACTTGGCCACTAACCTCCATAATGACTGCGCTTTCCTCCACTATCTCCACTACCTCCATGACTACATTCTTGATTTGGTCATCTTGACCCCATCCACATGCACTGACCCACATTCACACTAAGAAGTGGTTTATTCATCTTGAACCCATCCATATGTATTGATCCACATTCACACTAAGAAGTGGTTTATTCCTACTAAAGGGATTTATGGGTCCCTCTACCCTCTTTCTCATCTATCTTATTAACAAACAAAAAAAATTAATATTCCAATTAGCAAAAATCTAATTAGGAATATTACATTTTGATCTCGATGCCCACTTGCGATTTTCTCCTCTTTCTTTTCCTTCTTGCTCTAAATCACCAAGTATCCACACTCTCCAAGATTGCTCTAAGAAAACTATAAGTATCCAAGAGTATGAGAGAGAGAGAGAATAATGAGAGAGCTCTAAAAATGTACTGACAAAAGCTTGAGCCAAAAGCTTACCAACTGATCCTCAAAAGCCTTTTTATTGATGACGCCTCTATTTTCTCAATTTTCCATTATTTTCCTTCATTTTCCTCCTCACATGCAACCTGTGACCTTTCACCTTCCTTTTCTCCTAACTTCCATTATTTTCATAATTAAAATGTCAATTAATTCCTCATGTCTTTCTAAATCCTTAGCCATTGCCTTTGCCAATTTAGTTTAGCCATAATAACCAAAATGAACACCTGCTAGGATGTTTTCCCACCATTTAGCTTGTAATACATGTCCAATCAACCATGGTTATTATTTTTGTATTTACTAACTTTTATTGCATGGAATTTTCACCAATGTGGTTACAAAACTCTTCCCATCTTTTAGGAAAATGCATGTCATACATTTTGAGCATGTCCTCGAGGACCTTGTTAACTCTTTCAATCTGTCCATTTATTTGAAGGTGGAACTCTATACTAAATGGTAAGTTATTTCCAAAACCAACAAATAACACTTTCCAAAATTTTGAAGTAAACTTGGCATCCAAATCCAAGATGATCTTCTCGAGTATACCATGAAATCTAAATATCTCCTTCATAAAATTCTATGCAACATCAATTTCCTTGTAAGTGGATTTAATAACTGAAAAATGAGCCACCTTTCTTAGATTATCTACCACCATCATAATGGCATCTTACTGCCTAGATGTCCTTGGAAGTCCAATGAAAACATCCATAGAAATGACTTCCCACTTCCATTAAGGAATGGGGATTGGCTGCAACAATCTCGTTGGATGTCTACATTCCAATTTCACTTATTGGAACTCCAAGAATTTAGCAATATACTCGACAAAATCTTTTTTCCTGACTGGATGGTAATACATATTTGTCATAATTGTTATCATTTTATGATAACTAGGATGACCTGAACAAGGTATTTTATATAATTCATCAAATACAAGCTTCTTCAAGTTTCCTACGCAAGGTATATACCACCTACCTTTGAATTTTTAAAATCGATCCTTTGTGAGGGAATAATTGTTAGTCAATTCCCCTTTTAGCTACTGATGCAAGCATTCTCTTCCTTTTTGGTAATTTTCATACTGTTGAATTTCCTCTTTAATTTTTTCTTGAATTTCAACTTCACAAGTACCTATGGCTATCACATGAGCCACATGTAGCCCTCTAGTAAGTGCATTAGCTACATTTTTTTCCTTGCCTTTGATGTACTTTATTTCAAAATCAAATTCATTGATCAAGGCTAGCCACCACGGCTTGTCTTGCATTCAACTTGGGCTGATCAAATAGATACATTACCCTCCAAGATATGACATCAAGATCAAGTTTCTTCTTACCAAATAGTTCCTCCAATTTTTTATGCATGCATTACAGATGCTAATTCCAGGTCATGAGTGACATAAATTTTCTCATGCTCATTCAGCTTCGTTGACTTGTAACAAATTAATTATCCCTATTGCATGAGTACTCCATCGATCCCTTCCTTGCAAGAATCTGTACAAAATAAAAAATATTTTTCTGGGTCTACTATCCTCAATATCGGTGCATGCATGAACAAATTTTTTAATTTCTCAAAACTAGCCGCACATTCTGTTATCCATTGGAATTTAATTCCTATATTTCACAATGTTGTGATTCGTTGCCTAATATTTGAGAAATTCTAGATAAATTTATGGTAATAAGTGATCAATCCCATGAAGGATTTGATGTCTATCACATTCTGAGGAATAAACAACTTCCATAATTGATCTGATATTTTATAGATCTGTTTCCACTCCTTCCTTGGAAATAATATTTACCAAATACTGAACCTGTGACTAGAAGAAATCATACTTACTTAATTTGGCATAGAGCTTGTGCTCTCTCAAAAATTTAGATATCGTTTCTTAATGTTTTTCATTCTCTCCCTTGGCTTTTGAATAAACCAAGATGTCACAACAAATACTAATAAAAAAATTGTCCCAATATGGACTAAGAAAATTATTCATTAAACACATAATTTTTTCTAGGGAATTTGTGAGTCCAAATCATACAACCACAAATTCATAGTGCCCATATATGATTTTAAATGTTGTCTTGTAAATATCCTCATCTTTGATTTGTGCCTAATGGTACCCAAACCCCAACTCTATCTTTGAAAATACACATTAGAGACCTTTTGAGGTCTAAAATGGGCCTCCTATGAAAAATGTACAACCAAAATAAATTTTATAAGAACCAGTAGGATTCAAGATGATGATGTCAACCATGAGGGATGATTCACCATTTTTGGGGTAAAAAAGTAAAAATATTAAAAAATAATAAAATAATAAAACTATTTTTTCAACATGTATTTTCAACTTATCTACGTAATTTTTTACTCATATTTCGAGTGGGAGTACTCATTGGATGCAAAATGTAATTCCTTATCCAAGGAGTACCCACGTTGCATACTTTTGATGGACCTTGCTACACGAAAAATGAGAAATACATGAAAAAACGTGATTGCAATCACGTTCTTCATATATTTCTAATTTTCATGTATAAGGGTCCATATCAAGTATGAAACATGGGTAATCCTTGGATGAGGACTTAAATTTTGCATCCAACGAGTGTTCCCACTCGAAATTTGAGTAAACCCATAGGGAGATAAGTTGAAAATACGAGTTTAAAAAGTAGTTTTTTCTTTTTTCCCTCTAAAATTTGATGATGTAATATAATCTTATTTTATTATTTCCACCATTATTTTATAATTTCCTTATGAGGCCCATTTTAGACCTCAAAATTCCCCTAAAGACAACCCCTCTCAAATGATCAAATAGGTCATCAATCCTTGGCAAAAGGTACTTGTTATTTATTGTGGCTTTATTTTATTTTCTGTAGTCAATACATAATATCAAACTGTTATTTATTTTCTTTACAAATAATATTGGTGCTCCTTGGGGTAATACAATAGGTTTGATGTATCACGTGTCCAACATTTATTTTAATTTCAATTTTAATTCCACCAACTCTGGTGTACTCATGCGATATAGGGCTCTTTCATTGGTGTTGTTCCTAACAACAATTCTATTGAGAAATCATTTTCCCTTCATGGTAGAAATATTAGGGTTTATGCAAGAAACACATCCTCGAATTGCTTTAAAATCGAGTGCTCTTCCAAACTTTTATTGTTAATTTCTAACTTGTTGGTCACTTGGACAACGTGCATTCCACACCCTTTCCGGTTGCATTGTTTCATTTGTAGCACTAATATTTGTCAAAATATCAACAATTTTATTTTTCCTTGTAGCACCATTGTTTCCCCTTTTTTGTTCATAAATTTGATTGAATTACTGAAGTAAATCAATTTTTTTCTTGTGTATTTCCAACTAATCGATGCCAACTAGCACGTCGTATGATCCCAATGGTAGTAAATTCAAGTTTGTGTGTTGTGGGCATGCCATTTATTACTATTTGGCATGACCTCACCACATTTTCAACTTGTCTCTTATTCATCGTTTCTATCTATAACAACATGATTTTTCTTGTATTATCTTCTATAATGCACATCTCTAAGGAATCTCGATAATAACATAACTAAAATTAGAGCTTGGGTCTATCAAAATTGAGACTGACTAGTTATTGACCATACCTTATATCTCGATCACTATTGATTGGTGATCAACTTTCTTGTTGTCGAACATAGGATAAATATGTGGCACACACTGAACCACATCTATCACTATCTCTGGTTCCTACACATTGTATAGCCTTGGACATTTTTGATGTTGTTGAGGGAAATCTCTCTGCATGTGGTTTTGTGCACAAGTCCAACACTACATAATCCTTCCTCAGACCTCTCGGCTTCCTCTCTCGTAGGCTTAGAAGATAAATCTCTAGTATAAATAGTAGATTGTTGCTAAATTTCACTCTTGACAAGGGTGGTAAACTTTACATTTCTTCCTCCTAGTTTATGCCTGTCATTTTTCTTCCCTTTTCCTCTAAAGTTGGGCTTGCATTTTGCTTTACAATTCATTCTAGACTTAGTCACATGCTTGGAATATACATACCAGTACTTCATCTTTCATATGGTCTCCTCTAGAATTTTTTACTGATCAAACTCTATTATGTCCCTAAATTCCTATAGAAAACTTCTAAGATACCTATGAATATTTACCTTCTCATATTTGATGCAAGGCACATACCTCAATAATTCCAAGAATCTAGTCATATATTCATCACTTGTCAATTTACTTAATTTGTGCTCATAAAATTCCTTGGCCTTGTTTTCATAGTAAATTTCAAATAAATACTTCTCCCTGAAATACCTTTCAAAACTCCTTTAGGACATCTCCTTCTTTCGACTGATATCTTTCACATTCCTCGAATCCTCCCACTAGATATTATCTTTTCCTTTTAGGCTTAAAATTATTATCATTTTCTTCATATTCTTAGGGTAATAATGAACCCTGAAATACTTCTTCATTCCTAGCATCCATGCCTCTGCTTCCTTGGCCCTTGTTGCCACTCCATCAAATTTAGGAAGTTTTTACTTCTTAAATTCTTCCGACATTGAATCTTTCTCTTTCCTCTTCTACTAAAAATTTATTTTACTTATACCACTAGATATTTGCTCCTGGCTTCCTTTCCTCCTCATTGGAGTATTTAGTTCCACCTATCACTATGTCTTCAATTTTATATTTATGCCTTTTCTTAGATCTACTGCATTTTTCACCATTAGTCCTCAATTCGTGCTTCCAAACTCATGATGATCTCTGCCCCATATTTAGACTTCCCTAGGTATTTGGCACCTAGTTCATGTTGTTACTCTCTTTAAAAATATGATAGGATTTGTAGTATGAGTGCATTTACTTCTGCCTACTTTTACTAATCTCTGAAAATATTTTCATTATCAACCTTGAAACTTCTTAGCTCACCCCTTAAAATTATGAGGGTGTCCATCCAGTCAGGGGAGCCTTTCTCTCTCCTTTTCTCCACTGAATCTTCTTTCTGACCATGCTAGGATCTATAATTGTTTATTTCACCATTCAAATACTCATCCCTTTATTCTATTATTATTCCTTGGTAGTAGAATGGTGTTAGCCAACAATATATAAATAACCTATTAACCCATCAGCTTGATAAATCAACAATAAGAATATGGATGTGAGGCTATCTGAAACACCAAATTTAAAGTTAGTATGTCAGTGAGAAATCAACTAACATATTAAAATATATTATTTCTAACATTTCATAATTTTGATATAAACACTTGGCATACAGCACACAATCCATAATCAAAATGCTACAAGCATAACACAATGCACACAACAACCATTTGTTTTTCCAAAGACCATTCATTACAAGCAATTAACCTGGGCACTCTATTGCCAAGGATAATAGATAAGGGGGCGAAGGAATTACCTACAAGGGAAGGAAATAATGAAGCACACTCTACATGAAATGGTGGAATAAACAAACCACACTAAGTCCCTTTACGCAGTAGACTAGAAGACTAAACTAAGCCAAGGGAGTGAAATGAATCAATGAACAACATGTTGATCAAGCAATGGAAAAGAGAACCTTTGAGGTAAACTATTAAATTTGGATTTGTAACTGGTCGTAACAGAACTCCAAATATTATCTCCAAAGGTCTAGCGTAGAACCTTCACTTTGATGCCACTCTATAACGCTCCCTCCCACCCTGTATTAGATATACCAACGTCATGGAAGGTGCTACTTTTAACTAACCCAACCTCCATGGTCTTATTATGAAGATGGGGTTATAAAAAGACTTATTTCCAAAAGTTATCAAAATAATTTTGGATAACATCATTGCGTTCATCTTGTTAAGAGATTTTCTAAAATTCAAATTTTATCTATGATGCCTAGATAAAAAATTAAGCCCATTTCAATTTTTCTATTTAATCCTTTCCATATAAGAAAGAACCTGCCACGTGGTGCAGGTGTGGATCTGTGCAGGTGTGGATCATGCCAACCTGGATGTGGATGAGTCCACGTAACCCTTTCCACATCGACTAACCCATGGACCCCACCGATTTTGGATTTTGTGCGTTAATTCTTTGTTTTACGTTATATTTGGATCATAAGGAAATATTTTATTCCCAATATTTATCACATGACAAACGATTTTGATTCTCATATGTGTTTGGACCACCTACAAGAATTTGAAAATGGTATTCATCCAGTGAATTTGGTGCTCAAACTATTTACACCACCCCATATATCTAGCTTTGGCCACTCATCTGGGCCTTGGGAGGTTTACCCAATTGGGCCCCACCCTAGATAGACCTCGACTTAACCCTTTTGCGTATGTATCCAGACTCATCCAAATTCATTTCTTCCATGAAATTCATCATTACAATTCTCTAAGATATATAGATTCCCAGATATGTATGAATCACCTAAATTATATCGGACCCAAATACTCCCAGATACAAGGCTAATTCCTTCTTATTTCAACTCAAAAATATTTAAGTTTTTCCTGAATAATTTCAAGGAACTAGCCAAGGTTTTCCAGGGAGCCTAACCCTGCCCAAAACATATACATTCACTACAATACATTCTTATATCAAACACAACCAATCCAAGTGCTAACCATAGAAATAATACACTCACAAAGATGTGAATCCACGTATTAATAGGCATTATAACAAGCCAATCCATGGTTAACAACACTCTATGATTTCAACTACAACAACACCATATCCTTCTTTAGAATGTAACTAAACGGCCACTTTAAGATCCCTTGGTATATCAATGTACATTATTTCCTTATTATTCCATGAATAAAGAAGGAAATGATCAACCATGTACAACAAAAATCGTGTTAATGCTTACCATGAGACTATAACTTATCTTATTAATTATGAGACTATAATCTAACGGAGGGACTTCAACTCTCCTCCCAACTATAGGACAATTGCATTCCTATCCTTTCTTATATTTAACCACCCTCGAGCCATATTTAGAGCCCGAGGAGTGTGAAGTGCTCAATATTTATTCACACAAGTCTAGTTAACAAATCACATGGGAATCCAGAGCACAGAGTGCCCCCACCTGGTACTAGGTGTCCAAAGCACATAATTTCACCAACCAAAAAAAAACTTCAGGGAATCCAAAGCACACATTGCTCCACCCAACAATCATTATAGAAATATAGAGCCCATATTATCTTTACCAACTTCTCCCTTCAAGAATCCAGGGCCCATTTTCTGTCTCCATCTGTTATGCCCACTAGAATGAAAAGTGCACCATGTCCCCACCCAATATATACCACAAGAATCAAAATAACTCAGTATCCACCTTCTAAGAAAGAATCCAAAGTCCATAGTGACTCCACCTTCTCAACAAAAAAACTTTGTATTTTCTCCACGTTCCTCAATGTGCTTCCAAGCTTGTGCTTACATTGATATTTCTCTAGTGAGTTCACACACACTATTCTTTCACAGTCTATTTTTTTTTTTATTATCTTACTTTTCTTCTCATCATATTTTGTTCACATAACTCCCCTTGTGTCCTTTGTCAAGTGTGTCTCATACCACACTCCCTTCCCTTTTCTTTGTTGACTTTATATTGCATGTTAATCGTAGCCAACTTGTCCCATGAGAGTAGAAGTGGCTCGTTCTTTTTCTCAAGCACCGATATGCCATATTTAATGTTTGCACAATTCAATAGGGTTATTGGTGGTAAGTAAATGCAGAATTCTGATCTTAGCTATTTCCCCAAGGAATTCCATAGAAATTTATCCTCTCAAGCTCTAAATTTGAGTCCTCTCCTCAATCCAATCATTTTACATTTCCCACAGTTATTTACAATTCCAAATGAGCTTATTTACATGAGGGGGAAGAAAAAAATGGTTGTTACAAAGGGGGTCAATAAAATAAATTAAAATATAATTAAATAAAGATGTTAAAAGTCACTTGAGAAAAATAAGTGGTCCATGGTTTTTGCTTATCACCAATGATTTTTGAAGGAGGAAAATGTTGATAAAAAATAAAAATAGACTCAAGGGGGGACATTTGAAGAGTTATTTGTGAATTGAATAGGAGCTCGAGCAACATACTGAGTGAGGGAGAAACCCTAAATATTTCTTAGTTTCGGTGTTGGAACATACGCCTGTAGATGGTGGTAGTTGGTTTTGGTGGTTGTAAAGCTACCCTAGCTAATCATTGAACTTGCAAGGAGTTAAAATTGATCCACAAAAGAGGTTACTTTAACCATTTAGAGAGAGAGTTGAATTTTTGTGCTTCAGAAGACTAATTACATGTATAATTTCAAGTGTCGAATTATGTTTCCCTTGGGATCAAGTTGAACTCTCGTAAAGAGATGGAACCTTTGAGAATTAAGGGAGGCCAAGTCCCATCCATGAAAGGATGAATTAATGTAAGATACCATCTGCTAATTTCCAATCCTTGAAGGAGAAAATTATTGTAGGCTTAGTAAATTAATTTCCATCAATTTCTTTGGGTCGAATTCTTGTGAAAAGAGGCCAAGTTCTCGGGACAAATTACTTAAGTTTCAGGAAGGCTTATTGCTTATGTTGTAGGAGAAATATTCTATCTATGAGATTGGGGGAAATCACATTTGTAGAGAGTCACACTAAATATTGTAAGGATATCAAATCAGACCCTATTGTGGAGGCTGAGGCACATTTGTAGGAAGGCCAAAAACAATTTATTTAAGAGGCCACAATTGTCAAGTTTTGGAGGCCAAATTGTTACATATAAAGGAGGTTCAAGTTGTTCCATTAAATAGGGCCAAATTATATTTATCAAGGAGGGTCAACTTGTGTTCATCGAAGAAGGTAAAACTTCCTATCTAGAGAGAGTTTGATACTATTATTCAAGAGAATTTAAAACTTCATTGGGAGACTGAATTAGAAAGGATCGAGGGTTAGAATTCCCAGAATATATTCCCCATGTTTTGATTCAAATAAATAATGTAAATTTGATTTAGATAATTCCAATTAATAAAGTATTTGGATATTGCATTATTTTTCTCTTATTCCTTATATGTGAAATTGAAAATTTTAATTAAATATTGCAAAATTTCATTGAGAAAATTGTATTGTATTTTTCGTTAATTTTCTGGAAATTTAGGGGATATTATAGTGGTATGAGAGTTGAGCATATTGTAAGCATAAAAGGTTTAACACAGTTTATGACTCTAGGGAATTGATAATTTGTAACTTACATGAGGAAGAAGAAGAAAAGGGAGAACCCATAGCTCGAATCAAAGGAATAAGGAGGATGAATGGGAGACCGTGAGGGTTAGCTCTGGGAAAGTTTCAGGCATGCCATGAATGAGTTAGCCAAAGGATAGAAGGATATGGCCTCGACCATGAAAACCCTCACTCATTCCATGGAAAACCTTCATGGAATTTGGCCAAACAAAGGAGCAGAAGGCAAAGAAAGAATCTGTAACATGCTTAAAGGATACAAAAATCATCATGATGAGGCTACCAATTCATCCTTTTTAGTTCCCCCCACCAGAAAACAAAGCTATACCAAGCCACTATTTCCAAAATTATTGTAGGAACCAAAAAACAAACAATAATGGTGAGATTAAATTTTATTGGACTGTACGAGGGAGTATGAGGCACTAGGGGCAAAGTTTCATGCACAAATGTCACTCCAATATTACTATGGATTCAAGCATTGGAATAAATCAAGGGATCATACCAAGTGGTGGTAGAATAATGAGGTAAAAAAGGAAAGAAATATAAACATCACAACCTTTAGTGGAACTTCCAGTAGCACAACTAGAGAATGGATACAAAATTTGAATTTTTATTTCTAGCTTAACCCCATGAGAGAGTTACAGGTGTTACAATATTCCATGATACATTTGGATGACACTAGTGGATGAATTCTGTCTAGTAGAGCTTGTTGATACAAATGTGGTGATGGTGGTACAAAGGCTCATTTACATATGGAGGTATTGGAAGGATTATCATACCATGGAAATGGAGTTTGTCAGATTAGAAGGACAAAAGGTGCTTCTAAGAGGAATGACCAATGAAGGCTCCAAGAGTGTTCCCTCTATCTTGGAATTAATTCCCCCACTTGATCCATATGCAAGAAATAATTTTCCTTACTTTATTGATCTCCTAAAATGTACTTTCAAGAATCGTCCAAGTGTAGGCCCTGAAACAAAGGCTTAGGTGATTTGATTGAAACTTTTGTTTTAGTGATTAAGGTCACTCATTCAACATAGTGACGGCTAGACTAAGACCTTACCAAATCACTAGAAGGTTTAAAACTATCCTCCACCATGGAATCAATCCTTGAAAAGATGTAATGAGTAAAAAAGGATCAAGAGAACCGTGGATATTGACAAGATCAGGCCATATATACTAGGGGGGTTCATAGCTAAAACTTGATGTTTAAACCCTTAATCAGAAACCTTGACCATTATGAAAACCTTAGTTTCATATTTTACCCAACAAAGTGAACCATCAATAGCTCGAATATGTTTCATATTTATTTGAATATATTGTTATAGAAAAATCATTGCACTAACTCTTGCATGATATGTTTGTGTGATTTTTTTGCAACAAAGATCACTCCACCCATAGGCTTAATTCTTGCATGATATTTTTGTGTGAATTTGTTACTAGAAAATTAAAAAAAAAACATTTCCATACATGAGTTAAATTATTTCAATATGTATTTGCATTGATTTATTTCTCAATAAGTGAAAACCATTTCCAACTATGGGGATATTCCTTTCATCGTATTGGTGTGTAAATAAATTATTTTGGAAGATAACTTGTGGCCCAAAAATATACAATCTTGTTGCATATAATTCATATATAAGGAAATTGTCTGGAAGAGAAAATTTCACTCCATAACCTACTCAGCGATGACAATTTTGATGCATTTTTCTTATTTGATGAAAATTTAGTTTGAAAAAATATTCTATATCCATCTTTGGGCATCCTTCTTACCACGTTAACACGTGTGAGCACATTGATTTCCTATAATTCATTGATGCAAAATTGTTTTGCCTTACATTTTCTTTCAACTATATTGCATAATAATTATGAATTAATATGAATGGGGTGAAATGTAAAATAATTTAATTAAATTACCATGAAATGATAAGGGACTATTTTGTGTCTTTTGACTATTTAACTAGAAAAATAGTTGCATGATGAAAATCGTGTTTGTAATAAAAATAAAGGAATTGGTTCGATGTTGAGTGATTCCTTGGAAAGCTATAGGTTGAAATTTTTATGTTACTGATGAAAATCATGACTTCTAGTCTGTTGAGAAATGGCTTTAAATATTAATATTTTATGTTATACTTTCCATTGACTTTAGGAGAAAAGTAGCTTGATGGATGATTGTACTCATGACTAATGAGAAATCAGAAAAACTTAAGTATCATCCTCTTAAAAATGTGTTGATGCCTGGAAATGTCCTAGCCAACAATAGGACAACCGCCTGATCAAGATCCCAAAATATACTTATATTCATTTGGGATTGTAATATTCACTAGTATTTGAACCTAGTTGCCACTAATAGATAGCTCCTTGATCAGAAAGTTCATGAAATATTTTCTAAATAATAAATATAATTCTAACCTATTTTAAGAAAGTAAATAACCCAATCGATTATATGAAATCATATCCCAACAACATAATTTAATGGAGTCTAAATTATGAGGAATGATTGTTTAAAAAGGGAAATAATTCATCTATTTCAAACAATGTTTAAGAGAAATAACATTGAATAAATCATCCCAATAAGTAGTTAAATGAAAATTTACAAACTGCACCATTCATGCAATAATGGCCATTAACCAATTCAATTATGAATTAAGACAATAAAATAGATCTAATGATTAAAAAAAATGCAAAAGTTAGATAAGCTTATGCACATCAAAGATAAATAATTATGATTTTTTCCAAATATGTCAGAAAAAATACACAAATAACAATACCCTAAATAGTTCTCTAACAGTAAAAGATTAAAATCACCAATGGGATCTTGATTTATCAAAATGAAGTATTGAAAACTGTGCACAAGGTTGTTTTCCAAAAAATGTGAACCCTTTTCTAACCAAAAGTGTGTTGCATAAATACTTTTTCTTTGTAAGGTGAATATAGTATTAAATATAAAAATTGGAGACGTCACAAAATGTATCCTCCTAAGGGAGGATTATGATGCCAAAAAACAAAATACAATACAAAAAACTCATTATATCTGGAGTTCTATCCTAATATGTACTCGCTACAAATAGTAATAGGATATAACATATACAACAAAGAAATGAGAGAATATTCTAAAGGTTCAGAGTCAGAAACTGTAATCTGAGTAGGTGATTTAGCTTTCTCTGGAGCAATGGTTTGCATAGGAGGTAAGCCAAAGTGATGTTCTATGCACTCCAATCTACAACCTATGGTGTTCAAACAACTATAAAGGTACTCAAAAGAGTGAAGGACATCGTCCCTATGCTCCTTTCTGTCAACCAATGTGCTCCAAAGAATAAAATTCATCTACCAATATATATATAAATGGTCTGCATATATTGGTTGATACACTCTCTGGAGTGCCCTGTATGAGGGATCCATTCAACCCATTCAACTAGGAATTTAGTTTCAGGAAGGGAGGATATGTGGGAAGGAACCTAGCTCTCCTCTTAAGTAATTTCTTCCTAAATTAGATCAAGAGTGAGCACCCTCTAGTGACTTTCAAATTCCTACAAACACTAGTGCCTAGATATTTCCCTCTTTAGGCCCTCTCCTCATAGTTTGTTCCCCCCTTCCGAACTCTATCCCATTGACACAACACCTTTGTTGCGAAAAATTCATGCAAACATATCATGCAAGAATTAGTGCAATGATTCTTATATAACAATATATACATATGAATATGACATATATTTTTTTTATTTTTGTTTCACTTTTATGGGTAAAAGATGAAAGTAATGTTTTCACAATGGTCATGGTTTATGATTAATGGTCTCTACATCAAGTTTTAGCTACGTAAACCCCTCCCTCTAACAAATGGAGGATGATTTGGTTAATTTTCCAATGGTCGAATGTAGGACCAATAACTATGGTCTAATCTAGTAGATATATATGGTTTTCTTGATCCCTTTTTACCCATTACATCATGTCAAGGATTGATCCCATCGAGGAAGATAATTTTGAACCTATAGTGATTTTGTAAGGAATTAATCTAGCCATCAAGATGTTTAATTGGAAACCTTAATCATTGAAACAAAATTTACAATCATATCAACTAGGCATTTCTTTCAGACCCTGCACTTGGAGGATTCTTGAAAGTACATTTTGGGAGATCAATAAGGTAAGAGAATTATCCCTGGAATATGGATCTAGTGGGGGAATTAACTATGAGATAGAAGGATAAACCCCATGCATTTTGTTATAATGATGCATCTCCTTTAGATTTTATCATGATTCTCCTCTCAAACAATGAATCATTGTTCTCTCCTTAGTCTAGTCACTTTTATTTTTTTTACAATTTTTACAGTTCCACATGAATTTATTTACACAAGGGGGAAACGAAAAAGGATTGTTATAAGGGGGGGTAAACAGGTTAAATTAAAAATAATTAAATAAATGTGGTAAAAATCACCTTACAAAAATAAAGTGACCCATGGTTTTTGCTTACCACCCATGGTTTTCAAAGAGGAAAATGTTATATAAAGAGAAGGAAACTCATGGGGGGACATTTGAAGAGTAATTTTTGAATTGAAAAGGAGCTAGAGAAACTTACTAAGTGAGGGAGAAACCCTCGATATTTACCATTTTTGGCGTTGGAACATACACCCGTAATTGGTGGCAGTTGGTTTCAGTGGTTGTAAAGTCACCCTAACTAATCATTGATCTTGAAAAGAGTTTGAATTGATCCAACAAGGAGGTTAATTTATCCATCTAGAGAGAGATTCGAATTGTTGTGCTTTAGGAGGCTAAATGAAAGTATAATTGTAGGTGTCGAATTATGTTTCCCTCTGGGAGAAAGTTGAACTCTGGTAAAGAGGTAAAACCTTTGAGAATTAAGGGAGGCCAAGTCCCATCCATTAAAGGATGAATTAATGTAAGAGAGAAGGTGTGAATTTTTATCCCTTGAAGGAGAAAATTATTGGAGGCTTATTTAATTAATTTCCATCAATTTTTGTTGGTCGAATTCTTGTGAAAAGTGGCCAAGTTCTTGAGCCGAATTATTGAAGTTTCAAGAATGTTTATTGCTTATATTGGAGAATTGAGTTTTTACCTATATGAGGGGGTTGAATTAAATTTGTATAGAGTCAAATTAAATCTTGTGAGGACATAAAATCAAACCCTATTGTGGATTTCAAGCCACATTTGTAGGAAGGCCAAAAATAATTTATTTAAGAGGCCAAAATTGCCAAGTTTTGGGAGGTTTAATTGTTCCATATAAAGGAGGGCCGAGTTGTTTCATTTAGGAGGAATGAGTTATATTTATCAAAGAGGGTCAACATGTGTTGATTTAATAATGTCACACTTCCTAGATAGAGAGAATTCGACACTATTATTCTAGATGATTTAAAAGTCCATTACGAGACTGAATTAACAAGGATCAGGGGCCATACTTTCCAAGATATATTCCTCATGTTTTGATTCAAAGAAATAATATAAATTTCCTTAGGAATTTTACAATTAATAAATTCATTGGAGCTTGCAGTAATTTTCTCTTATTCCTTTTATGTGCGATTGAAAATTTTTAATTAAGAATTGGAAAATTTCACTGAGAAAGTTCTATTGTATTTCTACTTACTTTTCTGAAAAATTTGGACAATTAAATTATAGGGGATATTGCAATGGTATCAGAGTTGATCATCCTATAATCTTGAAAGGTTTACCATGGTTGAATATTTCATAGGATCGAGAATTTGTAACTTACACGGGGAAGAAGGAAAGGGAGAACCCATACCTAGAATCAAAAGGAAGAGGAAGGAGTAATGGGAAATTGTGAGGATCAACAATAGGAAATTTTTAGGCATTTCCTGAATAATTTAGCCAAAGGATAGAAGGAGATGGTCTAGACTATGAAAAAAATTACTTATTCTATGGCCAAACTTCTTGGGGTTCAACTCAACAATGGAGCAGAAGGCACAAAAAAAATGTGTAGCTTTCTCAGAGGATACAAAAATAATCATGATGATCATGGTGATTCATCTAGTCCAGTTCCCCCCACCAATAAACAAATCTATACCAAGACCGTCATTTCCAAAATTATTGGAGGAACTAGCAAAAAACCAACAACGACGAGATGAAAATTTCTTGGAATATATGAGGGAGTATGAGGCACTAGAGGAAAATTGTCATGCACAAATGCCACTTAAGGATTAATATGCATTCAAGAATAGGAATAAATCAAGGAATAATAAAAAGTGGTAGAAGAATAGTGAGTTACCAAAAAAGGAAATAAATATAAACATCCCAACATTCAATGGAATTTCCAATAGCACAACTAGAGCATGGGTACAAAATTTGGATACATATTTCCAGCTTAACCCCATAAGGGAGCTAGAGGTGATACAATATGTCACGCTGCATTTGGATGACACTAGTAGATGACTTATATGTATTAGAGTTTGGTGACACAATTTGTGGTGCTGGGGGTACAATGGATCATTTCCATAGATAGGAATTGGAAGGATTTCCATACCATGGAAATGGAGTTTGTCACATCAAAAGGACAAAGGGTGTTTCGAAGAGGAATGGAAATCGAAGGCTCAAAGAGTGGTTAAAAATAATAAAATGGAAGGTTTATTCCGGCATGGAGATATAACATGAGCTGGGAAGTGAATGTTGAGATAACAAAGGAATTATATGGGGATAATCATAACCCAACATATATCTAGGCTTTGTTGAATACACACTCGAATTTCTTCAGGAATATTCAGCTAGGTAGACCACCAAATAATAGTTTTGAGGATACTAAAGAATTAGAGAATGGGGAAAAGACAATCATCACCACACAATACGGGCACCCCAAAATATAAATGAGGAGATCTATAAGTTCATTAAATAATTTTTGGATATGGGGCACATAAGCCCCAACACTATCGTATTTGCATCCTCTGTAGTACTGGTTAAGAAGAAAGATGAGACAATGAGTATGTGCATAGATTACAGAGCCATTAAAAAGAATACAATAAAGAACATATACCAAATATCATAGATCAATGAGTTCTTAGATGAGCTACATGGACAGATTTACTTCTACAAAATTGATTTGAGGTTGGGCTATCATCATATTATGTTGTGTAACCAGCTCCAAAAATAGAAGAAAAGAGATATGAACGCCTTAGAAATAAGCCACTTCGAGGGGGCAACCTCCAATACATTACATAAATGAACAATTCTTGGATGATACAATTCACAAAACCTCCTTTCTATATATAGGAGTCCATGGGGCCATAATGTAATCCTAGTGGGCCACAATGTAATCCTAGCCGACCTAACAACAATAATTTAAGGGCACAATAATAACCAAATGGGGGTTACAAGGGTACAATAATAACAATAAGGGGGGCTACACTAACATAATAAGGGGCTACACTATTAATATAGGGACTTAACATGCCCCTCTCCTTCAAACAAGTGTTGTCCTCAACGCTTGATTATTTCTTTATGCTTCTGTATAAAATTCTCATCCTCCCATGTGAAATATTCTACCGGAAAGTTATTCCACTTGCTGATATACTCTAAAATTGATCGTACTTGTCAAGTTCTTGTTTCTATGACTACTTCATAACTTCTTTCGATGTCATGTTGATCTTCCTGTCGTTTCATTAGATTCTGCACCAAATTTGGGTTATCCTTTGAGAGTTGGAGAACTTGTTGTTGATGCTCGATGTGATCTTCCATTAATTTATCATCCATATTTTCTATTATTTGATCCTTCAAACCATCCAACTTAGCCTCCATTTTTGCTTTTAAACCATCTATTTCATCTTCAATTGCTCTTCGTAAGATTGAAACTTGTTGCACTTGGTACCGTAATTTTGATATCTCATACTGCAACTCTTCCTCTTCATGCGTCATAGTATAGTTTTTTGAGGGATTAATGGGTATGGAATTATTTTTTGGAGGCATTATAGAGCCCAATACTGATAAAAATTCTAAAATATGCCCTTGGAATCAATTCAAATTGATTCTTCAAACGAGACTTATGCAATTCGGAAAAATACACACCTTTTTCTTGCTTTTGAGGAGCTCGATATTGAAATTGTATTATCTCTGTTATTTCAGCTCTTCAATATCTAAAATTCAGCACTGAACTAGCCCTCTGAAGTCTCTTTTGAATGCCACAGGTCTGACCTGATTTGGATTCTCCAAGACAAATTTGTGTTAAATCTCCCACAATGACCTAATTTTGGACTGGTTCAGTAGAGCGAACTTGTACGGCTTGCCACGTGTCACTGTTTTGTTCTTTCTCTCTGAAATTGATATCCAAGAAACTACAGGCTGTGTACTTGTGACAACTTTTGACAGCACTCCAATCCAATCTCCAGAGAGAGAGTTATTGAACTTTTCCCACGATCACCTCTTTGAGATGAAATTCAGGAGCCTGAAAAAGCACTACATTCCACAGATCATATCTCCAAAAATGTTGCGAACCAAGATCTGAAATTTTTTGACGAATTTCCTCAGGATTTCAGCTTCGCACCATACAAATTTCAGATTCTGAACCTTCGTAGAAAAATTTTTATAGCGAAAATGCCACGATGACCTGTTTAGGAGCTTGAAAACAGGCCTAACTTCCACAGATGATATCTCCGAAAATATTGCGAACCAAGCTCTGAAATTTTTAGAAAATCTTCCTCAGGATTTCAGCTTCGCACCCTAAAAATTTCAGCTTCTGAAACTTCGTATAAAAAAATCTATAGCGCAAATGCCACGATGACCTGTTTGGAGTAGCGGAACCCTAGAATCCCAAGCCTCTGTTACCAAATGTTGTGTAACCAGCTCCAAAAAGAGAAGAAAAGAGATATCAACGCCTTAGAAATAAGCCACTTCGAGGGGGAAACCTCCAATACATTACATGAATGAACAATTCTTGGATGATACAATTCACAAAAGCTCCTTTCTATATATAGGAGTCCATGGGGCCATAATGTAATCCTAGTGGGCCACAATGTAATCCTAGCCGACCTAACAATTATAATTTAAGGGCACAATAATAACCAAATGGGGGTTACAAGGGTACAATAATAACAATAAGGGGGGCTACACTATTAATATAGGGACTTAACATATTAGGGTTAAGAAGTAAGACATACAAAAAATATCCTTTAGGTGCCATTATAGTAACTATTAGTTTCTCATCATGATTTTTGAACTAACCAATACAGTAACTACTTTGTAGTCATATATGAACCATATATTTAGGAGGCAGCTGCAAAATTTTATGTTATTTTTCTTACATGGTCTCCTCATTTACAACAATAAGAGCACTTGAGACACTGGAGGAGGTGCTAAGCATATTATAGTAACAATATCTCTTTGCCAAGGAGTACAAGTGTGAGTTTGAAATGATATATATTTTCTATCTTGGATACAACATCAGCGTAAGATGAGTGCAAGTCCACCAGAAAATGATTTGGGCTACAATTGAGTGCCCAACACCCAATAACCTCACAGAGTTGAGGGGGTTCATGGCGATATGAAATTAGATTCAAAAATTTGTCAACGGATACACTCAAATGGTGGTAGTGCTAACAAATTTGATGAAGAAAGGGGGCTTCACATGGACAAAACAAGAACAACACATTTTTGAAAGGTGCAAGGAAATAACAAGCTCATGTACCATACTACTACTTCCAAACTTCTCATGACCGTTTTTTTAGATTTTTATGCCTTAGGGGGAGGAATATATGGGAATATGGTAGCTTTCAAGGGTTGAAAACTAAGTGAACCAAATAGGCTCTACTCGATATATGACAAGGAGATGTTGGAGATAATGCACGAACAAGAAAATTTCAAGCAGTACCTTATGGGAGGAAGGTTCATGGTCAAGATGGACAACAATAACTTGAGATTCATTTTGGATGAAAAGGATCTCAATGAGAGGCAACATAAATGGGTCAATCAAATTCAAGTTTATGGGTTCAACATTGAGTATGTGAAGGGGAAGAAGAATATGATGGTTGATGCTCTCTCTATAAAACCAACGACCTCTTCCCTCATACGGATCAATAGTGATCAGAAGGCACTCCTACTAGTTGAGTACTCAAAGAATAAATTTTCATGTGACTTGATGGAGTAGTTTAAGATGATAGGTACAGGGTTTTCAAAAACATTATTTTTTACAAAGGGAAGA
Source organism: Pinus albicaulis (assembly GCA_034641835.2). Lineage (NCBI taxonomy): Eukaryota > Viridiplantae > Streptophyta > Pinopsida > Pinales > Pinaceae > Pinus > Pinus albicaulis. The sequence continues at coordinate 931,467,607 of CM076576.1, forward strand.
TATTCTTGGTTTCTAAGTTGCAGTTCAAGGTGAGGATCGTGAGGGCCATCCATGACTCACCCATAGGAGGGAAACAAGAATTATTCAAAACAAATAGGAAATAACGAGAGAGATTTTCATGGAAGATAATCAAGGGGGATGTTTGGAGACATGTAGCATAATCTGCCATTTTCCAGTGGAATGAAACAAAACAGACCCATCCAACAACACTACTATAGTCGTTGTCAATTCCAAATGAAAAATGTGAAAGAATTTGATGGATTTCATTATAGGGCTTCCAAAGCAGCAAGGGAGATATTATATCTTCGTGGTGGTGAATAGGCCAACAAAATTCACTCATTTCATGGTCATATATTTTGAATACACAACGAGATAGGTGGCAGAGACATTCTTTCAAGAGATATTTAGACTACACGTAGTTCAAAAACACATTGTTAGCGATCAGGATAACATATTTTTCATTGTGTTATGACAAGAACTATTTAGATTAGCCAGCTAGAAGTTGATCCGAAATACTATTTATCATCCACATATAGATGCCTAGACAAAGATCGTCAACAAGTGGGTAGAACGATATTTGAGGAAATATGTGGATGGGAAACAAAAAACATAGATTAGGTAGTTTCACTTAGGTGAATCCTATTATAACACCACCTACCATATGTCTATCAAGATGAATCCTTTCAGACCATTTTATGGGTATGATGCTCCCACATTCATTGAGATGGAAATGGGAGACATAATGGCTCCTATGGCTAGGTAATTGTTATAGGAGAGTTAAAATAGTCTTAAAATCCTCAAGGAGAACCTACAAGTAGCCCAAAATCAACAAAATGTGTATGCAGATTGCCATAGGGTGGAGCATGACTTCCAAGGGGGATCTTATTTTCCTAAGACTTCAACTATATCGGAAATCATCCTTAAAGAAGAGTAGCTTTTAGATATTAAAGCCGTGATGTTTTGGACCTCACAAACTGAATAGGAAAGTTGGGGAGGTTGCTTATGAATTATAAAAACCAAAAGAAAGCAATATTCATAATGGTTTCCATTTCTTTTTTCCCTTTAAAAGGTGTTTGGATAACAAGTCAATGCCACATCAAAGCTTCTACAACTTGACGAGGAAGGGAAATTGGTCCTTGCTTAGGATGAGGTCATAGACATGAGGGAGAGAAAATTGAGGATTATAGTCATCTAGGAGTATTTAATTCAATGGAAGGGCTTGCCAGTGGAGGATGCTACATTATATGGTCAACATGTGTTGAATCACCCTAATCTGTAGTGGATTGAGGACAAGCGAATTCAGGAAGGGAGGATTGTAATGTCCCTTTCCAATATATAGAAACATATGAGGTTCAAATTCATATGCTATTTGGATCCCATGGGCTATTAGAATAAAAAAAGGGGGTCAATAAAATAAATTAGTAATCAATTAAATAAAGGTGGTAAAAGTCAGTTTAGAAAATTAAAATGACCCATGGTTTTTTCTTACCACACATGGGTTTTGAAGGAGGAAACTGTAAAAAAGAAAGAGAAGAAGAATCTTTTCTAAGGCTTTAGAAGATATATAACTCTCTTCGAAATCTCTTGAATTTGATTTAGATCTGAATGAAAAAAGCAATGAAATATGTTTGAAATTTTTTAAGATTTAAAACAAAATGTTAATAGTTTAAAAATATAACAAGAGTAGAATGTACACATAACGCATTTTTATTTCTGATTTAATTTTTATATCATTAATTAAAATATAAAAAATCTTTATCATCCTCTTGCATTTAAGTCGTCATTTCGTAATTAAAAAAATCAAAATATTGCTTCATACACATAAATACAATTGTGTAGATAATTACATATTTTATAATATAACGGTTATGGTCTATGTGTGTGTGTGTGGGGGGGGGGGGGTTCAAACGAGTTCCTTGACCTTTTGCTTCTTCCTAATGTTATCACGACTATTGCAGGATTATAACCCCACACATTAGGGGCTATAAGTTGTTACATAATTTGTCACCTTAGAATATGCTTGACAATCTTATTTATCTACTATGTTGAAACAATGTTGCTTGTCCCAAGGAAATTTATATTGAATATCTCATCATCCCTCATCCATTGAATTACTTCTAGTAGCATAACAAGGAGGAATGATCACATGGTGTACCCTAGAATAGAGTGATTACTTTACTATGCCTGAGTAGAAAATTGGAACATTAAAGGTCATTTTGAAATTTCCAAGAGTAAAAATTGTTAGAGGGAATTTTTTTTGGGTGATCCAGGTGGCTCCAAACACCCCCGGGAGACCAAGAGGGCTAAAAAATGGTCAAATTTAAAAGTGATTATAACACTTTCAAACTAGGAAAATATTGTATTTCTCAACACATTGATTCCAATGGCACAAACGACACTCAAATCCGAGTCTGTATGAGAAAGTTATTGCAGTTCGAAGTTTGTACCAAACAGTGAAAAAACAAGTCAAAGTCAACATTATGTCATGTGGCAGGCCATATGGATAACATGTGGTAAGACTAGTGGGACCCACAAAGCTAATGTGGCAGCCCAGTCAACAAAATAGGTGGACCCATAAAAGGTGATGTGGTAGCACCACAAGTCGACACACGACAAGTAGGTGGTAGAGGTGGCATATGATGTTGACCAATGAGGGCTTGCCACATGGCCCAATCACATGGTGCCAAATGACACCTCAAATTAGGTCCAAGTGGCCTTGGATGGTGCAACCTCCATTTTTTTCTTATTCTCATGTTTTTGGGAGTCGCTACAATATGGAAATATGAATTCCATATATTATATAGTTTGAAAAAATATATTAAAACTAAAATTGGGCTTTAAAACAATATTGGGAGTCAATGGGATTTGAATGCAAAACCTCCCAACAACAAATATCTTAATATGATTATGCCAAACAATGTGCCAACCTCACACCTTGTCTTATTCACCCTCACACTTTGTTATAAATTCCATTCAAATGGTTCAAGGAAACTATGGAGAATGATGGAGAATACATGAGAGATGAGGGCACAGGGAGGCCAATGGAGCCGTGAGAAAAGCAGAGGCAGAACTTGGAGCAGATCGACGCTTTCTTCAATGAATAATATTTTTTTTATTATAGGTGTAGAACCATGAGCGGCTAGAGGGGCGTAACCTTACCTAGGGAATCTTAAGGGGCATCAAAAAGATTCCTTGAGGTCCCGAACTTGATGGAGTCAGAATTTTACAAATTTTATGTCGATTTTACGCCTCTCGGCGATAAGAATCCAATGGCGATGTCCATTTTAGCAGTATAGCTTCCCCTTTTTCGGCCATTTTCCAGATTGGAGTGACGGTGTGAGATTCCCAAGTGTGGACAGTCGATTTTATGCCTCTTGACGCCACGAATTTGATGGTGCAACCATATTCAGTAGTCGAGCATCCACTTCTTTAGCCAACTTCAGGGGTTGAGGTATATGAAATATTGATGTCATGTGCCTCTTTTATCATTTGATGTGAGACGTAATATGTTGTTTAGATCCTTGCTTGACATATGTTGGGGATCTATGTTTCTACTTCATGTGTGATGTATTTGCCATGGACTGTTATGATCCCTATGTAACATTGTTGAAGGGATCCTCATCCTCACCTTCTGTGAGATTATGTCATGTTGATAGGAGGCCTATTGTGAGTGAGAGTTCCTGTAGCAGAACGTCTCGTGGAGAGACAAGCCACTCATGTTGAGGGCATATATCCTTTTTTGACAGAAAACATATTCCATGTACATCATCAGCATTTCCAGTACTTTATGAAGCGACCTACCCCATTTTGACACCGGGCCTGGAGACGTAGCCCACACTGTGTGAAATCCGTTATCAACATCTCGTGTTCTTATGTTGCTGATTGTTGTCTTGTTTCCTCTTGCTTAAAGCATGCATATGTTTTATTTTAATGCTCTTTTCGGTGCAATTCTAACCACATCACAGAAGTAAAATATCATGCGTAAATCTAGTAGCTGATGGACCCAGATCACTAGTTTTTCTAATGACACCATTCTATTAGGAGGTGTATCCTCCATTATTGCAGTATAGATCAATAATGTTTTGAAATGTTTCATATATACTTTAGGAAGGAAAATCAACAAGTGGAATGTAAGCCTTTGGCTACTCCAAAATATTATAAGGATTTTGTAGTTCCCCTATTAGGAGAAATGATATTTGTTAAAGTACCTAAGCACGTTAATATCTCTTATTAACTCCTTAGCCTAGTCTTGGTAGAGAATTTTGGATAAAATCAAAAGAAAATTATAACAAAAGGCATCAGTATGAATAAGTCCAAATATTTGTATAATCATAATCTGATTAGTTCTCACAATTATCCTAAATTTTCAATTTTCATATATGTTAGCACTCATTGCGATTATGAAGTGGATAGAATAAGCAAGTGGTAGATTTGTGTGGAAAGGGGGGAATTCTAAGACAAATATTTTTTTTCTTGTAAGTTAGTTGGTGGTTATAGCTCCCAAGAATAGAGAAGGTTTGAAAATTAGAGAACATATACTTCTTTTATGTTGGGAGGAAAACTATCTTAGAGGTTGATTTGAGGAAGGGTAGATCGTTGGAGGAAGATCATGTGAAAGAAGTACCTAAATGAGGTAAGAAAGAGATGCAAAGAAGGGATATGAGAAAATTAGGGAGGATCTCTTGTTTTGGAGGATTATCAAATAAACTATTCCATTTATTCATTCAAGGCTCACATGTACTTGGGAATAGAAAGGAAATAAGAATTTAGAAAGACAACATAATGGGCAATAAAAATTTGGAGATTACATTAGAGTTTTAACCCTAAAAGTGTTGGAAATTGTAACTAGGTTCGGTCTTCATAATGGTCCTTCATGATCATAACATTGTATATTCTTTATAAATAAAGAAAGAAAAAATTATATTTTATTTTAGAGTATGGGTTTTGTTAGGTCTCTGTAATTTATTAGCAAGATTGGGAGAGTCCAATCACAGAGTTAACATCATTTCAACCAACTTTGGGATTCTAGGATCTAGCCCTCCTGAATCCGGAGAGGGATCTCTCCAATATGTACAAAGATGGATATTGTATTTGAAAAGCTTAAGGTAATGATATTAGGCTAGTTATGAAGGCCAAGGGTTTTGTTTTGTTTTGGATGGTTGAGCATGAAATGTTACTTGAGGAGAAAGTCCTAACTGCAAAAAGTTTCAAAAGTGAGAAGTTGCAAGCAAATAGAACAGTTTTGGCAGATAGATAGATATAACGCTGGTTTTTAGTCCATTGGGCTATGGAGTCATATCTGGGCTTTAATTGAACAACAACATCAAGTGTGATCCAAGGGGCAAGTTATCTATACCACAAGATTACTAAGATTAAAATGATGAAATGGAAACATTAAAATGTTGGAGGGGTGGAAACTGATAATAATTTCTCAGAGGATTTATAGTCATTCCAAACAAGAAAAGCCTCTTAAGTAACTATTTTAAAACCAACCAAGGACAGGGCTAACCATAGACTTCTTGGGCAAGTTCTTATTAAAGCAGCTTAATTGAAAAACAATCCAGTAATCCACATAATTACCTTCAGAAAGTATGAAAACACATAAGAAAAACAGAGTGTAACTTAAGATCGGATAAAGTACTTTTAAACCTAGTCTGCTTTCAGTCAACACCAAGGGAAACTTTCAGAATCTGCCTTTGGAGAAAAGAATCTAGGAATCAGGGCAAACCATATCTTCTCTAGTCTAACTTTAATAGCAAATAATGGAAATAACATTCGAGAACAATGTTTGAGCAAATAGAAGGACGAGGGAACGCCAACATTCCTAACTGTTTAAACTGTATTGAATCATTCTTAAATAAACAAATTTGAAGAAAACATCAAGATAAAGATTTCTCAGCCAGAGAAGGTTACTGATATACAGTAGGTCCTAACCCTGTTTATACTGTTCTTTACAGCAGAATATGAACAATATGACATACGTAGAAGGAAAAACAATTAAAAAAGAAAGAGGCACTTCACCAGTAATATAGACCAGGATCCCAAGAAACAGCTTGTTATTGATGTCAAACCAGTTACATTCTTCAAGTCCAATGTTTCAGTTCAGCAATCATCTTCACTATTTAGCCTAACTACTCTATCACAAACAGAGCTTCAAGGGCCAGTGAACACTATGTACAAATATAAGTCTCCAGCTCAAGTGTATTTCAAAGTTCTGCAACCAACAATTTCTCATATTCTTCTGAGGTATTTATAGAAGAATGAGGAGGTGATCTGAGAAAAGATCTCTCAGGATAATTAATACAAGTTCAAGACTTCTCGGCCTTTTGAGGGGCTCAAGGGAGAAATTTACAGGTGGATCACTGTATTAAATTTTTTACAATAAATATCAAAGCTCAGTGGGAACTTTATTTGACTTTGAGGCTCTGTACATTGTGTGGAGTAACTCCTTGGCTGCGCTGGAGGTGAATATCAGATTTTCTTCAATAACTTCGGCCTCTGTTTGAATGCTTTGAGGCAACAGGTGGCTCGGTGGTAGCTGAGGAATCAATTTGCCTCAGATGGGGTGGTGGAGGCTTTATGTCTGTTAAAACACTTTAGGTTTGCTTTTAAACCATGTTTTAGATTGGGGATTAGGATTTTGATAACTGTCTTAGCCGTAATCCCCGTAAAAATTGTCTTCGATCTTCATCTGGTGTGCTTTGTCTTCAAAAACTGATACTCTTTAACTGCTCTCTTGAATAAAACAATGTCTTGTCGATGTGCAGGGCCGCGCAGGGCTCTTTAGGTTATCAATGCTCATGAAACATCGATAAATCATTTGATACAGAGCCCGTGAATGGTTCTTTTAGATAGCTCAAAGGCACAGGAAACATCTTTCCCAACCCTTGGCTCTCCTTCATTCTATAATGGAAATCCATTAAAACACCTGCAAAACACAAAAACAGTTAAGAAATCCTGCGGAAATAGGTTTAAACTGCTTCAGATGGCTGGGGAGGAGCGTAGCCATCGGATAAAAATATCTAACAGTGGAGATCGGCGCAGAACAAGAAAAGGAGAGCGGGGAGAAGAAATAAGGCGGGGTGGTTTTGGACCGCCCGATCTGGACACGTGGACGGTCCAGATCTAATCGGAGGAGTGCAATCGGGGGTAAAACAAAAACGCATGCGATTGAAACATTGCGATGCGATTTTTCGCGGACCGTTGGATTTGGCATACGATCAATGGTGGAGATGAGTCGGGGGAAAAAACACTTGTATATTTTTATGAAACCCAAATTTTTGGAATAATCAAAGGTTTTTATGGATCGGGCGGAAGAATATATATATAAAGCGGACAGGCGCCCGACTGCGGGGCCTTCGGATATATGGAATGTAATATGCCCGGGGTGTATTTAAAAAAAAAGGGTCAATCGCAATCGGGCCATCGGGCCTGGTCATTCCGATCAACCTATTTGAAATGTTGCGATGTGATTGGCACCCGGGGTCCTTAACACTTGGTCCCGGGGGAAGTCATATGAAACAGGGGCGGGGGAAAATTTTAACATACGAGACCCAATCGCATCGGAACTTTGATGCGGGTCTTTTTGATCTACCCATTTGATTTCTCCGATTGCGATTGCGCGATCGGTCTTTCAATCAACCCATTAAAATATTAAACATGTGACTTCAAGTTTTTAAGTTGAAAGTTTGGGATAAGCGGGTTTTTGGGTTTTATAAGAAAATGGTTTTGCTTCTTGGAAAGTGATTTTCTCAATGGAAGAAAGTTGTAACAAAAGGGTGAAAGGGTATAACGGAAAATGCAGGGCAGAATGAAGTTTAGAAAATAGAGATCTAGGTGATCTTCCTATGGAATCGTAGAATTTTACGATATAAAATGGGACAACAAATGAGGATTTGGGACAGAGGCATGAGGCCTTAAAGAGACTTCAAGAGCCAACAATTTTTAGTGATAAAATTTGTTCCTTGGAGGCTCAGAAAAGATCTTAGCCACCTTTTGGTATAACAAAATATTATAGGTGGCTAACAGTGGCTCCACTTGGGGATGGTGCCTTCTTGAAGGCATCAAGAATTCAGACTTGATTTCTCTGGGACGCTGACTTGTGCCTGACCTATTGCTTGCTCTTGTTTTTCTTTGACAAATAATATCAGTCATGAAAGAAAAATGAATTTCATCAATACAAATGCCACCTACCCAATCCTACTGATCTAACATTTTTTCCTTCATTAGAGTGCACTTGGATTGGCAAACTCTATTCACAACATTTTATTCTTTTGAAAGCAGGAAACCTAATCTATTTCTACTCCTTATTTCTCCCTGAACTCAGATTAAACAGTTGAGCTCAGATGTTTCTCTACCTAATCTACTGTCTGTTGGGATTAAACTGTCCAACAGACTTTCATTCTCTAAATTCTACAACAAAAATTTAAAAACAGTCAAGTTAAGATTAAGCTGTTTGACTTGCTGTGATCTATGGCATAAAAACCAGCTGCACATAGATTATTATTTGCAGAAATTTAACATCAAAAATTGAAGGCTTAAGATCTGAAAGCTTCTTATTATGGCCTTCTCTCTTCTTTTCATAGCTCTGATTTTTCTTTTTTCTGTGAGCTATCTCTTCCTTGATATCTGATTCAGATTTTGGACAAATTAGAACCAGTTTTTCTCTTTTATGACTCAGAAAATAAAACAGTTTTGAGTCATCTCTCTTTGGAAACTTTGGTTTAGATTTTGAGTTTGTTTGAACCTTAATTTCTATCCTAATCTATCTACTGATGAGCCAAGGTTAAACAGTTTGGCAAATCAAATTCGCTACCCTATCAGTAGAAAATTGAAAGCTAATTAGTCAAGATTAAACAGTTTGACAAATTAGAAGTGTGTTTTGAGGAGTGGCATTTGAGCTTGCACACTTTCAGATTTATTTCTCTTTTTGGCATGGGGTTGTGCCTTTCTTGTTTTCATTTCTGCCCTCTTTTCATTTTTTCTCTGTTTTTGTATTTTTTTATTTTTCACAACTTTGAATGCAATGGTGGATGAAATATTCACAATGGAAAAAGAAAAATAAAAAGGCTGCAGAACACAAAATGGTTTTAAGAAAGGTAATGCTTAAGCATCCTGCCATTGACAGGACCCCCAAAAAATTCTATTCCATTCAGCTCTTGTAAGAAGAATGCATTGTTTCCAGCAACTGAATGAATAGAGTAAGGGCCAAGCCATAGATTGTCAAATTTACCATGCTTTCCCTTGTCTTCCCTCTTTGAGTCCCACTTTAAAAATTTGTCCCCAATCTTGCAATTGCTGGCCTTTGTTCTTCTATCAAATATCTTCTTGATATTGTCTTGCTTCTGCAATGCTTTGTTGTACACTTCCTCTCTGGTTTGCTGAAGATGAATGGTTTGATTTATTCTTCTGATTATGTCATTTTCTTCATTCTGCAACTCTTGAATTAACTTCATAACTGGTACACCAAGGCTGTTAGGAAAAATTGCATCTGTACCATACACAAGCTGGAAGGGTGACATACCAATGGATTTCTTCAATGTTAATCTGTCAGCCCAAAGTGCATGGATGAGCTTTGTGTGCCAATACTTCTTGTTGTCCTCTAATAGTTTCTTTATTATATTCACTAAGCTTTTGTTGGAAGATTCTGCAAGTCCATTACCTTGAGGGTAATAGGCTGTGGAGTGTCCCAATGTTGTCTGGTACTTGTGACAGAATTACACCATTTTCTTTGATCCAAATGCTGCTGTATTATCTGTGATGATCTTGGTAGGACAGCCAAATCTGGAAAGAATATTGGTTTCTATGAATTTTATGATAACCGAATCATTGGCCTGCCTACTAGGAACGGCTTCTATCCACTTAGTGAAATAGTCTGTGGAGGTAAGAATCCACATGTGCTGGGCAGAGGAAGGTGGATGGATTTCTCCTATGAATTCAAGTCCCCATTGTTGAAAAGGAGCTTCAACAGTAATTGGATGCAGAGGAAGGGGTAATAATTTTCTCTTTCCCTCAAACAATTGGCATTTATGGCAAGTAGTTGTCATTTTGTGAACATCAGGAAAAAGGGTGGGCCAATAGAAACCAGCCCTCAAAATTTTGTTGGCTGTTGACTTCCAGTACAAATGGCCTCCACACTCTCCTTCATGGAACTCCTGCTTAATTTTTTCTGCATCAAACTCAAGCAAACATTTAAGCAATATGCTACTTGCATTTTTCCAATAAAGACATTTATCAATAATGCAATAGTTTACAGCTTTTAACTTTAGGAATCTTGCCTTTGTTTTGGATAAACCAGGAGGTGTATTCAGATTAAGCAAAACATAAAAAATATCAGCGTACCAAGGAGAATTGATAAAATGATCTTCAACAACAGGAGTTGAGAGTTCTTCTTGGTTATCTAAAGCATTGATCATATTAATATCAATAAGTTCACAATTTGATTCAGCCATTAATTTAGCTAGACCTTGGCCTTTGATGAGCTTAGTGGGTTTTATCTCTAAATCATATTCAAGAATAACAACAATCCACTTACCTCTTTTACCATCTGGATCCTGGGTCAGAATGTCTTTAACAACTGAATTCGGGACAAAGGCAATGACGTGTGAGTGAAGGATGTATACTCTGAAGTCTTTCAATGCTTTAACCAAAGCAAAAGCTTGCTTTTCCATAATGTTATACTTCAAAGGGGCATCCCTCAATGCCTTGCTAAAGAATGCAATAGGTTGCTCTTGTCCTTGTGGATTTTTCTGTAAAAGGACAGCAGCAATAGTATGTTCTGATGCAAATGAGAAGATATAAAAATCTTTTGAAAAATCAGGGCTTATGAGAACCGGTGTTTTGGTTAACGCTTGTTTCACCAGCTCAAAATATGTCTTTGCTTCCAAGGTCCATTTTATCCCTTGCTCCTTCTTCAACATGTTTGTGATATTTCTAAGGAGCTTTGCCAAGTTAGGGATGAACCTTCTCAAAAAGTTAATCTTTCCAATGAAAGACTGCAACTCCTTGATATTTCGAGGATGAGAGATTTGCAATATAGCCTCAATCCTCTTTGGATCTATCTTTATACCATCTTCTGAAATAATGTGTCCAAGAAGCTTACCTTCTTGGAGACCAAACAGTGTCTTCTTAGGGTTTAAAGATATTCCAAACCTTCTGCACTTCTCGAAAACTTTTCTTAAATGTTCTAAATGTTCTTCATCTGTTTTTGAAAACACAGTGACATCATCTAGATAGATAATGATGAAGAAGCCCAATTCTTCCGAGAATGCTATGTCCATGGCTCTCTGAAAGGTTGCTCCAACGTTCATTATACCAAAAGGCATCTTCACATACATGAAAGTGCCCCATGGAGTAGTGAAAGCTGTCTTTAATTGATCAGCAGGGTGAACTAAAATCTGATTATACCCTGAATAGCCATCAAGCAACGAAATCCTTTTAGAACCTACCACCCTTTGTAAAATGTGATCCATTTTTGGTAAAGGGTAGTTGTCTTTTAACGAAGCTTTGTTTAAGTCTCTAAAGTCTATACAAAGCCTGATTTCTCCAGTCTTCTTCCTAACGGACACCAGATTAGATACCCACTCAGAATATCTAATAGGGACAATAATGCCAGCCTCATACATTTTTATGATCTCCTTCTGAACCAATGGCAACTGGACAGGGTTTATTCTGCGCAGTTTCTGTTTAAATTGTTTTTGGTTTTCTTTAAGAGGGATTTTGTGCTGTATTATTTCAGTGTCATAGGATTTAAGATCTTCGTAACTCCATGCAAAAACATCAGAAAATTCTTTGAACAGCTCTATGTATTTGAGTTTAATGTGAGCTGGCAAAGTTTTGGACAATTTGATCATTTTCAGTTTCTCTTTACTGCCAATATTGCATTCTTCCACTTCAGTCTCTACGGGCTCCAGTTTTGGCTTATTTTCCACATCGTTAAAATCGAACAACTCCTCTAAAGGTGTTCGACCACTCGGCAAACTTTCACCTTCAGAATGCAGAGTTTGTAATTCTTCCGTTTCTAACTCTGCACTCAATTATGTTTTGTTTCTAAGTTTGCTAGACAATAGGTTAATATTGGCAGGTTGAGGAGACGATTCTTCTTCACCAAGAAAGTTTTCTTCACTGCAGTCTGTATCATAATCTGAATCTGAACTGTGCAGTTCAAACTCATTTCTGAATTGCATGAAGTCTTCTATTTGTTTGTCATTGTTAAACACTTGCCAATATTTTTCGTTATCAGGCACTGCCGGTCTAAATTTTATCGGAGTTGTGTTGTCTCCAGTCTCATATGGTGTTAGACATGTCCTGGCCGCAAAAGCTAAATTGTGGGCCATAATGTTCTTTTTCCTTGGGATGAAACTCAGGTTTGACTCCTCAAATGTTGTCAAAAGATCCATGACATCATTCCGATAGGCTCTAAGTCTGGGATGATTCGCATTATACTCCCCATTGACTTGCCTAATGATTAACTCAGAATCCCCGTACACATTAATTCTTCCGGCTCCTAATTTCTTCAAGAGATGCAAGCCTAAGAGAAGGGATTCATATTCTGCTATGTTGTTGGAACACTGAAAGTTTAATTTGCATGAGATGCATTATGTGTGGTTGTTTTCAGTGTTAATGATCCAAACCCCTGCACCAGCATTATTTCTAGTGCATGACCCATCAAAATACATACTCCATAAAGGACTGTCTTTGGTTTCATCTGTTTGGCGATTGTCCTTTTTAACTATGGTGCCTTCTGACTGTTCATGATTAGCAGCACCCAATTGAATTTGTTTTGACTCCTCAAATTCTTCAATAGATTGAGGGATGATGCCAGAAATGTTAGGGGTATTTTCTGGGTTGTTAAGTTCTAAAAATAATGGACTCATGAGCGGTAAATCAAGACCTATGCTTTGTTTACTAATGTTTTCACATGTAGAAAACTGTTTGGACACTTCTGCGTTATTATACTCTTCTTCCTTGTCGGCCTTTAATTCTGTTAAAGTGAATTGCTCACTAAGAGTTTCATTGTTAAACATGATAAAAGAATCAAGGCCTGTATTGACAGAATATATAGGAGAGTTTCGTGGTCTGTCTTGACTTGTAACCGTGTATTGCATATGAGACTCCCTGTAAAGTCTTCTGGTCTGATTGAAAACCGGGATGGTCGCATATGTCATGTCCATTTGCATAGTCCCCTGTAACTTAGCTCCCCAGGATCTTGATAATAACATTCCATACTTTGGGGGAACATCAGCCACGACAATGTCCATGAGTAAACATTTGGCTGGAATCTGGGCTAGGTTAACACAGAGGTCTTTGATCAATCCTAGACATTTTACTCTATTTGAGTCAAAGGAGTATAGGTCTTTGTAGGGTCTGGTAATTTCTAAACCAAGGCTCTCCATCACAGCTTTAAGCATTAAATTATGAGAAGCCCCGGAATCATGCATAGCGTTGTGTATAATTTTGTCATGGATGTTCAAACTCACATAAAAGGGAGGAATTGGTCCCTCTTGAAACTTCCCTTCAATATTAGGGCCAAAAATCAACTCTGGTAGGTCGTCACTAAGATTAACTGTATCTCCATTTTCCTCTATATTTAAAGCCTTCAAAATTTGGTTCCTATATACATGTTGGGCAGCTAACTCAGTTAATGGAACAGAGATTTTGATCTTTAAGATTTCCTGTTCCAGGCTGAAAGGGGTTTGATTCTTTGAAGCACTTGTTTCAACCTTATTAGCTGTCACTCTATCAACAATTACAGCTTGTTGATTTGTTTTATTTGACACAACTGTTGTAGAAGGAGTACTAGCTAAAGTGTTAGTACTGCTGATGTCTGCACTCTGTTTTTCAGAATTTTGAGTGTTTTTCTCTTTATCCTTACCAGAATTATTAGCCACTGTTTTGTCTTTTTGTTTGGCTATTTTGGGCTTGGCTGCAGTGCTGCTTTGAGAGGATTTGTCAGAGGTTTTGGTGTTGGGGGCTTGTTGACTGGTGTTGCTTCTAAGGTCATATTCTCTTTGAGGTTCTATGACGACATTTTCCATGTCTTGATAATCATTTTCATTACCATCTCTTTTGTCATCATAAGGAGTGTAAAGACCTTGTTTTCTATCATAATGAACTTCCAAGTCATCATCCTCTTCCCCAAACATGTTGATATCCTCTTCCTCTGTTATGTCTTCTGTTTCTTCAACCTCACTTACATAGTTTTGGTGAAAGGGAGGGGTGATCTGCTGATCATCTTCCCTGGGTCTGTTTGGAGGTTGGTTCCTTCTAACATTCTGATTCTGGTTCTGGTTTCTATTTTGAGGAGCAGTTTGATTTTGATTTGCTTGTGCTCTCTTAATTATGCTCATCTCTTTCATCATTTCTTCCATCATTCTCTCCATTTTTGAGTTGGAAGTAGAAGGTGTGGATTCCTCTCTAAAATATACTCTCTTTTTAGATTTCATTCTTGCTCTCTTCTCCATTAGGTTGACTTCCACAGAAAGAGCACCCCTTTGCATATCTTCGAGAGTCGCAAAATATCTTTCTCTTAAAGAATAGGTCATGTCAGCGTCAAACCCTTCAGGAAATTTGTTTAAAGCAGAACCTTGTGGAGGTTTTAGTTCCGGGGAGAGTGCATTATATACACTGTTAAATCTGGTACAATAAGCTTGAACACTTTCCCCTGGATTCCTACGAAGGTTGTTGTAATCAGCAAGAACTTGGAGAGGATTCTTCTTCACTTCCCATTTGTTCAGGAAAGTTTGATGAAAGGCCTGAAGATCATTAATAGTACGGGGGGCCAAACCTTTAAACCATTTTCTCACTTCTCCCCCTAAGCTCTGAGAAAATAATCTAAGTTTGATAGAATCATCATCAATTTCATTTCGGTAAAAATAGTCATTCATCTTATCCACATGCTGTGATGCAGTTGTAGCATTGTTAGCATCATACAATGGAATTTTGGACTGGCAGTCCTGTGGGAGATTGACTAATGGTGCGGGAAGAACTAGGGGAGCATACCATGCAGCCATGGCAGGAGGTGGAGGTGGATTTATAGAAGGGAAAGTGGGCTGAGGTGTAGTGGTTTGAACAGTGGATGTAGGGTGAGTAGAAGTGGATGGACCAGGAGTAGACTGTTGAGATGATCTTGGATGAGAGACACCTAAATTGTGAAGGAAATGTAAATCAGGAGGTGTTGTTTCTCTGCCACCAGGATGTTCACTTGTTTCAGGAGATGAAAGTGAAGACTCAGAGTCTAAATGGATTATATCATCAAATGACCTAGTCCTAAATGGATTCACTAAGTCAGCTTGTGATTGTTGCAGAGCTGAAAGATTTTCAGGGACTGAATTAGCTCTCAAGGGTGATCTGAAAACAATTAATAATTTAACCTTAGGAGACTTCCAAAGGATACTTTCTGGATTATCAACTATCTCAGGTGGGTTAGGGTCTGGATGGGCTCTAGTGTGAATCTTTTTAGAAGCCACTATGCTGTGTTGTTTAGACCCAAATAAACAAGAAAAGTTCAACCAGATATGACAATCTTGGAGAGGTTAACTAATCTGTTTTCACAATTTTAATCCTACAGTCCTCTAACTGAATTTGAATGATACTATAATGATAAGGGTTCTTCCCGGTGGAGTCTTAAGGTCTGTTTAAGGATTGTGGAGTCGCCAAGTGGAAATTTTTAGCTCCTTTCAGAGGTAAAAGGTCTTATGGTCCACCACCATGTTTATTTAATTCCAATCTGAAATATTTGTAGGTTTTTCTAAGTCATTTTTCAGTTTTGTGGTTGTTAAGAATATCCTAACTTTGTTTCAAAACTTAGCTAAGGTTGCGATACAAAGGCAGTCTACTCTTATGGCTAAGCCAGCTGATTTTTCAAGGTTAGACGAAGTCTTAAGAGAAACCTAGGGTTTACCTAGTTTGTCACTGATTCAAACAAGTTTCATCATAATTACCTATCTTAGGCAGTGCTTGAAAAAGCTGCTTTTTACTCTCAAAGTGTTCTTGAATAAAGGGTTTTCTGAGGTATTAAAAACACTCAGTTTCCCCAGTGGAGTCGCCAGAAATGTTAGGTCCTGGTGGCTCAAGCTGGTTAATAAAGCAAGCGCTCTATGAACCCAACCGCAAGCTTCTTTATGAATGGATTTGAATGTAAAAGACTCTGAGTTTTGATTCCCCAGCGGAGTTTCCAGAAATGTTAGGTCTCTATAATTTATTAGCAAGATTGGGAGAGTCCAATCACAGAGTTAACATCATTTCAACCAACTTTGGGATTCTAGGATCTAGCCCTCCTGAATCCGGAGAGGGATCTCTCCAATATGCACAAAGATGGATATTGTCTTTGAAAATCTTAAGGTAATGATATTAGGCTAGTTATGAAGGCCAAGGGTTTTGTTTTGTTTTGGATGGTTGAGCATGAAATGTTACTTGAGGGGAAAGTCCTAAGTGCAAAAAGTTTCAAAAGTGAGAAGTTGCAAGAAAATAGAACAGTTTTGGCAGATAGATAGATATAACGCTGGTTTTTAGTCCATTGGGCTATGGATTCATATCTGGGCTTTAATTGAGCAACAACATCAAGAGTGATCCAAGGGGAAAGTCATCTATACCACAAGATTGTTGAGTTTAAAATGATAAAATGGAACAATAAAGTGTTAGAGGGATGGAAACTGACGATAATTTCTCAGAGGATTTATAGTCAGTCCAAACAAGAAAAGCCTCTTAAGTAACTGTTTAAAACCAACCAAGGACAGGGCTAACCATAGACTTCTTGGGCAAGTTCTTATTAAAGCAGCTTAATTGACAAACAATCCAGTGATCCACATAATCACCTTCAGAAAGTATGAAAACATATAAGAGAAACGAAGTGTAACTTAAGATCAGATAAAGTACTTTTAAACCTAGTCTGCTTTCAGTCAACACCAAGGGAAACTTTCAGAATCTTCCTTTGGAGAAAAAGATCTAGGAATCAGGGAAAACCATATCTTCTCTAGTCTAACTTTAATAGCAAATAATGGAAATAACATTCGAGAACAATGTTTGAGCAAACAGAAGGACGAGGGAACGCCAACATTCCTAACTGTTTAAACTGTATTGAATCATTCTTAAATAAACGAATTTGAAGAAAACATCAAGATAAAGATTTCTCAGCCAGAGAAGGTTACTGATATACAATAGGTCCTAACCCTATTTATACTGTTCTTTACATCAGAATATGAACAATATGACATACGTAGAAGGAAAAACAATTAACAAAGAAAGAGGCACTTCACCAGTAATATAGACCAGGATCCCAAGAAACAG
The DNA here is from genome assembly GCA_034641835.2 of Pinus albicaulis. Lineage (NCBI taxonomy): Eukaryota > Viridiplantae > Streptophyta > Pinopsida > Pinales > Pinaceae > Pinus > Pinus albicaulis. The sequence continues at coordinate 931,484,893 of CM076576.1, forward strand.
CTTGTTATTGATGTCAAACCAGTTACAGTCTTCAAGTCCAATGTTTCAGTTCAGCAATCATCTTCACTATTCAGCCTAACTACTCTATCACAAACAGAGCTTCAAGGGCCAGTGAACACTATGTACAAATATAAGTCTCCAGCTCAAGTGTATTTCAAAGTTCTGCAACCAACAATTTCTCATCTTCTTCTGAGTTATTTATAGAAGAATGAGGAGGTGATCTGAGAAAATATCTCTCAGGATAATTAATACAGGTTCAAGACTTCTCGGCCTTTTGAGGGGCTCGAGGGAGAAATTTACAGGTGGATCACTGTATTAACTTTTTACAATAAATATCAAATCTCAGTGGGAACTTTATTTGACTTTGAGGCTATGTACGCTGTGTGGAGTAACTCCTTGGCTGCGCTGGAGGAAAATATTAGATTTTCTTCGATAACTTCAGCCTCTGTTTGAATGCTTTGAGGCAACAGCTGGCTCGGTGGTAGCTCAGGAATCAATTTGCCTCAGATGTGGTAGTGGAGGCTTTCTGTCTGATAAAACACTTTAGGTTTTCTTTTAAACTGTGTTTTAGATTGGGGATTAGGCTTTTGATAACTGTCTTAGCCGTAATCCCTATAAAAACTGTCTTCGATCTTCATCTGATGTGCTTTGTCTTCAAAAACTGATACTCTTTAACTGTTCTCTCGAATAAAACAGTGTCTTGTCGATGTGCAGGGCCGCGCAGGGCATCTTTAGGTTATCAATGCTCATGAAACATTGATAAATCATTTGATACAGAGCATGTGAATGGTTCTTTTAGATAGCTCGAAGGCACAGGAAACGTCTTTCCCAACCCTCGGCTCTCCTTCATTCTATAATGGAAAACCATTAAAACACCTGCAAAACACAAAAACAGTTAAGAAATCCTGTGGAAATAGGTTTAAACTGCTTCAGATGGCGGGGGAGGAGCGTAGCCGTCGGATAAAAATATCTAACGGTGGAGATCGGCGCAGAACAGGCAAAGGAGAGCGGGAAGAAGAAATAAGGCGGGGTGGTTTTGGACCGTCCGATCTAGACACGTGGACGGTCCATATCTAATCGGAGGAGCGCAATCGGGGGTAAAACAAAAACGCATGTGATTGAAACATTGCGATGCGATTTTGCGCGGACCGTTGGATTTGGCATACGATCAATGGTGGAGATGAGGCGGGGAAAAAACCCTTGTATATTTTTATGAAACCCAAATTTTTGGAATAATCAAAGGTTTTTATGGATCGGGTGGAAGAATATATATATAAAGCGGACAGGCGCCCGACTACGGGGCCTTCGGATATATGGAATGTAATATGCCCGAGGCGTATTTAAAACAAAGGGGTCAATCGCAATCGGGCTATCGGGCCTGGTCATTCCGATCAACCTATTTGAAACGTTGCGATGCGATTGGCACCCGGGGTCCTTAACACTTGGTCCCGGGGGAAGTCATATGAAACAGGGGTGGGGGAAACTTTTAACATACGAGACCCAATCGCATCGGAACTTTGATGCGGGTCTTTTTGATCTACCTATTTGATTTCTCCGATTGCGATTGCGCGATCGGTCTTTCAATCAACCCATTAAAATATTAAACACGTGACTTCAAGTTTTTAAGTTGAAAGTTTGGATAAGCAGGTTTTGGGTTTTATAAATAAAAATGGGTTTTTAACTATGGGAAAGTGATTTTCATAAATGGAAGAAGAGGATTTATGAAAACAAGGAAGTTTGTGGAGAAAAAGGGGAGCAGATGAAGGTTTAAGAAGGGGTAAAATGAAGGTCTTTCAGCAGTCTTCTACTTGGAATCAGCAGAATTTTCTGAGTATAAAATGGGACAGCAAACGAGGATTTGGGACAGAGGCATGAGGCCTTAAAAAGACTTCAAGAGCCAACAATTTTTAGTGATAAAATTTGTTCCTTGGAGGCTCAAAAAAGATCTTAGCCACCTTTTGGTATTACAAAATATTATAGGTGGCTAACAGGTTTCATACTCAAGTTTCATTCAAAAGCATGTTCTTCATGCTTTTAGTTTTTCTAGGTATTTCTAGTTATTTTTAGGATAAATAATAATACTTTTCATGTGTTATAGTCCCATTTGAAGTCATTGTAATAAAGAAATATATTTATTTTAGCAATAAAAATATATTTTGGATCTAACGACCAAGTCAGCCAAAGATCATATCAAGTCGGCCTTAAGGAGGGAAATTTGACTCTTAAGTAAGGCTATATGAAGGAGGAATTTGAATCATGTGAAGAAGAGAAAGAGTATATGGGAGGATGAAGAAGAGGAGAAAAAGTTGAAATTATTGAATTTTTATATTTTCTTTTCCACACATGTGAAGCTGCTAGGGTTTGTGAAGCTGTAGGAGGCCAAAATATAGGGCCAAAATTTTGAGGAGTAGTTGCAGGGCCAAAATTATGGGATGAAGTTACAGTAGCTCAAAGTTTGGAAGATTCCTTGGAGAATAATTTGTTGGGGAGTTGACTTGGTGCTTCAGAGCATTTTTGGATTTTGTATTTGGGTCATGGAAGTCTCTTTGTAAAGAAGATTCTATAAGAAGAGAAGAATTTTTTTGGGTTTTCCCCTTGGAGGGTTTTTTCCCTGGCTTGGAGCCTATAGCTTGTGTACTTTGTCTTGTTGTGATCTTCATTGTTTTAGTAATTTCTTGATGAACAAGATCTAATAAAGTAATAAAAGTCCAACACAAATCATAAGTAATTACAAAGTTAAGGAAAACCTACATAATCTCTAAGTCTCTTGATTTTCCAACAAAAAGGATCGTTAGATCAATGGAATCTAACCATTCTTGTTGACATCTCATGGTGGTCTTAGAGTTTGGGTAATTGGTTAGGTTGGAAATTTGAATAATGTTTGTTTCATGGGAGGCCCATTACCATATCTTGCTTGAAAATCTAAAGGGTTGTGGTCCTTAAGGAATTTAGATGTTTGATTAAATAGGGTAGGGAGATTTATATTATAGTGTCAAGATGGGTTATCTTGAGAAATTACTCTTCCTTTCACTTCATTTTCACATCTATAAAAAGGTCTAGAATTTTGATGGACTCCTTGGAGTAAATTCTTTTTCCATGGATAATGGTGCATGGGTGAATCTTAATAATTCGTAGTCTCCAAAAAAAGAGGAATCCAAAGCCTCAATAGGTATGTTTTATATAGGGTAGTAGAGGAAAATGAAAGGAATATTTTCCTTGAGTTCTCTTATTCAAAATGATTCTAGGATTTAGCTTTGACAAATATGAATCATTAGTTTATTAGGATAGTCTAATTATGGGATGTGTTTACTCACCAAAGCATAAATTAAAGAGAGGCACTCCAGAATAAGCATGTGTTTCACTGACTATGGAAATCCCTTCCAAAATTTGTGTATTTGAAGATATAGTTATGTTGATATTATGTAGTTATTTTATCAAACCTTAGACAAGCTTGTATTGGTGTTGACCAAACCCAAAAGTATCATGAAAGAAAATTACAAAGAAAAAAATCTCTAATTGCATAATATCCATGCCTTTTATTCTTAAACTTAAAATCCTTATCAATGAAGCAGTTATACACTAAGAGAAACTATTTGTTTAGATGTGCAATGATTTGAAGATAAGCCCAAAAAGATTTAAAATTTTATATTTAGATGAGTTGGGTTAGACTATTAAACAACTTATTGTATAAAAAATATTTTTGTACTATTTGTTAATAAAAAATATTATTATTATTTGTTTTATAAAGTGGGAAAACCTATCATAACTCAGTTATCAATCAAGCAGTTGGGACAACCATTAATGGTTGTTATCCGCAAATGCATGTTGACTCTTCATTGTTTTTCAAAGAAAACCATGGAACCTAACTATTGAACCATAAGGGGTAGGATTTCAGTCCTGCTAAATACCTTTGGGACTTCTTACATCCATGGAAGACATGCCCTTAGAAAAACAAAAGCAGTCTTAGGGCATACTCTAGAGCCATGATTAATAAATATATAATTTCTTAATTTTGGCTTGTGTGATCCATAATTTTTATAGAGAGATATTTCAATGATAATCACATAGGAAAAGACTTCGTCAACGTGTTTCTAACCAACCAATGTTGTTCATCTTCAAGAAAATATCAATGTTTCTTAATTATAATTATTCTTAATTATTTTAATATATGCATGTGTCATGGCATCAACGAATGTTTCACACCACAAATTTCATAATTAGAAATGAGACCGGTATTTGGTGGAGGGTCCAACTTGAAGTCTTGGTGAATCAAAAGAAATAAAAAGTAAAGGTTGGGTTAAAAGTGGGTGGAGATTCCAATGCAATACAAAAGCAAATAAATGTTTGAATGTAGTTTTTTTTCAAGCACATGGGTGTGGGTGGAAGGAAGTAATGGACTTTCCTCACTTTGTTTATGCAAGTGAAAAATCCAGTTGGATGTTGGAACTCTGAAATGCAGATATTTGAATAACTATAGAGTGATGAGTTGGAACACACAAATAAACAGATAAATGTAGAAATATTCGTTTCCTAGATGCCAAAGGCAAAGAGAGACAAAATGGGAATCAACCAGATGCCTTAATGACTCTTCTTTGGATGTTTCCACCCTACCTTCCCCAGGCGTCTGTGATTTTCCCTTCCCTCCATAGGAAAAGAGCCACACAATGGGAATCAATTGACTAGCTCCATTATGGTTGTTTTTCATATGTTTCCTCCCTTCTTTCCTTCACCACGTAGATTCCATATGCCCTTCCATCCCTCATTTGGGTTTGTATATATATTAGAAACCCACTCACCCCACACCCATCCATCATCCACACCAACACTCCACATTTATTCTTCATAGACAATTATTCTACTTCTCTTCTCTCATTTTTTTGCAAACTTATTCTAATTCTCTTCCCCGATTTCTTGAAATTCTATGCATCACAAATTTTTCCATCATCTTCACCCAATCCATAATCGACATGGACACACCCCTTCACCTCCTCTTTCTTTTATGATCCTTTTCGGCAGCTTTTATTTTTTCAAATTCCTACAGTGATTCGACATCGCATGGGGAAATGGTTGTGCTAAAATCCTTGAAAATGGACAACAATTGTAACTCACTCTCAACTGCCCTTCAGCTCATATTTTAAGTTCTCATGCCATCATGCTCTGCACTCATACTTCTATCTATGCCATTTTCTCTCAATTAACTTCAAATAAGCTAAGATAATCGTATTCTTCTTTGATTACAAGTTGAGGTATTCAATCCAAGAAAGAGCATCTACTTTCCAAAATTTATATACAAATAAAGTTGGTACTCGGAAAATATGTTGACACAATCACTACCTTTTAAGTAATTAAATTTTCCTTATTTCTATTGAATAAAATTAATTAGCATTACCTTGGTTCATTAGACTGAAGGTATACTTACTGCTAACATGTTGTTGTTGCTATGGCTATCTACACCTTATCATATCAAGGTCCCAAACACGATGAAATAGACTTTGAATATCTGGGAAACCTATATGGAGATCCTTATATTTTGCACACTAATATATTTTCTCAATGCCTTGGTTGGTGTGAGCAGCAATTTTATTTGTGAGTCAACCCAACCATGGATTTCCACAAGTACACCATGATCTAGACATCAAACCAATTTATGTATGTATTCGAATCATTCTTTGCATTCATTCTTTTTCTTTTAATAACAGTAACAATACAGTGACCTCTCAAACTAATATGACCATGAAATTCTTGTAACTTGTTGTTTAGATTTTCTGTAGATGGGACTCCTATTCAAGTGTTTAATAACAGAGAGACTATGTTGGGTAAAGTGGATATCAATTTTCATTATCCCAAGAGCCAATAAATGAGGGTATACTCCATCCTTTGGAATGCAAATGAGTGGGAAACTAGAGGTGGGCTTGTGAAGACCAACTAGACTAAAAATCCATTTATTGCATCCTTTTGCAATTTCAATGTTGTTGCTACTTCTTATTTTGATGCTGCTACAGAGCAAGAGGATTTGGATTCCAATGAAGAACATAGGATCCAATGGGTACGAAATAACTACATGCTCTACGATTACTGTGTAGAAACCAAGAGATTCCGCTAGGGACCATATCTTGAATGCAAATGACCACTCATTTCAATTTAATTTAATTTAATTCAATTCAATTCAATTCCATTGAATTTAGAGAATGAATTCTGGATACCTGACTCATCCACCCATTCTTTCCTTCCAAGTATTCTGATTCATTTCTATTACATCTACTCTTACATTATTTTCTATACATACAAAAATAGGAACACATGTAAAATATTAGAAGGTGTCTATCATTTAAATTTGGTATTGCAATACAAAAACAAAGCAATATTAGTTTGTTTGTAGGTTTTAACCCTGTACATAAATTACCTACAAACGAATTCTTAAAACAGAAAAATAAACAATGGCAAGAACATAAAACAAATATACACATATATTTTCCCCTAGATACCAAACCGGGACACCAGATTGATTTTTTATTATATTCATTTCAATATTAGAATACATATATATACATGTCGAAGAATTCACAAAACCCAACCCACTAACCCTAGATTTGAACATAACCTTATTCCCTCCCCGATGCGCCCGACACAACGTAGAGCGTGTGGAGCTAGTCGTGGAAAGAATATGACACATACACAACATTCTCTCACTTTTTGTTTTCTTTCAACATAGGAGGTCATAGGAGTGATTTTTCATTAGTCCAAGCCTACAACGACCACTATTTCTCTACACCAAGGAAACCTCTCAGTGCTCACAGACTTTGTCAATGGATCTGCAACATTCTTCAAAGTGTCCACCTTTACCAAAAACATATTTTTTTTCTAGAAACCATATCCCTCAAAAAGTGATATTGAAAATCAATGTCCTTTGTATTCAAATGATAAGCAAGGTTCTTAGAAAATAAATTTCACTTTGGTTATCGCAATATATCATTATATCTCACTGCACCAACCCTATACTTGAACACAACCTTTGTAACCAAACTGCTTCCTTGCTTGCATGAGTGGATGCCATGTATTTAGCCTATGTAGTTGAAAGTGCCACTACAGACCGCCTCTTACTCAGCCAACTGACTACTCCTCCAAATAGGTTAAACACATACCCACTTGTAGATATTATTTGATCCAGATCTCCAGCCTAGTCTGCAACAAGAAAGCCATGAATTTAAATAACTTTGTCAAATCTTGGTCTTCCTTGTTAGCAGAAACCATAATCTCTAGTGCCACACAAATACCTGAAAATATTCTTCACTGCTGTCAAATTCTCCTTCCTCTATTTTGACATAAATATGCTTAATACTCCCACTGCATGTGCAATTTATGGTTTGGTGCAAACCATTGCATACATCAAGCTACCAACTGCACTTGCATATGGAACACAAATAGGAAGTTTTTTTGGGAGAAAGTTGGGGGGATTGGCATTCTAGATTTGAAAAATATTATAGTTGCAGGTTACCTCAACTTTACTATGACTGATAGTGAATGTTGGGGTTTGAAGGTAAGAATGGATCCATTGGACATGTGTTTCAAGGTCCTCTTCACTAGAAAGCACCTTCAAAATATAGTCCCTCCCAATATGTGCCTGACATGGAGTAATGGCATAGTCGAGGGGGATGGAATTGCTAAAAGACTAGACATATTTCTTATTCACTCATCCTTGTCAACTTGGATGGATTCCCTAAAATCCACCTCTCTTTTTTCTGCTACCTCAGACCATCAGGCGAATATGCTATAATGGAGGGGAGTGGAGGAACATTATCCTCTTCCCTTTAAATTTAATTGTCAATGGATTCAAGAGCAGGATTTTAGGGATCCGGTTACCAATTATTGGAATCTTCCTATTGGCCCTCCAAATCTATCGAATATGGAATCCTTCTATAAAAATCTTAAGGGGCTAAAGTATAAATTTCGAGCATGGATTGGAATTCATTCATTTTAGTGACATATCTGATGCCCTAGTTTGGGGAGGATGCGAATTTGGAGGTAACATTGTTGTCAAGGAAATTTATATATATATTGATGCTTCTTCCATCCCTGGACCCTTCGATTTGTGGACTATTCCCATGTGGAATAAGATGTGCCTTTAAATATTAATTGTTTCTCATGGATGGCCCTTCACAACAATATTTTGACTTGGGAGAATATGATGAAAAGGGGATTTCGAGGTCTGAGCTGGTGTCATATCTGTCACTCTGCTCCTAAAGATGTTTTCCACCTTTTTATTGAATGCTCTTTTGTGAAGGCCATTTGGGTTCATGAGGCAGATTTGTTGAATATCCGGTTTGTCGGGGATTGGTCCTTCATTTTCAACTGCTTAATGTATTAGTCTTCCTGTCATAGGCCTTTTCATTCTCTTCCCCTATATGTATTTAGGGGGATATGGGTATCCCAGAATGCATTCATATTTTAGGACCGGGTTCCCGATTATTATTCTATCAGTGTCAAGGTTCTCAGTTTTTTCTAAAGCAATTTCTGGTTGGAAATTGACTCCTTGAAGGTGGTTGGTGATTCATTGTCAGTCATTGAGTTGACGTAAGGGCAGAATGCCCTCCAGGTTCCTCTGTTATTCCATTATATGGATCGTATTTTCGTGCTTCGTTCTTCTTTCTGCGAAATTTATTTTTTCCATATTTATCAAGAGCAGACTATGGAAGTAGATGTTTTGTCTAAAAGCGGGCTTTCCCTTTCTCCTCGTGTTATCACCCAAAAAAAAAATATTCAAAACATTATATGTCAACTCTGTTTTTTATCATGGTCTTAAATAGGTCTGAAAGTCATTTTTAGTTTGCTTAAGGGTAGGTCATATATTTTATAAGTTTAAAGGTCATCATTTAAGTTCAAATAAAGTCCTTCGAGGTCCATTCCATGATCAAAGATTCATATTTTTCATTTAGGGGTCATTCCATTAAGTTTCGGGCTAAATTTTTGCAATTAGCCAAGAATCCTCCATTTCATAGCGCCGTTAGTTCAAAAAAGGGGTTTTACGCTACGAAAGTGCTGCTACTTTCATAGTGAAAAGTGTGAAAAATACACTATGTGTGCTACGAAAGCATGGTTTCTTAACTGTCATGTCAAGTAAGCCAGAATTTGTCAGAAATCCGTTAAGAAATGATAGGGCATGGGTATGGTGAGTCAATTAGAGGTCAGATTCAAAGTACTTATCCATCTCACATCCATCATCATCATGATAAGGACATCACTCAGTTGTAAAATGAGATCTCAAATTCTAAAATCTTGCCTAATTCAATCATTCTAGTTTTCATTTGCCTCCACTCAATTGTTTAAGCTCTGAAGCAGTAAAATTAAGCCTGTGGTTGTTATATACCAAGGCTATCTTCACTATAATCAAGCAAGGCTATTCCTTTTTCTCAAGCAAGGTTGTTCTATGTTATCAAGCGAGGTTGTTTATTCATAATCAAGTCAGGTTGTTTCACTGATTCCAGAGAAGCTAACAGGTTTTTAAAAAAAGGAAGCATGGCAGAGGAGAAGAAGGTCCACAAAGGGGGACATTGTCTAAGATATGTGCTTGAGAATGTAAATGCTATTGTTGAGGATCAAACAGTGATGGAGGCTTTTAGCAAAGCAGGTTGTCTCAGATTTTGTGAAAAGCTGCAAGGTTGCCACACTCAGGTGTCTAAAGAGTTTGCCTTACACTTCAGTGGAGCCAATACCAAAATTGGGATGTTAAATGTGCCAGTCACAACTGAGATCATTGCTTCTGTGACAGAAATACCAAGGGGACAGGAGACTTGTTTTAAATTTTTTGAGTTTGACATGGAACCATGCAAGGAATTTATGAAACCTGAATATGCAGATATGGACCTGAATAATGCAATACCTAGGGACTACATCAAAGATACCTTTACCAAGATGTTTTTCAGCCTTCAAAGATACTGTTGACACCTAATCCTATGGATGGGTGTGTATATGTATTTTTGTATATTATTTATTATTAGGAAATAAGGAAGGCCAAGAGTCATTGGGAGCTGAATCCCAATAGCCTCACCTCCCATCTATATAAGCATGTACATTCTTCAGCTAATACACATTCTAGTTTTGAGGAGTTACTCCTGGTTTGACATGGTATCAGAGCCAGCCCCACAATTGGCATTTCTGCCCTGTGGTGTAACTCCCTATCCTTTGCTCAGTCATATTTTTTAATGTTTTTGCTGCTCATTAATTGCTAGACTGTTATTCTGCATTTTTTTTCCCTATTTAGCACTGACATTTGCAGCTCTAGCTCCTGCAGACTGCAGGCTCTGTCAATCTGCAAATTGCAGGCTCTGCCATTCCAGTAGTCCTGCAACTCTGTCTTCTGCAGATTCAAGTTCAAATTGTTTTTTGTAACAGCCCTTTTGGGCCTCCACCATTCTCCATCCATCCTTGCGCCCTCTCCATTCATCCTTGTTCCATTCTCCCTCTGCGCCCTACGCCCTCTCCCTCACTCACCTCCCTCTCCCTATTCCCTACCCAACGCCTTCTCAACTCCCTCATTCCACATTCATCTCATCCCTCACCCCTCAACATCCCTGCGCCCTACTCTACATCAATCCCACCAGCTCTTATCAATCGGCCCCTCACCTGGCTGCTTCAACCCACAGCTACACGCCCTCACTGCTACATTCTCCATACATACATTTCCCCATACTCTCCATATCTACAGTCCGCCCTTCGATTATCCATTCAACACTACACGTTCAGCCATCACATTCTCTGCACCGCTCTACACATCACTACGACTGTTCTTGTTATGCAACAGCGTTTCTCTCCATTCATACAACGTCCATATACACTCTCCAATATACAGCGTTAACCTCCATATACCATCTGCGTTTAATATAATACCAGTCGACTGCAATATATATCCAACGCTGTCTATTCCATGTATAACACATACACGCTCCGCTTCGTTTGTAATACCGCCCTTTCAAATTGTTAAATACCGCTCCACGTTTACAATACCGCCCACGCTATACAACACGCAGTCCATCCATATATACAGTCCGACTGTCATTTTAATACACGCCGTCATATTCTGGGTTATACCACTTTGTATTATCCACTGTTTGCGCCTTTTTACATATAATACGACCATTCAACATTTGTGATATCATATATTCATTACGCTGTGATATATATTGACATTACAATACCACGTTGATATATCACCACGCTGTCATATATATTGTCATATTACCATCGTGTTATTACATTAAAACGCTGTCATATGCATACGCTGTCTCCCTCTATTGTATTTAAACGCTGTGCTTTATTATATTTAAAACGCTGTCATAGCCTCTATTTGTTATATGCGCCACCTTCTATAATCCACACCGCCCCTCCTTTATAATATTACCCATTTTCTAATACACCCCTCCCAATCACCATTTCACAAATTTCGCCCCTCATATTGTATCACTGCCCATACGCCCCATTCACCATTCCATATCATCTTTTTATATACATTTTTTCCCCAAACAAAAAAAAATACATTTTTTTTATGCAGAATCAGTTTATAGCAAAGAGTCTTTGTTTAAAATTCAGTCTTCAGCAAAAGTTTTCTGAGCAGATTTAGTTTCCAGAAAGAGTTTTTAAACTCAGAAAAAAAATTTCCAGCAAGAGTTTTTGCCCCTTTATTTGAAATATTTCAAGAGTTCGAAGTTTTTATAGCAGAATTTGTTTCCTCTTCAGAAGATTTTTTCCAGCAGTCTAATGCATTCTCTCATCTCAATTGTTGGGATAGTTCTCTCCGGAAAAGAGAACTATCTTGAATGGTCGCGGAAGATTAAACACACACTCATTTTTAATGAGCTGTGGAAAGGAATCTGTGAAGGACAAGCAGAAAATACACCAGAATGTGTTGGATTTACTTACTGAAGAATAATTCTGATGCTTTTCAAACTTTCAAGAATTTTCATGCATGGATTGAAAATGATGCACAAACACATATTGGCTCGCTACGTACTGATAATGGAAAAGAATACACCTCAAATGAATTTGAAAATTATCTTCGTCAACATGGAATCAAACATCAAACAATAGTGCCATATAATCCACAACAGAATGGTGTAGCTGAAAGAATGAACAGAACCATCTTAAATATGGTCCGCTCCATGTTATTTTTCAAGAATGTAAAATTGATGTTTTGGGCTGATGCAGTTCTATGTGTTGTTTACATAAAGAATAGGTGTCCTTCAAATTCAATTAGAAACAAAACTCCTTTTGAAATGTGGCATGGCCACATTCCTTCGGTAAAGCATTTCAGGGTCTTTGGGTCCACCTGTTATGCCTTGATACCCAAGGGTCGAAGGAACAAACTTGGTGCTAGAAGCAGAAAATGTATCTTCTTGGGGTACTCCAATACCTCCAAAGGATATCGTCTCTATGATGAAGCAAATAAGAAGTTTTTGATAGCAAGAGATGTCATATTTCTTGAATCTTCCAAGAGTGACAAGGTTGTTGAGCGACAACTTGATCGCCTGGATAGATTCACACATGCAAAGTCTTTCCAAGAATTTGATAATGTGATTCCACATCTTGAAGGGGGGATTCCGATATTGAATCAAACTGTGGAATCATTTCCTGAACCACACTCTCCCCCACATGAAGAAACAACCACGGATGACACATTGGATGATGTGATCGACAGAATTGGGAGATTGAATCTTGAATCAATCCCAACTCAGTCTAGTGACCAGCCTGGGCCATCTCAAAAGGTCCTCCCAAATGGCTGACAAAGACACTGGAGGATGTTCATCCTGATGAGGTTGGAAAAACAGGAACAAGAAGTTCCACTCAAGAAATCGAAGGTGATGTAGATAATTCTGATTCTCTTGTTGATATGGATATTGCTTATAACTATGAATTGAGTTTGTCTACAGATCATGAACCAACTTCCTTCAAAGAAGCCGCTTCTCATGATGAATGGAAAGAAGCGATGCAGAAGGAGTATGATGCCTTGATAAAGAATGGCACTTGGAAGCTGGTTGATCCGCCTTTGGGAACGAAACCAATTCGCTGTAAGTGGGTATACAAGAACAAGTACAAAGCAGACGGCTCACTTGACAAGCACAAGGCCAGGCTTGTGGCAAAAGGATTCGCACAGAAGGAAGGAATTGATTATGAAGAAACGTTTGCTCCCACAGCAAAATGGACCACCATCCGGACTCTCTTTTCCTTAGCAGCTCAGAGTGGATGGAAAGTCCATCAGATGGATGTAAAAACAGCCTTCTTGAATGGAGATCTAAAGGAGAAAGTTTATATGTCCCAACCAGAAGGATTTGTGATAAAGGGTCAAGAACACAAAGTTTGCAAACTTGTGAAATCCTTGTATGGCCTCAAGCAAGCACCACGAGCCTGGTATGAGAAATTGACTGAGCATCTTCTGAAACTTGATTTCAAACACTTTGATCTTGATGATGCAACTTTGTTTGTTAAGAAAGTTGGAAAAACAGTTGTATATCTTGTGGTATATGTAGATGATCTTTTGATAACAGGAAGCAATGAGAGCTATATTGCATCCATGAAGAAAGAGTTGAAGAAAGGTTTTGAAATGACTGATTTGGGTCATGTTCATTACTATTTGGGTATTGAAGTAATTCAACATCCTAAATTCATATTTCTTTCTCAGAAGAAGTACATTAGAGATCTCTTGAACAAGTTTGGCATGGATGACTGTAAACCCTTAAGTACTCCAATGGAACAAAACTTGAAGCTCACATCCATTGAAGGGAAGGAATTTGAGGATGCAACTAAGTATAGACAGCTTGTAGGAAGTCTTATCTATCTGACCACCACCAGACCTGACATCTCATTTGCTGTTGGAATCCTCTCAAGGTTCATGCAGAAACCTTGTGAAGGACATTGGTCTGCTGCAAAAAGAGTACTAAGGTACTTGAAGGGGACTCAAGACTTTGGACTCAAATATACACAGGTAGGCGACTTCATCTTGACCGGATACTCTGATTCAGACTTTGATGGCGACAAAGAAATAGGCGTGTCTACTACAGGTTACACCATGAGTCTTGGATCAGGAGCTGTCTCATGGAGATCACGCAAACAGTCAGTTCCAGCAGATTCCACGACCGAGGCAGAATATGTGGCAGCAGCTGAAGCAACAAAGGAAATTGTGTGGCTCCGGAAAATCTTGGAAGATTTGCGGATGAAACAAATGTATTCCACTCCACTCATGATCGACAACACTTCTGCAATAAAGTTGGCCAAGAACCCAAAGTTCCATAATCGAACAAAGCACATCAATACAAAGTACCATCTAATTCGACATCATGTTCAGGCCAAAACCATCCATCTACATCATTGTTCCACAAATGAGCAAACTGCTGACATCTTCACCAAAGCACTTGGAAGAGAAAAGTTTGAAAAGTTCAGATCGATGCTTGGACTCACCAACATCCCTTCGGATTAAAGGGGGGAATGTTGACACCTAATCCTATGGATGGGTGTGCATTTGTATTTTTGTATATTATTTATTATTAGGAAATAAGGAAGGCCAAGATTCATTGGGAGATGAATCCCAATAGCCTCACCTCCCATCTATATAAGCATGTACATTCTTCAGCTAATATACATTCTAGTTTTGAGGAGTTACCTCCTGGTTTGACAGATACTTTACATGTGAAGGCAGGTACCATAATTTTTTAACTTATCATTTCAAGCTACTATTGCATTTCACAGATAGGATATTATTAGACTTTCCCTTTTACTTACATAGGAGTCTTGCCAAAATGTCTGGTAAAGTACAAGCCAAGTCTGATGGTTGTGAAACCTCTCTGTTTCACCATGGTTTGATAAATTTATTGGTTTTGAATGAGCTTGATAAAATAAGCATGGATTGATCTTCCTTTTTTTTTATGAGTGGATTTGAAATGGAAACCCTAACCCCAACTAGAAACTCTAAAACTAAAAATACTCCTTCACTACCTGCAGCAGAGTCTAGTCAGCCTATGGTTGCAAGAACAAAGAGGTTTGTAAAGTTGAAACCAAGAAAATAGGTTAAAAAAAGAGCAGAGAAGACATAGGTGATTGTTGCAGAAACTCCATCACCTGAAAAATAGAGATTAGAAAGTGTCAAAGAAGCAAAACAAAAACAAGTGGCCAACAAACAGGAAATCCAGAGAAAGACAAGAAGCCAAGAAATAGCATCAAAGGGAAAAGTAGTTGTTTCAGGTACAAAGGACAACCCAATGATGAAAGGAAACTTGGATGACATCCTTCATGTAGTTGATATAGAAGAATCACCCATTGTGCAAGAAAATTTCATTGAAGTGGATGAACACAAACAGAAAAGAGTGAAATCAGCTAAAAAACTTGAATTTGAGGGTGAAAATGCAGCATTTATTTTCCAAGCAAGGAAACCTTTAACTAGGCATGCAAAGAAACTACAAGAAGGAAATAAAGAGGTCCAAGTAACTTTTGAAGCAGCCAGAGTCCCTGAAGAGATGGTTGATCTCTCATCACCAATAGTGGAGCATGCAGACAGCAAGACAATGAAGGGAAAGGAACACATGACAGAGTGTCAACTGCTTGAGGTAATATTGAAGCTAGCAAACAAAGAGATTGCAATGATGAGAAAGAGGGTCAGAAAGCACAACATTGAAAAAACAGAGTTCAAGAGGATGAAGGCAGTATGGGAAGGCCAAACTGTTTCTAGGTCTGAAATTCCAAGTGCTGTAGAACAATTTTTCACATGGACAGTGCCAATTATCAAAGAAGAAAAATTTATCAGAGTGATCAATACTAATTTGAGAGCTAGTAATAGAAGGCTAAGAGGCCAAGTTGAGCATTTAGAGCTGCAATTGAAATTGTCTTAGGATGAACCAAAAAACCAAGGTGTAGAATGAAAAAAATCAAAGGCAAAATCAAATGGGTAATAAAGAATAAACCTCATGAAATGGTGTTTTAGTTCATATGGTTGTTTGTCTTGATGAAACCAGTGAATTTCTGAAGTTTTGGAAAATTTTGGTTTAATGTTTTGAAGAAAATCCGAACAAAACTACTCACTCAGCAGTTTCGTAGCGCAAATAGTGCAAAAAGGGTGAAATGCGCTACGAAACTGCTATAGCAGCGTTTTGCACCCTTTTCCATAAATTTTTGAAGGACAGACCTGTATATTTTAGCCTGAAAATTATAAAGAGGGTGTGTTAATTGAATATTTAGATAATCCCAAAGTAAGGAAAACAAATTTTGAAGGCAAATAAGTTAAAGTTCGGCGCTATGAAAAGCGCTACGAAACTGTGTTGTTTTCGTAGCGTAGGTTTGTTTTGGCTATTTTGGGTAGTTCGATGATGATTTTCTATAGCTGGAATTCATGGATGAATTTGAACACATGTTATTTCAATTCATGACAGAAAATGGTTTCTAATTCATGGGTTCATGGTGGTTGAAGTGCCTCAAAAACACAAAGAATCCTAAGCCTAGAAAACAGGGGACAGTTTCCTAGTTTCTAGGAGATCAGTATTGAGGACATTACGTGTTGGAGCTTATCATTTGGATTCAACCTTATGGGAATATAGTTGGAAAATGATGTAATCTAGCTTAGATAAAATTTTTATGAGTAGAGTTAATGAGTTTGAGTCCTATTTGTAATAGGACTATTCTCTAAGTTTGCAACTGTCATTTTTTAATAAATGCCATGTCTAATAGTTGGGAAAGGTTTCTAAAAGTAGGAATTCGATGTATCGGGATGAGGATAAGGTTATCCTATGCTTTAAATGGTCTATAAATGATGTAGAAGTCAAAACGCTAATGGTTGGACATTTTTTTAGCAAAAAAAATTGTTTTTATTGTAAGTAACTGTTTTCAGCTTAATACAGAGTTTTCTACTTAGCCAACTCAAGATTCATGAAGAGTCCTTGTATGTTCTTGTTCTGATGGAATCTTTTTAATATCCTATTGTAGTGGTGTTTGCTTATGTTACTTAGAATTCATCATTGATGCTCTGACTTCCTTCATAGACAAACTGACTGTGTGTTTTATTGTTTCACATGTGAATTCCTAGACTTGAACTCTGATATGCCTTGACTTCCATTCTAAGTATATTCTTTGGTTTTTCTGAAGTTATTATGACTCCATAAGCCCAATGTACACTTGATAATGTGATTTAAAACCAGTTTATATCATTTATTTGCCTTTACCCCATATAGAGTTAGCCATCTACATATTTATCAAAAATCATAAACCCTTGAGAGAGCCCTCTCAGGTTGAGGAGGCTAAGCCTCAACCAAAAGATTGGTTTGAAACAATTACATGAGATTAACTTGATTGGCAGCCTATCAGGTCTGATTGTTTTATAACATTTTGGTGCGTCTGCCGGGAGTCTGAAGATTATACTTTCTCGAGATTTTGAAGCTGAACTTCTGAAGGTAGCAGGAGCTCAAAAAGATTTTCGAGGCTGCATCTACCTTGGTGACTCCATTTAAAGTTTATATTTTCAAAGGTGGCTTCGAGAAGGAGATACACGAGGAGTAATCCTAACCTAGATCCACCTACTATCGTGGACAATCCAAACACCTTTTCAAGAGGCAGTCAAGGTATTTCTGAAATATTAGGTACTCCATCTCATTCAAAATCCTTGTCCTTTGAAATATCAAGAAGTCTTGAACACAAAAGAGTTGATGATAAAATTCATGAAGTTTTTTTTAGATCAGAAAATGAAAAGGAGTAATTGAAATTATCTTAGACTTGCATAAGAAAGGAATTGACACCTCAACTCTAGTAACACAAGAAGACAAAGAAGAATTTTGGGAAGTTGGTACTTCAGAGTTGTTGTTGGAAAGAGAGTCCTTAGATAAATTGAAAGAGCTTGATCCTTTTGAAGTATTGTTGAAAAGTAAAGCTGGTTTACCTCTTCCAAACTGGAGCTCAATTTTAGTGGCTCACAAAGACCAAACAATCCTCCTCATAGTAGTTTTTCATACACTGTTTCTGCCATTCCTAAAATTACCACAGTACCTCTAACCATGGCTGAAAATCCACCTGTTTCCCCTGCTATATATGCCCCTATTGTTCTTCTTGTTGTCTTACATGACCTCCCTAGTAAATATGCTGCTAGAATCAAAACCTGGGGAAGTGATGAAGACATTACAGAAGAGGATCATGTGGATCAATTTAATGATTTTATAGATAGGGAAGAGGTTGATCATGAAGATTTTAAGTTAAGGATGTTTGCTCAGAGTTTTACTGGTGAGGTTAGGAAGTGGTATAAAGCTCTTACTCCTAGAAGTATTCATAATTGGAATGAATTTGAAGATGTTTTCCTAAGAAAATGGGGAAATAGAACTAATCCAGTACAAGCCCTCACTGAGTATAGTAATTTGAAGAGAGTTGTTGATGAAACTGTCCAAAAATTTTCAAAAATAGTTAATAAAGTTTTAGACTCTATTCCTGCTCATTTGAAACCACCAGAAGCCTTAGCTCAAATGAGGTATGTTGAAGCTTTTGACTATGAGTTTTCCATACTGTTGAGAGAAAGAGAATCCCCTACACTTGCTGAAATGAAAAATGATGCTGTGACGGTGGAGGTTAACCTGATAGCAGCTAAAAAGTCAAAAATGGGTAAGGCTAAGTTGAAAGAAGAAGAGAAACCTTCATCCTCTACCTCTCAGGATAAGCTAGATTCAATGATGAAAACAATGGAAAAGTTGATGGATAGATTAGCCCTTGGGAATACCTCTGCTCCTCCTGCACAACATGAACCTCAATTTAGAAACCCTCAGTTCAGGAGACCTCAGAATCAACAAAGACCAAGGGAGAATAAAAATCAACAGCCTGATCCTCCAGTGAGACCTCCTTTTCAGCAGAATTTGATTGATGAAGAAGATGACCCTGAAGCTCCTGAGGAGTCTATTAATTGTTTTGATGAAGAAATGTCAGGAATTTTCTTGGCTAAAGAAGAGCATGATCAATCGTATCAAAACAATCATGAAGAGGAAACATCAGACTATCTAAAGGGGTATCAATATTCTATTTTTGAGATGCAGAAACAATATAATCTCAGAAATTGGAATGTGCCCATCATTGCAAACAAAACATAGCCTAATAAGGATACACCTAAGGTTGTTGATGGTAATAAGGATACACAAAATATGCACCAATTGTTCCTCCTAGCAAAGAAGCTGAAAAATCTGTTTCTGTTTTCAATCTTGAGAATGAAATTTCTAAGATAAAAATATCAGTCACTTTTGGTGAAATTATCAAGGTAGATGAATATAGAAGCAAGATTGTTAAAATGTTAAACTCGCAACCAGGAGCTGTTGATATCTTGAATGTATTAGAAGATCATCCAACCGTATATTTGGGTCCAAGACTAGAAGATGAACAGAATGAGGAAGTCCCTCCTTTTTATGTGAGCCTTAGCATTCACGACATGACATTGCATAATGCTATGTTGGATTCAGGGGCTTCTCACAATCTTATGCCCAAAGTAATCATGGAAAGAATGGGGTTAGAAATAACTAGGCCATATAAAGATTTGTTTTCTTTCAATTCAAAAAGAGTTCCATGCATTGGTTTAATCAAGGATGTTGTTGTTGGTCTGACGCAAGTTCCTGCTAATACTGTAGTCATGGACATTGTAGTATTAGACATTCCACCGAAGTTTGGTATGCTGTTGTCAAGGTCGTGGGAAGAAAAAATTAAAGGTACAATGCAGATGGATCTTACTTATGCTACCATTCCCGTCTTTGGGGAGAAAAGAAGATTGTATCGAGAAACAAGGATGGCCTACATGGTGAGTAGCAAAGATAAACCCCAAAAATTTCCAATTTATGATCTTGATACTGAACTTGGTTCTGCTATTCTTTTCAATGAGTTGACTAATGAAGCGGAAGAGAAGAGGAAAGTAGAAAATCAGAGTTCTGAAATTCAGCAATCTGAAAATCAAAAAACAGAAGGTCAGCAAGTTAGCAATAAGGAGGAAGAAGGTTGGTGGTCATTTCATTTTGATGGATCAGCAGGCAGAGAAGGAGCAGGAGCAGGGATTTGGATTAGAAATCCAAGTGATGAAAGTAATTTCTTTTCTTATAAACTGAACTTTGATTGCATAAACAACATGGTTGAATATGAATCCTTGATTTTGGGTCTAGAAGTTTTGAAAAGAATGAATGCTCAAAACATTTCTATTTTTGGAGATTCAGAATTAGTCATTAAAAAGGTTGAAGGTGTTTATCAAACAAAATACACAAGGATGAGAGCATATAGGAATTTGGTTTTGGACATGTTAGAATACTTTCAAGCCTATTCATTCATAGTCAAAACTAGAGAACACAACTCCATTGTTGATTCTTTTGCTGTCTCTGCAAGTATTTTCATTATTCCTATGCACTCCACATAAAAGTATGAGGTTGAGGTCCACCATAGGCCAAATATCCCTGATAATATTACTCATTTGCAAGTTTTTGAGGATGATCAACAGGTGAAAAACTTTATTGAGCTGAAAGAAGAGTTTGAAAATGTACAAGTAGATCAGCAAAACATGTTGGCTGAATCTAAAGGGAATTCCGAAGTTTTGCAACTAAAGAACAATTCCATATCAAAGGGA
This sequence comes from Pinus albicaulis, assembly GCA_034641835.2. Taxonomy (NCBI): domain Eukaryota; kingdom Viridiplantae; phylum Streptophyta; class Pinopsida; order Pinales; family Pinaceae; genus Pinus; species Pinus albicaulis. Next base: position 931,505,489 of record CM076576.1, read on the forward strand.
CTCATTCCTCTAGAAAATTTTTTTGATCAGAATGATGTTTTTAAATCCCCTAAAATACAAGCTGATGATGAAGAAGTTGAGAGTTGTAACCTTGGTACCATAGCTATGCCAAAAATGATTAAACTTTCAAAGTTTCTTTCAACTGATATGAAGTTTAAGTATGTTGAAATGATGAAGAAATTTATAGATTTATTTTCTTGGAACGATGCTGATTTGAAAGAATATGATCCCACTATAATTCAGCATACAATTCCCATTAAAGGAAATGAAAAGCCTTTCAAGCAGAAGTTGAGGAGGATCAATCCATTTCTCATGCCATTGATTGAGAAGGAGGTCAAAAAGCTCTTCAATGCTAAAATCATTGTCCTAATCATATTTTCAAATTGACTTGCAAATTTGGTTCTGGTTAGGAAGAAGAGTGGAGAAATTAGAATATGCATTGACTTCAGATTTAAATAAATCCTCCCTGAAGGATAATTATCCCCTCCCAAAGATGCATCAAATTTTGAAAACTATTGTGGTTCTCAGAGAATGTCTATGATTGATGGTTTTTCAGGTTATATTCAGATCCTTGTACATCCTGATGATCAGGAAAAAACAGCCTTTACTACACCATGGGGTACTTTCATGTATGCCAAGATGCCATTTGGTCTCATGAATGCAGGAGCTACCTTTCAGAGGGCAATGGACATTGCATTTTCTGAAGAGAAGGACAAGATGGTGGTTGTGTATCTTGATGACATAACAGTTTTCTCAAGGAGGGAAGAAGATCACTTGAAACACTTGGAAATAATTCTACTGAAATGTAGAAGGTTTGGCATCTCACTAAATCCCACCAAAAGATTGATCCAAACAGGGTCAATGCAATTCAGAAGGTGGAATTGCCAAGAAGTAGGAAGGAGATTCAATCTTTCCTTGGAAAGGTTAATTTTGTATGGCGATTTATTCCTAATTTTGCTGAGATTGTGAAGGACATAATAAGGATGCTGAAGAAGGGAGTTGATATTAAGTGGACAACAAAAGCAAGAAACTCATTTGAGGAGATCAAAAGGGCACTCACACAAGCACCAGTATTGATCAGTCCAGATTTCTCAAAGGAATTTCTGGTTTTTAATTTTGCATCAGAGAATACTATCGCTGGAGTTCTGCTACAAAAAGGAAAGCAAGGTATTGAGAAACCGATTTCTTTCTTTAATATAACATTATCCAATTATGAGTTGAAGTATAATATCTTAGAAAAGCAGGCCTATGCCTTGGTGAAGGCTATCAAAGATTTCAAAATTTATATTCTTCATTCTCATATTGTGGCGTTTGTTCCTAATATTGTTGTGAAAGACATCCTCACTCAAGTCGACCCTGATGGTAAGAGGGGACAATGGATTGCCAAGTTGCTAGAATATGATATAGAGATTAAACCAACAAAATTGGTCACAGGGCAACGCTTGGAAAAGTTGATGGCGCAGTCAAAATTTGACTGTCTTGATATAAATTAGACTGCAGAAATATCAAAAATTTCAGTTGATGAGGAGGAACTAGTTCCTATTGAAGAAAAATATATCACTTTAGATTGGTACAAGGAATTTGTTTTTGTCCTACAACACCATAAAGCACCTACCGATTTAACAAAGTCCAAAGTAATGTTTTTTAAGCTAAAATCTTTGAGATACTTTATATTTGGCAGAAATCTGTTTTGGAAGGATACTGGCGGAATTTTGCTGAATTGTTTGATGGAAGAGGAGGCTGATAAAGTGATTGAGGAGTTCCACAAAGGAGATTATGGAGGTCACGATTATTGGAAGGCGACAGTGAACAAGATTCTGAGAGCAGGGTATTATTGGCCTACAATGTTTAAGGATGTCTACAAGAGGGTTCCTGCCTATCATGAATGCCAGATTTTCGAAGGTAAGAAGAAGCTTGTACCTTCACCTTTGATGCCTATCTATGTAGAAGCGCCATTCCAGTAGTGGGGGCTAGATTTTATTGGGGATATTCATCCATCATCATCAAGTCAGCATTGCTGGATTCTTACAGCGACTGATTACTTCACTAAATGGATTGAAGCAATCCCAACTAGGCAAGAAAATGATTCTATGATTATTTCTTTCTTAGAAAATAATATTTTGTCTAGATTCGGTTGCCCCATGAAGATTATAATTGATAATGCACAGGCATTTAAGTCTAAGAAGCTGATCAATTTCTGTCATCAATATGATATTACTCTTGGGTATTCTACTGCATACTATCCGCAAGGAAATGGCCTTGCTGAATCTTCTAACAAAAGCATTGTAAGGATCATTAAAAAGATGTTGCAGGAGAATAAGAAGGCTTGGCATTTGAAGCTAAAGTATGCCTTATGGGCTGACAGGATATGCACAAAGAGGTCAATCGGAACTTCACCATATGAATTGGTATATGGCGCTGAGGCTATTTTTCCTACATCACTAGGGGTAACTATTATGAAGCTGATTCAAGGGCTAGAGGAGGAGCCAAATGCAATCCAGAGGAGAATTAATCAACTGATAGCTCTGCAAGAGAAGAGGAAAGAGGTTTATGACAGCAATCAGCAATCTCAAAATAGAATCAAGAGGACATTTGATAAGAAGATCAAGGAAGAAAGTTTTCAAATTCAAGATGAAGTGCTGAAATGGGAGGCCAGCATTGAAGAGAAAGGAAAACATGGTAAGTTTGAAAACTTATGGAAAGGTCCTTTCAATATAGCTTCTTTTCATGGAAACAATACTTACATACTACAAGAGATGGATGGAAAACCATATGCTGGAGGACATGTCAATGGCAGGTTTTTGAAGCATTATTCTTCCTAAAATCTGATGGATTATTCATGCCATTGTATATATTCCATTTTATAAGTTTTTTCTGCTAATAATGACAAGCTAAATTAGCAAGCTTGAGCCTGAGGTGAAGGCCATTAGAGCTTGAGGAGGAAGCTTGGCGACTTCAAATTTTTTACTATTTTGGTCAAGAAAATGGATAGCAGCACTGGAACTACTGGTTCTTAGTGTACCACAGGGGCACACTATCCCAAGTGGAGCCAATGTTATCGCCCAAAAAAAAAAAAAACCAAAACATTATATGTCAACTCTGTTTTTTATCATGGTCTTAAATAGGTCTGAAAGTCATTTTTAGTTTGGTTAAGGATAGGTCATAGCTTTTATAAGTTTAAAGGTCATCATTTAAGTTCAAATAAATTCCTTCGAGGTCCATTCCATGATCATAGATTCATATTTTTCATTTAGGGGTCATTCCATTAAGTTTCGGGCTAAATTTCTATAATTAGCCAAGAATCCTCCGTCTCGTAGCACCATTAGTTCAAAAAAGGGGTTTTGCGCTACGAAAGCACTGCTACTTTCATAGCGCAAAGTGTGAAAAATACATTGTGTGCGCTACGAAAGTGCAGTTTCTTAACTGTCATGTCAAGTAAGCCAGAATTTTTCAGAAATCCGTTAAGAAATGATAGGGCAAGGGTATGGTGAGTCAGTTAGAGGTCAGATTCAAAGTACTTACCCATCTCACATCCATCATCATCATGATAGGGACATCATTAAGTTGTAAAATGAGATTTCAAATTCAAAAATCTTGCTTAATTCAGTCATTCCAGTTTTCCTCCACTTAACTGTTTAAGCTCTGAAGCAGTAAAATTAAGCCTGTGGTTGTTCTATACCAAGGCTATCTTCACTATAATCAAGCGAGGCTGTTCCTTTTTCTCAAGCGAGGTTGCTCTATGTTATCAAGCGAGGTTGTTCATTCATAATCAAGTGAGGATGTTTCACTGATTCAAGAGAAGCTGACAAGTTTTTAAAAAAAGGAAGCACGGCAGAGGAGAAGAAGGTCCAAATAGGGGGACATTGTCTAAGATATGAGACTGAGAATGTAAATTCTATTTTTGAGGATCAAACAGTGATGGAGGATTTTAGCAAAGCAGGTTGTCTCAGATTTTGTGAAAAGTTGCAGGGTTTCCACACTCAGGTGTCTAAAGAGTTTGCCTTACACTTCAATGCAACCAATACCAAAATTGGGATGTTAAATGTGCCAGTCACAACTGATATCATTGCTTCTATGACAGAAATACCAAGGGGGCAGGATACTTGGTTTAAAGGTTTTAAGTTTGACATGGAACCATGCAAGGAATTTATGAAACCTGAATATGCAGATATGGACCTGAATAATGCAATACCTAAGGGCTGCAACAAAGATACCTATGCCAAGATGTTGTTCAACATTCAAAGATACTTTACATGTGAAGTCAGGTACCATAAATTTTATACTTATCATTTCAAGACGATGCTGCATTTCACAGGTAGGACATTATTAGACTTTCCTTTTTACTTTCATAGGAGCCTTGCCAAAATGTCTGATAAAGTACAAGCCAAGTCTGATGGTTGTGAAACCTCTCTGTTTCACCATGGTTTGATAAAGTTATTGGTTTTGAATGAGCTTGAGAAAATAAGCAGGGATTGGTATTCCTTTTTGTTTATGAGTGGATTTGAAATGGAAACCCTAACCCCAGCTAGAAACCCTAAAACTAAAAATACTCCTTCAACACCAACAGCAGAGTCTAGTCAGCCTGTGGTTGCAATAGAAAAGAGGTTTGTAAGTTGAAACCAAGAAAACAGGTTGAGAAAAGAGTAGAGAAGACACAGGTGCTTGTTGCAGAAACTCCATCACCTGCAAAATAGAGATTAGAAAGTGTCAAAGAAGCAAAACAAAAACAAGGGGTCAGCAAACATGAAATCCAAAGAAAGACAAGAATCCAAGCAATAGCATCAAAGGGAAAAGCAGTTGTTTCAGGTACAGAGGATAGCCCAATGATGAAAGGAAACTTGGATGACATCCTTCATGCAATTGATATAGAAGAATCACCCATTGTGCAAGCATATTTCATTGAAGTGGATGAACACAAATAGAAAAGAGTGAAATCAGCTAAAAAAATTGAATTTGAGGGTGAAAATGAAGCATTTATTTTCCAAGAAAGGAAACATTTAAACAGGCATGAAAATAAACTCCAAGAAGGTAGTAGATAGGTCCAAGTAACTGTTGAAGCAGCCATAGTCCCTGAAGAGGTGGTTGATCTCTCATCACCAATAGTGGAGCATGCATCCAGCAAGACAATGAAGGGAAAGGAACACATGACAGAGTGTCAACTGCTTTAGGAAAGTTTGAAGCTAGAAAACCAAGAGATTTTAATGATGATAAATAGGGCTAGAAAGCACAACATTTAAAAAACATATTTCAAGAGGATGAAGGCAGTATGGGAAGGCCAAACTGTTTCTAGGTCTGAAATTCCAAGTGTTGCAAAACAGTTTTTCACATGGACAGTGCTAGCTATCAAAGAAGAAAAATTTATCAGAGTTATCAATACTCATTTGAGAGCCAATAATAGAAGGCTAAGAGGCCAAGTGGAGGATTTAGAGCTACAATTGAAACTGTCTCAAGATGAACCAAAAAACCAAGGTGTAGAATGAAAAATTCAAAGGAAAAATCAAATTGGTAATAAAGAATAAACCTCATGAAATGGTGTTTTAGTTCATATGGTTGTTTGTATTGATGAAACCAGTGAATTTATAAAGTCTTCAAAAATTTTGGTTTGATGTTTTGAAGAAAATACAAACAAAACTGCTCACTCAGCAGTTTCGTAGCGCATATAGTGCAAAAAGGGTGAAATGCGCTACGAAATTGCTGTAGCAACATTTTGCACCCTTTTCCATAAATTTTTGAAGGGAAGACTTGTATATTTTTCCTTGAAAATTATAAGGATGGAGTGTTAAGTGAATATGTAGATAATCCCAAAGGAATGAAAACAAATTTTGAAGGCAAATAAGTTAAAAGTCTGCGCTACGAAAAGCGCTAAGAAACTGTGTTGTTTTCGTAGCACAGGTTTGTTTTGGCTATTTTGGGCAGTTCGATGATGATTTTGTACAGCTTGTACTTATGGATGATTTTGAACACATGTTGTTTCAATTCCTAACAAAAAATGGTTTCTAAGTCATGCGTTCATGGTGGTTAAAGTGCCTCAAAAACACAAAGAATCCTAAGCCTAGAAAACAGGGGATAGTTTCCTAGTTTGCAGGAGATTAGTATTGAGGACATTAAGTGCTGGATCTTATCATTTGAATTCAATATTATGGGAATATAGTTGGAAATTGATGTAATATAGCTTATACAAGGTTGTTATGAGTATATTTAATGAGTTTAAGTCCTATTTGTAATAGGACTATTCTCTAAGTTTGCAGTTGTCATTTTTTAATAAATTCCATGTCTAATAGTTGGGCAAGGTGTCTAAAAGTAGGAATTCGATGTATCTAGATGAGGATAAGGTTATCCTATGTTGTAAATGGTCTATAAAAGATGAAGAAGTCGAAATGCTAATGGTTGGACATTTTTTTAGCAAAAAAGACTGTGTTTATTGTAAGTAACTGTTTCCAGCTTAATACAGAGTTTTCTACTTAGCCAACTCAAGATTCATGAAGAGTTCTTGTATGTTCTTGTTCTGATGGCATCTTTTTAATATCCTATTGCAGTGGTGTTTGCTTATGTTACTCAGAATTTATAATTGATGCTCTGACTTCCTTCATAGACAAACTAACTGTGTGTTTTACTGTTTCACATGTGAATTCCTAGACTTGAACTCTGATATGCCTTGACTTCCATGCTAGGTAGATTTTTTGGTTTTGTTGAAGCTATTATGACTCCATAAGCCCAATGTACACTTGCTAATGTGATTTACAACCATTTTATATCATTTATCTACTTTTACCCTGTATAGAGTTAGCCATCTACATATTTATCAAAAATCATAAACCCTTGAGAGAGCCCTCTCAGGTTGAGGATGCTAAGCCTAAACCAAAAGATTGGTCTGAAACAATTACATGAGATTAACTTGATTGGCAGCCTATCAAGTCTGATTTTTTGATAACACCTGGAATAATGCTTTTCACACTTCTGATTGATGGATCCATCTCACGAGAGGGCTCTTTTGAGTTTTGATTATTAGATGTCTATTCCTTTGGTTTTTCTCGTGGTTTTGTCTTTCAGTTGGATAAATTTTAAAAAAAATTATTGTTATGAAGCCAACTCCAAAAATAGAAGAAAAGAGAGATCAATGCCTTAGAATTCAGCCACTTCGAGGGGGAAACCTCCTTCACATTACATAAATGAACAATTCTTGGATGATACAAATGAAAAAAACTCCTTCTATATATAAGAGTCCATGGGGTCACAATATAATCCTAGCCGACCTAAAATAATAATGTAAGGGCACAATAATAACAATATTGGGGTTACAGGGGTACAACAATAACAATAAGGGGGCTACACTAACAACAATAAGGGACAATACTAGTAATATAGGGACCTAACATGCCCCTGTCCTTCAAAAAAGTGTTGTCCTCAATGCTTGAGTAGCTTTGGATTCCTTTTTATAAAATTCACATCCTCCCATGTATAATATTCAGTGGGTAAGTTATTCCACTTGATGAGATACTCTGAAATTGATTGATTTCGTAACTACCAAGTTCTTGTTTCTGTGACTACTTCAGGTTCGAATATGATTTTTCCTTCCTCGTCAAGTTCTGGCAATATTATCTGTAGTGGAATTTTGTCACCTATATCCTTCTTTAAGCATGAAACATGGAAAATTGGATGCACTCGCAAAGAAGCAGGAAGCTCCAATTTGTATGCCATAGTACCAAATCTGCATGTTGTTTCATTCGATTTTGTGCCAAATTTAGGTTATCCTTTAGGAGTTGGAGAATTTGTTTTTGATGCTCGATGTGATCTTCCACTTCTTGAACCTTAGAATTTTCTCTTAAAGATGATGTGATGGACAGTGGATGATATCCATAAAGTTCCATAGATGGGGTCATTTTTTCTGCAGTATGGAAGGAAGTGTTAAACCACCATTTAGCCAAAGGTAACCACTTGACCCATTTTGTTTGTTTATCAGATACAAAACAATGAAGATATCCTTCCAAACATTTGTACACTACCTCAGTTTGACCATCAGATCGAGGATGATAATATGAGCTATGAGCTAGTTGAGTACCCAAATAAGAAAATAATTCCATCCAAAAATATCCAGTAAAAATTGGATCTTTGTTGCTTACAATAATCTTTGGGTTTCCATGTAGCTTTTGAATTGTTTCCATAAATGCAGTAGCAACTGTACTTGCTTTAAATGGATGAGATAATGCAGAAAAGTGTGCATACTTGGTAATTCTATCAACTACCACCATGATGACACTCTTTCCTTCAGACTTAGGTAAACCTATGATAAAATTCATTGAAATCTCTACCCAATGTTGACTTGGAATGGATAAAGGTTGTAGAGGACCCGGCATCTTAATTGTCTCAACTTTATTTTGCTGGAAAACCAAACATTCTGCCACAAACTTTTGAATATTAGATTTAATGCCATCCCAAAAAAAATATTTCTTCACCCTCTGGTAAGTTCTTAAAAATCCTTAGTGTCCTCCTAAAGGAAAAGTGTGCAATTCCAAAAGAATCTTTCATTTTAGTTGGGAATTCTTACAAAGATATAAGTGATCTTTGTACCATAAGGAATCATTTTTCCAACTAAATGTATCATTTGTACTAGGATCTTGCTGCAATTTTTGAATGAGTGTCCACACTTCTTCGCCATTCTTCCATTCATCCCTTGCTTCAGTTATCCAATCTGGTTGGATAATATAAATGGCACAAAGAAATTCTTCCACCTCTTCATCCTTTCTTGAGAGTGCATCTGCAACAACATTTAGCTTCCCTTTTTGTAGATTATTTCAAAGTCATAACCCAATATCTTTGTGACCCATTTTTGTTGCTCTTCTGAAGATAGTATTTGTTCCAAAAAGTGTTTAAGACTATCATGATCAATTTTTACTTGAAGTGTCTTCACATTAGGTAAGGTTGCCATTTCTTTAGTGCATGTAGTATTGCCAACATTTCCTTCTCATAAATAGCTTTATGTAAATACTTTCCTTTGATTGGACGACTTTCAAAATAAAGGGGTCTTCCTTCTTGCATTAAAACAACACCTATTCCATTTCTTGACTTGCCACAATACCCTGTTAACCCAAGAAATCCTCGCAACTGCTTTATGGTTTTGGGGACTTTCCGTTCCTTAATGGATTTAATTTTGTTAGGGTATACCTTAACACCCTCGTGAGATAAAATATGACCTAGATATTCCACCTCTTGTACTCATGATGCAGGAGCATCCGGAAATTAGCCAGCAATGTGATTAAGTGTTCACATGTTGTGGCTAACAAGAGGTGGAAACCTTGGTTATTAATATTCTGTTAAGTTTAATTGTGATAAGTTATTTGTTTTAATGTCCTAGATTAAATAGGAATGAAAGAAGCAAATTTGGTTCTCCGTGCAAGGAGATTTAGCCAAATAGATTAGATATGAGGATAAGAAAAAGTTTGTTTGAAAGCTAATAAATGACCAACCACTTTCAGTTAGATAGAAGCATAAATAGGTGTGAAGTGTGTTAGACAAAAAAAAAATGTGTGATAGAAGTGTGAGAGAAGTGAGACAGAGGAGGGGACAGGAGGAGAAGTCATTGTAAAATTCAGGCATCAAAGGGCTCGTCTCTATGTATTTTCATCTCAGATTAATTCCAAGTATTTGTGTATTTTAATTCTCATGTCTGTATGAATTGTCACTTTTATTTCTCTGTTGAATTAGATATCACATTTATCACGCAATGCATTCAATAATTTGATTGAAGGCGCGAACAAAAAAGACATAGCAGGGTTTTGTGTAAAAGGTTTTTTGAAGTCGTTGATTCATGCAAGTTTCAAGTTTGTGTATTGGTCATCGCGTATCGCATAATTTAGAGTTACGTGTTAATACTTTACATGATAACTAATTTAATTTCGATGTGAAGTAAATTAGCAGAGGAGTAGTTAGGACCGTTAGATCTGGCCGTAGATCAACGGTGGAGAGCACATCGCAACCATCGAGAATTCGCACATCGCAGATTTTAGTATTTAAGCCTAAGGCCTCGCCTGGTAAGTTTTATTAGTTTCTATGTAATGCGTCATATATCACATATCGCAAGGGATAATGAATAAGTTGATCGCTAAACTCTAAAAGTTGCGACTCGCGGTGTGGAGTTCGCTGCGAATTGCGAAATCACAAAATCGCAAAATCGACGGGGATGTAAGTTATAGAAAGTGCGAAGTGTGAATACGTTGTGATTGGTCACCGTTTGTGTGGGCCCATAATACCATAATTTTCATGTGTGTATACTCATTTAACGAGTAATAATATTGGAAATGGGAAGTGGCTAAAGTTTCTGCATATTGTGGGTATTTGCAGCATTTTGGCTGCATCAACTCCAAATAAACATTTGGAGGTTTTCACATATAATTGTTTCTCCTCTAGTAGTTTGAGCACCTTGTCAACATGTTGAATATGATTCTTCTAAGACCTACTGTAGATTAGTATATCATCAAAAAATACTAACACAATTTTTCTAAGGAAGGGTTTGAAATTGAATTCATCAACCCTTGAAATGTAGAAGGTGCATTGGTAATGCCAAAAGGCATGACCAAAAATTCATAATGACCCTCATGAGTTTGAAATTTTTTTTTTCGGAATATCTTCAGTCTTCATTCTAATTTGATGATATCCTGAATGAAATCCAACTTGGTAAAATAAATTGCTCCATGTAATTCATCCAATAATTCATCAATCGCAGGAATGCGAAATTTATCTTTAATAGTGAGCTTATTAAGCTCTCTAAAATTTGGACACATGCACCATGATCCATCCTTCTTGTGTACCAATACTACTGGAGCAAAGAAATAACTTTGACTAGGTTGAATTATACCAGCCTCTAAGATTTCTGCAATCATATGTTCAATTTCGCTCTTTTGGACATAAGGATATCTGTGAGGCCTGATGTTTCAAGGAACACTTCCTGGAATCAAATGAATATCACGATCATGATCACGAATAGGTGGTAGTCCTTTGGGATTTTCAAACACCTTGGAATGATTGTCCAAGACTTTTTGGAGATTTGGAGAAATAGATGATTTTGATGTTGGAACGTCTAGTGAGCATAATTATGCAATTACGCCTTGTTGTTCTTTCTTTAGAATCTTTGTCATGACATTAGAGCTTATTATCTTTCTCGGCTTCCCTTTGATACCCCGTAATTCGACTTCCTTTCCTTCCAAAAAACATTTCAAGAAAATTTCTTGAAAATTAAAAGCTACCGTCCCCAAAGATTGTAACCATTGTACTACTAGTACAACATCAACACCTCCCATTGGAATGGAAAGCATTGGAATATTCAATACATATTCCCCCATGGCTAGCTTGATATTATGGCATTTTCCAGAGCAATTTAGAGTTCCTCCATTTGCAACCATCACTTGACATTCTGGTGCTGGGTATAGGAAGCAACTCAATTCCTTGGCTACCTTACAATGAATACTATTACCTTTTTCTTCTTGATATGTCCTTCTATATTGAGAGTTTGTGGAGTGGTAATTACCACCAATGCATTACACGATATGGTCAGACTCATTTATTCTTTATCTAGGGTTGGTTCCTAGTATATATCCTCTTCTTTTGAATTTTCTTGTTCATTTTCTTCCTCCTCTTCACAATCTATGTAAAATAATTTCTTCTCAGCACACTTATGACCTTTAGTGTATTTTCTATCACAATTTTATCAAAGCCCTTTTGCTCTTTTTTCTTCCAATTTTTTTGGCGTCAACTTTGTAGGTTGTGGAAGTCTAGGAGTAGCAACACTTCCATATTTATATATGTGAGTGGTAGGCTTCCTTGTCGCCATAATTTTTCTTGCCAACCTGAATTCCTTCTCCAATGAATCAGGTTCCCAAACTCGAACCTCATGTTGGATGTTATCCTTTAAAGTCCCTACAAAGACATCAATCCTGTGTTCCTTTAGAATATCAGCTACCCTTATATTCAATTTTTGGAAGTCCTCAATGTGCTCCACCACTGAACCCTTTTGTTTGAGATTTATCAATTGCCTAAAGAAGGTGTTGCTCTTTGTATCCTCATAATGTGCTATCATTTCCTCCGTAAAAATTGACCAAGTGACAATTTTTTTACGAGAGCAAAGTCATCGATAACATACAAATGTATTTTGTTCTAAATATAAAGTTGTAATGTGTACCTTTTGTGTGTTTTGCACATTATTGAGATCAAAATATTGCTCCATCTGTACTACCCATGTTACGGGATCCTTTCCATCAACCTTCCTCATATCGATCTTTGGAATATGGTGGGTCTTCAATTCAACATTATAGTTTACGAAATCATGATTAAAATTTATTTTGTTCTCATCATGAGTTTCCTCTAATATCTTTCCGCCATTAGGAATCATTTCTTGTATCAACCGTGTCATCAGACCTTCTGTGTCTTCTTTTAGGTCATTATTCATGTCTTCCATGTTGTCTTTCATTTTTTCATCGATCTTAGCTTCCATGTCATCCATCTTAGATTCCATGCAAACTTCCATGCCATCCATCTTAGCTTCCATGCCATTCTTCAAACCATCCATCTTAGCTTCCATGCCTTTATTCAAACCATCCATCTTAGCTTCCATGCCTTTCTTCAAAACTTCCATTTCATTTTTTGTTGCTCTTTGCGAGAGCGAAAGTTGGTGCACTTTCTCCTGTAATTTTTATATGTCATGTTCCTCTTCTTCCTCTTCATGAGTCATAATAGAGCCTTCTGAAGGCTTAATGGGTGTTGAATTATTTTTAGGTGCCATTTTAGAACTCAATATTGATATCTATGCTTCAATATGCCCTTGGAATCACTTCAAACTAATTTTTCAAATAAGACTTATGCAATTTGAAAAAAAATACACACCTTTTTCTTTCTTTTGAGGAGCACGATATTGAAACCGAATTATCTCTGTGATTTCAAATCTTCAATATCTAAAATTTGGTCCTGTAGTAACCCTTTGAATATTCTTTCCAATGTCATAGGTCTGAACTGCTTTGGATGCTTCAAGACAAATTTATTCCCAATCTCCCACAATGACCTAATTATGGACTAGTTCAGTAAAGAGAAATTTTACGGCGTGCCACGTGTCACTGTTTCCTCCTTCGGCTCTAAAATTGATACAAAGGAAACTACAGTCCGTGTGATTTTTTCCACTTTTTACAGAATCCCAATCCGATGCTCAGAGAGAGATTTATGACGATTTTCCCACAGTCACCTCTTTGAGATGAAATTCGGGAGCCTGAAAAACCCTAACTTCCACAGAACATATATCCGCAAATATTACGAGCCAATATTTGAAATTTTTACACGAAGTTCCTGAGGATTTCATCTTCCCATGATAAAAATTTCAGCTTCAAAAAATTCGCAGAAAAAAGGTTATAGCTAAAATTCCACGATGACCTGTTTGGAGTAGTGAAACCCTAGAGTCCAAAGCTCTGATACTAAATGTTATGAAACCAGGTCCAAAAATAGAAGAAAAGAGAGATCAATGCCTTATAATTCAGCCACTTCGAGGGGGAAACCTCCTTTAAATTACATAAATGAACAATTCTTGGATGATACAAATGAAAAAACCTCCTTATATATATATAGAAGTCCATGGGGTTACAATATAATCCTAGCTGACTTAACAATAATAACGTAAGGGCACAATAATAGCAATATTGGGGTTACAGGGGCACAACAATAACAATAAAGGGGCTACACTAAAAACAATAAGGGACTATACTATTAATATAGGGACCTAACATTTATGCAGTGTAGCCACTTAATATTTTCTCTGTAAATTCCTTTTGGACTGGTTCATGGAGGCACTTTTTTGTTTGGTCTCTTTATCCTCTAATCTGAATATATGTAACTTCTTTTTTTAATATGAGTAAGCTATGTTTTTTTTTTGCTGAAAAAAAATTAATGGAGTTGGATGGAAAGTGTTGCATGTTGAGGAATATAGTATTGAATATGTGCAAGGCTCCACCTTGAATAACTTCAAACCAATGTGTCTCCAATAATGAAAAGGGGGGAGCTAAAAGAGGAGGAGACTATTCAACAAGCCAAAGAAGCAATGTAAGTGGATATAGAAAGTTATTAAGAATAAATAGTCACTAAGCATGTCTTTGGCTTAAATTTTTATGTTTTTCAAAATCATATGTATTTTAGGTACTTATTACAACAATATATTTGTGGCTTATATGAGTTCTGTAGTAGTGATAAGAATATGCAAACTTTCATAATACAATATTTGAGAATTGAAAATTTATATAGAGAAACATATTGCATACTTTTAACAACTTTTAAGATACCTTATTAAGATAATATTCTCTTTTAGCAACTGTTGGCTCCTTGTAATTTACAAGATTGGCAAGAACAAGTAGCAGGGAACCACATCAAACCACTTTGGATTTTAGGACCTAGCCTTCCTGGGCTCAGAGAGGGCTCTCTCTATGTTTATGATTAACTGATTTATCTTTATGATTATGTTTTTCTGATCTTAGGCTAGTTATGAAGTTTGGGGTTGTTTATTTTGATTGATTGATTGTTTTAGTTGAATAGATAGAATGTGAGAAGCTTAATCCATTGGGATATTGAGTCATAAAATGTTTTAATTGTACATAAACTCTGCAAGGGTTTTCATAGGGCAAGCTAACTATATCAATTGGATCTTCTTAGGTAAGATGAATATGAAATGACAACAAGTTGTGAATTCAGTAAAACTAAAGGGAAATTAAGAAACCTTTAACTATACTTCTAACAATAAAAACCTTTAGATAATTGTTTAAGAGAAACTAAAGAGCAGGACACCCCTGAATTCTTTAACTAAACTTCAAAGAAGGCCTTTAAGATAACAGTTTAAGAAAAACCAAAGAGTAGGACACCCCTGAATTCTTTGGCTAAACTCTACTAAGTAAACCTCAAGGCAACAAGCTAAGTGGAACTAAAGAGAAGGACACCCCTTAATTATTTAGTCATACTTTGCAGATGAAAACATAAATATAATAATAACAGACAGAGTTAAGGTGCTCAAACAACATATCTCAATCTAAAATTTATGTTCTATTATCAGAGAAATTGATGTACAATATGGTAAACAAAGGAGAAACAATGACAAAGAGGGATAACATCACCACTAACATAGCTCAAGAATCCTGTGAACGTACTTGTATTATTGATGTCTAAGACAGTTACAATGCTCCAGTACAATAATATTTGCAACTCAGAGTTTGCTTAAAATCCAACCTAGCAGCCAATTAACCAACAACCAACCAACAATAATAATGAACAATACATGCAGTATTTAACTACGGATGAGGAGGTTTCCGTAATATAGGTTGATAGATCTGTATTTACTACAGATTAAATGATGTTTGACAATTGAGACCATGCAAGGCCCAATGCCAAAATATCTCTGACTGACATACTGTAGTAATAACTTTCTCATTTACTGCTGAGCTAACTTTAAGATATTTTTGAATTTTTGCCTTTAATATTAAATTTTACAATAACTTTTGAGCAGTTTAAAATATCTCTGACTGAAACATTAACTGAGATAGATGCCTTTAGAAAAATTAGGTTGTACGTGGCCAAATGAGGTTTGGGAGAAGTAAAGGTTGATTGGCCTTGTCATTCAGATATGTTTTCTTCGTTGATTTTCTTTTGATTTGTCATTTAACCTTTAATTTGTCTTTTAAACTCTGATTATGTCTTCATCTGTGTCTTTTATCCTTTAATCCTTTACTGCCTTTGCTGTCACTGTCATATCTTTCCTTATCTCACTGTTTGATTTGCTTTCTTATATTTCCTTTATTTTTGACTCAGTCCCTTAACCTTTTCTTTCGCCTCTGACTGATCTTTTATCTGTTCTTTAACTCTGTCCTTTTATTTGTCTTCATCTCTGCGTAGCCACTGTAAAAATCCTTTATTTTCTTTATCTTGTCCATTGAAGAACTCTTGCTACCTTTAGAGTGATTGAATGATGATCAATGGTCATGATCCATTGATGATTCAGATTAATCTTGCACTCCTAATCCTTTAATGAATTAGGCATTCTGGATCATCACCCAGAGAGCCCGGTTCTAAAAAATTCTTGGGATTAGAAATGTAATTTATGCATTTCTTGGTATGTCCATCACCTGCAAACACAAACAATTGTCAATTTTAAAACAGGGGTCTGCACGACTGCGAGCAGTGGTGGTCTATTCCCACAGCATATGAGAGATTGGTGTTTAGCACAGGGGCACGGAGGAAAAATGGTGTCATGCTGGCATGGGGAGGTAGTTTTCACATGGTGCGTAAGTGGTTAGAGGTTTTATCTCATGGTCAAAAGCGGTGAGGTCGTAATTTTTGCGGGGATGCGATGAATGGTGGGAGCGACGCATGGCGTATAGAGTGGGTGCGAAAACCGCCCATTTCACAAGCCCCAAAGGTTTTTAAATCTCAGGGGATTGGGAGTGTGATATGAGTTTAGGGCCGTCAGATCAAAGGATACATATCAGATGGTTGTCGGGTGAAATGAATCGGCAGGATGATTTGATAGGTGGGTCCAGGATTTGAAGTGACGCGACGAATGACAATGCGGGGCTCGGGGTATATTAAAGCGGAAGTGCTTAATCATATGGCAAGGCCATGGTTATATGAGAGCGGGGAAATGAAGGTTTAGAGCGAGGGTTTAATAAAAAATGAGTCGGGGTGTTTAATACAATGGGGTCAGGTCTTTTAAATAAACAAGGTTTATTTAAAAGAGTGGGTCGCGAATGAGTAAAATTTATTTTTAAAGAAATGTAAAAATGGTATTTTACATTGTTTTAATGAGAGAAGGGAAATGGATGTAGGGGAGAGGATTTTTAGCAATTGGAGGTGGGGGTTTAGCATAGGAAAGGGGTTTTGGGTAGGAAAAGGGGTTAAAAATGAGGGATTTAAGGGTAAACATGGAATTTCAGAGTAAGAGAGTGATCTGAATAGGTAAGGTGAGATATAGTGAATAGGTTAAATGAAGATAATGAAGGCAGTGAGATTTCTGAAAATAAATGATAGTCAGGGAATGTTATTTTCAGCAGACTGTAGAAAATCCATAATCATCTAGTCATACTATAAAATACAGGAGACTAACAACAACTTTTATGATACATTATTAATATAATATTCTCTTGTAACAACTTCTATGACACCTTATTAATATAATATTCTCTTGTGTCTGTGGGTGTGTTTGTTTACAATTATATATAATAGATACATGAAACTTACACTATATGAAAAATAAATGAATGGATGATGATAATAGAAAACTAAAACTTTACATTATATGAAAAATGAATAGATAAATGGATTAGGATAATGTAAAACTAGGTAAGATTAATCATATTTTTCAAAAAAAGAATGCAAAACTAAGTAGGATTAATCATGAATTTCCAATCGAATCAAAATGTCTTTAGCTTCCATTTTTTAAACTTAAATCCTTATTAACTAACCAATAATTTTCAACTAAATCAAAGAAAATTGAAAATGTTGAATTAAGATGTGCTGACTTGAACTAATACAAAAATAAATACACACACACACACACACATATACACAGATCCTCATCATTATTATTAAGGCTGACCTTTTTAATTTACTTCAGGTCTCGCATTTTAGGCGCAGCTCGATAAATGATATATGTGTGTGACAATTGCTTGCACTAGTGCATGATGAAGCCTTGTGGCTAGGAGAGTGCATACCCATTGATGTCACGTTGATCCATAGGATCATCGGCCTGCCTGATCAAGGCACAGATCCCATGGCTTATTTCAGAGGAAAGGCATAAGAAAAGAATGTGGTGGACAAAATCAAAATGACCTATCAGGTGTCACGCCACGGCAGAGGATTCGTAGTCATTGAAATCAATGACCCAGTCGTCCAATTTGGGATGCTCATCTTGGCCTGCAAGATGATGCAGAAGTGTAGACCTAAGTAAGCCCCTGCGCAAGTAATTTCACTTACAGGATTGTGCAAAAAAGGAGTTATATACAATTTGGCACAATATTTGTGCAAATAATTCTTAGACAACATGAGCGAAGCGCAAGAGGGAAAGAACTTCTATTATGCTTGGCTCCTACTGTTGATAGCTCTAATTGGATGGAAGACCCCAGAGGAAACATAGTTTCCTGACATATATCCATAGATGTGTGAAGCTACGCGGTACACCACATTATGGATTTCCTCCATCCCCGCGCGCATTATGAAAAAAAACATATTTTGGGTCTTATTCGATGCCTCAGGCTTTTAGGCAATTCAATCCAAACCGATGTTGTCTCCAAATTTGTACGAGTAGTAGAAGTTGATTACAGATTTTAAGGCCACATTCCACAACATTCACATCCGCGTGAAGGGCGTAGTTGAGGTAATTTGGTATGATTTTTTGTATCTTGTCACTAAGGACGACTTGTTGTGTGTCACTACAGAGTGGCCGCCATCTTGGCTAGATTCGCGCACTACGGAAGGTGCATATACATCTATCCCAAAGACGCCCACCAAGCCTAATATAGGTATGAAAACTACTGAGAATCCTACTGGAGAAGAACCCACGCCAGCTAAAACCAGAAAACAAAATTGATCTGGAGATAGACACTGCACCTGAGAAGAATGGTGTCGAGCCTAAGGAGACAGAGGAGCAGGTAGAAGTCCAAACTTCCAAGGGAACAAAGCGTGGTTCTAAGGTTGTGTGAGGATCAAGGAAGAAACGAAAGGGCTCTAAGGCCACTAGAGAAGAAGAACTAATGTTGACCAAAGATGATTTCAACAAAATAGCCAACACAGCCATGACAACAACTGAATATATGTGGACGGACCTAGAAGTGCGGTACAAGGTTGCACTCAATGGGGTGCAGATTGGAATCCAAGAGATGAAAGTTCAGGCAAGTGGTTCACAAGCGAGCCAGTTACAAGTGAGCATGTCTGTTGCAGGTGCACATCCCATTACAACAATATTTCCTTCAACAAGAGAAGCCTGCTTGGTTCAGATCCCTGAACAAGCCATTCGAGTTGATTCTCAGCTGTTGCGCGTGCAACTCAAAGCCTGCCAGGAAATTAATATTGATTTGACTTTGTTACCTATAGGGAAATTACATATGGTCCATAGCATGATCGTGGATGAGTTGCAATTTCACGAAGCACATGCCTACCATGACATTACTGAAACTCAGCAGCACACAGTCGACCTTCAGCAAAAGTACCAGAGCACCGACGAAGCATGTCGAGCAGCCAAGGCTCAGCATGCTACACTTGAAGACAAGTTCAACAAAGTTTGCAATGATGTGCCAGTAGTCCACGCCACAGCCGCCCCAACAGATAAATTAGGGTTGGTCGTTGCATTAAAGGCCTCACACGTAGAATTTCAAACTTTCTGGGCTGAATTTGAACATCAAATTGTCAACCTTCAGTTAAAGTTGTAGCCAGAAACCCCGCCAGAAGTCCGATCTCAGAGGGATGCAGAGGTAAAACAGGCTACAAATAGCATCATTGCCGCATTAACACAGTGCGATCAGTTATTGGACGAGGCCATTGGTTTCTGGACTTTGGTTCATAATGACCCAATGTTCCAATAGTTTCGCAATGAGTTATGTGTCAAGGAGCAACAATTTGTTGATATTAGGATGGTGGCGCCCACCCTTGTGATTGCACAACACCTCGCCTGCCTACAAGAGGGCAAGGTAATTCAGACCAAAATAGAGGATATGGGCCGAAGATAATAGCTACTTGAAGCAAGGATGTAATTGTGGGCCGAGGAGGCTCTACAACTGTCACAAGCATTGGATGGTGCATTGAAGACCCTTCAGCAGATGCAACGAAGTGTTGAAATTTATACCAAAGGGCCCACTGCAGAAAAAATGGTAACTGAAGTGCAGGGAGCTGCTGCGTAGAGCCTTGAGGTGGTGTTTCCACTAAAAACTATTGTCGTTGTGCTCGATAAATGATAAATTTTTTCTACTATGTTGAAATTTTTTTTGTTATCCCAAGGAAATTGATATTGAGTAGCTCATCACCCCTTGTTGACTGAATTGCTTCTTGCAGCCTAACAAGGAGGAATGATGACATGTTTTACCCTAGAAGAGAGTGATGACTTTCCTCTGCTTATAGATTTGGCCTTTATTGTAGAGATCCATTCGAAATTTGTAGTACGTTAAGAAGCCATGAGGAAACCAAAATGGCATAGTCGTCAAGTAATTTTCTATCATTATTCATGGTACTGGGAAGCAATGTCAACTGTAGAATGTAATCATTATGAATATCCTAGGTGATGAGAGGCCACAGAGAAGGATTTGGCTACTAGGAAAAATAGATTTAAGGATTTTTTGGTGGATGATCTTGGTTCTCCATCATCGGAAGATTCCACATTGAACCAAAAAGGTAAATGTGAGAGCAGGAAGCCCATAAAGGCACAATAATAGATTCATAAATTTATCCTAGGGGTTGATGTTTATTGGGAAAATTTTGTGAAACTGAAAGAGAAGGTTCTAGTGGGTAAGTGGGAATTTGCTTCATACAATGGGTGCAGATGAAGCAGTGGTCCCAAAGGAGCTGGTTCTCTCTCTTAAGATACAAAACAAAATTGAGTGTACTTGAGAATGGATGGTTTGGTTTCCATTTATTATCAGAGGAGGATGCCAATAAAATCTTGGAAATTCCTTGGATGAAGGGTCGTGGATTCCTCATATTACATAAATGGAAGGTTTGTTTCGATTCTTTCATGGAGATACCAAAGAGAAAAATTGTTTGACCAAGTTCCCAGGGCTTCCGCTCGAGCTATGGTAAAAAAAATCAATTTCAGAGATCGCTAATAAGATCGAAAAGGTTTATTGTGTTGATGAAGGATGTATTTCTTTACTTGAAAAAAGGGTGGTTTGGTTTCTCATAGAATTAAATCTCTCTTTAGGACTTCCACAAGACATTGATTTATATTGGGCTCCCTCCTCCATTAGGAAATAGGTGGATTATTATGGTATCCCATTTAGATGCAAAAAATGCAAAAAGACAGGACATTTAGTGGAAAGTTATCCTCTTAGTCACCATGGGGATTACCCTATCAACGATTGGAACTCCATTAGAGAAAATCGATTTCCACCAAACCCTATCCATTCAGTCTTTCCAGAACTCCTTTTTAGGGTCCCTTGCCCCCAAAATTCCATCCCAGAATACATCCAACCCAAAAATACATTTGGATTCAAGCAGAATCCCCTCTCCCTGAATCCACATACCCCTGCTATGGATGTTGGGAAATCCCATGGCCAAGATTGGAATCCTATAGGGTTATCTTCTTAGAAGAAAATAAGTGTTGAAATTTCCCTCTTATCCCCAATTAGACATAGGCCTAAATTAGTGGAGGCCCTCCAAATCAATCGAATATGAAATCCTTCTATAAAAAATTCAAGGGGCTAAAGTATAAAGTTTGAGAATGGATTGGAAAGCGCAAAAAGGAACAAAAGGCAGAGTTGAGAAAAATCGAAGATGAGCTGGCCTTTCTTATGGACCCTTCTTTTGTCAATTTCTTCTTGGGTTGGAAAAAGGTCTTGGTGCTGGAGCCAATTCACAAAAAAAAACATCCTAAAGGCCCAGGAGGAGGAGTGGAAGCTCAAAAATAGGGTTGCATGGATTAAAGGCAGGGATAAAAATACAAAATCCTTCCACCAAGCTGCTTCTAAAGAAGGGTTATTAATACAATATGGAAAATTATGGATGCAGAAGGACATATCCTTACTTCCCTCAATATTAAAAATGAGTCATTCAAATTCTTCAATAATCAATACAAAGAGCAGGGGGATGACTACTTTAATGGAAAGATGGAGTTGGTTATCCTTTATCCTTAGGATGTTAATGATGACGATATAGATCTGATGGAATCCTCTGTCAAAGAAGAGGAGCTATTGATACATTGAAGGAGATGACCAAAGAAAAAAGGTTGAGGCCTGATGGGTGGCCTGTCGAGTTGTATCTATCATTTTTCAATATCAAGGGTCAGGATCTTCTTCAGCTGGTTGAAGAATCTCGGCTTACTGGACAAATATTAGGTGTTGTCAATGAAACTTCCATTGCTTTAATTCCTAAGAAATCTAGTTTTATTTGTTTTTCAAATTCTAGGTTGATCTCTCTTTGTAACTCTGTTTTAAGGCAATTTCTAAAATGATTGCTAACAAAGTCAAAAATATTGTGTCCTCATACATAAGTCCAGAGAAATTTGGCTTCCTTCTTGGCAGGAGGATACAGGACGTCATTTCCATAGCTCAACAATGCATCCATTCAATCAATGCGGGTAAATAGAAGGCTTGCCTAATGAAAATTGACCTTTTGATGGTGTATGATCGAGTAGATAGGGATTTTCTATGCTTAATTATGCACATAATTGGATTTCCTCACCGACATATAAATTGGATCATGGCATGTGTATCCTCGGTCTCAGTGGTGGTTTTAATTAATGGTCTCCCTACTGACTTATTCTTTCCTTCAAGAGGATTGAGACAAGGTTTTTCTTTGTTTCCACTCCTTTTTATTATGGTCATGGATGTAGAAATTTGATAACCCAACCCCAGTTTTCAATTTCTCCTTATTTCTCCCATAAAGTTAAATGCCCATTCCCATAGCCATACATTCAACTCTTGGGAAAAACCCCCTACAACTCTTGGGGAAAACCAGTTCAAAAGCTCCTTCTGATTTCTTATAAATGCCTTTACAGAGAAATGGAAAGTACAGAAAAATTTCAGCAACCAGTATTTTACTTATCTCAAAAATCGTACACAAACTCTGCCTCAATTTTTGTACCAAATGCAAACAAAAAAATAACGAAAGAAAGTACAGCCTTAAATGTTGTACAGACAACATCGAAAACAGTGTTGTAACAGCTGTACGGCCTCCCTCGAAAATTGTGCCACTTGCTGCCTCAATTTCTGTGCTATACAGCTGTTGTATGGACCTCGTTTTCCATGTTGTTAGCTGCTATACAGATTCCAGAAAATACAATCCTCTTTCACTGTTGTACGAACTTCGATTTTCATGCCTCCTTGCTGTTGTATGGTCCTCGAAAAGCATGCAGCAATAAATGTTGTTTTTCACTCCTCGAAATTCGTGCCACTTGCCTTGAACTTCGTATTGCTGCTTGTCATACAAATTTGCTAAATCTAGCTGCCTCGGTATGCATGCCAAAGTACTATTCTTTCTCCTCCTTCTCTGCTCAGAAATATTTCCCTTTCTTTCTCCTCTCTTCTCTCAATCTACTCATGAAAGAATGAATGACCTTTTCCCTCCTTTTCCTCCTTTAACCTAACCCTAAGTGAATTTTGGGGAATTATTAAATATTATGTCTGAAATTAAATGCTCATTTAAATCTCACTTTCTATTTTTTAATTCACCCCACTTTAATAAAGACCCACTTAGCCATTTATTTCCAAAGTCACTTTTCACTTTCTAATTTCAAATTGACTTTATTAAAGTGACTTTTAAATTAGACTTTAGTAACTTTATCACTTAAAGTCACTTTTAAATTAGATTTGACTTTATAACTTTATAAATTCACTTTAGGAGAAAAATTAAATTCTTTTGGACACTTTTCCCTAGGCCAAAGATCAAAGCCTTAGGGAACCACTTGCCCTCCGGTAACCAAATTTCAACAATGGATTCCCTCAGTCGTAGCATCTCTACTGCTAAAAAAAATGGTGTCACCTCTGGATGCTCGGTCACTCCTTATTCAACAATAACCCACCTTTTCTTCGTAGATGATGTCCTTGGCTTAGGTGATGTTAACTATTCATAATGGGAGGATTTATTTCAGATTCTCGCCACCTTTGGCTGGGCCACACGACTTACTATTAACAAGGATAAGTCGGCCCTCATCTCTAAAGAGAGGGAAGTAGTGGTATGTCAGTAGATAGATGCTCTTTTTCGAACTAAACTCCTTTTTATCTGCAGGAGTTTTGTATTTGGGTTGTCTGTTAAAGCCCTGTAATTACCGAATTTATGATTGGGAGTGGCTTGTCCCTAACATAATTTTTTTTTTATCTTTCTAGGACCATAAATGGTTGTCTCTTGGTGGCAGGGTAATCATGATAAAGGTTGTCTCTGGGTGGCAGGGTAGTCATGATAAAGGTGGCCAAGGAATATCCGTTTATTGGATGTATTTATTCCTACTGCCCGCAGTGGTCACTCACAAAATTAACGATATTCTTGCTAAATTCCTATGGTCTTGAACCAGTCAAGGAAATAAAATCCACCTCATTAAGTTGGCATGCCTCTCCCGTCATACAGATTCAAGTGGTTGGGATATAAGAGACACTAAACTATTTAACTTGGCTCTCCTCTCTTGTAATATTTGGAGGGTCTTCAATGGCTCGGGCTTCTAGAGAAAGATTCTGAAGGGTAAATGCCTCTTTCATCAGAGATTGGAGGAATGGGTTGCTAATGGTGCACCCTCTAGGAGTATAAAATTAGTGATTTGGAGCAGCCTTTTGAACACTAAATGTTGGTTATATGGTAACCTCAGATGGCTAGACGATAATGGTGACAAAATAATGATTGGATTAGAAGTAATCAGGGTATTGGTGGGAAAAACATCCTTTCTCCTCAAATGATCTTAGTGTTGCATCGGTTGGGTTACAATCAGTTTTCGGATCTGAAAAATGAAATTCCTTGAACACCTGATGCTCTTTTTTGGCCTCATTCATGGGAATTGGGCCTTAATATTGAATTTGAGCCTGTGTGGGAGACATAAAATCTCAATCTTGTTGAGGCTGACATTCATTTTAGTGACATGTCTGATGCCCTAGTTTGGGGAGGACGCGAAGTTGGAGGCAACATTGTTGTCAAAGAATTTTATATATACATTGATGCTTCTTCCAACCCCGGACCCTTCGATTTGTGGACTATTCCCATGTCGAAATGAGGTGCGTCTTTAAAGATTAATTGTTTCTCATGGATGACCCTTCACAACAAGATTTTGACTTGGGAGAATCTGATGAAAAGGGGATTTCGAGGTCCAGGCTGGTGTCATCTTTGTCACTCTGCTCCTGAAGATGTTTCCACCTTTTTATTGAATGCTCTTTTGCGAAGGCCATTTGGGTTCATGAGGCATATTTTTTGAATATCCGGTTTGTCGAGGATTGGTCCTCCATTTTCATATGCTTAATGTATTAGTCTTCCTTTCATAGGCCTTTTCATGCTCTTCCCTTATATGTATTTAGGGGGATATGGATATCCCAGAATGCATTAATATTTGAGGACCGGGTTCCAAATTATCATTCTGTCTGTGTCAAGGTTCTCGGTTTTTTCCAAAGCGATGTATCGCTGGCAATTGACTCCTTGAAGGTGGTTGGTGATTCATTGTCTATCATTGAGTGGACGCAGGGGCGGAATTCCCTCTAGGTTCCTCTGTTATTCCATTGGATGGATCGTATTTCCTTGCTTCGTTCTTCTTTCTACGACATTTATTTTTTCAAAATTTATCAAGAGCAGACTATGGAAGCATATGTTTTGTCTAAAAGGGGGGTTTCCCTTTTTCCTGGAATAATTTTTTTCATACTTCTGATTGATGGATCCATCTCACGAGAGGGCTCTTTTTAGTTTTGAATATTAGACACCTATTCCTCTGGTTTTTTTCATGGTTTTGTCTTTCAGTTGGCTAAATTTTCAAATGTTTTATGCAGTGTAGCCACTTAATATTTGCTCAATAGAGAAAACACACTAATAACTCAACAATGGAGAGCTTTCTCCCTTTATTAGGTGTTGGTAGTAGTAGAAGATAGAATGCTAAGTCTCTTGTAGTGGATCCTTCAAGCTACAGAGCTCCAATATCCAAGACAAAGGGGTCTCTTCCCCTCAAGTTTTTAGCAAGCCTCTCTTCCCTCTCTAAGGATGGTAGATCGATGAACATGTGGTGAACTCTTCTCTCTTGGATTGAGATGTTTGGTGGTTAACAACTGAATCCCTCCAATCCTCCTACTGCTAGAAAACACAAGTTGGCTTGCTAAGGAGAAATTTGGACAGAATAACAATGTGTCTCCAATTTCTCTTCCCATGACTGGCTTTTATAGACCATTTTCAAATTTTCCCTTCTTCTCTTGGTCCAAGACGGATGGTGACACAAGAGTGGGGGTATGATTCCTTTGTGTCCTGCACTAAAGCCACAAGGTGGCTCAAAGGTGTCTATACTTGATTAGGTCGAGTGAGAATATTTTTCTCCAAGTGTGCCAAGTGGTCCTGGATGGTGACATTCTGCACCCTTAGGACTGCGTGGCTATCGAAGGAAAAGCCGCATTGCGCACTCAAAGCTACTGTTGCCTATGTGCGGTCCAAATTTTTTTCCTTTTGACCTTAGGAAAAAATAATTTTTTAGCTCCTCTAATGTATTTCATCCCTGTAAACCATTATTTGTACCCTCCACTTAAAAAATTTTAATGTCTTTTGCTTGTAATATTTTCCAATGTTAACAATTTCCCCCTAATGTATGAGGTCTATGAAGAACTATATAGTCGAAATACATTAGTTTCTTTTCTATGCAGTCCTTTTAAGAGAGAGAGAGAGAGAGAGAGAGAGAGAGAGAGAGAGAGAGTAACTTTCTTTAGAATCGAGTTGAGAGACCCCTTGTTGTGAGAAAAAAAGACATCGTGCTCCGTTGGAAACCTGCAAGAGTTAGAATGAATAAAATATTTCTACAAGGCGGGTATGTCCCATGCTCGTGATGTTTTGACTAGTTAAGCTTAACTGATAGATAGTGGTTCTATTTATGTCACTTCTTGTTAGTGACCTGCTGTTGGTTGACGATGACTGTTGTTGACGCCCTCAGGGGCGTTTTTCTTTGAAAGAAGGTTGAATGTGGTGCCCACATGCATAATATTGGTATGGCACGTTTGTTTAGAACAAGTGCTCATTGTATGCTTGGGTCGTTGATTGTTGGGGACCTTCCCGTGTAAGCGTTGTTGAAAGAGATGCTTATCAAGTCACGGGTCTTCGATGAATTTTGACAAAGTGCAACGGTTATGATGTACAATACCATCTTGACATGAAATATTATCTTGAAGTCGAATTTCAAGAGGATCGATGACATCAAGGGGAAATTATGATTCCCATAGTTCCATCCAAGGATGGTCCTATTGAGGTGAGGAGTCATCCAAGGCACTACCTCCTTGGAAAACTTTTGTTGTAGTTGACAAGAAAGAAGCATCAACCGACCGAGATGAAAACTGATGCAGGGGACCAATGTTTCTGATGTACCAGGGCGTGGTGTGGTGGGTTAACTAGGTATGATGACGGGAAATGTCTATAACTGACGATGGTGGTTAAGTGGCCCGATTTTGGAGCTGCAAATGTGAGTGGTTGCAGTCACAACAATTTCTGGTGAGTAAATCCCTGGAGTCAGTAGGACATCCAGGGTGGGTGTATGGTTGTTATGAGTGTCATGGTGGGGTATGGTAAAGAATGTGTAGCTCTGACTAAGGGTGATTATGGACTGCTGCTAGGTGAGAAATGTGAATGGATGGGTGGGAGTGCTCTCCTAAAAAATATTTGTACACTTGCCAAAAGAATATAGAATGGGTTTGGATGTACAAGCATGGAGATGGGTGCTCCAATAAACATGAAATAGTCTGTCACTATGATTTGATGAGTGTGTTTCGCTAATGGTGGGGGGCCCATTGGTTGGTCTCAGTGTGGGGGTGGTGAAGCGAATGAAAAATGTCGCAGATGGGCTATGCTGATGGGGGTGTGATAGGCCATGTGCGAGACACGGTGGTGCGTTTTTTGATCTGCTTGTGAGAATGGTAGCTCAGTAAAGGGGTTTTAACATTGCATGGGTAAAACTCGACTTGATGCATGATGGATGAATGGACATGAAGTGCTTCCCGAGCTTGTGTTTTTATGGCCATGGCTCCCAACCTTTGGTGTATGGTCTACATGAGTGATGGATGCCATGGAGGGTAAGGCTCTACCGACCTGCAATGGTGTGTATCACGTGCAAGGTGGGGTGATGATAAACATGGTCGGGTGAATGAAACCTATGGTTGATTTCCTTGGAGAAACGATGTCAGGATATGCAAAGCTTCTTTGGGGAGCCTATCATGCTAGGGGTAGAATGATACCTGCTCTTGTACCTTGGTTGGCTGAGAAATATGGTGATTCGGCATGTTTGTAATATCTACAACCAATATCCCAAGTAAGAGCATATTTTTCATACAAATATATTTGAAATAATTTTGGATGAAATGCAATAAATGAGGGCATACCTATTGTGACTGAAAAAATTATTTTTTCTGAGGCATGGATTTATGGGGCCTAGTTTGAACATGATGGAGCGTCGATCACTATGTTTCTCGCAGTTTTTCAATTGGGCATTCTGAGCTCCAGTTATGGTCTATCGAATAATGATAAAAGAGTGATGCATGGGCCAATATGGCTCATTTCAACTCAGTTGTGTATTTTGAGAGTCTGAGGTCATAGTTAAGCCCCTGCTCTCAAGATTTTCGTGGCGTTGTAGTCAGCTTGAGTACCCAGGTCTGCACTGTCAGTGTCAGGTAGGGGGATTTGTACAAATGTGGATTTGTACAGACTTTATACCCCTTTTTTGCCTCGACCACGCGGGCGATCAAGGCTGACCTGCGTGATCCTCGCGTAGACAGAGATTTTCGCGCAAGGCCTTCACGCGTAGAAAAAAATTTGCACGGTGATTCGTGTGTCTGTATCTAATACAGATGCGCGATCATCACGCTTGAGCTCTGCACAGGCACGATGGGGTTAAATTTTTGAAATTTTTTTAGTTTTTGGGTTTGAGAAACTAGTTTTTCATTTTTTTCTGTGGTGACAGGATGTTGTGGCATGAGAGACACTGGCCCAATCTTCGAGAAGTTGTGGCCCAAGACCCTGGTGCTCAAGGGTTTTTGGCACAGTATGGGTTGCTCAAATTTTTAGAGAACAACATTTTGAGGTCATAGGATGGCTTACTTCGATACCTGGTCAGTTGCTGGAATAGGAGATGATGTGTTATGGTGTTACATCGTAGAGATGTCATCATCCAGTCAGAGACTAGCGTTTACTTCGTAACTGGTCTATTGCCTCAGGGTGAGGCTCTTCCATAGCCACTCTCGGCTGGGGGAGTGAACATCCTCCGTTGGGCTTAGGATCACTGTGGTCCTGAGATGATTACGCATGGATGTGTCCATATTAGCTCTGTGACAAACTTGTTTGAGAGGGGTGCCCTGGCAATGATCGTTCGCCTAATAGTGTCGTCATTGCCTCATAAAGCGTCGAGTCCACATATTGGAGATTTGCACCTCCTTTGGGTTGGTCACTTCTATGACTAGGCTTGCCATGTCTACTAGGGCATGGTGACACAGCTGGGGAAGGCCCATAGGGGGACCACTAAGGTCTTCACGTATGCAAGCATCCTTTACAGTATCATGTATGAGAGGGTGGTGATGCTTAGGCCTTTTGTGGCAGTTCCCCTGGGTCCTCCTAGGGATCCTAGGATGCAGCGGTGGGCACCTGTGATGCTCCAAGGTGGAGGAGGAGAGGCAGGTTGCTATTGGGATGTAATAGTTGAGGCGTGGTTTGAATTGAAATAGCAGATGTTTTTGGAATACCCATACTCGACGATGGACTTTCGAGGGGACCCAGATATGGGCCTTCCTGCCGGTTATGCATGGGGCTCAGCAGGTATGACCTTTAATGTTTTTCTGTAATTTTGAGGATTTTTATCATATATAGATCTATATATCTTTTATGGTGACACTGATACTATTTTTGGTTTCACTTGTAGATGTGAGTTCAACATGGCGTCCTACTTTCCGCTTGGTGGGACATCAACTCGTGAGGAGGGTCCCAGTTGGGGATGGTCAGGTCCAGGTTGGGGGGCACGGAGGAGCAAGAGGCCCTCTAGGAGAGGGAAGCAATGATGCAGTTGTCGGAGGGGATGTTGCTCTCCTTGCTTGTGATGAGGCAGTTGAGGCACGGGTAGCGACAGTCGAAGCTCGTGTTGCGATGGTCGAGGAGTAGTTGGTTGTTTCTGACCTTAGAGTGTTTGCAGCAGAGGCTCGGGTTGAAGCTACTGACACTCGCGCAGTAGTTCTAGCCGACTCATGGAGTTAGTTAGAGAGGTTGACCCAGGGTATGCCGACCTAGGGATCTTTTGATGATTTGGATGATGTATGGCTCGAGGCAGTGATGGCTCGAGAGAGGGTGCATCGCTCGACTTTGCGTCGTGCGGCACTTTCAGTTTTGGTTGCTACACCTTTATTGGCGCCAGGTGCAGCCGTGGGTCTAAAGGACCCACTAGGCAGGGCTCAACCCTAGAGATATTTGTATGGTTAGGGAAAGCACCCATTATGAGGATGCTTCCCTATTTTTATGATATGTATATAATTTTTTTGATTGACATGATGGTCAGGGACATGATTTGTATATTGGGACTCATATATTTTTTGATGTATATATGCGAGAAGTATATTTTTTGCGGCGCTTATGATGTTTCTATGGTTATTATTTGTGTTTATGATGGATGTTATGTACCTATGATGGATATTTATGTTTTATGCTTTTGTTTTTTATGGATGATGGTTTATATGATATGCATTCCAGTCTAGGATATGGTTAGCTATGCAATTGACTGTATGGTTTTGATTTCCTGGTATATGTGTAAATGTAATGTGATCAAAATGACGACTCAACCATTGTGCATGCGAGTACTTCTTAAATAGGTGTGAATATTGTACTTCAAATTTTTTTTTTAATAGTGATATCACTAGCGGGAATCAAGATAGACATGTAGATGGAAAATTCCCTGGTTGGAGGCATCGATCAACATCCCAATCACTGCATCATATTTTTCTTGATTAACGGTGATCGGTGAGGAGAGTATATGGCCCAGGTGACTGCTGCTAGATTTTGCGACCTTTGCGAAGCTCCATCAACGAATCCAAAATAGTGGATGGGGGGACGATCCATCTGTGACATAAGAGAATTTTTTAGAACAAGTCCTCGATGATTCTGATCATCTCAAAAAATTATGTTACATGCATCTTATCTCTAAGGCTGAGGCCTTCTGCCCTTATGGGTGAAATGGTTTTAGGTAGATCACATTGACGGGGTTAGCTAGGCATGTACCATCGGGCTTTGACGGGATGTATTCTCCTTTGAGGAGGAAATATTTTATGATGTAAGGACCTTTCCATAATGCTTCTAACTTCCCGGGTCCTAAGGCCTCTTTTGCAACATTGTATCGGAGGACTAGCTCCCCCTCTGAAAATTTTCGAGGGGTGATGTTGCGATTGAATGATGCTTTTACCCTTTTCTAATGTGCTTCATTATGTTGGAGAGACACTCGTCAATTTTTGTCGACGAGTTCTAACTATGCCAACCATTGCTCTAAAGGTTGGGTATCATTGAGGAGTTTGATAGCTGTGTGTAAGTTGAGGATTTCGCGTTCAATGGGAATCATGACCTCCACTCTATATACCAATCAAAAATGTCTGAATCATTTTGAAGACTTAACCGTTGTGTGATATGTTGATAGGGCTGAAATGGTGTCAGTTTGTTTTATGGTTGCCGAGATGAGGGAAAATTATGGCACATGATATTGGGCCATATTCACTGTGGCGCCCTGAAGATTTTGCATCAGATTTCTATTGGACTTCCCAAGGGTACACTTGCGCAGTTAGATCAGTTCAAGGGATGTATTATGGGTAAGTTTTTGAAGACCACCTTTCATGAAAAGGAGAACTGTGCTTCGGTGATCTTGGAGAGAATTCACACAGATGTGTGTGGACCATTCTCGGTTGATTCAATAGCAAAACACAGGTATTATGTTATTTTTGTTGATGAATATTCTCGTAGATGCTAGATATTCTTCATGCAGAAGAAATATCAAACATTCTCAAAGTTCTGTGAGTTTAAAGCATTGGTGGAGAAAGAGTCGGGTAAGCAATTGAAGGCTATGTGGAGCGATAATGGTGGTGAATATATCTCGAACAAATTCAAGGACTTCTATAGCAAAGAAGGAATTCGAAGAGAACTCATAGCGCCTCATAACCCACAGCAGAATGGGGTCACAGAGAGGAAGAACAGAATGATCGTGGGTGCTGCACAAGCTATGTTGCAAGATCAGGGCCTACCAATGCACTTTTGGGCGGAAGCATGCAACACTGCGGTTTATGTGCAAAATCGTTGTCCTCATAGAGTACTTGGCATGAGTACACCTGAAGAAGATTTTACTGGTAAGAAACCGGATGTTTCTCACTCTAAGATTTTTGGCCCATCTATTTATGTTCATGTGACCAAGAACACCAGGAAGAAGCTGGAGCCGACTGCTGAATTTGGGATATTTTTGGGGTACACAGAAACACCCCATAATCATCATGTGCATTTTCCAAACAGTCGGATGACAGTGGTGCGACGGGATATAAAATTCAATGAGGAGAAAGCCATGAAGTTGTTTCTTGAGAGGGAGCTACACTTTCATGCAAAGGAGGAACTGCTTGTTCCCAAAGATGAGCCTCTAGATGTGGATCAGCCACAGGGGGAGGATCATGGAGTGGAGGAGTCCACTCACGCAGAGCCAAACATCAGAACTGGAAAAAGGTGTACCACAGAAGCTGAGAGATTGAAGCTTGATGTGGAAGAGAATGTAGGAGTCCCTACTTCACAGCGTAGACAAAGACAGTCACCTGACCGATTCACTGGATACATGGCTCTCATGAGAAAATGTATCATGACAGAGCCATCTTCCTTTGAGGAAGCAGCGCAGGAGCCCACATGGTTAGATGCCATGGTGGAGGAGTATGACTCCATTGTCAGAAACAGTGCTTGGGATATTGTTCCAAGGCCGGTTAATAAATCTGTGGTAGGTTCAAGATGGATCTACAAGGTAAAGCAAGGTGTTGATGGGAGTGTGAAGAAGTATAAGGCAAGATTTTTTGCCGGGGCCTTCTCACAGATCGAGGGGATTGATTATGAAGAAACCTTTTCACCTACTGCACGGTATTCTTCCATAAGGACCATCCTTGCTCTCTCAATGTAGATGTGTTGGCACATTCATCCGATGGATGTGAAGACTGCGTTCCTTAATGGGATCATTGGGGAAGAAGTGTACATTCAGCAGCCTGAAGGATTTTAGATCTTCAGCATTGAGTCGCATGTGTGCAGACTCAAAAGAGCGTTGTATGGGCTGAAGCAATCACCTGTGCTTGGTACACTCAGATCGATAGCTATTTCACTGGACATGGCTTCACCATGAGTGAGGCAGATGCAAACCTATACCAGATTGTGGTGGAGGGTAAGCTTTTAATAATTGTTCTTTATGTTGATGATTTAATACTAACTGGTGATGAGCAGTTGATACACTCATGCAAGGAGGACCTTGCAAAGGAGTTCGAGATGAAGGATATGGGTCTCCTTCATTATTTCCTTGGATTGGAAATATGGCAGCAATAAGGTGAACTGTTTGTGTCTCAAGGCAAGTATGCTCGGGAGATACTCGGTAAGTTTCACATGGAGGACTCCAAACCCATGGATACTCCTCTTCCAAGAAATTGGAGGAAAGAGGATGCTACATTGGCATAGGTAGTGGATGCCACTGTTTATCGACATTTGATGGGTTCGCTCATGTATGTAGTTAATACAAGACCGGACATATGCTATGTGGTGAACCAGCTTAGTCAAGCGATGGTTAAGCTTCCAAGCCCTTTTGGAAGGCGAACAAGCATGTCCTGAGATATCTCAAGGGCACATCTGAGTATGGCTTATGGTACAGACAGACGGATGAGGTGAAGTTGCATGGCTTCACAGATGTAGATTGGGTAGGCAACCCAACAGACAGAAAGATCACATTAGGAGGGGTTTTCAATATCGGATCTACAACTGTTTCTTGGTACAACAGGAAACAAATATCCGTGGCACTCAGTTCAATAGAAGCGGAATACATGGCAGCAAGTCAAGCTGCATGCGAGGCTATCTGGATGAGGAAGATCCTAGTCGGTTTGTTCGGTTCTCATTTAGATCCTACAGTGATTCATTGTGATAATCAGAGTTGCATCAAACTCTCGATTAATCTTGTATTTCATGATAGATCTAAGCATATAGATATCCAGTATCATCATATCAAATATTGTGTGCAGCGGAAGATCATGTTGCTTCAATACATTCCAACGGAAGATCGGGATGCAGTACATTCCAACGGAAGATCGGGGTGAAGGATAGTCCCTTTCTTGTTGAGAGGGAGTGTTGAGATTCAACAAGATGATTCACTAGGTGGGGCCCACAGGCTATTTTTAGGTGTATGTCTATTTTTAGAATGGTGAGCATATTCTAAAATTAGCAAGATGCTGATTCTAGATGGTTGAGAAAATTCTATCTTTGGATGAATTTCTATTTTTAGAAGATGGGCGAAGTCTATTTATAGATCGCTAATCTAAAAATAGAATGCATGTGGATTATTATTAGCCCTTAATAATAATCAGACAATAAATAGTAACTTATTCTCTTGGAGCACTTTATTTCAGTGAATAGATGTGGCACATCAGTGGGCTGAAGGAATTACGCAATTCCTAGGGTGGTTGGTGACTCATGCATAGAGGACTTCGTTATAACTAATTGTGGCAAGTTGTAATAGAGTTGGAAGAGTAGTTATGGGAGTTGTTATTTAGTTTAACTAAGTTAAGTGAGTTAAACTCAGTTGTGCTAGTTGTAACTAAAGATACACTTGTGAAAGATGAGTGAATTAATTAGTTAATTAATTCACAAGTAGTGTCTTACTTGCAACTGAAGAAATACAACAGTTAACTACTTGCATGTCAGATCCAGTGGAGAGATAGGTGAAAGGGTGTGATGGACTATTAGTTGTTACTATAGTGATGCATTCAATGCATCTACACAGACATTTGAGATGCTAATGAGGATTGCGCAGTCAAGGCAAGGCAAGATCAAATTCATTCAGGGATCTTCTTCATCAGGGATTGCGCAGTGGAGGCAGGCTATCAGGAGGCAAGAAATTGGTGCATAGATATGAAAATTTCTGCATGACAATGTGTGACGATTGTATATTGTACTGAGAGCTCTATGAGCTTAGCTTTGTATGAGATTGTTACATGTTCCATTGATATACATAATATATGATAGTTGGGATTTTTAGCTTTAAGCTTTCCCAGTAAAACATCTTGTTATGTGCGATTGATTTTGCTTCATATGTGTTTTGCAATTGATGATTTAATTTCCGCAAAGAATTAAGTGGAAGGATTCTGTATCTAACATAAGATTAAATTGTTAGATCAGGAGAATCCGGAAATACATTATTGTGTTTATAAATTTCTATAGTCCACAGCCATCCCTACGTAGTCCATAATCATCCCCACGTAGGACTACACATCTACTGCATAGAGGCAACACAGAGGGAGCTGGGGTTTCACCATTTCATATCCGGTTTAGCCAGGACTTGCAGTATGAGGTAAAACTCACTATACTTTTGTATGTCTTGATTTCTCTGTATTGGATAGCTAGCAAGGCATCCATAGATTGTATTCATAAACTGTTGCTTAATAATACAAACCCTCATATCCGTTGCATCGATTTTCCCGCATTGGGTTTTTCCGGGGACTTAGTCCAAAATAAAGGTGTCCTATGTGTGATTTATTTCTTGCTCAATTTCCTTGTTTCAAAATCATATTTAATTAAGTGTAGGCTCCTTCACTAGTTTACTTCAATAATTCATGATGAATTCTGAATTAATTTTGTAAATCTAATTTACATAATAGGAGAAGTAAATTCAAATAGCTGCAGTAGGATCCCTAAGATTGTCAGATCTAGGAATTTTCACAGTTGCGGGTGTGAAAGATCATTTCTCAGTGCTATTGTCAAGAAGGGAGACTGGAAGACCGGAAGTGTGTGGAGATTCCAACTTGGAGTCAATTCAAGTAACGTAAGGGCATAATTTTTTATGGACAATCTAATGCAATAAACACACATAAATGATTGAAGCCATTGGAAATATAAAAATAGATAAATTATTGAATGTGATTTGTGGTGGACATGGGTGGAAGGAAGAAACGAACCTGCTCTCTTTGTTTATGAAAGTCAAATGAAAATTCCAGTTGGATGTTGGATGAGATGGAAATTTGAAATGCAGAGATTGTAAAATTTGTGGAGTGATGAGTTTGAATGCACAAAAAGACATAGAAATGTGAAAATATTTGTTTTCTCAACACCAAACACATAGAGTCACACAATGGGAATTAGCTACCTACCTCTATGCCTCTTCTTTGAAAGTTTCCTCACTCTCTCCCTTCCCCATGCAGGCGCGATACACCCTTAATTACAGAGGGAAAGAGCCACATAATGGGGATTAGATGACTAGCTCTATTATTCAGATGTTACCTTCCTCCCTTCCCTCCCCACGCATATTACATATGCCCTTCCCCCCCTCCTCTGTATATAAACCTCCACTCCCCCCAAATCCATCCATCATTCACACCCACACTTCACATTTATTATATACACATTGATTGTATTTTTCTTCTTTGATTTCTTGATATTATCTACATCACAAGCTCTTCCATCATCTTCACACATTCCATTCCCAATCCATAATTTACATTGACACACCCCTTCACCTCCTCTTTGTTTTATTAGCCTCTTCAAAAACTCTTGTTTCTACAAATTTTGTACTGTGATTTTAGCATCACATGAGGCAATGATTGTGCTAAAATCCTTGGCAATGGACAATGATCGTGCTAAAATATGATCATCAAGTAATAATTTGATTTTCATTCCATCAAGCTCTACTCTTCCACTGCACTTATTATGCTAGCTATGTATTTTTCTCTTAGTTAAATTCAATGAAGCTAAGATAATATTATTATTCTTTGATGACGGGTTGTGGTATCCAATACAAGCAAGAGTATATGTTTTCCAAGAGTATCAGTTAACTTTAATGAAGCTAAGCTAATATTATTATTCTTTGATGACAGGTTGTGGTATTCAATAAAAGAAGAGTATCTGTTAGCCAAAATTGATATGCAAATCAAGTTGGTAGTGCCTGGAGAGATGGAAATAGGAGATAAAATGGCTTCGAAGGCCATGTATTGGTTGCAGGAGAGGCAAGATATTCTTAGAATCCTCAAGGAGAACCTACAGGTAGCCCGGAATTAGCAAAAGGTGCATGCATATCGGCATAGGTTGGAGTGTAGCTTCTAGGAGGGGGATGTTGTTTTCTTGAGACTCCAGCCATATATGCAATTGTCCTTAAAGAAGAGTGGCTATAAGAAATTAAAGACATGATGTTTTGGACCTTACAAAGTGATAAATAAGGTTGGGGAGGTTGCTTATGAATTAGAAATACGAGAAGAATGAAAGATTCACAATTTTTTCTATCTTTTTTTTTCCTTAAAAAGGTGCTTGGATAGCAAGTGAAGGCCACATCAAAGTTTCCACCACTTTACGAGGAAGGGCAATCGATACTCATTCAAAAAGAGGTCATGGATGTGAGAGAGGGAATTGAGGAGTAGAGTCATCTGGGAGTATTTAATTCGATGGCAGGGTTTGCTGGTGGAAGATGCTACATTCGAAGGTGAGTAGGTGTTGCACCATGCCAACATGCAGTTGCTCGAGGATAAGAAAATTCAGGAGGGGAGGACTGTAATATCCCTTTCCAACCCATAGAAGCATGGGAGGTTTGAAGTCATATCCTATTTGGATCCTATAGGCTATTGAAAGAAAAGAAGGGAGCCAATAGAATAAATTAATTTATAATTAAATAAAAGTGATGAAATTCACTTTAGAAAAATAAAATAACCCACATTCTTAATATCTTCAATATTTAATAATAAAATTAAAAAATAACATATAAATATATATCTTAAAAAAAATTTCATCATTCATTTTTTATTTGAAAAAATTATTAATAAAATTATAAAATATTATATAAATATATATTTTAAAATTTCACTAACCCTATTTTTAATATGAAAATTCTATGAACTTAAATTAAGAATAAACATAATTACACATCATAATTATAATTTTGATATGGAGTAGGTAAGGAATATTGTTTATAATTTTTTTATTTTTTTTAGTTATATAAGTGATTAAGTAAAATTGATGTTAACACTTCACGACGAATAATAAAGTTGAATTCACTAATAATGTATAAGATAAATAAAAATGATTAATGAATATTTATATTACATGTTAATTTATAAAAATATTATACATATTAATTAAGGAAAATTTTTCTCTCTCACTTCGAGGAATTTAGTCAGGATGTGGATCCTAACATCCACTATATCTAACCACCCAAGGCAACTCCAATTGACACACACACACATATATAATTGATTGGACTTAAACATGGTATGAAAAGACATTTTTAAATAAAGGATATAATATAAATAAATTGATACATTTTTATTTTATAAACCAATCTAGATCCATCTTAACCTTAGATCTATTAAGCACCAGTAGGGATCAAATCTCTCGAGGTGCAAACATCTTTTTTGAGTGAAAAACTTGAGAAAAGTATTATAATAAAGTATTTAGGAATTGCAAATTTATATAAAACAACATATTATGTATTTTTAATAACAATTTATAATGCCTTATTAATGTAATATTCTTTAGTTCATATATATATATATATATATATATATATATATATATATATATATATATATATATATATATATATATATATATATATATATATATAACAAATTTTTAGAATTATATATAATATATGCATAAGACCTAGATTATATGAAAAATAAACGAATGAATGTTGATAATGCAAAACTAAGCAAGGTTGGTCATCATAAACTGAATATTTCCACAATTATTCATATTTGTAGAAGATTTCCAGATGGAACTGTGTATAAGATTTTTATCCTATCTGACATTTCAGCTGGACACTCCGCCCATCATTAGGAACCAAAGAGTAAAGGATTAGAAATCAAAACTCTTTGTGACATGATGAGTGATGATGTATTGTATGTTCTTCATACACAATATAAAAATGAGGATGAGGATGAGGATCCATCTCTAGTGTTTCGCGTTATCTCTTCTTGAACCAAGTCAGACCACAAACACTCCTACTCTGGTAGCTTCTGCCTCCCATTTACTGAATCCTGGTAGTTGTGCCAGCTCTTGGGAAGGCCTATAAGAGCTAGGTTGACCATATCATATTTAGAAATTGTAACACCAACACTTCCAAGCTCATCCCGACATTGTGTGAACTTGGTCAAGTAATTTGGTATTGTGTCACCCTTGTCCATCTTGATTTTCCTGAGCTTTTTCTTCAGTGCCAACTTCCTATGGTCACTGTTGTTCTGAAACAAATATGTTAAGGCCTTTCACATTGCATATGTAATTTCCTTTCTATGGAGGTTCGAGACAATATTATCTCGAACACCTTCTAGTAGAATCATTCTCGCCTTTGCTAAACACTTCTTCCACTTTGCTAGATCATGTGCATCAGTTGGAGCTAGTTTCGAGATGTCCTTATCAACGAACTCCTTCAATCTGTTGTCTTCCAATACTGGTTCCATCTAGTCTCTTCAGGCAATGTAATTCGAGCTACCCTCAAGGGCATACTCAAGCCGCATACCATAGAATGACATCCTGATCCTGCT
Source organism: Pinus albicaulis (assembly GCA_034641835.2). Classification (NCBI taxonomy): domain Eukaryota; kingdom Viridiplantae; phylum Streptophyta; class Pinopsida; order Pinales; family Pinaceae; genus Pinus; species Pinus albicaulis. The sequence goes on from CM076576.1 coordinate 931,545,109, forward strand.
GCTAGCTCTGAAGAAGAGATCTGCAAAACTTGTTCCTTCTGCAAGTACAAACTCGTATTCTTCTCTTCTATAGTGATTTCAACTCCCATACCATATAGAAATTCCTTGTAGATTCAAACTTCTAATTGTAACACTAGAAAATTTGGTGCAATTTCCGACGGCCAAATCGTCGCTATTTCGACACATAGTCGTCGCAAGAGCGACATTTCGAGGACGGGAAAAATGTAGTTTGTCATGCCATTGCAATTCCGACGCATTTACAAGGTGTCGCAGTACCGACACCTTTTCTGTCGCTTCCAAACACGCATCTCTCTTCCGACGTTTCCCAAACCGACATTTGTAAAGTGTCGCCATTTCGACGAAATTTGGTCCGACGTTTTTAACGTCACTCTTCCGACGTTTGTAAAGTGTCGCCATTCCGACGAAATGTCGTCCGACATTTTGAACGTCACTCTTTCGACGTCTTTATACTGTCGCTCTTCCGACGTGTCTAAACTGTCGCAATTCCGACGCCGTACAAAAGTGTCAGAAGACCGACGTATTGCAAAAGTGTCACAAGATCGACGCTTTCCAGAAGCGTCGCAATATCGATGCCAGGAAGAACTGTCACAATTCCGAAGAAATGTGGTCCGAAATTTTGAACGTCGCCCTTCCGACGTCTTTGTGCTGTCACTCTTCCGACGTTTCTAGAGATGTCGCAATATCAACGGACGTCACAAGACCGACGAAAATGGAAATCGTTCAAAACGTCAGAAGAGCGACGCTTACAAGGCGTCGATATACCGACGGCGGTTTCAATTAAAAAAAAATGAAACTTTAAAACAGGACAGTAAATCTCCAATATTTGTTATCACAATAAGAAATCAATGATCAGTGATCATGTCAAATTTTCCTCGTAGCGTGACGGGTCTAATAAATTTTATTGTAAAGGTTGCTGGCCAGTGACAACTGTAGCATTGAAGGAAATGAATTAAAGAAAATTAATGAGGCTGCGAACTCCAAGACAACTGGCAACAACCCTGATAATTTTCCTTACCAACTTCCAAGTTGTGACTCGGGCTTCAGACTCCAGAGCTAAGAATTTTCTTTTCATCGTGTTGGAGAAGAGAACTGCAACCTGCAACAAAAGAGCAATTCCTCAGTCTCACTGCTCAAGACTCGGAGTCATTCCTTGCTAACACGGTATGTGGAAATTTTGATAAGATAACTTTCTTCACCCTCGTTTTTACTAAATTTATTCTTTTGAAAAGGGCCTGGTTCCATTTCAGAAATTTTCAACTTTCAACTTCTAGAATTTGTACATATGATTTTTGGACTGAGGTTTTGTTATTAATGAGGAGATAGTGTCTTGGTTCTATCTGTATAAAATAATTGCCTCTTTTTTTTCTTCATGTTCAGGGATTTTGATTTTATCAAACCCTATCTCTCTTTTAAGCATGCCTGCAAATTAATATATTCCAGGAATGTACAATTTTCCAGGCTTCATGTACAACATATTGTATCAACTATATTTTAACAAGTGAGCTGCATGCCCATATGGTGTTACAGATTACAGGGCTTCATTTGGGGAATAAATGATAAGCCTGGCAGCACTAAATCCAAGTAATTCCCCTCATCCCTTAAAAGACACCTCTAAATATAACTAGAAATTTCAAATAGTTAGTAAAGGAAAAGTACAAAGATATAACAGATATGTGTTGAGCCAAAAACTTGTGCATTCACAACAAAAATGGGATGGATAAAACTTAAAAACAATTATGGACTTTGACAAAAAATCGTCTTATGCATACAAAATGAAAGAAGCATTGGCATACTACTATGTTTACAAATTTAAGGACAGGCGGAGTGAGTCTCCGGGCAACACAGTTTCATGTGGAGACCCTAGATCCTTGTACCCACAATATCTAGTGACTTAAAAAAAAGATTTCCAAAACAATGCCTTTGCTATGCATGTAAGAACACCACCTGTATAATGAGGGAGATGTAATATTTTCTGAGAAGCATATTTATACAAAGTGGTCCAAGATTGTGTATTTATGGAAGATACAACTGATTTTGGCATGACACATGTATCCAAGATTTCAATGTGGCCTTATTTCAGAGCCCATTGATGATTTACTATGAAACCTAAACTTTCAAAACAAACACATTGAAATCACAGGATCTCCATCACGAATATCATAAATATTAATTGTCTTTTGGGCACTGGAAGTAGATACCATAAGAGGCCCACATGGCCTGTACCACCAATTTTGATTCTCTGGCACAACATTTTCAAAGCCAAAATTTCTCCCCGAGACATCCCTCTCTGCCAAAACTGGAGAGATGGTACTAGACGTTGAAGTGAAGGCCTCTGATTCAGTATGGAATGCCATAATGTCTTTATTATAAAATTCCCATGAACAGAAACCTAAGTCCAATGTACAATCTGCAGATGCTACCACAACATATTTACCAGAGCGACCATCTAAACCAGCTGCTTTGATCAACCAGCAATCACCCCACATGTTTGGGGTAAGCCCATATGAAGCTTTATATTTAGCCTTCTCCTGGAGATTGGAAAAAAACAATACTGAGTATTACTCATACATCAACTGCCCTTTATGTTAAGGGAAAATTTAAAGAGTGCATAAATATTCTTGAAATCCCAATCATAGTTTCTAGAAAATTTCAACATTATTTGAAATGAACTACATCCTATTTAAACTACATCAAATATTTAGGCAAATCATTTTTTTTAAATAGAAATTGGTGAATTTTATTTCAAATATAGAAATTTAAACCATGAGAATAATCTAACCCCTAGGTTTTTCCCTATTTCTAATAGAAAATCCCAAAATGTATAAATTATAACACCCATAAACCCCAAAATTAAGTACAATAATTAAAACCTCTACACCTCTGAATTTGCTATATCGTGAAAAGAGCAGCATCCATCATCACGAGAAAGCAAAACCGATTCTCCTTCTGATACAAACCAGCCTGCAGTAGATGTCTTATGGCTGAGTTGATTCAATCAATCACAGGAAACCTCTTCATTTTCTTCAATATTTCCAAAATGCGCTGGTGTGTTTTCCTGATCATCATCAAAGTCCATATTTTCATCACATTGAATTAGTTGGGGTTCATTACGATCAAATCCAGTGCCTATTTCAGAGCTCCGGACATCCAATCCAATATTGTAACTACCATACCCGTTCCCATTAGAGATTGTAAATCTTGCTTCTGGCTTTAATTCGGTAAGTTCAAGAGCACTAGAACTGGATTCAGTTGATTTAGACTTGGTATAGTTGTCCTCTAATTTTTATTCCGATACAACACTAACTTGTGCTTCAATGCAGACAGAAATTCTGCAGCAATGGGATCTTCATCTATGGGGCTTATGGATCTGCCCTCAAAAGCATCCCGAATATCTGATTCATTTTCATTCAATTGATCATGAAAATCCACCCTCGTCTTCAGCACAACAAGCTGAATTGAAGGCCGGTTTTTCAGCAATTTATGGTGGGGGTAAAGCCTGTCTTCCAAATCTTGACTATTTAAGCGTTTAATTTTTTTTTCAGAGACCTGACCATAGAATCAAATGAATCCTGCGAATCCTGAAAAATAATAAACAATAGTAAGGCCATTATTTATTGGTTTGAAATAATAAACAACATGCAACAAACCCGCATAATTAGTAAATTATTTAAAGACAATGTTGGCAATATGTTTCCTGTATCCTATTATATGATTGTCCATGATGGAAAGCTCTATATTTAATGGAGAATCGATATAAATAAGGACGAGTTAATTCATGTGTGAACATATGTATGCATCCTGATGAAGGATAATTGACATCCGTAAGAAACCCTGTGCTCTGTATGTTGATCGAGGAACCGATGTTATTACGGTTGATAGTGTATCCAAACTGGTAGACAGTGGAGTTATATATATTCGTTAAATATATGATGGAAGGGTCTACGCTATTAGTAAGGAGCTGACTGGCTTTCATGGAGAAAGGAACGAGGAGCGAGAGAAAACCAGTTATAACGCATAAGAACTAAAACAGAGTATTTGGCATTGAACTTTTGGTGGAACACGGACTAACCCTTTGGAATCATGAACGGAACCTGGAAGGAAAGAGGTGGAACATAACAAACGGAAGCGCAACGGAACCCTGCGTGGAAGAGCGGAACCATGACCGAGTAAACAGTAAAGGTGGTTTGTGGTTTCTATCGCACCACCTTCGACGGGCAAGCAGTTTTCAAGAGGTTGGGAGAGATTCCATAGAACGCGCGACACGCGTCCTTGTGCAACTCCACAAAACCGCTTGTCACTGTGCGCCATTGTGCGTTATTGCTCGACCCAGGATGCCCAGCGATATTGATAAGCACCGTCGATCTGGGAAGGGGTCATCGGACGGTGTTCATTTGCTATAGATGTGCGAAAGTTACCCAAGGTACGGCGCGCCATCGTGCGTTATCATCCGTGCATCATCAACGAACGATATCCATCAGATCATCTGATGTCGAGCGATGTGTTCTCCGCCGTCGGATGGAAACGATCGTAAGAAATGGGCCCCAGTTTTTTAAATTATATTGATTGGGCCGTCGATTATGTATGTGGGGCCGGAACCAAAGGTCTATTTAAAAGCCTTTTGATAAAAGCGTTGGTTATTACTATAAAGTTCTATTATATATTTAATTGCCAAAGGTTGTGAATAGTATTTATTTATCAAATTCCACGAATTTGATAAATAAAATAAAGAAAACCATCAGCGGCACGTTATTGGTACTTTACCTTGGCTATAGTGTTATTGTGCGGAGATAGAGATTACCTTTGGGACAATTCGAGCATGCAAGAACAAAGATCGGGATTTCAATTTGAATTGGTTCGACTTTTAATAATACCATTAGCAATTGAATGGTTTTGACCCATGGTTTCAATAAAGGCGAAAACTATATAAGGTGATGAGAATCATAGTATGAGGTGTGCATGCAGAGGCATTGTAAATAAAAATCTCTTTATGAGATCTGCATGATCGAACTTTGTTGTCTGATAACGCTGAATCCATGATGCACCTATGGAGTTGATCGAGGAAATGAAAAAGCTCTAGGAAGATCAGCAAAGAAATAATAAAGATCTGAAGAAATAATAAAGATCTGATGCAAGTCTGATGAAGAAATTGAAGAAATTCGGTGGATTTGAGGGTTGAAGTCTTCTGCATAGAAGTGGAAGCTTTCTGCCAGTTCAAGTTGGTGTTAAATCAGGGGGTCGAAGCTCCCTTCCAGGAGAGGCTGGAGAACGAGAGAAGGTTGAAGCCTTCTGTAGGTTGGTGCCTGCGTGCTGGTATGAGTCTGCGCCAACACAAAATTGTAAGATGTTTTCTTTATAATAAATATTGAAGACTAAGACGACAGCAGGGGTGGTTTTCTCCCAAATTGGGTTTCCACCTTAAATACTGGTGTTCATATGTGTTCCTTTTGTGTAATGGCTTATTCTGTTATTTCTTTTCACATGTTTACTAAAAGAATGATGCAATAATCTAAGTAAAGAATTAACAACATAATAAGATCTCTGGTGAAAAGTTTTCAGTCAGCCCTAAATACTGATTCACCCCCCCTCTCAGTATTTTTCCCAACATACAATAATTCCTACATATAAAAATATAAAGCTATAACATACCAGCTCATACTAGAACATAACATCTGTATCAATATTCTTCTTCCGTATCTTCTTGATCTTCATCCAACTGATCAACATCTATATCAACATCTGATTCAGAAACGGTGTTGAAATGATCGACCATGTCATCATCATCATCAATTATGTCATTTTCAATAATATCCTCATCGACATCATCATCAATAATTGTTGCCTCATCTCCTATGCCTGGTTTATCTTCTAAGATATCTTCTTCGTCTGTCAATTCATCTTCCTGCTCATCTGCCACTGCATCATCTTCTTCTTGATCAATATCATCTTCTTCCTCTACAGTATACTCTACTGGCCTTCCTCTTGGATCATATCTAATAGCAAATGACCATTCGTTCTCACCTGGAACCTCTGAGTAAAATACTTGTTCGCATTGGCTTGGAAAAACATAGCGATCTTTTCCTGCTTCAAACTGCGATGTTTTAACCATTGGAAATCCATTGTCATGTTGAATAAGTGTTCTATCATCATCACATACATTCATTCATAGTCTATACCATTTGATGTCGAACAAAACTATTTTGAAGGAATTAAAGTCACTCTCAACTATATCATCTAAGAACCCACAATATCTATTTTCAGATTCTTGAGGATGTCTGTCACTCCTGGAGGAAACATTAGTGACCTAGAATATTGCAGTTATCCCACTATCAGAAGTTTTCCTATTATCATCCAATTGTTTAACGCGAAATTGATGACCATTGCACCACATAGCCTTGTGGTGTTTCAACTGCAATATGCCAAACATGAAAAAGATGCATTCTCAATTAATAATTAAACATATAATTTACACAGCATGAAAATTAACTGAAAAATCAAACTTCTTGTCACATTATAAATATAGTATAAAATAATTAATGAATAAAATAGGTGAATTAATTGCTTACCTTTCTATCTTTCAAACCATATGCTAAATCGATTTCCCTGTCTGTAACGTTCCCATATCCACTACGATACGCTTCTCTAATCAATTCAGACAGTAGTTGCCATGATAACCTACCGTCGTTATGTGCTTTACATGTTTCAATCCATTCACTCATCCACTCAAGATTGTTTGCAATGTATAAAAGTAGTGCCTCATAATCTTGAGCACCTGAATAAAAAAACAATAATTCACCAATATTAATAAATATTACTTATAACCATGGTAAATTATATTAATTAATAAACTATGAAAGAATAAGACCTAAATGAATACAATGATCATATACATGATGTAAAAAAATGAAACATTATATGTATTATACATAATAAATCTTTTACCTCTCACTTTCTTCATTCTACCTTTTCCCAACAGGTGCTCCACTTCAATTTTTTTGATGGAGTTCACATCCCAAATGCAATCCACCGCCTTCATGGCTAGCGCAGCTAATATAGGAAGATAATGACTAATATACACCATGGATTGATATACCACATATCCCTCCACCATAGAACCCTCAGGTCGTGCTCTTTGTCTAACCAAAGCCTTCAAGGATTTCAGGTGCCTCTCAACCATCCACATTGACCTTGTGTGTACTGGTCCACACATTTCAATCTCCTCAACTTGGTGTATCAAGTTGTGTTCTTGTTCATTGAAAAATGTTGGAGGTAGATACTTTTTCATTTCACACATTAGCAGAGGAATTTCTCTCTTCCAATACTTTATTTCATCTTGATGGATTTCTTTCAATGAAAACCATCTGCAAATCATTATGCAAGGTTATTTCAATGAAACATAATATATATTTCATTACAAGTAAATTAATACATCATTTCATTAAGTACGAAAAGAAATTGTAGCAATTAGATTTTGCGCATAAATCAAAACTACTTACCTCATGTATTTACTAAGACCATATATAACTTGTTTGACATTGTTGTCGAAGTCGTTTGGGAGAGATACAGGTAGAACATACTATAACAATAAAAAATGAATCGTTATTGGTTTCCAAATTAAAAAGAAAAAAGGAAAATTTAAAATATGTATTCAAGCAATAACATACAAAAACGTATACCAAAAAAATTACCTTAACAAAGGTATGCCAATCATGTGTTTTCACCCCACTAAAGTCACCTTTCTTCGTTAATATATTATTTATGTTTGAAGCAAAACTCGTTGGAAATTTAATTCTTCTAATGACCTCTTTTACATCATTTATTTTTTGTTCTGTTAATAACCATGGAATATTATTATAATTTCGACCTCCATTGTTATTTGATCCGTCGATCACACTTTTCATTGCATGATTTGATTTCTCAATGTCAGCACAAATTTTGTCAATTTTATCTCTCTCATGTGCACCATCTATGGTTCGCCATAACATTTTTGTCACATTCTTTCCGAAATGCATTGTATCAAACAAATGAGCTCTGAGCTATTTTTATGGTCCTCCAAGAAAGGTACCTGTTAATCACGATAAGGATAACATTTCGTCCTTATGGAAGTATTGTACTAGTACTCTTCATTGTGATTGTTGTACCTTGATATCAAAAGAATAAAATAAATTTGAATAATATTAATTATAAAAATACAATAAAATAAATTCATTAGTTAAACAAAATTCAAATACGTGTATAAATAAATAATATATATATATATATATATATATATATATATATATATATACACAAATTACGTACCAGTTGCTTGACGATTATTAATTCTGTTATATTCCAACATCCACAACTGAGGTGTCATTCTTCGTGTTTTTAATCTAGTTTCTTCTTTATCATTGAAAAGATGTTTTTCAGTAGTACGATACTTATGGTTCCTAGAGAGGAAGTGCCTAAACTCATCAAACACCATCTTTCTTAAGTCTGGCGAATGACAATACTTCATCTTAGGGCCACAAACTGGACATGCAAATCTACCCTTTGTTTGAAGACCTACAATAGATGGATCAATAACAATTAATATACTATGAGATCATTTTTAAAACATGCAATATGGTATATCTAATTTAGATAATTATGTATTATATTAAAGTGCAATGAAATATTACCTACCATAAACATGTGTTAGTCCTGGGGCATCATGAATTGTCCATACAAGCATTCCACAACTTTGAAATCTCTTCTGCTTGATGGGTTTAGTGATGTCATACATAGTGATGCCATGCCATAACTATATTAGCTCATCGATAAGAGGCTCAATATATACATTCATATCTTTGACCTGGTACTTACCTAATTGTTCAAAATTACGGTACATAATAATTACTCCCACGATATATGTATATATAAGTAAGTAAATAAATAAAATATATATTTATGCAAACAACGAGAGAAATGAAAATGTTACATTCAAAGAAATAATGTATCAAATACCTTGAATAATCATAGTCAACATTATGTGCTCCCTCTTTATTGACATCCAAGGAGGAATTTTATTGTTGATAACGAAAATAGGCCACACTGAGTAAGTAGATCTAAGCTCTCCGAATGGATTAACACCATCAGCTGCCAATGAAAGCCTGACATTACGAGGTTCATTTTTAAAATCTACATATTTTTCCTCGATTTATCTAAATGCAGAACCATCTGCAGGCATTCGAAGAACACCATCTCCACTTCTATTCTTTGAATAGTAATCCATAAACTGTGCTATGCTGTTACACCTGAACATTCCCTGCAAACGTGGAATTATGGGAATATGACAAAGAACCTTTTGAGGCACCTTTTTGGTTAGTTGATCTGTTTGATATCTACTGGTACCACATTTCGGACATTCTATTTTCAACGCATGTTCTCTGTAATATATAATATGATCTTTAGGACATGCATCTATAGTGTTATATTCCATTCCAAAGTGTTTCATAATAGCACTTCGATCTCGATATGTTCGAGGTAAAGTATTTGGCGATGGTAACAAATATTCACCCAACAATATACAACATAAACAAAAACTAGTGTCTTGTAAAGATTATTAATCATATATATATATATATCATAGTTATTAAAACCGAAACCGGTGACCGGACCAGTGGAGCTAATGAACCAGGTTTCGAACCGGAACCGGTCTAACCGGTAGCGGTCAGATCTCAATGAACCGGTTTTAAAAAAAATACATTAAATAATTATTTTTTAATAAAAAGGAAAACTATTTTTAAGATTTGCAACCATGATTCCAAGCCAATAAAGACAAAATATGAAAATTTTGCTCATTTATATACCATGAAAAGGTGAATATATCAAAATGGCATCAAATGCAATACATATCATCGAAAAATACATAAGCAAACTTGTTGAAGTAATGTATCAGGTTTCTCTTATATTATTCACTGTGTTTTATTGTTGAGTTAATATTATAATATACAATCTGTCCCTGCTCAGATCTGTTGTCAATTCATTGTATCAGCCTTAAAGACAATTCTGGGTTCAGTATATATATATCAGACCAGCATTTTGAAGATCTTGTATTCTTCATTATCTATGTTTTCTTGGCAATAAATTTCTAGAAAAACATCTACAACACTTAGAGGTATTGAATTGGTTTATGAAACGCACTATTAGTGCTATTTGTAACAAGTTGAGAGAGCATTACAACTTCAGTAGTCTTCTCACAATGTGTTTGACAAAATTTATCACTGAAAAGATTCATTAAAACCCAGAAAACTCAGTAGCCAGTTTAGTGCATTTCCAAGCGGGAATTTTCTAGTGGTCAATTTATTATTGCCAGTCACATTTTCATTAGGTTGTATGTTGTTGTCCCTTGAGTGATGTCAGACCATTTGCATCAGTCTTGATGCCATGATCAAATTTCTTGTATGCTGTGTGAAATGTTTTGTATTTATGCTGCTGCTATGTGTGAGCAGAGAGAGAGGGTCTGACAGTTCCTAGCTGAGTGTGAAATAAGGTTGCTGCTGATTGTTTTGAGAACATAAATTGTCATCAAGTACACTTGATGAGTTGCATGCTACCAGGGATTTTATGCTAGCCAGCCTTGTATTTATCAGTCATCATGTGTATTGTTGCTACTATAAGGTGTTGAGTATGAGTTATTAGACAAGTTTGTTTCTAGTATAATAGAGGAATTTGCAGCTCATGGAGGAGACAATGAGGAATTTTCAACTCATGGAGGAGCACCTAACCGGCCGGTTAAGTACGGAACTGACTGGTTTATGCATAAATTGACCGGTTCCTTACTTAACCGGCCAACCGGCCGATTAGGTCCTGTTAACCGGCCAAAACAGGTGAGAATAGGCTATTGACCGGGTTGCAAGGCCGGTTCCAACCAGCAGCCGTCCTGATCGGCCGGTTTTGATAACTATGATATATATATATATATATATATAAGTTATTATTTTACACATTTATTACAACTAAAAAAAGGGAAAATAATCAACATTTACATATATGTGATCATATATACATATTGCATACCTTAGGAGTTGTGTCATACATCTGTTCGACAAATTATTCATAACCTTTAAGTTCACCAACAACAATAGCAGAGAGCTGGTGAACTTAAAGGTTATGAATAATTTGTCGAACAGATGTATGACACAACTCCTAAGGTATGCAATATGTATATATGATCACATATATGTAAATGTTGATTATTTTCCCTTTTTTTAGTTGTAATAAATGTGTAAAATAATAACTTACATATAAGTTATTATTTTACACATTTATTACAACTAAAAAAAGGGAAAATAATCAACATTTACATATATGTGATCATATATACATATTGCATACCTTAGGATTTGTGTCATACATCTGTTCGACAAATTATTCATAACCTTTAAGTTCACCAACAACAATGTAGCAGAGAGAAGAGTTGCATTTGAGTGTTCAAAAATTCGTTCACTTGACCTTTCAATCAGAGGTACATCATAAATACCGCCACTGTTATCTCCACCATCATCATCTGACTCACCATACAAGTCTTGGAGCATTTGATTTGTCCCATCATTAATGTGAACTGTCTCATTACTGTCATCATGATCTACCTCCATGGGACCATTAAAATTACCTTCATCATTCGCTTCATGTTCTTCACCTTGTACAACATCATTTCCAATACTAATATTTGCTACAATATTCTCTTGTACTGGTGCAACATCATCTAATCTACTACTATTTTGCTGTGGAAGCTGGTTGATCATCTGCAAAAAGTTGGGGGGCAACTGTGCCTTTATGAAAATTACAAACATTAATAATTAAACATTAGTGCGCATATAAAAAATATTAAAATAATATAAAATTTTACAATATAATCAAAATGAAGATAGATAATTAATTACCACGAGATGACAGTCATTCGATCCACCATCAATGTGCCCATATTTCCTACAATGCACTGTTGTTGTTGCTATTAAAACTCTAACATTATTTCTCATACAACATTTTTTACAAGGGCAATAAACTCTGCCATCACCCCTTTCACCCTTTTGAATTTTTTTTCTAGCTCCAATGTTTTCTTCCATTGATGCAAATTATCCTATAAAGAAAACAATAAATCTCTCTCAATGGTGTAGAAAACCCAAGACTTGTTGAACTCAATGGGAGCTCAATATATAAAGCAAAAAGAAAATAAAAGTGGGCATTTTACAAATTGTGAGCTTTTTAAAAAATGTGGGATTTTTACAAAATTGTGGGCTTTTTACAAATTGTGGGCTTTTTTTATTCTTAATGCATTTTCTATATAATACTAAACAAATTTGTCCAAAATTTCATATGCAAACTATAGTCTCTACTACGTTTGGAAAATTGGAGGTTTACAAAAGATAAACTGCGAACAGAATTGTACCACTATGATAAGAAGTTGTTAGAAGCATTCCTTCTTCTTCACAAACGTGGAACTACCTTAAGAATGCTTATGGTTGATATAAATATTAGAGCATGGCAGTTAAATGTAGTAGTTATGCTAAAATATTGAATAACATCTTGAGAGTGTTCTTCAGATACTGTACAAATGTACCAAATTAAGGTTGTACCATTACTAAAGATAAATGGCCAAAAATAGTCAATTTTGATATCGTGAAGTTACGTATTTCTCGGCAGAAAACTGGGGATAGGATGGAAAATATGAGAGAACTAAGTTTCAAGGACTAAAAAACCAAGGCAACATAGTTCTACCTTGAATCAGAGACAAAACAAAGCTGCCCAAAAAAGTGTTTGAGAGCACCCATTGAAGCTCCTATATATAGCAAAGTCAACATTTTCCTATTGAACAAGTTTGTATGGTCAAAGCCACAGCAAGATCAGATAGCCATGATCCTAAATGAGAACCAGAGCCAAAGCTAAGACAGATCCACGTTTAGCAGAACAAGACAGCCATAGCAAAGGATTTGACCACAGAACCAGATCATGAGAGATAGCAAGATTCTTGCTTCCACTGTGGGAATGTAGAAACTGTACAAGGGCTTTGCTTCCAGCAGATTTCATTGTGACAGTAATTTCTATGCTGTTGTAAGCGCTCATTAGTAGAATCTTAAAGCCATTCCGGAATTCTTTTAACCTGGAGAGGGTTTTCTGTGGTTATAAATCCTCATGTTCAAATTCCATTGTCGATTGGTTGTGTTTGATATTATGGTTTTACTGTCCGCAGTTGAATTTTCGCACAAAAAATTATCAGTCTAAAGCGGAGCAATTTTGCGATGTTTCTTTTGCTTCCTATTGTGAAGTATTTCGCTCAGAACTCTACTCGTTGTAACAGAGGTCTTGGGCATAGAACAGGGGACTTGGGTTTTTTGGAATCAAACTTTAGGTTAAGATGCTCATCTGAAGAATGGCACAGTGAGCCTTAGCATAGAGTTGGGAGTACCAATTTGAAGTGCAGGTAGGGCATTGTACAATAGACCAGTTAGATTTCTGGACCCTAATACAAAAGTTTCTTCTTCTTTCAAAACGTGTTTCTCCTTTTCTGTAACCAATGTGGGTCCTGTTCTTGTTTCAATTGGGGATGGATGAGCATTTGTTATTGCTCCAGATGATCACACTCTGGGTAGCCCTCGAGGCTATTTGGGGGTGATGAGTCCAATAGGTCTCAATGAACTGTTGCCCTCGCTGGGGAATACTATTGCAGTGGAATTTGATACTATTTTGGATGTTGAATTCCACGATCCTAATGGAAACTAGTACCTTCAGCTCCAGTACCTGTTCACAAAAGAGGGTGCCATAGTCATTCATGCGTGCAGAGAGGGTGAATTGCAGGCATTGCAACAGGAGGTGTTGTTGTTGTTGCATTGGCCACTAGATTGTTTATCTGGTTCTGTTACAAGCACAGAGTATTGAAAAGGACAGACAAATTTAGTTCATATATTGTGAAATTGCCTCGGAAATTCACCTACAAAGAGCTCAGCAATGCTACGAAAGAATTTTTTTGAATGTGATTGATAATCGATAATTGCAAGCAAGGGTAATCCCCTTGTGAAACCCAAATTTCTGAGCATTTTCTAAAACCTGATGACGGAGTCATTGTAATGAACAAGCACCTAGGTTCATATTACATCCAAATCTACCAAGCACCAAGATCTATAAAAAAAAATCCACAGTATCTGCGAACTAAGAAGAAGAGGCAGAAAATGTATTTTGCTTACCTGTTCGAATAGTGGTTGGGGTTTACCACGGCAAAAATTTTACAGAGCCCATGTAGCATTTCGTATCATTGAAATTCTGGCAGTATCATTCAACTGGGCAAGCACCTACCTCGGAGCTCCATGACTGAGGGCAAGATCCCTAAATGATGCAGAGTCTCCAGCAATATTTCCCAAAGCCTTACACGAACACCAATTGAACTCAAAGTTGGGTAGTAGTTTTTTAAATCAAATTCCAAAATTACAGACATATAAAGATAGTTGGGAAGAATAATTTTATGCCTCTAAAATGAACGTGCTACCTGTTATCGAACATTATCATTCCCAGAGGTAAGAAGTTCCACAAATATAGGCAGTGCCCCGTAATCAATCACAAACTTTGTATTCTCAGAGGCTCCAAAAAAACCCAAATAGGGTCAACCCTACTACAGGAGGAAGGGCCTGCAGTAAGAACTTACCATTTTGCAAGAACTGAGGGCGAATGTTGTTCTGCAAAAGCTAAGGGCGAATGCTGAGGGCGAATGATGTTCTGCAAGAGCTGAGGGCAAATGCTGAGGGCGAATGCTGTTCTGCAAGAGCTGAGGGCGAATGCGCACATGATATCAGACGTTAATGTAGTTTTTAAAAAGATCATTTTTATGTAGCACGCATTTGAATTTTAGCATTTCAAATCATTTTTATTTACATTTGATTTTTGCATTTCTAATACAAGTGACAAACAAATTTCTACAAGAGGTTGAAATTTTTACTAGATAGCCATGAAATACTAATTAAAATGGCTTTAAATGCAAGTGGAACTTCAAAATAAATGTAATTGAAGGTTCTCTCCACTAAATTTTTGCAAAAGTGCTTACATTATTTAAGTTATATAGGATATTTTTTTGTATTACACAATCAAAATTAAATAATGAAATAGTCGGGTAGTCTTATTGTTTAAAATTAGGACACAATATTCAAATGGTGATGAAGTTTCATGTGATGATTAACTGACCATATTCTCCTTTCCTATCCTTGAAAAACTATACAAAGTTCCTTGTTGCCACATGAAACCCTAACTCATGTAGCAGAATAGGACCAGTCCTCCATTTTGCCTGTCATAAGGCATTTTGCACATATTTGACGACTAGAATTTGCGGATTCCCGTTTTCCATGAGGTGCTAGGAAGGATAGAAGACTTAATTTTGATGTTTGAAATTTTTTCAAAAATTTTCCTACGCCCTTTAATTTCCACTTACCAATAATTTTGCAACACTAGTCCTCTTCGCAATTGCAAGGCTGTACTCAAAAAGTAAGGAAAGTTACTTTTTTGGCTCACTCAATGATCCAGGTGGATACTGGTGGCCACTCGCCTATTCCACTTGGGGCCCCACCATTGTCTCTTTCAGTTTTTCAGTTTCGGCACAACTTACTATTTTTAGCAGTTTTTCGGGTCCTGAACTTCCGAAGCTGTTTTGAGGCCCTAAACGATGTTTTTTGGGCATCGCGCCTCCAACGAATATCATTCTGTATCATTCCATTCTGAAATTATATTCGTGGCGAAAGTATTAGTCATTGGATAGATCTTTCTAACGATGTATCATGTGCATCAAACATAGATAGTATGCCAAAGTTACGTCCCTGGGAAGTTGAAACACCAATTTACCCAAATGAGGCCCATAGTTTTGGCGCTTCATCTCCTAGGGTTAGGTTTTTGGATGTTTAGGGTTCTCCATTGTTTCTCAATAATAAATAGGCCCTCGAGCCTCATTGTAACTCAGTTCAGAGGCCTGTAGCCGCCACATCTCTCCTCAGAGATAGCTACCAACGCCCTAGCTAGTTTTATTTCCATTCTGTCTATAAGCAAATTTCAATTCTTTGATATTAATAAAATGAAGTGTTATTTCCGATGCATCTCTGTATTTATGGTTATGTGTTTATTCTGTTGCGTTCTCGCATAAATCTGGATCAGTGGTATCAGAGCGGTTTGCTTTTTCTCGATCCTTCTTTGCATGTCCCCAACGAGGTCGGGGTATAAGGAGTTAGGGCTCGATCTGGTGGAACCTTTGCAAGATCAGCCTCGCAAACCCCGACAGACGCCCATGAGGGACAAAAAGAAAGATGAGAGAGCAGGAGATCCTATCAAAATATTGCTTGAGGAGGCCCTCAAAAAACAAAGAAACGCGATGATGGATAACTTTGCCCATATCCTTCAACGGTTGCCCACCGGTGGCGCATCTGCATCTAGCAACCACTCTGGAGGTGCGACTCCTTTTAAGGTACAAGTAAATTTTAACATTCCCATATTTGAGGGTCAAATAGATGTAGATGCCGTAGATAGATGGTTGAATCTATTAGAAGGATATTTCTCGGTTCATGACTTTTCCGATAGGGAGAAGATTATTTTTGCACTCCTCAAAGCTGCCCCCCATGTCAAGGACTGGTGGGAAAGCCACTGTGAGAAAAAGGACGAGACAGAACCCTCTCTGTTCTCGTCATACCCACTTGGAATTATTTCTGAGACGCCGTTAAGGAACAATACTATCCCGTGGGGAGCTATGAGGACAGGTACATACAATGGACCACGCTGCGGCAACAAAGGGATCAAGATGTGCATGAGCTGACGAATCTGTTCCATACCATGCGCACCAAGTTGGGTATCAAATATTGAGAGAAACATCTGGTGCTAAAGTATCGCAGTTGTCTGCACAGATACATTCAGGAGGTAATGGAGTTCCTCGACATCTCCTCGCTTGGTATGGCATACCAGTATGCTGCCAAGATTGAGCAGAAATTCAAACAGAAGAAGCGAGACTTTGGATCTGTGAATCAAAAGCAAGGGAAAGGTGC
This sequence comes from Pinus albicaulis, assembly GCA_034641835.2. Classification (NCBI taxonomy): domain Eukaryota; kingdom Viridiplantae; phylum Streptophyta; class Pinopsida; order Pinales; family Pinaceae; genus Pinus; species Pinus albicaulis. The sequence continues at coordinate 931,562,157 of CM076576.1, forward strand.
TCCCAAACCACAAAACAAAGGACAGAGCCAAGGCACGGTGACTCAAGACAACCTGTTGAAGCCACAAGCAAAGAACAACACCGCAAAGCCAAAGAAGGACACGGGAAAGTGGTGTGAGTTCCATAAGAGCTCCACTCGCAACACAAGTGAGTGTCGGGCCAAGCAGTCGCTGGTGGCCGAGATGCGGGCTTCTGAGTCAGATGCATGATCTGACTCTGAATTAGAACCTGACAAGGGGAATGACAAAGGGAAACAGATTATTGATGCAGAGCCCAATGCCACTGTTGCCACTACAAAGATCCAGAAGGAGGAACCAGAAGATCCGGAGGAGGAGGAACATCTCTTCCACTCCCAGATGTGGGTAAAGGGCTCCCCGATACAGTTCATTGTCGACAATGGGATCCAAAAGAACCTCATTTTGGCAGATGCCATGAAGCGGTTGGGCTTGCCGACCACAGCTCACCCACATCCATACACCATCGAGTGGCTTCACCAAGGACGAGATCTCCGTGTCAGCCAACAGTGCCGCCTTCCCTATAGCATCAAGCCCTTCACGGATGAGGTATTATGCGACGTTGTTCCTATTGATGTTTTTGATGTATTATTAGGACAACCATACTTGTTGAAGCGTCATGCGGTGTATGAGTCTCGGCCTCGTGCTATTATTGTTACTTTGGGAAATAAGTTGTACAGGATACCAGAGGTACCACCTCCTACTATTATCTCTTTGGTTACTGCAAAACAATGCAGTAAGCTCATTTCCCAAACCAGAAAATTCGTTTTCCTGATGATCTGCCCCCAGGGCAAGAAGAAGACTATGGCCACGACCTCCAGAAAAGGCTCCTCTGCACGACAACAACAAATGGATAAGGTTGTGGAGGAGTACGGGGACATTTTCACCTCACCCACAGGGGTTCCTCTACACTGTCAAGTCAAGCACCCGATTGATCTGACCCCACGTGCGCCACTACCCAACGGACCGATCTATCGGTGCTCTATTCTAGAGAATGATGAAATCAAGAGGTAGATTCAGGAGCTGCTGCAGAACGGTCACATCCGACCAAGTTCATCGCCCTGTGGGAGCCCGATAATTTATTATTGTGAAATCATAGTTTTGAATTCACCAGGGCACTACTAATGTGTGGATACCCTATCATTTCTTAGATCCTCATAACTTACCAACACCTACTATATTGGTATACACATAATATGGCATTTACTTGAAGTATTTCATATGTATCTAGAAGTAAATAAATTGTATGACAATTGTTATGGCAGATATAAGATGTGTATTATAGTTTATATTTCAATTTTTCTTAAGTAGCATGCATGTGCGGTCCATATAGTGACTACAATTACCAAATATATTTCAGTGAAGATGTGAATATGATCTCTCATTAGGTACTAATTACTTAAAGCATCATTAATTAGCTTTCCAAATGAATAAAATATGTTAACAAATTAGTAAAAACTAGGAAAACAAATCATGCTTTAAAAAATATGGCACAATGAGTCACACTCTGAGATTTATTTAATTACTCATCAAGTGTCGCTACAACATATATATGATCACCATTACCATAGAAATGGGACATGTGACCATCATTTTGGTTTCGCCAATGACATTCCACATCATGAGCATTGTTTAGGGTTGATTGTGTTGATTTTTTTAAACAAATCATTTATACATTTTATGGAAATTATAGACACAATTTATAATCACATTACAAGATCATGATGTATGGATATTCTTTATCATTTCTTAGATACTCAAAACTTACCAACACCTAATAGATTGATATACACATCATATAGAATTTACCCCTAGAATGCCACATGTATCCTAAAACAAATTAGTTGTATGGCAATTGTTATGGTGCATATATGATGTGTATTACAATTTATCTTATAATTTTGTTGAAGTAGCATACAAAAATTTACATAGTGATATGAGAACCACTCTCTAGAGTATACATCGATTTTGTACACATGGCTTTTCAATTTCTTTTTAAGATATATCATTGGTGATGATCACATGATTATATAATGAACCATTAAGTTGAACTATGAAATTATTCCTCACAACACACACACACACATATTGATGAATTAATAATTTTTCTCATATAATTTTTTTAATCTATTTTGAAAAAAAAAATTATATATAATTATTTCTAAGAAGAACAAGAGAGAGTTCCTTACCATATCTTCGTAAAACATATAATAGCGACGTTTGGAGGCAGCCATCTAGCGACGCTTTGGGGCATAGTGTCGCAATTGCGACACTTTTTCTAAGTGTCGGTATTGCAACACTTTTCTCTAAATGTCGGTATAGCGACGGTTTCCCAAGATAAATGGCTCAAAGTGAACCCGATAACTTACCTTTTCCCCGCACCTTTCCTTTTGATCGTGGCCGTTTGCTCGTTGAATCCAGATCCGACGGCGCTAATACATTTTCGCGCTCATAAAGTAATCGTTTGATGTTTTGGCAAAGCCGTGCGAAATGGGTGGTTTTTCCAAACCACCCGCGCTTACGTGTCGCCACCACGTTGTATCACATTTGAAAAGCTAGTTTCTGCTTAACACCATTTACCCTCGTGAATACCACTGGTGGTATTCCCTAAACCTCACCCATTTAACCCAAGTTTAATGTCATTTAACTATGGTTATACCATCGTTTAATACATTAAAATTATATTTTTCATTCAAATTTTCACCTTTTCGCTTTAAACCTGTAAAAACATTGCAGAACTGTTTTTCCTCAAAATCACGCCGTTTGAACCCTGAGAAACTTTGCAGAGCCATTTTCAACCTACCAGTACCATTTTTCGATGCCCATTGCCCCGAATTTCCATTACAAAGTACTACATTGTCCTCTGCGAAGCCATTTTCAAAAAATTGAAGACTGAGCACCTCTGCAACGTCTTCAACCGAATTCCGCTGGTTCTCCAGGTACTTTTATTCGAATTTGCCCTCTGAGATTTCAAAATTCCCGTCGATTTCAAATAATTACCAAAGTTACTACAAAAAAGTGTCCATTTTTCAGGGAAAACTCTGTCAAAATTTCCCTGGAATCCCTAATTGCCCTTTCTCGCAGTTTTTTCCATACCCTGGTCCGTTTTGCTGTTGAAATCGATTTTAAATACACGTTCTGAGCTTTAAATTCCTTGCATTTCCTAAAAACCCTGCTCAGAAACCCCATTTTCAGTAGAAATTCGCCAAGAAACCCCTGTTTCTCGTAAAGGAACTTAGCAAACCGTTTAAGCTTGCTTCGTTCATTATTAAAAATGACCAAGAAATAGGTAACCCCCAAGAATGGAGACCCAAAATCTTAAAAGAATTCTTCTGCAGAGATTCCTCAGCCTATGTCCTTCAAAATCGACAAACCAACTCTCGTACTCACGGCTGATTCTACAGAAGTGGTCAGACCAGTCCAGCCTCCAGTCATTTCTCCAGAGAACAGCCCTTTAGTTGATATGGACTATAGAATACTAGACCCTAATGTAGAATTTAACCTGTTTGATGTCTATAATTGGTGCTATGGAAAATCAGTGGAAAAGAGTGACAAAGATATTCCAACTTGGGAATCCAATCTGCCTAGATATATTGTCTCTCTCACTCATTATGTTCCTGACTTTATCAGATTATGCCAAGCCTGTTATATGCTAGAACAAAGATGTATTGTAAACAAAGAAAAAGATATCATGTTTTACATCACTGAAGAGTCGATAAATTCCATGTTGCAAATGAATCATGACCCCAATTCTGCTTCCCTATCAATAGAAGATTTAACCCAACTATATCTTGACTTGGAGTTCAATACTAGATTCAAAATATACCAGAATTTTTGTCCAAATCAAGTTGATATTCCTAAGTTAAATCCTCCTTTCGACACCATTGATTTCCCATATGAAACTAGACAGATTGTCTCAATGCTCTCCTTCATACTAGGATACGCCAGTGATGAATTCACTGATGTGGCTATCCTAGGTTTTCTGTCAACTCTAAGCCCTGGTCAATCACCATCCATTCAGTTCAATTTTGCTATATTTATTGCTGAAAGTATGCATTATCAGTTATCCAGATTACTAGAAGAAGGAGTTTTCAGATACTCCTCTTATCTACTCCACCTCTTCCTATATTATCAAACAGATAAGTTCCAATTGAATGTGAGAAAGTGGATGCAGAAGGAAAATTTATATCAGTATTATTTTGGTCATCTATTCTAAGGAAATGGAACAGAAAGTATAGTTTTACATATTTCAATGACTCATTTATAGCCCCTGCTATGTATCTCTTGGAAAAAGAGGAGATCCCTAGGATCAATGATGAGATAAGAAGAATTATGCAGTTATCAAAGAGCTACAAAACTGGAGATTGGTATTTATATAAAAATCATACAGAAATCAGAGTGTATGGCTCATCCCTGGCCCCATATAAGTTACCCAGATTTGTTACTACAAGAATATTTGCTTTAGAATATCTGAGACAACTATTGAATGTAGATGAAATCAACTTCATAGCTTTCAAGAAAAAGACCCAATTTAAGCTGAAAAATCAAATTGGGCCATTCATTCATTGTGAATAACAGAGAAGCTGCCAATGAGATAAATGTCAAACTTAAAGAGTATAAGTTCCCATGTAGTTTTACATGGAAGTATGATCCACAAGGTATTTTGAGTGCAGCAAGGGTAAAATGTAAGTTGCCTGTTTACTTGCATGATCCTAAGCCCCATATTGAAAGATATGTAAATAAAATTGAATGGGAGCCAAACACCCTATCTGATGATGATTCACATGCAGTACAGGTAATACAGGTAGACAGTGGCAAAGGCAAACATATTGAATAGACAGTACAGGTGGCTTCTACAAGCAAACATACTAATAATGTACATAAAAGAGACAGAGAAGGAGATAGTTTCATAGCTGAGACTATTGAGGACATAAAATTCAGAACTCCTTATAGTAAAAGAAGCAAGTCAACAGAAGAAGAAAAGGATAAGGCTGTAAATATTGATATAGATGATGAAGCAACAAGAATATTCACTCAAACATTAAAAGAGCTTCAAAATGTAAAAATTGGAACACAACAAAAAGATACAGTCATGAAGGAAAACCAAGCTACTGTCGATTTGCCTCCTTCTTCTCAGGAAACTGACAATACAGAGTCAGAGATTCAAATCAGATTCAGAAAGATTAAAGAGAAGAATGAAGAGCTCAAGAATCAAGCTCATTCTAGATTTCTTAAGGAAAAGCCTGGAAACAAAGACAGGCTTCTTTCAGCATTTGATTATTCATCCAATAAATTGGTAATGTCATTCTTGAAGCCTACAGTGGCTGAGCCAAAATCAGTGGCAGATTATTCCAAAACAGATCTTGAACTGGATGCAAATGCCATTCATGAATTAGATCAAATTGAATTTCATAGGAGCAATACTGAAATGCTATATTCCAAAATTGTCAGTAAAACTATGAAATCAATTAGGCTTGAGAAAACAGTGCTCAACCTCCAAAATAAAATGAAGTTGGACAAAGCCTCACTGTATGCTAATAATTTAAGAATAAAAGCACTAGAAGATATAGTGATTGAAGCAGGGGGTGACCCAGCCAACATTGAAGGGGAAAAAGTCTTAATTAAACAAAAAAATGAGGATATAGCTGCTCTTAGAAAATAGTTGAAGTTGCCTCAGAGTGAAAACTCTCAAGCAAAAGAAATTCTACAGCAAAAAACAGAGAATGATGATTTAAAGCAGCTTGTACATCAAATGTCAGGTCAGATAAAAAAAATGGAAAGTCAAATAGAAGCTCTAATGAAAGAGAATGAAGAACTAAGAAAAGCACAACCAATGGTCATTCCTACAGTGATCCCCACTGTAAACACTGCTATACCATCTACTTTGGCAGAACACTTGGCACCGAAAGGAGTACTGGAAACTGCATTGCCAATTACTTCTCTAATCTCTGCCTCTTCTTCTTCATCCTCACAGAGGAGCACACTACAAGACCAAGATAAAGAGATTCTTAGTTTGAAAGGCACTATTAAAAATTTAGAAAAATCCAAAAATGATGCCTTGATTACTTCTAGAGGACATGAGCAAAGGGCTGATCGACTACAAGAATAGGTAAAGATTCTGCAAGCACAAGTAAATCTTACAGATCAAGTGGCCTTTATAAAAAATCATTTATGGACCAAAATTATTGAAGGCATTCATTCTCAATGGCCTTCAATTCGGATAATTTATGAACAGAGGGAGTTACTTCAAGTTACTAGTGCAGAGATTGACAAGACTAAGAGGGAAATTGACAATAAACCAGCCCAAGCAATCCAACTCATAGCTTTTTTAAACAGTAAAACCAGGGAAGAGTTGGAAGAATTGAAAATTGTTGATAGAACAGAAACCATTCTTCAAATCAAAAAGGTCCTGAACAAAAGAAACATAATGAGTAATCTAGAGGACCGATGTAAAGACATGAATTTATCCATCTCAAGATTTTTAGCCAAATACAAAACATTGTCAGACGCAGGTTTTCCTGATATTCATGCATTGAATGACAAGTTAATGCCTCAGAAATATTATGATCTAAAAATCAGAAATCATGCAAAAGAGCAAGCCAGACAACAACCGCCTCAAGGATCACCAATAGGCAAAATACTTCTTCAGTATTTTGAAAATCTGTTCTTTTTAGATAATGAGATCAAGCATATGTTCACTATCAAGCCTAACTTTTCCAAGCATACAGAGGCAGATGAAAGTTACAGAAAATTGAAGACTATGAAGATCCCCTCTGCAGAAAAGTGGCAAGAATTCACAAATCCGCTGTGAATTTAATGGATAAAAAAAAGGAAATTCACTTGGAAATTCATTTTTTACTGTTACCTCAAATGGTAAAAATACAGGGTTAAAGTGCACAACAACAATCAGTTCAAATTAGAATAATCAGTTCTATTTTTGCTTGTAAAAAGGTAACAGCTTGCAAACTGTTTTGCTGTTGTCCCTCTTTTTAAGTTTTCTTTCCTATTTTTTATTAAAACATTATCTCAATTCCTGAGATATTTTGTAAACATTTTATTGTATAAATACTTCACAATTCGAAGTATTCAGTGTGAATAAAATTTCTCAAGACAACTATAGTCTTATTTTCTGGTTATATTGAATTTGGTGATTCAATTAGTAAAAGCAGCAAACTGGAAAGAGATAAGAGACATCATAGCTAAGGATTCTCGTGGTGACAAGATAAGTCTCATTTCTTTCCTTGTTTTCAGTGTATTTCTTTAAAGTTTACATTCATTCATATTATGTTTTTCTAGTCTATAATGATCAACTAAGGAAAAATTAAACAGGATTAGTGATAATAAGCTCCCTGTTTCAAAACTTGTTGGCATTTTAATGTTTTCTACTTTGTTCGTGCTCTCTACTTGGCCATTGGCCCGTGGGTGATATGGAGTTGTAATCTTGTGCTGAATGTGGTAGTTTTGCAATGTTTCAGCTAATTTATTACCTACAAATTGTGGTCCTCCATCTGTGATTATGTCCTTTGGGAGACCATAGCGCACAAAGATTTGGAAAAGAAACTATACTACAGAGTCCTCTATAGCTTTTGAAAGTGCCTCTGCCTCGACCCACTTAGTGACATATTCGGTTGCAACTAGGATGTATGTTTTTTGGTTTGAGGGAGGACTAATAGGGCCAACAAAATCAAGTGCCCAGTGTTCAAATGGTTCAATCACTAGTTGAGGGTTCAAAGGAATTTCATCAGACTGCCCAGGGCGTCCTGCCCTTTGGCAGCTATCACAGGCCTGCACGAATTTTTTGGCATCCTTAAAGATGGTAGGCCAGTAATAGCCTGTTCGTAAAACCTTATGGGCAGTTCTACAGTTCCCAGTTAGATCCCCTTCTTCAATATTATTATCTGTAGCTTAAGGATTCTTAAGTGCCCTTTTGCTCAGATTCCATCCAATCCATCAAATCAAGCCTATACATAGCTTTACAAGGTCACCTATCTTGCGCTTAGCACATTTGCATCTATGAGCCTTATTTCTTAGTTCTGCTTGCCTAGAGAGTTGACTCCATTGCCCAATATTCTGGTAGATCCTTCTGGTTTACCTTGAAATCTCTTTATTCCCACCAATCTTTTAAAATCAAACCCAAATACACAATCATAGCTAGCCTAATATATGTTACTAAAACAAAGCTAAATCATACGGAGAGATCCCTCTCTGGAGTTCAAGAAGGCTAGATCTTGAATTCCCAAAGCGGTTCTTGGTTACCCCTGGTGTTCTTAACTACAAAAATCCCTATCCCACAACCTGAGAATTACTAGGGTGATAACAGGCCTTGGGGGTATTATGATCCCTGGAGGAAACTCCCACAGCTAGAAGAGTTGACAGAGAAAATTGGATCGAGTACAAAGGTGTGGCAGGTGGGTTTTACCCTGCACCAATTGTTATGGTGCATATATGATGTGTATTACAGTTTATCTTATAATTTTGTTGAAGTAGCATACAACAATTTAGTAATTTACATAGTGATATGAGAACCACTCTCTAGAGTATACATCGATTTTGTACACATGGCTTTTCAGTTGCTTTTTAAGATATATCATTGGTGATGATCACATGATTATATAATGAACCATTAAGTTGAACTATGAAATTATTCCTCACAACACACACACACATATTGATGAATTAATATTTTTTCTCATATAATTTTTTTAATCTATTTTGAAAAAAAAAAAATTATATATAATTATTTCTAAGAAGAACAAGAGAGAATTCCTTACCATATCTTCGTAAAACATATAATAGCAAGAAAATTAATCTATTGAAATTTCATTTCCAAACAGATTTATGGAGTAAAATGAAGATTAAAAGGAGATATTCATGGATTTACCTATAACATCACCTCATAATTAAGAATGTAAATGTACAATATTGATGATACATAGGTTAGGAGAAAATTAATCTATTGAAATTTCATTTCCAAACATATTCATGGAGTAAAAATGAGGATTAAAAAGAGATATTTATGAATTTACTTATAACATCACCTCATAAAAGTGTAAATGTACAATATTGATAAAATTTATTTATATATGATAAATAATAAACCTTTATCTCACATGTATCATATAATCTTATAAACAAACAATTGCACCGGGGGTGCAATCCTCAATACTTTTAAACTGTCTAATGTATATGTACATATTTAAAGTATTCGGGGCCCACATTACAAATGCCCAAAGTGAAATATTTGCGCATATGTTATATATGAGCCAACGGTTTAAATAACTATCGGGCGGTGAAACAAAATTTATAACAAAATATTAATAAAACTATATCATACGTGCGGACTTCAAAAAAAATAAACCCGATTTCAATCACAAATTCGCGTTCCAAAATAGCCTGATGATGTCACCCTAATTTGTGACATGAAAACTTCATAGAATACGCCATATAAAAATTCGGGTCCGTTTTTTGGCTTTGCGTACGGAGGAAAACTGTGACGCGAAAATCAAATTAATTCCGCCCTATAATGTTTCGGGTCCAGAATTCCACAATGCAGGCGGGCCAAAAAATAACGCGATCGAATCGCCTGCTTCCACGTGGATGGCTGATTTGGTCTGTGGTCTATGGGACCACATTCTTTTGAATTAAAATCTCCCGCATTTACTATTAAATTGCTCTATTTCCAAAACAATACAACGCTCTGTTTTTAAGTGTGCAGGGACTGTGATTTCAAAACCAAAATTGACTGTTCATCAGTTTTAGAAAGTGGCTATTTGACAGAGCCATTCAAACAGATTTAGAAAGCGGCCAAAGGACAGGGTAGTTGAAATTAATATTTCAACATCCCTCATTCACTGAGAATACCCTCCTTGGTGCCTTCTTCACCGGACTACGATGTGTTCATCAACAGTCGCAAACCCGATGTCCGTTTCTTCGCCAGGCATCTTCACAACAGTCTTGTTTCTAGAGGATTGCGAGTCTTTCTCGACAGCATATAATTGCAGGTTGGACAATCCATACCTTCACAAATAAAAGACGCAATTAAAGGAGCCTCTCTCATTATTACTATTTTCTCTCCAAATTATGCGCAATCGCAAAGGTGCCTCCATTAACTACTCCTCGCGCTTCTCTGTAAGCCGACCATTTTTGCAAAGGCATATAACTGTCGTTTATTGCATATAAGTGTCGTTATACCAACGGCGGCCAGAGCGTCGCTATTGTGACGGCTGCCTCCAAACGTCGCAATTGCGACAGTTAGACATTGTGTCGCAAACAAAGCGTCGCTATTGCGACGGCTGCCTCCAAACGTCGCAATTGCAACACTTAGACATTGTGTCACAATTGCGACGTTTGGAGGCAGCCGTCTCAATAGCGACGCTTTGGGGCATATTGTTGCAATTGTGACGTCTTCCTCCAAACGTCGCAATTGCGACACTTTATCTAAGTGTCGGTATTGCGACATGTTTCTCTAGACGTCAGTATAGCGACGGTTTCAGGCGGGATTGAAAAAATTTGGGGAAATTTCCGACATTTGGTCAAAAGTGTCGGAACCAAGTGTCGGAATTTCCGCCAAATGTACTAGTGTAATTTGCTAAAACAATAGACTTTGATCTACTATACCAATTGTGGAAACCAATTTAAAGAATCGCGAAATCACAAATCATACAAGAGAAATAATTCATGCAACACATTACACAATAATTTTCAAGGGAAATCCTCAGCTAAAAACCTCGCTATCTGTATATTGCATTAGTCAGAAAATATGAGAAGATTACAATGCTTTTCTCAAGCCTAAGGAACCTCTGCACTATCTCTATCTATCTCACTGCTTCCTAGACAAGTCTAGGCCAATACTTAACCAATTTTTTGCTTGCCCAAGTCCCTATTTCCTTGCGTTGTTTCCTTGGGTAATTAGACCTTATTAATTAGGGAAATTCCCATCCAATACTGCACAATACATCATAGGCTTTCCTCCCATTAAATGCACCACATGTACAATTTGGATGATTATACAATTGATAGTACAATGCCCTTGAATTCCAATCTCAATTGGGTAACTCTCAGATATGACATGTGTGACTTATTTATGGATGATTTATCAGCTAACTGGTTGATCATGAAGTACACACCCCACTGCTAGACCTCCCACTAGTACCTCCATCGTTTGGAACTAGTTAAATTGAATTTAACTCAGATAAACTGAATTAATTAATTACAACTCAAAATAAACTCAACCAAGGATCCTAAAAAGTAGGAGCCACTCTTCATTACTCAAGTTAGACCTTGAACTCAAATTAACTGAACCAAATAAGTCAAACTAACTTAGTTGACTCGTGCAAGCTGTCATGAGATATGGAATTACAATTTTCTTCTAATTAATTTCAAGGGAAAATTAAATTAGAATATTTCTTGGTGTCATTTTCAACATCTTTGATGATAGGTTGTGGCATTCAATACAAGCAAGAGAATCTATTTGCCAAAATTGATATGCAAATCACGTTAGTAGTGCCTAGAGAGATGGCACTAGGAGATAATAGGGCTTCGATGGCCAGGGATTGGTTGCAGGAGAGTTAGGATATTCATAGAATCCTTAAGCAGAACCTACAGGTAGCCTGAAATTAGCAGAAGGTGCATGCATATCACCATAGGGTGGAGCGTAGCTTCTAGGAGGAAAATGTTGTTTGCTTGATACTTCGGGCCATAACAACAATTGCCCTTGAAGAATAGTGGCTTTGAGAAATTAAAGACATGATATTTTGGAGCTTACAAAGTGATCAGGAAGGTTGCTTATGAATTAGAACTACCAGAAGGATGAAAGATTGCATTAAGGGAGGTCGAGTCCCATCCATTGAAGGCTGCATTAATCTAAGAGACCAGGTGTGAATTGCTAGTACTTGAGGAAGTGAATTATCGATGGTCAAGTTAATTAATTTTACATCAATTTGTGTGGGCAGAATTATTGTGAAAAGAGGCCAAGTTATTTGAAATTTGTAGGACTTTGAGAAGGTGTGAGGAAACTAGAATGGTATAGTGGTCATGTCAGTTTCTATCATTATTCATGGTAATGGGAAGCGATGACAACCATAGAATGTAAGCATTGTGAATATCCTGGGTGAGGAGAGGCATAGATTAATGGAGTTGGACACAAAGCATTGCATGTTGAGGAATATAGCCTTGAACTTGTGTAAGGATCCACCTTCAATAGCTTCAAACCAATATGTCTCCAACAATGCAAAGGGAGATCCAAAAGAAGAGGAAACTATTAACCAATCAAAAGAAAAAATAGAAATGGAAGTAGTCATTGAACATGTGTTTGGCTTAAATTTTTAAATATTTTAAAATCATATGTATTTTAAGTACTTATTACAACAATATACTTTTAACTTATAAAATTTTTATAGTAATAGTAAGAATACAAGAAGAATTTTCATAATAAAACATTTGAGAATGGTCAATTTATATGAAACAACTTATTATATATTTTTAAGTGATATATATATATATGTGTGTGTGTGTGTGTGTGTGTGTTGAAATTAATTACACCGAAGGTGTTATCTATTGTGGAGTTTTTCGTAGCGACACTGTACAGATTCATCGTTCCTGACAGAATCTGAATAGTGCCGTGCTACGTCATGATTCGTTGTATGCTTTGGTAACCACCGACGCCAAGAAACAGATCATTACAGGAGCTGATGACTTCGGCTGCGCGCTCAAGGCCCCCTGCCATCCTCCTGCTCTCTTTGTTCATTAAGCAAAAGGAGAAACTTCCAGGATGTGGATATCATGCCCGAGGGATCCACCAGCCTGGGGGACGTTCTGCGCCATGGATGCAATCAAGGCAATCCCGTGTTGAGCAGCAGCAATGGTATTTTTAGTGGGAGCATTTACGACCAGGCACCCAAACTCAGTGGCTTCCTGCAGATTCACATTGTCTATACCCACACCCGCTCTTCCGACAACCTTGAGCCTCCAGCGAGAGCGTCGCAGAGCGAGATCTTTGTGCATAGTTCCTTCTACGATAAATTGTAGGAGCAGTCCACATTGGCCTCGCTTCGAAGCAGCTCCAGACCGCCTTCCCCCAACTTCTCGGCCACCAAAACTGTCGGCTTCGCCTACGCATCAGAAGAGACGGCCTGCGGGGACAGACTTTTGAAACGGGAAACATTTTTGCAAGGTATTAATGGTCTGTTTTGCAGGGTTTGCCCTAGGAACGCAGAGGAAAGGCGACGAGGCAATTGCAGAGTTGATTTGCGAGAATAAGACATGGGTTTGAATGGGGAAAGCGTTTGAATTATGTTAGGATTTGTGCAATGGAGAGTCCCCACGCTTCCCATTTCCATCACCATTGCCAAAATCTGTCGTGTAATCACCAGCGATTACCCTCTCTACAAGAGCTGACCCCTTTCAACGCAAGTGATGACTGGATCTCATTATATTTACACTGAAATTGTTTTATTGTGGAATTTGGTGAACACATTGTTCACTATAACCAATAGCAACACTCTAATTTCGTCGTCCCTCTGACAAATAAAAATTTAACATGTGACATTGAATTTTCCATCTATCAGTGACTGTGGTAGAACCTCTAAATTCAATGAAATTCGTGCAAACTCATTTGGCAGCATCCTTGGCTTTTCAGGCTAGAAATTTGGTGTAGTATTATTCATGTCTGGGCACAGAGATGTGAGTGGATTTGATCTCCCAATGTTTGCTACCATTATAACTCTCCTCCCTCTTAAACGAAATCAATTGCAGCAGTTTATTGCTCTTAGAATCCACTGTAGAGGAGGTGCCGCCAGATTTATATGTTTTCTCCATTTCTCTGGATCTCGCTTCTGCTACTCGATCTCATGTTTCCGGCTGCTCGATCTCTTGCCTCCATTCCCATGGCAGAGACGAAGCAACTACAGCTGCACTTGGCGCCCATGATGTTGGTCCAGTAAATGTAGCCTTTTTGGGAAAAAAATTTCGTGGAACTATCTTCCAGGATTGTCCACGCAAAAGTTATAAAAGAATATAATCAAGTATTTCGTGTCAGCATGCTAATGCTCGGGGAGAATAATGAAAATTTAGACTCGTAGAGGCCACTGCAGGACACCACACAGTTCCCCAGATTGTGTACGAGGGGGATTGGCCTTTTTTAAACATGTACGTTATGGGAACTTCAACCCAACAAAAAAATTGCAGGAAACAAACCTCACGTACAGAATCAAATTCAAATACACATATATACTACAAGCTAATAGCCGACATAGGTCATAAGCGTTTTGGATGGAATTTTTTTTTTTTTTTTTTTTTTGAATTTTAAGTTTTATATCTTAAAATCTTCTTAAGATTGTTTGATTATTTTATTATCAAATTTTAAAATATTCACAAAATCCACCTAAGTCAACATAAAAATTACATTTGCTAAAACTAAAAATACAGCATGCAAATATGTTTGATCCTTGAAGGAAGCTACTTTGAAATTGAAGCATTTCATTTGGTAAACCTAATATTGTTTTTAAGAAAGTGACAAAATCTCTTGTGAGTAAGTTGTTTATTATCATTAAATATATATTATTTCAATATTCTTATTTATTGTTTCTAGAAATTTGATCATTTAAATAAACCCTTAGATTGTTAGAGGCTATAATTTTTTAGGAATGTTTTGGATTTTTTATTTATTTAAATCCATGACAGGGTTCTTTTACATTTATCTAAAATAAGCTTTTAGATATTTTTTTAATCTATGATATGCTTCTTTATATTAAAATAAAACAAATTTTAGCCCATCAAAAACATATTTACTATATGGTTAAAGGATGATTTTGAAGCCGAAGGCTTTTTATTATGAAGTTTATATTCATGACACTGTTCAGATTCGTCGTCCGTGACAGAATCTGAAGTGTGTCCTTTAAATGAAAAAAATATCGTATGATCATATCTGAAAGAATGCATGAAATCTCTTGAAACCATGTGAGATTTGAAAGTCATGGACACGTCATAAGTTACGCCTCATCCACCACGACTAAGTTGCTTATGGTTCTCCTTACAATTTTATGCCATTTTCCTATTATTATTTCAAGCCCTTCGTGCATAGCATTGTTGCATTCAAGACAATGATTTTCCCAAAATTTGTATTCCTTCGGTGTACTGTTGCACCCTTTAGAGGCAAATGCTAATAACCAGCCTAGATCCATCTTAACTCTAGATCTATCAAGCGCCAAGAGGGATCAAATCTCTCGAGGTGAAAACCTCTTTTTTGAGTGCAAAACTTGAGGAAAGGTTTTCACCTCGAGAGATTTGATCCCTCTCAGCACTTGATAGATCCTGAGTTAAGATGGATCTAGGCTGGTTTCAGTCGTGTGCGACCAAGGAAAATCTATCGATAATATGAGGAACATATGCTTAATTTTATCAATAATATGTAAATATATCTAATATTAACATAACCATTTTAAATATGTTAAATACATCTGAGATTCATTGAGTCATTTTAATTTTAAATTTGATTAGTTACCTCAGTTTGTTTGTTGAGATAATAAATATTGTAAGATAACTTTAATGATGAAATAAAATTTTGAACGCAAAGTGACAATGTAATAATATTGAATGATAGAAACTGTGAATAATAAGAATGTAGTCAATTACGAAGTCTTCATTGTGATCTATTTAAAACTATTTTCTTCCACTATTCTTATTTTCACCCATGTTAGTTTTGTCATATTTTCACATTGATTATTTGAAAAGGACAGTTGGAATCATAAACCATTTAAATATTTAGCTCGAGCTATTGTAGTAAACATCATACCTTGTCTCTCTTGCTCTCCAATATTAATAGGTTGAATTACTATAACGCAAAAATCAATGTACATTGTCAATAATTTTTTGTGCTTACACTAAAATCATTTCACACACACTATTAATCCAATGACTTTAAAATTAATGTACCATCATACATCAAATTAGAAATCAACATATACACTGAAATCAATGCAACTAATGCAAGAAATCAAATAATAATAGAAAACAACATCTACACTAAAATCAATGCATGTAATGCAAGTAATGAAATATGATTAGAAATCAACATCTACACTCAAATAAATGAGTCTAGTGCAAGTAGGAAAATAGGATTTAAAGCCAACATCTACACTGAAATCATTGCATCTAGTGCATACAAACAAATAGGATTAGAAATCACCATCTACACTGAAATAAATGCATTTAGTGCAAGGAATCAAATAGGATTATAAATCATCTACATTTAAATCAATGTATTCAATGCAAACAATCAAATATAATTATAAATCAACATCTACATTGAAATTAATGCATCTAGTGCAAGCAATCAAATAAGATCAGAAATCACCATCTACACTAAAATCAAGGCATTTAGTGAAAGCAATCAAATAGAATTAGAAATCACCATCTACATCGAAATCAATCCATTCTATGCAAGAAATCAAATAGGATTACAAATAATCTACATTGAAATCAATTCATCTAGTGAAAGAAATCAAATATAACCAAAAATCAAAATCTAGATTAAAATTAATGCATCTAGTGAAATCAATCAAATAGGATTAGAAATAATCATCTACACTGAAATTAATGCATTTAGTGCAAGCAATCAAATACGATTAGAAATCATCTACATTAAAATCAATCCATCTAGTGTAAGTAATCAAATGTCATTATAAATAAACATCTACACCAAAATCAATTCATCTAGTGCAAGAAATCAAATAGGATTAGAAATCACTATCTACACTGAAATCAATGCATCTACTTCAAGAAACCTTCTTCCCTATCTCTCCCATATATATCTATATATCCATCCATATCTCCTTCTTTTTCTCTTTATCTCACCCCACCATACACACACTCTCCCTAACTCCATATCTATCATTTTCCTTGTCCCTCACTCCTTCTCTCCATCTATCTTTTTTTCTCTTCACCTTACATCTATATCTATATCTCACTCTATCTCTCTATATCAACTCCAAAACATAACTCTCTCTCTCCAATCTATATATCTATCTATCACTCCCTCCTCGTCCTCTCTCTCTCTCTCCGTCTCCCTCTCTCTCTCTCTCTCTCTCTCTCCAATCTATATATCTATCTATCACTCCCTCCTCCTCCTCTCTCTCTCTCTCTCCCTCTCTCTCTCTCTCTCTTCTATCTCTCTTCCTTCCTGCTAAGATTTCTCCCTCTCTCTCCATATTATTTATCACTCCCTCTATCTCTCTCTCTCCACCTTTCACCCTCTATGTATTTATTCTTACCTCCCCCTCTCTCCCTCTCCATCTTCATATCTCTTTCCCTTCTTCTCTTCACCGTCTCTCTTCCTTTCTCTCCCCCCCACCTCTCTCTCTCTATCTTCACCTTCCAACTTTGTTACCATATTCCTCTCTCTCCCCTTCTCTCCCCCCTTCTCTCCATATCTCCTTATTTGTCTCTTTATCTCACCCCAAAACATACACACTCCCTCTTCATCTCTCCCTTGTCACTCCCCCTCTCTCTCCACTACTCACTCTCTATGTATTTATTCTTCCCTCCCTCTCTCCTCATCCAGCTCCATCTCTCAATCTCTCCCTCTCTCCCCCTCCAAATCCATATTTCTATCCCTCCCTCTCTCCTCCCCTCTCTCCTTTTCTCTTTCAAGTCCCCTCTCCTTTCCTTACTCTCTCTCCCTTTCTTTCGTACCTCCCTTTCTCTTCCCCCATATCTCTCTCTATCCATCTCTCAATCCCTCCCTCTCTCCCCCTCCAAATCCATATTTCTGTCCCTCCCTCTCTCATCCCCTCTCTCCTCCTCTCTTTCAAGTCCCCTCTCTTTTCCTTCCTCTCTCTCCCTTTATCTCCTACCTCCCTTTATCTTCCCCCATCTCTACCTCTCTCTCTCTCTCTCTCTCTCTGGCAATCCTCTCTTCCCCCATCACTCTCTTCCTCTCTCTCATCATTCCTCTCTCGCCTCCTTCTATTTGACCCCACAGCTATCTTTCTTTCTATCTCTGTATGTCCTCCAATCCTCTCTCTTCCCCCATCACTTTATCTCACTCTCCAACTATCTTACTATTTCAATCCCTTTATCCTTCTCTACCCCCTTGTCTCCATCACTCCTATGTATCTTTATCCCACCCATAAGCATACACACTCTCTCTCCGTCTCTTCCGTGTCATTCCCTCTCTATGTATTTCTTCTTCCTTTCCTTGCTCCGCCTCCAACTCCATCTCTTTATCCCTCCTTCTCTCCTCCTCCTCTCATCCTTTCTCTCTCTCCCTTTCTCTCCTACCTCCCTCTCCCTTCCCCCTTCTTTTTCTCTCTCTCACTCTTTACCCTTTAATCCTCTCTCCTTCTCCCTCCCTCTCTCCTTATCTCTCTCCCATCTCCATCTTTATGTCTCCCTCTCCCTCTCTTACCCTTCTATAACTCTCTCACTCTTCTCTCTCTCTCTCTCTCTCTTCATTCCTCTTCTCCCTTCTCTTCCAATTTATCTCAATATCTCCCTTGTCACTCCCCTATTTCTCCACCTCTATCATATATCATGATATATTAATATATATTACAATATAATAAATTTAATATTTTATTAATCTAAACATACTAAATTTAATAATATTAATATTTTAATATTAATGTTAGGGTTAATATTTTTTTTTTGGCATGGTATTAATAATAATTTGGTCCATGGTATTTGACCCTTATACTTCATATATAATTAGATCTTGATTTCTAATCATATTTGATATATTTTTATTTATTTACCTTACCTCTTTATACCTCTTTTATATTTACTTATTTACCATACCTATTTTATAAATATATTATTTGGCCCATGGTATTTTCACATGGTATTATTAATAATTTGTCCCATGGTATTTGGCCCATGGTATTAATAATAATTTGTCCCATACGCTTCACCTAAATAAAACCTGTTTTTGAGTTTTTGTAAATATAAAATGGTTTATTGAGTAAATATAAAAATTGGTTATATTTATTTACCATACCTCTAGTTTATTTATATTTATATTTATTTACCATATCTCCTGAGTAATATAAAAAGAGGTTTTATTTATTTACGATACCTATGGTTTATTTATATTTTTACGTATTTACCATATATTATTTATTTATCTTATCTCTTTTTTGAGTGTTAGTAAACTCTTCATATTTTAAGTTTATATCGTTTAAATTTATTTTTAATAAATTTTTAATTGTTCATTTATATGTTTATGTAAGTTATTGTTCAAGCCGACAGGCTTCCGACATACTTACACATCGGAGTCATACTGAGCTGTAGAATATGCCTCTGGGCGCAATAAGTATTTACAAATACATACATAATAGATCTATGAAATCCACATTATATGAATAATGATAATACAAAACTAAAACCAGCATTTGTGAAGCCGAAGGAGGCTCGGTAGTGGGTGGAGAGTCCAACTTGGAGTCCAAGTGAAGCAAAGGAAAAGCAGAGTAAGTAATTTTTCCTTGCAGAATCCAATGCAATAAACACACATTAATTATAATAATTGAAGCGCCGCTGGCAACATAAAAACAGATAAATTATTATTGAATGTGATTGGCGGTGGCCGTGGGTAGGTGGAAGGAGCGTACCTGCTTTCTTTGCTTTGCTGTCTTTGTTTATGCAAGTGGAGCGAAAATGCCAATTGGATGGTGGATGAGTTGGAAACCTGAAACGCGGAGATGGGAAAGGCTGCAGAGTGATGAGTTGGAACGCACAATTACACAGAGAAATGAGGAAATCTGGCTGGCTGCCTCTGTTATTCGCTGTTATGGCTGTCCTTTTCGGGATGTTTCCTCCCTTCCCTTCCCTTCACTTCCCCACGCAGATGTCCCTCCCTCCTTTCTATATAAACCCAAAACCCATTCATATCCATCATCAACAACAACAGCGACACTCCACATATTTATTCTCTGCACACATTCACATTTATCTCTTCTCTCATTTCTGGAACTGCTCTGCATCACAAACTCCTCTTTTCCCAATCCCTAATGGGAGGCATGGACACTCCTCTTCACCTTCTCTTTCTGTTATTTTTATTGGCATCCTCGGCGGCTCTGGCTCTTGTTTCTGCAAATTTCTACAATGATTTCGACATCACATGGGGCAATGATCGTGCTAAAATCCTTGACAATGGGCAACAGTTGCAGCTTACTCTCGACCGCTTTTCAGGTACTATTTGAAGTTCTCATGCCATCACGCCTACGCCTTTTTCTTCTGTCAATTAACTACTTCAGCTAAGATAAGCTAATCTTAATATTATATTATTCTTCTTCTTCTTTGATGACAGGTTGTGGGATTCAATCCAAACAAGAGTATCTGTTTGCCAAAATTGATATGCAAATCAAACTGGTACCTGGCAACTCTGCAGGCACAGTCACTACCTTTTATGTAATTCACTTCATCTTATTTGAATTCAATTAATTAGCACTACCCTTTGTTTGGTTTGGTTCATTAGACTGAAGGTATAACTTGTGCTAACATCATGTTATGGCTAATATCTGCAGCTATCATCTCAAGGTCCCAAACACGACGAAATAGACTTTGAATTTCTGGGCAACCTCTCTGGAGATCCTTATATTTTGCACACTAATGTCTTCGCTCAAGGCCTTGGTGGGCGTGAGCAGCAATTTTACTTGTGGTTCGACCCAACCCTGGATTTCCACACTTACTCCGTGCTCTGGACATCAAACCAAATCATGTATGTATTCTAATTCTTTGCATTCATTCTCTTTTTCTTTCTTTCAGTACAATACAATACAGTGACCTCTCAAACTAACATGGCCATGACATTTGTTGTTGTTCAGATTTTCTGTAGACGAGAGTCCTATTCGAGTGTTTAAGAACAAGGAGACAGAGTTGGGTAAAGTGGATAGCAATTATCATTATCCCAAGAGCCAAGCAATGGGGGTCTACTCCAGCCTTTGGAATGCAGATGATTGGGCAACCAGAGGTGGGCTTGTGAAGACCGACTGGACTAAAGCCCCCTTTGTTGCATCTTTCCGCAGTTTCAATGCTGCTGCTACTTCTTCTTTTGACGCCGCTGCAGAGGAGGAGGCGTTGGAATCGAACCAAGAGCAGAGGCTCCAGTGGGTCCGAAAGAACTACATGATCTACGATTACTGTGGAGACACCAAGAGATTCCCCCAGGGACCGCCTCCCGAATGCAAATGACCCCTCAATTCAATTCTGGATATCTGACCCTTCCACCCATTCTTTCCTATTATTACATCATCTATTCTTTCATTCTTTTTCAGACACACACAAACAGAAACTTCCAATTATTTCATTATTTTTCAGACACACAAACAGAAACGCAACGCATGTAACATATTAGTCGATGGTATCAATCATTTCTGATTTTGGTACTTTTCAGACACAGAAACAGAATCGCATGTAACATATTAGTGGATGGTATCAATCAAATCATTTCATTTTGGTACTGGTAATACAAAAGCGAGATTCATTCTTTTGATGATTCAATGGCCTTAGCGTTTTACCTTTTGAATTATATCTATAAAAGCTCTTGGATCGAAGTCTGAAAGAAAGACACACACAAATACATTGATACATTTTAAGATTAAGATTTAATACAGCATGTTTCCTTTACACTAGTATGTACTGACTGACTGCAACACACATCACATTATTATATATTTTCCCAAGCTATCCGCTCAACCATTCCCGACCCTCTATTCCCAATGATTAGAACATCCTTTTGGCTCAATGACACCTCAATTCAATTCCATTGAATTCTGGATACCTGACCCTTCCACCCATTCTTTCCTTCCAGTTATTCCTTTTCTATTACATCTATTCTTTCATTCTTTTCCAGACACACAGAAACAGAAGGACATTTAAAATATTAGAGGGTATCAATCATTTCATTTTGGTACTGGTATACAAAAGCGAGATTCTTTTGATGATTCAATAGATCTACCGCGTTTCCTTAATGTTGGCGCTTTACCTTTTCAATATCTATCAACTCTCTCATTCCTAAACCTGCTCTCGGATCTAAATCTGAAAGAAGAATACAAAAACCATGAAACCTGCTCTCGGATCTAAATCTGAAATAAGAACACAAAAACGATGAAACCTGCTCTCCGATCTAAATCTGAAAGAGGAATACAAAAACGATGAAAATTGAATCTGGTAATAAATGGGGGACTATTCTGCTCTGGCCGAAAGAGCCGGAACGAGGAGGAACGAGAGGAGAGGCTGATGGGAAGCTAATCGATCCCGGAGTGATTGATCGACTCCTGAGATTTGGGTCAAGAATAAGGAGGCTAGGTGGGGTCATCTTCTTCTTCATATGATTATGAGACTTTTTCTTTGGGCCCTTGCCATCTTTCTCTAAGATATTCTCCCCTTTTCTCATTAAAAAAAAATCCTTTCATATCCTCAATATTTATAACTAGCATTTGCATCTTAAAGGTGCAAAGATATGTCCATAAAAGTGTAGATGAATATAAGGTGACATAGAGGTAACATTGTAGGAAACAAGGATGTGGAAATGGAAGACATGAGAAAATGGAGTTATTGGTAAAGTAAAGTTTTTGAAGTGGGTTACACTGCATTAGAGAATCTGCAATATATTAGAATTCTATCACCAAACTCATAATTAAACTAAAGCAATCTTCGAGAAGACATCATTGTGGAGATTACGATGAGAAGTTGTTTGGATGGGAGAGAAAAAAAGAAATTGAGAAACATGCATTTCATAGGGTGCTTAAAAACCTAAGCGAATTGAAATGGTAATTCGTCCTCTGATGCAATTTAAGGAATCCCTAAGTATTTTTATCATGCTATGATTTTGGATGGGCAATAAGTACTTAGTTGATGTAAGATACGTGATTGAAATATTTTTAATATAAAGTAAGGTGAATGATACTTTTAACATATGGCATCATTCAGTTTCATGTACTTGATACTACATTAAGATTGTAAGTCGAGATGGCACATGAAGTTGAATGATACAAGAAGCCCACTTATAAAATGGTCTCAAATAATATGGTGCTAAAGAAAAGTTGTGATACTTAGTAGTGCTTCTAAGAAAGCCATTTAAGTTTCTTTACGTTTCAATCCCAAAGTTTATTTTGATCTTTACATCTCCAATTAATGGTTAAGGGTTAAGGTTGGGTATTGTTTAAATTAATAATTGTATTTTTTTGTGTTTTGTTCATGGATTGGCTCCATGACAATATAAATTATGCTCTGAAATTAAATAAAAATAAAACATATTCAAATATCTTTCTCATTTTTTTAATAATTTAAGAAATAGTAACATAGCATAGGGATATATGAACTTATATCTAATTCAAAGGAATATAAAATGAAATTTTTATACCATTTTTGAAAATAAGTAATGACATGAGTATCAACTTTCCTCCTCAAATGCAAAACTTCACTTGTTAAAATGCACCTTATTCTTCTTTAAAAAAAATACACTTCTAAGTTTTGAAACACTAAAAAAGCCACAAAGCTTCTTTTTTTTAGTCATAGATGGAGAAACTTGTAATCTTAGAAATATACACATTATTAATGATTGAGTCTCCACAAAAGATGGATGCATTCCTTCAAAACCCAACCCATGAAACTATTTTGTAAGTTTGTGTCAATTAAAAAGGCTTACAGACTATTTTAAAATAAATACACATTTTAAAAATGTCTTAAAATGTCTTCTTATTTCAACACATTAAATGATTTTCATAGTTTCTCTCAATATAAAATAGACTTACCATAGTAAATTATTGAACCAAGTTAATATTTAATTTAGAGTTTTTCTCAATTTAGAATATACATTTTTAAATTGATTCTAATGATAAACCACATTTTCATCGTCATAATGGACCACATCATTGTGATTAATTCAAAAAAAAAAATATTTAAAAAACATAATGAATCACAAAAGCTTCAAGTCAAAGATAATATACATTTTATTTATGTATAGGAAATAACTAAGAAGATATATTCTCTATGATATGGTATTATGAAATCATAAGAAAAATATTATAAAATAATTATATTTATAAGTTTATTTTTTTCCTAAAATGTTTGTAATATGTCTTATTTAATCATGTTATAAATTTCTGCAAGGCGAAGATGTGACCAATTACCTCACAACGTTCTGGCATGGTGATGCTTGTTACCGGGGCCATCAGCAGTGACAGTGATTGCTTTAGTAACGTATGTAAGAATCAAATGATTATCCGTCAAGAAGGAAACTCATTCAACAGTTGTTGGGGGGCAGCTATTTGACTGCTAAATCTACGAAGGCATACATACTCTACCTCCTCTAGTTTTGAACTTGTGACCTCTTAAGAGGAAACACATGCTCTTAACCATTGGGCCCACTCAAGTTGTATTCATGCAAAGTAGAACATCGTTGTTGTCATGGCAAAGGCACTGAAGACCCAAGCCCAACTTGTTTAATCAAGCATTGTCTGCTTCTGATAATTTTCCCACTCGCCAACAATTATTATGATTGAATATTTGGTAATCGTTGTGTAACACCCATAGCAACTGGCAGAACATCCTCTGGTTCATGCAAAGAAGAAAGAAATCTAGAAGCTTCTGCTGGACCTCCACCACTAATCAGATCTGCCGTCAAAAGCTTCACACGCTAACTTCCCTGTAATTCTCGTCATAGTTCTATTGATAAACCAACACTTTCAACTACTTTTGATGCTGCTGCAACTGCACCCTTCACTGCCAACCGAAGTGCCAAACCTTTTGGATTTGCTTTCAATCGGCTTCAACCTCTTGCCAGCTGCCAAATTGGCCATCTGCACACAGAATATGACTATATTTCTGCAATGCTTGCTTCATTCGCAATACCTCACACCTGAGAGGATCATATTGAACTAATTGACAACTGCACATTGTGAGAATGTCCATACACGAATCTAATTCCCAACACAGTGCAAATACTTTATAGCTAGGGTGGCAACAAGCCTTTTGTCTCTAAGCCAAATACACTATTGCCAACTATCACTCCAAAGGTTGCGATGTGCTCCATAATTATGGAGTTGACCAGAATTTAAATGGTCCTCCTCTCCTCGCTCAATTAGCAATTGTAACAGACGGTCTAAAGCTTCATCACGTGAACAGCGATATGAAAGCTCCAAGGCATCAAGTAATTTTCCTTCCATTATAAGCCTTTCTACAACCTCCTCATATGGCCATTCATTCACCCAATCAAAAAATAAGGAGTTTTCTCTGTGTTAAAATTTCTGGTCTCTTGAACATCCTCTGCAATAGTTGAAGAGGTATGAGAACTCTTGGAATCCACATCAAAATCATACTTTGCAACTGGCATTTCAAGGATTCCATGCACTTCATCATCTTCATCTGACCCAACATCATGCTCTGCCTCGCGAGGTCGTTTCACTGTAATTCGTTTTTGGTCCTTCCTTTGTTGATTTGTTTCAGTCAAGTGTTTCAATGTTGTAGGTGAATCAGATAGGTGATGCAGATTTTCTTGCATTTGTATCCAACGATTTAATGTTGGAAACCTGTACGATTGGTCCATCTGAAGCCTCACTGTTGCCTACGATGATTGCTCACTGCCCTCTCGTGGCTCCACTCTGAAGCGACGAAGAGAAACAATAACAATCACAAAGATGGGGATATGTGCCTTCAATCCCACGACAAATTCTCCAGAGTGTTTCCTGTGGGCGACAGCGCCGGCGGAAACATCGTGCATCATGTGATTGTGAAGGGCATCGATTGGAATCCTCTGAGAATTAGAGGGGCGGTGATGGTGCAACATTCATTCAGTGGTGAGAAACACACTCAGTAGGAGATCGAATGTAGAGAAGAATTGTGGTTTGAGAAGAAATGCTGGGAAATCAAGGCCACTTCAGAAAGAAAAAGGCGAGGATGTAGTTAAGCAGAACGAGGCCACAACAATGGATAGAGGGGTGTCATGTTCTTCATACGCCTCTATTATGTCAACTAACATTGTTGAGATTCGTGAACGACGAATCTCAACGGTGTCACAAACTAGAACTTCCTAATAAAATGCCTATCGACATATATATATATATATATATATATATATAGTAATCAATTATTTCCACAATAATATATAAAAGTGATATTCTTCAATTATTTCCACAATAATATATAAAAGTGATATTCTTTTGATAGTTTTATTTATTTTTTCCCTTATTTAAATTATCACTTTATATAAACAAAACTCACAGGGGTTGGACCTAATGGTTTATTATTGGGCGAGGACCTAACTTCAAGCCATGGAGACACATTGAGATATTAGTAGAACGTGGGGTTGCACCTAAAGAGATTATATTACATGGTGTACACATAAGTGGCTCAAAGCCCATGCCCATGTTCTTTAATGAAATGAATTTATAGTTCTCTCACTAATAAAATCATGAGTTGCATTCATGTCCACCAACACAACCACCTTCAATCCGTTCACAGTCGCAGTTGTCAAGGCATTCTAGGGAGTCATACCAATTACTTAGGAGGGATGGGATCGTAACATATACTAGTTTGATCTAGCAAAACATGATTAGGACCTGGACACCTAGGGAGTTAGACCAATTACTTAGGAGGGAGTGGATCATAGCATATACTAGTTTGATCTAGAAAAACATGATTAGGACCTGGACACCTTGAAGCTGTTGGTTTTTCATGGTGTTGGGAATGAAGATCCTGAACAACACTAGTTTGTTTGTGAGACGGTTTGGGATGCTAATAATGTCCAGGATGAAAATGCCAATATTGTACGATTTGGAACTACCTTTAGAGATCGCGCTTTGGCTTGGTACATGAAATACAAGAGCAATGTTCCACCTACACAACCACGGTCATTGCAGGACATTAAGCAAGCGATGATTCAGGAGTTCAACAGACCTAAGTCTGCATCCCAGTGCATAACAAATTTGAAGCAAATTAAACATAGGACGGATATTTTTGCAGGAAGTGCGAGAAGGGAATCGTAATGAATTGGGCTACATACCTACTCAATCAATTTGTGGTGAACTGCAAAGTTGTGCAAGGCTCAGGTGCGAAATTTCATTATGCTTGGCTACTTATTCTAATCACTCTTTACGACTGGGTGATACCCATGGAGCTACAAACTGTCAAAGAAACGCAAATCCCTATTTATGCCGCGTGATTTCAACATTTATGGGCCACTACGATTTCTACGTGGAAGATCAACATTAATGTCACTTTCCTTCTTTATCATGAGATGATTTTTCCGGCCATCAAAGGGAATATGTGCATTTCTAAATAAGTGGTTTGGAAGTATGAGAGCATCGTGTGATTCAAGGCATCAATACACACCATTTATACATTCAGGCTAGGAGGGATTCATATAAACAGTGGAAAACGTGCATTTTTCGGCTCACTAATGAAGATGTACATGCACATATCACTCTCTAGGAGGATAGTTGGAAGTTGTCATTAGTAGAGGGGCAAGATATTGAGAATTTGGAAAGTAGTGTTTAGCGGTAAGGACAATAGGATCCACAAGGTGGGACATCCGCACAAACTCCAAGTCGCTCATAGAAAGGCTAGGATAAGGATCCCGAACAATCAAGTACCCCATAAACTACGACAAGTGTCAGAGTAAAAAGATCTACTACTATTAGTGCGACGCAAGGTATATCCCGCGCCAAGAAGAAGTGAAAGGCCACTCGAGTCGTTTAAGTGATGTCCATATTAGAGGATGATATTGAACAAATTGTACAGTAGGTTGATGCGAAGATGAAGGAAGCATTGAGTAGGTTCAATGAATAGACACAAGCAACTATCACAAAGGTGCAATACGATGAAAAACACACTCTACACAAGCTAGATAAATTGCGGCAGTTGGTAGAGGGCGATAGAGGGGCACCTACGCAACCCACCACTAGTAAGCCAACCAAGAAACCGACGGCCTAGAGTGCGCTAGATATTCTAGAACCACATGCGAATTCCTCTTTTACCTCCATTAACCATCAGGCACTCTAAATCCATCCCAAGGTGGTAGAATTTCCTGTGGAAGTAGTGTTGCAATAGATGAAACGTTCAATGCACATTAATTTGATTTTGTCCTAGTTAACGTTAGATACTTCACATCGATTACAAGATAGAGTTGTCGCCAAATTACAGACGTGTGCTAGTACTACTACTTTAGAATTCATGAAGGTGCTACAACCAATGAAGTTGGGCAACATGAAAGAGCGTAGTTGCTTGAAGAAAAATAGAAAGAAATAGACCAGGAGATGGATCTAAGGGAAGTCGTGGAAATAATTTATAAGAAAGTTGTGGTTAAATGTGTTGCAAAAGGCACCCAACTAGAAAACCAAGTTCCCAAGATCGACAAGGTAGCACAAGCATTAAAATCCCATGTCGAAGAGGTAAAACGACAACTGTTTACACCTTCAGAGGAATGACACTGTTGTGTGGAAGCTATTCAAAGTTAAAAACTTGCTATTGATTGAAATTTTCTTGTCACGAGTTTGTTGCGTTGTAGAATTATGCCACACTTCATGTGACAACCTACTTGGCCCTGTCACACTTTGGGAAATTTTGCCCCACTCTTCCATCTCTTATATAATTTCACACTTTGCCTTGGTACAAACTATTTTCACCTCATCTCTTTCACTTGTATCAACCGTTGTGTGTGTTATGATTGATGCTTGAGTTCCTTAATAAGAAATGTCACATCGCATACATGTGTGTGTGACCATTCACATTGCGTTGTTCCTTATGGAACAATCCAACCATGCCACATCACAATAATCATCCACACACCAAGTTAGTTGACCCAAATTCCATGTATGCATCAAGAACTTGATGAACAAACCCATGTGGCATCCCCCACATGTTGTGGAATGATCTGGATTTATGCAAGAACGCAACAGAATAAACATATAACCATAAATACAGAGATGCAATGGAAATAACACTTCATTTCATTAATATCAAAGAACTGAAATTTTCTTACAGACGGAATGGAAATAAACTAGCTAGGGTGCTGGTAGCTATCTCTGAGAAGAGATGTGGCGGCTACAAGCCTATGAACTGAGTTAAAATGAGGCTTAAGGGCCTATTTATTATTTAGAAACAATGGAAAACCCTAAACATCCAAAACCATAACCCTAGGAGATCAAGTGCCAAAACTATGGGCCCTGTTTGGGTAAATTGGTGTTTCAACTTCCCAGGGACGTAACTTTGGCATACTATCTTTGTTTGACGCACATGATACATCATTAGAAATCTCTATCCGAGGACTACAAATTTTGGCTTGAATATCATTATAAAATGAAATGAATTCGGAAACGAAATGACATTTGCTGGAGGCGCGATGCCCAAAAAACGTCGTTTAGGGCCTCAAAACGGCTCCGGAAGTTCAGGACCCGAAAAACTGCTAAAAATAGTAAGTTATGCCGAAACTGAAAAACTGAAAGAGACAATGGTGGGGGCCCAAGTGGAATAGGCGGGTGGCCACCAATATCCACCTGGATCATTCCTCCCCCTTAGGAAGCAATGGTCCCCATTGCGTTAAGTTCCTCCATGAGATGAGGAAATTTCTGCTGAACTTGGTCCCTGGTGAACCACTTTCCTTGGTGCAGGAGTTGGCTAGCTTTGACAACCCGATACAGTTGGATCTTCTGTTGGCGAGTGTTCTTGAGTTGCATGTCCATGATACAATCTGTGGTGGCCTGTTCCATGCAGCCTGGGTTTAACTCTGTTGGTGTGAGTTGTTCTGCAATGTCCGAGGTGTCCAGTAGAGGTGGGAAGTAAGGATGAAGGCGATCCACATTGAAGACTGGGTGCAGACCAAGGAATGGTGGAATACTAAGCTCGAAGGCATTGTTCGCTACAACCTTGGTGACGGTGTACGACCTGTATCGGAGCAGGTGAAGCTTGCGGTGGGGTCCAATGAGGCGCTCCTTCTGAAAATGTAGCCATACTTTGTCGCCCACCTGGAAGTTGTGTGGCACCCGGTGTTGATCATGGCGCTGCTTGTACTTCGCATTGGCTCTGTCCAATATATCATGAACCTGTTGGCGGATGTGTTGAATGTGCTCGATGAAGCTACTTGCTTTGTCAACTTCAGACTGGACATGAGCTGAATCACCCTGAGCAGCTGCAAATGGCATGGCTACGTCAATGGGACATAGTGGCTGGAATCCCAAGCCCACCTGAAAGGGGCTATGGCCAATTGAACTGTGGAGAGCTTGATTATAACTATGTTGTACCTAGGGGAGGCTCTCGTCCCATGTGCGTGGATGCTTTGAATTGTACATGCGCAGAATGTGTACAATCATTCTGTTGACGACCTCTGTCTGGCCATCTGTTTGGGGATGGAAAGCTGTGGACTTGGTGAGCTTTGTGTCCAACATTGACCAGAGGCTGGACCAAAATGTGCTGAGGAACCTGCTATCTCGATCTGATATGATATATTGTGGGATCCCAAAGTGCACCCACACTCGTTCAAAGAAGAGTTTAGCAGCGGCTTCTGCTGTGATATTCTTCTTACAGGCCGCCATAATGGCCATCTTCGAGAATCTATCAACGACCACGAAAACACAGTCATTTCCATTCTTAGTAGAAGGCAGGCCCGACATGTAATCCATGGAGATGGATTCCCAAGGTCGACTAGGGGTAGGTAGTGGAGTATATAGGCCTTGCTTCTTGATGGTCGGTTTGGCAATGGCACAAGCAGTGCAGGATCTGATGTGCTTCTTGACATCCCTTCGAAGGTTCGGCCAATAGAAATACTTCTGTAGTATTGCCACTGTTTTCTTGACCTCGAAATGCCCAGCGACTCGACTATAGTGTGCTTCCCATATCATCTTGGCACGCTCGCTTGAAGGAACACAAAGGTGTCCCAGGTGACATAAAAGTGCATCTTGGAGGTGAAAATTTGGAAATTGCGTACCCCCCAAGAGTGCCTTGTAAGTGTGGCCGAATTCTGGGTCACTCTCATAGAGAAGCGGCCAATCATAAGTCTCGTGCCCACAAGAGTTGAGCACGGTGGTGAGCGCCACGATCGGTGGTCGGCTGAGGCAATCTGCAACATTATTGGTGCTACCCTTCTTGTACTTAATGTTCAAATGAAACTGTTGCAGATATGTGGACCACTTCTGATGGCGATCATTCTGCAACTTCCCTTGTGTCTGTATGAACTGTAGGGGCCGGTGGTCTGTGTGGATGATTGTTTCCTTCCCCAAAATGTAATGCTTCCATTGTCGACGGGCTTGCACAATGGAATACATTTCTTTGTCATAGGTGGGATACTTGCGAACTGTCTCAGACAATGTCTCACTGTGATATGCCACTGGATGTCCATGTTGAGTAAGAACTGCCCCAATAGCATAGTCAGAGGCATCTGTCTCGATCTCAAACGGCTGCTGCAAGTCTGGTAAGGTGAGCACTGGGGCAGAACAGAGGCGATTTTTCAATTCTTTGAACGCCTTCTGTTGAGGTTCCGACCAAAAGAATTTTTCTCTCGCTCCTCCTTGGTGACTTGACTCAAGGGCCAAGTGATATGAGAGAATCCCAACATGAATCTACGGTAGAAATTAGCAAGACCCAGAAAGCTGCGAAGCTCTGTTATAGTAGTCGGGGCTGGCCAATCCCGAATGACTTGGATCTTGGCTGGATCCACATGCACCCCCCTTTAATCAATAATGTATCCCAGATATTGAACCTGGGTCATGCCAAACGTGCACTTCTCCAAATTGGCACACAACTTGTGTTGCCGCAGTGTTTGGAGGACTTGTCGGATGTGATGAAGGTACTCTTCCCAAGTCTTGCTGAAGATCAGAATGTCATCCAAGTACACCACTACGAATGAGTTGGTGAATGGCCGCAAGATGTCGTCCATCATCCTCATGAAGGTTGCGGGAGCATTCGTAAACCCGAAAGGCATGACCAGCCATTCAAAAAGGCCTTCCTTAGCTTTGAAGGCAGTCTTCCACACATCAGAGGGTTCAATTGGTACCTGGTGATACCCAGACTTCAGGTCGATCTTACTGAAATATTTTGCACCTTGGAGTTGGTCCCAAAGGTCATCAATCCGTGGGATTGGGTACCTATTCCGGACAGTGATCTTGTTCAGCGCCCGATAGTCAATACAGAGTCTCCACGTCCCATCCTTCTTCTGTACCAACACGATCGGGCTCCCACAGGGCGATGAACTTGGTCTGATGTGACCTTTCTGCAACAGCTCCTGAATCTGCCACTTTATTTCAACATTCTCCAGAACAGAGCGCCGATAGATCGGTCCATTGGGTAGCGGCGCACCTGGGGTCAGATCAATCGAGTGCTTGACCTGACAGTGCAGAGGAACCCCTGTGGGTGAGGTGAAGATGTCCCCGTACTCTTCCACAACCTTATCCATTTGTTGTTGTCGTGCAGAGGAGCCCTGTCTGGAGGTCGTGGCCAAATAATTTCCTGGTTTGGGAAATGAGCTTACTGCATTGTTTTGCAGTAACCAAAGAGATAGTCGCAGGAGGTGGTACCTCTGGTATCTTGTACAAATTATTTCCCAAAGTAACAATAACAGCACGAGGTCGATACTCATACACAACATGACGCTTCCACAAGTATGGTTGTCCTAATAATACATCAGAAACATCAATAGGAGCAACGTCACATAATACCTCATCCGTGAAAGGCTTGATGCCATAAGGAAGGCGACACTACTGGCTGACGCGGAGATCTCGTCCTTGGTGAAGCCACCCGATGGTGTATGGATGTGGGTGAGCTGTGGTCGGCAAGCCCAACCGCTTCACGACTTCTGCTGAAATGAGGTTCTTTTGGCTCCCATTGTCGACAATGAACTGTACAAGAGAGCCCTTTACCCACATCTGGGAGTGGAAGAGACGTTCTTCCTCCTCTGGATCTTCCGTTTCCTCCTTCTGGATCTTTGTAGTGGCAACAGTGGCATTGGGCTCCGCGTTGGAACATGCATCTGACTCAGAAGCCCTCATCTCAGCGACTAGCGACTGCTTGGCCCGACACTCACTTGTGTTGTGAGTGGAACTCTTATGGAACTCACACCACTTTCCCGTGTCCTTCTTTGGCTTTGCGGTGCTGTTCTTTTATTGTGGCTTTGACGGGTTGTCTTTGGCCGCCATGCCTTGGCTCTATCCTTTGTTCTGCGGTTTGGAAGCACCTTTCCCTTGCTTTTGACTCGCAGATCCAAAGTCTCGCTTCTTTTGTTTGAATTTCTGCTCAATCTTGGTAGCATACCGGTATGCCGTACCAAGCGAAAAGATGTCGAGGAACTCCATTTCCTCCTGAATGTATCTGTGCAGACAGTTGCGATACTTTAGCACCAAATGTTTCTCTGAATCTTTGATACCCAACTTTGTGCGCAGGGTATGGAACAGATTCGTCAGCTCATGCACATCTTGATCCCTTTGTTGTCGCAACATGGTCCATTGTATGTACTTGTCCTCATAGCTCTCCACGGGATAGTACTGTTCCTTGACGGCGTCTCGGAAAGAATTCCAAGTTGGTACGGCCGAGAACAGAGAGGGTTCTGTCTAGTCCTTGTTCTCACAGTAGGTTTCCCACTAGTCCTTAACATGGGGGGTAGCTTTGAGGAGTGCAAAAATAATTTTCTCCCGGTCTGAAAAGTCATGAACAGAGAAATATCCTTCTAATAGATTCAACCATCTATCTACGTCATCTGCGTCTATTTGACCCTTAAATATGGGAATGTCAAAATTTACTTACACCTTAAAAGGAGTCGCACCTCCAGAGTGGCTGCTGGATGCAGATGCGCCGCCGGTGGGCGGCCGTTGAAGGATCTGAGCAAAGTTATCCATCATCACGTTCCTTTGTTTTTCAAGGGCCTCCTCGAGCAATATTTTGATAGGATCTCCTGCTCCCTCATCTTTCTTTTCATCCCCCATGGGCGTCCGTCGAGGTTTGCGAGGCTGATCTTGCAAAGGTTCCACCAGATCGAGCCCTAGCTCCTTATACCCCGACCTCGTTGGGGACATGCAAAGAAGGATCGAGAAAAAGCAGACCGCTCTAATACCACTGATCCGGATTTATGCAGGAACGCAACAGAATAAACACATAACCATAAATACAGAGATGCAGCGGAAATAACACTTCATTTCATTAATATCAAAGAACTGAAATTTGCTTACAGACGGAATGGAAATAAAACTAGCTAGGGCACTGGTAGCTATCTCTGAGAAGAGATGTGGCGGCTACAGGCCTCTGAACTGCGTTACAATGAGGCTCGAGGGCATATTTATTATTGAGAAACAATGGAGAACCCTAAACATCCCAAAAACCTAACCCTAGGAGATGAAGCGCCAAAACTATGGGCCCCGTTTGGGTAAATTGTTGTTTCAACTTCCCAGGGACGTAACTTTGGCATACTATCTCCGTTTGACGCACATGATACATCATTAGAAAGCTCTATCCGAGGACTACAACTTTTGCCATGAATATCATTCCGAAATAGAATAAGGCGAGGCCATGAATATTAAAGCGGAAGCGCTTAATCATAAGGCGAGGCCATGGTTATATGAGAGCGGGTAAATGAAGGTTTAGAGCAGGGGTTTAATAAAAAAGGAGTCAGGGTGTTTAATACACTGGGTTCAGGTCTTTTAAATAAACAGGGTTTATTTAAAAGAGTGGGTCTCGAATGAGTAAAATTTATTTTTAAAACAACGTAAAAATGGGTTTTTTACATTGTTTTAATGAAAGAAGGGAAACAGATGTAGGGGGGAGGATTTTTAGCAAATGGAGGTGGGGGTTTAGCATAAAAAAGGGGTTTTGGTAAGGAAAATGGGTAAAAAATGAGGGATATAAGGGTAAACATGGAATTTCAGAGTAAGAGAGTGATCTGAATAGGTAAAGTGAGAGATAATGAATAGGTTAAATGAAGATAATGAAGGCAGTGAGATTTCTGAAAATAAATGATTGTCAGGGAATGTTATTTTCAGCAGACTGTAGAAAATATATAGTCATCTAGTAATACTGTAAAATACAGGAGACTAACAACAACTTTTATGATACCTTATTAATATAATATTCTCTTTTACCAACTTTTATGACACCTTATTAATATAATATACTCTTGTGTGTGTGGGTGTGTTTGTTTACAATTATATATAATAGATACATGAAACTTACACTATATGAAAAATAAATGAATGGATGATGATAATAGAAAACTAAAGCTTTACATTATATGAAAAATGAATAGATAAATGGATTAGGGTAATGGAAAACTAAGTAAGATTAATCATATTTTGCAAAAAGAGAATGCAAAAATAAGTAGGATTAATCATGAATTGCCAATCGAATCAAAAGGTCTTTAGCTTCCATTTTTTAAACTTAAATCCTTATTAACTAACCGATAATTTTCAACTAAATCAAAGAAAATTGAAAATGTTAAATTAAGATGTGCTGACTTGAACTAATACAAAAAGATATATATATATATATATATATATATATATATATACACACACACACACACACACACAACTCCTCCTCATTATTATTAAGGCTGGCCTTTTGAATTTACTTCAAGTCTTGCATTTCGGGTGCAACATTATGTGCGACATTTGCTTGCACTGGTGCATGATGAAGCCTTGTGGCTAGGAGAGCGTGGATCCCATTTATGTGACGTTGATCCATAGGATCACCGACCTGCCTGATCAAGGCGCGGATCCCATGGCTTATTTCAGAGGAAAGGCACAAGAAAAGAACGTGGTGGACAAAATCAAAACGACCTATCAGGTATCATGCCACAACAGAGGATTCGTAGTCAGTGAAATCAATGACCCAGCCATCCAATTTGGGATGCTCATCTTGGTCTGCAAGATGTTGCGGAAGTGTAGACCTAAGTAAGTCCCTGCATAAGTAATTGCACTTACAGGACTGTGCGAAAAAGGAGTTATCTACAATTGGGCGCAATGTTTGTACAAATAATTCTTGGAGAACATGAGCGAAGCGCAAGAGGAGGGCAAGCACTTCTATTATGCTTGGCTCCTACTGTTGATAGCTTTGATTGGATGGAAGACCCCAGAGAAATCATATTTTCTTGATAGAGATATGTAGATGTGCGAAGCCATGCAGTACGCCACATTGTGGAGTTCCTTCGTCCCCGTGCGCATTATGCAAAACAACATATTTTGGGTCTTATTCGATGCCTTAGGCTTTTAGGCAATTCAATCCAAACTGAGGCTGTCTCCAACTTTGTACGAGTAGTACAAGTTGATTGTGGATTTTAAGGCCACATTACACAACATTCACATCCGCGTGAAGGGCGTGCTTGAGGGAATTTGGTATGAATTTATGTATCTCGTCACTGAGGATGACTTGTTGTGCGTCACTGCAGAGTGACCGCTAGCTTGGCTAGAGTCACGTACTATGGAAGGTGCATATACATCTATCCCAAAGACCCCCAACAAGCCTCGCATAGGTACACAAACTACTGAGAAGACTAGTAGAGCAGAACCCACGCCAACTAAAACTGGCGAAACAATTGATCTGGAGATAGACACTGCACCTGAGAAGAATGGTGCCGAGCCTAAGGAGACAGAGGAGTAGGCAGAAGTCCAAACTTCCAAGGGAATAAAGTGTGGTTCTCAGGCCGTGGGAGGATCAAGGAAGAAACGAAAGGGCTCTAAGGCCACTAGAGAAGAAAAATGGTTGTTGACCAAAGATGATTTCAACAAAATAGCCAACACGACCACGAAAACAACTGAATATATGTGGACGGACCTAGAAGCGCAGTACAAGCTGTGCTCAATGGGGTGCAAATTAGAATCCAAGAGATGAAATTTCAAGCGAGCCTGATTCAGGCGAGCGTTGCACAAGTGAGCCAATTACAAGTGAGCGTATCTGCTGCCGGTGCACATCCCATTACAACAATATTTCCTTCAACAAGAGAAGCTCGCTTGGTTCAGATCCCTGAACAAGCCATTCGAGATGATTCTCAGCTATTGTGCACACAACTCAAAGCCTGCTAGGAAATTAATATTGATTTGACTATGTTACCTGTAGGGAAATTACATATGGTCCACAGCATGATCGTGGATGAGTTGCAGTTTCACGAAGCCCTTGCCTACCATGACATTACTGAAGCTCATCAGCATGCGGTTGACCTTTAGCAGAAGTACCAGAGCACCGACGAAGCATGCTGAGCAGTCGAGGCTCAACGCGCTACACTAGAAGACAAGATCAACCAAGTATGCAATGATGTGCCAACAGTCCACGCCACAGTCGCCCCAACAGAGAAATTAGAAGGGCTAGTCGTCGCATTAAAGGCCTCGCACATATAATTTCAAAATTTTTGGGCCGAATTTGAACATCATATTGTCGACCTTCAGTTAAAGTTGCAGCCAGAAACCCCGCCAGAAGTCCGAGCTCAGAGGGCTACAGAGGTAAAACAGGCCACAAATAGTATCGCTGCTGTAGTAACACAATGTGGTCAGTTATTGGACGAGGCCATTGGTGTCTGGAATTTGGTTCAGAATGACCCAATTTTCCAACAGTTGCGCAATGAGTTGCGCATCAAGGAGCAACAATTTTCTGATATTAGGATGGTGGCGCCCACCCCCGTGATTGCACAACACCTCGTCCGCCTACAAGAGGATAGGGTAATTCAGACCAAAATTGAGGACATGCACCGAAGAGAATAGATACTTGAAGCAAGGATGTAACCGTGGGCCAAGGAGGCTCTACAACTGTCAGAAGCATTGGATGGCGCATTGAAGACCCTTCAACAAACACAACGAAGTATTGAACTTTCTACTGAGGGGCCCGCTACAAAAAAATTGGTAACTGAAGTACAGGGAGTTGCTGCGTAGAGCCTTGAGGTGGTGCTGCCACTGAAAACTTCTGTTGTTGTGCTCCAAGAAAATATGAAGGAGCTGACCCCAGAGTGACTCGGGACGAGTCACAGGTTTGTGTTGGGGACCTGTTGGAGCAAGGTCCCCTAGGGTGCATTTTGAGTAACTTTTTGTATATATTTCTGGATATGTGTGTTGCACGGAAAGGTCAAGGGGATTTGGGGCAAGTCAAAGTCCCTATTTTATGTAAATGGGTTGTAAGGGTAAACTCTGGGCCTCAAACCATGGTTTGAGACAATAGTATCTGCGCGTTGGATGAATATATATAGAGATAGATTGAGTCAAGTAAGAATTTAGTCAATAATTAATTTTTGGGATCTAAGTACATGTATGCTTCTGTGATACCTTTTTGTAAGTATGGGTTGGGTAGAAAGGCTCCTGCTGGCTGTGTGTGCGGAGACCTAGTCCTGGCTATGTGCGGACTCCACTGGTTGTGTGCGCGGAAGGGTAATTTTAAGTGGAAATTCTGACTACACTGAGTTGTTTTGAATCTAATACAAAGATTGTTTTGAAGCAATTGTGTTATGTGTTTGAACTATCTGTTACTATTATTGTTTTGAGATCACTTTACTTCTGTTATATCTGCATGAGTAAATTTGTTCTTTATGCATGAGTATATGTTAATGGTGAAGTACTTGAATATATATGCTTAAGTTATTGCACATTGTGAAGATCTGATTCTGTTATTTATATATCTGCGACGAAGTGGATCTGCGATACATGTGCTATATGAATTATCTATATTTGCGACAAGATAATCTGATAAGTATTGATTTATATATGCGTGCATTTGTTTCCAATATGTAATAAGTTCTGTTATAAACCTGTTTGGAGCCACCACGTCAATTTCTTCCTCAGGGTGTGAAAACCTAGTTCCAACACCCCCCCATACTTCTTCGGGTGTGACTTTGATCTGCGCAAGAAGGTCATTGCTGAAAGGGCCAGTAGTTGGAGGGTTTGTTGGTTGCACGATAAACTCTGAACCTGGGTCAGGACCCCTCAAGCCAATAGTGTGTGTGTGGGGGGGGGGGGGGAAGGGGGGGGGGGGTTGTTCAAACTGGTTCCTTGACATTTTGATTCTTCCTTATGTTATCATGACTATTCAATATTATAACCTCACACATTATGGGGTATATGTTGTTACCTAATTTGTCACCTTAGAATATGCTTGACGAACTTATTGATCTACTATGTTGAAACAATTTTTGTTATCCTAAGGAAATTGATATTGAGTAGCTCATCACCCCTTGTCGACTGAATTACTTCTTGCAGCCTAACAAGGAGGAATGATGACATGGTGTACCCTAGAAGAGAGTGATGAATTTCCTATGCTTCTAGATTTGGCCTTTACTGTAGAGATCCATTTGAAATTTTTAGTACTTTAATAAGCCACGAGGAAACCAAAATGGCATAGTCGTCAAGTAAGTTTCTATCATTACTCATGGTAATGGGAATCAATGTCAACTGTAGAATGTAATCATTATGAATATCCTAGGTGACGAGAGGCCACAGAGAAGGATTTGGCTGCTAGGAACAATAGATTTAAGGATTTTTTTGTGTGGATGATCTTGGTTCTCCATCATTGGAAGATTCCACATTGAACCAAAAAGGTAAATCCGATAGCAGGAAGCCCATAAAGGCACAATAAGAAATTCATAAATTTATCCTAGGGGTTGATGTTTATTGGGAAAATGTCGTGAGACTGAAAGAGAAGTTTCTAGTGGGTAAGTGGGAATTTTCTCCATACAATGGGGTGTAGATGAAGCAGTGGTCCTAGAGGAGATGGTTCTCTCTCTTAGGATACAAAAAAAAATTGAGTGTACTTGAGAATGGATGGTTTGGTTTCCATTTCTCATCGGAGGAGGATGCCAATAAAATCTTGGAAATCCCTTGGGTGAAGGGTTGTGGATTCCTCATATTACAGAAATGGAAGGTTTGTTTCAATTTTGTCATGGAGAGACCAAAGAGAAAAATTGTTTGACCAAGTTCCCAGGGCTTCCGCTCGAGCTATGGTAAAAAAAATCAATTTCATAGATCGCTAATTAGATCGAAAAGGTTTATTATGTTAATGAAGGATGTATTTCTTTACTTGAAAAAATGGTGGTTTGGTTTCTCGTAGAAGTAAATCTCTCTTTAGGACTTCCACAGGACATTGATTTATATTGGGGTCCCTCCTCCATCAGGCAATGGGTGGATTACTAGGGTATCCCATTTAGATGCAACCGATGCAAAAAGAATGGACATTTAGTTGCAAGTTATCCTCTTAGTCACCATGGGGATTAACCTATCAACGATTGGAACTCCACTAGAGAAAATCGATTTCCACCAAACCCCAGCCATTCGGTCTTTCCAGAACTCCTTTCCGGGGTCCCTTGACCCCAAAATTCCATCCCAGAATCCAGCCAATCCAAAAAGACATTTGGATTCAAGCAGAATCCCCTCTCCCTGAATCCACATACCCCTGCTACAGATGTCGGTAAATCCCATGGCCAAGATTGGAATCCTACAGGGTTATCTTCTCAGAAGCAAAGAAGTGTTGAAATTTCCCTCTTATCCCTAATTAATCTGATGAAAAGGGGATTTTGAGGTCCGGGTTGGTGTCATCTTTGTCACTCTGCTCCTGAAGATGTTTTCCACCTTTTTATTGAATGCTCTTTTGCGAAGGCCATTTGGGTTCACGAGGCAGATTTGTTGAATATTCGGTTTGTCGGGGATTGGTCCTCCATTTTCATCTGCTTAATGTATTAGTCTTCCTGTCATAGGCCTTTTCATGCTCTTCCCTTATATGTATTTAAAGGGATATGGATATCCCAGAATGCATTCATATTTGAGGACCGGGTTCCAGATTATCATTCCGTCAGCGTCAAGGTTCTCAGTTTTTTCCAAAGTGATGTATGGCTGGCAATTGAATCCTTGAAGGTGGTTGGTGATTCGTTGTCTGTCATGGATTGGACGCATGGGCAGAATGCCCTCTAGTTTCCTCTGTTATTCCATTGGATGGATCGTATTTTCGTGCTTCATTCTTCTTTCTACGACATTTATTTTTTCCAAATTTATCAAGAGCAGACTATGGAAGCAGATGTTTTGTCTAAAAGGGGGGTTTCCCTTTTTCCTGGCATAATGTTTTTCGTACTTCTGATTGATGGATCCATCTC
Organism: Pinus albicaulis; assembly: GCA_034641835.2. Taxonomy (NCBI): domain Eukaryota; kingdom Viridiplantae; phylum Streptophyta; class Pinopsida; order Pinales; family Pinaceae; genus Pinus; species Pinus albicaulis. The sequence goes on from CM076576.1 coordinate 931,603,193, forward strand.
ATGAGAGGGCTCTTTTGCGTTTTGAATATTAGACGTTTGTTCCTCTGGTTTTTCTCATGGTTTTGTCTTTCATTTAGCTAAATTTTCAAATGTTTTATGCAGTGTAGCCACTTAATTTTTTCTTTATAAATTCCTTTTGGATTGGTTCATGGAGGCATTTTTTTGTTTGGTCTTTTTATCCTCTAATCTGGATATATGTAACTTCTTTTTTTAATATGAAGAAGCTCTTTTTTATTTTTTGTTGAAAAACAAATTAATGGAGTTGGATGGAAAGTGTTGCATGCTGATGAATATAGTCTTGAATATGTGCAAGGCTCCACCTTGAATAGCTTCAAACCAATGTGTCTCCAATAATGCAAAGGGGGGAGCCAAAAGAGGAGGATACTATTCAACAAGCCAAAGAAGCAATGGAAGTGGATATAGAAAGTTATTAAGAGGAAATAGTCACTAAGCATGTCTTTGGCTTAAATTTTTATGTTTTTCAAAATCATATGTATTTTAGGTACTTATTACAACAATATATTTGTGGCTTATAGGAGCTTTGTAGTAGTGATAAGAATATGCAAACTTTCATAATACAATATTTGAGAATTGCAAATTTATATAGAGCAACATATTCATACTTTTAACAACTTTTATGATACCTTATTAAGATAATATTCTCTTTTAGCAACTTTTATGATACCTTATTAATATAATATTCTCTTTTAACAACATTTATGACACCTTATTAATATAATATTCCCTTGTGTGTGTGTGTGGGTGTGTTTGTTTACAATTATATATAATAGATACATGAAACTTACACTATATGAAAAAGAAATGAATGGATGATGATAATGGAAAACTAAAACTTTACATTATATGAAAAAATAATAGATAAATGGATTAGGATAATGGAAAACTAAGATTGATTAATCATATTTTGCAAAAAAAGAATGCAAAACTAAGTAGGATTAATCATGAATTGCGAATGGAATCAAAAAGTCGTTAGCTTCCATTTTTTAAACTTAAACCCTTATTAACTAGCCAATAATTTTCAACTAAACCAAAAAAATTGAAAATGTTAAATTAAGATGTGCTTGAACTAATACAAAAAGAAATACATATATATACACGGCTCCTCACCATTATTATTAATCATAATATTTGAAAAAAAATACAATTAATAAACAAGTATCCGTCATTGTCATTGTCATCGTCATCATCATCATCATTATTATTAATCAGAAATCATAATCTTAAAAAAACACAAAACTAACACCATAGAAAATAGAATAGAATCTTTATATCTTGCTGAATATGAGAGTATTTTGGTCCCACTTACATTGTAATGCGTTGCACAAATCGGAAAGGTAGAGAGTCCTAAGCTAATAATGAGCCCGAAATATACTTTATACTCTTTACTGGTTAAGATGTCCTAGGCACTGGTCTTTGGCAACTCAAGGCTGTCTCTAGGAGCTACAACAGATTCCATCTCAATTCTTATTCTTTGACTTATAGGAGTTTTGTAGTAGTGAGTTATGGGCTATTAGAAGAAAAAAAAAAGGTCAATAAAATAAATTAGTAATCAATTAAATAAAGGTGGTAAAATTCACTTTAGAAAAATAATCAATTAAATAAAGGTGGTGAATTCAATTTAGAAAAATAAATTGACCCGTGGTTTTTGCTTAGCACACATGGGTTTTGAAGGAGAAAAATGTTAAAAAAAGAGAGAGAGAAGAATACTCTTTTCGAAGGATCTTGAAGATCTATAACTCTCTTCCAAAGCTCTTAAATCGGATTTAAATGTGAAAGAACAAAAACAATGAAATATGTTTGAAAAAATTTAATATTTAAGTCCTAAGAGCTAAGTCAAAAAAGATTGAAAATATTAAATTAAAATGTGTTGGGTTAATCCAATACATAAAATTACTTTTACACAATTTGTAAGAAAATAAAAATAAAAAAACAAACTTTTTATTATCAATAAAATAAAATTGTAAATGTTACTCTCATCATTATTATTAATCATAATATTTGAAAATAAATATACAATTCATTATTATTAATCATAATCTTAAAAATTCTAATTCTATATGTTTTTCAGATTTTAGGTTGATCTCTCTATGTAACTCTGTTTATAAGGTGATTTCTAAAATTATTGCTAACAGAGTCAAAAAGATTTTGTCCTCATACATTTTTCCAGAGAAATTTGGCTTCCTTCGTGACATTAGGATCCACAACGTCGTCGCCATAGCTCAAGAATTCCATTCAATCAATGTGGGTAAACAACATGCTTGCCTAATGAAAATTGACCTTTTGATGGCGTATGATCAAGTAAATTGGGATTTTCTGCATATAATTAGATTTTCTCACCGACATATAAAGTGGATCATGGCATGTGTATCCTCGGTCTCAATGGAAATTTTAATTAATGGTCTCCCTACCGACTTCTTCATTCCTTCAAGAGGATTGAGACAGAGTTGTTCTTTGTCTTCGCTCCTTTTTACTCTGCTCATGGATTCCCTCAGTTGTAGCATCTCTGCTGCTAAAACAAATCGTGTCATCTTTGGATGCTCGGTCACTCCTTCGTCAGCTATAACCCACCTTTTCTTCATAGATGGCGTCCTTGGCTTCGATGTTGTTAACTATTCAGAATGGGAGGATTTATTTTAGATTCTCGCCGAATTCTTCTAAAAAGAGGCCAAGTTCTTGGGTCTGAATTATTGAAGTTTCAGGAACGTTTATTGCTTGTATTGGAGGAGCTACATTATGTGTTATTTTATTTTAGTTTGCGATCAACACCTCAAGCTTCAAATACAAGTTATACAATGGATGGTTATTGGTCGTTTCCTTTAGGATTTTTAAGAACCTTATTTCTTAGTTCTAGTTATGGATTCCATCTCAATTCTTATTCTTTGACTTATAGGAGTTTTGTAGTAGTGAGTTATGGGCTATTAGAAGAAAAAAAAAAGGTCAATAAAATAAATTAGTAATCAATTAAATAAAGGTGGTGAATTCATAGAAAAATAAATTGACCCGTGGTTTTTGCTTACCACACATGGGTTTTGAAGGAGAAAAATGTTAAAAAAAAAGAAAGAGAGAAGAAGACTCTTTTCGAAGGATCTTGAAGATCTATAACTCTCTTCCAAAGCTCTTAAATTGGATTTAAATGTGAAAGAACAAAAACAATGAAATATGTTTGAAAAAATTTAATATTTAAGTCCTAAGAGCTAAGTCAAAAAAGATTGAAAATACTAAATTAAAATGTGTTGGGTTAATCCAATACAGAAAAATACTTTTACACAATTTGTAAGAAAATAAAAATAAAAAAACAAACTTTTTATTATCAATAAAATAAAATTGTAAATGTTACTCTCATCATTATTATTAATCATAATATTTGAAAAAAAATATACAATTCATTATTATTAATCATAATCTTAAAAATTCTAATTCTATATGCTTTTCAGATTTTAGGTTGATCTCTCTATGTAACTCTGTTTATAAGGTGATTTCTAAAATTATTGCTAACAGAGTCAAAAAGATTTTGTCCTCATACATTTGTCCAGAGAAATTTGGCTTCCTTCGTGACATTAGGATCCACAACTTCGTCGCCATAGCTCAAGAATTCATCCATTCAATCAATGTGGGTAAACAACATGCTTGCCTAATGAAAATTGACCTTTTGATGGCGTATGATAAATAAATTAGATTTTACCACCATATAATTAGATCATGGAATACGACATATAAGTGGATCATCGCATGTGTATCCTCGGTCTCAATGGAAATTTTAATTAATGGTCTCCCTACCGACTTCTTCATTCCTTCAAGAGGATTGAGACAGAGTTGCTCTTTGTCTCCGCTCCTTTTTACTCTGCTCATGGATTCCCTCAGTTGTAGCATCTCTGCTGCTAAAACAAATCGTGTCATCTTTGGATGCTCGGTCACTCCTTCGTCAGCTATAACCCACCTTTTCTTCATAGATGGCGTCCTTGGCTTCGGTGTTGTTAACTATTCAGAATGGGAGGATTTATTTTAGATTCTCGCCACCTTTGGTCGGGCCACAAGACTTACTATTGACAAGGATAAGTCGGCCCTCATCTCTGAAGAGAAGGACACAGTGGTATATCAGTAGATAGCTGCTCTTTTTGGAATCAACTCCTCCTTTTTATCTATAGGATTTTTGTATTTGGGTTGTCTGTTATAACCCTATAATTACCGAATTGTTGATTGGGAGTGGCTTGTCCATAACATCAATTTTTTTTTTATCTTTTTAGGACATAAATGGCTATCTTTGGGTGGCAGGGTAATCATGATAAAGTCAGTCCTTCAAGGAATATTAGTTTATTGGATGCATTTATTCCTACTACCCACAACGATCACTCACAAATTTAACGCCATTCTTGCTAAATTCCTGTGGTCTTGAACTAGTCAAGGAAATAAAATCCACCTCCTTAAGTTGGCATCCATCTCCTATCCTACAAATTTAGGTGGTTGGGGTATAAGAGACACTAAACTATTTAACTTGGCTCTCCTATTTAACTTGGCTATTTGTATCTAGTTTAACTGATTGATACAATTAGTGAGAGTGGTGTGAATTAATTATAAATTAATTCACTAATTATAAACTCATTAATCAACTAAAGAATACATCAGTTAACTTCAGTGCATGGACAGTTTCAGTGGAGACCAGTGCAAAGATAGGTGAAAGGGCAAGTGTGACTATCAGTTGTGATTATAAGTGATGCATGATTTGCATCCAACACTCAGTAGAGATGCCTATAAATACTGTGTGAGCAAGGCTGGGGTAATTTATTCTCATCAAGAGGCATTCTTCAGTAGGGATTGCGCAGTAGAGGCAGGCTAAAGGCTAGCAAAGTTCAGCGCATGGGATTTGCAAGATCGGGCCTGATTAGTGTGTAGCAAGTGGAGATTATATTGAGAGCTTGTGAGGAGCTTTGTATGATGATTGTTACATGATCTCTATGACATATCTAATATACAGATAGTTGGGGTTTTCAGCTTTAAGCTTTCCCATTACATACTGTGTTCATATGTGTGAATTTTTATAGTTTTAATGTGTGCATGCAATTGATTTTATTTCCGCATGTGATGATCAATGGTAGAAGAGATTATGTATTGTACATGAAGTCAAATAGTGTGTGATCAAGAGAATCTCGGTGAATAATATATCAGTTATTCAAATTTCTACATGGTTTGGAAGTATGAGAGCATCGTGCGATTCAAGGCTGATACACACCATTTATACATTCAGGCTAGGAGGGATTTGTATAAACGGTGGAAAACATGCATTTTTCGGCTCACTAATGAAGATGTACATGCACATATCACTCTCTAGGAGGATAGTTGGAAGTTGTCGTTAGTAGAGGGGAAAGATATTGAGAATTTGGAAAGTAGTATTTAGCAGTAAGGACAACAGGAGCCACAAGGTGGGACATCCGCACAAACTCCAAGTCACTCATAGAAAGGCTAGGATAAGGATTCTGAACAATCAATCACCCCATCAACTACAACAAGCGTCAGATTAAAAAGATCTACTACTATTAGTGCGACGCAGGGTACATCCCGCGCCAAGAAGAAGTGAAAGGCCACTCGAGTCGTTTAAGTGATGTCCATATTAGAGGATGATATCAAATAAATTGTAGAGTAGGTTGATGCGAAGATGAAGGAAGCATTGAGTAGGTTCAATGAATAGACACAAGCAACTATCACAAAGGTGCAACCTGATGAACAACACACTCTACACAAGCTAGAGAAACTGCGGCAGTTGGTAGAGGTCGATAGAGGGGCGCCTGCGCAACCCACCACTAGTAAGCCAACCAAGCAACCGACGGCCTATAGTGAACTAGATATTATAGAACCACATGCGAATTCCTCTTTTACCTCCACTAACCATTAGGCACTCCAAATCCCTCCCAAGGTGGTAGAATTTTCTGTGGAAGTAGTGTTGCAATAGATGAAAGGTTCAATGCACATTAATTTGATTTTGTCCTAGTTAACTTTAGATAACTCACATCGATTACAAAATAGAGTTGTCGCCAAATTAAAGACGTGTGATAGTGTACTACTTTAAAATTCATGAAGGCACTACAACCAATGAAGTTGGGCAACATGAAAGAACGTAGTTGCTTGAAGAAAAATAGAAAGAAATAGACCAGGAGATGGAACTATGGGCAGTCGTGGAAATAATTTATAAGCAAGTTGTGGTTGAATGTGTAGTGGAAGGCACCCAACCAAAAAACCAAGTTCCCAAGATCGAATACTTGTGGAAAGAGGCCAAGTTCTTGGGTCAAATTATTGAAGTTTCAGGAAGGTTTACTGCTTGTATTAGAGGAGTCAAATTATGTTTTAATTTATTTCAGTTTGTGATTATCACCTCAAGCTTCAGATACAAGCTATACAATGGAATGCTATTGGTCATTTCCTTTAGGATTTTTAAGAAGCCTATTTCTTAGTTCTAGTTATTGATTGCATCTCAAATTATTATTCTTTGACTTGGGAACTACTAAGTGTTTTTGGGTATAATTATCTTCATGTCAAGGTGTTTTTTTCTTCAAGAATGGTTAGGACTTATTTCTCAATCCTAATTATTTTTAGCTTGGGTTTATTTTATATGGGACATGTTCTTTTGTCTACATTTTGGGTCATGGACCGTAGAGATGTATTTGAATTTTGTAGGACATTAAGAAGGCACAAGGAAAATAGAATGATATAGTGGTCAGGTCAGTTTTTATCATTATTCATGGTAATGGGAAGCAATGTAAACCATAGGATGTAAGCATTGTGAATATCCTATGCGAGGAGAGGCATAAATTAATGTAGTTGGACGCAAAGAAGTGCATGTTGAGGAATATAGTCTTGAACTTGTGTAAGGATCCACCTTCAATAGATTCAAACCAATGTGTATGCAATAATGCAGAGGGGGGGGCAAAATAGGAACAAACTATTAATCAATCCAAAGAAAAAATGGAAGTGGTTATATAAATTTATTAAGAGGAAGTAGTCATTGAGCATGCGTTTGGCTTCAGTTTTTATGTTTTTCAAAATCATATGTATTTTAGGTACTTATTTCAACAATATAATTTTAACTTGTAGAAGTTTTTATAGTAGTGATAAGAATACGAAAATTTTCATAAGAAAATATTTGAGAATTTCCAGTTTATATAAAACAACTTATTATATATTTTTAACTATTTTATGATACCTCACACATATATATCTGTGTGTGTGTGGGGGGGCGGGGGGATTTCAAATTAATAATAAATATTTACAATTATATTATATTATAGATATATGAAATTTAATGAAATTATATTATATAATAGATATAATATATGTGGGGTTTAATGAATGGATATTGATAATACAAAACTAATCCTAGTGTTTCTCAACACCATTTTCAGGCTGAAGGAGACTGGTAGTGGGTGGAGAGTTCAAATTGGAGTCCAAGTGAAGCAAAGAAAAGTGAAGTAAGTTTTCCTTGGAGAATCCAATGCAATAAACACATATTACTTATTGAAGCACTTGGAAACATAAAATAAATAAATTATTGAATGTGATTGGCAGTGGTCGTGGGTAGGTGGAAGGAACATACCTGATTTCTTTGCTTTGTTGTCTTTGTTTATGCAAGTAAAGCAAAAGGGAATTTGGAGCGTAGCTTCCAAGAGGGGGATGTTGTTTTCCTGAGACTTCAACCATATAGGCAATCGTCCTTAACGAAGAGTGAATTTGAGAAATCAAAGACATGATATTTTGGACCTTACAAAGATTCACAATGTTTTCCAAGTTTTTTTTCTTTAAAAAGGTGCTTGGATAGCTAATCATTGGTCTTGAAGGGAGTTCAAATTGATACAGCAAGGAGGTCACTTTATCCATCTATAGAGAGATTCGAATTGTTGTGCGTTAGGAGGTCGAATCAAAGTATAATTGTAGGATTCGAATTGTTTTTCCCTCATCAAGCGAGTTGATCTATGGTGAAGTGGTTGAACCTTTGAGCATTAAGGGAGGTCGAGTCCCATCCATTGACGGTTTCATAAATCTAAGGTACCAAGTGTGAATTGTCAGTAATTGAGGAAGAAAATTATTGGTGGTTGATTTAATGAATCTTACATCAATTTTTGTGGGCCAAATTCTTCTAAAAAGAGGCCAAGTTCTTGGGTCCGAATTATTGAAGTTTCAGGAACGTTTATTGCTTGTATTGGAGGAGCTACATTATGTGTTATTTTATTTTAGTTTGTGATCAACACCTCAAGCTTCAAATACAAGTTATACAATGGATGGTTATTGGTCGTTTCCTTTAGGATTTTTAAGAGCCTTATTTCTTAGTTGTAGTTATGGATTCCATCTCAATTCTTATTCTTTGACTTATAGGAGTTTTGTAGTAGTGAGTTATGGGCTATTAGAAGAAAAAAAAAAGGTCAATAAAATAAATTAGTAATCAATTAAATAAAGGTGGTGAATTCATAGAAAAATAAATTGACCCTTGGTTTTTGCTTACCACACATGGGTTTTGAAGGAGAAAAATGTTAAAAAGAAAGAAAGAGAGAAGAAGACTCTTTTCGAAGGACCTTGAAGATCTATAACTCTCTTCCAAAGCTCTTAAATTGGATTTAAATGTGAAAGAACAAAAACAATGAAATATGTTTGAAAAAATTTAATATTTAAGTCCTAAGAGCTAAGTCAAAAAAGATTGGAAATATTAAATTAAAATGTGTTGGGTTAATCCAATACAGAAAAATACTTTTACACAATTTGTAAGAAAATAAAAATAAAAAAAACAAACTTTTTATTATCAATAAAATAAAATTGTAAATGTTACTCTCATCATTATTATTAATCATAATATTTGAAAAAAAAATATACAATTCATTATTATTAATCATAATCTTAAAAATTCTAATTCTATATGCGTTTCAGATTTTAGGTTGATCTCTCTATGTAACTCTGTTTATAAGGTGATTTCTAAAATTATTGCTAACAGAGTCAAAAAGATTTTGTCCTCATACATTTGTCCAGAGAAATTTGGCTTCCTTCGTGACATTAGGATCCACAACTTCGTCGCCATAGCTCAAGAATTCATCCATTCAATCAATGTGGGTAAACAACATGCTTGCCTAATGAAAATTGACCTTTTGATGGCGTATGATCAAGTAAATTGGGATTTTCTGCATATAATTAGATTTTCTCACCGACAGATAAAGTGGATCATGGCATGTGTATCCTCGGTCTCAATGGAAATTTTAATTAATGGTCTCCCTACCGACTTCTTCATTCCTTCAAGAGGATTGAGACAGAGTTGCTCTTTGTCTCCACTCCTTTTTACTCTGCTCATGGATTCCCTCAGTTGTAGCATCTCTGCTGCTAAAACAAATCGTGTCATCTTTGGATGCTCGGTCACTCCTTCGTCAGCTATAACCCACCTTTTCTTCATAGATGGCGTCCTTGGCTTCGGTGTTGTTAACTATTCAGAATGGGAGGATTTATTTTAGATTCTCGCCACCTTTGGTCGGGCCACAAGACTTACTATTAACAAGGATAAGTCGGCGCTCATCTCTGAAGAGAAGGACACAATGGTATATCAGTAGATCACTGCTCTTTTTGGAATCAAATCCTCCTTTTTATCTATAGGATTTTTGTATTTGGGTTGTCTGTTATAACCCTATAATTACCGAATTGTTGATTGGGAGTGGCTTGTCCATAACATCAATTTTTTTTTATCTTTTTAGGACATAAATGGCTATCTTTGGGTGGCAGGGTAATCATGATAAAGTCAGTCCTTCAAGGAATATCAGTTTATTGGATGCATTTATTCCTACTGCCCGCAACGATCACTCACAAATTTAACGCCATTCTTGCTAAATTCCTGTGGTCTTGAACTAGTCAAGGAAATAAAATCCACCTCCTTAAGTTGGCATCCATCTCCTATCCTACAAATTTAGGTGGTTGGGGTATAAGAGACACTAAACTATTTAACTTGGCTCTCCTCTCTCGTAATATTTGGAGGGTCTTCAATGTCTTGGAATTTTGAAGCAGCATTATGAAGGGTAAATGCCTCTTTCATCAGAGCTTGGAGGAATGGGTTGCTAATGGTGCACCCTTTAGGAGAAAAAATCAGTGATTTGGAGCAATCTTTTGAACGCTAAATGTTGGTTATGTGGTAACCTCAGATGGCTAGACAGTAATGGCGACAAAATAATGATTGGATTAGATGCTATCAAGGGTATTGGTGGGGAAGACATCCTTTCTCCTCAAATGATCTTAGAAAGGGAGAAAGAATCCATTGCAATAAACACACATAAATTATTGAAGCAGTTGGCAATATAAAAGCAGAAAACATTATTGAATGTAGTTGGCGGGTGGAAGGAAGGAAGGAAGGAATGGTGGTGCGCTCTTTGCTTTGCATTGATGTCCTTGTTGTTGTTATGAAGAAAGTGAAAATGCCAGTTGGATGTTGGTAAGAGTTGAGTTGGAAATCTGAAACGCGGAGAAATGAGTTGGAACGCACAAATAGACGGAGAAATGTTGGTTTTTATGAAGGCAAAGAGCGACACGATGGAAATCAGGGGGCTGCCACTATGCCTCTGCCTCTTCTTCATCGGATGTTTCTTCCCTCCAGGCTCCCTTCCCCACGCACACGCAGACGCAGACGCGATGGGAATTAGCTGGCTGCCTCTGTTATTTGTTGTTATGGCTGCCCTTTTCGGGATGTTTCCTCCCTCCCTTCCCTTCCTTTCTTCCCTTCACTTCCCCACGCAGATGTCCCTCCCTCCTTTCTATATAAACCCAAAACCCATCCATATCCATCATCAACAACAACAGCGACACTCCACATATTTATTCTCTGCACACATTCACATTTATCTCTTCTCTCATTTCTGGAACTGCTCTGCATCACAAACTCCTCTTTTCCCAATCCCTAATCGGAGGCATGGACACTCCTCTTCACCTTCTCTTTCTTTTATTTTTATTGGCATCCTCGGCGGCTCTGGCTCTTGTTTCTGCAAATTTCTACAATGATTTCGACATCACATGGGGCAATGATCGTGCTAAAATCCTTGACAATGGGCAACAGTTGCAGCTTACTCTCGACCGCTTTTCAGGTACTATTTGAAGTTCTCATGCCATCACGCCTACGCCTTTTTCTTCTGTCAATTAACTACTTCAGCTAAGATAAGATAAGATAAGCTAATCTTAATATTATATTCTTCTTCTTCTTTGATGACAGGTTGTGGGATTCAATCCAAACAAGAGTATCTGTTTGCCAAAATTGATATGCAAATCAAACTGGTACCTGGCAACTCTGCAGGCACAGTCACTACCTTTTATGTAATTCACTTCACCTTATTTGAATTCAATTAATTAGCACTACCCTTTGTTTGGTTTGGTTCATTAGACTGAAGGTATAACTTGTGCTAACATCATGTTATGGCTAATATCTGCAGCTATCATCTCAAGGTCCCAAACACGACGAAATAGACTTTGAATTTCTGGGCAACCTCTCTGGAGATCCTTATATTTTGCACACTAATGTCTTCGCTCAAGGCCTTGGTGGGCGTGAGCAGCAATTTTACTTGTGGTTCGACCCAACCCTGGATTTCCACACTTACTCCGTGCTCTGGACATCAAACCAAATCATGTATGTATTCTAATTCTTTGCATTCATTCTCTTTTTCTTTCAGTACAATACAGTGACCTCTCAAACTAACATGGCCATGACATTTGTTGTTGTTCAGATTTTCTGTAGACGGGAGTCCTATTCGAGTGTTTAAGAACAGGGAGACAGAGTTGGGTAAAGTGGATAGCAATTATCATTATCCCAAGAGCCAAGCAATGGGGGTCTACTCCAGCCTTTGGAATGCAGATGATTGGGCAACCAGAGGTGGGCTTGTGAAGACCGACTGGACTAAAGCCCCCTTTGTTGCATCTTTCCGCAATTTCAATGCTGCTGCTACTTCTTCTTTTGACGCCGCTGCAGAGGAGGAGGCTTTGGAATCGAACCAAGAGCAGAGGCTCCAGTGGGTCCGAAAGAACTACATGATCTACGATTACTGTGGAGACACCAAGAGATTCCCCCAAGGACCGCCTCCCGAATGCAAATGACCCCTCAATTCAATTCTGGATACCTGACCCTTCCACCCATTCTTTCCTATTATTACATCATCTATTCTTTCATTCTTTTTCAGACACACACAAACAGAAACTTCCAATTATTTCATTCTTTTTCAGACACACAAACAGAAACGCAACGCATGTAACATATTAGTCGATGGTATCAATCATTTCTGATTTTGGTACTTTTCAGACACAAAAACAGAATCGCATGTAACATATCAGTAGATGGTATCAATCATTTCATTTTGGTACTGGTAATACAAAAGCGAGATTCATTCTTTCGATGGTTCAATGGCCTTAGCGTTTTACCTTTTGAATTATATCTATAAAAGCTCTTGGATCGAAATCTGAAAGAAAGACACAGACAAATACATTGATACATTTTAAGATTAAGATTTAATACAGCATGTTAACAGGTCAAAGATGTGTTTCCTTTACACAAGTATGTACTGACTGCAACACACATCACATAATTGTATCTTTTCCCAAACTATCCGCTCAACCATTCCCGACCCTCTATTCCCAATTATTAGAACATCCTTTTGGCTCAATGACACCTCAATTCAATTCCATTGAATTCTGGATACCTGACCCTTCCACCCATTCTTTCCTTCCAGTTATTCCTTTTCTATTACATCTATTCTTTCATTCTTTTTCAGACACACACAAACAGAAGGACATTTAAAATATTAGAGGGTATCAATCATTTCATTTTGGTACTGGTATACAAAAGCGATATTCTTTTGATGATTCAATAGCTCCACAGCGTTTCCTTCATGTTGGCGTTTTACCTGTTCAATATCTTTCAACTCTCTCTTTCCTAAACCTGCTCTCGGATCTAAATCTGAAAGAAGAATACATAATGTGTAGGTTTTAGCTCTGGTATTAATGGTTGAATGAACATAATGTTTTATAAGGATAATGGGCACACCCCTTTTCTTTTAGTTTTTGTTGTTGAGAATGATTGGTACTTGATATCAATAGCTGTGAAGGGTGTTATGTATGTAACCTTTGGTTCAGACATGGTAGGATAATGGCTAGGGTGGATTCCCATTCCCTTTCAAGATGCAAAAACCAGGTTCTCGCAGCCCCCCATAGGTGTCTTGGGTGAGTCCTTGTTTGTTCCGCAAGCATTGTCGTAAGGGACAATACCCAACAGGGATTTTGTTGGGTGCAATGCATGCAATAACATGGGTCAAAAGTAAAACAGTGCCAACACCCTGTGCTCTGTTCCAAAGAAATCACTAGCACAAGCTTATTTGATAATCACAATCATGCACAACCAACCCTTCTTTTTATTAAAATAGAGTAACAGTTTTACTTTTATGGAAATTGAAAATTCATAAGAGCACATAACTCATGTAGAATTATATCAAAAAATTCTTGCATGCCATGTTATCATTAAACTTGCTATTGATCGAACTTTTCTTGTCACGAGTTTGTTGCGTTGTAGAATTATGCCACACTTCATGTGACAACCTACTTGGTCCTACCACACTTTGGGAAATTTTTCCACACTCTTCCATCTCTTATATAATTTCACACTTTTCCTTAGTACAAACTATTTTCACCTCATCTCTTTCACTTGTATCAACCCTTGTGTGTGTTATGATTGATGCTTGAGTTCCTTAATAAGAAATGTCCCGTTGCATATATGTGTGTGTGATCATTCACATTGCAATGTTCCTTATGGAACAATCCAACCATTCCACATCACAATAATCATCCACACACCAAGTTAGTTGACCCAAATTCCATGTATGCATCAAGAACTTGATGAACAAACCCATGTGGCCTCCCCCACATGTTGTGGAAACTCTTGCATATCATTTAAAATTGGTTTTGACCAATGCGTCACTTGCTTCATTGTAATGCCACCTAGTACATCATGCCAATTCATTCCACCATTTTCCCAACATCTTTTTCACTACACTCCAAGCACACTTATAGACATAAATTGTTTGATTTGTCTTCACACAAGCCTTTTGGAACATTACATACCCAAGGAAGTACCTGATGGGCCTTCCAATTAGATAAAAAATAAGGCCCATATAACCTTTCCAAGGCACATAAAGGTTGTATTAGACCTTTCCTTTTGCACTTAATAATGTTTTCTTAGCTTAAATAAGTTCTTAGGAGGGTTAGAGAGATTTATCATGATTTGTGTGCCCAATGTGCTTATGATGGAGGATATTGAGGATATTTGGCACAGATCACGAGGATATCCTATCAAATATATTTAGTGGACATATCCCCTGCTACAAGAGGATCAAAATTGGCTAACTTGAATCACTAATTACTCCTCCATATAGTTGTGAGGTCACTTAGGGAGCATGATTATATTTTTTAGGAGTTTTGGAGGGTGTTATCACCCAAAAATTTTCAAAACATCATTATGTCAACTCTGTTTTTTATCATGGTCTCAAAATGGGTTTGTAAGTCATTTTAGGATTTGGTTAAGGGTAGGTTAGAGTTTTTATAAGTTTAAAGTTCATCATTGAATTCAAATAAAGTCTTTTAAAGGTCCATTCCATGATCAAATACTCACATTTTCCATTTAGGAGTCTTTCCATAAGGTTTCAGGTTAAATTTCTACAATTAGCCAAGAATCATTCGTTTCGTAGCGTCGCTAGTTCAAAAAAGTGGATTTGCGCTACGAAAGCGCTAATACTTTCGTAGCGCAAACCCGGAAAAATACACTGTGGGCACTATGAAAGCGCGACTTCTTAACCATCTTGTCCATTAAGCTGAAATCTGTTAGAATCCGTTAGGAAATGATATGATAGTGGTATGGTGAGTCAGTTAGAGATCAGATTCAATGTACTTACCTGTCTCACAGTCATCATCGTCATGATAGGCTATGAATGAAGCATCATTCAGTCATGAGGTGACATTTCGAATTCAAAATCTTGCCTAATTTGGTCATTCTTGTTTTCATCTGCCTCCATACGAGTGTCTGAGCTCTGAAGTAGTCTAGCTAAGCCTGTGGTTGTTCTATACAAAGGTTATCTTCATATAATCAAGCGAGGTTGTTCCATACACTCAAGCGAGGCTGTTCATGCATTCAAGCGAGGTTGTTCATATCCTAATCAAGCGAGGTTGTCTCATAGATTCAAGAGAAGCTGACAGGTTTTTCTAAGAAGCATGGCAGAGGAAAAGAAATTCCACAGAGGGGGACATTGCTTAAGATATGAACCTGAAAATATGAAGGCTATAATTGAAGATCAAATAGTGATGGAGGCTTTTAGCAAAGCAGGTTGTCTCTCGTTTTGTGAAAAGCTGTAGGGTTGCCACACACAGGTGTCTAAAGAATTTGCCTTACCACTTCAGTGGAACAACTACCAAAATTGGGATATTAAATGTGCCAGTTACACCTGAGATTATTGCTTCTGTGACAGAAATACCAAAGGGGCAAGAGACTTGGTTTAAAGGTTTTAAATTTGATATGGAACCATGCAAGGAATTCATGAAACCTGAGTATGCAGATATGGACCTCAATAATGCAATACCTAGAAGCTGCATCAAAGACACCTATGCTAAGATGATGTTCAAAATTCAAAGATACTTTACATGTGAAGGCATATACCATAAATTTTATACTTATCATCTCAAACTGCTTCTGCATTTCACAGGTATGATTTCACTAGATTTGCCCTTTTATTTGCATAGGAGCCTTGCCAAAATGGCTGATAAAGTAAAAGCCAAATCTGATGGTTATGAAACATCTTTGTTTCACCATGGTTTGATGAAGTTATTGGTTTTGAATGAGCTTCAGAAAATAAGCAGGGATTGGTCTTCCTTTTTTTTTATGAATGGTTTTGAACTGGAAACCCTAACCCCAGCTAGAAAACCTAAAACTAAAGGAACTCCTTCACCACCAGTAGCAGAGTCTAGTCAGCCTGTGGTTACAAAATCAAAGAGGTTTGTAAAGTTCAAACCAAGGAAACAAGTTGAGAAAAGGACGGATAAGACACAAGTGCTTGTTGCATCAACTCCATCACCTGCAAAACAGAGGTAAAAAAGTGTTAAATAGGCAAAACAAAAACAGGTTGCCAGCAAAGAGGAAATCAAGAGAGTGACAAGAAGCCAAGTAGTGGCATTTAAGGAAAGACAGTTGCTTCAGTTTCAAAAGATAGCTCAGCAATTAAGGGAAATTTAGATGACATCCTTCATGCAATTGATATAGAGGAGCCAGCCATTGTGCAAGCTGATTTCATTGGAGTAGATGAACACAAACAGAAAAAGGTTAAGTCAGCAAAGAAACTTGAATTTGAGGGTGATAATGGAGCCTTTATCTTTAAAGCAAGGAAACCTTTAACTAGGCATGATAAGAAGCTCAAGGAAGGCAGCAAGGAGGTCCAAGAAACTATTGAAACAGCTAAAGTCCCTGAAGAAGTGGTTGACCTCTCATCACCAACAGTAGAGCATGCAACAAGTAGAACAATGAAGGGAAAATAATAAATCACAGAGTGTCAACATCTTGAGAAGAAATTGAGGTCAACAAACCAAGAGATTGCAATGATGAGAAAGAGGGCCATAAATCATAGTATTTAGAAAACAGAGTTCAAAAGAATGAAGGCAGTATGGGAAGGCCAAACTGGTTCTAGGTCTGAAATTCCAAGCAGTCCAGAAAAGTTTTACACATGGACAGTTCAAGCCATCAAGGAAGCAAAATTTGTCAAAGTAATCAATACTCACTTGAGAGACAGTAATAAAAGACTTAGAGACCAAGTGGAGGACTTGGAGCAGCAGCTGAAATTGACTCAGGATGAGCTAAAAAACAAAGGTGCAGAATGACAAATCATTAAAAAGTCAAAAGCTAAATCAAGTGAAAAATTAAGAATGAACCTCATGAAAATTGTGTTTTTCAGTTCATATGACTTTTTGTTTTGATGAAACCAGTGGTATTTTGAAGTTTTGGCACATTTTTGGTTTAAATTTTGAAGAAATCTGGGCAAAACTGCTCACTCAACAGTTTCGAAGTGCAAACAGTGCAAAAAGAGTGAAAAGCCCTACGAAACTGCTGTAGCAGTTTTTTTCACCCTTTCTCATAAATTTTTGAAGGGAAAATGTCTGGATTATGACCCGAAATTGCTAGGGAAGTTGTGTTAAGTGATAATGAAGATAAATCTGGAAGAAAGAAGCCAAAATTTTGAAGGTAAAAGGGTAAAAAAGCTGCGCTACGAAACTGTGTTGCTTTCGTAGCGCAAGTCTATTTCAGCAATTTTGAACAGTTTGATGGTGGTCTTGGACAACTAGCACTTAAAAATGATTTTGGGCAGGCATTACTTCAGTTTCTAACAGCAAATAACCTCGAAGTGATGGGTTCATGATGGTCAGAGTGATTCAAGATTATAAAGAATCCTATGCCTAGAAAACAGGGGAAAGTTTCCTACTTTGATGGAGAACAATGTTCTGGTCATAAAGTGTTGAAGCTTACCATCTGGATTTGACCTTATGGGAATACAGTTGGAAAATGATGTAATCTAGTTTAGATAAGGTTGTTATGAGTAGAGTTAAGGAGTTTGAATCCTATTTGTAATAGGACTGTTCATTAGGTTTGCAGCTGTCATTTTGTAATAAATACCATGTCATATGGTTAGGCAAGGTGTTAAAAGTTATGAATTCGATGTATCTAGTTCAGGATAAGGTTATATTATGATGTAGATGATCTATAAAAGATCAAGAAGTCGAATATGCATAGGTTGGACATTTTTAGCAAAAGACTATGTTTATTGTAAGTGACTGGTTTTCAGCTTAATACAGAGGTTTCTACTTAGCCAACTTGAGATTCATAAAAGGTTCTAGTCTGTTCTTATTCTAATTGCATCTTTTTATTATCCTATTGTAGTGGTGTTTTCTTATGTTACTCATAATTCACCATTGATGCTCTGACTTCCTTCATAGACAAACTGACTGTGTGTTTTACAGTTTCACATGTGTATCTCTGGACTAGAACTTTGATATGCCTTGACTTCCATGCTAAGTAGATTGTTTGGTTTTACTGAAGCTATTTTGACTCCATAAGCCCAATGTGCACTGCTAATGTGATTTACAACCAATATCTATCATTTATCTGCTTATTACCCCACATAGAGTTAGCTATCTATATTTATATCAAAAATCATTAACCCTTGAGAGAGCTCTCTCAGGTTGAGGAGGCTAAGCCTCAATCAAAATATTGGTTTGAAATAGTTACATGAGATTGATTTGGTTAGCAACCTATCAGGTCTAATTTTGTGATAACAGAGGAAAGAAGTCATCTTTTCAAGGAGGTTTCTCCTCACTCATCTTGTATAAATAGAGAGCCCGAGTAGTCCATTAGGTAGTCAAAAGCTAGTAGTAGTCGAGGTAGAGGAAGCAGTAGGAGCTTAAGAACTTAGGATATTTTCAATGATGCAAATTTTCATGTACAATTAATTTAGTAATTAATGAAAGACATCTTTGGTTCTTAGATTGTTGCTCCTTCAAGGATATGAGATTCATTGGGTTATATCCCACCTTAGTTTCTCAAGACCCCTTATGTATTATTATATTTTATGCACCTCTTCATTCCTGTAAATTTTATTCCAAAGCTTCTTCTTTTTTATGCAGGGTTAATTAGTTTATTTTTGAACAACTTTTCATTGCATAGTGGTTGAGTACTATATGGTAGCTTTAGGAGTGGTTATATTTTTTGTTTAGCATCTCTTTTCATGCATTAAGTTCACTTCGGTATTTGATCTCTAATGTTTTTTTATCATTTATGTGTGATATAATTGTAGGGTCCCTATTTTAGGCCACATCCTTAGCGCATTTTCCTACTCAATGGATTGTCTTTTGTAGCAAAACATGGACTCCTATAATAGTTTACATTTTTCATTCAAAACTCATATAAAATTGCATCCAACTCATGGTTAATCTTCTTTGATGTGTTACAACATCCCTGGTACCCTATAGATGAAATTTAGAAATCAAGAACCCAAGTAGATCCTTTGACCCAGTTTGTTGTAGAAAGTTTCATTTTTTTTCCTGCAAAATTAAGGTTTGATATTCACATGCTTTATTTCAGTTGTAATTTTTATTTTTCCAAATAGCAAAATATAGATATGCTTTTATTCCCTCATAGTTAAGGTGGTTTGTTTCCTTTTCATGTAGATAGCATAGATTTACTTATTTCTTTTAATTTCTAGCAATTTCAAATATTGCATGTGGCATACGATAGTTAGAGTGGTATCTTTGTAACTAGATGTCATCTCAGTGTTTTCATAAAAATCATAAAATATAAGTAAATTTTGCACACATAGTGCCGACACCTCTTAAATTTGTACAAACCCTAGGTTGTCAATTAACGTTGAGGCCCTTGGGAGTTGCAATACTCTTGCTTTAATATTGAGGGCCATCACTTTCTAGTGTCGTTTTTGAGGAGGTGTCAAAGTATGCATTGACTTCTTCCCTAGTGGATTTACTCTTTCACTATTTTCACTTTATGCAAAAAAAAAAACAAAATATGCAATAGGAATTCTTCATTCCATAAAAAGAAAATTGCATTGCATTAGCATTTCTCAATCAATTTTTTTTGAAAACCAGAAAAAGTACATTTCTTTCTTTATGCCTCAAAGAGTTAGGGATAACACATGAAAGTTCTTATAAAAAAACCCCCACTTCCACAAGCAGCTAGCCTTCCTTTATTGACTGTGGGCCTCCTACCCTATCCATAGGGGATATTGAGGCTTGTTTAGGTGAGCAAGCAAGGATCTTTGATGAGCTTGTAGAAGGATAAAATCCTTCACAACCCACCAATAACATGGTTGAAAATAGGAAAATTCAAGTGCTCACATTCCTTATTAAAGAAACAAATGGAGAAGCAAAAATGAGGAACATCAATCCATCTGTCCTTCAACACCTCTATGGGCTAACTACTAAATATCTTGGCACTTTTATGTTTGAGTTTACCATAGTTTATAGAACTTATGATTACACAAAAGATGAATAAAATCTCAAAATTTTCCCTTCCACTCTTAAGGATGCAACTCTTTATTAGTTTAGGAGCCTAGAAGGGATAACATCACTTCATGGGAGAAGATGAAACAAGATTTTAATACCAAGTACAAGCATTATTGTAGAGCAAGAGACACCATAGATGAGATATTTAGAATGACTCAAGGAGTATATCTCTAGAGAATTTCGAGGAAATATTTGAGTTGAGTTATAGAAGAGCACACAATTGTGACTCTATATCCAAACTCCTTGTAATTAGTTTTACAATGAGGAGTTAGAGAAGAGTTTATGGAAATTCTCAATACTTTGGCCAACGGACACATTTATTGGCTCAACTATGATGACATCTAAACAATATTCAAAAATCATTCTAGAGCTGCTAGAAATTGCATCATGTTCTGGTTCACAATGAAGTGACATCATAGTTCACTTGCTTAAAAAATCATGATTTGCGTTGGTATCCACCAATGTAGCAACCTTCATTACTTTGATCTTCACATTTATGAAGCGAAGCCCTAAAATATCCTCATTTTACCAAGGTTTTTCATCCTTATCCTTATACACAAAACCCTCCAATTTGTTAATCAACAGTTCCAACACTTCCTGTAAGAATCGCTAGGCCAAAATTATCTCCCTTGAAACTGTAGCTTCTCGTTTGGTAAAGATAAGATCTTATCTTTTCCAACCAACCACACCAACCTACCTTTTGATGGGCAGTTCTTTGAAATTTGGTTTTGATTGCAAAATAAACATGCAACACATTTACTTATTTTCTTTGGTTGTGTTAATTATGCAACCATTCAATATGAGTGTAGTTGAGCACCTTCTCATCTAACCACACTATCCTATATCACCAATGTTTAACTATCTCATCTAGACCCTGGATTCCTTGCTTGGTGTTACTTGGTGCTACAAAAATTCCACCAAACATGCCATATTTACCTACCACATAGTATCCTTGAAATATGATTTTGTGAGAAATGGAAGTGCTAATTTTCTTTCCTCTCCTTGTAAGCACATTGGGTAACTTTGTTGTTTCAACAACTTATTGCTAGTCATTCGATGTGTTATTCTCAATGTGTTTTCATATCTGTCCTTGGTTGCACTCATTAAAAATACTTTCCATGGTACCACCATTTTCACAGCATATGATGAATGTGGCTCTTACATATTACTCTCTAAAATATTTGACCCAAATTTGGTAGGAGTCCCCAACTCATTCAACCATGTCATCTTCTTTGGAGAGTATTGTACGAAGTGTTATCCTAAGCATAAAAAAAATCTAACCGATTCACTAACTTCCTCAATTGGACATGGTCATTTAGAGGTGGAAAGTTTATTAGCTTGGTCATCTCTTATCATGTTTCCAATACGGACTTGGCACACCCAATCTTCCCATCACTATTGGTAATGGAGCACTACGGCTCATTTTGTCTCATTGGTATTCACAATATGAAACCATGTGAGTCCAAAATACACCTCACATTATTTCTATTTCAATATTAAGAACATCCAAACACATAACGCTTAGCCTAATGCATAGCCAATCATTCCATATGATCATTCATAGCACACAATGAGTAATAAACAACAAAAATGAAGACAACTAAACTTATACACAACCAAGCAACCCAAACTACATTATCACGTGTTCACATTAGAGAAATTTTGAGGTCTAAAATGGGCCTCAAAACAAAAATGTACAACCAAAATAAAATTTATAAGAACCAATAGTATTCAAGATGATGATGTCAACCATGGGGGATTGTTCACTATTTTTGGAGTAGAAAAGTAAAACTATAAAAAAATAAAAAATAAACTACTTTTTCAACTTCTCCCTATGTTTTTACTGGAATTGCAATTACACTTTTTCATGTATTTACCATTTTTGTGTAGAATGTTCCATCGAAAGTATGCAACATGGTACTTCTTGGATGAGGAATTAAATTCTGCATCCAATGAGTGCTCCCACTCGAAATTTAAGTAAAATCGTAAGGAGATAAGTTAAAAAATAGTTTCTTTTCCCTAAAACAATTGATGATGTAATCTAATCTTATTTTAAAATTTCCATTATAACTTTATAATATTCCTTACGAGGCCCATTTTAGACCTCAAAGTTTCTTTAATGTGTTACAATGTGTTAAAATAGGTGGAGCCCTAAGCTTTTATGGAAATTGAAAATTCATAAGAGCACATAGCTCATACGAAATCATATCAAAAAATTCTCACACACCATGTTGTCATCATAACTTGTTATTGTTTGAACTTATCTTGTTGCAGGTTTGTTGCAGTGTAGAATTGTGCCACACTTCATGTGACAACCTACTTGGTCCTGGCACACTTTAGGAAATTTTGTTTCACTCTTCCATGACCTTTTATATAATTTTGTGCTTTTCCTTAGTACAAATTATTTTCACCTCATCTCTTTGACTTGCACCAACACTTGTGTTGTGTTGTGATTAATGTTTGAATTCATTAACAAGAAATCTCCCACCACATACATAAATACATACCTACATACATACATACATACATATATGTATGTATGTATGTATATGAGATCATTACACATTGCAATGATCCTTATGGAACGATCCAACGATGCCACATAGTAATACTCATCCACAAACCAAGTTAACTTGACCCAACTTCCATGCATGCACCAAGAACTTGATGAGCAGACCCATGTGGAATACCACACATGCTGCGATAGCTCCTACATATCATTTCAAATTGGTGTTGACCTATGTGCCGCTTGTTTCATTATAATGCCACCTAGTACATCATGCAAAGTCATTCCACCATTTTCCCAACGCCTTATGTGCTACATGCCAAGTACACCTACATACATAAATTGTGTGATTTGTTTTTATACAACCCTTTTGGAACATCACACACCCAAGGCGATGGGCCTCCCAATTAGGTAAAACATAAGTCCTATCTAACCTTTCTTAGGCACACGAAGGCTATGTTAGACCTTTCCTTTTGCACTTAATAATGTTTTCTTAGCTTAAATAAGTTCTTAGGAGGGTTATAGAGATTTATCATGGTTTATGTTTCTAATGTGCTTATGATGCATGATATTGAGGATATTTGGCACAAATCGGGAGGATATCCAATCAGAGAGGTTTATGGGACCTATCTGTTGTTGCAGGAAGATCAAACTTGGCTAGCTTGAAGCACTAATTACTCCTCCCTGTAGTTGTGATGTCACTCAGGGAGCATGATTGTATTTTTTCGTATTTTTGGAGGGAAAGAAGTCCTCATTTCAAGGAGGTTTCCCCTCACTCACCTTGTCTAAATATATGGGTTGAGCATCCTATTAGGTTGTCAAAAGCTAGTAGTAGTCGAGTTAGAGGAAGTAGTAGGAGCTTAAGAGCTTAGAAAATTTTCAGTGCTGCAACTTTTGATGTACAAGTACTTTCTTGATTAATGGAAGAAATATTTAGTTATTATATTTTTGTTCTTTTAGGGATATGAGATTCCTTGGGATAGGGCCCACCTCAGTTTCTTAAGACCCCTTCTGTATTATTACACTTCTTCATTTCTACAAATTTTATTCCTCAGTATTATTTTTATATAGGAAGGGGACTAATCATCTACTACAACTATGGCTAACATGGACATATGGCTAGATATTATTATAATCCGTGTGAAAAATACATCTATTTTCTATATTTGAACCATGTGACAAAGGAATATCCTCAACTACTTACAAAAATCCAAGAGAATAAAGGGTAGAACTTGCAAAAGGAGACAACAGAGTCGTGAAACAATTAGTCACTAGTACAAGTTTTTACATGTGGAGGGACTAAGATTGGAGCGGATGTTTCGAAGAAAACCAATACCAACCAATAGTGAGTACATAAACCTACAAAACCACCTCCAAATTTCGGCCCTTGGAAGGAGAAGGAAATCAATAAATAGACACATAGAGGCATGTTCATGACAAAATGGGATGCCCCCGAAGATGGTCCAGTATACCATATTCCCTGGCTCTATGATAAAACCATTGTAGATGGTTCAAAAAGAGGAAATAAATCGATTAGATCCTTCTTGAAGAGTTTCTTGGAGTTTATGTAGGATGATGGAGGTCTACAAAAGTTGCGCAAGATGATCGACTAATGCATGAAGGAGTCAAAGAAGGTAATAGTGCAAATACCTAGACATGCAGTTAATAAGGTCATGTGCAAGAAGCGATCCAACAGATAGATCTAGTTTGGTGCGCAAATAGGGGCTTATGATATGGATAATACTATTCTTGATTTAGTTTTTGATGTCAATATT
This sequence comes from Pinus albicaulis, assembly GCA_034641835.2. Taxonomy (NCBI): domain Eukaryota; kingdom Viridiplantae; phylum Streptophyta; class Pinopsida; order Pinales; family Pinaceae; genus Pinus; species Pinus albicaulis. The sequence goes on from CM076576.1 coordinate 931,627,580, forward strand.
CTTCCAAAGAATACGTGGGAGATCATGGAGAGACACATCGATTTTGTCCTATGCGCCTACATGCATCTATAGCTCAAAATATGGTTACCTCTCCATTGCACAATAGAAAACTACTCACCTACCTCCTTGGTGGGTTAAAAAGCTCTAGAAACAAAATTTCCCTCAAAAAATGGAACTCTTTATGTGGTTGCTCCTTAAGAATAAGGCCCCAACCTGGGAAATTTTTCAGAAAGGATCCTTTTTGGGCCAGTAAATGTTCACTCTATTTGGAAGATGCACAAAATATCACCCATATCTTCATAAAATGTACTTTCACACTAAGCATCTTGAATATATTTAGAAATCCATTGGAACGACCGATACTTGGAAAGGGAACTTTTTGGATGAATTCCTAAAAGACTAGTTGGGCAAGAATCCCCCTAATAACATAAAATCTCCCCCCCAATTGTTTGTTGGGGCATATGACTTACAAGAAATAACTCTATCTTTTAAAATCAAGGACAAATCTATATTAGAGTGGCAATGAACAATCTATCCTTCCAAACGTCTTTTCTGATATATCAACCTGTTATGAGAATTTGGAATAGTTTCAAAGTTAAAATTATAAAAGGAAAAATATGGAATTTGATCAATGAAGCGTCACAAAAAAAAAAAAATGTCTGTGGCTTAGGAGGCATTATCTATATTACAGATTCTCGTTTCTTATCCTTCTCTTAAAATTTGGAATACTTTAAATAATTTTGTTCAACTATTTTCTCTTAAATTACTATTGGAGTTAGTTGATTTCCTGCATATCTTTGTGCTCAATATATCTGGAGATACCATAGTTGTTATAAAATGGATTCAAGGTACAACTAAAATGAAAAACTATACCTTCCTTCCATTATATCAAAATTTTATCCAATTAAAAAGAATTTTTTTCTCACATATGCTTCACACATATCTATAGGGAACAAAACAAAACAATTGATTAGCTTTCGAAGAGAGGACTGACACTAGATCAAGAACAGTGAAAAAATCAATGAATGCAATGAAAAATCTATCAACCATCACCAACTATGCTCGTAAGCATAATTAATGAAGTAAAAAATCCTTCTTGCAACATACCTTCACATTGGTACACCAACATCTTACTTGGCTGCAAGCATACCTTTTGAGTGCTATACAAATGTTTTTTCTCTTGCTGAAGCTTACATATTTTTTTCTTTTGTATGGAATACATGGCACTGACAAGTACAAATTTATTAGAATTGGTTTGTATTACCTCAAAATATCATATTACGACAATCCATCCTTCATAAATAAACACAGTACTTGATAATATATGTACTAACTTCGTGGTCTTAGATTCTAGGATTGTTCATGGGATTTTCCTTTCTTCATTTTCTCTTGCGGACATAAATCCATTCTGAAGAGTTACCAGGACCATATGTATATGAGAAAATGGCATCATTTCTTTGAGACAGTTCCATTGGCGATGGTTCTATCATATTTGTTTTTTCCTTGTTTCTATTTGAGTGATCTAATTCGTGGGTACGTTTGTCCCCATTTTTCTACGGAGCCAAAATTATGGTTGAATATCCTGCATTTTTAGTCAAACGATGGCCTTCCTCTGTTGAAGCTGAAGGAGTTGATTTAGCAATAGATGTTTGCTGTTTTATGTTGTGACACTTGGGAGCCGAAGTAGTATTGGATACTTAGGTTCCATTTAGATGTTGTCATCCATGACTCTTCTACTTAGCATCTAAGTATGGATACATCTCTTGCAAAATGGTAGGAATTCTAGAGATGACAAGGTTGTTGACCTGTACTACATTAGAAGGCAGTGTTTTCATAGCCCACCGGTTGCAAATAAACATTATACCTCAATTTAAGAAGAATTTTATTTGGCAACAATTTACTTAGGTACACTTTGACACATATGCAAAAAAATGCAACAGTTCCTTTCGTAATACTTTCTGTGTCTAATTTGATTAAGCGACCTAATAAATTTCCCACATTAGCTAAGATATCAGGTTGTGTCAAATGAATGGGAAAGGTAGGAAGCCTTACCTAGATTGGAGTTTTTAGAGTCGTAATAAAAGGATGACTAAAATAAAAAACCAAGGTTGAAATGAGAGACCAAAAGGGCCCTAGAACCAAGATCCCTAATAAAAAACCTTATGCTAGTCCTCTATATTTCTGGAGAGAAAAATAAAAAATCCTTTTGAGAAAAAATGCACCTTTGAACTCTCAGACCAATTTTGGTGCACCCAATCATGTAAAGCAGATGTTGATGGACACAAACCATTAAAACAAAAAAATAATCACATTTCATTCATAACATGTAGATAAAAAGGTGGATACAAGGTTATCCACTTTAAAATATGGGGTTACTTCTTACTGATCCATAAAAAATGTGGGCCCTGATAGATTTTTTGGGTTCGTAGGTAAATACCTAGCTTTATTACATCCTTGTAGGATTTGGGTTAGGAGGAGGAGGACACACCCTGGCCTTTGGATCCACCTCATAATATTGATACTAGATAAATTGAGGTATCATTGGCTATGTCAAACTCACTAAGGGATTTCATATCCTAAAGTTTCCTACCTCCATTAAGAAGTCAAATACTATCATATTAGATTCTCGTCGAATATTGTATCTTGTCTGTGAGTGAGGAGACAATATCAATGTATTTGACATACAAACAGAAAATCATCCAAGACTTAGAATCTTTGAAAGCTCGGTGATCAACATCTTATTCATGTAAGAACATCTCTAAGGGCCAGAGCTACCATCTGAGTCGAGAGATTTAAACTCAAGTGTGTTGAAGAGGCTAGTTTGTTAAAAAAATTGTTTCATCTCTGAAATCCATCCCTTTGGTCTTCTTAGAGCCACCATTGTCATTTTCCTGAGAATTTTTCCAACCAAGGTTTCCAGGAACTAATAACTCAACCCTCATCTAAAGAAATCATGAGAACCAACTAGAAAACAATCAATGGAAATAAATTGACAACACCATGGCTATCTGGAAATGGAAAGGATAGGAAAATCTGCATGCATACAACATGCATGCTAAAACAAGTGAGGAAAACATACATGCAACTCGGTACCTGCAATCAATTCCCACTGTAGCTGTTAATCCCGATGCCCACTTGCGCTTTCCTCCTCTTCCTTTTCCTTCTTGCTCCAAATCACCAAGTATCCACACTCTCAAAGAGTGCCCCAGGACAAATCTAAGTATCCAAGAGTATGAGAGAGAGAGAGAGAGTAATGAGAGAGCTCCAAAAATGCAATGAAAAAAGCTTGAGCCAAAATATTAGCAGTTGATCCTTAAAATAATTTTTTTTATGAGGCCTGTGTTTTCTTCATTTTCCATTATTTACCTTCATTTTCCTCCTCACATGAAACCTATGACCTTTCACCTTCCTTTTCTCCTAATTTTCATTATTTTCATAAATAAAATGTCAATTAATGCATCATGCCTTCCTAAAGCCTTATCCATTTCCTTTAGCCATAATAACCAAAATGAACATGTGTTAGGATGTTTTTCCCACCGTTCATCTTGGAATACGTGTCCTGTCAACCATGGTTATTATTTTTGTCTTTATTAACTTTTATTACATGGAATTTTCACTAGGGTTGTTACAGAATCGTCACACTTGGCGGAACACCGTACTCGGTGTTCAATGACACCTACAAACCAACAAAATGCTAAAAATAAAACATACTACTTATGAAGTTTTATAACATAGCTTGTGCGGCAGTATTTACAATGACCATCTGCTAAAATATGACAAGCATACTGTTTACTGGAGCTTTATAACAGAACTCATTACGATATTTACAATAATATACACATATACACATTTTCTCAACCAGAAAATAGAAGTATACAATGCCTGCATAGAAATTATATAACTTATGTGTTATATATCCAATATTCTTCTGATCACATACTATTTTAACTTCATGCACAATACAAAATCTATTCCACTATTGATCATCACATGCGGAAATTAAATCAATTGCAATGCACACATGAAACCATAAAAATTCACACACATTAACACAATTGTTTAACTGGAAAGCCTGAAGCTAAAAACCCCAACTCACTGTATATAATATATGTCATAGAGATCATGTAACAATCCTCATACAAAGCTGATCATATCAAGCTCTCAGTACAATACAATCGCTACACACTAATCAGGCCCGATCTTGCAAATACATGCACCGATCTCTGCCACCTGCTAGCCTGCCTCTACTGCACAATACCTGCTGAAGAAAGGCTCTGAATGAGTTCGAATTCAGCCAGCCTTGCTCACGCAATCATCATTGGCATCTCTACTGAGTATTGGATGCAATCAATGCATCACTATAGTCACAACTGATAGTCACACTTGCTCTTTCACCTATCTCTCCACTGGTCTCCACTGAAACTATCCATGCACTGTAGTTAACTGATGTATTCTTCAGTTGATTAATGAGTTATTATTTAGTGAATTAATTAACTAATTAATTCACACCACTCTCACTATTGTATCAAACAGTTAGACTAGATACAACTAGCTCAAATGAGTCTAACTGAGTTAAACTAAATACAACTCCACCAACTACTTCTATAACTCCACCAAACTCTGTCACATGAGTTCTAACTGAAGTCCTCATGCATTAGCTCCAATAAACCCTCAGGAATAGCATAATTCCTTCGATAAGTGGCTGTGCCACATATATGCACTGAACTGAAGTGCTCCAAGAGAATAAGATAATGTTTAGAGTCCAAATATTATTAAGAGCTAATATTATTCGACATATCTATTTTTAGACTGGCAATCTAAAAATAGATTCCGCCCAATATGTCTAAAAATAGAAGTCCATCTATTTTTCCAACTTGGCCAACCATCCACAAATAGCATCCTGCAACTCATAGAATATGATCGACATGTCTAAAAATAGACTTTGCGCCAAAAATAGCACAACGGGCCCATAGTGGCGACTCTTTTCACTAAGCTCATCATCTTGGTGAATCTCAACACTCCCTCTCAACAAGATAGGGATTATCTGCCACCCCGATCCTATCTCTATGGTATTCGAATTTTCTCCTGGTGAGCGCCTTCGTCAGAATATCTCCATCCTGATCCTCCGTAGGAATGTAAGAAATCAACATGATCTTCTGCTAAAGACAATATATGATATGATGGTACTGGATATCAATATGTTTAGATCTATCATGAAATACTGGATTAACCGAGAGTTTAATGCAACTCTGATTATCACAATATATCACAGTAGGATCTAGGTGTGAACTGAACAACCCGACCAGGATCTTCCTCATCCATATAGCCTCGCATGCAGCCAAAATTGCTGCCATGTACTCGGCCTCCGCTAAACTGAGTGCCACAGATCTCTGTTTCCTGCTGTACCAAGAAACTGCTATAGACCCGATACTGAATATCCCTCCAGATGTGCTCTTTCTGTCTGTTGGGCTCCCTGCCCAATTTGCATCCGTGAAGCCATGCAGCTTCAACTCATCCGACTCTCTGTACCACAATCCATATCCCAATGTGCCCTTGAGATACCTCATGACATGCTTGCTTGCCTTCCAAAAGAGCTTGGTAGGCTTAACCATAGCTTGTGAAAGATGGTTAATAACGTAGCATATGTCAGGTAGTGTTTTGACTAGATACATGAGCGAACCAACCAACTGTCGATAAACAGTGGTATCTACTACCTCTGCCGATGTAGCATCCTCTTTCCTTCAACCACCAGGAAGAGGAGTGTCGATAGGCTTGCATCCTTGCATGTTGAACTTCTCCAGTATCTCCTGGGCATACTTTCCTTGAGACACAAAAAGTCGACCCTTCCGCTGCCAAATTTCCAATCCTAGGAAATAATGAAGGAGGCCCAAGTCCTTCATCTCAAACTTCTTTGCAAGATCTGTCTTGCATGAGTGTATCAATAGTTCATCACCTGTTAGTATCAAATCATCTACATAAAGTACAATGATTAGCAACTTACCCTCCACCACAATCTGGTATAGGTTCGGATCCACCTCACTCTTGGCGAAACCAAGTCCGGTGAAATAACTGTCTATCCGTGTGTACCAAGCATGAGGTGCTTGTTTTAGCCCATACAACACTCTTTTGAGCCTGCACACATGCGACTCGCTGCTGAAGATTTAGAATCCTTCAGGCTGCTCTATGTACACCTCCTCCTCAATGACTCCGTTGAGGAACGCAGTCTTCACATCCATCTGATGAATGTTCCAACCCATTTGCGCTGAGAGAGCAAGGATGGTCCATATGGAAGAATACCTTGTGACAGGTGTAAAGGTTTCTTCATATTCAATCCCCTCGATCTGTGAGAAGCCCTGGGCAAAAAATATTGCCTTGTACTTCTCGATGCTCCCATCAGCAGCTTGCTTCACTTTGTAGATCCATCTCGAACCTACCATTGATTTCCCTTTCGGCCTTGGGACAACCTCCCATGCACTGTGCTAGAAAATCGAATCATACTCTTCCACCATGGCATCTACCCATGCGGGATCCTCCATAGCTTCCTCGAAAGAAGATGGTTTTGTCACAATACATTTGCTCATCATAGCCATGTATCTAGTAAATCGGTCAGGTGACTGTCTCTTTATGCGCTGTGATGTAGGTGCTCCTACATTCTACACTGAATCAAGATTCAGTCACTCAGCTTCTCTAGTGCGCTTCCGCCCTCTGATGTTTGGCGCTGCATGAGTGGTTTCTTCCACTCCATGAACCTCCTCTTGTGGCTGATCCACATCCTGAGGCTCATCTTTAGGAACAAGTAGCTCCTCATCTGCATGCAAGTGTAGCTCCTTCTCAAGCGACAACTTCATGGCTTTCTCCTCATGAAATTTGATATCCCATCGCACAACAGTCATCCGACTGTCTAGCAAATACACACGATAATTGTGGGGTGTTTCTATGTACCCCAAAAATATCCCAACCTCTGCGGTCGGCTCCAGCTTGTTCCTGGCATCCTTCGTCACATGAATGTAAACAAGTGAGCCAAAAATATTCAAATGAGAAATATCAGGCTTCTTACCAGAAAACGCCTCTTTGGGTGTACTCATGCCAAGTACTCTATGAGGACAACGGTTTTGCACATAAACCGCAGTGTTGCATGCTTCAGCCCACAATTGTATGGGAAGGCCCTGATCATGTAGCATCGCTCGTGCAGCACCCACGATCGTTATATTATTTCTCTCCGCGACCCCATTCTGCTGTGGGTTATGAGGCGCTATGAGTTCTCTTTGAATTCCTTCTGTGCTGCAAAAGTCTTTGAATTCACCAGAGATGTATTCACCACCATTATCGCTCCTAAGAGCTTTCACCTGCTTCCCCGACTCTTTCTCAACCAGTCCCTTGAACTCACAGAACTTTGAGTATGTCTCGCTCTTCTTCTGCATGAAGAAGATCCATCACTCACGAGAAAAGTCATCAACAAATATCACATAATACCTGTGCTTTGCTGTCGAAGCTACTGAGAAAGTTCCACACATGTCTGTGTGAATTCTCTCAAGGATCGTCGTGGCACGACTATCCTTCTCATGAAAAGTGGTCTTCACAAATTTTCCCAAAGTACATCTCTTGCACTGATCTGACTGTGCAAGTGTACCCTTGGGAAGCCCGGTAGAAATCTGCTGCAAAAATTTCAAAGCGCCATGGTGAAGATGGCCCAATATCCTGTGCCACAATTCGCCCTCATCCCGGCTCACCACTCCTTCTGCTTTGCCTGCCATTGCTGTGCAGCCATCTACCTGCAATTGATAAAGGTTCTTAACTCGAACCCTTATCCTCCAGGTTTCACCAGTTGCTTTACTGCGCAGGAAAGCCTTTCCCTCGCTAAAAACAACATCATAGCCCTTGTCTTCCAACATCGCCACAGATATCATATTCTTCTTCAATCCTGGAACATGCATGACATCCTTCAATATGAAAGGTTTACCAGACTCCCTCTCAAAGGAAATGGTCCTGATACCAATCGCACTTTATCTACCATCATCGCCCATCTCGATGTTCACTCCAAGATCCTTCTCATCCAGATCACTGAACAAATCTTTGTCTCTGGTCATATGGAAAGATGCACCACTATCAAGAAACCACACTGATCCCATCACACTTGAAACCAAGCATGCCATCAGCGAAAAATCCAGCTCAAACTGCGAGGCTAAGGCCTCTCTAGCTGCAGATCCAGCAGCCTGCTTATTTTTCTTCTTCTGTGGACAATTAGTGCCGTAATGTCCGTGTTGGTGACAGTGAAAGCACTTCACCTTGGACAAGTCCTGCTTCTTGCCTTTTGCACCGGATTGAGAAGGATTTTTCTTTCCCTTCCCCTTTCCTTGCTTTGGTAGCCAAAGCACAATTTTCTTCATCTTCATTCTTCGATGAAGATCCATCCCTGGTACCCCACCTTATCTCCTCCTGCACAAGATCCGACCAAAGTCGCTCCCATCCTAGCAGTTTCTCCCGACCATTGAAAGAGTCCTCGTAGCTATGCCAACTCTTCAGAAGCCCAAGGAGAGCCAAGCTCACCAAGTCCTCTTCATCTACAGTAACCCCCACACTTCCCAGCTCATCCCTGCACTAGACAAACTTCATGAGGTACTTGGGTATATTGTCACCTTTCTCGATTTTTATTTTTCTGAGCTTGTCTTTAAGCGCCAACTTCCTTTGGTCGCTTCTGCTTTGGAACAAGTCTGTCAAAGCTTTCCACATCAAGAATGGAGAAGATTTACCATGAAGGCTGGACACTATGTGATCCTTCACACCTTCCAATAGAATCCTTCGACATTTTGCTGTCTTCTTTTGCCATGCATCAAGTGCGGCTGCATTGCTAGAAGCAGGTTTTGGAATTTCTGCATCTATGAACTCCTTCAACCCACTATCATCAAGCACCTCCTCCATCCTGTCCTTCCATGCAATATAATACGAGCTTCCATCAAGGGCATACTCCAATCGCAATCCGTTGAAAGACATTTCAATGAATGCTCAACTTCGACACCAAGAAAACACTACAGCAAATTCGAATTCCACCAACACAAAACTCAACCGCTTCAATAATTGCAATCTGCTCTGATCAATATCGCTCTGATACCATGTAGAAATTATATAACTTATGTGTTATATATCCAAGATTCTCCTGATCACACACTATTTTAACTTCATGCACAATACAGAATCTATTCCACTATTGATCATCACATGCAAAAATTAAATCAATTGCAATGCAAACATGAAACCATAAAAATTCACACACATTAACACAATTGTTTAACGGGAAATCCTGAAGCTAAAAACCCCAACTATCTGTATATAATATATGTCATAGAGATCATGTAACAATCCTCATACAAAGCTGATCATATCAAGCTCTTAGTACAATACAATCGCTACACACTAATCAAGCCCGATCTTGCAAATCCATGCACCGATCTTTGCCACCTGCTAGCCTGCCTATACTGCAAAATACCTACTGAAGAATGGCTCTGAATGAGTTTGAATTACTCCAGCCTTGCTCATGCAATCCTCATTGGCATCTCCACTGAGTGTTGGATGCAATCAATGCATCACTATAGTCACAACTGATAGTCACACTTGCTCTTTCACCTACCTCTCCACTGGTCTCCACTGAAACTGCCATGCACTGTAGTTAACTGATGTATTCTTCAGTTGATTAATGATTTATTATTTAGTGAATTAATTAATTAATTAATTCACACCACTCTCACTAGTGTATCAATTAGTTAGACTAGATACAACTAGCTCAACTGAGTCTAACTGAGTTAAACTGAATACAACTCCACCAAACTCTGTCACATGAGTTCTAACTAAAGTCCTCCATGCAATAGCTCCAGTAAACCCTCGGGAATAGCGTAATTCCTTCTGTCAGCTCCTGTGCCACATCTGTGCACTTAACTGAAGTGCTCCAAGAGAATAAGATAATGTTTAGAGTCCAAATATTATTAAGAGCTAATAATATTCGACATATCTATTTTTAGACTGGCAATCTAAAAATAGATTTCGCCCAATATGTATAAAAATAGAAGTCCATATATTTTTCCAAATTGACCAACCATCCACAAATAGCATCTTGCAACTCATAGAATACGATCGACATGTCTAAAAATAGACTTTGTGCCAAAAATAGCCCGCAGGCCCACTTAGTGAAGGTGACTCTTTTCACTAAGCTCATCATCTTGTTGAATCTCAACAGCCTATATCAGAAACAAGGGAATCCATAGGTCACACCTCCACCCTCAAGGTAATACCAGGATTCACCTCCTCCCCAAGAAGTCCAAAATCCACTGTCAGAGTTAAAGGTGCATCCAATGTCCAGCGCCACAATCCTGTGGCACTTGTCCTCTGAGTGAACAATTACCGACTCATTGTTATAGGGCACACTCTCAAAGTGCATATGATTCCATATGGAAATGTGAATCACCAAAACAAATCCATCCCCGACCTTCCCTTCTTTGCTACATAGTCCCTCGAGCAATGTTGTCACTCCTTTCGTGCAACGACTCACCTTCCAAGTTCCGCTGGCACCCCCATCCTGGGCAGTCCATCCCTTGGAAAGACTTCCGTGCATCGGAAGGTACAAAAACCAAGGCATATACCTGCCTCAAAACCATCATATCGGTCATAACATGCTTATGGAAATCAATGGAAACTATTGGGTACCAGTGTCCCACAATGGCCCTGCTCCTGAAGTGCTTTACCATCATACTATTGCATGTTCCAATTCCTTTTTCCGACACCACTATTTCTTGCAGTTGGTTTCAACCACCCAACCAGGCATTTCCATCCTTCTTGTACCAAGAACATAACTGCTAGTAGATTCAAAATAAATTGAAATAAAATCAAATCTGGTTAGCTCAAAACACAACCATCATAAATTAAAATCATGAATCACATGCAATCATCAAAACCATAATCATAAATCACATGTAACCATCATAAGTCAGAATCATAGATCACATGCATAATAGAACTGAAATAAAATACCGATAGTTATCCTTCTTTAGTCCTTGCTTCCACATTTTTTCTTTGTGTACACACAATGGAACGGTTGCCACTGCACCCAGTTGTTACACTAAAAATTGTCACCATGACATTTAGCTGTTCATATGGGTCTATCAACACCTATATCATGCTCCCTTAGAAGTCAAAAACCCCAAAGTTCCTAGACCAAGTCCTAGATTTGGAGAAAAGTTCATAAAAATCATAAAAACCCTAGTTCCTCACTTTTCCTAGCCATTACCTGCGGTATTGCACCTTTTTTAAGGAAAAACTGCGGTACCTACTGCATGTTCTGTTCATTAAAACTGTGGACCCCTGTAAAAGGTAAAATGAGTGAAAAAGTAAGTTCTAGAAGCCCAGCTGGTCGAATATTCTCCCAGCTGGAAGCTTCTAGAAGGCATTATCTGGTCGAAGCTTCACTCCCTTCATCATGAACATTCATTCCTTCATAAAAGGAGCCTATTCCTTGGATTTTGGAACTTAATCCCTTGATAAGGGGACTCTATCCCTTCCATTTTGGAGCTGTAACCACTTTCATTTTCCTATAAATTGAAGCTTTGGTTCAGTCTCAAGGGTACATGTTGATATATGTAAAGCTTCTCTATCCCTTTTGTATACACTTAGTATTTTCTTTTTACTTGGTAGCTACGATAGATAAGGGAATTGCTGAAGAAACATACTCTTTGTTAGCTGCGAGAACGATTACATACTCGTAGTTAGTATGGTTCAAAGAGTGGAAGGGCTTGTCAGACCAAAGGAAAACGCTTGTTCTGGACCCCGGAAGGACCTGTACGACATCAAGGCGAACACGGTTGTAATAATCCTTCTTTTATTTAAATATAATACAATTGGATCCTGTTTTGTCAATAAGTTGTTTGTGTATTTACTTGAATGACTTATTTCTTAAATTCCTTGATCATTAAGATAGATTTGTGATTTGTGAATTAGTATATGTTGTAGGTGCTTTTGATTCTTTTCCATGTATTTTCTTGTAGGTCTTTAGAGGTGACTTCTTGGAGCAACGGGAAATAATAATTCAACTAGCATTGGATCAGAGGTAGGTCCTTTCTTCATCATAGAAAATTCTAAATTACATATAATCTAGAGAAAGTAGTTTACATTTGTCCTGTTTGTTTCTAGCTATCCTTGTGATACTAGGGAGATATTTCTTGTCCGCAATAACGATTTATCCGCCTAACACCAGAAAGTGTTGAGAATGCAATAAGATGATGAGCTTAGTGAAAAGAAGTCACATTCACTAAGTGGGCCCGCAGGCTATTTTTGGCGCAAAGTCTATTTTTAGACATATGGATCATGTTCTATGAGTTGCAGGATGCTATTTGTGGATGGTTGGTCAAGTCGGGAAAAATAGATGGACTTTTATTTTTAGACATACTGGGCGGAATCTATTTTTAGATTGCCAGTCTAAAAATAGATATGTCGAATATTATTAGCTCTTAATAATATTTAGACTCTAAACATTATCTTATTCTCTTGGAGCACTTCAGTTAAGTGCACAGATGTGGCACAGAAGCTGACAGAAGGAATTATGCTATTCCTGAGGGTTAAGTGGAGCCATTGCATGGATACTTCGGTTAGAACTCATGTGACAAAGTTTGGTGGAGTTGATTGAGGAAGTTAGTGGAGTTGTATTCAGTTTAACTAATCTAAACATAGTTGAGCTATTTGTATTCAGTTTAACTAATTGATACAATTAGTGAGAGTGGTGTGAATTAATTATTAATTAATTCTCTAATTATAAACTCATTAATCAACTAAAGAATGCATCAGTTAACTTCGGTGCATGGACAGTTTCAGTGGAGACCAGTGAAGAGGTAGGTGAAAGAGCAAGTGTGACTATCAGTTGTGACCATACTGGTGCATGAGTTTGCACCACACATTGATGGAGAGGCCAATGAGGATTGCGCAGTGCATACCAGGTGGATTCGAACTCAGATTGGGCCATTATTCATCTTGGATTGCGCAGTAGAGGCAGGCTAACAGGTGGAGCAGATTGGAGCATGTGTTTTGTTAGATCTAATCTTGTGTAGTGTGTAACAATTGGAGATTGTACTGAGAGCTTGTGAGGAGTTTGTACAATGATTGTTACATGATCTCTATCATTATAATATACAGATAGTTGGGGATTTTCAGCTTTAAGCTTTCCCATAAATACTGTGTTTATATGTGTGATTGTTTATGGTTTTAATGTGTGCATGTGATTGTTTATATTTCCGCAATTAATGATCAATAGTAGAAGAGGTTATGTATTATACATGAAGCTCAAATAGCGTGTGATCAGGATAATCTCGGTGAATAATTTAACAGTTATTCAAATTTCTACAGCAAGCACCCAATACCTTTGCTTCTCTTCAATCATGTAAACATGCACACAATGTACATCACAACACATACATCCACATACAACATATAACACCATACAATACATGTACCCACACTAGCATACGACACATACACCTACACCCAATGTAAAATAAAACACAATAAATATGCCTACACCGACATACAACAAATACACCTACACTCAGTGTATAATACAACACAATACATATACATATACAGAGTACAACACAATGAATACACATGTCACGATACAACAACTACACCATGCACATACGTATTACCACATTCCTGCAACACAACATGTACACAGTTCACCTGTACAAAACACTACCTGCACAACATCACATGTACATGACACCACCCCCACAACATGTACACAATGCCAAATGTACAATGTACCACCTGTACAATGTGTACACAATAGCACATGCACGACATGTACACAATGCCACGCGCACGACATGTACATGACACCACTTGCACATAACACCATATGTACAACATGTACACAACACCACATGTACAATCATGCAAAAAACACCATATGTACATAGCACTGCATATACAACATGTACATAGCACCATATGTACACAACATCACATATCAAACTTGCGCACAACATGGTATGCACACAAATCTGCATATCCAACATGTACATAGCACTGCATATGAAGTATACACACAACAACATATATACACCATGCATACAACATTATATGTACACAATACTGCATATGCAACATTACAAATCACCATAGGTAAAATCACTGAATATACAACATGCACAAAAATAGCACTGTACATCCATATACCACACACTAACCCCACAAGAAACCTTGCTTCTAGTGTATTTCCACTATCCATGCTTATCCTAGCATGTCGCAGATCACACTACCTTCACTTCATTGATGTGTCTCTTATCATTACATGTCCATAACATAAACATAGGAATAGAACAAGCATATAATATCAATTCAGGTCCACATGATATTGACTTCATAAATCTATCAGAGTTACTCTTCCCACTTGATTCCTCATTATACCAAGAACCTCTTCATTCCAATTACCTGCATAAGAAATCATTCCTCCGCAAGAATGATCCTTGACAACCCTGTCAGACAATGACATAGATACATATATATAATCATTAGCATAGAACAATCATAATCCTATCATACAATGACATACATATATACATATAAACATTAGCAGTAAACACGACATACATACATACATACATATATGCATACATAAAAATCAACATAAAGCAATCATGATCAAAACACAATTGCTAAATATCATAAGTTATAGGCTAATAGAAATTCCTTGTGCACAACATGCACAACTTTGAGAACATTAGTTCGTAACATAGCCACGACATCTAACACCTCATTCAATTTACCTTTTTTGTTTCCTTTCTCATGTATGTACTGCCACCATCCATTTACTACAATGGACCCAACCAGTCCAACTAAATGTCATATTCTTACCTTCTGACACCCTTTACTCATGCACCGAGCTTTATCCTTATCTTACATCATCTGTTGGGTACCACAATGCTCTCCCCGAGCTCCATTAAATTTCCTTTTTCCCAACCAATTTCTAAGACTCTCAAAACATAAAAGGAAGGAACAAGTGTAAGCAAGAAGAAGACCATCAAAACTCAAAAGCAATACGACACCACAACAAAGTGGCATGGTGATGTACTAGACAAAATCAAGACAGCAAATCAAACACAAGCAAATCACAAAAGACCAAAATCACAAGACTAGCAACAAACACTATGACTCAATCCCAATGGGTCCCCAGTTCTTTTGAAGGAAAACTCAACCTGATCCTTCTTCGAGATTCATGGAAATATCTTTGCCATGCATTCCCTACATCATACTTCTATAAACACATAATTTCCAATGCATAACTAAATATAAAAATGTACCAGTTATCTTACCTTGTCATGCTAAGCACGCTAACATGTAACTGAACTCACATGTCAGCCATATGTACCAAAGATCAAGGCAACATACCTATAAATTTGAAATCAAATTTTACCAAGACTAACAACCATGCCGTAATCAAATAATAGTCAAAATCATAATACTACAACTATCAACTACTTATACTCAAGTACAAATCATCCATCCCAACACATATGCGTTAGTACAACCATCTTAAAACAAGATCATTTCTTCATGCAGTCTTATAAACACATATTCATATCATGTGATTAGTCAAATATTCAAACAAACTATAAACGTACCATGTTATATAAATCAACTAGATGACATAATGGACACCAGACACTCAACACCGGATAGATGACATAATCAAACAATCAAGCATCAAGTACACAACATAAGCAAACTAACACCTTAATGTATCTTAGGGGAGGCTATCTTGTTTTGCACAATTAATCTAGGTTAGCACAATATAACTTCACAACACATCAAATAAAACCTAAATAAGGTGATGATATCCATAACAGTGACTGACTGACATGTTCACAACATAAGCTCATAAACAATTTTCATTCATGCATAATAATCACATATGCACAGTCAGCCTAGATTAGTACAATACAATATCACAAATATATTGACTCATACATGAACGTAATAACCCTAACCATATGCATAAGTAAATCCAAAGCAATATGATATATATAACATCAAGATCTTAATGAAATAACCCTAATCATCAAGTTACTAGCATATAACAACAACAAGCTATATTTCACGTTCATCAACAACATGTAACTTAATCATCAAGCTAACTATCATACAAAAACAAAAAGTTAACCTACATCATACTCATCAAAAACATATAACATAAATAACATACAACAACAAAAGCAATGCATACCACCACAGGTTGCTATCATTAATGACTATCCAACACATGTACATATAACTGCACTAATCAACTAGCATCTATAATGTATGTAACCATAACATCAATATAATGAAAGGAATACTCATAACCATAATGCATATAAGTACACTTATCAACTAGTATTTATCACATATGTAACCATAATAATAGAATGGCAAACGTATAAGCAACCCTAATGCTTAAAACAACCATGAATCACGTACCTGCATGCAAAACATGCACACTTGTATGATGAGATGCTCTTGCCTCGAGGTCCAATCTTGCAACTTCACTTTGATGGTCAGTATCTCCTGCTCTATCTTAGCCAACACATTAGCATCATAACATACAAATACCATCATGATGACCTAATTTCATACAATGACCTTATGCACAACAACCTTCAACAAACCAATGTAGGCTTGACCATATGCACCCACTTGACATGTATAACCAATCATGAACGACCAATTCATGTCCCACATATAGCATCACATAGGAAAGCATACACGGATAGAACACAAGCATGACCAATATGTGACCTAGCATAAAACAAGCAATGCATGTATAACATGTAACAACATGTAAGTAATCATGCATGAACAATACATAAGCAAGAACCACACATAACAATTCATACACCCATGATAACATGTTGAAAAAAACACCATTATGCCTTCCACGGCGACACCACTGCCACCATGGCCAACACAAAATGGATGCAACAAACACATACACCATAGGCATGAGAAAACATATGCAACCAATAGAAAATCATGACCAACACACTGCCCATCCAGTCCAAGGATTGAACCATGCTCTGATACCACTCTGTGGTATCATATATGATACAAAGTGAATATAAACCAAACACCACCTAAGGAGAGCCCAAACACGCTCTGATACCACTCTGTAACACCCTCTTCCCACATCTACCCAAGTAACTGGCCAACGAGGGTAAAAATGTGGTGAGAAGCTACTAATATGAGATTCAACCTCCTAGATGACCTTAAGGAAATGGAACCAATGGAAACAAGATAAACACACCTTACACAACATCAAAAAAATCCTCAGGAGGTAACCCAACCTTCCGGGCCCCCGAAATCTAAGGGAGACTGACTTTTTGACCAATTTGAGCCTTAACCGCGGGCATGCCAAGGCAAGGTAGTAGCTGTTAGCCACCTATAAAATTTGTTATAGCAAAAGGTGGCTAAAACGTTTTGAGCCTTCAAGGACCAAATTTTATTACTAAAAAGTGTTGGCTCTTGAAGACTCTTAAAGGCCTCATGCCTCTGTCCAAATCTTCACTGTTGTTCCCTTTTTTTTAAAAACTCTGAGAATCCTGCTGATTCCCAAGGAAGAATACTGTTGCAAGCACCATTGTCCTTTTCCCCCTTCTTCCAACACTAACCTCATCTTTGCTTTTATTCTCCCATGAAATCCTTCAGTTTCATATTTTCTCCCCTTTTCCCTTCATCAAAACCCCTTTGATAAGGTCTAAGACCCTTTCTTAGCCTTATCGAAACCCACCAAATCCTTTGAAAAACATTGAAAAATGCTTAAAAACACATTTTCATATTATTGACTTAAGCCCCCTTGGGCTAAGTCTTTAACCCCCCCCTCCATACGCCCAGGTGCTATGACCGAGCGCTAGTCTTCTAAGCGCTTATCGCGTTCTCCAATTACGATTAGCCCCCCCTTTTTTGACCCCCGGTCATATGGTTTCCTATATAACCCACGGCCCCGCAGACGGGCGCCTAACCATATTATATATATGTCCACCCAAAGTTTAAACCTTTGGTTATATTAAACTTGTCGGTTTTATTATATTATAACTTTCCGTCGGTTCAAAGTTTTAGTCAATCTCCACCGTCGATCTGATCTGCAGATCGACGGCGCGCAGTCCATCACCCCAGTGGTCCCCGCCATCCATTCACCGTTGCAAAAAACCACGCAGTATCCATCGCACCGCTTTTGAGAGCGGGGCGGTATTTTTCATTTCGCAGCGATTCCATACACCGCTTGACACGTGGCCTGGGCACTGTTCATAAAACCGTCGTCCATCACGCGTTAAAGATCGGACGTGGACCCGGCGCGATATTGACGTCCACCGTCCGATCTGAGGCCGCCCATCAGACGACGATCGCTCACCAAAGAAGCCCGACAGTTAACCAGGCTACGATGTGGCATTTATAAGATCTCCGCCATCAATTTGATCTGCAGATCGATGGCCCACATTCCATCGCCCGTTTCCCCCCATCCACAGCAGTGCCGATGGTCCCAGCGCCACATCAGCATCCACACGGCAGAGTTTAATTGGGGCAGATCTCCATTTGTTTTCCATACCGTCACCTTCGATCCCGACCATCGATCTTTGCACGATCGACAACTCTGATTTAAATCATTCTTCCGCCTTCCCTTCAATTCTTCTGATCAATCTCGACCGTTGGCTGATGCCACCCAACGGCCATGCTTCCTCCACGTGCCTTCTGAAGCAGTAAACCTATACATGCATGGATTTTATAATATTTGTTCGTATTTTGCAGGGTTAATGGTTTTTTCCGCCATGACTAAAGAAATTCAGAAGAAGAGGGTGACGATCCTCCCGCCTCTGATCCATCAAAGAAAATCCTTCGTAGGGTTCCAAATTCACATTTCATCAATGATCCATCAGGCATTGATGGCATATCATCCCTGCGCAACCCTGCACACCAGCAAAAAACACATAAATCAAGCACAGTCAGAGAGTATCAGTGTCGAAAGACATAATTCAATAGAACAGAACATTGAAGACATATTTGCGGGGATCACGGCTAAGATTGATTATCAAAAGCCTAATCCCCCAAATTAAAACACAATTAAAGGAAAATCATAAGTGTTTTATCAGACAGAAAGGCCTCCACTGCCACATCTCACCGCCACATCTGAGGCAAATTGATTCCTCTCAGCTACCACAGTGCCACCTGTAGCCACAAGCATTTAAACAGAGGCCGAAGTTATTGAGTAAAATAAGATATTCAACTCAACGCAGCCAGAGAGTTACTTCTGCAAAGGAACTTAATGCACAAAACATCTGCAGAGTTTACTTTGACACCACACAGAGCCTCAAAGGTAAAAAAGAGCTCCCACTGAGCTTAAATATTTATGTAAATCATTTAATACAGAGGACACCTATGTGAGTTTCTTCATTGAATTCCATAAATCAATCTTCAGAGAGATTCTTAGACATAGATGACTTTCCCCATGGACCACTCTCGCCTCTTGCTGTTCCAATTAAACCTTATTATGACCCCATAGCCCAATGGACTAAAACCTGCAATTATCTACCTTTCATGGCCAAAGCTTGTTCTATTTGCTTGCAACTTCACACCTTTGAAACTCTTTGCATTTAGGATTTTCCACCTCAAACAGTAATCATGCTCAACCATCCAAAAACAAAACAAACCCTCGGCCTTCATAACTAGCCTAACATCATTACCCCAAAATTCAAAGACAAATCCATCTTTGCACTTATTGGAGAGATCCCTCTCCGGATTCAGGAGGGCTAGATCCTAGAATCCCAAAGTGGTTAAAACGATGTTGTTTCTGTGATTGGACTTTTCCAATCTTGCTAATTACAGATTCCCAACATTCCTGGCGACTCCACTGGGGATCGAACCTAGAATCATTTTCACTTGAAGGTAACCATAGGATATCAGAGATTTATTTCAAAGAAAATTTTCTATATCAACCAGCTGAGCCACCAGCAACAAACATTTTTGGCGACTCCGCTGGGGATCGAACCCAAAATCATTTTCATTTGAAGGTAACCATAGGATATCAGAGATTTATTTCAAAGAACATTTGCTATATCAACCAGCTGAGCCACCAACAACTAACATTTATGGTGACTCCGCTGGGGACAAAATCCAGAATAATTTTCATTTGAAGGTAACCATAGGATATCAGAGATTTATTTTAAAAAACATTTTCTATATCAACCAGCTGAGTCACCAGCAACTAACATTTCTGGCGACTCCGCTGGGGATTACTTCCCTTAAAAACTTCATAAAATATTGTGAGTAAAAGCAGCCTTTTCAAGCACTACCAAGAAATGGTAATCATGATAAAACTTGTTTGAATCAGTGACAAACTAGGAAAACCCTAGGATTCTCATAAGACTTTATCTAACCTTGAAATATCAGCTGGCTTAGCCATAAGAGTAGACTATCTTTGCCTCATAACCGTAGCTAAGTTTTGAAACAGAGTTAGTATATTCTTAGAAACCACACAACTGAAAAATAACTCAGAAAACACAAAAATATTTCAGATTGGTATCCAATAAACATGGTGGTGGACCATAAAACCTTTTACCTCCTTAGGAGCTAAAAACTTCCACTTGGCGACTCCACAATCCTTAGAAGACCTTAAGACTCCACTGGGAAGAACCCTTATCATTGTAATATCTTTCAAACTCAGTTAGAGGACTGTAGGATTAAAATTTGTGTAAACAGATTAGTTAACCTCTCAAATATTGTCATACCTGGTTGAACTTTTCTTGTTTATTTGGGTCTGAAAAACACAGCATAGTGGCTCCTAGAAAGATTCACACTAGAGCCTATCCTGACCCTGATCCACCCGAGTTAGTTGATAACCCAGAAAGTATCCTTAGGAAGTATCCTAGGATTAAATTATCAATTGTTTTCAGATCACCCTTGGGAGCTAGTTCAGTTCCCGAAAATCTTACAGCTCTACAACAATCACAAGCTGACTTAGTAAATCCATTTAGAACTAGGTCATTTGATGATATAATCTAGCTCGACTCTGAGTCTTCACTTTCATCCCCGGAGACAAGTGAACATCCTGGTAGTAGAGAAACGACACCTCCTGATTTTCATTTCCTTCATAACCTAGGTGTCTCTCATCCAAGATCAGCTCATCAATCTGCTCCTGGTCCATCCACTTCTGCTCACCCTACATCCACTGTTCAAACCACTCCATTCTAGCCCACTTTCCCTTTTGTTAATCCACCTCTTGTGAATCCACCCCCACCTCATATCATGGAAACCTGGTATGCTCCCTTGGTCCTTCCTGCACCCTTAGTCAATATTCCACAGGACTATCAGTCTAAAATTCCATTATATGATACATTGGAGAAATAGGTAGATCCCTCTACATTAGACTAAAAGAACATGCAGCTAACTTATCCCATAACAGAACAGACAAATCTGCCTTAGCTGAACATGCCTTGTCATCCTCACATTACATAAGAACGGAGGATGCCAGACTGGTCGCTAAAGAGGAACATTACCTAAAGAGGAAAATCAAAGAAGCTATAGAAATTGAGAAAAGACGGAACAACTTAAATCGTGACGATGGGCTTACCATTAGTAACACTTGGAAACCCTTAATACACCAAAACCTCTCAAGACATTAAAATCTAAAACTAAAATAAACCTGGTACAAATTCATCAAGTTCCCCTTACAAAAAAATAATAATAATAAAATTTTTAAAAAAATAAAAAATAAAATAATAATAATAAAAATAAAATTAAAAATAATAATAATTATAATTATAATCTAATATATAAATACAACAAATTAAATATGTAATTTAATTTACAAATGTAATTTAATTAAGGTTTTTATGTGTCAACCTAATTAGATTTATATTTTAAAAAAAGACTTATTAAATTAAGCAATTTAAATAATAGGTTATTTAAAAAAAACACATAATCTAGTTTATTAAAAAATAATAATAATAATAAAATAAAAATAAATAAAATAAATAAATAAATAAATAAAATTAATTAAATATTTCAATTGTTGTCTCTCATAAAAAAGCCGACCTTTCATGAAACTCCTCATCGTTTACTATTTATACCTCTATTCCTTTGCCCTATTTTCTCTTCTTTTCAAAGAACTTTGGATGTCTACCCTTGATGATGGACTCACTTGGACAGTCCGAAACGTTGGGTGATTACAAAACTCAGTAACAGGTTATTCCTCTCTTCTATAATCCATTATATGATGCCAACAATGCTACAACTGCATCACAACATGTGGATAAGATGAATGACTACTTTGACAGAAATGAAATTGATGATGATTCTGTCAAACTCAGATTATTTTCTCAAAGTCTGGGGGGAGAAGTAAGAAAATGGTTTAAAGGTTTAACCCCCCATAGTATCAATGATCTCCAAGCTTTCCATCAGACATTCTTAAACAAATGGGAAGTAAAGAAAAATCCTGTCCAAGTCCTTTCTGATTACAAGAACCTCCATAGAAACACAGGAGAAAGTGTACAAGCTTATTGTACCAGATTTAACAGTGTATATAATGCACTTTCCCCAGATCTAAAACCTCTACAAGGCTCAGATTTAAACAAGTTTCCTGAAGGGTTTGACACTGAGATGGCCTATCAGCTGAGAGAGAGAGATCCTGCAACTCTTGAAGAGATGCAAAAAGGCGCTCTTTCTGTGGAAGTCAACTTGATGGAGAAGAGAGCGAGAATGAAAAATGAGAAGAGAGTGTCATTTAGAGAGGACTCCGCACCTTCTTCTTCCAGCTCAAAAATGGAGAAAATGATGGAGGAGATGATGAAAGAGATGAGCATAATTAAGAGAGCACAAGCCAGCCAAAACCAAACTGCTCCTCAAAACAGAAACCAGAATCAGAATTTTAGAAGGAATCAACCTCCAAATAGACCTAAGGAAGATGATCAACAAATCACTCCTCCTTTTCATCAAAATTATGTAAGTGAGGTTGAGGAAACGGAGGAGATAACAGAGGAAGATGATATCAACATGTTGCGTGTGGATGAGGATGACTTTGAAGTCCATTATGATAGAAAACAAGGTCTTTATACACCTTATGATGATAAAAGAGATGATGATGAAAGTTATTATCAAGACACGGAAAATGTCATCATAGAGTCTCAAAGAGAATATGACCTTAGAAGCAAAACCAGTCAACAAACTCCCAACAACAAAACCTCTGACAAATCTTCACAAAACAGCACTGCAACCAAACCTAAAGTTGTCAAACAAAAGGACAAAATAGTGGCTGTAAATTCTGATAAAGGTAAAGAGAAAGGCACTCAAAACAATGAAAAACAGAGTGCATACATTAGTAGTACTAGCACTTCAGCTAGTACTCCTGTGAAAACCATTTTGTCAAATATAAATAAAAAAAATCAGCAAGTTGAGTTTGCTGATAAAGTGACAGCTAATAAGGCTGAGACCAGCACTTTAAAGAGTCAAATTCCTTTTAGCCTGGAGCAGGAAATTTCAAAGATCACAAATTTCTTCATTACTCAAAACTAGCCGCACATCATTCTATTTATTGGAATTTAATTCCTATATTTCACAATGTTGTGATTCGCTACCTAATCTTTGAGAAATTCTAGATAAAATTATGGTAATAAATGATCAATACCATGAAGGATTTGATGTCGATCACATTTTGAGGAATATCATAGAGCATAGAGCTTGTGCTCTCTCAGCAATTTAGATGTCATTCCTTAATGTTTTTCATGCTCTCCCTTGCCTTTTGAATAAACCAAGATGTCACAACAAAGAACAATAAAATATTGTCCCGATATGGACTAAGAACATTGTTCATTAAACAAATAATTTTTTCTAGGGAATTTGTGAGTCAAAACGATACAACCACAAATTCATAGTGCCCATATATGATTTTAAATGTTGTCTTTGAATATCCTCATGTTTGATTCATACCTAATGGTACCCAAAACCCAACTCTATCTTTGAAAATACAACAACCCCTCTCAAATGATAAAATAGGTCATCAATCCTTGGCAAAGGGTACTTGTTATTTATTGTGGCTTTATTTTATTTTCTATAGTCAATATGTAATATTAAATTTTTATTTATTTTCTTTACAAATAATATTGGTGCTCCCTGGGGTGATACAATAGGTTTGATGTATCCCGTATCCAACATTTATTTTAATTTCAATTTTAATTCCACCAACTCTGGTGTACTCATGCGATATAGGCTCTTGACATTGGTGTTGTTCCTAACAACAATTCTATTGAGAAATCATTTTCCCTTCATGGTAGAAATCTTAGGGTTTATGCAAGAAACACATCCTCGAATTTCTTTAAAATCGAGTGCTTTTCCAAACTGTTATTGTTAATATCTAACTTGTTGGTCACTTGGACAATGTACATTCCACACCCCTTCCCGTTGCCTTGTTTCATTTGTAGCACTAATATTTGTTGAAATATCAATAATTTTATTTTTCCTTGTAGCATCATTGTTTCCCTTTTTTTGTTGATATATTTGATTGACTTACTGAAGTAAATCAATTTTTTTCTTGTGTCTTTCCAACCAAGCAATGCGAACTAGCACGATGTATGATCCCAATGGTAGTAAATTCAAGTTTGTGTGGTGTGGGCATGCCATTTATTACTATTTGGCATGACCTCACCACATTTTCAACTTGTCTCTTAGTCATCTTTTCTAACTATACCAACATGATGTTTCATGGATTATCTTCTACAATGCACATCTCTAAGGAATCTTGGTACTAACATAACTAAAATTAGAGCTTGGGTCCATCAAAATTGAGACTCACTAGTTATTGACCATACCTTCTATCTCAATCACTGTTGATTGGTGATCAACTTTCCTGTTGTCGAACATAGGATAAATATGTGGCACACATTGAACCATATCTATCACTATCTCTGGTTCCTACACATTGTATAGCCTTGGACCTTTTTGATGTCATTGAGGGAAATATCTCTGCATGTGGTTTTGTCCACAAGTCCAACACTACATAATCCCTCCTCAGACCTCTCGGCTTCCTCTCTCGTAGGCTTAGAAGATATATATCTATCATAAATAGTAGATTGTTGCTAAATTTCACCCTTGAAAAGGGTGGTAAATATTACATTTCTTCCTCCTAGTTGATGCCCAACATTTTTATTCCCTTTTCCTCCAAAGTTGGGCTTTCATTTTGATTTACAATTCATTATAGACTTAGTCATATGATTGGAATATACATACCAATACTTCATCTTTCATATGGTGCCCTTTAAAGTTTTTGATTTATCAAACTCTATTATGTCCCTAAATTCCTATAAAAAACCTCTAAGATACCTATGTGTAGAAATTTGAATAATTTGCTGAATTATTCACCGAGATTATCCTGGTCACATACTATTTGAGCTTCATACATAACACATAATCTATTCTACGCATTAATCATCACATGCGGAAATAAAAACAACAAGCGGTATTGAAAACATTCACATGCACACATAGAAATTCAACACATATAACACAGTATGTATACTGGGGAAAGCTTATAGCTGAAAACCCCCTACTGTCTATATATTATAATGAAGAATAATCATGTAAAAATCTCAGTACAATACTCCTCACAAGTACTCAGTACTGTCTCCAAAAGTTACACACAAACTAGCTCAGTTTTGAACAAGTCACGGGTTCAAAACTCCTCCACTGTTTTCCTGCCTCTACTGCGCAATCCAAGATGAGAGAATGGAATGGAATGAATTCGAATTCCCTTGGCTTTAACTGCGCAATCCTCATTGGAAATCTCCTCCAATGATTTTGCAAATCTCATGCACACTATAGTCACAACTGATAGTAGACTCCACCCTTTCACCCACCTCTAACACCTGTCTCCATTGAACTGTCCATGCACTGAGTTAACTGATGTGTTCTTTAGTTGATTTATGAGTTAATAATTATTGAATTAAATAATATTTAATTCACACCAGTCATATCTAGTGTATTATCCAGTTAAACTAAATACAACTAGTTCAACTAAGTTAAACCAAACACAACTCCATCAACTCCTCAATCAACTCCACCAAACTCGATCACTTGAGTTCTAATTGAAGTCCATCATGCAATAGCTCAACTAACCCATAGGAAATTCGAATTTCCTTCTGCCAGCTACATGTGCCACATCTGTAGCTCGAACTGAAGTGCTCCAAGAGGATAAGATAATGTTTATAGTCCAAATATTATTAAGGGTTAATAATATTTGACTGTTCTATTTTTAGCCCGGCAGTCTAAAAATAGACTTCGACCTGTATGTCTAAAAATAGTTGTCCATCTATTTTTACCAACTTGACCAATCATCCAAGAATAGCATCCCGCAACTCCTAGACCATGCTCCATATGTCTAAAAATAGACATAGTCTAAAATAGACTTTTCGACAAAAATCACATGTGTGGTCCCCACCTAGTTTAGGTGATCAATCTCCAACTAGGATTAGGAAAGATGTTTCAGGAGGCCTCCTTCACTGTTTCTTGTTGCCATTTTCAACACTCCCTCTCAAAAATAAAGGAATGTCTTTGCATGCGACATGCAACTCCATGCATTCACCCTGCAACCTTCACAAGCACCATGCAACTCCATGCATGCGACATGCAACTCCATGCATTCACCATGCACCCTTTGCATGCGCCATGCAAACTCATGCATGCACCATGCAACTCCATGCATGCGCCATGCACCCTTTGCATGCAACATCTCCGAAACTGAATAGGCTCCAAACAACTCAATCAGTCTGATGCATCTATCATCAAAGTCTTCGACCTCTGCTTAGCTACTGCACATGTCATCAGGAACCATTGCACTGTTGAACTCTTGCACCCATGCACTCTTGCACTTGCTGTCAACTCTGATCCGTGCTCCAGTATCCGACACTGTCACTTTGATCTGCCTGCATCAATCCAACTGATCTGCTACTGCTGCGCTGTGGGCACCTCGTAGCCAGGTTCAACTCATGAGATCCACACCATCTCATGAATCCTGCCCAGAAATCTCCTCTTGGGATTAATCATGCATGCCCCACCTCTCACTTGGTGGTATAGCTGCATGCACTCCCTCTGCCCATCTGGCACGAAGTTTCTCTGCATGAGTGGTCTCTCCCACTCCATGATCCTCTTGTGGCTGCTCCACACCCCGAGGTTCACTTTCACCTGCATGCAAAACTTGCTCCCTCTCAAGCTTCAATTGCATGGCTTTCTTGCCTGCATGCAACACTTGCTCCCTCTCAAGCATCAGTTGCTCCATCTTTATTTTCCTGATTTTATCCTTGAGCACCAACTTCCTCTGGTCGCTCTTGCTTTGGAATAAATCGAATTCCACCAGCTCAAAACTCAACTGCTTCCGATCTACACTTGAGAAAAAATTATTTCACAATCAGAGATCGACTATAGGGGCATTTACCAGACCTTTCACCTTCAAATAAGGATGAATTCGGAGGCTACCTGGCCTGCACTACAGACTCTGCCTATAGAAATAAAATGCAATCACCGCAATAGATCTGATGATCAATATCGCTCCGATACCATGTAGAAATTTGAATAATTTGCTAAATTATTCACCGAGATTATCCTGGTCACATACTATTTGAGCTTCATACATAACACATAATCTCTTCTACGCATTAATCATCACATGCGGAAATAAAAACAACAAGCGGTATTGAAAAAATTCACATGCGCACATAGAAATTCAACACATATAACACAGTATGTATACCGGGGAAAGCTTACAGCTGAAAACCCCCTACTGTCTATATATTATAATGAAGAAGAATCATGTAACAATATCAGTACAATACTCCTCACAAGTACTCAGTACTGTCTCCAAAAGTTACACACAAACTAGTCTGGGCTTTGAAAACCTCACGAGTTCAAAACCTCTCCGCCGTTTGCCCGCTCATCAAGCAAGCAATCCAAGATGAGAGAATGGGAATGGAATGAATTCACCCTTTGGCTTTAACCGCGCAATCCTCATTGGAAATCTCTCCAATGATTGTGCAAATTCATAAACACTATAGTCACAACTGATAGACTCTACCTTTCACCACCCTAACACCCCCTCCACCGGAGTCAAGCCCATGCTGCACCGGAGTTAACCGTTGTGTTCTTGCTGATTTATGAGTTAATATTTATTGAATTAAATAATATTTAATTCACCTCACTCATCTCTAGTGTATTAGCCAGTTAAACTAAATACAACTAGTTCAACTAAGTTAACCCGAACACAACTCCACCAACTGTCTCAATCATCCCACCAAACTCAATTACTTTATTCTAACCGAAGTCCATCATGCACAGCTCAACTAACCCAGCGGAAATTAATTTCCTTCATAAACAGATGTGCCACATTCGTATTGAACTGAAGTGCTCCAAGAGGATAAAGATAATGTTTATAGTCCAAATATTATTAAGGGTTAATAATATTTTAATGTTTCTATTTTTAGCCCTAGTTAGCCTAAAAATAGACTTGACCAGATGTCTAAAAATATTTGTCCATTCATTTTACCAATTAATTCAATCATCCAAGAAGCAGACTACAACTCCTAGACCATACCCATATGTCTAAAAATAGACTTTTCGACAAAAATCACATGTGTGGTCCCCACCTAGTTTAGGTGATAAATCTCCAACTAGGATCAGGAAAGATGTTTCAGGAGGCCTCCTTCACTGTTTCTTGTTGCCATTTTCAACACTATGAATATTTACCTTCTCATCTTTGATGTAAGGCACATACCTCAATAATTCCAAGAATCTAGTCATATATTCATCACTTGTAAATTTACTTAATTTGTGCTCATAAAATTCCTTAGCCTTGTTGTCATAGTACCTTTCAGATAGATACTTCTCCTTGAATGAACAAACCACACTAAGGCCCTTTATGCAATAGACTAGAAGACTAAACCAAGCCAAGGGAGTGAAATGAATCAATGAACAACATGTTGATCAACCAATGGAAAAGAGAACCTTTGAGGTAAACTATTTAATATGGATTTGTAACTGGTCGGAACAGAACTCCATATATTATCTCCAAAGGTATAGCGTAGAACCTTCACTTTGATACCACTCTGTAATGCTCCCTCCCACCCTCTCTTAGATATACCAACGTCCTGGAAGGTGCTACTTTTAATTAACCCAACCTCCATGGTCTCATTATGAAGATGGGTTTATAAAAATACTTCTTTCCCAAAGTTATCAAAAATAATTTTGGATAACATCATTGCGTTCATCTTGTTGAGAGCTTTTCAAAAATACAAATTTTATCTATGATGCCTAGATAAAAAATTACGCACATTTAAGTTTTTTTATTTAATCCTTGCCATATAAGAAAGACCCTGCCACATGGTGCATGTGTGTATCTGTCACATAACCAAGTAGTTAGACATCATCCTTCATGCCAACGTGGATGTGGATGAATCCACATAAACCTTGCCACATCGACTAACCCATGGACCCCACCGAGTTTGGATTTTGTGCGTTAATTCTTTGTTTTAAGTTATATCTGGATCATAAGGAAATATTTTGTTTCCAATATATATCACGTGACAAACGATTTGGATTCTCAGATGTGTTTGTACCACCTACAAGAATTCAAAAATGGGATTTATCCAATGACTTTGGCACTCAAAATATTTACACCACCCCATATATCTAGCTTTGGCCACTCATCTGGGCCTTGGGAGGTTTACCCAATTGGGCCCCACCCCAGATAGACCTCGACTTAACCCTTTTTCATATGTATCCAAACTCATCCAAATTCATTTCTTCCATGAAATTCATCATAACGATTCTCTAAGATATCTAGATTCCCAGATATCTATGGATCACCTAAATTATATCAGGCCCAAATACTCCCAAATACAAGGAAAATTCCTTCTTATTTCAACTCAAAAATATTTAAGTTTATCCTTAATAATTTCAAGGAACTAGCCAAGGATTTCCAAGGAGCCTAACGCTTCCTAAAACATCTACATTCACTGGAATACATTCTTATATCAAACACAAACAATACAAGTGCTAACCATAGAGATAATAAATTCACAAAGATGTGAATCCACCTATTAATAGGCATTATAACAAGCCAATCCATGGTTAACAACACTCTATGATTTCAACTACAACAACACCATATCCTTCTTTAGAATGGATCTAAACTGCCACTTTAAGATCCCTTGGTATATTAATGTGCATTATTTCCTTATTATTCCATGAATAAAGAAGGCAATGATCAACCATGTACAACAAAAATCCATGTTAATTCTTAGCATGCAATACACAACTCTTTAACAACAGTTTTTTTTTTTTAATTCTTAGTCAACAGACACTCCTTGAAAGTTATAACACCCAAACCATGAAATACACACACCATATGAATTTAATTGGGTTCATTAGACGGTCATACATAATCAACTAAGTAGCTCTACAAATGAGGGAATATGTCAGCAACTATAGGGATTTGCAAGTCCCTCACATAATGAGAATAATAATACAAACCATCTCATTGAAAATACACCAAAAAAGCATATTCCTTCATTAACAATGTTGATACAATCATTGTCATATAATAAGAATATTCATCATTCATAGTGAAATAGGTATACATAGAGATACAAGTAAGCGACTTATCTTATTAATTGAGAGACTATAAACTAACGAAGGGACTTCAAATATACTCCCAACTGCAGGACAATTGCATTGCTATCCTTTCTTAGATTTAACCACCCTCTAGCCAGATTTAGAGCCTGAGGAGTGTGAAGTGCTAAATATTTATTCACACAAGTATAGTTAACAAATCACATGGGAATCCAGAGCACATAGTGCCCCCACATGGTACCAAGTTTCCAAAGCACACAATGTCACCAACCAGAAAACACTTCAGGGAATCCAAAGCACACATTTCTCCACCCAACAATCATTATAGAAATCTAGAGCCCATATTACCTTTACCAACTTCGCCCTTCAAGAATACAGGGCCCATTTTCTGTCTCCGTATGTTATGCCCACTGGAATGAAAAGCGCACCATGTCCCCACTTGACATATACGACAAGAATATAGATAACTCAGTATCCACCTTCTAATAAAGAATCCAAAGTCCATAGTGACTCCACCTTCTCAACAAAAAAAAATTGTATTTGCTCCACGTTCCTCAATGTGCTTCCAAGCTTGTGCTTACATTGATATTTATCTTGTGAGTTCACACACACTATTCTTTCACAGTCTATTTTTTTTGTGATCTTACTTTTCTTCTCATCATATGTTGTTCACATAAATCCCATTTTGTCCTTTGTCAAGTGTATCTCATACCACACTCCCTTCCCTTTTCTTTGTTGACTTTCTATTGCATGTTAATCGTAGCCAACTTGTCCCATGAGAGTATAATTGACTCGTTCTTTTTCTCAAGCACCGATATGCCATATTTAATGTTTGTACAATTCAATAGGGATATTTGTGGTAAGTAAATGCAAAATTCCTATCTTAGCTATTTCCCCAAGAAATTCCATAGAAATTTCTCTTTTCAAGCTCTAAATTCATGTCCTCTCCTCAATCCAATCATTTTACATTCTTCAAGGTTATTTACAATTCCACATGAAATTATTTACATGAGGGGGAAGAAAAAAATGGTTGTTACAAAGGGGTCAATACAATAAATTAAAATATAATTAAATAAAGGCGTTAAAAGTCACTTTAGAAATATAAAGTGGCCCATGGTTTTTGCTTATCACCCATGGTTTTTTGCTTACAATGGAGGGACATTTGAAGAGTTATTTGTGAATTGACTAGGAGCTCGAACAACATACTGAGTGAGGGAGAAACCCTCAATATTTCCTAGTTTCGGTGTTGGAACATACACCCGTAGATGGTGGTAGTTGGTTTTGGTGGTTGTAAATCTACCCTAGCTAATCATTGATCTTGAAAGGAGTTCATATTGATCCACAAAAGAGGTTACTTTAACCATCTAAATAGATAGTTTAATTGTTGTTCTTCAGAAAGATAATTACAAGTATAATTTCATGTGTCGAATTGTGTTTCCCTCAGGATCAAGTTAAACTCTCGTAAAGAGATCGAACCTTTGAGAATTAAGGGTGGCCATGTCCCATCCATTAAAGGATGAATTAATGTAAGATACCATATGCTAATTTCCAATCCTTGAAGGATAAAATTATTGTAGGCTTAGTCAATTAATTTCCATCAATTTGTGAAATAGGCCAAGTTCTTGGGACAAATTATTTAAGTTTCAAGAAGTTTTATTGCTTATATTGTAGGATAAATATTCTATCTATGAGATGGGGTAAATCACATTTGTAGAGAATCACACTAAATATTGTAAGGATATCAAACCAGACCCTATTGTGGAGGCCAAGGCACATTTGTAGGAAGGCCAAAAATAATTTATTTAAGAGGCCACAATTGTCAAGTTTTGGAGGAAAAATTGTTACATATAAAGGAGGTTCAAGTTGTTCCATTAAAGAGGGCCACATTCTATTTATCAAGGAGGGTAAACTTGTGTTCATCGAAGAATGTCAAACTTCCTATCTAGAGAGAGTTTGATACTATTATTCAAGAGCATTTAAACTTCATTGGGAGACTGAATTAGAAAGGATCGACGGTTATAATTCTGAGAAGATATGCCCCAGGTTTTGATTGAAATAAATAATGTAAATTTTCTTTAGAGAATTCCAATTAAGTAGTTGGAGATTGCATTATTTTTCTCTTATTCCTTATATGTGCAATTTCAAAATTTAATTAAGTATTGAAAATTTTCATTGAGAAAATTCTATTGTATTTTTCGTTAATTTTCTAGAAATTTAGGGGATATTATAGTGGTATAAAAGTTGAGAATATTGTAATTCTAAAAGGTTTACCACATTTTATGACTCTAGGGAATGGATAATTTGTAACTTACATGAGGAAGAAGAAGGAAAGGGAGAACCCATAGCTCGAATCAGAGGAAGAAGGAGGATGAATGGGAGATCATGAGGGTTATCTCTGGGAAAGTTTCAGGCATGCCATGAATAAGTTAGCCAAAGGATAGAAGGAGATGGCCTCGACCATGAAAACCCTCACTCATTCCAGGAAAATCCTTCATGGAATTTTTCCAAACAATGGAGCACAAGGCACAAACAGAATCTGTAACATGCTCAAAGGATACAACAATCATCATGATAAGGCTACCAATTCATCTTATTTAGTTTCCCCCACCAGAAAAAAAAGCTATACCAAG
The DNA here is from genome assembly GCA_034641835.2 of Pinus albicaulis. Taxonomy (NCBI): domain Eukaryota; kingdom Viridiplantae; phylum Streptophyta; class Pinopsida; order Pinales; family Pinaceae; genus Pinus; species Pinus albicaulis. The sequence goes on from CM076576.1 coordinate 931,660,879, forward strand.
CCACTATTTCGAAAATTCTTGGAGGAACCAACAAACAAATAATAATGGTCAGATTAAATTTTATTGGACTATAGGAGGGAGTATGAGGCACTAGGGGAAAATTTCCATGCACAAATGTCACTCCAGGATCACTATGCCATCAAGAATTGGAATAAATCAAGCGATCATAACAAGTGGTGGTATTTCCAGATGCGGATGATCTATAGGTACGATGGGATGCACGTCCTGAAGGTGGGCGCGTAGGGTGGCCATCTGGGCACCCACCTGCGCATTAATCCTCCCATTAATGTTTCCAACCTAGGCATTAAACTCTGCAATCGAGCCATTAGCTCGTCCCACTGCCATTTTCTCCCGCTCCCCTGGTTTATTATGACGACGCTTGCTCATGCTCATTCTCATTCTTCTCATGCTCATCCTGCTCCTCAGAGCTGCTACTGCCTTCCTGTTTGCGCCGAGCCAAGTGCTCGCATGCATACTGGGAGGCACTGTTGGCTGCTTGGTTAGCTTAGAACATTGCAGGAATTCCACTTCTCTCAGAGTGAGTTCTGTTTTAAGGCTCCTCTCTCCAGTTTTACGCAGGCCAATGCTATGTCTCTTACCCAGAGTTTCTCTCGCTCACCTACATGTTCCTGCAGATTGCGCTCAATTGCCAAAATGCCTTGGATTAGGCATAGAATGTGAAGTCGCAGAGGAAGTAGCAGGGGCCGAGAAATTCGCGCCCAGTCTTTCTCTGGAAATGATTTTTCGTCTGAGGATGTAGCCCGCGGTCATTTCCCAGAAACTCGTAGCAAAAGAGGGTGAGCTTGCATCTTTGGGCAGGAGCACTCCACCCACGACTTTCAACCTCTCCACACCACATCTACTTCGCAACCTGTCTCTCAGTCCACCATTCCCCCTGTCTCCCTTCGCCACACCTCCCAACGAGCTGAATTTCAATTTGTCTGTACTATGGACCGCCCGGTTCTCACCGCCTTCATCACTGTCTCTCTCTAAGAGGAAGCTGCTAGTTCCAAGCCTACTGACAAGCCCGCCCCTCAGCCCCCTCCGGTCCATGATGCTTCGCAGGGTCTGAAAAGAGATGACAACGCACATGAACAGATGAAGGATGCGGCTGCAACTGCCACTTGTGCCACCGCCGATGAAGAGGATAGCAGTAGTGCGAAGTATTGCTGCCGCGTAGTCGAGGAGCCTCCCTCTCCTGCAGATGACAAGTAACCACTGCTATCACAACTGGAACGCGGTGTCGCATCCCAGGTGCAATGGGAGGCTTTATGTGTTTTTGTTTAAATCCCTCTTGTTGAGTGAGAAAAACATCGTTTATCTTAGACAAGTTTTGCTTTGATGGTCTTACTTGTTACTATGTTATTACTTAATGCCGGTTTCCCCTATGCGGGCGGCAAGATATGCATCTAAGGGACTGGTTCCCCCTTCTGGGGCAGTCCAAAACCATGTTTTTTTTAGCTTCAAACCCAGCCTTCAGGCTTACTTAGCTGAAGCTGTGGTAGTTTTGTACTAATATGTTACCTAAATAGAATTAGAATTATTCATTAAAAAAAATAAAAACAAAAACAAAAACAAAAGAAAAAACAAAAACAAAAACAAAAAAACAAAAACAAAAACAAAAACAAAACAAGTGGTGGTAGAATAATGAGGTGCTAAAAAAGGAAAGAAATATAAACATCCCAACCTTTAGTGGAACTTCCAGTAGCACAGCTAGAGAATGGGTACAAAAGTTGGATTTTTATTTCTAGCTTAACCCCATGAGAGAGCTAGAGGTGATACAATATTCCATGCTACATTTGATGACACTAGTGGATGACTTCTGTCTAGCAGAGCTTGTTGATACAAATGTGGTGATGGTGGTACAAAGGCTCATTTACATAGGGAGGTATTGGAAGGATTATCGTACCATGGAAATGGAGTTTGTCACATTATAAGGACAAAGGGTGCTTCTAAGAGGAATGACCAATGAAGGCTCCAAGAGTGTTCCCTCTATCTTGGAATTAATTCCCCCACTTGATCCATATGAAAGAAATAATTTTCCTTACTTTATTGATCTCCTAAAATGTACTTTCACTACAAGGAAAAGACCATCTAGAGGAGGTTATAAAGGAGGTTTTAGTGTTATAAAATTGGCCAAAATTGTCAAAAAAAAATTTGCTACAACATCCGTTTTTGGTAACGGAGGTTTTGGCGGAGATTTTAACAGAATTTCAACACAACTATAAAAACCTAGGCAGCTGGAGGTTATTACGGATGTTTTTTTCTTCAGTGCGCTACTAAGGTTTCAATGCACCAATGCGTGTCATATAAACGGTTGCCCCAGGGCGGTCGAAGGTGCATGTACCAGGCAGTAAAGGTATACAACCGCACCGGGTGCACTATAGGTGATACAATGTACGGGGTCGTTCTAATTGGTATTGGGATTTGTGCGGTGCCCATATGTCATGTCAACGCATTAGTACGTAGTCTTATAGAAGCGCACCAGTGCGCAGTATCAGGCAAACGCACTGATTGTTCTAATTCGTATTGGTATTTGTGCGGTGCCCATAGGTCATTGAAATGCACTGGTGCGTAGTCTCACATAAAAGCACCGGTGTGAAGTATCGCACAAATGCACCAAGATTTATAATTGGTATTGGTATTTGTGCGGTGCCCATAGGTCGTAGAAATACATCGGTGCGATGTATCATACAAACACACCGGTGTACAATAACTGACACACACCAGTGTTCATTTTATATTTTTTAGAAACATCGACCTGTGACAATGCAATTATTGTGACTTTTTAAAATTCATTATTCATAAAAAATCGGCACATATTATAACAATATTAATATTAATTAATTTTTTATTAATGCATTTGAATGTGATAATAGGATTAATTTGTTATATCATATCATAATTATTGTGATTTTTTAAAATTCATTATTCATCACAAGACGACACATATATTATAAGCGTATTCATATCAATTAATTTTTTATTAGTGCATTTAAATGTGATGTTTGGATTAATTTGTTATATCATATAATCAGATTTTACATGTCTTCATTATAATATTTAATCATCCATAATTTAATCAGTGGTGTTATATTTCACAGCGATGATGGAGAACGCAATAGAATAAATTAAAACACACACACACACACACACACACACACATATATATATAAGACAGTCTTTGTCATACAAAATGGGATAGTTATTGGTATCTCTTTGTCTTTCAATTGGGACACTATGTCCATTACATTAAACAAAATGTCCGATTTCACAGACAAATATTTCAAAAAATACAACGCCTTGCTTTGATATCCAAACATAATGATCATCATTCTTCACTTGAATTGTTGTCACTGCTCGAGCTACTTCCATGACTTGGGTTATTTTCAGGAATGTTTAATTCACGGTGTTGATTGTTTTCTTATTCTTCACCTTCCATCTACAAACATAAAAATAAATTGCAATGAGTGTATATACATTGGTGAGAATAATGAAAATTTCAATATTAAATAATATACATCAATGTAAATCCAAAAGAAATGACGTACCATAGCAACAATTGACTCATGAACTATGCACATTCTTTCAAAACTATGTAGTATGCCATCTTTCAAGATTTCATCTGTTGGCACAGTTCCATACTTTGTTTCCTGCAAGTTTTATACCCCATATCAAATCATATATTTAATATAAAATATTTTTTTGTTCTATTAATTATAGATGGAGTTAAGTAAAACAAGATCGATAGATGCTTACAAATTCCACAATTAATTTCTGATATGCCAACATATACTCACAACCCATATTTAACCCAATGTCAATCAATTCGTCTGATGGTTCTTCTTTATATGTTAGCACCTGTTTAAAGAAATTCAATGATGATTTTTGTAAAAGACCTTAAAATATACAAAAATGAAATCTAGTTAAGTTGCTATAAGGAAGTAACAATTACTCACAAACTTAGATATCAACCCTTTTCTTCCTTGTCGTCCTGTTTTATGTGCTGAATGGGTTCCATTTTCTTTTCTTTTCTGCAAGAAGATACTTGAAAATTAATATTTAATGCTAAATTGTTTATTTATTGTACCTAATGATCGAAAAATTCAATGATTACATATTACATTTGAAGCACGTTGTTGTTGAAATGGCTCCTCCTGTGATGCAATTTTGTCCATTTCTTTGACCATCTCCTTGTACACCTTTTTGGACATTTATACTGGCATATTTCTAATATCAGCGCGTTCATCTTTTGATATTTTCATAATCTTCTTGAAAATGTAACATGACAATAAACTATTTAATTTTTATATTGATATATGAAAAGTAAATATAACAAAAGTAATATTTATAAATAATTCTAGAAAAACAATTAAAGGAATATTACTTTTTTCATTCCTTTTTTTTTTTGGGAACGTTTTTGCTATTAAAAGTCTAACATGTCTCATTGACCAATTCTCTGGAAACTCTTCGTGTAGTTTAGATAAAATTTGGTTCTTGGAATCATTGGATTTATTTTTTTATTGTAAGTGGAAAGAACGTCTATACATTCACTCCACTAAATCTCTCAAACTTTTGTAAAAGTTCCCCCCCCCCCGCGCCCCCGCGCCCCCCTTTCGTTAACCTACAACACCACTCCAGATGAGCTAAGGAGCAATTCATTTTCATTTGCATGTTCTATTTTTTTTCTTTTCTTAGAACAACATTCCTTTTCTGAGTTGTTAGTCCCTGTAGAATATTAAACATATGTGAATTAATAGATTGTTTGAAACGTGTTATCTACTAATTTTAAGTATATTATTAATGAAAATTAGAAAAAGAAACTCATATTGGATCGATAGTATTTTTTCATTCACCTAATTCATCCTTTTTCATTTTTTCCATCAAGATTTTACGCTCTTCTAGTCCTAGATCAGAAATAATCTTATCGAGCTTCGTCATTTTGTGGCTCTGCATGATACACAGTAAACAATACATATTAGTTAAACTTACATATTAGTTAAACTTACATATAATTCAAAAATAATATTTTTTGTAAATAATTTGCAAAGAACTTGCCTTTTTTTCTTTTATTGATGTGTTATCAATATTTTTATTACTTGATCTCTTGTCATCCATTTATTTATCAATATGAAACATGTACCATATCATTCATTAATATATTTTATAAATAAATTGTCAACTTTTCAGGTTAAAAAAACATATATCAAGAAATCGGTGCGCTTTTCATGGTGTACGCACCGACGTTGATGCGTGGTGGTCTTATAAATGCACCGCCCAAACAGTATAAAACATCGTACGGTGCTTTATTGAAACATGGAGCACCAGTGCGTTACATGTCAACCACCGCACCGATTAACACAGACAAAGTAATAAAAATCATCTAGTGTTAGTTTTTGTAGCATATGGTGTCGTGGAGGGGATAGTGTGGCCTATTCTTATAAACGCCCCGCACAAACAAGGGACCACCATATGGTGCTCTCTGTCAACTAGGATACCAGGTGTGGTGCGTTATATGTTACATGGTGCACCGATTAACACAATAAAAAAATATTTTTACGAAACAGTACGTTCGCTGTGCGCCATAATGAAATAGTGAACCGGTGCCCTATTTTACATATGGCGCACGGATTAAGAAAAAATATTTTTAATTTTTTGATCAAACAGTATGTGCACGGTGTGCTGTGATAATCCAGCGCACCATTGCACTAGGTTACATCGGGTGCACCGACTTAAAAAAATCTGTCTTTTAAAAATTCACACAAGGGCCGACATGGATTGGGATCTGACTATGCAAGTCGTCCTATGGGTTGGATGTCATAGGCCTATCTAGAGAAATACAAACCATATAAATCTAAAATGAAAAGCCTTAATTCTAAAATCACATAAACAGGGAGAAGAAAGGGCAGAAACAAAAAGAATGAAGGGTTTAGGGTAAAAGTGGATTTTTTTATTTTTATTTTCAAAGTGAACAACAAATTGAAATTTTTTACTTATTGCGTAAAAAAAAACTACAGAAAAAGTAAAAAAACAATAAAATTTAATCTCGAGATCGTTTGAAATTCTATGCTACAGGGTTTGAATCACCAGAGGTTTGGAATTTTGATTGTCTGAATACTTCTGTTCGAACGTATTTCGCTGCTCCACAATGCTCTCGTTCTCTCTTGCTCCAAGTATGTCTCCTACAAATCTCTGGCTGAAATTTTTTGCAAAAATAGTGAAATAATGAAAATTGTTTCATATTTAAAGAATTGTTTAATGAAATTAGATTTTCGAAAATATTTTACTGCCCATTTTTTAATTTACCACTTTTTTTTCACTTAAACAAAATAGAGTTGCGCTTTTTTTATTTGTGGTTATTCGTCATCAGTGCGTCACTTAATAGCATTGCACCAGTGCGTCTGTTGATAACGCAGTGCCGGTGCACAATAACTAAAACGCATTGGTGCAGTTATCTGTATATTGGCACCAATAACAAGAAGTCCATATTTAAGGCACCGAAATTACTTTTAGGTGTGTACACCAAAATTTATTGTTGATTTTTCTCAAATGCAGGGAGAAAATATCATAATTATATCGAATGGACAATTTTTAAAGACAAGTGAGAACATGGATATCTACTTACAACCATTGGTAGATGAATTGAAGGAATTATGGGATGGGATAAATGTATACGATGTATCAAGACCCATCGCAGTAAAGAGGATTTTTACGTTGTATGGAATATGTGCTTACAGGACACATGATTATCTAGGCTTAGGAGTTTGCTTTGGTAAATTAATTGCTTATTGATTTTTTTATATACGTAAAAATATTCTTTCACATATTAGTTATTTAATTAGTTGTAGTTGTTCTGGTCTTCATGATATTCTTTAACGTGCCATGCATATAAATTGTATACAATAATCTCGCAGGTCTTGTAACAAAAGGGTATTTTGGATGTAAATGTTATGGACCTTCTTTGAAAGCTAGATGGTCCAAGGACCTATGAAAGACAGTGTATGATTGCTCCAGGGTATTCCTCCCAGAAGAACACCCTTACAGAAGAGAAACATCTGTTTTCAATGGGAAACGAGAGAGAACCCAAAGGCCTCCAGTAACGACACCAGTTGAATGGCTTAGAGCATATGAGAGAGAGAAGGAGAAGGAGTTCATAGAAATGTTTGATTCAAATGGGGAGCCTATGTTCGATGATCCAGAATTCTTCAACACCTATGTTGAGAAATTTCCCATTGGGATGAAAAGGAAATCTATCTTTTATAACCTCCCATATTGGGAGCATCTTAATATTACCCACTTATTAGATCCCATGCATATATTTAAAAATGTTTCATCTTATTTATGGAGGCACATATCATCGAAACAAAGTGACACATTAGCTATTAGGAATGATATTATTACTTCAAAAACTAAAAATAAATATTGGCCAAGACGATTAGAAAGTACAGGATCAGAGGCAGGCGTTGATCCCTCTAATTCATGGTATTTCAAAGAAGGTGATGTCCCACGGATTTAAAAAAAATACAATCTTTGTTTGGCAAAGGAAGTTATAATGGGTGTGAGGGTGCCATCTTCATATGGGTCTTCACTACGACGTTGCTTCACCGTGGATGACCATTTATCAGGGTTGAAATTGCATGACCATTTGAATCTTCTAAGAGTATGTATAATGTCAAAAACATGATTTTATTATTTGTTATATTAATAAATTTTATCCCTTCCAGGGATCATAAAACATAACTAATTTTGTATATTATTGCACGTGTTTATAAATTTGGAGTGTCATTATCCTTTGTTCGTGTGTGGGTGTGTGAAACATGAATTCCCTCAAGACCTAAGACGTGCCATATATAAATTATTTGCATTTGTATGTTTGATCACGTCAAAGGAGATTCCTGTGGCTAGCATTCCACGGTGGTGTCAAGAGATAGTTGAGATTTTTTGTATGTTTGAGAAGGAACTGCCGACGAGTTTCATGGACTTGTAGGTTCATCTTCTAATCCACCTAGTAGATGAGGTCGAATTAGTTGGGGTGGTTTCTTTTCGTTGGATGTTCTTCTTAGAGAGGTACATGAATAAATTGAAATGTTTTGTTCAACAAAGGGAAAAACCCGGGGGGTCTATGGCAGAGGGGTACATATCGTATGAGTATTTCTATTATGCTAGTGAGTACATCAAGCAGATCGACAAAAGACCAGGTGTGGTGATTTGGGACGATGAAAGGGATGAAGACAAAAGAGAAGGGGAGTTGCTCCAAACTAGTGGGAAAAAGTGCTTGATAAAGATTAAGCGACTTATAATTTTTCAAATTTACACAAAGCAAATATTCATGTTGACCATCGATATAATGTATATTTTGATCTCTATGTACTATATGATGTCAGTTTTATTTCATCAACGAATGCAGAAATTGAATCAATCAATAAATTCGTTCTTCACAATTCCGAAACGACACAACCGTGGGTCGCATTGTACGAACAAAAGAGGATGAAACAGGATAGTGATAGGAAAGAATTCAGACAATTGAATGGTAGAAGTGTGCCTTATCCCGATTATTTAAAATAAAATATGCCAAAATATTCCCCAACAGTTGGGTTGCTGACCAAGTCAAATAGAAATATGATGCAACCAGTCGTTACCCACGTGCTGACGAGGATGCGCTAAACGTAGGGATTGGGTACAGCAACTCAGTAATAATCTATTTAATTTATATGTACATTTGAAACTTAATAATGCACCTTTGAATGCAAATAAATCTATATTTCATTAACTGTTGGGTAATTATAAGACACATGACACTATGATTTTTTAACTTTTTATAATAAGTGAATTTGTTTCCATCTATGTGGGAATATTGACACGATTTTTGCACAGAAAATGTTGATGCTGGACACATCACACAAGACTATGGAGTGGAAGTCGAGTTCAATCAATCTATTCGATCTAGCCACCGTGATCAAAACCTAGTACGAGGGACGTTAGGTTACGTCGGAAAGATACAAGAGATCATTGAAGTGGATTTCTATTCTTTCCAATGTGTTATTTTTAGGTGCAAGTGGTGGGACACCTTTGATTGGAATAATGTAAAGGGATATCGAGATAGTAGGTTGATATGTATCAACTCTAGAAAGATGTGGGATGAAGATAAGGAGCCCTATGGTTTCCCCAAACATTGCTACCAGGTGTTTTTTTAACCAGATATGTTGGATAGGGATTGGTGGTTCGTATCGAGACATGACCCTAGATCAAAACATATTTTGAGAATAATAGTGTTATCATGCCATGCAAGCTGGAAGATAATGAGGGCGATCATGAGAACCGAGAGTGATATGGTACATGTGTTATTTCATCAATATTTATACTTTTTAAGATGGGTTTTTCGAAACATTATAATATGTATTTTGAATTAATTGGTAATTTGCATTGTGTTAGTATTAAAATCAATATTTCACTTGATAATTTGCAATTATGTTGAGCTCAAAAACAATGACATAATGTATAAAGTTTTTTTTATATGTAAGATCATAATAAAATAGTGACAATTCTAAAGTACATGAATTTATTTGCATTATTTTCTAAACTTTATTATGTTACAAAAATTCATATTATTCTAGATTTATTATTTTAAAATTATTTAAAATTTTACAAATTTTAAAATTTTAATAAAATCATTTCACATTAATACAATTAAAATTTTACAAATATTTTACAGACAATAAAAATTAAAATTAGAATTACAATTACAATTACAATTACAATTTTACAATTTCACATACAATTACAATTTTAGAATTTTACATACAATTACAATTACAATTACAGTTTTAGAATTTTAAATACAATTACAATTACAATTTTAAAATTTTACATAAAATTTACAATTACAATTACAATTTTACAATTTTACATATATATCATTACAATTACAATTTTAGAATTTTACATACAATTACAATTACAATTTTACATATATACAGTTACAATTAAAATTACAATTACAATCATTTCACAATAAATTAAATATTACAATTAGAATTAAAATTTTACAAATATTTTACATACAATTACAATTACAATTTTAGAATTTTACATACAATTACAATTACAGTTACAATTTTACAATATCATGATCATTTAATATTAAATTAATTAATAAACATCACGATCATGATAACCATCGTACAAACATCATATTCGATTAAAAAACACATTCAAATTCGCTAACATCATCGTGATCATGATCATCTAACAAAACACAATTAGCATTGTATAACATCATCCCAACACAAACATCAAATATACATCTCATGTCAAATAATTGTTATCACATACACATCTATCTGCAAGCTGCACATTAAATGAACATATCTAACATGACCTAACAATATACACATCATTATGATCACCAACATGTAAATTAAGTACAACTGCAACATGAACATAAAATACATGGATCATATATATATATAACTATATAATGTCAAAAATATACAACTGTAATATAAATTTCATATATTAGTTGGTGGTACATCATCAATAGCAGTACTAGTCGAGGCCTTCTCAGTCAATGGTGCAACCTTGACAAGCTCATATATATGTTGATCATCACGTGCATGTTGATCTGGTACTGGTGCCTCATGCTGATCAGGATCAACTGTTGGTTTCTCATCGTGATGACTCGACATGGTCGATGGTCCAACCTGCGCATGATCAAGAGTACCACTGGATGCTACAGGCTACTGACTTGACTTGGTCGATGGTCCAACCTGCTCTCCATGATGACTGTTGATCGATGCTGCAGGCTGCTCATCTGGCACGGTGCGAGGTGAACGATGATCACTCTCCTTATCGCGATCATCAGATGATGTGTCGCTGCTCGTGGAATTTTGATCACGTGTTGCATCTCGACCACGCCTATAACGTGCAAGGGCCCTCCTCAACCACGTAACTAAGGTCATATCTCCTACCACATGTTGCATCAGGATGTACATGTCACGTGACATGCCTCTCCACATATGTACCAGCCTACCATCGGCCTGTATGTCTCTCATAGTAGCACGCCTAACTCCTGGCTCAACAAACAATGCATAGAGTTGGTTGCCCAACTCCATCCTCAATCTACTATCAAGCCTACCGTGCCTAGCAAAAGGCGGTACCAATGCACCAGCAAGAGCAGGTCTATCTGCACCGGCCTCATGATCCTCGACATCTACCATATCCTGATCGTCATCGGGATCCACACCTGGATCATTTGGTGGCACTGGCATGTCCTCACCATCAAAAGACCCAATGTCTACAAAATATATACAATTACACAACAATAATTAGAAAATTTCATTAAAAAATTTAATAAAAACATGTTAGAATAAATTTAAATAAAACAGGAATATTACCTCTATCATCTGACGACTTATCATCTGTGAAGAGGATGTTGGCACACCCTCACCAATCCAAACCAACATAAGGAAAGGGGACCATAACGAAGGAATTCTCATCAACACTGGCTAGCAACTCTAGTGCATCATGCGATATCCTCGCGGAAAAATTAGTCTCGCCCCTCTTGGGCATCACATGTCCCCACATGTGCATCCATGCATCCAACATTAGCCTACGAGGATGCCGAACAAAAGTAGGCCTCGTCTTTGGAAACCTCTCAAAAAATAAACAAAATAGCTCTGAAGCAAAAGGGAAGTTTACAAAATAGCCTCCCTTGTGCGTGAGCATGACATCTATCTAAGGCTGTACAGAACTGCCGCAAATAAATGGCAGACCACCTGAAAAGTCATGGCTCTTGTACTAAAGAATCAACATAATATAGAAGCGGGAAACTAATGTGTTTCCCATCACTGGTGTTGTGTGAAATGGTTGAAATCAGATGTGAGAGGCACCTCACCTCCTCATTACCAAATGCAGCAATACGTAACTGACCTCTGAGGACCTGAAAAATCTGAAGGAGACAGTATATCCGCGCTAATGTATCTCTAGGAGTACACCAACTCACTCCCTGCTGCATAGCCAACTGGAACCTCTGGGACTGATGGAAAATACACCTCTCTACTCAATATCCCTGTAATGAAATAAATTTCCTCCTCAATGGGCACATACCACTGGTTAGGACCAACCTGGAAAGCCTGTAGGTGGGCATTCCACCTGCGAATAAGATGTCGCAAAAAAAAACCATGGCCTTTAGAGAAGTAGCCTCCTCATAGAACTTGAGGAGGTCTACTTGCCTTAGGAGCCCCTGGGTAGCTGTTGAAATAGGGTGAGGGTATGCATCTCTCTCCCTCTCTCATGCCTCCCACAGGCGAACCATGTTATATTGGTCCGGTTGTTGTTGTTGTTGTTCCATCTCTTCTCTCATTTCATGTCTCTAAATGATTGAATTATTAAATACAATTTTTTTATTAAATGAGACATGCATTTAGGAATATACATATATAAAAAAAAAATTAAATAGAAATAAAAAAAATAGTCGGTGTGCCACAAAAAACAGGCATGCGCCGGTCACGGTGCTTCTTTTATTGTTTCACACCGAAGGCAATGCACCTGAAAATTTTAAGCGCACCACCCTCCTGGAATTGTACCAAATTCAACGGTGTAGAGGTATAATAGCCCACACCATTGACTATGGACCAGTGTCAGGAGGGCAGTGCACTGACCAAACTATACGCCCCGGGGCGTATAGTTTGGTCAGCGCACCACCGTCCTGGAATTAGTACATAGTCAACGATGTGGTCTTCAACCAGGCCGCACCATTGACTAAGTCGAAATTCCTAAATCAGGAGCGCTGATAAAATTACCCACCCCGAGGCGGATATTTTCGTCAATGCACCGGATTCCAACTCTTTGATAGGGTCAACCGTACTTTTTTAAAATTTTAAAAAATCCCGGTGCACCTCTAGGTACCGCCCTGAAACCAGTGCAGATACCGTTAGCACCAGTGGCGGTGCGGCCTGTAAATTTACATGCAGCACCACAAACCGGTGTGAGCTAAACGGCTCGAGCGCACTGCGCGATATTTTTTTTCTTTTTTTTAAAGCTTAATTTTAAGCTAATTTACAATTCTAATACGCTAAAAGTATTAATTATGGAAAAACAAGAAAAATACCTGTAAATTTGGCTGTCGAGGAGGCATATTCGTTGTAGAACTCGCAAAAAATGACAGACCACCTGAAAAGTCATGGCTCCTGTACTAAAGAATCAACATAATATAGAAGCGGGAAAGTAATGCGTTGCTCGTCGCTGGTGTTGTGTGAAATGGTCAAAATCAGATGTGAGAGGCAACTCACCTCCGTATTACCAAATGCAACAATACGTAACTGACCTCCGGGGACCTAAAAAATCTGAAGGAGACAGTATATCCGTGCTAATGTATCTCTGGGAGTACACCAACTCACTCCCTGCTGCATAGCCAACTGGAACTTATGGGAACGAGGGAAAATACACCCCTCTCCTCGATATCCCTCAAATGAAATAGATTTCCTCCTCAATGGGCACATACCACTAGTTAGGACCAACCCGAAAAGCCTGTAGGTGAGCATTCCACCTGCTGATAAGATGTCACAAAAACAAACCATGGCCTTTAGGGAAGTAGCCTCCTCATAGAACTTGAGGAGGCCTACCTGCCTTAGGAGCCCATGGGTAGCTGTTGAAATAGGGCGAGGGTATGCATCTCTCTCCCTCTCTCGTGCCTCCCACAGGCGAACCATGTTATATTGGTCCGGTTGTTGTTGTTGTTCCATCTCTTCTCTCCTTTCATGTCTCTAAATGATTGACATATTAAATACAATTTTTTTATTAAATGAGACATGTATTTAGGAATATATATAAATATAAATATATATATAATTTTTTTTTAAATAAAAATAAAAAAACAGTCGGTGCGCCACAAAATACAGGCATGCACCAGTCACAGTGCTTCTTTTATTGTCATGCACCGAAGGCGATGCACCCAAAAATTTTCAGCGCAACGGAGGCAGTGCACCTGAAAATTTTCAGCGCACCGCCCTCCTGGCATTGTAACAAAGTCAACGGTGTAGAGGTATAATAGCCCGCACCATTGGCTATGGACCAGTGTTGGGAGGGCGGTGCGTAGACCAAACTATAAGCCCCGGGGCGTATAGTTTGGTCAGCGCACTGCCGTCCTGGCATTAGTACATAGTCAACGATGCGGTCTTCAACTAGGCCGCACCATTGACTAAGTCAAAATGCCTAAATGTGGCGTGCTGACAAAATTACCCACCCCAGATCGGATATTTTCGTCAATGCACCGGATTCCCGCTCTTTAACAGGGTCAATGGTGCGGCCGGGTAACCAACCACACCGCACTTTTTTTAATTTTAAAAAATCTCGGTGCACCTTTAGGTACGACCCTGAAACTGGTGCGGATACCTTTAGCACTGGTGGCGGTGCGGCCTGTAAATTTACATGCAGCACTGCGAACTAGTGTGAGCTGAACGGCTTGAGCGCATCGCACGAGAAATTTTTTTTTTTAAAGGTCAATTTTAAGCTAATTTACAATTCTAATCCGCTAAAAGTATTAATTATGGAAAAACAAGAAAAATACCTGTACATTTGGCCGTCGAGGAGGCATATTCGCTGTAGAATTTGCAAAACTAAATTTTCCCACCATTTTCAAAATGGAGATGGTGGGAAATGCACAACAACAATGCGTGCAATGGGAGCACCGATGTCAGGGCACCTCAAACAAGAAAAATTTTCACCGGTGCTTGAGAGTTCTGGAGCACTAAAAAGTGAAAAATGTGGATTTTTGGCTATAATTTTTTTTTTTTAATTTAACACTGTACCAGTGCACGGGTTTTTATGGGCGCACTGGTGTAGTTTCTTAAGACCGCACCAAGATGTTTCAGTTTTGCGCGGGGTTTTAGGATGCATTGGTGCAGAATATTTGTAAAGCACTGGTGCACTATAGTAATAAGACACACTGGGCGGGTTTGTACAGAGCGCACGGTGTCCCGGTGTGCCAATGTTTTTTGCGCACCAATGCTTTCTCTAGTTGAACGCACTGGTGTGGTTTAGGATGATAAGCGCACCGGAGGAAAAACATCCACAAAAACCTCCACCTACCAACCTCCTCTAGTAACCTCTGCTACAAACGAATGTCTGGGGGATTTTTATAAGGGGTTCCTCAAAAACATCCGCTAGAGGGTCCTTTCCTTGTAGTGTTTCAAGAATCCTCCAAGTGTAGGGCCTGAAACAAAGGCTTAGCTGGTCTGATTGAAAATTTTGTTTTAGTGATTAAGGTCACTAATTCAACACAGTGAGGGCTAGACTAAGCCCATACCAACTCACTATAAGGTTTAAAACTATCTTCCTCCACGGGATCAATCCTTCAAACGATGTAATGGGTAAAAAAGGATCAAGAGAACCATGGATATCGGCAAGATCATGCCATATTTACTGGTCCTACTGTAGATCATTTAAAAATTCAAACAAATAGTCCTCCATTTGTTAGAGGGAGGGCAAGGGGGGTTCATAGCTAAAACTTGATGTATAAACCCTTAATTAGAAACCTTGACCATTATAAAAACCTTAGTTTCATATTTTACCCAACAAAGTGAACCATCAATAGCTCGAATATGTTTCATATTTATATGAATATATTGTTATATAAAAATCATTGCACTAACTCTTGCGTGATATGTTTGTGTGATTTTTATGCAACAAATATCACTCCACCCATAGGCTTAATTCTTGCATGATATTTTTGTGTGAATTTGTTACTAGAAAATTAAAAAAACATTTCCATACATGAGTTAAATTATTTCAATATGTATTTGCATGGATTTATTTCTCAATAAGTGAAAACCATTTACAACTATGGGGATATTCCTTTCATCGTATTGGTGTGTAATTAAATTATTTTGGAAGATAATTTGTGGCCCAAAAATAGACAATCTTGTTACATATAATTTATGTATAAGGAAATTGTCTAGAGGAGAAAATTTCACTCCCTAACCTACTCAGTGATGACAATTTTTATGCATTTTTCTTATTTGATGAAAATTTAGTTTGCAAAAATATTCTATATCCATCTTTGGGCATCCTCCTTACCGCGTTAACATGTGTGAGCGCATTGATTTCCTATAATTCATTGATGCAAAAAAAAATTTCCTTACATTTTCTTTCAACTATATTGTATAATCATTATGAATTAATATGAAAGGGGTGAAATGTAAAATAATTTAATTAAATTACCATGAAATGATAAGGGACTATTTTGTATCTTTTGACTATTTAACTAAAAAAATAGTTGCATGATGAAAATTGTGTTTGTAATAAAAATAAAGGAATTGGTTGGATGTTGAGTGATTCCTTGGAAAGCTATAGATTGCAATTTTTATGTTACTGATGAAAATCATGACTTCTAGTTGGTTTAGAAATTACTTTAAATATTAATATTTTATGTTATACTTTCCATTGACTTTAGGAGAAAAGTAGCTTGATGGATTATTGTACTCATGACTAATGCAGAAATTAGAAAAACTTAAGTATCATCCTCTTAAAAATGTGTTGATGCTTGGAAATGTCCTAGCTAAAAATAGGAGAACCGCCTAATCAAGGTCCCAAAATATACTTATATTCATTTGGGATCACAATATTCACTGGTATTTGAGCCTGGTTGCCACTAATAGATAGCTCCTTGATCAGAAAGTTCATGAAATATTTTCTAAATAATAAATATATTTCTAACCTATTTTAAGAAAGTAAATAACCCAATCGATTATATAATATCATATCCCAACAACGTAATTAAAAGGAGTCTAAATTATGAAGGATGATTGTTTAAAAAGGGAAATAATTCATCTATTTCAAACAATGTTTAAGAGAATAACATTGAATAAATCATCCCAATAAGTAGTTAAATGAAAATTTAAGAACTACACCATTCATGCAATAATGTCCATTAACCAAGTCAATTATGAATTAACACAATAAAATATATCTAATGATTAAAAACAATGCAAAATTTAGATTTTTAAGATTACACACATTAAAGATAAATAATTATGATTTTTTTCTAAATATGTCAGGAAAAATACATGAATAAAAATACATGATGAATAGTTCTCTAACATTAAAAGATTAAAACCACCAATGGGATCTGGATTTATCAAATTGAAGTATTGAAAACTGTGCACAAGGTTGTTTTCCAAAAAATGTGAACCCTTTTCTAACAAAAGTGTGTTGCATAAATACTTTTTCTTTGTAAGGTGAATATAGTATTAAATATAAAAATTGGAGAGTACATCATGAAATATATAGCCAACGTCAGTCTCTCACTAGGGAGACGCGACCATAACGAAAATGGTATCCTCCTAAGGGAGGATTGTGATGCCAAGAAACAAAAGACAATACAAAAAACTCATTATATATGGAGTTCTATCCTAAGATGTACTCACTACAAATAGTAATAGGATATAACATATACAACAAAGAAATGAGAGAATATTCTAAAGGTTCAGAGTCAGAAACCGTAATCTGAATAGGTGTTTTAGCCTTCTGTTGAGCAATGGTTTGCATAGGAGGTAAGCCAAAGTGATGTTCTATGCGCTCCAATCTACAACCTATGGTGTTCAGACAACTATGAAGGCACTCCAAAGAGTGAAGGACATCATCCCTATTCTCATGTTTGTCAACCAATGTGCTCCCAAGAATATAATTCATCTACCAATATATATATATATATATGAATAGCCTGCATATATCGGTTGGTACACCCTCTGGAGTGCCCTGTATTAGGTATTCGTTCAACCCATTCAACTAGGAATTTAGTTTCAGAAAGGGAGGATATGTGGGAAGGACCCTAACTCTCCTCTTTAACAATTTCTTCCTAAATTAGATCAAGAGTGAGCACTCTCTAGTGACCTACAAATTCCTACAAACATTAGTGCCTATGATATTTCCCTCTTTAGGCCCTCTCCTCATACTATGTCCCCCCCTTACGAACTCTATCCCATTGACGCAACACCTTTGTTGTGAAAAATTCATGCAAACATATCATACAATAATTAGTGCAATGATTCTTATATAACAATATATACATATGAATGTGACATATATTTGTGTTATTGTTGTTTCACTTTTATGAGTAAAAGATGAAAGTAAGGTTTTCACAATGGTCAGGGTTTCTGATTAATGGTTTCTACATCAATTTTTAGCTACGTAAACCCCACCCTCTAACAAATGGAGGACGATTTGGTTAAATTTTCAAATGGTTGAATGTAGGACCAATAACTATGGTCTAATCTAGTAGATATATATGGTTTTCTTGATCCCTTTTTACCCATTACATCATGTCAAGGATTTATCCCATGGAGGAAGATAATTTTTTACCTCTAGTGAGTTGGTAATGACTTAATCTAGCCATCAAGATGTTGAATTGGAAACCTTAATCATTGAAACAAAAGTTACAATCATATCAACTAGGCATTTCTTTCAGAACCTACACTTGGAGGATTCCTGAAAGTACATTTTGGGAGATCAATAAGGTAAGAGAATTATCCCTGGAATATGGATCTAGTGGGGGAATTAAATCTGATATAGAAGTATCAACACCATGCATTTTGTTCTAATGATGCATCTCCTTTATATTTGATCATGCTTCTCTTCTCAAACAATGAATCGTTGTTCTCTCCTTAGTCTAGTCACTTTTATTTTTTTTACAATTTTTACAGTTCCACATGAATTTATTTACACAAAGGGGAAAAAAAAAGGTTGTTATAAAGGGGGACAAGAGGATAAATTAAAATTAATTAAATAAATGTGGTAAAAATAACTTTAGAAAAATAAAGTGACCCATGGTTTTTTCTTACCACCCATGGTTTTCAAAGATGAAAATGTTATATAAAAGAGAAGGAAACTCAGGGGGGGACATTTGAAGCGTTATTTGTGAATTAACAAGGAGCTCGAGCAACTTACTAAGTGAGGGAGAAACCCTCTATATTTACCAGTTTCGATGTTGGAACATACACTCGTAGCTGGTGGTGGTTGGTTTCAGTGGTTTTAAAGTCACCCTAACTAATCATTGATCTTGAAAAGAGTTTGAATTGATCCAACAAGGAGGTTACTTTATCCATCTAGAGAGAGAGTCGAATTGTTGTGCTTCACGAGGCTAAATCAAAGTATAATTGTAGGTGTCGACTTATGTTTCCCTCAGGGAGAAAGTTGAACTCTGGTAACGAGGTCGAACCTTTGAGAATTAAGGGAGGCCAAATCCCATCCATTGAAGGATGAATTAATGTAAGAGACAAGGTGTGAATTTTTATCCCTTGAAGGAGAAAATTATTGGAGGCTTAGTTAATTAATTTCCATCAATTTTTGTTGGTCGAATTCTTGTGAAAAGTGGCCAAGTTCTTGAGCCGAATTATTGAAGTTTCAGAAATGTTTATTGATTATATTGGAGAATCGAGTTTATAACTATATGAGGGGGTTGAATTAAATTTGTATAGATTCAAATTAAATCTTGTGAGGACATCAAATCAAACCCTATTATGGATTTCAAGCCACATCTAGAGGAAGGTCGAAAATTATTTATTTAAGAGGCCAAAATTGCCAAGTTTTGGGAGGTTTAATTGTTCCATATAAAGGAGGGTACATTTGTTTCATTTAGGAGGAATGAGTTCTATTTATCAAAGAGGGTAAACTTGTGTTGATTTAATAATGTCAAACTTCCTAGATAAAGAGAATTCAACACTATTATTCTAGATGATTTAAAAGTCCATTGCGAGACTAAATTAACAAGGATCAGGGGCCATACTTTCCAAGATATATTCCTCATGTTTTGATTCGAAGAAATAATATAAATTTACGTAGGAATTTTACAATTAATAAATTCATTGGAGCTTGCAGTGTTTTTCTCTTATTCCTTTTATGTGTAATTGAAATTTTTTAATTAAGAATTGGCAAATTTCACTGAGAAAGTTCTATTGTATTTCTGCTTACTTTTCTAAAAAATTTAGCCAATTAAATTATAGGGGATATTGCAGTGGTATCAGATTTGATCATCCTATAATCCTGAAAGGTTTACCATGGTTGAATATTCCATAGGATCGAGAATTTGTAACTTACACGGGGGAGAAGAAGGAAAGGGAGAACCCATACTTAGAATCAGAGGAAGAAGAAGGAGTAATGGGAGATTGTGAGGATCAACTATAGGAAATTTCCAGTCATGCCCTGAATAATTTAGCCAAAGGATAGAAGGAGATGGTATAGATCATGAAAAACCTTGCTTAATCGATGGCCAACCTTCTTGGGATTCAACTCAACAATAGAGAAGAAGGTACAAAAAAAACACGTAGCTTGCTCAAAGGATACAAAAATAATCTTGATGAGCATAATGATTCATCCAGTCGAGTTCCCCCCACCAAAAAACAAAGCTATACCAAGACCATCATTGCCAAAATTATTGGAGGAACTAGTAGAAAATCAACAATGATGATATTAAAATTTCTTGGAATATATGAGGGTGTGCGAGGCACTAGAGGAAAATTTTCATGCACAAATGCCACTCAAGGATTAATGTGCCTTCAAGGATAGGAATAAATCAAGGAATCATAAAAAGTGGTAGAAGAATAGTGAGGTACCAAAAAAGGAAATAAATATAAACATCCCAACCTCAATGGAACTTCTAGTAGCACAACTAGAGAATGGGTACAAAATTTGGATACATATTTCCAGCTTAACCTGCATTTGGATGACACTAGTATATAACGTATATGTAGTAGAGCTTGGTGACACACAATGTGGTGCTGGGGGTACAAAGGATCATTTCCATAGATAGGAATTGGAATGATTTTTTTACCATGGAAATGGAGTTTGTCACATCAAAAGGACAAAGGGTGTTACTAAGAGGAATGGAAATCGAAGGCTCAAAGAGTGGTTAAAAATAATAAAATGGAAGGTTTATTCCGGCATGGAGATATAGCATGAGCTGGGAAGTGAATGTTTAGATAACAAAAGGAATTATATGGGGATAAGCATAACCCAACATATATCTTGGCTTTGTTGAATACACATTAGAATTTCTTCAGGAATATTCCGCTATGTAGACCACCAAATAATAGTTTTGAGGATACTAAAGAATTAGAGGAAGGGGAAAAGACGATAATCACCACACCATATGGGCACCCCAAAATATTAAATAAGGAGATCTATAAGGTCATTAAGTAATTTTTGGATATGGGGCACATAAGGCCCAACGCTAGCGTATTTGCATCCTCTGTAGTACTGGTTAAGAAGAAAGATGAGACAATGAGGATGTGCATAGATTATAGAGCCATTAAAAAGAAGACAATAAAGAACATATACCAAATATCATAGATCAATGAGCTCTTAGATGAGCTATAAGGACATATTTACTTCTCCAAAATTGATTTGAGGTTGGGCTATCATCATATTAGGTTTAAGAAGTAAGACATACAAAAATAGCCTTTAGGTGCCATTATAGGAACTGTTAGTTTCGCATCATGATTTTCGAACTAACCAATATAGTAACTACTTTGTAGTCATATATGAACCATATATTCAGGAGGCAGCTGCAAAATTTTATGTTACTTTTCTTACATGGTCTCCTCATTTACAACAATAGGAGCACTTGAGACACTGGAGGAGGTGCTAAGCATATTATAGTAACAATATCTCTTCGCCAAGGAGTACAAGTGTGAGTTTGGAATGATAGATATATACTTTCTATCTTGGATACATCATCAGTGTAAGATGAGTGCAAGTCCAACAGGAAATTATTTGGGCTATAATTGAGTGGCCAACACCCAAGAACCTCACATAATTGAGGGTCATGGGGATATGAAATTAGATTCAACAATTTGTCAATGGATAAACTAAAATGGTGGCAGTGATAACATATTTGATGAAGAAAGGGGGCTTCAGATGGAGAAAAAAAGAACAACACATTTTTGAAAGGTGCAAGGAAGTAATGAGCTCATGTACCATTCTAGTTCTTCCAAACTTCTCCTGACCCTTTGTTTTAGAGTTTGAAGCCTTAAGGGGAGGCATAGATGGGAATCTGATAGCTTTCGAGGGTTGACAATTAAGTGAACCAAATAGGCTCTACTTGATATATGACAAGGAAATGTTGGACATAATGCATGAACAATAAAATTTCAAGCAGTAACTTATGGGAGGAAGGTTCATGGTCAAGATGGACAACAATAACTTGAGATACATTTTAGATGAAAAGGATCTCAATGAGATGCAACATAAATGGGTCAATAAAATTCAAGTCTATGAGTTCAACATTGATTAAGTGAAGGGGAAGAAGAATGCGTTAGTTGATGCTCTCTCTGGGAAACCAACGACTTGTTCCCTCATAGGGATCAATAGTGATCAAAAGGCACTCCTACTAGTTGAGTACTCATAGAATAAATTTTCATGTGAGTTGATGGATGAAGTAGTTTAAGATGATAGGTAAAATGTTTTCAACAACATTATTTTTTAAAAAGGGAATATATTCTTGGTTTCTGAGTTGCAGCTCAAGGTTAGGATTGTGAGGGCCATCCCTGACTCACCCATAGCCAAGAAACAAGGATTATTCAAAACAGATAAGAAATTACGCGAGAGATTTGCATGGAAGAGAATTAAGGGGGATGTTTAGAGACATGTAGCAGAATGTGCCATTTTCCAGTGGAATAAAACAAAGCAAACCCATCCAACACCACTACTATAGTCGTTGTCAATTCCTGAAGAAAAATGTGAAAGAATTTTGATGGATTTCATTATAGGGCTTCCAAAGGTGAAAGGGAAATATTGTATCTTCGTGGTGGTGAATAGGCCAAAAAAATTCACTCATTTCATGGTCATATCTTTTGAATACACAAAAAGATAGGTGGCAGAGACATTCTTTCAGGAGATCTTAAGATTGCACGTAGTTCAAAAACACATTGTTAGCGACCGAGATAACATATTTTTCATTGTGTTATGACAAGAACGATTTAGATTAGCCAGCTAGAAGTTGATCAGAAATAATAGTTATCATCTGCATATAGATGCCCAGACAAAGATCGTAAACAAGTGGGTAGAACGATATTTGAGGAAATATGTGGATGGGAAACAAAAAACTTGGATTAGGTGGTTTCACTTAGGTGAATCCTGTTATAACACCACCTACCATATGTTTATCAGGATGTACCCTTTCAGACCATTGTATGGGTATGATTCTCCCACATTCATTAAGATGGAACTGGGAGACATAATGGCTCCTATGGCTAGGTAATGGTTATAGGAGAGTTTGAATATTATTAGAATCCTCAAGGAGAACCTACAGGTAGCCCAAAATCAACAAAAGTTGTATGCAGATCGCCATAGGGTGGAGCATGAATTCCAGGGGGGATCTTATTTTCCTGAGACTTCAACCATATAGGAAATCATCCTTAAAGAAGACTGGCTTTGAGATATTAAAGCCATGGTTTTTTGGACCTCACAAACTGATTAGGAAATTTGGGGAGGTTACTTATGAATTATAAATACCAGAAGAAAGAAATAGTCATAATGTTTTCCATGTTTTTTTTCCTTTAAAAGGTGCTTGGATAAAAAGTCAATGCCACATCAAAGCTTCTACAACTTGACGAGGAAGGGAAATTGGTCCTTATTTAGGATGAGGTCATAGACATGAGGGAGAGAAAATTTAGGAGTACAGTCATCTGGGAGTATTTACTTAAATGGAAGGGGTTGTCGGTGGAGGATGCTACATTGGATGGTGAACATGTGTTGAGGCACCCCAATATGTAGTTGCTTGAGGACAAACGAATTCAGGAAGAGAGGACTGTAATGTCCCTTTCCAATCCATAGAAGGATGTGAGGTTCAAAGTCATATGCTATTTGGATCAATAAAATAAATTAGTAATCAATTAAATAAAGGTGGTAAAAGTCAGTTTAGAAAAATAATTTGACCCATGGTTTTTTCTTACCACACATGGGTTTTGAAGGAGGAAAATGCAAAAAATAAAGAGAATAAGACCATTTTCTAAGGCTCTATAAGATCTATAAATCTCTTGAATATGATTTAAATCTGAATGAAAAAAACAATGAAATATGTTTGAAAAATTTAAAGATTTAAAACAAACTGTTAATAGTTAAAAAATATAACAAGAGTAGAATGTACGCATAACGCCTATTTATTTCTGATTTAATTTTTAGATCATT
This sequence comes from Pinus albicaulis, assembly GCA_034641835.2. Taxonomy (NCBI): domain Eukaryota; kingdom Viridiplantae; phylum Streptophyta; class Pinopsida; order Pinales; family Pinaceae; genus Pinus; species Pinus albicaulis. The sequence continues at coordinate 931,685,059 of CM076576.1, forward strand.
AATTAAAATATAAAAATTCTTTATCATCCTCTTGCATTTAAGTCGTCATTTCATAATTAAGAAAATAAAAATCTTGCTTCATACACATAAATACAATTTTGTAGATAATTACACACTTTATAATATAACGGTTATGGTCTATGTGTGTGTGGGGGGGGGGGGGGGGTGTGGTGGGTGGTTCAAATTGGTTCCTTGACCTTTTGCTTCTTCCTTATATTAACATGACTATTACAGTATTATAACCTCACACATTAGGGGGTATATGTTCTTACATAATTTGTCACCTTATAATATGCTTGACAAACTTATTTATCTACTATGTTGAAACAATGTTGCTTTTCCAAAGAAAATTTATATTGAATAGCTTAGCACCGCTCATCCATTGAATTAATTCTAGTAGCATAACGAGGAGGAATGATCACATGGTGTACCCTAGAATAGAGTGATTACTTTACTATGCCCGAGTAGAAAATTTGAACATGAAAGGTCATTTGGAAATTTCCAAGAGTACAAATTGTTAGAGGGAAAATTGTTTGGGTGATCCAGGTGGCTCCAGACACCCTCGGGAGACCATGAGGGCTCAGAAATTGTCAAAATTAAAAGTGGTTAGAACTCTTTCAAACTAGGACAAGATTATATTTCTCGTCGCCTCGATTCCAATGGCGCAAACATCACTCAAATCCGAGTCTGTATGAGAAAGTTATTGCAGTTTGAAGTTTGTACCAAACAGTGAAAAAACAAGTCAAAGTCAGCATTCTGCCACGTGGCAGGCTATATGGATGACATGTGGTAGGCCTAGTGGAACCCAAAAAGCTAATGTGGCAGCCCAGTCAACAAAATAGGTGGACCCACAAAAAGGTGATGTGGTAGCACCACAAGTCAACACATGGCAAGTAGGTGGTAGAGGTGGCATATGATGTGGACCAATGAGGTCTTGCCACATGGCCCAATCACATGGTGCCAAATGACACCTCAAATTAGGCACGAGTGGCCTTGGATGGTGCAACCACCATTTTTCTTCTTATTCTTATGTTTTTGGGAGTCGTTACAATATGGACATACGAATTCCATATATTATATAGTTTGGAAAAACTATATTAAAACTAAAATTGGTCTTTAAAACAATATTGGGAGTCAATGGGAATTGAACGCAAAACCTCCCAACAGCAAATATCTTAATATGATTATACTCACCAATGTGCCAACGTCACACTTTGTTATAAATGTCATTCAAATGGTTCAAGGAAACCATGGAGAATGATGGAGAATACATGAGAGATGAGGGCACAGGGAGGCCAATGGAGCCATGAGAAAAGCGGAGGCAGAACGTGGATTAGACCGGTGCTTTCTTTAACTAATAATTTATTTATTTATTTATTTTTTTTTTTTATTTTTATTTTTTTTTTTTTTTTGCAGGTGCGGAACCATGAGCAGTCAGAGGGGCGGAACCCTTCCTAGGGAATCTTGAGGGGCATCAAAAATATTCCTTAAGGTTCTGAACTTGCCGGAGTCAGAATTTGAAAAAATTGATGTCGATTTTACACCTCTCGGCGATAAGAATCCAATGGCGATGTCCATTTAAGCATTAGAGCTTCCCATTTTTTTCCATTTTCCAGATTGGAGTGACAGTGTGAGATTCCCAAGTGTGGACAGTCGATTTTATGGCTCTCGACGCCATAAATTCGATGGTGCAACCAGATTCAACAGCTGAGCATCCACTTCTTCAGCCAACTTCAGGGGTTGAGGTATATGCAATATTGATGTCATGTGCCTCTTTTATCATTTGATGTGAGATGTAATATTTTTTTTAGATCCTTGCTTGATGTATGTTGCGGGATCTAAGTTTCTACTTCATGTGAGATGTATTCGCCATGGATTGTTATGATCCCTATGTAACATTGTTGAAGGGATCCTCATTGTCACCTTGTGTGAGATTATGTCATGTTGATAGGAGGCCTATTGTGAGTGAGAGTTCTTGTAGATGAACGTCTCGTGGAGAGACAAGCCACTCATGTTGAGGGCATATATCCTTGTATGACAAAAAACATAGTCCATGTACATCATCACCATTTCCAGCACTTTATGAAGCGACCTACCCCATTTTGACACCGGGCCCGGAGACGTAGCCCACACTGGTTGAACTCCAATATCAACATCTCGTGTTCTTATGTTGTTGATTGTTGTCTTGTTTCCTCTTGCTTAAAGCATGCATATGTGTTCTTTTAATGCTCTTTTCAGTGCAATTCTAACCACATCACAGAAGTAAAATATCATGCGTAAATCCAATAGCTGATAGATCCAAATCATTGGGGTTTCTAATGACACCATCCTCTTAGGAGGTGTATCCTCCATTATTGCAGTATAGGTCAATAATGTTTTGAAAATTTTCATATATACTTTAGGAGGTAAAATCAACAAGTGGAATGTAAGCCTTTGGCTACTCCAAAATATTATAAGGATTTTGTAGTTCCCCTATTAGGATAAATGGTATTTGTTAAACTACCTAAGCACGTTACTATCTCTTATTAACTCCTTAGCCTAGTCTTGGCAGAGAATTTTGGATAAAATCGAAAGCAAATTCTAACAATGGGCATGAGTATTACTAAATCCAAATGTTTGTATAATCCTAATTAGATTAGTTCTCGCAATTATCCTAAATTTTCAATTTTCATATATGTTAGCACTCATTGGGATTATGAAGTGGATAGCATAAGCAAGTGGTAGATTCGTGTGGGAAGGAGGGAATTCTAAGACAAATATTTTTTTTCTTGTAATTTAGTTGGTGGTTATAGCTCCCAAGAATAGAGAAGGTTTGAAAATTAGAGAACATATACTTCTTAATTTTATGTTGGGAGGAAAACTAGCTTAGAGGCTAATATGAGGAAGGGTAGATCGTTGGAGGAAGATCATGCGAAAGAAGTACCTAAATGAGGTAAGAAAGAGATGCAAAGAAGGGACATGAGAAAATTATGGAGGATCTCATGTTTGGAGGATTATCAAATCAACCATTCCATTTATTCATTCAAGGCTCACATGTACTTGGGAATAGAAAGGAAATAAGAATTTAGCAAGACAACATAATGGGCAATAAAAATTTGGAGAGTATATTAGAGTTTTACCACTAAAAGTGTTGGAAATTGTAACTAGGTTCGGTCTTCATAATGATCCTTTGTGATCATAACATTGTATATTGTTTATAAAGAAAGAAAAAGAAATTATATTTTATTTAGAGTATGGGTTTCATACCGTAAGTTTGAGTCAAAAGCATGTTCTTTGCGCTTTTAGGTTTTCTAGGTATTTCTAGGTATTTTTAGGATAAATAATAATATTTGTCATGTGTTATAGTCCCATTTGGACTCATTGTAATAAAGAAATATATTTATTTTAGAAAGAAAAATATATTTTGTATCTAACGACCAAGTCGCCCAAAGATCGGATCAAGTCGGCCTTAAGGAGGGCAATTTGACTCTCAAGTAAGGCTATATAAAGGAGGAATTCGATTCATGTGGAGCACATCTCATATCAAGTTTGATATGCAGTAGCGAAGAAGAGAAAGAGTAGTCGGGAGGATGAAGAAGAGGAGAAAAAGTTGAAATTCTAGAAATTTTATTTTTTCTTCTCCACACATGTGAAGTTGTAGGAGGCCGAAATTGTAGGGCCAAAATTCTAAGGAGTAGTTGTAGGGCCAAAATTATGGGATGAAGTTACAGTAGCTCGAATTTTGGAAGCTTCCTTGGAGAATATTTTGTTGGGGAATTGACTTGGTGCTTCAGAACATTTTGGGCTTTGGTATTTGGGTCATGGAAGTCTCTTTGTAAAGAACATTCTATAAGAAGAGAAGTATTTTTCTACGTTTTCCCCTTGGAGGGTTTTTTCCCTGGCTTGGAGCCTATAGCTTGTGTACTTTGTCTTGTTGTGATCTTCATTGTTTTAGTAATATCGATGAACAAGATCTAATAAAGTAATAAAATTCCAACACAAATCATAAGTAATTACAAGTTAAGGAAAACCTACATAATCTCTAAGTCTCTTGATTTTCCAACATAAAGGATGGTTGGATCAGTGGAATCTAACCATTCTTGTTGACATCTCATGGTGGTCTCAGAGTTTGGGTAACTTGTTAGGTTGGAAATTTGAATAACATTTGTTTCATGGGAGGCCCATTACCTTATCTTGCTTGAAAATTTAAAGGGTTGTGCTCCTTAAGGAATTTAGATGTTTGATTAAAGAGGGTAGGGAGATTTATATTATAGTGTCAAGGTGGGTTATCTTGATCAATTACTCTTCCTTGCACTCTCTCAACATTTACACATCTAGAAAAAGGTTTGGAATTTTGATGGACTCCTTGGAGTAAATTCTTTTTCCATGGCTAATGGTGCATGGGTGAATCTTAATAATTGGTAGTCTCCAAAAAAAGAGGAATCCAAAGCCTCAATAGGTATGTTTTATATAGGGTAGTAGAGGAAAATGAAAGGAATATTTTCCTTGAGTTCTCTTATTCAAAATGAGTCTAGGATTTAGCTTTGACAAATATGAATCATTAGTTTATTAGGATAGTCTAATTATGGAATGTGTTTATTCACTAAAGCATAAATTAAAGAGGGGCGCTCCAGAATAAGAATGTGTTTCACTGACTATGGAAATCCCTTCCAAAATTGTTGTATTCGAAGATTTAGTTAGGTTGATATTAGGTAGTTTTTTTATGAAACCTTGGACAAGCTTGTGTTGGTGGTGGCCAAACCCAAAAGTATCATGAAAGAAAATTACAAAGAAAAAAATCTCTAATTGCATAATATCCATGCCTTTTATTCTTAAAATCAATATCCTTATCAATGAAGCATTTATACACTAAGAGAAACTATTTGTTTAGATGTGCAATGATTTGAAGATAAGCCGAAAAGGATTTAAAATTTTACATTCAGATGAGTTGGGTTATACTATTAAACCACTTATTGTATAAAAAATATTTTTGTACTATTTGTTAATAAAAATTATTATTATTATTATTTTTATAAAGTGGGAAAACCTATCATAACTCAGTTGTCAACCAAGCAGTCGGGACAACCGTTAATGGTTGTTATCCGCAAATGCATGTTGACTCTTCATTGTTATTCAAAGAAAACCATGGAACCTAACTGGTGAACCATAAGGGGTAGGATTTTAGTCCTGCTAAATACCTTTGGGTCTTGTTACATCCATGGAAGATAGGCTCTTAGCAAAGCAAAAGCAGTTTTAGGGCATACTCTAGAGCCAAGTTTAATAAATATATAATTTCTTAATTTTGGCTTGTGTGATCCATAATTTTTATAGAGAGATATTTCAATGATAATCACATAGGGAAAGACTTTGTCAACATGTTTCTTACCAACTAGTGTTGTTCATCTTCAGGAAAAGATCAATGTTTCTTAATTATAATTATTCTTAATTTTTTTAATATATGCATGTGGCATGGCATCAACCAATGTTTCACACCACCAATTTCATAATTAGAAATGAGATCGGTATTTGTTGGAGGGTCCAACTTGAAGTCTTGGTGAATCAAAAGAAATAAAAAGTAAAGGTTGGGTTAGAAGTGGGTGGAGGTTCCAATGAAATAAAAAAGCAAATAAATGTTTGAATGTAGTTTTTTTTTCAAGCGCGTGGGTGTGGGTGGAAGGAAGTAATGGACTTTCCTCACTTTATTTATGCAAGTAAAAATTCCAGTTGGATGTGGGAACTCTGAAATGCGGAGATTCGAATAACTACAGAGTGATGAGTTGGAACACACAAATAAACAAATAAATGTAGAAATCTTGGTTTCCTAGATGCCAAAGGCAAAGAGTGACACGATGGGAATCAACTGGTTGCCTTAATGACTCTTCTTTGGATGTTTCCACCCTACCTTCCCCACACATCTGTGATTTTCCCTTCGAGCCACACAATGGGAATCAATTGGCTAGCTCCATTATGATTGTTTTTCATATGTTTCCTCCCTCCTGTCCTTCACCACGCAGATTCCATACGCCCTTCCATCCCTCATTTGGGTTTGTATATATATTAGAAACCCACTCACCCCACACCCATCCATCATCCACACCGACACTCCACATTTATTCTCCACACACAATTATTCTACTTCTCCTCTCTCATTTATTTGCAAAATTATTCTAATTCTCTTCCCCAATTTCTTGAAATTCTCTACATCACAAATTTTTCCATCATCTTCACCCAATCCATAATCCACATGGACACACCCCTTCACCTCCTCTGTCTTTTATCATCCTTCTCGGCAACTCTTGTTTTTTCAAATTCCTACAATGATTTGACATCACATGGGGGAATGATTGTGCTAAAATCCTTGAAAATGGAAAACAATTGCAACTCACTCTCAACTGCCCTTCAGGTAATATTTGAAGTTCTCATGCCATCACGCTCTGCACTCATCCTGGTAGATATGCCTTTTTCTCTCAAATAAATTCAACTAAGCTAAGATAATCTTATTCTTATTTGATTACAAGTTGTGGTATTCAATTCAAGAAAGAGTATCTATTTTCCAAAATTTATATAAAAAAAAAGTTGGTACTCGGAAACTATGTTGACATAATCACTACCTTTTAAGTAATTAAATTCACTTTATTTCTATTGAGTACAATTAATTAGCATTACCTTGGTTCATTAGACTGAAGGTATAACTACTGCTAACATGTTTTTGTTGTTGCTATGGCTATCTAAATCTTTTCATCTCAAGGTCCAAAACACGATGAAATAGACTTTGAATTTCCGAGAAACCTATCTGGATATCCTTATATTTCGCACACTAATGTCTTTACTCAATGCCTTGGTTGGTGTGAGAAGCAATTTTACTTGCGGGTCAACCCAACCATGGATTTCCACAAGTACTCCATGCTCTGGACATCAAACCAAATTATGTATGTATTTGAATCACTCTTTGCATTCATTCTTTTTCTTTCAATAATAGTAACAATACAGTGACCTCTCAAACTAATATGACCATGACATTCTTGTAATTTTTTGTTCATATTTTCTGTAGATGGGACTCCTATTCAAGTGTTTAATAACAGAGAGACCGAGTTGGGTAAAGTGGATATCAATTGTAATTATCCCAAGAGCCAAGCAATGAGGGTCTACTCCATCCTTTGGAATGGATATGAGTGGGAAACCAGAGGTGGGCTTGTGAATACCAACTAGACTAAATCTCCCTTTATTGCATCCTTCTGCAATTTCAATGTTGTTGCTACTTCTTATTTTGACACTGCTACAGAGGAGGAGGCTTTGGAATTGAACCAAGAATAGAGGATCTAGTGGGTATGAAAGAACTACATGATCTACGATTACTATGTAGACACCAAGGGATTTTGTCAAGGACCATATATTGAATGAAAATGACCACTCAATTCAATTCAATTCAATTCCATTGAATTTAGAGAATGAATTCTGGACACCTTACTCATCCACCCATTCTTTCCTTCCAAGTATTTTGATTCATTTTTATTACATCTATTCTTACATTCTTTTCTAGACATACAAAAATAGGAACAGATGTAAAATATTAGAAGGTGTCTATCATTTCATTTTGGTATTGCAATACAAAAACAAATAAATATTATTTTGATTGTAGGTTTTAACCTTGTACATAAATTACCTACAAACGAATTCTTAAAACAGAAAAATAAACAATGGCAAGAACATAAAACAAATAGACACAGATATTTTCCCCTGGATCCCAAAACCGAGACTACCAGATTGATTTTTCATTATATTCATTTCAATGTTAGAATACATATATATACATGTCGAAGAATCCACTAACCCTAGATTTAAACATAACCTTATTTCCCTTGACCGGATCTACAAACTATCATGGGTAGAAAAACCATGTGCAAAACCAATGCACAAAACCATGGGTAGGCCTTCCCACCATGTTTAGGTCCGCATAAAAAAAAAATCCCATGGCACTTCCGTAGACCCTGTGAAGGGGGGCTACCACCCCCCTACAAACCTCCCGACAGGGGGGGCTACCACCCTCCAATGCTCCCGACACAATGTAGAGCTCGCGGAGCTAGTCGTGGAAAGAATATGACATATACACAACATTCTCCCACCTTTTGTTTTCTTTCCACATATGGGGTCACAGGAGAGATTTGTCATTAGTCAAAGCCTGCAACACCCGTTGTTCCTCTACACCAAGGAAACCTCTCAGTGCCCACAGAATTTGTCATTGGATCTACAACATTCTTCAAAGTGTCCACCTTTACCAAAAACATATTTTTGTCCTCAACCATATCCCTCAAAAATGGATATTGAACATCAATGTCCTTTGTATTCGAATGATAAGCAAAGTTCTTAGCAAATAAAATTTCACTTTGGTTATCACAATCTATCATTATAGCTCACTGCACCAACCCCGTACTTGAACACAACCTCTGTAACCAAACTGCTTCCTTGCTTGCATGAATCGCTGCCATGTATTTAGCCTATGTAGTTGAAAGTGCCACTACAGACTGCCTCTTACTCAGCCAACTAACTGCTCCTCCAAATAGGTTAAACAAATACCCACTTGTAGATATTATTTGATCCAGATCTCCAACCTAGTCTACACCAAGCCACGAATTTCCGAAACTCTGTCCAATCCTGGTATTCCTTGGTACCAGAAACCATAATCACTAGTGCCACACAAATACTTGAAAATCCGCTTCAATGCTGTCAAATTCTCCTTCCTTGATTTTGACATTAACCTGCTTAATACTCCCACAGCATGTGCAATTTATGGTTTGGTGCAAACCATTGCATACATCAAGCTACCAACTGCACTCGCATATGGAACACAAATAGGAAGTATTTTTGGGAGAGAGTTGGGGGGAGTGGCATTCTAGATTTGCAAAATATTATAATTGCAGGTTACATCAACTTTACTATGACCGATAGTGAATGTTGGGGTTTGAAGGTAAGACGGGATCCATTGGCCAGGTATTTCAAGGCCCTCTTCACTAGCAAGCTCCTTCAATCCATAGTCCCTCCCAATATGTGCCTGACATGGAGGAATGGAATAGTCGGGGGGGTGGAATTGCTAAAAGACTAGACATATTTCTTATTCGCTCATCCTTGTCAACTTGGATGGATTCCTTGAAATCCACCTCTCTTTTTTCTGCGACCTCAGACCATCAGGCGATTATGTTATAATGGAGGGGAGTGGAGGAACATGATCCTCTTCCTTTTAAACTTAATCATCAATGGATTCAAGAGCACGATTTTAGGGATGCCCTCCAAATCTATCGAATATGGAATCCTTCTATAAAAATCTTAAGGGGCTAAAGTATAAATTTTGAGCATGGATTGGAATTCATTCATTTTAGTGACATATCTGATGCCTTGGTTTGGGGTGCACGCGAAGTTGGAGGAAACATTGTTGTCAAGAAAATTGAAAATGTCAAATTAAGATGTGCTTGAACTAATACAGAAAGATATATATATATATATACGGCTCCTCATCATTATTATTAATCATAATATTTGGAAAAAAATACAGTATCTGTCATTGTCATCGTCGTCATCATTATTATTAATCATAAATCATAATCTTAAAAAAAAACACAAAACTAACACCATAGAATATAGAATAGAATTGATGATAAAGTGTCCTCGTGGGTTTCGACCAGCGTCTCTGAGCGCCATTGTGAGGGCCCAAGCAGGCTGGAAGTGGGTGAAGAGTCCGAAGTGAAAGGGAGAAAGAATCCATTGCAATAAACACACATAAATTATTGAAGCAGTTGGCAATATAAAAGCAGAAAACATTATTGAATGTAGTTGGGGGGTGGAAGGAAGGAAGGAAGGAATGGTGGTGCGTTCTTTGCTTTGCATTGATGTCCTTGTTGTTGTTATGAAGAAAGTGAAAATGCCAGTTGGCTGTTGGTAAGAGTTGAGTTGGAAATCTGAAACGCGGAGAAATGAGTTGGAACGCACAAATAGACGGAGAAATGTTGGTTTTTGTGAAGGCAAAGTGCGACATGATGGAAATCAGGGGGCTACCACTATGCCTCTGCCTCTTATTCATCGGATGTTTCTTCCCTCCAGGCTCCCTTCCCCACGCCCACGCACACG